>OY998169.1:76359118-78817238 GCA_963921995.1 Oxystoma pomonae | reverse complement strand
TGTCACTGTTTATTAACTAAGGCAAACAAAGACGGCAATATTTTTTGAGCGCTTTCGACGTGTATCTGAACACATGAGTTCGTGTGAAATTCTGTATTTTTTTTGAGGGAAGCACGTAACGTGAAGTGAAAAGCACACAAAAGCTGCATAATTTGTGATAAAAGTCCACAAAAATAAAACAGAATAGAACACAAATGTTGCAAAAAGAGTTTAATTAAACACGATCAGTTTTGGTTTATTTTATTCGCGCCTATATAGGCTCTGGAAAAATATAATTTACATCTTGAAATTGCTATAGCAGCAATATATCCTCAACCTCCATTGGTTTTTCGTCGGGATTTTTACTTCTTTTATAATTATTCACACTCACTTGTTAGTTAATCGCAAATTATTTTTTATTAATTGGCCAAATTTTAGTTCATTTGTTTAGTGCCTAATCATTTTAACACAATCTTTTGTTGGATATAAAAAGGAAGTTTCAATTTCGGATACAAGAAAATTAAAAACTTAAACCTACGCGGAGTCTAAATGGTAAACACTGTAGAACTTATTAAAATTAGGGTTATGTGTCACTCACTCTAATCAAAACTTACCACAGTTTATTTCTTTTTAATTTAATATATATAAAGTTTTATTAAATTAATGTATAGCATTTGACAAATTTAATAACTTATAAATAGGTTTTAGGTCAAAAAAGACTTTATATGCACTGTATTCTACGGATTCAAATGAAATTTGGACAAAAAATTGGCAAGTCCTTGATGAAGAGCTGATAAAGCAGAAGTAGGGGATCAGGGAAAGGGTGCAGAAATTTTTACTTAAATAATTTTGAAACCTTTTACCAATTTATAAAAATTTTATTTGTATCTGTTTCGCTGACTTAGTTAGCATTCTCACTAGATGACTAAATTTTGAAATTGTATGGTAATTTTTGGAATTAATCACTGACACCCAAGGTTTCAGTCCCCTTAAGTGCTTTTACTAAAAAAATCTTCCTGATTTTTATGGCATCTATTGATAATCTATCTTGTACCTATTTTGAAATTCTAATATCTTCCTGGCCATATTGTGCCAATGACATTTTGCCATAAATGATTTGCAAGTTCAATCTGAACATTTGAATTGAATAGAATATAATGAATAAATAATAAACACATCATAATAATTTCAGATGGTAAAAGAGATATTATTATCTTGAGGGAGACTTCTCTGTGTCACTATTGAGACGAGTTAATCCGGATCAAAAATCAGTGTCTCTGTATATATCGATGCCACGGGTAGTAGCATTTTATGTCTGTATTGTCAATGTGTCAAAAATAAAACTCCGCGCCCTGATTTCAGTGTAGAAATATGTCAAAGAACAAAAAATAGAAGACTACAAAAGTAATTGTTAAAGTAAAAGTCTCGGTTCTTATACCTAGGAGAGTAGAACTCCAAATTATAATTTTGTTTACTACGTTTTCACGTGGAATTGAATACGTTTTCAATACTATTCACTTTTCGGTTTTCATGAAGCCATTTGAACGCGTTTTGGAAACGATTTGAGATTGAATTATTTCTTGCAGAAAAAAACCTAATCGCACTAAAATTTAGAGAATTTAGTTCCTTACAATTTTTGTATTTACTAGTTTTTTTTATTTCCCTGCAAAACGGTGTGTTAAATTTTTTTATAGATTAGAAAATAAGCGAGAAATATTGAAAAATACCTTAAAATCAAGATGGCCTCGCTTCTGCAGGGGGGGGGGAGCAAGTGTGATCTCTTCGGTTTAGAGATAGCTTGAAAATACTCTTTAACAATTAGACACTATTTGCTATCTGCGAATTATTTCGCACAGAAAATTCTTAGTAATTTTTGCAGTTCCAGCCGCATTGGAGCAAAAACTGTTTGGTGCAGAAAAAAATTTACCTACTATATCAAAATTATAGAGAATTCAATTCTGTACACTTTTTATAAAACCACTCTTTGTCATTTTTTTAACCAAATTCTATTCTAACTCAATAACGAAGTCTGATATCAGAACACCCTATAAAATCAATGTTTTAAAGAAATCAATTCCCTGCAAAACGGCGTGTCAAAGTTTTTTATAGGTTGAAAAATAAGCGAGAAATTTAAAAATATTGAAAAATACCCTAAAATCAAGATGGCGTCGTTCCTGCAGGGGGGCGAATGTGATCTCTTCGGTTTAGAGATAGCTTGGGTATACTCTTTAGTAACTTGATACTATTTGCTATCTCTCGCGAATTATTTCGCAGAGCCCTATGGTGAATGGCAGAGCGACCATCGGTTTTGCCGCGGTCACTCTTGAACTGTAAGCTTGCATTTGATGCTCGATTTGATGTACGACCTTTTCTTTAATTAATCTAACATGACCGACCTAAACTGCCTAATATTGCGTATTCAGTACACTTGGAAATGTTACTGGCTCTAACGTAATCCATAGTTTGTTCTTATTTTTCAGCCGTGGCGGCGAGGAAACAACGAAGAGAGAGGACTACGTACAACAAGGATCAAATCAACACCTTGGAGGATTTGTTCGAGAAGACCAGGTATCCCGACATTTTCATGAGGGAGGAAGTCGCGCTTAGGATAAATGTGCCGGAGTCTAGAGTTCAGGTGAGTTTCAAATCTTTAATATTCTTATATATAAATATTAATAAATTAACAACTATAATATGATCCATCAATCAATGGTTTTTAAAATAGAATCGGTATCGCTGTATCTAACGCAATCAAAACAATGCCAGAAGACACTACATTTTTCACTTGTTTCTGATGTTTTGCACGAGACCCGCTTTTATGGTGGATGCGAAGCCTGAACATCTGATTGCAATCATTAATTCGTACGTTGGTAGGTCTGTAACGTTACGTATATCCTTCCTTACGCAACGAGTGGAATCAGCTGTTCTCTTATCGCATCCACCATAAAAGCAGGCCTCGTTCGAAACATGCCCTAAAAAAGTGAAAAATGTACCGATTCTTTGAAATATTTACTTCATGTGTCTAGTATTGTATCGTATCTGCGTAAACGCAACGTATATTGCCTTTTGGTCCCTAATAACGCGACGTTAAAGGTACAGTCTGCCCAGTTCGTCCGCTTTCTCGTTCCTTGGTATTTCCTCATTATCTCTTGTCTTGAGCCAGTGTTTGTAGTGCTTCAGCGCACGCCTCCAACAGACTACTCACAGCGCACGCCTCCAACAGACTACTCACTATTTTAGGTACAATTGTAAACTGAAAGAGGAGATTAAGTTAAAGGATACCGTGCTGTTTTACCTAAGAAGATAATTTATTAATTTTATTAAGTAAACTCTTAGATTAATTAAATTAATATTGCTGTAGTTGTTTATAAAACCTATCTAAAATAAAATCTGTCCCAAATAAAAAGTGCACGATTCATTGGGCTCAGGAAAGCTGCCCGGAGCTAATAGAGAATGGCTTTCGGTGGATATTTGTTCAAGTTTTAATATGTTGCTCGATGCAGTGTCTTCCAGCCAAAAGTTTCCGAGATACAGAGGTCCAAAGTTTACGTTTTTGGTTTTTATGCATTTTTTACACCTATTCTGCATTAAGATATTATTGCTTGTTATACATTAAATGCTAGGCCAGTACGATTATTCAAGTCAGTCTAATTCTCTTGCTACTATGCATCTCGTTGGTCCAAATCTTCGGTTTAAATCGGTTTCTCTCAATTTTGCCCGATATTGATCGAAAGTAAGTCTTTCAATATCGGGCAAAAGTGAGAGAAACCGATTTAAACCGAAGATTTGAACCAATGAGATGCATAGTAGCAAGAAAATTTGACTCCCTGGGAGCAAATTTTCTCTCGATTCAGGAGTGTAGGCAATTATCCGAGGTCAAAAAATGAACGCGCTGACGGTTTGTTACATTCAGTGGCGTTCAAACATAAAAATTAGCGAAAAAATTTTCTTCAAAAATCGTTTTTTTTACAAAATTAGGTTTAAAAAATAAGGGTGGTTTTTTATAATTTTTTTTCTCTGTTTTATCCAACTCCTCATGAAGGGGTAGGGTACTCCAGTTCTCCACAAAATGGTTTAGAACCCTACACTATGCTTTATATATTTTTTTTAAAATACATGTTTGACCCGATAATATATGGCACGCCACTGGATCTGCCCTTAAATACCAAAATTATTTTACATGTTCAAAAGCTTAGGGTTCTTAACCATTTTATGGAAAACTGGAGTAGCCTAGTTTAAACATGTATACACATTTCAGTTTCATAAAGAGTTGGCTAAAACAGAGAAAAAAATTTAAAAAATTCCACCGTTTGTTTTTTTTAGTCCACCATACCAATATGTTATAGGGGACTATTAAAATCGTGAAATTTTGACTTTTCTTAATTTTATCGATAAAAAAAGTTGTTTGTTTGTCGGTCTGTTGTCTGTCTTTATACTCGATAACTCAAGAACGCCTTAATCGATTTTAACGCAATTTGGTATAAAAATCCTCTATCGGCTGACCATGAGCTGATTAACTTTTGGGTAGGGAGGTGGGGGGTTGAAGGGGAGAAAAAGGGGATAAAATATTTAAAAAAATTGTAACTTTGGAACAAAAGCAAGTAGCGATGGTATGACTACAAATTTTGTTATAAAGTCCAAATTCGTGCCAGCTCTAGTTTCCGAGTTATTTGAAAAAACGTGAAAATATATTTAAAACATCATAACTCTGGAAGTAAAGCATCTATTGACATGCGGTGTTCAGATTTAGGTTTTCGTAAACATTACCCAAACATTTTGTTATAAGGTTCAAATCTTTCAAAGCTACAGTTTTCGAGATATTTTCATTTGCTTTCAACATAAAACAATTGATTTTATGGTGAACTATACGTGCTTTCTAGCACCAATTTTTTAAACCTAATTTTGTAAAAAAAACATTTTTGCAGAAAAGTTTTTTGCCAACTTGTATGTTTCGAACGCCACTGAATGCAACAAACCGTCAATGCGTTCATTTTTTGACTACGGATAATTACCCAGCAAACACGGTTCCCTCGAGCCTTCGTCGGTCCGATGTCGATTGCCGAATTTGTCGTCATCGGCACGACGTCGATTTACGACATCGGACCAGCAATATTTTTTGTCCGCTTTGCGATGTAGGCCCAATGTATGTTTGCCGATGCAGCGTTAAGCTGTGGCCCGTCGTCGGACCAATGGTAAATTTTACTTTTTGCTGACATCGGCATACCGTCGCCGTACGATTAAGGTCCGATATGGTTTAACCACATGGTACCGACCATCCGCCCATAACTGCTTAATTTGTTCAGTCTAACGTAGGCAAGCTGGTCTCGGCTCGACATCGATAAACTATTCAAGTCCGACATTGGTTTCCTAAAGCGATCCAACGTCGGAGATTGACGGAGGTCCGTCGGTGGTAGCTTAAAGCGGCCGACATTGGCAAACTACAAAGTTTCGATAATGCAGGTGCTTAACGGTGGTTTAAGTGGCAGAAGAGGTGATTCTAGAGAAGTACCACCATCTTGTCAAGTCCGCATTCTAGTTTTGATATATCTTTGCTCATTTTATATATAATATTATCTTCCACTGTACCAAGAACATAGTGACATTAGCGCCATTTCTATATACTAGAAAGAAACTATTAAGCAGTTTAAAAATTTGAAGGTGACGTAATCGGACCATCGTCGGTTGCCGATTCTCGATCAATTAAGAAAAGTTCCAATCGGACCATCGTCGGCCCTAAAGTTGATAAAGTGTTCGTCGGCAGAAAGTAGGCTATAGTAAATCGGGCCATCGTCAGTTGCCGATTCTCGTCCGATTAAACAAAGTTCCAGTCAGAACGTCGTCAGCCCTAAAGCAAATAAAGTGGGCTTCGGCATAAAGTCGACTATAGAAAATCGGGCCATCGTCAGTTGCCGATTTTCGACCGATTAAAAAAAGTTCATATCGGACCATCATCGGCCCTAACGCAGATAAGATTTGCGTTGGCATAACGTCGACTATAGTAAATGGGGCCATCGTCAGTTGCCGATTCTCGTCCAATTAAACAAGGTTCCAATCGGACCATCGTCGGTCCTAAAGCAAATAAAGGGGGCTTCGGCATAAAGTCGACTATAGTAAATCGGGCCATCGTCAGTTGCCGATTTTCAACCGATTAAACAAAGTTCCAATCGGACCATCGTCGATCCTAAAGTGGTGTCGGCATAAAGTCGACTGTAGTAATGTGGACCTCCGTCAGTTGCCGATTATTGACCGAAAAGTGAAAATCGAAATCTGATCAACATCGGGCCAGAGTGTAGTCGCCGATGCCGACACACTGCCGACGTTGTCGACATTGACCCGATTCAATGCCGACGATTTGTGTTTGCTGGGTACCTACACTCCTGGCCTAACGTTTAATGTATAACAAGCAATAATATCATAATACAGAACACAGGGGGGGGGCGCAAGCAATAAAACTTATGTAGGCCGGCTCGAGCGACTACGAACATGGAGCAAAAAAGTACTTTTTTATGGTGATCATTGTTTTTGGGGGTTTGGTTAGATTGCATGTTATGTGACGTAACCGTCCCCACTAACCAAACAGTTTCGACCTACATATGTTCGTAGTTGCTTGAGCCGTTGTTGGTGACTAACAGATACTACCTAATACAACAAATATATTTTGGCAAAAATATTTGTTATACAAATCCTTAAGTCTAAAAAACAAAAAATACATTCAGTATTAACATTCCAACATTATTACCGTATTAAAAAAACTTTTAGTTATATAATAGAATTAAGTTTTCTTTTTTACTTTGCAAACCTATCTAATATAGATTCTAAATCCAAGTTAATTGAACGATGTTATATACAAAAGCGTGAAGCCTTTAAGTCTCTTCTCCTACCCTTGACCGAAAATAAGTTTTCAAGTCTTAAAGTGGAGAGACTTCTTTTGGCGGTAGCAACCGAAACAGGAAGAGAAGAACCAATTTTGATTTTTTTTTAGTTTACTACACAGTGTCAACGCTGTTAAGGCATCATCGAATTTACTATTTAAATTTTCGTTTTTAAACAATGTTAACTCTTCCATTAACACTGTGTGAGAAGGGTTGTTTAAAACTGAGTAAAATTTTTCTATAATTTCTGTTACCATATCTGATATTTTTCTGCGTCGCATCTTTGAAGGGTCGCTGGAATGCATAAATTTAATAGAGATATCTTGGATCGCCCCGTGTATGCAATTCAAATATGACATTTGGCACACAGTTGCATGAAGGCTACAAATTTGTGATTTGTGCCGACTTTTCTGCTCAAAAAATATTGTCAAATCGATTAAGTTACCTAATGTAATTTTTTTAGGCAAGAGAAATACTATAATCTTAAAACGTATTTTCTTACGACCTCCTTTAAGTTACTCAAGCCAAACCTATTTTTCTTACCTACAAATAATTGAAAATATAATATTATGCCTCAAGAAAACCTTCAAATTGTCAAAATAGCCTTAAGTGTTAAACAGAAATTCACAAATTTGCAAAAATGCCTTATTGTTTACTGTCCCCTGTATAAAAACTGTAGGCATCCGCCAAAAATAACAATAGACTCTTGTGTACAGCTTGTGTTCTGTTTTTAGCAATTTTAGCCACTTTTTTTTCATCTATTCTAGAAACACCCGTATTTTCTTAGTTGAAATTAAATTAAATAACAGCGGCTATTTTTCTCACTTTGATAGCGGATATCTCAGAAACTGATCATAGAAACACAATAAAAATTACCTATTTTCTTAACTAGCACTACACAACATATTAGTTAGTTGAAATCGACCGAGATATGTTTTATAGGATTGGCCAGTGCGTGGTTCTTTGATTTTTTTAAAACTTTCATATTGTTTAGTCGCGCCCCCCCCCTGGATCCGCCACTGTTTTTATGAAAAATGCATAAAAACCAAAGACGTAACGTTTGGACCTTTGTATCTCGGAAACTATTGGCTGGAGGACATTGTGGCTATGATAACTTTTTATCAGAGCATCGAGATCTACAACAAACGAAAATTTGAACAAAAACCCACCGAAAGCCATTCTCCATTAGCTTCCGGCGGGCTTTTTTAAGGATTTGTTCTAAAAAAGTATCAACTGTTCTATAACTTTCCTATATACTAAAAAGTGGCAATAAATATTATATTTCCTTTAAATTTAATGGACATTTTTCAATAAGATAATAATAATAATAATTGAAAATATAATATTATGCCTCAAGAAAACCTTCAAATTGTCAAAATAGCCTTAAACAGAAATTCAAAAATTTGCAAAAATGCCTTGTTTACTGTCCCCTGTATAAAAACTGTAGGCATCCGCCAAAAATAACAATAGACTCTTGTGTATAGCTTGTGTTCTGTTTTTAGCAATTTTTGCCACTTTTTTTTCATCTATTCTAGAAAAAACCCGTATTTTCTTAATTGAAATTAAATTAAATAACAGTGGCTACTTTTCTCACTTTGATAGCGGATATCTCAGAAACTGATCATAGAAACACAATAAAAATTACCTATTTTCTTAACTAGCACTACACAACATATTTAAAATTAGTTGAAATCGACCGAGATATGTTTTATAGGAGTGGCCAGTGCGTGATTCTTTAATTTTTTTTAAAACTTTCATATTGTTCAGTCGCGCCCCCCCCCCCTGGATCCGCCACTGTTTTTTGTGAAAAATGCATAAAAACCAAAGACGTAACCTTTGGACCTTTGTATCTCGGAAACTATTGGCTGGAGGACATTGTGGCTATGATAACTTTTTATCAGAGCATCGAGATCTACAACAAACGAAAATTTGAACAAAAACCCACCGAAAAGCCATTCTCCATTAGCTTCCGGCGGGCTTTTTTAAGGATTTGTTCTAAAAAAGTATCAACTGTTCTATAACTTTCCTATATACTAAAAAGTGGCAATAAATAATATATTTCCTTTAAATTTAATGGACATTTTTCAATAAGATAATAATAATAATAATTGAAAATATAATATTATGCCTCAAGAAAATCTTCAAATTGTCTAAATAGCCTTAAACAGAAATTCAAAAATTTGCAAAAATGCCTTGTTTACTGTCCCCTGTATAAAAACTGTAGGCATCCGCCAAAAATAACAATAGACTCTTGTGTATAGCTTGTGTTCTGTTTTTAGCAATTTTTGCCACTTTTTTTTCATCTATTCTACAAAAACCCGTATTTTCTTAATTGAAATTAAATTAAATAACAGTGGCTATTTTTCTCACTTTGATAGCGGATATCTCAGAAACTGATCATAGAAACACAATAAAAATTACCTATTTTCTTAACTAGCACTACACAACATATTTAAAATTAGTTGAAATCGACCGAGATATGTTTTATAGGAGTGGCCAGTGCGTGATTCTTTAATTTTTTTAAAACTTTCATATTGTTCAGTCGCGCCCCCCCCTGGATCCGCCACTGTTTTTTGTGAAAAATGTATAAAAACCAAAGACGTAATCTTTGGACCTTTGTATCTCGGAAACTATTGGCTGGAGGACATTGTGGCTATGATAACTTTTTATCAGAGCATCGAGATCTACAACAAACGAAAATTTGAACAAAAACCCACCGAAAGCCATTCTCCATTAGCTTCCGGCGGGCTCCTTTAAGGATTTGTTCTAAAAAAGTATCAACTGTTCTATAACTTTCCTATATACTAAAAAGTGGCAATAAATAATATATTTCCTTTAAATTTAATGGACATTTTTCAATAAGATAATAATAATAATAATAATTGAAAATATAATATTATGCCTCAAGAAAACCTTCAAATTGTCAAAATAGCCTTAAACAGAAATTCAAAAATTTGCAAAAATGCCTTATTGTTTACTGTCCCCTGTATAAAAACTGTAGGAATCCGCCAAAAATAACAATAGACTCTTGTGTATAGCTTGTGTTCTGTTTTTAGCAATTTTAGCCACTTTTTTTTCATCTTTTCTAGAAACACCCGTATTTTCTTAATTGAAATTAAATTAAATAACAGTGGCTATTTTTCTCACTTTGATAGCGGATATCTCAGAAACTGATCATAGAAACACAATAAAAATTACCTATTTTCTTAACTAGCACTACACAACATATTAGTTAGTTGAAATCGACCGAGATATGTTTTATAGGATTGGCCAGTGCGTGATTCTTTAATTTTTTTAAAACTTTCATATTTTTCAGTCGCGCCCCCCCCCTGGATCCGCCACTGTTTTTTTATGAAAAATGCATAAAAACCAAAGACGTAACCTTTGGACCTTTGTATCTCGGAAACTATTGGCTGGAGGACATTGTGGCTATGATAACTTTTTATCAGAGCATCGAGATCTACAACAAACGAAAATTTGAACAAAAACCCACCGAAAGCCATTCTCCATTAGCTTCCGGCGGGCTCCTTTAAGGATTTGTTCTCAAAAAGTATCAACTGTTCTA
This sequence comes from Oxystoma pomonae, assembly GCA_963921995.1. NCBI lineage: Eukaryota > Metazoa > Arthropoda > Insecta > Coleoptera > Brentidae > Oxystoma > Oxystoma pomonae. The sequence goes on along the minus strand of OY998169.1, from coordinate 78,806,822 downwards.
TAACTTTCCTATATACTAAAAAGAGGCAATAAATAATATATTTCCTTTAAATTTAATGGACATTTTTCAATAAGATGCCGCTTTTGACAGACAATCTAAATGTAAATCCTTACAGCTTTGGCTTCCTTTATAAAAGTAACTGTACATTGTCACGAATAATTTTTTTCAATAAGAACGTGTTTGGTGGTCCAACGACGGCGCCACTTCAATAAAACACCGTATGCAAATAAATCGCAGGTCGCCGGCAAAGACTTAAGCCCTTTCGGTAAACATTCGCCTTAAAAAGTCAAAGATTCGTAGTGAAAAACTATAAGCCCAGATTAAGAACTGCTAATTCGTAACTCCTTAATACCACGGGAGGCTGACGGACAGTTGTCACTTCATCCAGAACTCCCCATATCAATTCCGTGGTATTAACCGCCCTTTCGATAATAGTTATTTTATACGAATAGAAGTGTACGCCGTGCTGTCGGAGGGCTAAGGCGGGGTGTACTTTGTTGGAACAGCCCCTCTTAATCCTCTGCGCTAATGGAAAACAGCCCCCTTGTGTTGCCCGGGCCCGAACCGCTCCGATCCATTGTTAGGCCGTATTAAATAAAATACGTACAGTTATCCCGGTAAAAGATTGAATAGACCTAGCCACCCTTGTTGTTGTCAAGATTTCTCTGTATGCTGCGCTCCGGTGATAGAAATAGGGCATCGAACAGGCATTTTTTCATACGGATGGGATTAACTTTTTTTTGACGAAACGTAACGCATGTGCTTGGATGGATAATGGAATTGAAATTGGTTAGTTTTTCGGAATCATTCGAATGAAAACATTATTTTGCTGAATGGCGTGCGTTACAATAGCTTTCATTTTGCGGTTGGGCGTTTTCAAGACCAGTTGTGCATATTTAATGATTTTCTACAAATTTTGTCATTCGAGAAATATGTTTATTGTTCATATTTAACCGTCCATGAATATAGCAAAACGCAACAAATTCTTCATCAAAATGTATCATAGCTTGCTTATTCAAATATGCATGTTTCGAACCATTAACTGGTATAGGTAAATTAAATATGTAGTCCAATTTTTTGATGAGCGAACTGATGTCATTCTTTTGGATCTCTATTTGATACATTGTTTTAGACAGGGACAATAAATATGTAAAAAGTAGTCTTGTCGTTGATTGTTTCAACTCTTACTTCAAAATGACAACAACAAATTATTTGACATGCGAACTGTTGACAACAAAGAAATACGTTTTCAGAGGCAAAAATGACGTCAATCCGCTCATCAAAAAATTGGATTATATTCGATACCTTCCTCGCGTAAACCGTTTTTAATGAAATAAAGTCTATGTCTTGCCCAGAAATTCAAAGAATCCAGTAGTAAAACTCTTATCAAAATCTGTTCGGTGGTTTGGTTAAGGAGTTTGTCACAGAAAAAAAGAAAATCTTCCCTGGAGAAAAGTACTTTTCTCGAAAATATTGTCTTGACCCAAAAGCGAAAGTCTTCTGCCAAAATGATTTTTTTTTCATGTAAGAAAACTACTTGTTTGGTGAAAAAAAACAATTGTCTTGAAAAATTGTTTTGATTTAAAACAAACTGTCTTTAGAAAAGAAAAAGTGATTTCGAAACAAGACATAAAATTTCCTAATTACATCTTCTTAGCACAAAAAGAGCTTTGCTTCCGTCAAGAACTATTACATCCATATTTTCTTAAATAGAAATAACAATTTTTTTTTCTCAAACGAGAAGACAAGTTCAGACCTTTCGGCATTTTAAATTTCGCCTTTTGTGCCTGCGGGTGGCGTGTCGATGTCGCGAAAATTTTTAGGTTTTTAAGAGTGAATTTGAATTCTGAAAACAGTTCGTTTAGAACAGATAAACCGCATATCAAAAATTAACAAAATTTTGCACAGCGGGGGCTTCTGGTATCTCCCACAGACCATTCGCGTGGTTTTTCAAGAAAACATATATATCTTCTTTTTATTTAGTTTTTTAAAATAATCGATAATTTTTACTGTGAATTAAAGATTTTTAATAATGACAATAGATTTAAGACCTTATGTGTCTTTTTGCACAACTTCTAATAGGTCTTAGATTTTGCAACTTACTTGTCTTTCAGATTTTTTATTTTTGTATATTTTATGTTTACTGCAATTTTTACTTTAGATTTGAGATATTTTTGTAGGTATTTTCATTTACTTGCAAATGAACTATATACATTTACTATCTAGATTTAACTAGCTCTAAGTCTGTGCTTTGTCAATAAAATTTTATTTTTCCGGCAATAAAGCTTATTTTAATTTGATTTGATTTTTCTACCATTACACACTATGATTTTTATTTCTTTCCATTGATGGAAAAATTTCTTGTCACAAACAAATACTCTTTTGGCTATGACTGAACGAATATTCTGTCAAATTTTAACAATCCATTTCTCACAAAAAAGCAAATTTCTGCCAAAATCAAAATTCTTATTTTTAAAAGACAGTAATTTGTCATCTCAGTGCAATTACAACCCTTTCACGATATATTGGCATATATATGCAATCTGTACAGCCGAGATTGCACAAACGCACAGACTTCGACAAACAGCAGCAGCTGTGCCTTTCTGAAAAGACCAACCAGGCTTTAAATTGAATCATTACCGATGGGAGAGCAAATAAACCGCCCCTAAGCATTAAAAGCATTGTCAACGACTAGCCGCAAAATATTATACGGGGTTTCTGTTTTCTACGCTACATATACGTAACATATGCGTTTTCGGCTTGCGAATATGTGTATGAAATTCAATAGTAAACAGTGCCTTTGTCGGATTGACGCTTGGTCACAAAGGACTTTTCATAAGCAGTGCAATTTGTCAAAAATTTGTGATTTATGAGAAATTAAGTAAAGACCTAGTTTCAACAGTGTAGTAGCCAGGGGGGTTTTGGGGGTTAACCCCCCCCAGGAGGTCCAAACCAATCTACAATAGGGAGAGCTATAGCTCCCCCACTTTTTTGACCCTTTACTTCGGTTTTTGACGTGTATTTGGTGTGATGTCTTAAATTTTAAAAATTTTGCTTGCGGTGCTATGACGTCGTTAATTGTTACAATTTTAGTTTAATTTTAAGGAATTTTTATCACCAGCATTCAAAACGTATAATAAATGGCATTCTTAGTATAATTTTTTTTCTTAAAATTTTCAACTGCGGCGCATTTATAATTTGGCAACAAATCTATATATATATATATATACCATCGCAACCCTTCCTCTCTTCTTGGAGTCTAGCCCAATCTACGTTTTCAAAAAAACCTAAGAAATCAAAATGTTTAAAGAATTTTTTGTTATTTTTTTCAAAATTTTCGCCTGCGGCGCTATACCAATACTAAATATAGTTACAATTTTGTTTAATTTTAAGCAATTTTTTTATAAACATCATTTGAAACACGTAAAAAATAAAATTTTAGTGTAATTTTTATAAAAATTTTGCCTGCGGCGTATTTAAGGGTTAATTTTGAGAAAAATCTGCAAATGAGACAAGATAAGATTTTCTTTTAAAAATAAGTATTTTTAAAAAAACAACAAATGAATCTAGTGTCCGCTAATAAAAATTAAAGTAGCACTCGGGGCATATCGGATAAAGGGTTTTTGTTTATACTTCATTACGACCAGGCATGGTTGCCTGTGTAGCTTCAACTGCCAGGTACAATCCTATGACTCTCTGATGATTCCGAATAAGGATAAAACAGGTCTGTAGGTGTCTGAATTCTCCATTAGACATTGGAGGCCTGGTCGTAATGAAGTGAGAAACAAAAAACGTTTGTCCGATATGCCACGATTGTTACTTTAATAAGTATTTTTGTTCCGTATACACTATCTAAACACCTATTAATAGAACGCCCCTCTCCCCTCCCTTCAGTTCACACTACGCTCATATTACTCATACTACACTCGCACCTACCTAATTTTTAAAAATATGTCAGTTGATGTTTATTAAATGATAAAACCCCCCAGAGACGATTTCTGGCTACGCCACTCGTTACAAAATAGAATGCTTGTCCCTACATTTCTTAATTCCTTTAAGATAAGATAAGATATAACAAAACAGGGAGAAAGTAAATTGAAAGAATCATAAAACGTGGATATATGCAGAAGACCTAACTGAGTTTGCAGTATCAATGCAGTATTTATTTCTCACATCTGTTCATCATCATTTTACCTCCTTTTTTCATTGGGTAGCTCCGAACTGATGAGCCCCACTAGTGCGAAACCATTACCTTTTTTTTCAGGAAAGTTTCATTTAAATTTTTGCTTTTAAGTATCCAACTGTAAGGAAGAAAACACAGTTATTTTTATCAGGACTGATATTATAGTCCAGGCCCCATCGTATACCCCCGGAAAAAAATTTAGGTCCGGCGATTTTGACTTTTGATTTAAGTTTTTGGATCATTGTAGCAGTAATTTATCTTGGGTAGACATTGATCACCCGGGACAAACTATTTTAGTGACCACCCTGTATTTTTGTATTAAAATGCTTAAAATTTTCATTTTTTTGTGGGTAATTCCCTCCTGGAAAATATCAAAAAGTACTAGGCCAATCGAAAAAAGAAAACTGCTGATCAAAAAATAATTTTTTTCTGCGTTTTATGTATTATGTTTTATGTCTATTAAAGATAAGGGTTGCCATGGAAACCAAGATAAGCAGGATGGATACACCAAATTGTGTACGTTTTCCAAAAAAAAATCGCAGATTCAATATAGCTTTTATGATTTTATTTATTTTTAAGTATTTTATCCGTTAAGCTAAGATAAACTATATATTTAAATTAACGTTATTTTCAATATTATACAGGGTGTTCAAAAAACGAGTTTAAAAGCAAGTTTTTAAAATATTAATCAATTTTAGTAATTTTTTTAATATGTGATAGAGAATATCCTATCAAACATTTTTTGTCATAAACATTTTCCTGTAATTGTTTATGTTTATGTTTATTATGAATTTTCTTGACCACAATCTACTTATTCTTCTTTATATAATTGACGAATAGTTTTCATATACAGGGTGAGTCAAGTTATTCAACTAAAATTATTTAAAATCGCTTGCTTCTACATTTATCTTTAAGTGTCTATTTTGTGATAAGGAAAATACGAAAGTACGGCTGCTCCAAATTAAGTTCAAAACAGTGTCAAAGCATTCATAGCAGTATATTTTTGTGAAGGAGGGCTAAAAATATTTTGATAGTGGTCTGGTATCTTAACCTAACTAAACACCATTTTAGTCACTGTCTGCAAATAACAAAACCATGGCTGGTTACCGGTGTAAAAAAAAATTGTTAAACTTTTGTCAAAAAAAGTTTTTGTTTTGTTTATATAGGGATGCAAAAAAATCGTTTGGTTCGTTTTCCCGTTTTCTTTTTGTTTTTTGATAAAGATATTAAAAAAATAATCTTTACAACTGTGTTTCTCTTTACTTGCGTTTTTAAAGAAAGTAAATTTTTCCATAGGTGGTAAATTTAGCTTTAAAATCTATATAGTGCGTAGTTGTGACTCACCCTTTACATAAATGAGGAAAAAATTCGCATTATAATTTATTTAGCGACTTTCAAAGACCGTTTTTTTCGCTGACCCTGTACAAAAATTTAAAAAAATGGAAAAAAAAATATTTTCAAATTCCTGGTATTACTTCAAAAAAATACTTTTATTGTGTTACTCTTCTTTGAAACTTAATTTTGGACGGTGCGATTAACGGTACATTTAAACGTTTTTGTTGGATCACCTCGAATATATACAAAGACAAATGCGAAATGAAAATTGTTATTGATGCATGTACAGTCATATTTCGAAGAGAATTTTTTTATAAGCCTTATAGTTTTCTTATAAACTAAGGTCCAAAACGGCCATTTTTGAAAATTTACCTTTTATTGCTACAGGAAAATGGCAATGACAAAAAATGTTCTTTAGAACCTTCTCTATGACATATTAATGACCAATATTTTAAAAACTTTCATGTAAAGTCGTTTTTGGATACCCTGTATAATATTGAAAATTACGTTGATTTAAGTATAGTTTATCGTGGCTTAAGGAATAAAATCCCTAAAAATAAATAAAAACAGAAAAGCTATCTTGAATCTGCGAATTTTTTTGGAAAACGTACATAATTTGGTGTAACCATCCTGTTTATCTCGGTTTCCATGGCAACCCTTATCTTTAATAGACAAAAAACATAAAACGCAGAAAGAAATTACCTTTCGATCTGTGGTTTTCTTTTTTCGATTGGCCGAGTACCTTTTGATGTTTAGCCTTTTTCCACAAGGGAAACACACAAAAAAATTCAAATTTTAAGCTTTTTAATGCAAAAATACAAGGTGGTCACTAAAATAGTTTGGCCCGGGTGTTCAATGTCTACCCAAGATAAATTACTGCTACAATGATCTAAAAACATGAAACAAAAGTCAAAATCCCCAGACCTAGATTTTTTTCGGGGTTACCTGAAATCCTGACCTTCAATAAAGGACGGATTTAACTTTAATTATGTTAACTTGTTAATTATCTCAAAAATAGTGGCAAGAACGGTAACTAACTGATGGATGCCTGTACATAAATTACGTAACCTAGCAAGGTGGGAAGAGAGGGGTAGGTGTAAGTGTTATAAAATGTTACAAGGGGGAGAGATTCACATCAAAAATGCGAGTATTTCTTCCAGTAATTTCATAGTGGTTGGTAAAGTGGCTAAAAATATGTAGCAGTTGCGGGCGGAACTGTCAAAAATAATGCCGACTTTATTAGAGTCACGCTATGCCGACTTTATGTACCGATAGCCCTCCATTATATTTTTTAATGTTTATTTTCTTTTGTTTCAGGTGTGGTTTAAAAACCGCCGGGCGAAAATGCGTACTCAACAAATCCAAACCGACACCAGAAACAAAAACAAGAAAAGAAGAAACTCGACGGTCGGTTCCAATGGTTCCCTTCCCTCTACAAATCTAAGCACATCCAACATATCTGGTACAAATTTGACATCGGACGTTAAGAAAATTCTACCTCCGGACAATATTTTAACCCCCTCAAATAGTGTTTCGCCTCCCGGCATTAATCCAAGTGTCAACATTAAAAAGGAACTGGTAACGCAAGGCCCTAAAATGGCCCAGAGTCCTTTGGAAAAAATGACAGAAATGTACGCCGTACCTCCCACCTCCGGTAGTCCGTTCGGTCGAAACTCGCACGGTTCTCCGTTTGAGGGAACTTCGCAAAACTCTCCCAGTGCTCATCTCCCGCAAGTTTCTCCTCAAAGTGGTATGTCCCATTTGTCACCTCCGACGCAAAACTTTGGCATGGGTAGCAACTCCAGTGTCACCACGCCGTCACCTCCAAATACTCCCAGTGGCGTTAATTCGGGGTATCACCCGTCATCTTCGAACTATTCTACGTATCAACACGACATCAACTCTTATAACAACTGGTACGTCAACGGCGCGGCGTCTTACTATCAAAACCCACAAAGTCAAAACTCTTATTACAATCAAATGGCCATGGATTACCAGAACCATCAGAATTATTACCAGAATGGTGGGCATATGAGCAATATGTACCATCATGGGGGGTATAATTTCCCCTCCGGTTCGCAAGGTTATCAAAACGGGTTTGATGGGAGTCAGGTGAATCAGATGCAATAGTGATAAGTTGAGGTGTACTAAATTTGTTAAAACTAATAAACTTTTATGCCATTTAGTGTTCCATTATTATTTATATTATTATGTTCATGTTCTGAAATACAGTGTAAAGTTTTCGCTAAGAATGTCCTAGAAAAATTGACGAAAGACAACTATCAGTCGGTCTATAAGTAACATATCAGTTCCAATAACTTCGGAAAAAAATATTAAAAATAATTCAAATTTTATCTGCCCTTAAAAGCTTAAGTTTGACATTTCATGTGGGATATATACAGTTTGCAATCTTTAAATGGAACGGTGCTTCTAGCAGCTTTAGGGAAGAGGTTTTAAAAAAAGCTTAAAACTAATATTTAACGATTTATTGTGAACTTTCTGCAAATTATAAAAAAGAATTTGGGACCCCCAACTGGAAGCCCAGGGCCTGTATTCTTGACACCCGTGCCCGTGAGCGTGAACAAATTTCTCACTTCTCACCTGCTTTGAACCATGTGAAAAGTGAGAGAGACAAATAATCACCCACCAACTACAAAGCTTTCTAAAAAATAAATTTAACGCACTAGTTTTTTTTTAATATTTGTCAACCAATGTGTCAAAAATTCCTTCTTTCTCTATTTACTATTTACTACCAACCCACCGCCGACCTACCCAGGGCCTACGAACATTTACCAGGATGTACCACTTGTGGCACCTTTTTAACCTTGTTAAAAAAGAAATTTGATTCAATAAAATTTTTTGACATCTGTCAACCCATGTGTTAAAAATTTTGAAAAACCTATTTTTTGTTAATTGTTTTAACTCCTCCAAAATTAACTACATATTTCTTTATTTACTAAGTGAAATAAAAAAACTACCACCCAAAGATATTATTGGCGCCCAATTCGGGGGCGCAGCCTAATTACCTTTTTTTTTTAAATTTACAAGATATTAGATAAACTCAACACTCAACCATCCTTAATGACAAAAAATAGGTTTTTTAAAATTTTTAACACATGGGTTGACAGATGTAAACAAAAATTATTTAATCGAATTTATTTTTTAACAAGCTTTCCAAAAAGGTGCCACAAGTGGTACCTCCTCATAAAAAAAATGTTGGTAGCCCCTGGGCCTTCAGTGAGGGCCCCCAAATGAGCCGCCAATAATGTCCTTGTGTGATACTTTCTTTATTCCGCTTAGTAAATAGACAAACATTTAATTTATTTTGAAGCTAAAACAATTGACAAGAAAATAGGTTTTTTTAAATTTTTGACACATTAGTTGACAGATGTCAAAAAAAACTAGTGCATTAAATTTCGTTTTTACTAAGTTTTCCAAAAATTTACCACAAGTGGTACATTCTAATTTAAAAAAAAATGGTTGGTAGGCCCTGGGCCTGCAGTTGGGGGCCTCAAATTTATTTTTGATTATAGGCGGAAAGTCTGTAAAAAATTAAAGAATCCACCCTTGATATCCATTTCTTGGTTTGTAAGAGCGAGTGTGCAAAGAGCTTTTCTCACGTGTTGTTTACAAATATCAAATGAAACAAAAATATGGCAGAGGTTCCACTTTTCCGCAAACGTTAAAAACAATTATTTCTTGAAAATAAAAAAAAAATAGCGGAACATGATACTTTTCCGCACGAATTGGCTGATGCATAAATAACTTTTGTGCAGTTTGGGCATGCTACCAAGAGTATAAATGGCACTTTAAATACAGATTAGGTACGAGATTTTTTTCCTAAAAATAAGATCTAGATCAAAAATGGTTGACGGTTAGCAAATCCGTGAAAAAAAATATATTTTTCTTACACGTCGAAATGATTAAAAACAATAACAAAACACTTTAGTTTTTAAAATTTGTCGGGTTTAACTTAATATACATCTACGTGCTCATTCCTAAAGAAGTCGTAAAAAAAGTTTTGTGTTTTGGATTCCTTATGAAATGCACATACTTACAGGTCTTGAGTGAGAGAAAGGTTTTTTGTAAAAATATATTTAATTGACAAAAAGTATTTTTAATAGAGGTAAAAGTGTATTTATCTAAAGAAACTAAATTGAATATTGATTTCTTATAATAATAAAATGTCTTCTTGTCAAGGAAATATACGTATTACATATCGGAAAAAATCCTTTCTCTCAGTATAGCAGAGTTCCACATGAAATGTTGAATTTAAATCACTTTATATAAGAAAGTAAAAACATTATAAATTGAAACACCACTTGTTTATACTTAAAAGCTTTTAACTTGTTGTTTTGTCAATATAAGGTAAACTTAATTCAGCAAGGTATTTGAAATTTAAAAAATTTAAAACAATTATTTTAGCAATTAAAATTACATTTTATGTAAATTTGTACAACCTTAAACAATTTTTGTTTTTATTGGTGTATATTTTGTAAATCTCTTGTACATATAAAATTATACAAAAAGTCAACTAACATAGATATATTTTAATAAAATTAATATACGTTTTAGTTAATATTTCTTGTGTAAAAAAATTAATTTATCTGTAATTTGACAATACCATTAGATATATTATGGTAGTGATTTTGGACCCCTAACTTATCCCTGTGGTTCCTTAAAATTGGACGAATTCATTAGTATTAGAAGCATCATAATGTTTAAAAAACAAAAGATCCTGGGTGGAAATAACGAAAATTCAAACTTAGATGAGCATCCCACAAGGAACACACAAAAGATCAAAGCGAAAAGAGAAATGAATGAAGGATGTTTCGCCCTGGGTAACCAGCGTGGGCTCATCAGCATTCGTTATTTCTACCCAGGATCTTTTGATCTTTTGTTTTTTAGTTTCTTTTCGGTTGAAGTAACTGATTTGGAGGTTTTTTAACATCATAATGTTTGTCGAAAAAAATCACCAATCACAAACTTGGTATAAAAAATACAAGTTTTATGTTAGTTGGAGGTGATTTTTGTTTTTCAAGTTAGACACGGATTTGGTAAGTCTATCCCCATTGAATATCAGTTATCACCAACAATATGTTTTAATTAAATTATTTTGTATCATAAATTTAATATTGCTGTTTATTAACTTTGTAATTCGTACATTAATTGAACAATAATGGTTTTAATAAATTCTGCAATATTTTTTTGTGACAAATAAATGTTTTAAATTTTGTTTTTAAAATGCAAATAAATCCCGAATTCGAAATTGAAATAAACTAGTGCAAAATATAAAATCAATTTGTTTTATTCAGTATTTAAAATTTATGGCCGATGAAATCAACTACACTGGTAGGTATAGGTCATAAATTAAGACTAATTCGCAATATAAACAGTTTGTATTGATGAAGTATATAAATACTATTAGCTTTGCGCAACAAAATCATAACAATATAATATAAATAAGAGGATTTCAGTTTTATAGTCTGCCACAAAACCTGCGAATTTGTGGGTTAATAAAATGTTTAAATTGTTTAAATAAACGCCAAATAAAAATATACAGCTATACAGGGTGATTCACGACGAATGGGACATAGTGAAACCATAGGTACTGTGGACTAAGCCCATTCCATATCTGGTGATAAACCTGGTGGCGTTTTTAACGGATATCTAGGGTGATTTGTCAAAATATGCGAAAAGTGTACAATTTAATATCTCAAAAATTATTAAATTTTGCATGCCTATCACAGTCCCGAAGTTTAATAAACATGTTTTTAAAAATTTGGTATTTTCAGGTCCGAACTTAGTTTTTTTCTCATTTTTAAATCTCATTTCAAAACAACACCCTCTAACTAACATTTTCTCCAAAAAGCCTAGGAATAGCACTTATTACTAAAGAACAAAAAATTAAGGCGCAACTTTTTGTTTTTGCTATAAAAAAATGTGTAAATTTGCCCGGTGGCTTTACATAACATAGATTTAACAGCATTATTTTAAATGCAAATCATCAAATTAATACAATAATTATATAAAAAAGTTATTTTAATGAAATTTAAGTATATATTTTACAAAAAGAAAATAAGATGCAGGTCCGGATTTATGATTTTATTAAATTATTATCTTTCGGTACATAATATTACAGCATCACTTCAGACATACACACATCACACATTTTAGTAAAGTAAAGAGACGAGAAATCATTTTTTATTTAGTTTTCAAACAAAATAAAATTTTTTAATATCTAAAACCAAAATAAATTATTTTTTTTTAACGTGAAAAAATCAAAATTTTATTTTTTTTTGAAAATCTGTTACTATTTAAATTACCCTTACACTTCATCAGGCATCCTTATGAATGATCAGGTCAATCTATTAATCAATCTGGGGTGCAATCAGCAGATAATCTCCAGAGCATTCTTTTGGAATCGGCTCTCATTTTTTTTCTTTGTGCAAAAAGATACTTAAACTTTACAAAGATTAATCCTTTTTCATAATTTGCAGTACAATATGGAGATGTGTATGTAAATAAAGCTGTAAAGTTATGTAGATATCAAAAGATAATAAATAAATAAAATCCGGACCTGGATTTTTTTTGCTTTTTGTAAAAAAAAAATAATTCAACTTTATTAAAATAAACCCTTTTTTAATTTTGGTGTCAATTTGATGATTCGTATTTAAAATGATTCTGGTAAATCTATGTTATAGAAAGGCACCGGGCACACACGTTTTTTTAAAAACAATTTTTTTATTAGCAATAACAAAAAGTAGCGCGTTAACTTTTTTTTTTCTTAAGTAATTATTACTAATCCTAGTCTTTTTGGAGAAAATGAGAATTTTTTTTTATTGTAAGTTACAGGGTGTTCTTTTTAAGTGAGATTTAAGAATGAAAAAAAAACTAAGTGCGGACCGGAAAATTCCAAATTTTTAAAAACATGTTTATTGATCTTTGGGTGTGTAATTAGCTGCAAAATTTCATAATTTTTGGTTGCTTAGTTTTTGAGATATTAAAATGAACAATTTTCGCATATTTTGATAAAGCACCCTGTATATGCGTTAAAAACGCCACTAGGAAAAATTTATTACCAGATATGGGATGGGGCTTAGTCGATAGTGCCTATGGTTTGACTATGTCCCAGTCATCGTGAATCACCCTGTATGCTATTGGGCAAAGTTTCGTTACCTAATTTTATGACCAAAAGGCGATTGCGATAACAACGCGAACCTTTTCAGCCCAATAAACCGACTTCAAAAAAATACACAAAAAATATAAAATAAAATTATTTTTTATGTAAAACTCAAAACAAAACCTAACTTTTTTCTAGTCGGCGCTCATTACTTTTTATAATTTTATTGATATTTTGGTGTCGACTTCGATCGAAGGAATTTATAGTAGTTTAAATAACAATCATGTTATGATGGTCATTACACGCGAGGATGAAGCTAAACTATAACATACGAGACTAGGACAGTGGTTTACAGTTCGTTTTAAAGGTATTTTAAGTACCTTTCGATGATGTATCAGATGATGTACTGTTTGTTTTGAAAAATATTTGAAATTAAAAGAAAAACTTTTTTAAACTTTTAACAAACAGCATTTTTTATTTTTTTCGAAAAAAATATATTTTGTTTCTAGATATTTCGCCAAACTATCAACAAAATTTCAAGATGGAAACTTGATGGATTCATCAAAAAAACTTATTTTAAAAATTTTGAAAACAATTTTTCAAAAAAATTAGGGATACTTTATCAAAATGGGCTTTGAAATCCTTATAAAACGAGGTATTACCCGCTTTTGTACGGTATACAGTTATCAAGATATTACTCGTTTTGTGTACCTGCACATTTGGTTAAAATTGACTGTCCATAACCTCATTTTTCTTAAAAAAATGCAAAATTTTTAAAATATTTTCTTCTCTTGAAATTTTGTAAATAGTTTAGCGAAATACCCAGAAACAAAATAAATTTTTATAAAAAAGAATAAAAAATGCTGTTTTTCAAAAATTATTTTTTTTTAATTTCAATCTTTTTAAAAAACCAGAAGCCATAAACCACCCTCCAAGTTTAAGTAGTTATCGAGATATTTCAATTTCTTTAAGTACATGTTTGAGCAAAATTGGTAGTTTTTGTGATATTCAAGAATTAATTAAAAAAAACTAATGGTCAAAAAAATTTAATGAATTAAATGTACCAAAAACTATCGAAATCGGGAAAATGGTCTGCCAAACCTCCCTTTTTTTTGGTTGATTTCATATGAAATGACTCCACATCTGAACCCTCCCAAGTACATAGGTAACTACGTATTGTTTTTGCAACATTACTGTTTTTAAGAGAATTAAGACAAAATTGTGGCATTCAAGTTTTTTAAAATTTCATAAAATTTTGAAATTTGAAAATATTTTTATTTTGAAAATGTAAGAATTTTTTTTTTATTTTGAAAATTTATATATTTAATAGATATTTATTTTGTTAAAAAGATAGAAAAATAGTTTACATTTTTGCGTCAATCAGTGTCCATATGAAAAAAAGTGTTATTGCTTGGCGCGCCCTCTTACGATTTATGTCTAAGCTTCATTATTATCCCAGGAGCGTAACTGGTCCATTACAGTCGTGTTAGGACGTTCGTTAAACTAGTATTATGGGTTGGATGTAAGTAAATAAATTTATGTCCGATTTAAAAAACTTTAACCATTATGAAAATCTTTATTAACCATTACGAAAATCCAAGATTAATTTTGAAAAAAATCGGTGTTTTTTATGCCCCTGCAATATATCGCTTATTAACATCGGGTAAAAATAAAAAAACTGTCTATTGTTCAAATGAGTGCGTTTGGTGAACCAATTTAAATCAGATAAAAAAAAACTTCTTTAATTTTTCTAAAATGTAAAATCGAAAAAATACATCCGAAAGCATAGCCAAGCAAAAATGTTTTCTTTTGGCCTGACTGAAGGGCATACACGCCATCTTGGAATTTTTATAAATTGTTAATTTTGGCACCAAATTCTTGAATTTTTAATAAAAAAAAATAAATAATTCCTAAATGTTCTCTTGGTATTATTTTTTTGTTTTTGTTAAAATTGAAGAACAAAAACTGTTTTTAAAAATCAAAATACATTGTGGAGGAGTAATTCTAGTTTTAGTTATAGGGTCATTCCATATCAAATCAACCAAAAAATCACAAAAATTTTACGCGACCAATTCCAATTTTGATGATTTTTGGTATATATTTTCTTCTTACCATAAAAGTTGAAAATGCAAATTTTTAGATTTTTTTGATTCATTTTTTTTTAAATTTTTTAAAATAAAAAAGTCAGCATTTTGACCTTAACAAGAATGTACAAAACTAGCAATATCTCGAGAACCACTGACACTAGGAAAGTAATAAATGGCTCATTTTAAAGTCATTTTGAAGCTCTTTTTTATGAAATATCACAACATAATTTTAACAAAAAAAAAAAATTGAAAAAAAAATTGAAAAATTCAAAAAGGCCATTTTTAATTTTTTTGAAAAAAATATATAATTTTGTTCAAAGTGTTACTTAATTATCCACAAAATTTTATGATGGAGAAATGATGGGTTCAATGTCAAAAAAAATATCAAAAATATTAAGTACATTAAAAATCATGCATTTAAAAAAATAAACATATTTTAGGAGCACCAATAGTGCACTGGATATTAAAATAAATAAATTTGTTGGATGGATACAGGTTTTAAAAAATACCCAGAGGCTTTATCTACAAATTATTTTATTTTAAACTCGCAAAAGAAATAAACAAACTTTTCTACTTCGTTGATAAAAATTAGACAGAAAACACTAAGACTAACTATATACCTTAAATTTATTTTTTTAACTTTCTTTTAAGAATTTCTGATGAATCTGACATTTCTTTTTTGCTGACATTGTAAGTTCTGCCAGTAGCAGTGTTGGGTTCAACTTTTTTTATAAGACTTTCTGGTTTAATAATTAAAATATCTTGAGGTGTTGGGTAAAAAAATGATGAGGCAGGTCCTCGTGGATGAAGAAAGCTTACTTTCAGTTCTCCGCTCTCATTATTTTTCCCCAAGACACAAGCCAGCCATCAAGCACTGTCATATTCTACAGTGACAAACCCTGACTCGATATTTTGCAAAATAATGCTTCCACCTTTAAAAAGATTATGTGTTTCGACCTCTAAGCATGTAGAAAACTGTTTTGCCAAAAACGTGCTTTCTGTAAGAGGAATTACAGCATGAATTTTTTGTGTCCCCGGTATTGTTAAGACTTCCGCAAATCTTTTATTCAAAATTATTTCATGATTTGTATAATCTGCTTCTGTGCAATATTTAAAATCAATGCCAGATATGTTTTCTTCACACCAAGTAAACAATTGTAGAGGTGTCATTATTTGATTGTCATAGGGCCTCTGCAAACTGGCTTTGGCAGCAAGTCTTTTAACAGTTCCTCCCAAGCCATCGCAGGCACTTTTGCCATGCGAGGTGGCAAAATAATGCCACTCTGCTTCAACACCAAAATCTTTTTTATGCAGGCATATATTCAGAAAATTCTTTTTGTTTTTGTACTGCGCAGCACATCCATCCGAAAAATAAAAAATTTTGTTAAGTCCTGGTATTTTTATTTTTAAATCAGGCATTAATTTTTTTTAAAAATAAATGAAATGCAATTGTATTATGTGTCAAGCTTTCCGAAATAAACACATAATTCAGGTTGTGCAGTTTACCATCACTTAGAAAATAAATGGCAAAAGGGTGGAGGGTTGCCTGGCTGTTATTCCAATGATAAGACTGGACTTCATCTTGCATAACAAAGGAATAATTTTCCGGAAAGTCGCAAGTGATCAAAGACTCTCCAGGTTTAAGTTTAATTTTTATTTCATTGTATCTATCTTTTTGCATTTTTGCAATAAAAGAATGTGATTTAAGTTTTACAAGATCATCAGTAAATTCCTGGACAAAATCATCACTTTTCTTAACAACGGTTTCCATAGTACACCTATCTACTGAGACCCACTTTTTAAATGAGACCTCATCAATTAATTCTTCCTCAAATTTTTCTATTAACGTATTTTTAAACTGTTCTACTCCAGGACATTGCTTGCATCTATTGCTTAAAAAACAGTCCACTGAAGGTGCATTACACATTAGTTTATAAAGGCAATCATGATAAGATATTGCAAGAGGCCTGTTATTTTCATCATATAGCTTATTTAATTTGGAACCATTGAGCATTAGTTTTATATTTTGATGTATAGTACATACACATACAGTATGAGTCCCACTTTTTCCTGCCAGTATACAGTTTTTGGGTCGCAGTTCACAAAATTTTGAAAACCCAATTTTTTCATTGGGGTACTCAGTTTTAAACAATGCATAAATTTCTTTTAAATTAGCTAAGACTAATTATATTCTTCTAATTACCAAAATGCATTGTCTATTTATAGGCGATTTTTCATGCATGTGACATTTTTAATAAATTTTTTCACATTGAACCCATGATTTGTCCATCTCAAAATTTTGTGAATAGTTTAATAACACTTTAAAGAAAATAATATAATTTTTTGAAAAAAATTAAAAATGGCCTTTTTGAAATTTTTCAAAAAAAAAATCAAAAATTTTTTTTTTTATTTTTTTTTTCAATATATGTCATGCAATATTCTCATATGAAAGGTCTTTATAAGAGCTTTAAAATGAACCTTCACCTACTTTTCTATTATAAGTGGTTCTTTGGATATTCCTAATTTTGTGCGCACATGTTAAGGACAAATAAGTGACTTTTTCGATTTTCAAAAATTAATTCAAAATAAACAACTGGTCAAAAAAGTCTGAAATTTTGGATTTTCCAGTTTTTTGGTAGGAAAAACATGTATACTAAAAATCATCAACATCGGAGATGGTGTGGTAAAATACCCTGGTTGACTTGATATGGACTGACCCTATAGTCAAATTTTATTACCGAATACTGGTAACACTGTTTAGCGGACCAACATAACCTTCCAGAATAACGTCCTTATTCTTTACTTTTTACTACTTTTTGTACTACTCAAACCAACATAAACTCCTTTTAAGTACGCAATAAGTCTCCGTAACACCCACTAGAAAATCTAATAACCGCAAAGAATCCCAGTGAGTGTTTAGTTAAGTGGGGGTGAGCTATTCATAGTTTCGAAAAGGCGAAGGGCTCTTGAACACACGCTGCTCGTGTTATTGCCAATTGATATGGGGTAGTTTCATTACTCGTATAATATGTAGGTAAAAGATTTTATTGGAGTCACTTTATACTTTGTCCGATGAAAAAATTTTATTTGTAAAATTAAAAAACTTATCGTTGGTAATTTTGTGACCAACGATAAGTATCGGCAAATTTCAAAAAAATATGTAAACTCTGCTTTACATAATATATAGTGTATTTTTTTTGAAGAGTATGTACTGTAATTATAGGAATCGAAACACCGACTTGGTGGTAATTTTAGCACTTCTATAGTGTACAAATAAAGTTTGGCAAGGTTAAGCTACAAACCGTTTGGTAAAATTACAACAAATTTTTCAAATGTTTCGTAAAATTAGAATGTAATTTTACAAAATGTTGATGTAAAATTATAAACAAATTTGTAAAATTCCATTATTATTTTACAAACTCTTTGTAATTTTACAATTTTATATGTAAAATTACAAATTTTGTTGTAAAATTAAAAAAAAACAATAAAAACACACATTTTCATTTAATTATTTTTATTAATAGAATATTAACGCAAAAATTGTTAAAAAAAAGTATAGATTATATAGCCCGCGGGATACCGTAACATATTTCATCCTCGATATTTCAAAAAACAAACAAAAGGGGTTATATTAAAAAGTTCAAAGACACTACTGGAATCCGGGGCTTCCTCGTCTCTATACCGTTCGGTGATAGTATTAAATAGAAAGTTTCTTACCCTTATAGCGCCCTTATGCACAGGTTATGTCGAATAAAACTTTTAGGTTACTAAAATATCGTCACCTTCTTTCGATAGAAAAAAGAATTTTGCTTAACACATGTCGAGGAATGTTATCCGGGGCTAATAAGAATGCATCTATATCATGCAGTATTTACCATAAGTTATTTTATTATTTAAGTTGGAGGCACAATTAAAAATACAAGCTACCAAATGCAGACTTCAGTGATTTCTGACCTCACTTTTTTGTGCGAGTTTCGTTAACGAGATACAAATTACAAGATACAAAATACCAAAATTTTGGTATTTTGTACCTCTCACTAGTAGCTGCTATTTAGTATTTTTATTATGACTCACGGCTTTGAAATTCTGTCGCTAGTGTCTGTCTGTATTTTTAACTGTGTCTTCAGCTTCACTCAAGTAAAAACTGTTTAAAAACTTACATTTCTTTAAAAACTAAAAATTCGTCGACTTAAGAAACACAAACAAATACTTTTCGGTACACATACACATAACACATTTGTTATTTTTTACTTGCGAAGTGCTCTTCAAATGAACCACTATACCGCTGTGAAACAAACGACTGCAAAATGACCGCCTCAGGCCTGCTCCGGCGTGTTACAGCCATTTTACCGAATAAACACTGAACTGAACTTTTACCAAATTACAGAGGAATATTACATTTTACAATGTAAATTTTGTTACAAATCAGAAACTTACAATGTAAAATTGTAAAATTAGTATTTAAAATTGTAAAGATAATATGTAAAATGAAATTCTTGTAGTAAAATCTAACTAGATGTGTGGCGCTATGAGGACGGCACCTATACAGGCACTCGAAACCATTCTGGGACTGCCGCCGCTTCCGATCTGGATCAGAAAAGAAGCGATGGCGACGCACCTCCGGCTGAGAGATACAGGTCAATGGAGAGGAAGAGGGGAAGATGCGGGGCATCTTAGGATTGCCCAAATCGCCGAGAGAGAAATCCCTGTGGCAGCGATTAAAACACAAAGACCAAAAAACCCCTGGAGATTCAACAAGAGGTACAAAGTAGTCATCCCAGACAGGAAACTATGGCAGAGTGAAAACCTCCGCGAACAGGTCGAGGAGAACGCCGTGATTTGCTACACCGACGGGTCCAAACTGTCGGAGAGGCAAACCACAGGATAGGGGGTTTGTGTGGAAGACCAGGAGGTTCGAAAGAGCTACCCACTAGGAGAGCAAGCCACGGTCTTTCAGGTAGAGGTTTATGCCATAATAATAGCTGCAACCATGAAAGAAATAAAGAACGGTAGGGAGGAGCATCTTTATATATGCTCCGACAGCCCAATCAGCCCTAAAGGCGCCCAAGATCGACAACACCCTGGTGGAGGAATGTGCGGATGCACTAGAATCCTTGGGAGAGGGCAAACAAGTGACACTTATGTTGGTACCGGGACATATGGGGGTGCCGGGTAACGTGATGGCCGACGAGCACGCCAGACAAAAATGGCTTCTGGGGAGATCGCGAAGGGACGCTGGTCTGCAGACAGGTCACAACCGACTAAGGAAGCACATGATACGGATCGCGGTGGAGAACTGACTGGACCTGCCGGGCCTGCGGGTGGGCAGAAGAGACATCTCGACACGCTATAGCGAACTGCGAGGCATACCAGAGGACGAGATACCGAGTATTCGGTTTCCCGACCCTGGATGAGGAGGATCTGCACACGCTCAAATTGGACAAAATACTGGACTTTGCAAAAAGAACAGTAAAACAAGATGAGCAGACTGCCAGACCAGTGGTGCAGGGGGTGGATTAGGGGCAGGCTCGGAGTAGGGCAGAAAGGGCCCAGGGAGGCCTACTTGCCAGGGTTCGCGCCGCCCCTTCTCTACTACTACTACTACTACTAACTAGATGTGTAAATATACAAGTTTACTTTGTAAAATTAAGAAACAAAGGGTTTTTTACAAGAAAAGGGTAAACTTACGAAATATATTGCGTAATTTTTACAAAATATGTTTTGTGCTTTTAATACATTTTTTGTAGTATACGGTCCTTATTATTGATTTGATTGAAAAATCGATAGAAAAAAGTCCTCTGTGGCAGATTTCCACCAATAGCAAAGCTGGAACTTGTAACGAGTTACGCGAAAGTCAAAAATCAGGAACGGCTTACCACATTTCGAACGACACTGCTAACGATTGTGTTAGGTCGTTTTTGATTAGCTTTGTGATTGGTGAAAGTCTGTGAGAGATTACTTCTTTTTATCGAATTTCCAATCAAAACAAGATTTAGGGGTCAGAGCAAATAGGCACTACTTCACTGAAATCGTGGTTATCGTTCTACGAAGTCGCGGCAGTGACGACTTAATCCGCGAATCACAGTTTTTTGTACGCGTCAAACTATCTCAATTTAAGGTTAAGTTTTTATAAACTAAACCTTAACCCTCAACTAGTATCGTTATTTCATAGCCATATAAGTGGTCGGGTTGGGTCTTACGTGTCCCAATTAAAATTGAAATAGTTCCGTGAATATATTTTTTTGTTTTCATATACTTTATTTTTAGACGTTCCTTTATAATCAAAAAACGCATATTTAGCTTTTTCAAAAAAAATATTTTTAATTTTTCTGGGGAATATTGTCCAAAACTAACTAAAACACCTTAACCGTAACACTTATGATAAAATGCAGGGTGATTCTAAAAGTATTTTCTATTTAGTTGAGGTAGTTTGTTAGAAGAGGTCTCAAGAAAACACAGAAATATTTATGGTCTCTATGCCGATGTTTCGGTCCTTTATTGGTCCATCCTCATGGCATGAAACTTTTTAAATTTCTCCTGAGGATGGTTGTCAGGTGTTTTGACAAAACCACTTCAATCTATTGGCTGTGCATCACAAAATCACATGACAAAGTCAAGACTTAAACATTTTAGATTGACAGGAAGGTCACTTCTTACATCCTCACCATTTTATCACGTGCAGATTTTTCAGACGAAGAGTGATAAAAGCTAACTTGTAAACTTTTTGGGTTGAGTTTTCTTCCGCTTCTTGTTCTAACAGCTTTTGAACAATTTTTTTCCTTAGAAATTTCCTGGACGAAATTCTGGTATTGCTAATTTTAGTCAATTAACTTTCAACATTTTGTTATCAACATTTTTAACCCTTTTTTCGAGAACCTCAATTTTTTCTTGTGAAGTAACAACGGATAAAATCTTAGTAGAGGTTACTTTTTTAGCTGTTTTCAACTTAGCTACACGAACTTTGCCATCTTTGCCCGGATAGGTTTCAAGGACTAAACCATGGTGCCAATTTTCTGTTCTTTAAAGGTTCTTTTAGTTTTAGTATGTATCTCAAAAACAAGATCATTTTTGTCTTCCGATACATATTTGAGCTTTCATTTCATAAGAGCTTCACATTCGTATAAGGTTGTTGACAGTTCTTCATATGATAACCATGCTCTTTCGACTTCAGTAATTTAGTAGTTGCTTTAGAAGATGAATGAATGAATGAAATTCGTTTAATGTTACTGAATTCTAAAACTTCAATTTTTTTAAAACTATTTTCTGTACCAATAAAGTTAGATATATTATCGCTATAGACTACCTATGGTTTTCCACTTCTGCTATAAATTTTCTAAATGCTTGAAAAAAACTGTCTGCGGATAAACTAGAGAGAAGTTCTATATGTACAGACCTATAGACAGCACACTTGAAAATGCAAACCCATACCGTTTCGTTTCTTGGGATGTAAAATAAACACCAGTATGTTTAAAAATATCTGCGTCCGTAATCTGATTTTTCGGTAAGTGTAACCAACTTGGGCCATCCCAACATTTTAACTCTAGTAATTTTTTTTTTTGAGAACAAACTCTAGAAGGTAAATCAGCTTGGTTCTTTTCTCCAGGGACAAAATAACAACTGTTAATTTATATAAGCCTTTAATCTCTTAAACTCTGTTCCATATGAAAGTTTTTCATTTATATTCTCGTCGTATCCAAACTGTGCTGGAATCGGACTAACAAAATACCGGACCCGTACCTCAAGATTTTCTAATATGTTAGAAAGAAGTGTTGAATGTGAACAGTGGGGCTGTTATAAATTATAGACGAGGGATAGTCATTTTTTCACAAAGGTAAGATTTGGCTTGCTTGTATTAGTTGTATATGCAAATAAATGAATAAATGAAGTCAGAACAGTCTTCTTCGGTATTTAGGCTAGTAGTAATTCTTTGGACAAATGTTGCTGAATAACATCACCCAATTAGAAGTTGCTACTTATCAATCCAAAAACCACTTGAGAATGACGAAAATATAATAAACGACGAGATTTTAAAAAGCTAATGTAAAGAAGAGCTTTTTTTGATTTCAGAGATTATGCCAATGTTATCAAGTGTAAATTTTAATAGAATGTAAGAAATAAGTTCGATGAAATTCGTACCTCCTTTTTCTAAATATTGATTTAGAGAATCAAAAATCGGTCTGAATCTAAGAAAGTTAAAGTAATTTTCAGGAACTGCTTTAATTATTCCATCTTTTAACCATTCTTTAAAAACAGGGTCACAATCTTTGCAATTTTCAAACTTTTGCATTAAATTATCAAGGCATCTTGTAGCCATCAAAAACTTACTGGGTAAGGCAGGATGTCGTTCTATCCAAGGTAAAACAAATTCGTATCTACTTATAGTAACCGGGTCCTTAAAGTTTTCGGTGAAAGCTAATTCTGCTTCTATCTTCGATTCATTTTCAACTGAGTCAGTGACACGTCCAATTTCCACAAGTTTTTGTGTTGCAAAACAACTTTGTTATGAACGTAGAGGAGCAGATTAAATTCGATGTGGCAGGAATTTTTACTTCTCCTGTAAGAGACCAGCCTAGGTGGTATTCAACGGCAACCAATCCAGAGCTTAAAGTATGTTTCGTATCGGTCAGTAATGTTAATAAGTTGGCTCTAGTCAAAATATCAGTGGATCCAGGTTGCGTGTCTGTAATTGGAATACCAAAATTTTTTAGCTCATCTATCCATGGTCCACTTGAAACTGATGTTCCATTGCTGCAGATAAATTGTTGAGTCAAGAACTTTAAAAGTGTAAGGAAATTTGTAACCAAGATTGGGAAGTGTATGTAATAGCTTGAGTTTCTTTACCACCAGAAAGCGCATGAACGAGTTTTTCTTCACCAAAGAACCTTTTTTCTGATTAAGTAAACCAGTAGCCGTAGGGACACCAGCAGCTGAGTTTTCTGTATTCTTTTTATTGAGTTGAAAACCAGAAGTAGATAAATTATTTTTTTTTGCTTTCGACTTCTTGACAAATAAAATATATCAACTTGAGTTGAACTGATGGCAAAACTGGATGGACTTCTTTGCCAAGCACGGAGGATGTGTAGAATGTCTTTTGGTAAAGACGATTCGACTAACGGAATCAAAATAGCGTCGTACTTGTCAGATGTCACATTCAGAGTTTCTAATTTATCATAAATGTTCGTAAGTGAAGATATCCTTTCTAAATTTCCCAATACCAATTTAATACGTTCTCGTACGTAGAACTCTACAAGTAGTTTTTTCAAACTATCCAAAGCTTTGTGATAGTTCTCTGCGGTTTAAGGAAAACTTTCTACCGATTGACATGCTTGTTACTTCAATACGGTGATATTTCATATTAGTTTTAGAGTTACTCGAACCAGATTTAACACTTACATATTTTGTTCAGCGATCATTTAAACTAATTTTCTGAGTCAATATGTTCAACGTCACAGTCAGAATTAATGGTAAAAAAAAGTTCAAATAAAAACTGAAACTCTGAGTAAAATTGAAAACAGCTTCGTAAATCTTGTCAAAAGATAGTCGATGAACTTGAAAACAAATGATAGATCGTTACTGCGCCCGCGCAGAATAAACATAAGAGTAACTGAGTGACAGAAAAGGACCAAAAAGATGATATTGTCGAGGAAAACCTACATTTTGTGTTCAAAATTGGACTTGGAACAAGTGCAAAAAAGCACAGTTTAACCATGAGTATTCTTTTTTTAATTCGTAAAAAAAATTAAGAAAAAAAACAAGAAAATACTTACAAAAAATTCGAATACAAAAACTACTGACAGCCATTTTTATACTATAAGTCAAGGGCATCTAATCAACGTTCTCCCCTTTAGCCTACCGTGGCTGCCATTTTTATAATCAAATTGACAAGTTTGGTATCAATATGTCACGGATCATAGGCCAAAGGATACTAAAACGAAAATGAGTTAACTGGCTTTTTAGTTGAGAACGGTGTTGATCTAATGAACTTAATAGCATTTTTATTTCTGACAGTTTGTTATTTTGCCGTATTTTCGAAATTATTTTTTTGTGAATACTTTGAGAAAACTTTAGAAAATGACTTAGTTTTTAGTTAACTATAATTAGCATTTTAAGCAATTTTTCTTCAAATTTACGTAGAAAATGGATGGAAGTTTTTTTTGGTTCCCAAAAAGTCAGTTATTTAGTGCTTTGATGAAGTTTTGAACTTTCTTATGATCGGCTTAAACAAAAAATGGCTGTGTCAACTTATCCTTACTATACGGTAAAACTTTTAAAAACGTCCGTTTTTCTGTCGTTTCTTAACTG
The DNA here is from genome assembly GCA_963921995.1 of Oxystoma pomonae. Lineage (NCBI taxonomy): Eukaryota > Metazoa > Arthropoda > Insecta > Coleoptera > Brentidae > Oxystoma > Oxystoma pomonae. Next base: position 78,781,792 of record OY998169.1, on the reverse strand, counting down.
TCAAAATTTAACAAAATTTTTGCCTTGAATGAGTTTTTACCGAACACGATTTTAATATCGATAGCAACTTTACTACCATAGGCAGGGAAAGTTAATCTTTTTCCTGGAAAATATCATCAGGCTCATTCTCCATTGCCCAAGAGCTTAAAAACTTGTTCTCTTTGCGTAACCAGAGTCCACTTTATACACTAACAGGTTGAATAACTGAAATAATTGGATTTTTTTTTAAAAAGAGATCGGTAAACAAACACGGGTATTCCTCCAGATTTTAGATAAAAAATATATCAAGGTACAGGGTGATTCGTTATGTTTTAGCATTCCTTTCACTTGATTATTACGGGAGCTAGGAAAAAGTCGTGTGTACAAAAGTTAAATCATTTTTATAAACTTTTAGATAATAAATTTTAAAACTTTCTACTGTAATTGCAAATGCTAAATTCTGGCATTAAATTTGAAATATTATGTAATTTTCTGTCTTATACTTACAATTCTTTTCTAGCGCCCAAATTAAGTTAAGGGGGGAGGGTGCCTAAATAGAATTAGTCACTGTGTATGTAGGGAGCTATATTTATCTTCCCCTTAAATAAAAAATTATTATGAGCTAGATCTGGACAAAACAATTTGGTTTTTCATAAAAGATCATTTGTGAATAATTTCTTTTTTTCTATCGGGGGTGAGTTTTACCACCAGAATTTAAATAAATAAAGTGGATCAAGATCTAATTGAAGGCCGTTTAAATGGCATTACACACATGTGAATAATTTAAAAATCTCGCAACTTGTTTTCGAGTTATTTGTTCAAAAATCATAAAAAAAGTTATTTTTTTAAAATAAATAACATTTTTGGACTTTCTTCAAAAAGTACTAAAACAATATCTTCGCTTTTTGGAAAATTTAAACGCAAATATTTCAAAAACAAATCGCTAGATTTTTAAAATGTTAATATTTTGTAAAGGTATTTAAAAGAGGTATCACTTGACTCACTTTCCGTATTTTAACTCGGGACGTGAAACTCACCCCTCGATAAGGGTGTCTACTACAAAAATTCCAATATTGTCAAGAAGTGTCTTCCCCAATGAATAACAAATTATACTCGAAAATGCCTCTGTTAAGTTTTCGTTCTTTCAACAAATGTGAAAATAGAGTCGACCCATCGTTATTCTCGAATATATTCAACTGTGGTATTTCCCTCAGGGCTTCTGTGCGTTACCAAGAATTAATAATGACGAGGAACCCATCTTCTCCTAAGGGTCGTTATTGTGCTTTGGGGGTGTCTCTTTTTGTTAGGCTCTAATCTACAAGGGGCTGTTCGTAAACCTCAAGTCTGCAGGGGGGCTTTATTTGCATACTATGGGACGATTTCATGCGTTTTACTTAATGAGGCTGCAGGTAGATATACGCACGCACAATCACAACAACAACAGCAGAGTTTAGATTGGATAAAAATGGTGGTTTTTTTTTTAAACGAAATCAAATGAAAGTATGCTTTATTACCAGAATAATATAATCTATTGTGGACAAAGCTCATAAACTAAACAATAATAAATAATTTCACATAAAAAGAGCTTCTCAAATACAAGCTTTTATAAAATATAAAATGCACTAAAAAGTAGAAAATAATTTTTATCATTCTGATATGATAATAATAAAAGCGATGAGCGTATTATAGGAAGTTTGGCCATGTTGACTTGATAAATTTGCGTTATTGATTCATATTATGATTGCGCGAAAGAATCTAAATTCACTATAAAGCAGAGAAATGTAAGAGTAAGTAAATCCAATCCAACTCGACTCAAGCTACCCTAACATTTCTCTGATATATCACTTTTATTATTATGATATCAGAATGCTAAAAAATATTTTCTACTTTTTAGTGCACTCTATATTTCATAAAATCTTGTATTTGAAAAGCTTTTTTTATATAAAATTATTTTTTAGTTTTTTATTTGTACCCTAAATCCTCCATTTTGAATCCGCCATATTGAAATTTTCAAATCTGATCATAACTTCATAATCTCCTTCCCTAAAAACTCCTGTATGCCAATTTTGATTGAAATCGAACAAACTAAATTTTTTCCAGTTCCAAATTTGGTTAGCAAAACATTACCAAAAATCGTCCATCGTGATATTGAATTTTCAAAATCTGATCAGAAATTCGTATTCCTTATCCCCAAAAATCCTCAGATACCACTTTTGGTTGAACTCGGACACACTTAGGTGTTTCTCCACGCCACACCCCTCGTAAGGGGATGTGAGGGGGGTGCCTAACAATACCATATTATATTGTCACTGGAACTATAAAACCATACCAAATTTAAAGACAATCGGATGTGTATAAGTCAGTTAAAATTGGTTAGGTAGCAAACAATCCATAATATTGAATTTTCAAATTCTGATCAAAAATTCGTATTCCTTAACCCAAAAACCCCGTATATCAATTTTGTTGAAAATGGGACAAACTTAGGCGTTTTCTCCCCTCCACTCCCCTTGTACAAGCGAAGGGGGTGCGTAATAATACCATATAATTGTATTGTCACCTGAATTATAATGTCGTACCAAATTTGAATTCAATTGGACATCTAGAAGTTAGTCAAAATTGAGTTGCAAGTTTTAATCGGAACACACAAACATGCAACATATAGAGGTTATAATTTTTAGTTAAATAAAAGCTTGTAAAAATACAAGATAAAAGAAATGATAATTAAAATTAACTGTCAATAAATTAGGTACTTAGGTTAAAATATTTGTCTGGGAAATAACAGGTACAAAGAAAACACAGAGGTATAAAAATAATTAAAACAATACAGAAAAGTAATAGAATAATAAAACTAAAGAGGTAAAAAAGAATAAATAATAAGTAAGTGATAACGCACAAGAGATAAAGTTCTACAGATTTATTTAGGTGGGAAGCAAATCGCTAAACCTTTTGTAAAGTGTCAGTTTTAAAGTAAATAAACCGCTTTCTTAAATCGCTTTCAAATAAACTCGATTTAGGGCTTAAAACGATTTTAGTGGTGTTTATAGGACAAAATTTTGAAACCGGTCTTATATTAAAGGGCTTTAAGAGGCCAGTATAAACAAAGTAATTGAAAGTTACAGAAAAAGTTTAGGAAACAGATGCGTAACAATACGACTAAAATATTAAAAATATAATCAAAACAATGCAGAAGCCACTGAAACATACATATTCTGAAAGGTAGCAAAAAGTTATATAACTTTTGTATTTATACCTTTTTTGTAGCATCTATAACTACGGAAAAAAAGTGAGGATGACATTTTTGAAATGAGAGTTCTCAACGTCACGATAACAAGCCATGAGATAGCCTAATGAATATGCTTTGCCACTGGCGCACCGAGAGGGGGGGGGGTTTGGGGTTAACCCCCCCCCCCCCCCCAAGAAGTCTGGTTATGGTCACATTTTTACTTCAAATTAAGTTTTGTTTATTATTTATCCCTAACCCCCCCCCCCCCCGAAGACAATTCCTGCGTGGAATGGAAAATGGAACTATAGCATCACTGTGACGCAATAGAAATTACTTTTTTGATCTGACATTAAAAAAAATAAATAAAACTGTTTTGTGTAACTAAAGTCGGATCTACGATAGACGGAATATGACATATTCATTCCTTCTCCGGATCAGTCACTCACATGTTCTTCAGACGAAGAGTGGCAACACTAGTTCCAAGATTTTTGAAGCTGCGTTGTTGTTAAAAATAAAGCCCAATTCAATTCAGTCAAGCACCTTTCATACCTGAACTTGGCAACATTTGTGTCTCTATCTACGATTTGTAGCATTCTTCAAGCACAAAATAGGTTTTTTTGATAGAAATTGCATAAAGTCAGCTAAAAAAAAACTTATACCAAACAATATAGCAGGAAGTAGATCGTCAACTCCGAATTTTATTCAAGTCTATAGACAAGGGCGGATCCAGCTTTTTAGTAAGGGGGGAAGGTAAGCGGATATGTTTCACCTTTCCCAAAACGAAAAAAAAAACACAAAAAAATCAAAAACTTTTACTTAAAAAATGGAATCAAATTACAAAATCCATTTTCCTCTTCTGTCTTCTCGCGAAACGAGTAATTACTTCCTCCACTTCCATAGGAACGTTTTTATGAACATGGCGAAGCACCAATCCTGTTAGTACCTCTGGAGATAACCGCTTTTGAAGGTCGTTTATAACAGAGCCTACACTGAACCAAAAAAGGCACCGTTTCCAAAAACAAAATACATTGAGCCAATGTATTTTGTATATGATTTTTGCCCCGATGTAAAGTTTTCTCAATATCATAATCTAGTTTACATAAATTTTATAGCCAAAACGAGTTATTGATTTTACTGCTGCAAGACACAGTTTCAAAAAAAAGAGTCTTTAAGAAAGTTTTTGTAAAAGGTGTTATGAAATCAAGGATTAAGAGACATGTTTCCATAGCTTTTAGTTACAACTAAGAATGAATTTAGTGAAAGACTGTTACGTACATAAATTTCATAAACATGTTTATGTATTTTGTATGCCCGGTTCATAATTTTCATAAACTTGTACATACATTCCATAACAACTTTTAAACGACAGTCAATGATCGTCATTTATTAAATTTATTTGGCATTGATTAAAATCGTCATCATGTTTTATTTATTTCATATGCTCTTTTATTATCTGCATAACCTGTACATACTATTAATAACAACTCTCTATAAAATGTTAAGAAACATTTTTCATTGATTTCGTAACTTCCGTTTATTAATTTCATTACTTTATATGGCAATTTTTATAACTTTTCTACGATTTTTGTAACAGTTACCTGTTATTGATGTACAATTATCTATAAAAAATTAATAAACGCCTGTGATTAATACTATGTACGATATTTTTTTCAGTGTAGGAGAGGGATGTAGACGCTTCTGCGAAAATAATATTAATATTACCGACAGCGTTCATTTTGGTTTTGCACGACCGACGCCGTAAAATAATAGTGTTTTTAATTTGCAGGAAAAATATGCACTGGGTTACGAAAGTTCTGTCACTCTTTGAGTCCACAATAGTTTTTACGTATGTTGTAAGAATTTCACATAAAATTTAGATATGATATCCAAATTAAAGTATTCTTGTTAATTAGATATTAAAAATGTGAACCGGCCAGGGGGGGTCATGCTCCCCCTCAGGATACGCCTTTGTATATAGATACACAGGGCGATTCAAAATTCCCTAGCAAAAATTTAACTTTAGGTAGAATTTTTTGTTCTGAACAAGAATTAGTAAAATATATTTTTCTATACTCTTTCGTTTTAGAGATATTTGCATTTAAAAATTGTTAATATTACGTGGTAGAAACATCAATTTTTGAAAACAGAACTTTGGAAACTTCAAAATGCAAAACGTAGACTTGCTTGGTAAATTATTTTAAAGGCGATTCCCAAAAAAATACAAAAGTTTTACTCCTAAATTCCGAGAAAAAAATATAAAATTTAAACTTTTCTTACCTTAAAGATAACCACTGTTCAAACCTTTCTAGGGAATTTTGAATCACCCTGTATAGTAGTTGTATAAAATTTTTGTAATTTTTAAGAAGATAGGTAATTACTTACATTTATTAGTCAGCTAGTTTTGCAGTTTTGTAACATATTTATAATTTTATATATAGTGAAGGGGCATGTGTAAGTCCGTGGGCTTTTCAATGAAGGAGTTTTGTGACTATGTGGGATTGATAGCTCTTTAGTCACATAATCAAGTGTTACCGGGTGTTTTGTTCGCATCCATATAGAAGGGATTGATATGACTTCATCTTTTAAGATGGCGGCCAAAAATCATAAAAAATAAAACTTTTGCAACCGAAGCATGATTATACTCGATTCCACATAATTCGATGACAAGGATTCCAAAAAATTTACTTTCAAGGTCATCTGAGCTTAAATGACCTTGAAAATCGCAAAAAACAAGATTTTTGCCATTTTCTCTACAAAAAGTCTTAATAATTCGATGTTCCTCAAACTATTAGGCGTATATGCCAAATTCGATCCTTGAAGTTTTATGTACTTTGAAGCTTTATAACCGTAAAAAATACTCCAGTAAAATTGACATATTGCGTAAATAACATACTAAAGGGCGCTATTCAACAACTATTAAAGGAAAGAGGACCAAATTTGGCAAGAAAGATAAGATGGTCAAGTCCAACAATATGGTTAAAAAATTTGTTTCAGCTATGACGCGTTTCAATATGGCAGCTGATATATCAAAATGGCGACCTATAACCACATTTTATTTTATCCAATTTCGTAAAAAAGCAAAAATGACAAAGTGGTGACTTGTTGACCTATCGCCGCTTACTACGAAAAAAAAGTTTAGTTGAAGCATAACCTTGTTTGACCTTGAAAATACCATGTTCAAGTGAAAAACCAGGTTTATGTTGTAACTTTTCCAATTTACCACTACGCAAATCAAAAATTTTTTTTTTGATCTGGCGGCCAATATGTTTCTGCTATACCTCGGTAAAAATGACCTGTATGCCTGTTGTTTTTATTAAGTTTAGGAAATTTCTACACGGATGCGAACAAAACACCCGATTGCATATGAATATGTGACTAAATAGCTGTAACCTCATCCTTGAATTTTATTATGAATGTTAATAAAAAAGTATAGGCATAATTAGAATTTTTTGTGACCGCCATTTTAAGAAAATAGTATCTAAAACACCAGGGGTCTGATTTTCTAATCCATACGAAAATATCCGCATACGTATACTGAATAATCAACAATTTTTATGTCAGTCTCTTTCTATACCGTGTGAAATGAGAGGCGAAAGATAAGCCGGTATGTGTGGACCGCGTTCGAATTCGACTGGTTTAACGCAATATTGCACGAGTGGGTGGAGGCATTCGTGTTGTTTCGCATGAAAAACCGGTTATTCTTGCATGTACTACCGATGAATCAGCATATCGGCATATCTTTTGCCTCCTTTTCTATACGGTATAGGAAGAGACGGAAGTAGTCGCATGCGAATAATTTCGTATGGTTTCGAAAATACGACCCCTGGTACAGTATATGGTAATATATATCTAAATACTGCTCACTCACTTATAAATAATTTAAATGACTTTGTTGGCTAGACAAGTGAGTAGAACATAAAATTCAGAGTTCCGAAACTGAATAAAAACGACATATAGGGCATTTTTACCGGGGTATAGCATAAACACCTTGGACGCCAGATCAAAAAAAAAAAGATAGAGAGGTTTAAAACGATGTGCTTAGTTATGGCTAAGATGTTAATTTCATCTGCGGCACTTTAAGTTTTTGCGTAGTGGTTAATTTTATTACGCTCAATCAAGGTCATACATCAACTAAACTTTTTTTCATAGTAAGCGGCGATAAGTCAATAATAATTGATGGCAACCTTATCGTTTTTGTTTTTTTACGAAATTGGATAAAATAAAATGTGGTTGTAGGTCGCCATTTTGATTTAACAGCCGCCATATTGAAACGCATCATAGCTGAACTAAATTTTTTTAACAATGTTACTGGACTCGACCTTCGTATCTTTTCTACCAAATTTGGTCCTCTTAGCTTTAATAGTTGATTAATTACGCACTTTAGTATGTTATTTTTGCAATATGTTAATTTTACTGGGGTATTTTTCAAGGTCATAGAGCTTTAAACTCAAAATGCCTAATAGTTTGAGTTACATTTGAAGTTGGTGTGAAAAAACGTCGAATTATAATTTTTTTATTTTAAGGTCGGGTGTCCTTGAAGGTAAATTTTTAGAATCCTCGCCCTTGAATCATATGGCACCGAGTATAATCATGCCCCAGTTGCGAAAGTTGTATTTTTTATGATTTTGGTCCGCCATCTTGAAAAATGACGTCATATCAATCCCTTCTACACTGATGCAAACAAAACATCCGCTAACACTTGATTGCGTGACTAAAGAGCTATCAATCCCACATAGTCACAAAACTCCTTGATTCAAAATCCCACGGGATAGAAATTATCGACATATGCCCCTAGACTAATAAGTACATATCTACATTCTCTAGATTGTTATTCTATTCCTTAATAATGTGCAACCGGAAAAATACAAACTAAATTCATAATTGCAAAATTTAATACCTTGACCAAGTTAATAAATTTCAGGCAATAAAAAAGGCGCTCCTTGATACGGACAATTTTCGATTTTTTGCCCGGTCATTGTTGCTATTTCCTTTCTGCCGAATCTAAATCGGAAATCCCACATAATTCAATCGAAACGGTCGAGATGTCGCTGAATTTTACGCATCTTTATATTGTGTTTAAGCCCTTCCGGGTGCGATATATATTGTATCAGATTATGTATTTATTCTGTCGCCTATAATATCAGATACGGGGATTGTGGATCATCATATTTTACGAGATCACGTTTTCACTGCGTAAAAAAACTAATTTTTGTTCACCATATGGGGTGAATATAGCTCTATTGTGCCCGGAACGATTTTTGGCGAATTGACAAAAGTCAGTATTTTAAAGTAATCGTTTTTTTTTAACAAAAAGGTAACGGTCAGATTTGGCATTTTGGTACCCAAGCCCTCTCCCCCAGAAACAGTTTGACCGACCGGAATCTGTGATATAGTGAGGTTATCTGTAGTAATAGATAGTTTTTGGTTGTGCCAATTTGCAGCCCGATAACTTCGCCGCCAACGGTAACTTTAACACTAGGGGTTATAAACTGGACGAAGCGTAAATTTTGATCAAGTGAGCATTAAGGACTATTCCATGTTTTTATTTATTGCCAAAGTCTCAAAAAACAAAAACATAACTCTACATTCCTTTACTCTTTAAACAATGCATTTCAGCGAGCCATTTAACTCATTTATGATTATTAAGTGGTGGGGGATATGACGTCACAGTTAATGTCAAAGTTGTCAACCGAAAGAATAACCGCGGTATATAGCAAAGATAAATCATTCTAGGCTGAAAATCGCCTTTGATCAAAACTCACGCTACGTCGATTTACGTGCTGTGGCTTATAACCCCTAATAAGAATGTCTTCCATTTTTGAAATATAAAAAAAATAAAAAAAAACACAACAATTTTTAGGTTAAAACAAAAGATTAAGAAATCTTGGGTGGAAATAACGAAAATTCACACTTGGATGAGGATTTCACAAAAAACACTCCAAAAGACCAAAGGTGTGTTTCTTGTGGGATGCTCATCCAAGTTTGAATTTTCGTTATATCCACCCAAGATCTCTTGATCTTTTGTTTTTTAGTTTTTTTTCGGTTGAAATAACGGATTGGGAGGTGTTTTTTTTAGGTTAACTTAAAAAAAAGATACGCAAGGAGCGTTGCTTTTTTAGCTCGTCGTAACTAGGCGACGTATCCTCTCTGCGTAACGTATGTTGCGTTTACGGCATACCGTGGCTTATAACTACTACTACTACTATTTCACAGTTCAAAATAGCCTTTTGGGTATAGTCTTTCCATTCCACTCCAAAATTTATAATTTCTTATTTAAGTTCCGAGAAACTAGAGGTTAAAATCTACCCAAATTTATTGTTTTTGTTTAAATGCGTTTTAAAGCAGGTATTTTTGTTTAAGAAAAAACGCATACATGCGTTTTCTCTATCCCGCAAAATTTATTTTTCTAATAGTGTATCTATTATTCTATTCACCAGTTTAAAATAGCTGACGGTATTCGTCAAACTGATTTTGACAATAATTTTCAAAGTCAAAAATGCCGCAAATTACAACATTTACGAAAGCCAAAATTATCGGGTGTAAAACCATTAGTGCTTTGAGAATTATCGATAATTTTGAAAAGAAGTGTTTTTTGAAAGCTGCCCTTTTTCCGTTGTGTCAAAGCAGAAATTGCCCGACTCCGCAGGAGGAGGGCAATTTTTCTTATACAACGGAAAAAATAACGGTGCGGTGCGGTTTTCAACAAAAACAAGAGTATAGAAATTAGACAATTTATTATAATTAATTGTACAATTATTATAGGAAATATAGACACAAGTATTTTTTTTCTCCATAACTGAAGTTACACTGCTTGGCCCTGCCATGCATTTGTTCGGATCTTCATTTTTCAAAAAGGTGAGATACAGCAGTTGCCCTCAGCCTTCACGTCTAGTCCCACTTGCGCATCCTGCGTCTTAGTCCACTTCCTTATCTCGTTCTTGTCCACGGGTATGTTCTTAAACCATTTACGTCCCAATTTCCCAGAAAGGATTGATCGCTAGAAACAGGAAATCATTTATTCTTATAACTTATAAAAAAGAAAGCAAATACGAGCGCCCTCTGCTTAACTACTTAGAAGCAATTTACAAGATACGCAAGAAGCGTTGCTTTTTTAGCTCGTCGTAACTAGGCGACGTATCCTCTCTGCGTAACGTACGTTGCGTTTACGCCATGCCGTGGCTTATAACTACTACTACTACTACTATTTGACAGTTCAAAATAGCCTTTTGGGTACAGTCTTTCCATTCCACTCCAAAATTTATACTTTCTTAATTAAGTTCTGAGAAACTAGAGGTTAAATTTATTGTTTTTGTTTAAATGCGTTTTAAAGCAGGTACTCTTGTTTAAGAAAAAACGCATACATGTTTGGAACAAAATTTACTTTTCTAATAGTGTATCTAATATTCTATTCACCAGTTTAAAACAGCTGACGGTATTCGTCAAACTGATTTTGACAATAATTTTTAACATCAAAACTGCCGCAAATTACAACATTTACGAAAGCCAAAATTATCGGGGGTCTGTAGTATGGATAATTTAAAAAAAACGTGTTTTTTGAAAACTGCACTTTTTTCGTTGTGTCAAGCAGAAATTTCTTGATACAACGGAAAAAATAACCAAGTTCGGTTTTCAACAAAAACACGTTTTTTCAGAATTAATTCTCAAAGCACGAATGGTATTCGGTAGAAAATTTCAAGAATATAAAAGTTAGACTATGTATTATAATTAATTGTACAATTATTATAAGTAGGTAATATAGACACCAGTATTTTTTTCTCCATAACTGAAGTTACACTGCTTGGGTCTGTCATGCATTCGTTCGGATCTTCATTTTTCAAAAAGATGAGACACAGCAGTTACCCTCAGTGATTTGTAATCTTTTTTTCTTCACGTCTGGTCCCCCCTGTGCAGCCTGCGTCTTACCACTTCGTTATCTCGCTCTTGCCCATAGGTATGTTTTTAAACCATTGACGTCACAATTTTCAGAACGGATTGATCGTTAGAAACAGGCAATCATTTTCAACGCTATCTCTCTTTGATTTCAGCCCGACAAAACACAAATGCATGTCCTTCGTACGTTAAAACTCTTAAGTTAACCGTCCGTACGTTCAAATGTCAACAGTGTCAAATAGCGTTAGTCGTCATGACCAAAAACTATCTATTATCCCAACTGATAAGGAAATTATCATAAATCTTTTCCAAAGGTTTTTGTTATCTTTAGTTGGAAGAACATAAAACATGCATAAAAGGTATTTTGTAGATTATTTACCAAATATTTCTAAATAGACAAACATCAAACTTCAAAAAAAGTAGTATGTCATTATTGTTATTGGAGGGCGGTTACCAGTTTTACAAGATAAATATCAGTTTTGGGGGGTTAAATTCATCGTTCTTAGCCGGCGATTCTTGCTTATTTACAGGCGAAGATCAACAAGCTATAATAATAAGTATAGACACAACAGTAAATATAACATATTAGGGAGATTTCGGTCAAGCAGTTTAACGGCAAATTTCGTTACTCTTATGGTTACCGTTACAATAAATAAAGCTTAAAAATAGAGCTTTTGAACGTAGTCAATCGTTTGGCTTTAAACATAACCTTACTTTTTTATTGACTTTTGTTATTTTTTTATTTGCTTTTCCAACCATATCATGGAGGAAAATATTAATTTAGTGATAGGAATGGGAGACGAAACATAAATTTATTCAGGCAAATGATTTTGCAAGTTACCTTTGGTGAGTTTACGGTTTACAAAAAAAAACGGTAAAAAAGGCACTTCACTACTACTATAAATACGGTTAACAAAAAATGAAATCGAAATACACAAAATTTTTGTAAAACAAAACAAACTTTTATAACCTAAAAAATCTTCCACCACAGAATCACATCAAGTTTGGTTGGTTGTCTTTTTAACGGTAAAGGTAGTCGCTATTCGACGCTAATTAGCGCCAGTAGTTACCTTTAATAAAGGTAACAGCCTGACAGAGCGCTACTGCGCCTGCTCATAATAAAGGTAAGGGTAACAGGCTGACAAAAAACCTGACCAAAATCCCCCTAAATTGGCTTTTTCAGGACTCTAAATTATAATTGGTCATCTTCTATGACTTTTACACAGTCCTTAACCAGTCTTGTTATATTAGACTTGAGTTTCCAAATTGTCGGTATATTTTTTCTCGTTTTTCCCAATTATGCTAATATCGCAATTTGCGCAGATGCATATATGTCTAAAATCTTAGACATGGCAAAAAATGTTATCTTTATGTTTAGTGGGTTTTAATTATTAAATGGGTAATTAGTAAAATAATTACTTACTACGTTTATAAGCGCTGAAAATCGGTTTTATATAAGAACGGTTTTAAATAAAATCGCTATCTTCAAAGGGTTTATTAAAGGTTTGCGGACAAGTGGTCGTAAATTTAAAGTCGAAAGAAGTTGCGACGTCCCCACTACCATCGCAGACACTTTCGTCGCAGAGCTAAAACGTCGCAAACATTTGCGCCCCGGGTTCATTTCGCCGCAGAGGACATTGCGACCACTAACGTTGCAAACCATTTCGTCGCAGATCCACATCGTCGCAAACAATTGGGTACGGATCCTCTCCATCGCATAGGACATTGCGGCGTGCCCACTAGCGTCGCAAATCCACAACGACATTGCGACGTGCTCATTAGCGTTGTGTATGTAAATTGAAAACGTGGGAATAAGATAAATTTTTCATGGTGTATGACACAGCGTCGCATTTTTTTATAATCTTCTTATTTTCTTATTATTTGTTTTTTCATTGTTAATTTTTGAGAAAATTGTCGTTATTTTAGTTGTTCTTTTGTGGTAGTAGTGGTTTGAATTAAAAATTTTTAAAATGGATGCAAAAATAACTTTACTTCAAATGAAAAAGGGACAGTGGCACTATTTAAGAGTTCGCTATTTTGTTGTTTGCGACGAAGTGGATCTGCGACGAAATGGTTTGCGACGGTAGAGGGGACGTCGCAATGTCCTATGACCCAATTATTTGCGACGAAGTGGATCTGCGACGAAATGGTTTGCGACGGTAGTGGGGACGTCGCAACTGCTTGCGCATTTAAATTTATGACCAGTTGTCCGCAAATCTTTTATTAAAATATTCATTAAATGTCAGTTTAAAAAAAAACAAATAAACCGGCTAAGAAAAAAAATAGATTTTTCGGTAAAACCAAGGTTGAGTATTTATTTAGGTTGGATAGAATGCGCTATAGCTTTTTTAAAGTTACCGACCCTAAAGTTGGTTTTAAAGCGATAATCTGATTTCTTAAATCGATTTAAAATAAAATCGAACAGTGCTTAAAACGGTTTTAGTGGTGTTTATACGACAAAATTTTTAAACCGTTCTGATATAAAAGCGCTTTAAAAGGTTCGTATAAACAAACTAATTTTCTTTAGAGATTTGTAGATGAGCTGCAAATAACTTACAAGCATTATAAAAATAAAAAATAACAGGAATATTGAAATAACGACTAAGCCACCTTATTTAGATAACACAACAAGGCCTTCTTTATTATTCTTATAATTCATAATTAAGCTTATTACCTTTAAAGTGGGTTTTCGATTCCTGCTGAAGGGATAACCTCACACGTTGAGAATCGAATCAAAGTTTTTCTGGATTCTCGGTAAAAAACACAAGCCTTATTTGGAAAAAACATATGTCGAAACAAATGAAAAATATAAATAGCTTATTTTGTTGCATTGTTTTTCAGATTTACTAGCAGAAAAATGCAGAAAACGAATATTACTGAATGCGAAAAGAAAGTTGATGGAAATGGCGATGAAAGAGGAGGTAGTGAGAGAGAGGTGAGTGAAGAAGAAAGAGTAGAAGAAAGAAGCGCAGGAAGAGGAAAAGGGAGAGGCGAAGGTAGAGGAAAAGGAAGAGTAGAACGAAGAGTAAGTAGGAAGAGGTTAGGTGAGGGGAAGGGGTAGAGGTGGTGTACAGAAAGGAAGGAATGGATGTGGCAAATTTTTAATTAATCATGAGCATAAAAGTAACAAGTAATGATAGAGCCTTTTTAAGTAAAAGTTCTTATTTTATTATCAAAAACACAGCCGGCACTTCCCAGTAGAAATACTGTAAATTGAACAAACCGGTATCCGTAATTTTGACAGAGTTTAACGGCTATCAACATAGTTATTTTAGGGATATTTTGGAACGCTTATTTGACACTTCCTAATGCTTGTGGTAATTACTGCGTCTGCGGAATAGCTAAACGTCATTCTGTTGTGGTAATTAACCACTACCACTGCCGTAAGCTACGAATCCCTTTCGTTGTGGTTGTGGTTATTTTTCTAGTTAATTTTAGAGAATTTTGGCGCAATTAATTTTAAAAATAATAAAATATTACCACGTTCTAACATATAAAACACTTATTTTGTAAAATTAAGCCCAATTTTTTGTTCTTTCTCATCTCTACTTTTTAATGTGTTCCCAAAACTCTGGTACAATCGATGCGAGGTATTGGTAGTGGTTGTTAAACACTACCACAGCGGCTGTAAAGTTGTCAAAATTTGAAGCATTCCAAAATATCCCTAATAATTTTGAATTCACCGTTATCATGTTAGTGGTATTGATGCTTTGCTCAATGAAATCGGTCATAATACGCCTGTTCTGGGGGCCATTTCAAACTTTGACAGCGATTATCTAGTCACCTGTCAAATATCGGTGGTCGAACCAATGAGAAAAAATGTTCCACGGCTTCCCGACAACATTGCCTCAACTTTGAAAAACTGCGCCCTTTTTTGTAATTTGTTTTAAACTAATTTAGGACAAAAAAATCTTTTGTGACAGCTTAGAAAAAAATTAATTTTCTTAAAATGTATTTTTTGTAAAAAAGAAATAATCCCATAAAGGAGATCTCAATGAACGAGGTCCTTAACACTCAGATAGTTAAGTTAAGTTAAGTTAAGGGATATACCAATACCAATAAAGTACCTTACTCCTCCACTCCATATTAAGCACCAAAATAGCCTTTCCCAATTCTTCCACACCTTACAACAACCAAAATTTCCATACCACCTTCTTCGGCAAAAAAACGGCAATTCACTTACCAAAAATTGCATCAAACCAGCCGGCCTTATCCGAACTTTCAACGCAGAAAGCTTAAGTCAATTTTGTTCTAACCATTGTTTTTACATGACCACGACCCTCAACGTTTTTATTAATTTTCGCTTTATTTTTTGATAAAAAATTGCGGACTGCACGGTGACATACATACCCAGCAAACATCGAATTACTAAAAATGTAAGATATTCACTGTACAAAAGGAGTACAAATTTGGAACATGGCATTTTACTATTTTTGTACTTTTGATGCTGCACTTTGCGGTTTCATTACAAATAAAGCAATATTTTAGTACTCTAATTAAAGTACTTTATGCCAGTGCAATCGCAGCACAAATTTTACAAATATTGTAAAATGCCGTGTTCCAAATTAGTGCTATTTTTGTACTTGCGATATGTTTGCTGGGTAATCGTCAATGTGCACCTTTAGGTTAAATCTAAAAAACTTATGTTAAACATTGTAGGTGTGGGTTTTTGGTTGGGTTTCCGGTCAGACCAACCCTAATTTTTGCTAGTTTTAATTGTTTTTTTTCTCTTTTTTGCGTAAGGGTTTTATACCTTGATGATGGGGCAGAGCCCCGAAACGCGTCGCTAGAATTAACATGAAATAAACTTAACAAGATCTGAACTCAAATTGACTTTCATTTTTTCAAAAAATAACTTTTAAAAATGCGTTTATTGGATATAACTTTGAGAAAAGCTTCTGTTCAGGACCAAATCTGATTTTTCAAAGGTAGGTACTATTGTTAGGCATTTTGTAATACTTGGGCCATTATAGTATCTGAGGTTATATCCTTTTTTGTGTCAAAAAATTTTTTTATCAGTGAGGCGGTCGCTATATACTAATAGAAATGTCTATTTGTCCCAAAAAAGGTAAATTTGCGCTAGATTGATGCAATTCAGGACAAAAAAAAATCTTCGTTTGTGACAAAGAAATGTTCCTTTAGCCATATCCAAGAGTGCATGATAAGTTTGTACCAAAAAAATCTGCCGATTAGCCTAGGCTTTGGTTTTCGACAATGCTATATCGCGAAGGCCTTGCTGTAAAACTAAATTTATTATCGGTGCCGGTAGGTAATCGAGTATGGCCGTTAGCAGGCGCGACAGGACTTTGCTCTTTACTTTGACACTAATCTGGACCCAGAAGAGTTTCTGCGCCCCTTCTGTGTAGCATTTTCCAGCGTCTACTGTGAAGAGTTTAAGTCCGATCCAGTGTGACGGAAAAAGGCTGTGTGTGTACGGGCTTAAGATAAAGGTTGTTTTAAGGGTGACTTAGCTTTGAAATATATTTAAAAAAATTGTTGCGCAGTGTTCGATTAATTGATTGATTTACTATATACAGGTTGGTTAAGTGCCGGGCACTCAAAGATGATGTGACAGGCTGATTCATCGTCCACATCACACAGTGCACAATAAATGTTTCTTGGAAAATTCCCACTGCGTGCAAGTGCAGTCCTGTCACTATTCTAATCTAACCTCTCGAGAACTTGAATATCTCCTCGGGCAGTGATGCCGATGAACATTTCACCATTGTTTTGCTATGTTGTACTCAGTGTTACTTATTATCAGGAAATATTTTATAAATTGTATTCTAGTTTGAGACATTTTTAAGGGTCGGATAAAAACGGTTCTATACTGAAAAATTTCAAATGCAGAAGTAAACTTCCATCGAAATCGATTCGGTAGTTTTTGCGTAATGCTGAAACGTCAATTACTTAGTTAATTTTTCAACAAGTAAAAAATTTATTTCTTAATTGCTCTTTACAAAACCTTAAAAAGTAATTATCTATCTAAATTTAAAAACGATGTGTAGTTAGCTAATACGGGTCGTGGGTTAGGATTTTTTAAAAGTTCAACTCCCCTCCCTACCCTCTTTACAACCCTTCACTCCCATAAAAACTAATCAACTCATTGCCTGACAGAAATTTTTTAGCATATACCACATTGGCGGATTTAGGATTTGGTCTTGGGGGGGGGGGGCGCATCGGTTTCAATTAACTTTCCCCTTCACCGAAAATTAAACCATTACATGTACAAACAAAAAATCATTATTTACAGAGTAAACGACCAAATGTTTTTTTTATTTAAACAATTAGGTACCAATTTTCTTCGAAAGGTTACATATTCGGCTTAATAATTGGGGCAGCTTTATAATACTTGGTACTAGCAAGGCGCGATGAGACGTGCTGGATTAAATTAAACTGTGAAAAAAATTAAGGCAGAATAACATTATTTAGTTTACTTCGCCCTTCTTCTTCTTCTTATTCAGACTACAAATGGGCGTGTACTGCTGAGGTCATCTAGCCATATTACCTTCTTTGTTCTGTGCTTTTCTAGCGCTGGGGTCGCCGTAAAGCGGTCTGGAAAGATTTCGTATCCTAGGGCTTTCTTTGGTGCTTTTTCTGGAGGTATTTTGGTCTTTTTTGGTGTGTTTGCTTTTCTTTTGGTTTTTTATTGGCCCTTCCTTATTCATATAACACAAATCATCGGCACTGAATCGGGCCAATATCGTCAACGTCGGCATTGGCGACTACACTCTGGCCCGATGTTGGTGAGATTACGATTTTCAGTTTTCGGTCAATAATTGGCCACTGACGGAGGTCCACATTACTACAGTCGACTTTATGCCGACACCACTTTAGAGCCGACGACGGTCCGATTGGAACTTTGTTTAATCGGTCGAGAATCGACCACTGACGATGGCCCGATTTACTATAGTCGACTTTAGGCCGAAGCCCACTTTATTTACTTTAGGGCCGACGACGGTCCGATGGGAACTTTGTTTAATCGGACGAGAATCGGCAACTGACGATGACCCGATTTACTATAATCGACATTATGCCAACGCAAACCTTTTTTGGTTTAGGGCCGATGATGGTCCGATAGGAAATGTCTTTAATCAGTCGAGAATCGGCAACTGACGATGGCCCGATTTACTATAGTCGACTTTATGCCGACGCCTACTATATCTGCCTTAGGGCCGATGACGGTCCGATTGGAACTTTGTTTAATCGGACGAAAATCGACCACTGACGATGGCCCGATTTACTATAGTCGACTTTATGCCGAAGCCCACTTTATTTACTTTAGGGCCGACGACGGTCCGATTGGAACTTTGTTTAATCGGTCGAGAATCGGCAACTGACGATGGCCCGATTTACTATAGTCGACTTTATGCCGACGACCACTTTATCTGCTTTAGGGCCGACGATGGTCCGATTGGAACTTTGTTTGATTGGTCGAGAATCGGCAACCGACGATTATCCGATTAGGTCACCTTAAAATTTTTAAACTGCTTAATAGTTTCTTCCTAGTATGTAGAGATGGCGCTAATGTCACTATGTTCCCTGTACATACAGTGGAAGATAATATTATATATATAAAATGAGCAGAGATATTTCAAAACTAGAATGGGGACTTGACAAAATGGTGGTACTTCTCTACAAGAATCACCTCTTCTGCCACTTAAACTAGCCCCACTGGTTAAGCACCCGCATTATCGAAACTTTGTAGTTTGCCAATGTCGGGCCGCTTTAAGCTACCACCGACGGACCTCCGTCAATCGCCGACGTTGGACCGCTTTACGTGCGGATGACGACAAATTCGGCAATCGACATCGGACCGACGAAGGCCCGAGGGAACCGTGTTTGCTGGGTCAGTATCAATCAATCATCGTATATTGAAAAGATTGTCCTCTTTTTCTTTGATAGAGCTTGTTCTTTGTTTCGACAAAGATAGTAATACACGAAAGAACAGACAGTTCAATATTTCAAAGTACAAAGGAAGCCGGCGCGCGGCGGCTGTCGCATGGTAGCACACACTTTTGGTGACCGTAGAATGTTCAGGCAATACAAAAAGAAAGTGCTAAATAAATTAATATAAAATAGATGTGGATAAGCCGCCACACTTTCTTCGATAAAAATACGAGGGCGCCCCCCTCTAAAGCCTGATATGGTTTTGCTAAATTTTAAATTTTTTTCAAAGATTTTGAAAAAAATCTGGGACAAAATCGCTTTAAGGCCCATGCTGGTGAAAGCACCTAAGTGTTTTGCTCAAATTTAAGAATCATTTTTGTTAGAAAAACCTCAGATTAAATAAAGAAAAGATACCTGGTCCTACGAAAACTCCTTGGCAAATAATAACCACTGTTTATTTACAAAATTTGCCAACAGCCGACAAAACCAAAACATGAGTTAGAATAAATTCCATATCGTTCTAAACGTTAGAGAGGGGAGATATATAGGGGGTGACGGAGATATATAGGGGGTGACGCAGTCGCGAAAACAAGCATAAATGAACAGGTGAATGGCAGAGCGAGCATAGGTTTTGTCCCGGTCATTCTTGAACTGAAAGCTTGCATTTGATGTGCTTTCGGCTGTTGAGTAATCGATTTCTCTCGCGGCTTCGAAAATTATGTCCCAAGATTTGACTCTTTTTTTGACTCTTCGTAGTGGTTGTGGTAATTACTGCGCCTGCGCAATAGCTGAACGTCATACCGTTGTGGTAATTAACCACTACCACTGCCATAAGCTACGAATCTATTTCGTTGTTGTTGTGGTTATTTTTATGGTTAATTTTAGAGAATTTTGGCGCAATTAATTTTAAAAATAATAAAATATTACCAGGTTCCAACACATAAAATACTTATTTTGTAAAATAAAGCCCAATTTTGCGTTTTTCCTCATCTCTAAATTTTTTTACGAGTGACAGTTTCTAATGTGTTCCAAAAACTCTGGTAAAATCGATGCGTGGTAGTGGTAGTGGTTGTTAAGCACTACCACAGCAGCTGTCAAAGTTGTTAAAACTTTAAGCGTTCAAAAATTTCCCTAATATAACCATTTAATTTAATCTAAGAGAAAAACCTTTTAATAATTCAAACTTAAATTAGCTCGCACCCCTTCATAAGCGGTGTAGTATTTCATTTGCTACCACGCATTTTCACACACAACTGAAAAATTTACAGTCCATCATCAAATTGATGATAATGCGAATAGTGCGAACAAATCCGGACAAAAAAGACGCTTTCAGGGCCCATTTTGTAAATTAATCGTTTAAATATTAGGAAAATCAATTACATTAATAAATTAAACTCAAATTAGCTCCCACCCCTTCATAGACCCTGTAACCTTTCATTTCCTCCACGCATTTTCACACACAACCGAAAAATGATCAGCCCATCATCGGCGAATCGACGACAATGCGAATAGCATGTAAGGTTACACTCTCAATTGTCAGTCACGTGGCCGATAGACTGGGCCACTAGATCACCAAGATTAGACGCCACGCGGCTCCTTCATTAGCCGCGCCGCGTGCGCAGTTTACTTTTCATGATTGGCGTTTGGCGATTGTTAGACATTCCCTTTTAATTTCATTTTTCCCACTACCCACTCCCGGTCGTAGTGATTCCTAGTGTAGTCGAGTCAAAATAGCCCGATTAAGGGATTTCAGGAAAAAAAGTTTCTACTTGGGCCTTTGCTTTTTTATCTTGTTTTAAATAGAAAATTCGATAGAAAGGAGTAGGTGCTCTCTCACAGATTTCCAGCATGCATATTACGATTGAAATATGACAACCTGCAAACAAGTACCAGGTGTGTAAATTCGTGTTTGATTGGTTCTCAGGGAACTCGTGACTTGTTTTGCGATCGGTGGTAATCTGCGAAAAGGTGATTCTTTCTATCGACTCTACCTACTTTTTTCGAATTTTAGTCTACTGTTTACATATATTTAAATTAAATATTCGTCTACAGAAAAGATTTGTGGCATAGCGGGCAAAGGGTGAGGGAATAAATCGGAAAAAAGTTTTTCCTCGACCAGGATTTGAAGCCGGGACCTCTAGAATATCAGTCTGATGCTCTACCCACTGAGCTATCGAAAACATGGGGTTTTTGACTGGGTATTTGGAAATCCTTTCGTCCTAGGTTTTTAGCCGCAGTAGGATTCAAAGATACACCACTATTAACAAATGAATCGAACCACCGAAAACAGTAGTGAAGCGTAGGCAACCAATTATACCTTAGTTCGTAATAATGGTATCTGAGTTTATAGGGTCGCCATATTCAGAAAACGTGAAATATTTTTAAAACGTATTTTTAAACGTCAAACGTGATATTTATTTTCGCGATTAGTTTTTTGTGTCACTTTTGTGTTTTTTGCAAATTTAACCTAAAATTATAGGTAAAGAAACAGAGTTGTGTTGTGTAAAAAGTGAGAGAAGCAAAGATTGCCGGATGCAGTGACCCTATTAATAAAACAAGTCAGTGTACCGCCAGATATAGAGAAATATTTTAAAAAAAAGCACCCGTTCGAATCGTCCTCCTGCTGTAAAATCACAGGATTCGTCAATTTAACATCTTTAAAAAAATTATTTTGTACCCACCAGTTTGCATTGATCGGACCCTCTCCCACGAGAAACTACGAGCATTTTCTCATTGGGAGGGGCGAATTTGACGGTAACCGCTCAGATAAAAACTTTCAAAAAAATGCCAATTAAATGCACTATTTTGATTTTCCTATTGACAATTTTTGAGAAGTCTCTAGAAAAAAAAAATCAAAATGCCTTTTAAGAAGGTAAATTTTGTAGTACTATTTTTAAATTTTATACCCCTTGTAGTAACTTTTCAAGGAGTAATAAAGAAAGTAAGTTTGCTTTCTACAGAAAAAAAAAAACAAAAAAAAAACAGAAAAATATTCCTTTAAAAAATTCATAACTTTTATTTTCCACGACTTTTTTGAAATTAGCCCTTTTGAACCGTCTTTCTTAAAACCTTCCAGACGGTTCCTCTGAGTGGTGAAAGATTACGGTTAAAAACGCAATAGAATCTAGAGTAGTTTTTTTTCCAAGATATGCCGAGTTACTACTGGCCGTGGGTCGAATCCTGACCACCCCGTATTTTACCTAGCGTATCAGTAGCTTTAGTTTTATCATAGGGTTTTTTAATAACGCTGCAATTAATTTTCGTGAATTGTTGTTTTCTTATTTAATCATACATTCCATTGTTTGAAGCCTATTTTGACTCGACTAATGCTGGTGGATAATTCAGATGAAAAGATTACAGCTACAAAGCAAATAGACGAGATAAGTGAATATACGAAAAGGGTAATAAATCTATTACAGACCAGGAAATGCGGTTAAGTGCATGTAAACCATTTAGGGATGCGATTGTTGTGACAAGCCTTAGGATTTGATTTGATATGCCTACATATATCGTTGATTTTTGTTTCAAAAGTAAATTGAGGAACATTTGAAGACATTTTTTATCTAAAAAAAAACTTAATATCCCAAATTATTTTTCAACTTTCCCAAATTTTAGTCAATCATTAGTTGATTTTTTTGTATAACAATATTAGAAACCAAACTTTGCATTTGATAAGTTTAAGACTCGGTTTAGAAACATTATTTTTAACCTTTAAATTTAAAAAACTGGTATTGTGGTATCTTTTATTAGGTCTCCTATTTCCATGCACCATGCTGGTGAACACGCGCTGGTGCAAACTGGAGTCTGCGTTTTTGTTTTTATTTAGCATCACCAAATCCTTTTTCATTTTATTAACTCAGCAGACCTGGTTGGGATAGTGGGTACACTTGATTTTTAAAAAAACGCATACATGCAGTCACCTTGACCTTTCTAAAAGTGTATAATATATACTACCAAAAGTACGACAATTTGCATAATACTAAAAAATCAGCAAAATAATCTTTTAGTAAAGTCTTTATTGAACAATATCAAATTATCACGAGTAACAAACGAAGGCTGTTCTATAAAGAGGGCGGTAACCCATTTTGGAGTTGATAAAATAACAATAATACAATGGAAACAGCGCTGGATTGAAAACAATTCGACGAATAGGAAACTTGGATTAGGACAAAAACGATGGTAAACTTAATACTAATTATTTTAACTTAAAAAAGGACTAACATAAATAATTTAGTATTTAATAGGATCGCCATTTTTCTCTATTACAAGCTGCAAACGTGTGTGTGTCTTCTGAGAGCTGATCCAATGCGCGATAAATAGCATCGCTTAACTCTTCAGCATTTCGTGGTCTCCAATTCCTTTGGTATATTATTTTAGCGATTCGACCCCATATATTTTCCACTGGGTTAAGGTCAGGTGCTGGGCAAGGAAGTGTTTCTATATTATTATTCTGAAACCATTGGCGAACAACATTAGCCGTGTATACTGGACAGTTGTCCAGCTGATAAACGAAGTCATTATTTTCATGTAAAGCCTGTACAGATGGCAGCATAACGTTTTCAAGGATTTCAATATATCGTTCAATATTGAATCTTCCTTCGATGTTTACAGCCAAATGTCCAGCTTCTTTAATTTGGTTTGTATATTTGGGTTTAAATCTAGAATTTGATGGACGATAAACTAAAATTCTCCTGCTGCTTGAAGATGATTGAAAAAATTTTTCGTCAGTGGAAACCACCCTCTCCCAGAAGTCATTATCACGAAGAACGTTGTTCAGTGCAAAAATCACTCTGGCCTGTTTTTGTTCTTCTGTTAGGAAAAGGCTTCTTTGCAGCAACTCGACAAGAGATGTCTAATTTCGTTAGCTGCTACAACCGACGTTGAAAAAGAAGTTTGTCTGAGATGCTCAATAAGTCTCTCATCTTGCACTTCAAAACTTACTTTTGGTCGTCCTGATCCATCTTTCCTATCCGCAGAATTATTTTCAATCCAGCGCTTTTTCCATCGTATTATTCTTATAGACCAGCCGTCTTCTATAACTCGAGTGATAATTTTACCTTTTGTAAATGCTGATTATCTGTGGCATTTTTAAGGATGTCACACTGAATTTTAAGCTATCAGGAATACTAAGCTGGTGGTGCCTTATAATAGTACCATTTAGATTAGACAAATGGAAAGCTAAATTTTGTGGCATAGGAAAAAATGCATGTATGAGTTTTTTTTTAAATCAAGTGTACATATCTGGAGGAGAATCCGGGTTCGATCTCCGAAGCTGTCGGTAGTCTACTTGAACTTTTTCTTACAAAATTACATAATTTTGTGAGATTAAGGAAAACGCCGTATGGAGTGGAGAAGGCCGTGTTAGATAGAAGCACAACACGAAACCATACCGTCCTTCGTAGAGGACGATAAAAGAGGACGGTACCGTATGATCCATATATTGATAGTGGAGCACGTTAAAGAATCCTAGCACCGACAAAGGGGTTTAGGTCTGAATCACTCTGGAAAAAAAAACTGCCTTTCTAGGGGGTGCCCATCAGACCGGTCTGGTGAGCGGTAGGGGGGTTTAACCAAAAAAAACAATCCCCATGAAGTTGATGGAAAAAATCCAGACGTACTGAATTGAGTAGGCACAACCTTCATGGCAATTTAATTGAACGGCTGACCGAAAGGACGCTAGTTCAGGGTATGGGACATTCTCATTCAAATGGGCAACTTTGCAATTGAGATATTTGAGAAGTAAAGTTTTCCAGGAATATCTTTTTGAGTTGATGTCGAGGAATGAACGTTCGGATATCAGTTATGCTTAAAAGTTGTTATTTACAATTTACTAACATAGGTTGTCCATGTTACTGATAAAATGTAGAAATAAATGTCAAAAATCCAATCAAATTTTAATATATTCAAAAATACTTTACTTAGGAAATAATTGGAATTAATAAAATTTTATTAGGTGTTAGTGTAAATATACGAAATTATCCTATTCAAACCAAATTGCTTGGGCTAATTTTACTTTTAAAAAAATTCCTAGAAAAAATGTCCATAATAGTAGCATTTATAAGGTCCATGGTATTGAAAAAGTAGAAAAAAAGTACTTCCCAAAATGACAAAAACCAGAACAAGATTATAAATAAATTTGCATTTCTATAAGCTTACTAGTAAATAAACACGCAATAAAAAAATACAAATAGTAAGAGAACTAAAGAGTCTATGGTAATGACATGGACATGGACAAGAATTGTCTGACAACTGAGCAAAGCTTGCCCTGAGTATGCGACTTTAATAGTGTTGCCAAATATTTTTCCTTTTCTCTAAGCCCGTGGCAAGGTGGTTTCAGTTTGTCCATGGTAGTGACAGTAAATGTAATGGTTTGGTGTAAATAAATATCTTACCACAACGTTGCTGGAACTCTCTTTAATGTTATTATTAGAATTAGAAAAGAAAATAATAAAAGTCACTTTTGTGTCCAAAAATATTTTTCAATATCAAATTCTTGGATAGGAACAGTCCATGGTAGTAACTTTTAGAGTTAAAAAAAGTTATAAAAAAGTGTGGATAATAGACGGAAATTCAGAAAAAAGTGCACATGTTAGAGACCACTGTGCTCAAAATAACTTTAATAAATAACGTGTAAAAAATCAACATCTTTTGAGAAAAGTACAGGGGACATCAGCATCATAAGATGTAAAGACCAATATTCTAATTTTTACCTTAAAACAGGGAAAGCAAGATTGACATCATCAGATTTCCGAAGGTAAATCCTGGCAAAAATGACTACCGATGCGGTGTTTTGGGTAAAAGGAAAGTTGATTAAGGTAAACCCAAATTTAATTTTAACCGCAATTTTAAAATAAAAATCTGAAGGAGCTGAAATGGCAAAATTAACTGCCAAACGAAAAAGATCAAACAGATCTGATTTAAACCGAGCATGTGATCTAGCTTAAAGAGTTTTTAAAATCCCGACTTTGAGTTCTTTTATTGAATTATACACATCTGTTGAACAAAAGCTTTTTATAGAGAAATCAATGACAGGATAATAAAGCGATTTAGCTGTATTTGATTTTTTACTTTAGAGTATTAATGCTGTACTCCCCTTTTGGATGTTTCAGTATGAACGTGAAAGTGAAATGTACTGATAAATGATGGGAAAAGATCTTAAATTTTTTAGTCTAATACATATAATAGTTGCTCTTACTAGTGACTAAAATACTGCTTTTTTACAAGCCTGGTTTTAAAGAACGCGAGTTGTAAACACCATTTTTTTTCATGCCTTCACCAATATGGTATGGAAGACTTTAAGAATCGTGAAATTTTGATTTTTCTTAATTTTATTAAAAATTAGTTACTAAGGTTCCAAAACACCTGAATCAACGAAAAAAAAAAGTTGTCTGTCGGTCTGTTGTCTGTCTTTATACACGATAACTCAAGAACGCCTTAATCGATTTTAACGAAATTTGGTACAAAAATCCTCTATCGGTGGACCATAAACTGATTAACTTTTGGGTAGGGTGGTGGGGAGTTGAAGGGGGGGAAAAGAGTAATAAAATAATTAAATAAATTGTAACTTTGGAACAAAAGCAAGTAGCGATATGCGGTTTTTAGATTTAAGTTTCCAGAATATGGACTACAAATTTTGTAATAAAGTCCAAATTCGTGGGAGCTATAGTTTCCGAGATATTTGAAAAAACGTTAAAATATATTTTTAAACATCATAACTTTAGAAGTAAAGCAGCTATTGATATGTTTTCTAGATTTTGGTTTTAGTAAATATTACACAAAAATCTTGTTATAAGGTTCAAATCTTTCGAAGCTACAGTTTTCGAGATATTTTCATTTCCTTGCAACATAAAATAATTGATTGTATGGTGGACTATCTGCGCTTTCTATGACCAATTTTTTGATAAAGCTATTAAAAAAAAGTAGTGTTAAGAACTCGCGACTAACCTGTGCTTTTTTTTACTCGCGTTTTTAAATACCTCGCTGCGCTCATTATTTAAACCAACGCTTGTAAAAAAGCACTATTTTAGCCACTAGATGTGAAAACTACTATTTTGATTAGGATGACGAAATATATTAATTAATTTTAACTTTAGATCTGATTCTTGCTTCAAAAGATGCTTTTGTTTATTAGCTAGCTCATTAATTACTATTAGATTTATTAAACATAACCCATAGCAAGCTGTAAACCACAATTTGTCTAATGGTGTTTTTCCAAAACGCCTAAAGTTTGCAAAAGTTATTAAATTACATAAGGGGGTGACTTACATAAGGGATGTGATATGTGTGACATATCAGCAAATTTTTGAGCAATTTTTATTTTAAACACTCTTTCGAAAATCATAGAAAAGCTTGTAAGGAAAAGAATGATGAATCTCTAGATTTTCACAGTATTATTAAAGATAGAAACACTATCGATGCTGTTTTGCAATTTTTAGAATTTTCCAAAGCGTTTAATTGCGTGGATCACAGAATACTGCTTAATAAGCTGCATTGGTATGATTTTTGAGATGTTGCCTTTAGAATTTTTCACTTCAATGTTATCTGACAAAACGCAAGCTGTGTGCTTACCTACCATATCCTCTAAGACGCTTAATATTGACCGTGGCGTCCCTCAAGGCTCTGTTCTTGGGCCTCTTGTGTTTCTCATTTATGTCAATGATGTTTTACAAACAGATACTAAAGGAGTCATTACTAGTTTTGCAGACGATATGACGATTTTGTGAAATAATAATAACCAAGAAACTCTTCTTAATAATATATAGGAAGAACTTTTAAAAATAAAGTAGTAGTGCTGGTTTTTAACATCAAAAAGACTTATATTATTAATTTTAAATGAAACCTACAAGCAATTTATCTTGGTGAAATAGTGGCGGTCCCAGCCATTTGAAAAGGGGGAGGGCAAGCATAGCTTTTATGAGGAACATATCAATATATGTGAACTAAATTTAGTAACTACTAGGGGGGGGGGTTTAAGTTGTTTATTTCATACATTTTTTATTTTAAAAAATGTTTAAATTTTTGAGAAAATTACATTAAAAATGCAATTTTTGAGTTCAATTATACTAAAATCGTGAGTATCAACGGTATTATAGCGCCGCAGGCGAAATTTGTTAAGAAAATTGCACTAAAAATGCATTTTTTGATTTAAAATTAAACTAAAATTGTAAATATATCAATGGTTTCAAAGCGCAACAGACGAAAAATTTTTAAGAAAATGACACTACAAATGCCATTTTTAACACAAAATTAAACAGTGATACCGTAAATATCAAAGGTGTTATAGTGCCGCAATTTATGCCCTACTTTGGAAAAATATCGACCCACTTGTTCATTGCCTCAAAAATGTTATCAGGTATGTTTTGATTTAATCTTTTGCCTACTTCTGAACAATAGTGTTTCCAAATACCTACTGACTTCTACCAATAAAAGTTCAAGAATTTGTGTTTTGAGTTAATCCAACAGTTTATCGTATTTAGAAACGACTAGTTAATTTTGCCTTAATTTTGGCTTCACGTTACTTAAATACTTTTTTATGTCCGAAATGATTTTGTCTAAAACTTGTTTATAAATTACATAGAAACTCTATAATACTGTTCTGTATTTCCAATATCGTGGTTTTCGCGGTAAGTACTTCATGCGTTTGTTTATTCTTGGTGTGACGAATTGAAGGTCAAACTGTCCCAAAATACAGTGGATTGATTATAGAATGTCTTTAAAGCACAGAGTTGGCTGCCCAGTGGATAACCGAAAAAGAACACTGGATTTTTTTTGGGTAAAACCCACTTAAAAAAACACGTAGGGCTTTTTTAAAAGAGGATTTTTTCATTATTAATAAAATAAATAAACGTATAAAAGGTATATTATTACCAGTCGTTTGAATCTGATCGTAAGGTTCGATAAACTTTGACCAGTTTTAAATCTTTTTTCATATAAGAACATAAGTGTTGAAAAATGTATTTCAATGGATGCTGCAGCTGAGCAATAATGCAAATGATAAGAAAAATGATTCTGGTTCAGTATTTGCAGACTCTACTTTTATTACTGGATTCTAAAACCTCAGTCCATTCTGAAGCACTCTTTCTAGCGCTACTCTAAGCATTTTCTTTTAAAAAAAATGGTTTAGAGTTAATAACCTCAAAAAAAACAAAACCTTAAATCGTATACTATCATGTCATACTAAGTAAGCAGGTACTTACAGTGTAGTAAATACACAAACTCCAATAATACATTTCTTAAGGTTTGTTTATATTAAGTATATAAAAAAAGCGCTGGTCAAACTAAACCAAAACTGCTTTGATTTATTAACAAACAAACAATCTATCGATTTCTGTATTTCACCTATTTTTAGGTCGTATTTCATAGTTGATAAACGATCGCGAGAATAGGTCCTAATTTTAAAGAAGAACTACAATCTGTATATAATTTAAAAAGAAAACCATAAAAACTCCAATAAAACCCATTTGTAAAACACAAAAAAGCCCAGTGGGTTGGGTTTTATATAAAAAACCCGGGTGTTTTCCAACCCTGCTTTAAAGAAACGTTCTACAATTTCTCGTTTTTTCTCCAAAGACTTCAAGGTTACCATCAGTTGTCTAATTTTTTTTGGATTAAATGGGGGAACGAAAATTCTTTTAAAAAAGGCATATTTACTATCTTCAAGTGTTTTTTTTAGATACATAGTAAGTTTTAATAATTTTAGGTTCGAATGTAATTATGTGTTAACGTTGTTCAAAAATTATGATGTAAATGCGTTTTCTTTGACTAAATTTTAAAATCTATTTTATTATTTTTAACTACTTAGTATTTAACTAAAATTTGCCTATTTATAGGTAAAATGGGTTTTTGTTATGACTCTTTATTAATTATAAGTTATGCTTTGTCAAAGTTTTTTTACTTAGACAATCAAGCACAGTTTGATTTGATTTGATTTGAAAAAAATGAGTGTGTCATGTTAAGTTTTACAACTTTTGTAATGCATGACCTGCACTTGTTCGGTCCGGATGAATGTACATATATCAATCTAAAAAAAACACATTAAAATTCATTTAAGGAAGCTCATAAAAAGCATCCCTTTCAGAGAGCCTGGAAGAAAACCACGGCGGAAAATAATTCGGTAAGTAGACAGTTATTTTATCGACCTCTCTTTTTATTAAGAAACGCGTTTCCGGTTGGTCACAATGGTGAGATTCTTCCATTATTGTGCCCCGTCAACGAACGCCAAGGGCCGAGGGTAAATAGAAAATTTATAGCTCTAATTTCTTTTATGTATGTAGACGTGGTGCGACCCCACGATTTTCGGGTTGTTATGTATCTTATTATATTTTATTTGTTTTACTATTAGCTAGCTATCCGTCGATATTTTTGGTTTCTATATTTCTACCCTTTTCGAAAAAAGTCTGCTTTGAACATACTCTTGCTAAATCAATTTGGTTTAAAAGAGTATCGCAGCACCGAGAATGATGTTAGCTACGCAGCAGATAAGTTATATCAGGGTAATGAGAACAAAATATGTATGGTAATTTTAGATTTAAGTAGAGCGCTCGACAGTATATTACATCGAAATCTACTAAGAAAAAAACTATTAGAAACGCACATGTGTAAAAATCAATAGTACTTTAAGTTCCAAAAAAGAAAATTAAGTGTGTTGCATCGGACAGTTCTGGGACCTATCCTAGCAAAGACAAATCGTCGACATTGAATCGGGCCAATATCGACAACGTCGGCAGTGTGTCGGCATCGGCGACTACACGCTGGCCCGATGTTGGACAGATTGAGATTTTCAATTTTCCGACACCACTTTAGGACCAACGATGGTCCAATTGGAACTTTGTTTAATCGGTCGAAAATTGGCAACTGACGATAGCCCGATTTGCTATAGTCGACTTTATGCCGACGCCCACTTTATCTGCTTTAGGGCCGATGACGGTCCGATTGGAACTTTGTTTAATCGTTTGAGAATCGGCAACTATTGATGGCCCGATTTATTATAATCGACTTTATGCCAACGCAAACCTTATCTGCTTTAGGGCCGATGATGGTTCGATTGGAACTTTGTTTTATCGGTCGAGAATCGGCAACTGTTGATGGCCCGATTTACTATAGTCGACCTTATACCGACGACCACTTTATCTGCTTTAGGGCCGACGACAGTCCGATTTGAACTTTGTCTGATTGGTCGAGAATCGGCAACTGACGATGGTCCGATTTACTATAGTGGACTTTATGCCGAAACGCATTCTATCTGCTTTAGGGCCGACGATGGCCTGATCAGATATTTGTTCGATTGGTCGATAACCAACAACAGACGATGGTACGGCACATTAAAATTTTTAAATTGCTTAATAGTTTCTTCCTAGTATATAGAGATGTACAGTGGAAGATAATATTATGTATATAATGAGCAAAGGTATTTCAAAACTAGAATGCGGACTTGACAAGATGGTGGTACTTATCTACAAGAATCACCTCTTCCGCCACTTAAACCACCCCGACTGGTTAAGTACCCGCATTATCGAAACTTCGTAGTTTGTCAATATTGGATCGTGTCAAGCAACCACTGACGAACCATCGTCGATCACCGACGTCGGCCCGCTTTGAGAGGCCGATGTGGGGCCTTATTATCCGCCGGTTATCGGACCTTTCTGGTATGCCATTGTCGGGCCGCGTTAAGCTACCACCGACGGACCTTCGTCAATCGCCGACGTTGGACCACTTTAGGAAACCAATGTCGGACTTGAATAGTTTACCGATGACGGGCCGAGATCATCTTGCCTACGTTAGACGGACCAAATTAAGCAGCTATATGGGCGGATAGTCGGTACCATGTGGTTAAACCCTATCGGACCTTAATCGTAAGCAAAAAATAAAACTTACCATTAAATACCGTTGACGGCAAATTCGGCAATCGACATCGGGCCGACGAAGGCCCGAGGGAACCGTGTTTGCTGCGATTTATATTGAGGAAATCATGAAACTTCTCTAAATTTCGAAGTGATTTGCTCCATAGATGACACGGCCATCATTATTAAAGAAGCAACATGACAAACAATTTTCAAAAAAAGTATTTTCCAAAATAAAGGTTTGGTTTGATAAAAACGACCTGGCGCTCAATGATAAGTACAAATTTATGTGAAATTGTCTAAATAAATAAAAAATAAAATTAATAGATAGTTTAAAATAGGTCTCGCGTGTGAAAGGGAAATATTTAGTTTATATAGTATTTCGGTCTGAGTTTTTTTCAATTAACCTTAACATTATCCACTCTTGTTTATTAACATTATCTTTTGTTAGGTTTTTCGAGATCCACCTACCGAAAGTAAAAACCAAATTTTCAGGAAAGCACGGTTTTCTAAGCAAAGAAACAAAAGGCAGTATCATACAATAAGTAGCAACATAATAACAAAAATCCACTTGATACCTGTATTATTAAAATTTAAAAGTCATTCCAACTTATATAATCGAAGATATTGGATCTCTTAAAATCTCCATATTAAAGATCATTGTTAAGACCATTCTGTTTGGATATAAACTCAATTCCCCAAAGAACACCCCTGTCAAATTGACACCTTTGGAATAGTTTCAAGTCATCATCGGTTGCATTTTTCATAATATGTGTCATAACAAATTTTGGCTTTATTCATTCACATGAAAAATGTCTAGATGGTTCTCAGCGATAAAGAATTAAATCTAGTTCATTCATTTGATGGGCTACGGCTTTAAGAGATAGGTTCAATAATATACATAGTTTGGGAATTTAAGAGGATTTCAGCAGGGGGTTCGGCTAATGTGAACTTGAAAGTGAACGCTTTCTTATTATTTACTTTATTTATTTATAATATATTTATAAGAGCTGTGAGGGGGAGAGGGAGGTCCCTTATTTAATTACACTAGTCTTTTTACAAGGCTTTATATTTATTTTCTGACACAATTGGTACATGGCAATTTGACTTGAACTTTCCTAAGTAAATAACGTAAAATTAAAACACCTAAATTAAATATTTTAACGCATCGGTATCGGTATACCTAATTCATTCGAAACAAACCAAAAATATACTACATTTTTGACTTGTTTATGCCATGTTTCGAACGATGCCCGCATTTTTGACAGGTGCGATGACAGAACTTGTTGCATACGGAGGGATGTATACGTAACGTTACGGACGGATTTCAATCAGCAGTTCTGTCACCGCACCCTTCAAAAAAGCGGGCAACGTTCGAAACATCGCATAAACACGTCAAAAATGTAGTGTATTTTGGCTTTATTTCGAACGCCTTAGGTATACCGATACCGATGCGTTGAAATGTTTACTTTAAATGTCTACTTAAAGTAAGTATATCAACGCAACGGTATCGGTATACCTAACACGTTCGAAATAAAGCCAAAATACACTACATTTTTGACTTATTCATGCCATGTTTCGAACGATATCCGCTTTTTTGATAGGTGCGATGACAGAACAGCTGATTCCACTCGTTACGTACGGAGAGATCTACGTAATGTTAGGGACCCACGCGCGTACGCAACAATTTCAATCAGCAGTTCTGTCATCGCACCCTTCAAAAAAGCGGGCATCGTGCGAAACATCGCATAAACAAGTAAAAAATGTATTGTATTTTGGCTTTTCAATTCAATCAAATTTTGGCAGAACTAGAAGAAGTTTGGCTCCTTCGTCAAATAGCCGATCAAAATGGATCAAACAAGTCCACTATGGTGCGACTGAACGGAAAATACAAAGAAGAAAGAACTGGAAGGATTTGGGTTAAGAAAGGTCAATACACATAAACAGGATCAGTTTTATAAACAAAAAAATATTAAAAAACAAATAGAAATATAAAAACCTATCGATGAACAAAAATCAAAAATATTAACGTCAAGGCCTTGGCATGGAGTCTGCGGCTAACTTTTCAAATAAATTTGGATTTTCTTCAACGATCTCTGCATAAACTCTAACTATTAGCTCCATCAAATGGTTAGCATTCCGTGGACGAATATTAAATTTTGATAACTTTTTTGCAATGAGAACTCATACGTTCTCGATGGGATTAAACATTTTTTCATCGGTAAACGCTACCTCTCACCAAAATTCGTTTTTCTGTCTCGAAAACGTAATCTGGCTTGCTTTTTTTAGCTGCAACACGACATCTCAGCCTCGACTTCTTTATTCGTCTTAGTCCAATTCTTACCGTAGCAGGAAAATTAACTGTTAATTTTCCTTTTCTGGCCGTGAAAAATGGGTGTCCTTCCAGGAAATTAGTGACTTGCTGATCGTGTTGGGGCGTGCAGACTTTGGTCAAGCCAGTTCCTTCCTGTCGTCGTACATATCCTTCTTCTTTGTATTTTCTCTTTGGTCTTAGCCTAGTTGACTTGGACTAGACAACAATGATCGGCAACCCGACGAACAGACCAACCTCCATCTAATTTTGATAAAATTTAGTTATCGAATTCTGATTGGGAAATCAAAATAAGCAAAGCGCCCTCTAACCTAAAGCCCCCAACTATCCTAAAGCCCCCGATACCATGGCAACTGCAGGTGTTTTGTCAACAAGGCCCACAGTAGGCAGAAGGGTATTTTTACGTTTTCTGACAGAAAACCATTCGAGGTTATGTTTATCTTTCAAAAATATTTTTTCAAAAACGAATATGAAACCACTCCGCGTGTGCGGTCGCCCGCCGAAAATGGCCTAGCGCTGCGCGAGCATTACCCCGAGTTTATCAAAGAACCAAGAGAACTTTACTGGCTCGCTGGAATTACTAGGAATTCGCCTAGAAACATTCCCATAACTTCACATAATTTTGTTTTTATTTTGATTAAATTTTTTTTTAAATTTAAATTATTGCGGCATAAGTTATGTGCAAGTTTACTAGTGAAATCTTAGAGGCCTAAGGATATATTTTAGATCCCAACAGCAGTTTCGAAAACACACGGATACTTGAGTATTAACAAAACAGGTCAGTAAAGCTCCATTTAGAGGTTGAAGAGACTCTTGCTAGTCGTTGATGCTCCTGTTTAAAATAGAATATGATTATTTCGTTTAGCGTCAGCAGCCGATTTTTAAATCTGCATGCTTTTTAAGTTAACCTGTTGTCCTTAAATCAGTGGCAACAGCTAGCAGGAGTGTTTCAAATTCAATTATAAATGCACTTGTAAATGCAACCTTAAACACTAAACCCAGTTACTTTAATATGTAGTTGGGTAGCGTTTTTTTAGCAAGTAATTCTGCAGTAAATGGTTTTTTTGGCTCCCCGGTTTTTTTTTTATTTTAGTATTTTACTCAGTTTTTTTTATGAAAAAATCTTGTATGTAGGCACTGACTAGGGTCCCTAAAGAGTTAAAATTTATGAGCGCTGGAATTGCTAAAAAGTGCTGGGTTGGTTTGAGTTCAGGATTTGGGTGGTTTAGTTCCCGCTTTAGTTAAAAAAAATGAAAAAAGTTTCATCACTGGTAAATTTGAACTTCCTAGGGGCTCAGGTAAGTGCTAAATAGGTATCTAAAGAAAACTGTTTACTACACTAATACCGTTATTAATATTAAGTGAGCAGCATTAAATAATACTGTGGAAAATTTTACTGATAAAAAGGGGCCAGTTTCTCAATAGCGGATTATCAGAAACTTAAAGTAACTCGTGAGCTATAAATCCCAGTTTTCTTGCTGTTTTTAAGCCAATATTTTTTTTAGGTTACCCCTGAGGTAAGGTAACTTACCCTCACCTTGAAGCCCTGGTTATCCTGGAGTTAATTTTAACCTGATTTTTAAAGATTTTTTACTAGGTTATGTTGCTTAAGTTAACACAAACTCGCTTTTGAGGAACCAGTCCTTAGTCTCTCTTGTTTTTTGAATAAAATAGGTTAGTGACTTGAAAATTGGAGAATATTAATCAGGAAAAATTCTTTAAAATATAAATAGTTGATCATTCATCTTTCAAATAAATTAAATACTCAGGATCAAATACTATGTCTGTATGTCATAACTGGTGGTTAGTGAACACTTCTATGAAAGTTGAATCATGCACTATGAACCTGCTTCGATTTTGAAACTCATATAACACAGGAAAATAAAAATGCAGATTACAAACCTTGATTTACTTTGGCTTGATACTTTTGTTTCTAACTTATAACTTAGATAACAAAACCAAACCTCTGCTTCTGTAACTAAAAAATTATTATGCAAAAAATCTTTTAAACAGTTTATAAACATGTGCCACTCAAGAGAAAATGTTTAAGAAATATTGGTTGTCCTCGCCTAAAGTGCAAAATATAGAAACAAAATTTAGAGATAAAATATTTCTTGTTATTTTTATTATTCTTTTAGGAGCTGTATATAATAACAAAACATATGGAGCAGTGGATATTTAGGGAACTACCTAAAATGAAAAAGAAGAAGATTCTAAAGTGCCACCACCCAGAGAAGAATATTAATCTATAAATTAAAAAGTCTACAATTTATACCAAAACATACAGAGCAGTGGATATTTTGCCAACTAAAATGTATAGCAAAACAAGATGGCTCTATAGAGTCAGCACCAAACAAAGAATAATAATCTATAAACTCAAAGTAAGTTTTTGCTTCTGATTTCAATTATATTTGGTAAAACTTCCTTAAATAAACAAAATTTATTATAGTCTAGATCCGATATCAAAAATTAATTTAACTCTTATTGTTTATTGCAAATTTTCAAAACGAAACAGAAAAACTATACACAAAGAACAAAACAGAGAACAATTTTGAAGGGGGACACTCGTAGATACTTTTTGGCTCTATTGGAAATTTCATAGGGTAATTTTTATCTCTGGAATTTAAAAAGTGAAAGGTCTTTTAAACATCTTTACTATTAATTATGTCAAAATTTTAAAAAGCTAGGATGACTGGTGTTTCAAGATATTTGCTTTTAAATTTGGTATGGAATGAAGAAAAGGTTTGAACCTTTTCAGTGGATCAGTTTGACCACCAAAATTTAAAGAATAAAAGTAGGCTTATTTGGATGGTATGTTTGAGAAAACAATCAGAAAAAAATCATGAAATGTTTATTCCCTTTTTTATTATGAAAAATGTAACTTTAAAACCAACGTTTTTTCCTGACTTTTGTGCAAGAAATTGTTTATTTGTCGCTCCTTGACAAATTTAAACTTAATATCTTGCATGTTTGTAAAGCAATTTAAACGATCTTCTAAATAAGATTTCATTCGAGCCACTTTTTTTTATATAATTTCTCCTGGAAAAACTCATATCCCTCAAGTCAACCCCAAAAAGCCTGTGTATGGAAAAAAATATATTAAAAAGTAATTTCTATACTACTAAAATTGTATAATGTTTTTCAAGTGTTCACCAAATACTCAAAAACACCTCTGCTATGTTTTCGTTGAACATGAATTTGAATTATTTCAAGCATAAGTCAAGGTGCCAATGGGCTTTTTTCCATGTTTGAAGGGAGCGCTTGATAATAAAGGTTTTTTGACGGATTTTGGTAGCAAAGGTAGACCCCCCTTTTCCAAATCCAAGTGATGAAACTCTGGCTCCTTTGGGAGAACTCCAAAAAATAAAACATAATATAGGCACCATAAGGGTTCTAAGAACAGATTTAACAGTAAACATTTTTTTAAATAAACACATCAAAAATGGACTATATATAAATCCATTTTTGTCGGAATATGTACTTTTTTTGACACCCCAAATATTCCAGATGGCGATGACGGCGACTTAAAAGCACAAAATTTTTGAGAAACTAGATCAAGTACACACGTATAATACATTAACCTCAGGGTTTTTGGAAACACTGATTCCATTTTTTAGAATAAACATTTTTTGGGAATAATATAATTAAGGTTCCTAGGGGCAAAAAGAATCGTAAATGACAAAAAAACTTGACCTCAATTAAGAAATTTTTGGATCAACTGAATTCATTTTTGGTGTAAAAAAAATTTTTAGGGGTAATTTAAGGGGCCTAAGGGTGAGTTTTAGGGGTAAAGTGGTAAAAACAACATACTATTGATAGAAAGACATAACTTTGGAGATTATGGGGTTAACTAAATTCATTTTGGGGGTTAAACAGTTTTTAGGGGTAATGTAAGGAGCCTGAAAGGGCAACATAAAAAATTATTGGTGTAAAAGATATGTGATGTATTGATTTAGGGGTTTTTTGGGTCTTCCAAAATTAATTTTTGTGTTCCAATTATTACAATAGGGATTCAGACGAGGATGTAGAGGTAGTTTTAGGGAAATATATATAATATAAGTTTGAGCTGAGTCCCAAAATTTTGTCCTAAGATCCTTCTATTATCTCCAGATTTTTTTTTTATCCAAAGAATGATATCAGTGGATCCCAAAACCCTCAATTTGATATATCATATGTCTGTATTTGATCTGGTTTCTTCTAAAATGTTTGTATCCCATCTTAAATATTTTGAGTTTTACAAGGGTATCAGAGTGGCATTAATCGGATTCATAAAATGTATACTTGTACCAATTAAAATCAACTAAAAAAACTGAAATTAGTCAACCATGCATGCAAAATGTTTACTTTTAAAACTGCTACTAGAACCCTTAGATACTTCTAAGAATTTTTAAATCACATAAATGGATTACGGGAACCCAAAAACACCTGAATTGATGTATCAGATGCCTATATTTTGTTTTATTTTTTTTATTAGTTATTTTTAAAAAATGGCACCACCTTGAATATCTGGATTCAAGTTCCCCAAAATCAGTAAAAAATATCTGTTATCAAGCTCTTTCTTCAATTTTGATGTTTTCTCTAAAGAAAATATTTTGTCAGTTCATACACTTATACTTTTGTTTTTTTTTTTAAATTTCAGAACCAAACCACGTGAAGCCTGATATTTGAAACTACAGCTACTAGTTTGCGGTTCCAAAGAAGGAAAAAAATAACATGTAATTTTTTTCTTTTTTAAGTTAGATTTAAT
This sequence comes from Oxystoma pomonae, assembly GCA_963921995.1. Classification (NCBI taxonomy): domain Eukaryota; kingdom Metazoa; phylum Arthropoda; class Insecta; order Coleoptera; family Brentidae; genus Oxystoma; species Oxystoma pomonae. Next base: position 78,742,892 of record OY998169.1, on the reverse strand, counting down.
TTAAATGATTATTAATAAGTATTTTTGAGATAAGTTTTTAAATTAATTTATTTAATTGCATATCTATAGGTATTTATAATGTTGTGGCAATAATCACCTCAACAAGTTGAGCCATGTGTGCATTTAGTTTTACTTCCAAGGACCAGATGCCCACCGGTGGACACAAATTCTCCGCTGTTTTGTGACCATCGGTAGGCACGTGGTCCTGAGACGTAAAACGGAAATGTCCACATGTGGGCATGGGCAATGTGTTAATAGGAGGGTGTCACATTCTAAACACCAAATACATTTAATTATGTTTTACATTGAAATATTTATTACACTCCATTTCAAATTGCTGCAGACCAGTTTTTTGACTCTGACAATGACAGTTCCATGTAGCTTCTGTGTTTAATTATCAGCCGCCATATTGAAATGGGTCCGAAGAATTTGGAATGAGGTGTATATGTAAAAATGTAATTTTTCAGCATTTTTTTAAAAATTTTATTATATATAGTTAATTAAAATTGCTAAAAATATTTCTACGACACAAAAATGCTATAGTACTCTACCCATATAGTTGTTATTGTTCTGTGAATAACTAAAATATATAAAAATTGTATTGTTCATTCTGGTAGTTTTCTTGCCTAAATTCCAAAATCTGAAAATAAAAAAAATTAGAGGTAAACATTTGTCTAATTTAGCTACAACGCTTTTTTTAGTACTAGTAAGGAGTGCTTTAATAAATGTTCACTTACAACTAAAACAGAACTCCAAAAAAGAGAAAGTATTTCTGCAACCCTATCTTTGCCGCAACCTTATCTTATGCATTTTTAACTACATTGGGCATTGGTAATTAGAGTTTTAGTTAAAGGATCTTTTATTAGGAAATTATAGAGATTTTTGGACCTGTAGGTATCTCTTTCAGAAGCTACACATTTCAAATTTTTACACAATAAATGATTCACTAACAGAAAACACAAGTTTGCATAAAAGATATATGCCAACAAAAATAAATAGGTAGTATTTCTGTGTGTGCAAGCATATTAAATATTAAGTTTTTGGATTTTATTTGAATTATTTATTTTTGAGTTTGCACAAGAAGTAATAATTTTGGGTAAGAGATTTAAATGAGAAAGGCATCAGTACATAAGGTCAATAACAGAGTTTGTACAGAAAACCTTTAATTGGATTCTCTGATCTCTCCCAGTTTTTCCTAACCATTTGTAAAAAACTTATCATAATTTTTTCAAGAATTTTGTATAAAAGAAAACAGCTGCAAAATTTTATTTTGACAAATTTGATGATTCTAATTTGTTTTTAAATCAATTTTTTCCAGATGGGCTTCCAGATTTTCCTTGTTTTTGTATATTTTTTTGGCAAATTTCCTGACCTTTTCAAAGAATAAATTTCTCAACTTTTCTCCGTTTTTCAGTTCCATACATACTCTGACTGATTAAAATTGTTACAATAAGAATTTTAATTTTGAATTTTATATATATATATATATATATATACCTTGAAGACAAGAAAAGCAGTGTCATTCCATCTTGATAGATTTCTTTCCTACAATAAGGCATGATTTAGGAAATCCCTGACACTGCAGCTAGTTTGCTTATTGCAAGGCTTATTGTACTCCTCATTGCATATTCTTTTCTACTGTTCACATAGGTGGTTTCCTCAGGCGAGTATGCTTATTCTTGAACAAACGTGAGGGGAATTTCGCTCACCTCACCTCACGGTCCTTTATCTTGGACACCTTAAATTTACAAAAATATTCAGGTCCTAATTTTTTCAACTCTTAAAAAGTGCATAGAGGTAGGTATTAAAAACTGGAATTTCTCTAGCTTTACTGTAGAGAAAACTTAGAAATAAGTAAATGAGCCAAAGTGAGCAAAATGTGCCTCACTATTTTTTTGTATAATGTTTTTATTCTTTACCTAATATTTTCATTATCGTCTGTGAGCCCAGGCCTATGAAAATTTATGACTACCGCACCGTTGAGACTTTGTATGTGTTCTTCAAGATGTTCAACAGAATTTCTCGGAAATGTTTAAATTAGATAATGTGACCATGTGTTTTAAATACTTATAAAGCAATCCTTGAAAAATCAGCTGTGAGGAGCTTAATTTAAATTTTCGATGCTATCAAGAGGGGCTTAATGACAAAATATATTTTTTTGACAAAATGTTTGTCCATTTCTTGTTAAAAAAGTTACAAATTTAAGAATATATATGTTTAAAATGTCATCTGAGTGGACATAAAGAATAAATATTATGCAAAGTCTGGCAAGGTCTTAACAGTTTAAGTTATGGGCTGTGGGACTATTAATTTGTATGGTACCTAATTCCACATATGTTAGTGGTAGTCAACTGAGTAGTCCACCCTTCAAAAAGGAAAAACATACTTATTATATATAGGTACCTACATAAAATAACTTGTTTTGCAGAGGAATAAAGGCATATTTAGAGTTCTGTAAGGCAAGTGGTATAAGGTAAGATGCAAGGAAAATAAACAATAACAAATGCATGCTGCTCTTACTGCATACCGCTTGTGGCTTACGGAACACTTACTTTGTTTATATAGGCCTCTTAAAGCGCTTTTATATAAGGATGGTTTGAAAATGTTGTCATATAAACACCACTAAAACCGATTTAAGCACTAAATCGATTTTATTTGGAAGCAGTTTATCACTCAAAAGCCCATTCAACACCATTCTCAACTAAAAGGTCAGTTAAATCCTACTGCCTCAGTGCCCTTTAGCCTACTGTGGCTGCCATTTTTATAACCAAATTGACAAGTAAAACATAGATTTTCTGCCAGTTTGGTGTCAATATGGCATTGATCATAGGCCAAAGGATACTAAAATGAAAATGAGTTAACTGGTTGTTTTAGTTAAGAACAGTGTTGGCCCATTTTAGGGTCGTTATACACACTTTAGTGCATTTCTAACCTAAAGAAAATACTAAACCCTAGTCTTTCAAAAAATCTGTTGTTAAATAATTAATTAATTATGTTGTTTTATTTGTTTTTTCTTTAAACTGACATTTAATGAAGGACATAACCCTCGAAGAAAGCGATTTTATTTAAAACCATCCTTATATAAAAGCGCTTTTAGGTGCGTATAAACGTAGTAACTGAGGACAGCAGCATATGCTTGCTATAGTTATGGAACTCTGAATACACCTTAAAAGAATCTAAAAGGAAGAAACTTCCTTAAACTAAAAATGAGTACCTAACAATGTTGCCTAGTCACTTGTAGTTATTTCAAGGGGTAATTATGCAGTATACTGTTTTCTGTCATTTTTGATTTTTTTATGAAAAATTCTTTATGAAGGCACCTACTAGGGTCCCTAGGACCCCAAATCCGCCTGTGTCCGTTGGTTTTTTTTTGTTTTTTTTTTTAAATTTTTTTTCACCAAAACAACCCAATCCAACACAGTCCAACCCAAACTAATCCAACCCAACCCAAAACAATTAAAAAAACACATTACAACCCCCCTCCAGGCACCCTTTTTTCTCTTAAAAAAAAATCGGGCGCAGCCGGATTTGGGGCCCTAGGGACCCTAGTAGGTGCCCCCATAAAGAATTTTTCATAAAAAATGGCAGAAAACCGTATAGTGCATAATTACCTTCCAACGAAAAACCAAGGGAAAAAACCTTATAAAGACAACAATACTTATTCAAAAAATGTATAGTCAACCCGAGGTCTTACCTTAAGAATTTACTTCCTTTTATTTTTTCTTGATCCATTGCATATTTTCGGAGTCTTTAAGCACACCAAGAGGCAAATAATGTACTACATTATCAAAAACCAAGGCACAAATAGAAAAACTTATTGTTTTTGTCTGAAAAATAAACAAGCAGTCACATGGACCTAAAGGTTTATTTGCGCGGTGGTACCGTACAGCGGCGGTAATGATGATGCAAGGCAAGTTCGGGCTACAGCAACGCATCATGAGTTACACGGAAGCGAAAGTAAAAAAAATTATGTGCTTTAGCAGCGCGGAATGCGAAATCAAAATAAGTAAACTATCCCCAAATTTTTGACCCGGTGCAAAAAAAGCTCTGGTGTCCCACTGTGGACAAAAATAAATAAACTCTCCGCGTTGCCATGGAAAACAAATGCAATGACGTAAAGTTTTGCAAAAAAATCAGGTCGCCACGGTTAAATTGATTTCCCAATAGCTGTCGTGACATTTTTGAGTTGGACAAGACTGTGACAACAAAATATGACAATGAGTGGACTCTGACACTTTGTGACAGAACAGGTTGCTTTTATGTGTCGCCAGGTGTACATGTTGGTTCAGGCATTACCCTCTCCACATAGGCCGATCAGCTCTTATCGTTTTAGTGTCCTTTTATCCACCTTCGCCGCCATTTTGACAGAAAACTAATGTATTATCTGTCACTTTTGAGTGAAAATGGCGGCGAAGGTGGATAAAAGGACACTAAATCGGTATGAGTTGATCGGCCTATCTGGAGAGGGTACTGGTTCAGGATTAATAAAATTTTGTTTAATAACTTTCCGAAATAAAATATCTTGATTATTGGATCTCATTATGTTTGAATGTCGCTTTGGATAAGTGATACATTGATATTAAAATTTCAACTCATTTTGAACTAAACCTGTCAAATTTAAAAATTAGTGTTAAATTAAAACATAGTTTTTTATAAGCAGGTTTTTTAAGAATTTGTTATTTTTAATCAAAACTACACGGGGCTACATCGTAAGACTTGAAGCAAATACAGAAAACTTAGCTTTAACATATTTAAGACAGGCGTCTTTATGATGGCTGCAAAATATTTAAAAAACGGATCAGATATCAGCGTTTATTTTATTAAGCCTTTGTGAGCAAACTCAACCTCAATACAACTGGGTGCTTCAGACAACGCAAATATCTCTCTCGTGATTAAAACAGCACTTAATAATTACAGGACTGTCCTTAAACAAAACGCCTTAGCAATGCTTAGTAACTCTTCATTTATTTGTTTGGCAAACTTTTTAACTAAAAACACAAGTCAGAGTTATCTCAGAGTTCCTTGTCCAATTTATATTACCAGTCATAGTGCAGCTAACAAGCTCCAATAAAAACACATGAAGTTTTCTAACAAAGGCATATCTATGGAAAAATATGTACTGTTTGCAACTTTTTAGAGACTGAGACTTTGCAACATTTATTTCTTAACCGCCTAATGTACAAAACAGAGACTAATTTCTAGGTGACGTATGTTTAGATCTGGATAATTTGGTACAAATTTTGAATTCCAACAATTTGCAGATACTTTCAAAAATTGTATTTTAAATCCTTAACATGTTAAAACTGAGATCATTTCTACGTAATAGATATTTTAATTTTTTGAATTTTTAGGATTCGGTTTTCTTTTCATTTCATTTCATTAATAAACTAAACCTCTTGTAATAAGTATGTTGCCTAAGATACAATAAAAGTAAATAAAATAAATGAATAATAATGTATTAAACTTAATATTTACCATACTACTAACACAGAGTTAGGCTTAGTAACACAAAGATTTGTTTCAACGGTTATGCTCAAGTGCAAGTGTTTTAAAGCCCTAAAGCACAAAGGCTAACGCTAAACCTTATCATTAAACTACTACCGCGCAACAAACTTGCACTCAAGCCTAGAATAAATGCTTGCGGAACAGAGAAAGTAATAGAAGTGGTCGCGCAAGCGGTAGGTATGGTTTGGTATGCCTCGATCGACCAACTTTTAGATTTTGAGCTTTAATGAATGAAGTTAAACAACTTATTTAAGCAAATAACAAATGAAAGACAATGGAACCAAGACTATTACTTATACTAAACTGGCTTGGTGCTGTCAAAAAATGCGTTAGTGCAGTATGAGTGCGGTTTGAATGGGACGTGAAAATTGAAAAAGTGGCCCAATCGAACAGCAGCATCGACTGGCGGCGCATCAGTTTGCCAATAGAATTGCAAAACTCTAACAAAGAATATTTTAAAAAAAACACAACGAGGATAATTTACCTAAAAATAACAAAAATCACTGCCACGGTTTCAGAAACTTTAATTGTCATAGGTAAAACTTAATAGGGCCTTATCGGTACATAAAGTAGGCATAGCCTGTCTTTAATAAAGAAGGCACTATTTTTGACAACAGAGAGATTTTGGTCATCGGACAACCTTTGTGGTTATCGTTATTTGAGAAGCCGTCAAGAATAAAGCTATTTCGGTTTATTTTCTTAACTATTTCTACGCTTGCCCATAGAGCAATTTATTCTGCATCTTTCTTAATCAAAAAGTAAAAATTTTAAGGTTATTTTTGTAATTCTGGCGGTAATAAGCACGCTTGGTGGTTACTGACAACGATTTTTGACGTTATGTTTATATTTTTTTATATTTACCTCAGTCAATTCACGTCTTTGGTGAATTTTGCAAAAAGAAAGCTTAAAATTGTTACTTTTTGATTAAGGAAAATGCTTTATGGGTAAGCCTAGAAATAGTTAGGAAAATAAACCGAAATAACTTTATTCTTGACGGCTTGTCGAATAACGATAACCACAAAGGTTGTCATTTTTGTATGCTGTCCAAAAACTCCCTAATTACGCACGAAGTTTAATAAAATTCTGATATTGTTTTTGTCTAAATATGTCATCTTTGCTATCAAAATAATTTCGACTTTCATAATGTTTGTGCCTGCTTTTAATATAGGACGGCATTAACTTTAATTTGTCAACTTTAAAAATGGCACAATATGAGCATGTTTAGATGACATGTTTACATGACAAAAATGTCAGAAACCTTTCAACCTTCGTGCGGAACTGTCAGAAATAGTGCCAAATCAGGCTATGCCGACTTCATGTACCGATAAGTTCCTAATGGCTTTAAAAATGCACCTAAATTATTTTATGTAATTTTGACAGAGGTACAGCATCTTCAAGAAAAGCAAAATTGTAAAAGTTGTGTTTTTCCATTAGTTTGTTAAATGTGGTTTCCATTGTTTTTTATTTTCATAAACTCATAAAAGTTTTTTACATCAAAGCAACAACATAATTTAAGCAGTTTGATGGAATGACTTGCATGCTTCACAGGTGTTCGATTTGGAGAACGTCGTGAGGTTGCTTTGACTTATGCTCCGACTGAATCCATGGTTTCGTTTTGTTGTGTTGTCAAACACGAAAATAATGAAATGGACAACTTTTCTTAAATAAATTAGGTGGAAATGATGAATTATTTATTTGGCAAGTACACTTTTGATGTACATAGTTTGTTTTATAGCAACAACTTATACTTGAAAGATGTGGGGCTTGGATATCTTCTTGTCCTCTACTACTTTGTATCTGCATAGTATTTTAAGCAATGCTCACCATGAGTAGATTTACAAAATAAGTTTAAGCTCTTTCATTAGATCATTTTTTTAAATCGTCCTTTAAATATATAAATAATAAAAAGAATAAAAGATACTTATTATTAATTAAAAGGAGCGTTATATTTTCATGTTTACTTATTATTTTTGTGTTTGTTGTTTCATGCACAGGCTCTAATTATTTCTTGGGCTGGTAGTCTATAGCTATTTTAATATTCATGCCAATGATTGCAGTGCTGTATTTCATTGCTAAGTTTAGACTAGCTTTTTCATCTAAAGGATTTTATATCAATATTTTTAAAGCATTTTATTAAGGTTAATATAATTTACGTTCAGTGAATCGTTTTAAAGAATAGTAATTATTAATTTATTATCCGTAACATTGTTATTCACAGCTTCACACAATATAGTGTCAGTTTCGTCTCGGTGTCCTCTGATTCTTTGATTTCTACCTGAAAATTTGATTTGTGGCGTTTACCTTATTATCGATACATAAATAAATTACATGCTATATTATTTGATACTGTCAACAATTTTGGCTATTTCTTCAGGTCACTAAGTAAAAATGAAATCGACTTTTAGTTTCTTTATGCTCGTAGTCATCAACGCAAAAATTTCCCGATTATAAGCTTTAATTATGATTAGATACTAATCGGTGTTTAGAATGTAGTGTTTTATATTAAAACTTTGTTTTCCAAGACTCAGTTTAAATTCTGATTAGTGTTAATCATGATTAAAGCTTTTAATCGTAAATAAAACTTTTCGTTTCTTGTTTGAGTTGAAAAGGACATCCACGTTACGTACTCTGTGATAGCACTATAACCTTGAACGTTTTCGGTTTTTTGTACATTGCAATGTCCATTTCGTTTCTTTATGAATCGAGTGACTTTTTTCCGGCAGGGTTCTGTGCTCCATAACTTTAGATACGACATATAGGGTGATATCTATTAACTATAGTTTAATAGAAGTTTGGTTTGAAGGTTGACATACACATGGGTCTCTAGAAATTGATTTATTGACCATACCGCAACTGGCTCAAGACAAGAGAGTAACACTGATGTGGGTCTCAGGTCATGAGGGAATACCAGGGAACGAGAAAGCGGACGAACTTGCCAGACTAGGGGCCGAAACCCAATACATTGGACCGGAACCTCCTCTGGGAATAACAACGAAACAGGTACAGAGTGAGCTCAACAAATGGGCGAACAATGAACTAAAGACGTCCTGGAGGCAAGAGTCAGAGTGCAGACAGTGGATGGTCCGAATATAGCCAGAACTAAATGGCTCTTAGGCAAGAGCCGAAAGAACATTGGACTGCTGACAGGGATGCTGACTGGGTAAAATCTGCTGAACAAACATCTGACGCAAATGAAAGTAGCAGGAGATCCCGTGGGTCCCGCTTGCAGGCTCGAAGAGGAATCGGCGACGGCGCAGCACTTAATAGCAGAGTGCGATGCATTTACCAGATCAAGGCAGTTGAAGTGGGGATTTCCCACAAAAGAGGAAGAAGAGCTGCACTCGCTCAAATGGGCCGACATACTAACTTCGTAAAATAGACAGGGAGGCCCGGAGAGAGAGTTGCAGCCGGCCGCACCTGTACTACTACTACCACTACTACTGATACCGCAACTGATAAGGTAGAGCCATTTTTTCTTTGAAGTTGAAATAATCCCTAAAATTAGTAGTCTGGATAAACAAGATATCTGTGAACTGTCAAAGTAACATGGGATGTCGTAATTGGGTGTACTGTAGACAAAGTATACTTTAAACTTTAAAACAATCACGATATTGTTGATTGTTTTTTTTTTAAATATAAATTTTAAACTGTTTTGTTTAGAAAAAATCAAATTCCAGGTTTTTTTCTGCTATTCCAGCTCATTCTTTAAGTCAATGTATAAGAACGTATGAGACCTCATTTTAAGTTGATTCATGGAATCAAGAAAAAATCCTTTCACACTTAAGTTTAAAATTAATTTTGTGTGTGTGTGTGTGTGACTAAAAGAATAAAATTCGCCTCATTCAAATGTAGTAGTAGTAAATAAGTGGCCGGATATTTTTTTCCTCATTTGTTTTTTCTTTTGGGGGTCTTGCACGGTAAAAGTCTTGAGTGGTACATTCTTCTCGGAGATTTTTCGCAGAAGCTGTAAAAGAAGGAGAGCAAACACCCACTCCCCTCCCTTCCTGCATTTCTCCCAGACGTTGCCTTAGGCCCATAGATTGCAACTTGTTGGTGGCGTCCATAAATTACGTAACGCGGTGTGGGAGAATTTGCAACTGCGTTCCGTTACCATTTTTAGCTGAAAAATGATAAAAAGAGAAGAATAAAACAACGCATATTTGAAAATATTGGTTACCTTATTTAAGGAGGGGGGGGGAGCGTTTTGAAAATATTGCAAAGGAAAAAAGAGGGTCGAAATTAAAATTTAGCAAAATTGATGTAAGTCTTGTTTACTGTTGTCTGTTGTCTGTCTATATACACGATAACTCAAGAACGCCTTAATCGATTTGAACGAAATTTGGTAGGAAGAAAAGCGGAATAAAATATAAAAAAAATTGTAACTTTGGAACAAAAGCAAGTAGCGACATACGGTTTTAAGATATGGACTACAAATTTGGTTATAAAGTCCAAATTCGTGGGAGCTTTAGTTTCCGAGTTATTTGAAAAAACGTTAAAATATATAAAAAAAAAATCATAACTTTAGAAGAAAAGCAGCTATTGATATGCGGTTTTCAGATTTTGGTTTTCGTAAATATTACCCAAAAATGTTGTTATAAGGTTCAAATCTTTCAAGATTAAATAATTGATTGTATGGTGGACTATCCGTGCTTTCTAGCACCAATTTTTTCTCATATGGATCTCCACAAATTTAGGAATAAAAAGGGATACAAGAATCTGAGCAAGTCATCCAATTAACAGAGCATTCTTAGTTAAAGGGATTATTATACAGGGCAAACCCACCGACAATCTCCTTTTTTCTATTTTTTTTCTTGAAATACTGGGAAAATCCGTGTTTTTCCCCTGCAAAAATCAGTGCAAAATTCCAACAAGTTTAAAGAAAAAACGGCATAATTAGATTAAAAACGTCATACGTCCCATAGTCCTAAGCCTTAGGTGTCCATAAATACCGATCATATAATTTGTGACCTTAGCATAAGAATAAAAGTCGTATTTTTTGAAAAATATTAGCAAAACTAAAATAAATACCAACTGCATACTGTATTTGAGATCAGTGACCTTATTCCCTGGTGACTACGGAAAGGACCAAACCGAAGATACAATAAAAATTGCAGGTTCTTTTATTAGCATCGAGCGGGCGTGGGAACTACTAAGGTATCCTTAGAAAAACACCCCCAAATGACCCTTAGCAATTTCCTACCTTTAGTTCCGATTTCGACCTTAACACAGGTGCTATTGTCCGTCAACTTCCGTGGATCTATCGGCGTTAAAAAGTGACAAATTTCAGTGACAAAAGTGATGAAATAGTGTGGGATAAGATTGAAAACTGGGAGTTTAAGATTGAAGCTCAGAAATGGTAAGCGTAAAAAAATTTTTTTTTACGAAAAATAATGCGGATAGTGCAGTGATAGACAATTATTTTCCATAATATTGGGCCACTTTCTCACCTTCCACTTTAAGAGCCACTTATAATCTGTCTTTTTCTCACTTTGGTTTTTAAAAAGAGACAGTAATCACTTAAGTCTAAATTATAAAAAATGAGAAAGCGGCTCATTATTTGGCTGATTTAATTTTTTGTATATACGTAATATTTATTAATTAAAAACATATTTTTTTGCCTCTTTTAAGCTTTAGCTGTTTTAGGCTCTGTGATTTTGTCCCATTGTAAGCAAGATTTTGCAAGTTCCTTTCCAAAACCATTTTCTTGATGTTTCAGTTGCTTAAATACAATAGCCATTTGGATTTTAGTAGCAGTTTTTACTAGGTTTATTTTGAATCAAAATAATTCCATAATTACTGTCGGGACAAATCTTCAATATTTCAAATTTTGTTTTCTCTTATTTAAATATGTTCCAGAGAGATCGCATCTTAATAATTTACCAGAATAAGTAATAGCCAATTCTAGATATATTAAACGATATTTACTTTCCTTTACCTGCTTTGATTTTCTCGCGGGTTTTGTTTGTTTGGTGAGTACTATTTTAAGAATTGGAAAAAAGTTGTTATGTTCTAAGAAATCAACACGTTTAATGATATCACACACACTATATTGTTGCAAGTTTTTTGGATACAAAAATTAAAAAAATACCTCTATTAATTGTCGAATTTGATGTGGATTTATCTGTTTTATTATTAAATTTTCAAAATTTAGCTCACTTGAGTCGGTAAAATTTTCAGGTCTTACTGGAAGCCTTCTGTGTAAATTTATCAGGCAGTAATTATTTCCCAGTATAACAGTACCTATCGATTGAAATTTAATATCGTTTACCCAGTTACAAATCAATAATTACTTGTTTCCTTTATTCAGTGCGCTAGGTATCACATTACTTTGACACATTTAGTAGTAAGCAAATTATGTGCATTATCTATTTTTAAACCTTTAAAATATGTTGGTTCTAAGAAGATATCATACTGTCTAAAAAACGTGATTAAGGCGAATTTTTCATGACCCTAACCACTTTGTGGTTGTTAGGATAATGACGTCAGGAATGACGTCACGGTTAACTCACTGGTTAACAGCTGATTTCGTTGACAAACTCAGTATACCAATTTACGTTCTGTGATTTTGTCTTCTTCTAACCTCACTTTTATGTAAATAAAAGGTTGGACATACTAGAACTATTACTAGGTCCTACTATATAGGTGCTGCCTTACCAACCTAGAGACAGTTATGCAAATAACTCTAGACCTACCTACATACCCTATTAAAATTTAGAAGTACAATTTCAACAGCATTTAGAGGCGTGTGGGCCAGAAAAAAAAAACAAGGAGACCAAAAACGAGTCAAAAAATTAGGTAATTATGCAGCCATTTTTGATTTTTTATGAAAAAGTCTTTATAGAGGCACGTACTAGGGTTCCTAGGACCCCAAATCCGCCGGCGCCGGTTTTTTTTTAAGAGAAAAAGGGTGTCGGGGGGGGGGGGGGGGGGTTGTAATGTGTTTTTTTTTGGGTTGTTTTAGTGAAAAAAAAATTAAAAAAAAACAACCTGCGCCGGCGGATTTGGAGTCCTAGGGACCCTATAGGTAGGTAGGTGCCCCCACAAAGAATTTTTTATAAAAAATCAAAAATATCAGAAACCCGTATTGCATAATTACCAAAAATTAGTCTCCGAAAAAAATCGATATGCTTCACATATTTTTATTGTGGCAATTTCCCGCGAAAAATAAAGCAACACCATCAGCCTTTCGACTATATATACTCTTTCAGGTACACTGCAATTGCATTTTTTAAATAGGTAAGTATCAAAAGCAATCCAAGCAATCCGGGCAATATATGCTACCTAGCAAAATTTATGAGTAATGCATAATGTCGGGCAACAGGAAATTTATAAGATACATAGGTAAGGTACCTTGTCTTATACCTATATACCTATGTTCAAGCACCAATGGGCATCTGTTTTGATAATAAAAAGTTCTTTGTTAACGAGCACTCACTACATACTCCAGCATTATTACTTACAGCCACATAAATATCATTATTATATATAGATAATTATTATATATATTATAACCTATTGATGTGAAAAAATCAGAGATATGGAGAAGGTTAAACCCTCACTTATAAACTCGTCATTGGAATCCCAGATAAACGTTAACGTCGAACGATAACGTCGGGTTTATAAATGGTGGGTAAAATACGAAAAAAATTAAAATGGGATATATTAAGGACTCTTAGATATATATAACTCTTTTTTTGTTGGATTTTTAAAATTTTCGATAGCCCGTGGCACACAAAAATTTATCAGTCAACACAGACCTCACCAAGCGAAGACCCCCTAACCTCACTTTCAGACTACAATCACAAACCAACTGTAAGAGGTAGTTTGCCAGGTTAGTTTGGTCTGACGTCATGGTAAGAAAACCCACTCGCAAAAATGACATGGTTTGTGGTTTAGTTAAGTATGACGTCACACATGATGCGCCATTTCAAATACAATTGATTGTAGTTTGCAAACCACATACGCAAAAATACGAGTGGTTTGGATAACCATAACCATGGTATAAGTAATTTACTATGAAAAATTCGCCTTTAGTGTATTTAAAATCCCTATTTTCGGTTTGTATAAAAAATAAACAAAACTTTCCACTTAAAAATCACACTCAAAAGTCTCAAAGCTGCAGTTTTCATCGGTACTTCGCTAATGGCCATTTTCTCATGTTCTACCAGCGAACCGGGCACCGTCCAGTTCGTTGAGCCGACATGACTCTTTTGTGAACGCATCAGTGAATGATCGTTGGATTCAGGTCTGTTCTTAGCCGCATTTGTTACATGATCTCCATTGATGAACTATTTTTATTTGTGGTTTGCGATGGCCATGGGTTTGTGTTTATTTTTCACATTTTCGACCCCTTTTAAATAAATACAAAGTTAATTTTATCCTTATTTTATGACATATCGAAATGGTTTCGTGACAGTCAGTATTAATCGCGCAAATCAAACAAGGACAAGTTTTGATAGGAGTGACATTTAACGTCAATTTTAATTTGTTCAACAGTTTAGATCCCCCTCTAGGGTTAAAAAAAACTTCTTTTAAATGGATATTTTCATCTTAAATCCGACAAAAGTTTGTGTTGTGATGATTGTTCACTAAAAATAATAATTAATATTATTCTTATAAATCAAACTATGACCAAAACTCGAGGAAGTTGGTATAAAATGCTTAAAACCAACAATTTCACTTAAACTTGGGACCTGTCTAAAATAGGCTGAACCCTTTTATATAGTAAATCCCACTGTAAAATATTCCTTAATCAATCACAGATACAACTTAATAATCAAATTCAGGCGTTTTTAATAGTACTTTGTGTCATTCTTTTAGATGTTTTCATGTATTTGTTTCATTCGACTTTAACTCTTAATTTTATTCCTCTTAAGCCACCGGACTTAAATTTTGTCTGATTGTTCCTAAAATGTTAAATCTGCCTCACTATCCTTGCTCAGTCCTTTAACAAGGATATCATCGACATATCCCCGCATGATTATTACATGATCCCCCAAAAGTATTCCCATTGTATTCATCCGACTTTGATACACAATGGTGCTCGCTTGTAAGATTTCACAAGTGCAACACTCCCGCCTTTTCATATCAAATCCTAATTCAATGGGTAAATCCGTCATTTGAGACGCGAAGGGTGTATCCCAGGTCTATAGATTTTTTTTTGTAAAAGTTTTCGTTGCATTATTTTGGCACAAAAAGTCGAGAGACTCCCTATTCCAATGACCTGAAAAAATTTTTATTTAAAAAATTTATGTATCGTTCATATTTGGCATAGTCCAGTGTTTCTTCTAAATTTAGTGTTAGTTGTTAGTTGTTAGTTAAAAAGCACCGTTTAAAAGTTTTCATATAGTAATTTTGTTTTGTATTTGCAATAAGATAAGTTGCAAATTTTCAACCCCTATGACTATTAATATTGCAGAAGTGGTTCGAATCCTACGCGGTTGATACCGCAACATATAAACCTAACCTCTGGCTAAAATATATTGATGATACTTTTATTGTCTGGACAGGGAATGACCAACTACTTTCAGAATTTCTTGATCCCCTAAACAACATAAGTCCCACCATTAAATTCACAATGGAGTTGGAGCAAAATTATCAAATTCCTTTTCTTGATGTACTACTTGTCAAATGAGTAGAAAACAACATCAGAACAACAGTCTATCGTAAACTCACTCACACAGAACAATATTTAAATCAAGGTTAAAATCATTCTGCTACAACCAAACGAGGCATAATAAGAACTTTGTATAACAGAGACGTTCAAATTTGTAACAATTCTCAGACTTGGAAATCGAAATAAGAAACATTAAGAAGTATCTGCAGTAGAATGGTTACAGCCTTAAACTTATAAGTAGGAGTAATATTTCTAAACTTCACCCAACAGGACAGACATTATAAGACCAAAACCAGGCAAATGCATTCCTTACAATTCCATACATTACAGGAGTATCAGAGAAAATTCGAAGAGTATCGAACAACTTTTAAATCTAATAATAAAATTCAAAGCCTTCTTAGTAAAATAAAACCGGAGAACAAACAAAATTAGAAACGCATTTACCAAGTTCCTTGTGAGTGTGGTGAATCATACATAGGCGAAACAAAAAGACCACTATCTGTTAGCCTCAAGGAACATCAGACGAATACCAAAAGAGGGTGGAACAACGAAATCAGGAATCGTCGAACATGCATGATAAAAACAACATCAAATGAAGTGGACAGAAGCGAAGGTTATTTTCAGTAAACCAAGTGTTAAAATTCCAAATATTTGGAAGCTCCTTTTTGAGCGGAGCCAACTTCTTAAACGTAGCCCTAGATATAGATATAGATTGTAGTTTGCACCTGAAGACGATCAGATAGATCATTGTCTTAAACTTTCAAACTAAAAATTCTATTTGTTTGCACTCACTATTTAAAGATAATGTGTCTGTTTTTATTGGTTGGTGTGTCCAGGCGGCCAACATGTAATAGTCTGTATGTTTTCATTTGTGACTGATGACGATGGAGAGTTCTCAACAGACCAAAATTTTATTTAGTGATAGATTAAACAGATTGACAAACGTTTTTGCAAATCCTATGATGAGTATGAACAGTACTAAATCAATTGACTATGATTATTCCAATTATGAAGGATACTTTATTGTAGCAGTCTGTTTTAACTACCAACACCTTCGAGGGAATATTTAAGTAAAAAAAAACAGTAGATACGCCCTTTCAAAATTGGACGAGGAAAATATCTTGAGAGTCATGCACCAAGGGTCTTTTTGAGTAAGCCTGGTTCAACACAAAATCCCTGATTACGTTCGCTCTAATCCTGCACAGCACGCTACTGACCCCGGTAATTGTAATTCTATCAGAAACTTATCTTAGTGGGACCAGAAGGACCTGTTAGATGACAGTGCGAGAGAGGCTATACCCGTTTTTGTCAAGTCATATATGTATAGTATAAGCAACTATTCCTGGAAGTAAACATTCCTCCAAATTCAAGAATTAACCCCGGGCAAACCCAAAGAAGACCAAACAAGGTCGGAACAACTCAACAAACAGAAACGAAGCTGGGGTTCGGCGAGGGGTTCGGGCTAAAAATGATCAACAACATCAGAGAGAGAAAGAAAATTAGACTGATGACAAAACGCTATTTTCGCACACCGTAATTCGACTCCACAAGTACGCGCAAGAGAATTCCATCAAAATGTTTCCTTTCGTTTGCTAAACCCAATCAATTGCAGTCATGAATAAATAAACTAATTCCATTGAAGATATAAGATTAAAGGACCTCGCCCTTACGAAAATGGATATTTAATCAGACCGTAATGCCACGTGAAAAGAGGGTAAAAACGTCCCCCCGACTCTCCAGGGACGTCGGCGGATAAAATTACTTTACCGCATACGAACGCCCCGTGAAGTTACGTCAATGGACTTGTCTATTAACTCTGATAAAAATAGAGGAAATCACCGACAAATCGTTACATGCCACAAGGGAGATAAAGATGAGCTTTTGTTTGCATTTCGGCAGCTATTTTTGCCATCTGTTGGATAATTTAATACTGCTTTGGGTCAGGACTTTAATATCCTGCAGTTAGGAAATCGCTCAGGGGAATATGTACTGCAAATTGCTGGTTAATAGAAGCTAATAATGGCTTAGTTTAAAGTCAAAACATTACCGATGGAAAAGCTGTAAATCATGCCATGCGTTTTAAAAACGTAATCTTAAATGTTTGAAGAACAAGTTTAATTTAATCCGTTATGTTAAAATTGAGTCCTAGTTTACAAAAGAACCTGGTACTATTTAATTAGTTAGCAAATTTAAAGTAATTATTTTTAACTTTATATTTATCTACATTCTCCATTAAAATAATAATATAAAAGTTCAGGAGGTTCTTTGCTGATGGGTGCATTACAAGCTCGACCCCTGTGGTTTGAGTCTCATTTTGAAAGGCCAACAGCGGAATACCACAGGTGGTATGCTGGGGTCGCACCTCGTCGTAGACCCGCTGTTCGGCCAGACAAACTGGCAGAGTCATGACAATGTCGTTAGTAACTATTGACAGGTCATGACTACTTCACGGTGTGATTTTGTGGGTCATAATATATGCTTTACGATTTGTAGAAATGAACGCTTTATTAGTTACATCTGATTTGAAAGTTTCTGGTAAGGCAAGCCTGATTTAATTTGAAGATAATTGTCCAGCTTCAAAAGATTTTGGATTTTCCAAGGTGGTTGCTCAATCCAAACATCCTGAAAGAGGTCTAAGGCTCGGAGTTTTTTAGAAAATTGGCAGGTCAATGACTATATGTTGCTTTGTGATTTATAGATAATAAGCTTTTTGTGAGATATTTTGGATAGAAAGTTTAGACATAAATCTGTTTTCCAGCTGTAAAAGTCATAACGACCCAAAAATTGCATACCCATGTGCAGGCTTTCCACCAATGTAAGTAATTTGTAATTTAGACTTTATACAACAACTAGGCGACACCTTAATTCTGCCATTTATATTTATGTGCAATTATTTTTATAATGTATATATATATTTGTCAAATTAAACAATTGAAGAGGCTGGGCTTTGATCAATTTTGTATTATTTGTAAAATTGTATTTATGATTGATATTGCAACATAAATGTGTTATTATAATATATGTTTTATTATATAGGGTGGCCAAAAAAACGGGACATTTTGACTGTCTATTGCTTAAAAAGTTTTGTCCGATTCAAAAATGTTAAACATTTTGAGAAGACAAGACTTTAAATTTGAATAAATTGATGTCAAAACTGTCAATTCATGAAAATTCAAGATGGCGGGCATTTAAAAATAATAATAATAATTTTTGACCCCTTCTGCATTTTTTTTACATGTTTGCATGGCTGATGCTTTTGGATGTATTTGTCAGATTTCAATAATACCATTTTGAAAAGGCAAGGTTTTGAAATTTTGTAATTTTATCCAAACAGTAATATTTTTGAAAAATGCACCATAAGCACCAATTTTTTGAACAATTTATAAGTTTCTTATTTCTTATCCAATGTTTCCAGCAAAAACACGCATAAGACGGGGCCCATCCTATCAAATGAGATATTATTAATTGCGAGAAGAATATCCTGATAAAAAACGACAAAGAAAATCCAAACATTTATCAGGAAAAAAACTCATAAAACATCATGACCATGCTCTATTTCGGAACTTAATCCAACAATGCCGCAGGCTAATCCCCGGAATGTATGCACTTTGCGCGCTCAGTATTCATGACCAGTGTTCTATGCTGGCCTAAAGTTTCGCTTTTTATCCAAAACGCAGCCCGAACAAAGTGAAATATTTCCAAAAAAGACACAGAAATGCTATTATACGTATGGCGGCAAAGCGTCCTATTTTATACGGGAGGAAAATAATGGCTTTCGGTGTTTCATACATTTTAAGGTTTTCTGTAATTTCGAATGTGTCCGGAACAAAACAAGGTACGTGATACTTTCAATGATGCTTCGACATTGGGAATTTCATGCTTAAAGTGTATTTTTTTTGCATTTAAAAGGAATCCACGCTATTCGTTTCAACTCGTAAAACCATAGTAGACACTAGTGCTTATAATTTAATACCTATTGCAGCATTATCCAAAGGAAAATTGTTTTAGAGTCGTCTGTATTCATTGAAGGCAAATGGTCCAAATGTTGTGTTTTTGAAACTCTTGAAGTTGTCACGACGTAACCGGTACCACATAGAATTTCCTGAAAGTAACGGCAACTTGCCCCCAATACGAGCCTGTATACCATACCGTGACCATACGTGTTGCAACGACTTCAAAGTTAGATACCAAATACCACACTGCTATGTCGCAACCACGTTCCTGATACGTCGCGGAGGCGCTTTTTTATATGATGGTGTCGTCGTTAGTTCCAAAATATCTATTCGGTTCTTTTTGGTAGTATAAATTCATACATGAAAAAGTGATTAACCAAACAATCACAGTTCACGTTTTGTACTACAAAAATGTGACTTTTTTTTGTCTAGAATGGAATGGAATATTTTTTTTACATTTTGGGAAAAAATGACATATTTTTGACAGGTTCTGACAGTAGGACGTATATGGAAGATTTTAATTTTTATCAGGATAACTATTTAGGGACGTCATCTACACAAAAATATACCTTTAGAAAAGAGTATATTTTTTTTCTTAAAATCAATCAAAAAGTGAACTGTGCAATGTTGTCAAATTTTTTACTTGGTTATGGCTAGTATGCATTATATTTGCGATCAAAAAGATTTACAAGCAGAGGGTCAAAATTTAACTGCGAAGGAAATTTTAATGTATAATATACGTCAAGTTTATTGCAAAAACCAGCGAGCCCTAACAATTCTGCTGTTTCCTTGTAGCTGATAAAATTTTTTCGCTGTGGTTTTAGGGGTTATGTTTTCACAACCAGCAGCTGGGCCACTCAAAATGAGTTGGATATCGATGTTTGCTGATCATAATTTAATTTGGGTATAAAACAACTTATTTTTTTTAATATTAAGGCTCAATGTTAGGAAAATGTTACTTTAAAAGAGTTGCGACTTAGAAGTGCTCATAAAAAGTTATTTCCTCCAAACTGCCATATTATTATGTAACTATGATGTTGCAAACTTTTGTAGTGAAATTTAGAGTGATTTCCTAGTTGTGAAGTTCAACGTCGGCTACTTCAATGAGGCTTAAATTTGTTGAGGCAAATGGGAATTGAATAAAAGTCGAGGCTGCTACAAATTCACGAATGAGAAGAAACCTTGGAGGGACAGGAACTTGGTATTGTTCTATGGTGGTAAGGAATACTTTCAAACGATACCATAAAAGAATAAGACTTAAAAGTCGTTTCTAGGGGTGCACTTTTTACGAGTATTTAGAACTTATAAGTCCCAAATAGTTGTTCTGACGACCACACTACTACCAGAGGAAAGTAGCGAAGTCTTTACTCATGTATGTGCTACTATAAATATTAGTTGGGACTTATTGTATAAAAAAAAGGGGCCGCCGTAGACCAGTGAACAGCGTCTTAGCCTGCAGAACAGAGATCGCAGGATCGGATCTCGGCAAGTACACATTGCTTCACACAACACCGAATGCGACTCGAGACGACGACAGGCGGCCCCACGTCTCAGCAGCTTCGCAGTTGACGTTGTGCATAGAGTAACAACAAACGAGGTAGAAGTAGGCGGCACGGTTGACACTGCACCGAAAACTTTGCGGGACTCAAAGGTGGATGGCCGAGGACCCCACCAAACTGGGTAGAGGAGATTAGCCGTTGCTTTTTTTTACAAGAGTTGGTGTAAATAACGAGCGCAGCGAGGTATTTAAAAACGCGAGTAAAAAAATGCGCAGTTTAGCCGCGAGTTGTTAACACTATTTTTTTAATACCTTTATCAAAATATTCAAGAAAAATAGGAAAATACTTTTAAAAATCTCGAACGAAGAGCACGTCTCGCAACACACCATCTTTACACTATAGATCAAGGCGGCTGGTAAATGAAATAACAACCGTTTCCATAGCGATGTGCCTTTCTAAGCGGTGACGTTCAGTGTTGCGCCATTTTAATCTTTGACAGTTTGATATTTTGCCGATTTTTTTAAATGATGTTTTCGTAAATACTTGGTGAAAAGTGGTGGAAATGGCTTAATTTTTAGGCAAGAATAATTAGATTTTTTCAATATTACTACTTTTTGCTATTTCTCTTTTATTTTGGGTAAAAAACGGACAGAAATCTTTTTTTGCACCCGTGATCAAAAAAAAAAGTTTTTTTGCATCGGTAACCAAAAAAGCCATGCTTTAGTTTTCTGCAGACAGTTAATAAAATCATGTTTTTGATGAAGGTATAAAAAAAAATATTTTCAAAAGCAACAAGAGAAAGGTAAGATAATGGGTCAAGTTTTAAAGTCAATAAATATAATTTTCGAATTCAAACCTAAAAACCAGAACAAAGGAAAGTAACTCGCAAAAAAGTTGAAAAAGCTGAAATTTTAACATTTTTCCAAAACGAGCCGGTACTGTTTACTGTTTAAATGAAAACCGTTCTTAAGTGGGTATTTTAGTTTTTGAGATATTCAAGAAAAACTTAATGCTTAGATTTGCCCCTTTTTTTATTAAAAATTCGGTTACCGCCCCCGGTGACCCAAAAAAGGACGACCTGGACTTCTCCGAGATCGGGACTCCATGGGACGCGGCTGGACACCGACAGATTTAGTAGCGGAAGTCGACAGAAGGTGACTTGGAAGGGGTGGTACCACCTTCGGGTAGCAGGACCACTCCAAAAGAGATGCATCTGAAGACTCCGACGGCGACCTCGACCAGCGAAACCGGGACCTCGATTTTCGGGTCAACCTATATGACGGCGGGCTGCTGGGAAGAAAAGTCTACCGTCAACCAAGTTCTGCTGGGACGGTAGCAATGTTAGATCTGTCTAACATGTAGCAGGACCACCCTTCGGAGGGGGTGTAAAGCCGGCGGTCCACTGTGTATACTTGCTACGCAGTCTAAAGATCCCTGCCCTCGACAAAGAGGTGTCAGGCAAAATTAAGTCCTCTTCGAGAAAGAAAACTTGCATCCTAAGGGGCAAGTGCATCAGTCGGGGGTGCACGGGGGGTATGGCAAAAAGGGTCCATTATGCGCCCTAATTGCCAGGCCTACGGCCGCCCATCTACTACTACTACTACTACTACTACTACTGAGACTTATCGGTACATAAAGTTGGCACAAAAATTGTTATTCTTATTTGCCGTAAAGAAGGTCCGTCGTTATCCTTATTTTAAGTGGTCGAAAATGTCCCATTAACTTTAATTATGTCAACTTTATAGATAGGTAGCACGATATGAGCATGTTTATATGACAACAATTTCATATATAATAGCAAAAACGTTAGGTAACCAACTTAGGGGCTATCGATAAATTACGTTCCGCAGCAAAGGTGGGGGGAGAGGGGTGGATTTAAGTGTCATAAGGTGCTGTAAGGGGGAGAGGGAAAATTCACATGAGAAATGCGAGGATTTGTTCCGGTAATTTCATAGTGCTGAGTTAAATTCCTAAAAATATTTAGTAGTTGTGTGTGTGTCAAAAATATATAGTGCCGCCTTTATTAAAGTCGAGCAATTCCAAATTTGTGTACCGATAAGTCCCCAGCCATAGGTCATAAAATTGATTTTATGTGGTGTGGCAAACATCACTCAAGAGGTTTTGATCGGTCATAGTTAATTTTCTAGAAACTCCGGGCCTTTATGATTGCTAATTCAGTGGCGTAGCCAGAAATCGACTCTGGGGGGGTTTCATCATTTAATAAAAGTTAGTGTATCTGAAACTAAAATACTTATTTTTCAAAGCAAGTCTCATTGCAGCAACCCTTAAATGCGCCGCAGGCAAAAATTTTGACAAAATTACAATAAAATGCTATTTTTTACGCGTTTCAAATGTTGTTGACAAAAAAATTTCTTAAATTTAAAGAAAATTGTAACAATAGCGCCGCAGGCGAAAATTATGACAAAAAAGCAAAAAATTTTGGTCTCTTAGATTTTTTATAAAATATTTTTGAAAAAGTAGAATGGGTTAGATTCCAAGAAGGGGTGGGTTGCAGTGGTGTACATAGATTTGTAGCCAAATCAAAAATGCGCCGCAGATAAAAATTCTAAGAAAAATTATACTAAGAGTGCCAATTATTACACGTTTTGAATGCTGA
This sequence comes from Oxystoma pomonae, assembly GCA_963921995.1. Lineage (NCBI taxonomy): Eukaryota > Metazoa > Arthropoda > Insecta > Coleoptera > Brentidae > Oxystoma > Oxystoma pomonae. The sequence goes on along the minus strand of OY998169.1, from coordinate 78,719,702 downwards.
TACTAAAAATTCCTTAGAATTAAACTAAAATGGTAAAAATTTATGACGTCATAGCACGGCAGGCAAAATTTTTAAAATTTAAGACATCACACCAAATACACGTCTCAAACCGGAGTAAAGGGTCAAAAAAGTGGGGAAGCATGATTAATTTATTGTAGATTGGGTTGGACCTCCTGGGGGGGTTTTAACCCCCCCCTGGCAACACCACCTGTTAATTTAGATTTAGACCCCACACTATGCCTCTTCTTTATTAACTTTGTTAAATATTCACGGTTTAACGGCGTAGCGTGGGGGGCCAGGGGGGATTCCTCGCCCCCTCCGCCCTCTGGGTCTTGGCTTTCTTTGGTTGCTCTCAGCTATGTATTAAAACAATAAACATTACAATAATATAAAACAAAAGTAAAAAACCATTTTTATTTTAAGCAGTTTATATTTTAAAAACTCCCGCAAATAATGATTATTTGTAAGCAGTGTATATAATAAACATCAGTTACGTGCGCCGCAATGACTAACTATAATCTGAAATCTTTCTCTTTTGCCGTGAAAAGAAATATATGTTTCTTATTTTCCCAATGATTTGAAATAGTGGCAAAAAAGTGTTTATCCTCGTGTGATTTATTGCAAAAAAAATTAAATATTAATTGTGGAAAGTCAATTAAAAAATATAAAAGCGAAAAAGGTTGCTCGAAAGCGTTGGGACAAAACGTAAGTGTCCATATCATATTTCTTTCTATATTTAAATCTGGTTAGGATAGATAGGTAGGTACCTACTATTATTAGTACTCACCAATGTTTAAACGTGGATCTAGACTGTAAAATAAATAAATTGTATGTGACATTGGATACTCTTATAGAGACGCTTCAATCAAGATTTCAAGATTTTTTTAAAGTTTCCCAAAAATTCGATTGATTAATTAATGTAAACGATTCAGAAGACAATTTTTAACATATATCGCTGACTTAATTTTATTTTATAGTTCCAATCTAGAAAGCACTACTATAGATAAATATAAATCGTTTTGCTTGTTGATATGCGAATTAAAAAATGAAATCGGGAAACCCGAAGAAATGTTGCCATTTATGATAAGAACAGCTTCCCAAACATTTTTAAATTATACCAAATAATGAATGCACTTACTCCTAGTAGTGCACGGACAGCCAGGATGCCATAAAAGCACTTTGTAAACCTACAATGCCAAAAGAACAGGATCTAGCAGGGGAAAAAGAGTTTGAACTTGTCTGGATTTCAGGACACATGGAGATCCCAGGTCACGAGATGGCGGACGAGCTTGTAAGGAAAGGATCAGCTCAAGCATATGTCGGACCGGAACCGTATCTGGGATTTACCAGAGGTCAGATGAAATCTGCCACCAAGGAATGGAACCATACAAGACTAAGTCAGGAGTGACAACACACAGGGGACGCCAGACAAGCCAAGGAGCTCATCCAGGGCTTCAGCAAAACAAGAAGGGACTGGTAACTGCGCAGGAAACGAACAGAGATAGGACCCCGAATAGGAGTCCTCACTGGACACTGCGCGGTCCAAAAACACCTGGCAAGGATGATGGTAGTTTGAGACTCAACCTGCGGAGAGTGCTGGGAAGAGGATGAATCCTCACACCACTATCTTGCAAGGTATCCGGCCTACAGAGGAATCAGAGAGGGAATCTATGGAGAGGAATTGTTCGAGCCGGAACACCTTCCGACGCTGAAATGGCCGGATATCCTGACCTTTATCCAAAGGACGGGAAGGTTCGAACATGGTGGAGTGAGAGCGTGAGGGGGAAGCTCTGGGGGATGGCGAAATGGCTAGTCGCCGGGCTAGGAGCCCCCCTCCCTTATTCTACTACTACTACTACTTCTAGTAGTGCGTAAGCTGAACGCACTTTAACAGACGAAAAAAAAATAAAAATTGTGAAACCTCACAAAAAAAGCAACCTGAATGCGTTTGCTATTATTAGTATTGAGCGGGAATATAGCCACACTATTGATTTCGATGTGATACTGGACTACATAAAGTCAGTAAAAACTCAAAGACTTAATTTTTAGTACAAATATAACAAAAAAAGTGAAAAATCTTGTTATTCATAACAACTTTATAGTAATACATTTTATTACACTATACTATTATATACCTAGGTACCAACAACTGTGGTGCCCTAATGAGCCTTCGCACCCCCCCCCCCCCCCCCGCCCTTTAAGTCGCGCTACGCCACTGGTCATTACCGCATCCAGTTTGTGTAGAACAACGACTTAGAAAAACGCGCTGTCGCCCTACCCTACAACTTTCAAATTTTTTTCAAGTTAAACAGCGTTAGCACTATGTCGCACGCTGAAAAGCTAAATGACGAGACATTCGAAAATGAGAAAGGGCTCTTTTGAATGCACCAAAAGCAGGAATCGATACGGCTTACGAAGTTTAAATACGAAAATGGCTCCCAGCTCGTAGTAAAGTGATCTTGACTTGATTTTAAGTCTCGTTGAATGGTATTTTCGAGATTCAGGTGTGTCGATATGAATAAAATACATTTTAGTAATTAGGCATTGCGCAAAATTAAGTCGTAATGTATCAAAACCCGACAAATCCATTTAGCCCAAGCAGAATTTAGTACTAAAGGAATCCTAACCTAATTAGGTAAGGTGTTTTTGTTTCTTCTCCAATACTATAGCCTGGGCCCCTATTCTTCAAATGATAGAAATTCTGCTCCCAGGGAGTCAAATTCTCTCGCTACTATGCATCTCATTGGTTCAAATTTTCGACTTAAATCGGTTTCTCTCACTTTTGCCTGATATTAATAGAAAGTAATTCTATTGGTCTTGACAATATTTCTATCAGTTCGAGAATGAGGGCACTGACGGGATTAGGGAGGGTTTCGTGGAAAAAAATTCTATTTTTTTACCTTTTAAAAATCCCTCATAAGTAGTATTACTATAATGAATGAAAAATAGGTCAAATATTGGATAATTTGGCAACAAAATTTGTACCGTTTTTTACTTAAATTCAGGGACGAATTTGAAGCTTCAATATAGCCCTTTTCTACCAAGCAGTTTGCTTTATTGATAGGCATTTTTGGGTATTCGCGATAGTCAAAATTTACCTATTTTTGTCCTAAATTTTGGATGATTAGGAGGTAGTTAGCTTTCGATCTGAGAAATATATCAAATCTTTCTTGTCAGGTCAAACATCGATCGGCCGCCATTTTTTTTATTATATCGATTTTCTGTAACGTTTGAAAATAAAAGGAAAATGATATTCAATCAGTAGGTTTTTTTTTTAATTTTTCCTGTTAAAAAGTGTTCAAAAGTCTTTTAAAACATTTTCGTGCCAAAAATCCTGTAACTGTAATTTTTTAAATTTTGTATTTTTTTCCCAAATGTCCAAAATCTACGTGTTTTAAACGATCCTGTTTTTTTTAGAGACAAAATATTGATGTTTATCAGAAAAATTACTTTGGCAGGTGGATTTTGACTGAATTTTGTTGATAAGTGGCCATTATTCTTTAAAAGATTACTTTATCAAGACAGCGATGCCGTATTTTATTTTGTCAGTCAAAGACCTGTCTCTACAACAAACTACTGTGACCTATTTTGTAGGAAAAATACGTCATTTTTGTCCCCACTTATTTTTATAGGGAAAGAGTCCTATGTTAGGGATACATGTTCTGGCCAGAACTGCTGCTTGGGAAGTCAATTTTTGTATAATCAAGATAACCTGATTTGGTATGATATTATTACATAGTTTATTTGTTGGATTGGAAGCGTATAGAAAAATGTTTACTTAACACACACACTGGAAGAAACGAAAATTCGTTGAAGCTGCCTTTATTAGGCAGAATCAGAGTATTTTCAGTAAACCAAGTGTTGAAATACCAAATATTTAGAAGCCTCTCCTTAGACGGAGCCAACTTCTTAAACTTCAGATTTTAGTTGGCACCTGAAGACGAACAGATATTGTACAGATCGAAACGTCGTGTATAAATAAAATATAGACAATAGAAGTCCGAAACCCAGAGTTAATTTCAAATATATCAGTGTCTCAAACCTTTAAGCAAATGTTTACCTACTTGAAAAGTAAGGTATTTTAGTTGGAAATAAAAAAAATAAAATATAAAATAAATAAAATTAAAAACACTAAAATAATCATCAATTTTTCATTTGATTACTAATAATTTTAAAAATTACATATGTTTATGCGTCGATTATTGGTTAGTAACTAGACACTTAGAGTAAATATTATTAAATAAATATCTGGGGGATGGCGAAAAGGGCTCACGTAGAGCCTAGTCGCCGGGCCGGGAGCCCCCCCCTTATTCTACAACTATTCTACTACTAAAGTAAATATTTCAACGCATCCGTATCGGTATACGTAACGCGTTCGAAACAAAGTCAAAATACGCTATATTTTTGACTTGTTTATGCGATGTTTCGAACGATGCCCGCTTTTTTGAAGGGTGCGATGACAGAACTGCTGATTGAAATCGTTGCGTATGTTCGTGGGTCCGTAACGATACCGTACATCCTTTCGTAGGCCACGAGATTCTGTCATCACACCCGTCAAAGAAGCAGGCATCGTTCGAAACATGGCATGAACAAGTCAAAAATATAGCGTATTTTGACTTTGTTTCGAACGCGTTACGTATACCGATACGGATGCGTCGAAATATTTACTTTAAGTGTCTACTAATTTTTTATACAAACAGATTAAGTATTTGCGCAACACCTTCCAAAGAGCCAGTTAACACTTTTTGGATTTAGCATCCTTTAATCTACTATAGCGGCCATATTGACACCAAATCCATGTATTACCTGTCAATTCAAGTAGGAATATTAGTCAAAATTGGTATTTTTTTTATTAAAAAAAATAAATTGCCATTAGCAACTGTTACAGAAAAAAAAACAACCAATCGTTATTAGCTTCAAAAGTAAACAAATAATTTCGGAGTCGCAAAATTATAGAAAATACGCAGTTGTGAAAAATCTTCGGTAATTTTAAAGCTCTAGTGGTATTACCCCCCGAAAATTCCAGATTTCTGTGTTTTCGGTATATGCTTTGGTGCAAACCAGCTTTAACCACAACTTGTGGTTTAGATAGCAGCAGCTCGAATTATTCATGTTACTTCTTCTGTTTTCACGAGCTTTAAATAATATAATGTGCAATAAGTGAGTAATGATTGCCTTTATTTACGGACGCGGTATTATTATAAACGAAAAAAGTAAAGCATTCAGTTGACTTTACTAGTTCTAAGTAATTGCTTTTAAGCTTCTATTGGTCCTATTGTGCACACCCTCCAGAGGACGAGAACTACCCCACAAGGACTTTTATCAGATGGTATAGCAACCTTGTCTACCAGGCGCTACAGACATTGGCTGGAGACAAGAGAGTGACACTGATGTGGGTCCCAGGCCACGAGGGAATACCAGGGAACAAGAAGGCGGACGAACTTGCCCGAACTGGTGCCGAAACAAAATATATTGGACCCGAACTGCTCTTGGGAAACACAAGAAAGCAGGTGCAGAGCGAACTCAATAAATGGGCGAGCGATCAACTGAAGTCGTCCTGGAGGGAAGAACGAGAGTGCACACAGTCCAAACTGTTCGTGAGTGGTCCAGACGCAGCCAGAACTAAATGGCTCCTGGCAAAAACTCGCAAGGACATTGGACTGTTAGTAGGAATGCTGACAGGGCATAATCGGCTGCGTAAGCACTTGATATGCATCAGAGTGTTGGACGACTCCGCCTGCTCAGCATGTGGATGGACAGAGGAATCAGCTGTGCATCTGATAGGAGAGTTTCACGGGTACGCCAGATTGAGGCAGCAGACGTGGGGCGTCCCCACAATAGAAGAGGAGGAGCTACACTCTTTAAGATGGGCTGACATACTGACCTTCGTAAGGAAGGCAGGAAGGCCCGGAGAGAGAGAGAGAGGCAGGATATGTAGAGGGAGTGGGAGGATAAGGGTGTGAGACGGGGTATGGCAGAAAGGGCCCATGAAGAGGCCTAATTGCCAGGCCTGTAGGCCGCCCCTTACTACTACTACTACTACTGTCTACCTTTGAGTGGTGGGTCGCAGATATATTGTTCGCCGCCGCGCTGGTAGCCAGAAAAAAAGTGTCCTTCTAGGCGTGATTATGCTGGTTGTGTTGGGATGCAGTGGATATTGCTATCTCCTAGAAAGGACTTTTGGTGTGGCTCTACTGGAAGATGGGATTACAATAACTATGGCGTCTTCCTCCACGTGGCACACCTGAATCTGGCGGTACCATAGTGTGTCTCCTTGTGACATCTGTGGTAACACCTAATTAAAGACGCTTCACAAGTATTATTGGGGGTTTCGCAGTAACCTTTGTGTTGATTTAGGGGTTATTGTGAGACCTCCAATGGTACTTGGATGGCAAACAAATGAGGCATCAAGTGGAATAACTTAATGCCGTATTTTGAAGCCTAATATCATATTTTTATGATGTGCAGGAGTTTTAACTTCTAGGATGGACCATAGGCACAGGAAGCACTGCAAGGCTGGCTCTAGCTAACTAACTAACCTTTGATTGGTGAGTGGTGATGATTGGTGACAGTTACTCCTTTACTGTTGGTTAGGTTTTTGTCTCTTTTATCAGTCTGATTCTTGAATTTCAAGAGAATGGTCGTCTGGGAACGTTCATATCCTGTATTTCGACTATTAAGAAAGTTCATTAGTTGCCAAGCTTTTTTTACAGTCCGCAAAGCCGTTCTTTTTTAAGAGAACGCCTTCTTTTATATCCATGTAGAAGCAGTGGAAAGAAAGTGTATGATAAACGGCAATCGGCTAAAATTCGGCTAATTTTCAGGGACGTGAACTTTCCCAGACGATGGTACTCTCGAAATTCAAGAATCAATCAAGCCACACAGACAAGATGTCAGACGAATGATGGCACCGATGTTCCTCTATACGGTGAAAGTGTTGAATTTATAAAATTTTTTAAGGTTGTGCCCTTTCAACTTAACAATGCTCCAGGGTTGTCAACTAAAAAGTAGATTATAACAGGCTATAACAACTAAAACGAAACAGAGGTGTTTTCGAGTGTTTATACTATGATGTCCTAAAAAGCCACGGGACCTGTCGATTTGTTAATATTGAAATTTTTGTAAAATACACCTCTATCGAGAGAGAGCGAGAAAATTTAAATAAAAAAAGTGAATCAAGCGATACCTTTTTTTAAAAGGCTTTTAAATGACTTTAAAAACAGGTTGAAAATTTTAAAATCTTGCTATTAGTGGTAGTAGAGAAGGGGCGGCGCGAAGCTTGGCAAGTAGGCCTCCCTGGGCCTTTTCTACCTTACCCCGAGCCTGCCCCTAATCCATCGCCTGCACCATTGGTCTGGCAGTCTGCTCATCTGGTTTTACTGTTCTTTTTGCAAAGTCCAGTATTTTATCCCATTTGAGCGTGTGCAGGTCCTTCAGGCGGAGGTGTATGCCATAATAATGGCTCCAACGATCGAGGAAATAAAGAACGGTACGGAGGAGCATGTTTAAATATGCTCCGACAGCCAATCGGCCCTAAAGGCACTAAGGGCGCCCAAGAACAACACCCTGGTGGAGGAATGTGCGGACGCACTAGAATCCTTGGGAGAGGGCAAACAAGTGACACTTATGTGGGTACCGGGACATATGGGCGTGCTGGGGAACGAGAAGGCCGACGAGCTCACCAGGATCGGGGTAAGCACCCAGTATGGCCGTAACCACTCCTAGAAACAACCAAGAGGCAATTCCAAACTCGACTCAATAAATGGGCCAACGATGCGACCGCTTGGAGAGGAGGAACAAGATGCAGACAGACCAGGGACTTCGTGAAGGGCCTGGATGTAGCCAGACAAAAATGGCTTCTGAGGAGATCACGAAGGGACATCTCGACATGTTAAAGCATACCAGAGGACGAAATACCAGGTATTCGGTTCCCCGACCCTGGATGAGGAGAACCTGCACACGCTCAAATGGGTTAAAATACTGGACTTTGCAAAAAGAACAGTAAAACCAGATGAGCAGACTGCCAGACTAGTGGTGCAGGCGGCAGATTAGGGGCAGGCTCGGGGTAAGGTAGAAAGGGCTCAGGGAAGCCTACTTGCCAGGCTTCGCGCCGCCCCTTCTCTACTACTACTAATAGCAACATTTTAAAATTTATAATCTGTTTTTAAAGCCATTTAAAAGCCCTTTAAAAGAAGATATCGCTTGATTCACTTTTTTTATTTAAATTCTCTCTCTCTCTCTCTCTCTCTCTCTCTCGATAGAGTTGAATTTTACAAAAATTTCAATCAAAGGTTAGTTTGAGCCAGCCTTGCAGTGCTTCCTGTGCCTGAGCACATACCATCCTAGAAGTTAAAACTCCTGCACATCATAAAAATATGATATTAGGCTTCAAAATACGGCATTAAGTTATTCCACTTGATGCCTCATTTGTTTGCCATCCAAGTACCATTGGAGGTCTCACAATAACCCCTAAATCAACACAAAGGTTACTGCGAAACCCCCAATAACACTTGTGAAGCGTCTTTGGTTAGGTGTTACCACATATGTCACAAGGAGATAAACTATGGTACCGCCAGATTCAGGTGTGCCACGTGGAGGCAGACGTCACAGTTATTGTAATCCCATCTTCCAGTAGAGCCACACCAAAAGTCCTTTCTAGGAGATAGCAATATCCACTGCATCCTAACACAACCAGCATAATCACGCCTAGAAGGACACACTCAAAGGTAGACAGTAGTAGTAGTAGTAGTAAGGGGCGGCCTGCAGGCCTGGCAATTAGGCCTCTTCATGGGCTCTTTCTGCCATACCCGGTCTCGCACCCTTATCCTCCCACTCCCTCTACATATCCTGCGTCTCTCTCTCCGGGCCTTCCTGCCTTCCTTACGAAGGTCAGCATGTCAGCCCATCTTAAAGAGTGTAGCTCCTCCTCTTCTATTGTGGGGACGCCCCACGTCTGCTGCCTCAATATGGCGTACCCGTGACACTCTCCTATCAGATGCACAGGTGATTCCTCTGTCCATCCACATGCTGAGCAGGCGGAGTCGCCCAACACTCTGATGCATATTAAGTGCTTACGCAGCCGATTATGCCCTGTCTTGCTTCTCCGACAGTTAAGACTCGTCGGTGTAGCAAATCACGGCGTTCTCCTCGAAGTAATCTTGCTAATAGCAAGAGATATTTGCCTTTCCGTTTACCATGGAGCAAAGAAGAAATATTGTTTTCAGTACTTTTATGAACAAAATGAGAGAAACCCTTAGACTCGTCAATTTTGTGATCATTTGACACTCATTCTTTGGCCAAAAACACGCCCCTTTCGGGGAATGAGTTTTACCACTGAAATTTAGATAGGGAAATTGGGTCAAGTGTTACCTTATTTTAAATGCCTCTTAAATACCTTTAGACTAAAAATGTAGCAATTAGTTTTCGAGATATTTATTTTCCAGAAAGTGAAGAAAAAATATTTTTTTTTTGGAAAAATCAGAAAAAAGAGGTTAATCATTAAGTCTTTTTTATTAAAGAACATTTTTCGATTTTATCCAAAAAAAGTACTAAAAACAGTGTTTTTATTTTTTCTGATTTTGTTAAGAAAATACTGAAAATAATTTTGTTTCTTTGCTCCAGGGTAAACTGAAAGGACAAATATCTCAAAAACAAATCAAGGTATTTAAAAGCCCTTCAGAACAAGGTATCACTTGACTCACTTTCCCCATTTAAATTCTGTGGGTGAACCTCACCCCTTGATAGGGGTGTATTATACAAAAATTCCAATATTCTCAAAAAGTATTTAAAATTAAACGCCTCTGTTTCGTTTTCATGGTTACACCCTGTATAGTTGAGGTACTAACAAATACGCAGAAGCAAAAATACTATTCTCCAAGATTTTCATAATTCACTGCTTTTTCAACCTAACTTGGTGCAAACCATCCACTTTATCCTGCTGTATTCCAAGTCCACCGCGGTCTCCTGCTTCGTAAAGCCGTCCTTATACATCTCCTAAGCTCCGCCTTGGCTTTGTCTCAGCCTCCGACACAAGTCGCAGGCGCAAGCGTCGTCATGTGACTGAAATTCTGCCAATTCAACGATAGAGCGCTGTCTATTTGACGATACCATGTGCAATCTTTAATTAATTATTAGCTCCTTTTTAAATTATTGTTCCCTTAGCTGAATGCATTTGTGACAATCAAATAAAAATTTAGGCTCAATACTTTTTTCTTTAGATCGAATAAAATTTGGGTAAAAACGAAAAATATTTTTATTTGCAAAAGAAAGGTTCTTGATCATTCTTAAATTTAAATATTGGCTTATAGCTTTTCGAGGTTGTAATTGGTACTTCTAATCTGCTTTATCATAAAAAGCTACAGGAGTGTCTTCTAACGAATTTAGCTTGTTATTGAGCAATTTGTTAAAGTTATGGTGACACGTTCTTTGAGAACAGCTAGATATAGCTACAAAATAACGATGGAGTTTCCCGAAAATCAATTTAGTAAACTAAAAGCGCATCGTTTTCGTGAATGTCTATTTGAGAAACTTGTGTATATGTCTGGAATTTATATCTAAAAAAGAAAGCTATTTATTTTGTCGAAATCTATCTAGTTTTTCTAACGGGTTAATAATAAATTACTTCTTACTGTTATTGGCTAAAGGTTAACTGCGTCCATAGAGACGCTTAATTTTCCTTCAAAATGAAATTTATACATCTACCGATACTGCAATTTGACAGTTGGTTATCTTTTTTTTCAGAGGTTTTCATCATCATTTAATCTACTTTTTCCATTAGATTACTGAATCCTTTTTCATTTTATTAACCAATAGTTACTTTATTAACTTTTACTGTATCTGTTAATGCTCTCGTAAAATGTAAGGGAAAATTATCATTTCTCATTTAATGTACGAGGATTCCTTGTTAAATGTAAACAATGGAAATATCTTTCGGATTTAATTTTATTATTTGGTGGTTGTTTGTTTTTGGGTTTGTTGATTTGGTTTTGGGTTTTCACACATTACCAGACCTTGATTCCTTTATAAATGTAATAGTAGAAATATTATTTAATAAAACTCAATCTGTCTTCATAGAGACGCTTAGTTCTTCAAAATACTGCAATCTGACAAATGGTTGTTTTTATCTCTATCCATTAGGTAGCTTCGTATCAATGAATACCACTTTTTGAGGGAATTGCTGCTTTTGTTTTTATTAACCTTTACTAAATCCTTTTTCATTTTATTAACCATAAGTTACTTTATTAACTTTTACTGTATCTGTTAATGCTCTTGTAAAATTTAAGGGAAAATTATCATTTGTCAAACTTATCTTATACTATAAATTATTTAAAGAGTATATTACTTCTTCGATTGTACGACGATTCCTTGTTAAATGTAAAACATGGAAATATCTTTCGGATTTAATTTTATTATTTGGTGGTGGAAATAACTTTTAATAAGTTGATTTGGTTTTGGGTTTTTACACATTACCAGACCTTGATACCTTTATAAATATAATATTGGAAATATTAATTAATAAAACTCAATCTGTTTTCATAGAGACGCTTAATTGTCCTTCCTTCCTCCTTTATCCGCGCTTCACAATTGCTTTTTCAGATGTTTTCATCATCATTCCATTTTTTTTCCATTAGGTACCAATATACACCACTAGTGCGAAGCTCTAGTCTATGGTTTCCATTACCCTTTTGAAGAAATTGCTATTCTATTGCTTTTTTTATTAACCCTTACTAAATCCTTTTTCATTTTATTAACCATTAGTTACTTTATTAACTTTTACTGTATCTGTTTATTCTCTCCTAAAATTTAAGGGAAAATGATCATTTTTCAAACTTATCTTATCCGATAAATTATTTAAAGAGTATATTACTTCTTCGATTATACGAGGATTCTTCGTTAAATGAATAAAAATGAAAATATCTTTTGGATTTAATTTTATTATTTGCTGGTGGAAATAACTTTTAATAAGTTGATTTTTTTTTCGCGTTTTTACAGATTACCAGATCTTCATTCTTTTATAAATATAATATTAAAAATATATATATATATTTAAATATTATTTAATCAAACTCAACCTGTCCTTACAGAGACGTTTAATTTTCCTTCAAAATGAAGGTACATTTGCCGATATTGCATTTGACAGTTGGTTGTCCTTTACATTTCTTTTTAAGATGTTTTCATCATCACTTGATCTAATTTTTCTATTAGGTCGAGTCTATGCTTACCATTACATTTTTGAGGGCTAGGTTCGCTGTTCTATTGCTTTTGTTTTTATTTATCCTTACTGAATCCTTTTTCATTTTATTAACCATTAGCTACTTTATTATTTTTACTATATCTGTTAATGCTTTCATAAAATTTAAGAAAAAAAGATCATTTCTCAAACTTATCGTATCCGATAAATTATTTAAAGAGTATATTACTTCTTCGATTGTATGAGGAGTTTTAATATGATGATTTGTGCTTAGGCTTTTACACATTATGAGATATTGATTTTTTTTTAAATATTGTCCAAAAAGTACCTATTCCTTTAGTAGACCTTGGAATATACAGAGGGCAAGTAGTTAGTACGTCGAATAAAATAATAATAAGTTTAGGTACACAAAAGAAAATGGAAAAGGCCAAAAGCCTAGCTTTAATGAGACAAAACTCTTAAACTATTAAATTGTCTTGAAAAAGACTCCAATAAAGAGTCGTAACGTTGATCATTTAAGGAAACAAAGAGTTTCGTGTACCTGTCCAAAAAACCCGCTAACTTTGCAGTGATTTTTGGCGACAATTTTTTGACCTTCCTCTAAATTTTTATAGAAAAATCAATACAACACAGAAAAAAAGAAAATCTTCCATGGAGAAAAGTACTTTTCTTGAAAATATTGTCTTGACCCAAAAGCGAAAGGCTTCGCCCAAAATAATTTTTTTCATGTCAAAAACCGCTTGTTTTGTGCAAGAAAACACAATTGTTTTGAAAAATTGTTTTGATTTAAAACAAACAAACAAATTTTTTAGTTACATCTTCTTAGCACAAAAAAAGCTTTGCTTCCGCCAAGAACTATACTATATTTAATAATGTCAAAACAAGAAAATAATGTTTTTAGTGCAAAATGTTATGGCTAGTCTATTGTTTTAAAACGAGATATTTTTTAAAGCTAATGTCTATGTATAACAAGAAGGTTGCCGCTTTCATTCAAGACAAATGGATTTTCTTCGGGTAATGCAATCTTTATTTTCAAGGAAAATGACTACTTCAAAACAATTTTTTTTTTGTTAAGAAAATATTGTCTTCGTGCATAGGAAAGCAGATTTTTTCTTGAATCAAAGCAATTTGCTTTGACTGAAGTAATTCTTTTTTTCAGAGTCCCGCGTTTCTTAGATTTAGGTGGGAGAAAAATTGTCCAACAAAAACCAAATTGTTGCAATAATAATTCTGAAGCACCCTGTGTATACAAATTAAACCTCAACGCAACCAAACAAAAACAAGTAACCAGTCAACTAAACAAACGAGTATCGAAGAGCAACGCGTCCCGACGCTCGCTACAGGGCGGCGGGTGCTCCACGTCGCCTCATGACGGTGAGAGCACCCCTCTCGCCCCTCCGCGCGCCCCCCGGAGCGCTGGGGCGGAGCCTCGGCGGTGTCCGGAGCCACGAAAAGTGAGGATCAATTCTACTTATTTAATACAGCTTTCGTATTAGGAGCGTGTATATAGTTAGGAATCCACGGTAAACCGATTTGCGCCTAAACTCCGGGTTTTATCTCGCTCTAAGTACCCCGGCTTAACTCGGTATTGTGCTCTGTTTGACTAAGTGAACAAATAGATGCGAGTCAGTGATATATTTTGACTTTTAGTTAGTGTACCGGCGATTATCGTCTTATTGTTGATTAACCAGGTCTTTCTTTCATTTCGACAAGGTGAGTTCCTCTATTTACTTATACTTTCGCATCTAAGCTAGTTAGAGTACATAAAACTTCACCTATAGACCTATATTATTAAAATTCTCTAATAACCTTATTTTAGTTATTAGTTTTATCATGAGGAGGCCCTTAGCTTCAGAACCTAAGAAGTTAATAGTTATTGTGCCATGTTTAGGGATTCCACTCGAGAAAGACAACCCCAAATATTACAGGCTCTGATTTAATTAATTTGTGGGTCACTTTAGTTAATGTAATGCATTTAAAATATTTAGATTTACTATTGTTTTTGGTTGAGGGGAAACAAAATGGTGAATAAGCTATTCGCGCTCTTGCTGTATAACGATTTTACTCCTAAATGTTGTTAACACCCGCACCAAATTGATTATTATTGTTTTGCTTTCTAGTAGTATTAACAGCGCCATCTTTTGACAAAAAGAGAAGATTGCCTCAGTAACACAAAATTTGGTATATCTATTTCATATATTTCGGTTAAATCATCCTCCTTTATTTTTGTTAAAATTTTGAAGAACCAAAGTCAGTCCACTAATTAATTATTTAGAATTAATGAATATTGTTATAAAAGCGGCATAAATTGGTACCGGTTTATTTGAAACAATAATATTTTTATAAATAATGTTTTATCGGACTGCTGAAACCAATCCCGCTTAAAAATTATTATTGGTTTATTATTTTTAAATAATTTATTGGACAATAACCGTGGATTTAAAATCCAATTCCGTAATCGATTTTGTTTATTTTATTTAAAACCCGCAAAATGAAGGGAATTAAATAAATGTTGTTGTACCATTTTTAAAATTAGTTATAAATAAATTAATAGTTAGGTAGCAAGAAATATTCGCATACATATTCCTGCCTGAATTAGATGCAGTTCTATACATTAATGGAGTTCCTTTGGTGATATCTACCTCCTAAATATCAATCAGGTCAGCTAAATAACTCTTTGTTCGATTTGGCTTTTATTGAATTTTTTGTTTTCTGACTTTGTTTTGTAAGTCTTTTTTAAACAACTGTGCTTTTTGGAAAATTTGGCTATAGCTAGGCAAGACGAAAAGCTCATAGAATCTCTTACAGAAATTGCTCTAGATGATTGAGATAATTGTCAACTTTTCCTAGCGACAGACATCTCAAATAAAATGGCCAACTGTACGGAGAAGTCTGATCAGAAAGTAGTAGTAATAGTAGATGAGCGGCCGTAGGCCTGGCAATTAGATTGCGTAATGGACCTTCTGCTATACCCCCCCGAGCGCCCCGGACTGATGCACCTGCCCCTTAGGATGCAAGTTTTAGTTCTCTAAGAGGACTTAATTTTTGCCTGACACATCTTTGTCGAGGGCAGGGATCTTTAGACTGCGTAGCAAGTACGTAGCGTAGAAGGGTCGCTACGCTCCCAGCAGAACTTGGTCTAGAAGGTCGACTATTTCTTCTCAGCAGCTCGAAGTGATATTATGTGTTGATCCGGAAATCGAAGGTAATACAACCCTGGTTTCGCTGTCGGGGGTTTTTCCACACTCAGAATGGTTAAAGTCCAGCCATTCACCCATTCAAAGTGCTGGAAGTCTCAGCGTTTTATCTTGGAATGTTCCCACTGCCCGAGAACGCAGGTCAAATTTTTTGGCATCTGCGCTATAGAGAACCTAAGCTTGGTGGGGTTCCGGCTACCTTCTGCATCCAAACTTGTCGAAGTCTCAGCCTTCTGCCTTGGAATTATCCCACTCTCCAAAAGCGCAAGTCTTTGGCATCTTCGCTGTAGAGACCTTAAATTCAACCGTGCCTGCTTCTTCTACCTCATTGTTGTTACTCTATGCACAACGTCGGTCAGGAAGTTTAATAACTGCTGTAATAAAATAATATAAAATTCATTTCACAACTGCTATGCGAAGAGGATCTGACTATATAACTGGCATAAACATCACCAACTGACAACATTGTGGTAATTACAGACACCCTGGAAGATTGGCAAAAGATGTCAAATCAAATAAAATTTGCAAGTATGCCAAAGATGAACCCGTTAAATTAATAATGGAAAGAAAAAATAAAGGAAGGTCAGAAAAGCATTAGATGCGATGCAAATTGAGAAATCAAAGAAGATTAAGAACAATCATAATTTTAGGCAAGCAGGGAGAATATTGACCTAACATGTGCTAAAAGTACGCATGCGGAAAAGTATCAGATTCCTTAATTGGTTTTACATATAATATGAGACTTAAGAAAAACCAAAACACTAAAAAACAATAAAAAAAATGGCTGACCAAAAAACACATGTAAATTGCGTGGCTCCGTAAAGTAAGTTCTCGACAAAGCATTACAACTTGAAGCAAAATGTTCAAACCTCAGATTAATAAAAAAAATGAGATATAACAGTAAACAATATTACCCCGATCAACCAGCCACAATGTTTATTTCCCAAAAAATACATGGTTCCCAATTTACCGCGGGGTTTCCCTAGAAACAAAACAATTCATAAACTTCTTGAAGCTCTTTTGATAATATTATTGATTATTTGACATATTTTTATATAGGATAATTTTTCTTATGCTAATAACTTAATTCTTAGTCCTAATTTTTAGTCTCAATAATTAACTTTTTTTAATTTTTAATAAGTAGAATTTCGAGATTTATAAAAAAGAACACAAGCCGGCAACGTTTTTTCGACGAGCCGCGAATAAATGCCGACATGTTTGGTTGCAGCTGACGGCGTTGTTGTTAACGGGGGTTTGTGTTGTTCGGTGATTTTTGAATTTTATTGTGACTATTTGTGAAAAAAGAACTGTATCAAGCTATTTTGAGGACCAACAAAATGGTTTACCATTGCCTGGTATGCAATAAAAGCGGATATTCCAGCCCAGAACTAATATTTCGGAGGTAAGAAAGATCCTGTCATTTTACGTTAGTCATGGGCGTAGTATGAGGTAAAAAACTGCGTAAAAAGCTTATGATTACACTATTAATACATCAAAAATCTAAGACTAATACTAATCTTTTTTAAGAAACAAAAGTACCAGATAATTTTGCTCCTTTTGCAGCATGTAAAATATTTATTTATTATAATTTATACATAACAAGAGAAACAATAAGACCAAGTGCTGATAGTCAGGTACTGGGGCAGGTATTTTTTGTATTTTAATGGGTACCTGGGTACTTTCTATAATGTGAATAAAACCGTTTTGGAGATATTTACTCTGAGCCAATCTTATTTTTATTTTCATTAATATTTATTATTTATTTTTTTGCCTTTTGACTCCTGTTTCCTGAAAAACTACTAGTAATTTTTTACCTCTTCCTTAAATTTGTGTAAAGAATAAAATTTGTTGGCCTTAAAATTTTCATAACTAACATCACAGAAAGTTCTCTTAATTTGATAAATAAAGTTTATATTCTACTAAAGAAAACTAAAAGAGACATTATTATCATAGTGAAAAAAACGCTTAATAAGCCGTTTATTAGCGTGTTTTTTTTTTGGACAAAAACGTTATAAAACGGGTTATTAACCGTTTTCTTTTTGCTATGAAAATATTTTTTTTTACTTTTGTTTTGTGGGATACTGCACAATTAAAAAAAATATATAACAGCCATCTTGAATAATTTACCTAAAAATCATTTCAAGTGCTCTTTGGTAAACTTTTGATCTGTTCGTAAATACCTACATTCCTCAAACTAAACTTTATCCTTGAATAAATCTATTTTTTGTGGTTATGCAAGTTCTGGCAGTTAATTCTTTTGAATAAGAAAATCCGACCAACCCTACCTTAAATCTCGTTTTCACATTTATATATTTAAATTAAAATTAACGCCGCCACTGGTAATGGGAAAAGCAATTTTTGACAGTGTTGCCGTTTTATTGCTCTATCTCTTTTCTGTTCATATAATCGTCCAGAAGGGTGTTGGATTGTAAACATTAGAGGATCTCAATAGGGAATGTTTGGTCTCTCTTTAGTTATTAGCTGAGGTTCAAACCGTAGAATTTAAATTTCCCAATCCGATTAGAAAAAGAGGCGGAATTTACGCACGCTAAGCAGAATAGCTACGAATGCTGTTAAATCCAGCTGGATCCTGGCAAAGACTATTATCATCATATTATATGATTCTATTGGATTTTATACTTTGGTGCAACGCGGTCTCGTAACTCAGTGATGTTGGGACTTTTGCGCGAATCGGGTGTTTACAACACGAATTGTCTCGAGAAAAAGTTCAGAAGGAAAGTGATACAGTGTCGGGAAGTGCGTTTCATCTTAACAAAATGAAGTACAAATTTTATGGTACGGTACATAGTTGCTTTAGTGTCCTTTTTCTCTGCACTAATCAAAAACGGAATACGAGAAAAAGTAACTGTAAATTAAGATAAATCCAGGAAAACAAAACTTTTCATTTAATCCAGCCAGCAAAAATCAATCTACTGGTACTTTACTAATATCAGTGGCGGTCCCAGTCATTTGAAAGGGGGGGGGGCGGTTTCGATATAAAAAAAAATAGAATAAAAGGAACATATCAATATATGCAAACAAACCTTAGTAACTACAAGCGAGGATTTGGTCTCAAATCTAGGGGAGAGGTAGTCAGATTTCAAGTCGTTTATTTCATATATTTTTTATTTTAAAAAATGTTTAAGAAAATTGCTCTAAAAAATTCGTTTTTTGATTTGAAATTAAACTAAAATTTTAAATATATCAATGTCAAAGCGCAGCAGCTAATACCGTAAATATCAAAGGTGTTATAGCGCCGCAATTTATTCCCTACTTTTGATTTTCTAAATGTTTTCATACAAAATTTAAAGCCAGGGTAGGGGGGGGGTTAACTACCCTCATATCCTCCTGAAATCCGCGCTTGAATAACTACGTATAATTTTTTCAGTTATAAAAAACATAGATAACAAACAAACCACAAACAAAACCTAATATAAAGCTAAATACTTTTTTTTTGAGGTCTAAAAAGCATTTTGTTGAAACATTACCTTTTATAAAAAACAAAAGATCGAAATATCTTGGGTGGAAATAACGAAAATTCAAACTTGGATGAGCATCCCACAAGAACACACATGTGTTCCACCCAAGATCTTTCGATCTTTTGTTTTTTAGTTTCTTTTCGGTTGAAGTAACTGATTTGGAGGTTTTTTAACTTCTTTTTTATATATTTATTATATCGCATATATCTCAAACATATGCCCATCTCAAAAAAAAAATCATTTCCAGCTTTTTGGGCAAACCGGTCAATGACTCGCTCAATGTCAATTTCAATATGTCCGTTGATATGCAGCAACCTTAAGCCCGTCAGACGAATTTCCGTAATAGTGTTTTTAAGTACTTATTTTTTCAATCTTCTGAGGCATGAGAAGCTTCTTTCTGACGAGGCATTACTTACTGGCAAACATCCAAGAATGTTCTAATCAACGGAAAAATACTGCCACATTTGTTCATAACCTGAAAACGTTATTAGGTATGTTTTGATTTAAGCTTTTGCCTACTTCTGATCAATATTGTTGCCCAATACTGACTTCTCCCAATAAAAGTTCAAGAATTTGTGTTTTGGATTAATAAAATAGTTTATAGTATTAAAAATGACTTTAGTTAATTTTGCCTTGATTTTGGCTTTTTGTTAAATTTAGTATGAATATGTTCAGGTCAAAAATACTTTTTTTTATAACTTCATCAAAAACATGATTTAAGTAACTGTCTGCAGATAACTAAAGCATGGCTGTTTTGGTTACCGATGAAAAAAAACCTTTTTTTTTTTGATCACGAGAGCAAAAAAAGATTTCGGTCCGTTTTTAACCCAAAATTAAAGATAAACAGCAGAAAATAGTAATATTGAAAAAAACTAATTATTCTTGCCTAAAAATTAAGCCATTTCCGCCAGTTTTCACCAAGTATTTACGAAAAAATCATTTAAAAAAATCAGAAAAATATCATACTGTCAAAGATTAAAATGGCGCAATAATAAACGTCACCGAGTAAAAAGGCATATCACTATGGAAACCATATTGTTATTTCATTTACCAGCCGCCTTAATTTATAGTGTAAAGATGGTGTCTTGCGAGAAGTGCTCTTCGTTCGAGATTTTTAAAAGTATTTTCCTGTTTTTCTTGGGTATTTTGAAAAAGGTATTAAAAAAAATAGTGTTCACAACTCGCGGCTAAACTGTGCTTTCTTTTACTCGCGTTTTTAAATACCTAGCAGCGCTCGTTATTTAAACCAACGCTAGTTGTGAAAACTACCATTTTATGTCCGAATTGATTTTGTCTCAAAACTTGTTTATAAATAGAAACTCTATAATACTGTTCTCTATTTTCAATGGTTTTCGCGGTAAGTTCGTCATGCGTTTGTATATTCTAGGTCTGACGGATTGAAGGTCAAACTGTCCCAAAATATTGTGGACGGATTCTAAAATGTATTTAAAGGAACTTTCTGCAATTTCTCGTTTTTTTACCACCAGCATCTTTGTTGTTGTTGTCTACTTTTTTCTGGAGCAAAGGGAGGGGGGGGGGTTCGCCACTACTAATATTGTACTTTAACTGCTGGTAGTTGCATAATTTCAAAAACTGTAAAGCAATATTTTAGTACTTTTTAATAAAGCAAGAAATTGCACTTTATTTTTAAAAAAACTTTCTCTAAGAATATCCAAACAAATGATTTAAAAATATTTTGATATAAGCAAAAAATAAACTTTCTGAAGTAAAAATAAGTCACGTAAAAATTTGTACAAAAAACCAAGCATATTATTAGTGGCGTACAGCCACTATTGTACAAAGTACTTACATCTTGATACAAAATAGTTATTGTGCATCTATTGTTAGTAGATAGCGCTACTTATTATCAAGAGGTTTAGCCGGGGTTGCGATTTGATCGAGGATTTGACCTAAATGAGAGTTATGTGAGACATTTAGGCAATCCCTGGGATATTTCGAACATCCCGAATGGATCATTCCGGGGATATCTCTGGAAAATAATGTGCTATTAGGGTGTGAGAATATGTTGTTTTTTTAGCGTTATTAAAAAAGTACAGGGAAAATATTAAAGTACCTACAACTTTTTTTTAAAACGATCAGAAAAAACATGTTAGTAACTACCACTTTCGTCAACGCTTAGCCGCGTTACGTAATTTATGAACAATCCCCTAATAAGAAAATGTCAGCCTTCTGCTTCTTGTTGGCTACATAGCCATTGTCGCTAAGGCCAGTAGTTATTAAGATCAAAACTAAAGAAAACAAGTAAACTTTTGTGGTTAGAAATAATTTTTGTACTTTTAACTTGTGAAAAATTGTCAAAAACATTAGAAAAATTATAATGTAGTGCTCCACACAGCTAATTCAGTCATGACTGACGACCAGTTATGGCCGACCATGGCCAACTTATCAAGCCAAATAGTGATAAAACAACTCATGAAAGGCAGATTTCTAGGTTTGTCCTTTACTTACCTATATTTATTGTATACTTAATTTTTTCAATTAAAATGTGTGGTCGATTTTTCAAAAAATATGTCCCCAATAAGTCTTCATTCTTTCCTAACGTTTTTTAATTCGCACCAGTTTATGAACGCATCAAAGTTCCGCTGGTAGCGATCTAGATTTTCCAGGCAGCAAATCGAAAGTGGCTTTAAAAGCAGGTTCTATTATTTATTTCAACTCATTTTATAGATCTGAGTCCATTTTTGTAAATAAAACTTTTGATAATTGTTATCGACGTTCGTGGGTTATTGGATCAGTTCTGGAACTCACCAACATCAATAACAGTTTATTAGAAAAAGGATCGTTAACATTTTCATCATTTATTTTTGATCTCACTCGATCTCAATTCAAACAAATATAATTTTGATTTTAAATTTTATTAAACTCATCCAGTACCTTGTTGGGTACTATCGACGCACGAAACTGTCCAGTACGATGCCTCCGATATTTAATAGGCCTTCCATTTACTCGCTTTTTAGTGAGCTTTGAACGTATGTGGCGGCCATTTTGACAATTAACTAATGTAATATCTATCAACAGTGTCAAAAATGGCGGCGGCATACGTGGAAAAGGGTACTAAAACGGAAGGTGTTGGCTGGCCTCCATGTCGGAGATATCGTCCAGTATTAATTTTTTAAAGTATATATCAGTCAAAAACACTCAGTTGTATGACAACTGACAGATATTTAAAAAAAAATCAAAAATTTTTTAAAAATAATAATTCCTTTGATAACGGCACTATAGCTTCTACCGAAACGTCATCATTTTTTTAGGAAATTTCCTCAACTTTGTGTGCGAAAAACCCAAAAAAAGTACTTTTAAATAAACTTATAGCGAACTCCATTGGCAAGAAAATGTAGCATTTACTAGTGCAAAAACAACAACAAATTCGATATACAGTTAATATTTAAAAAAAAAAGTGCCTCCTGGCTTTTTGCTCTGCAAGAGAACTATTTTATCAATATCTAATTTAGAAAATATGACGTGTTCTATAGAAATTGTTGCAAATGCCTGTGTCATTGTCGACCTTAAATGAATTTAAGTTTTGAAAAACTGCGATTCCTACTTGCTACTTGCTACGGTAACGGGTAATGTCAAAAGAATCCTCAGTGCTATAACCACATTTGGAGCAATATTCATTAAAGCTGATTGTTTAGGTTCAGTCAATATTAATAGATATATAAATACAAAACTAATACATAGACGTATGACGTTTCACGGGGGTACTAAGCTTTGCGGGGCCAGACACGACACTTCTTATTTCTCTAACCTTCCTTCAAAAAAAAAATCCACGCGCTTTTTGCCGTCCCTTTGTATTTGTCGCCCCGTGCGGGGACATGCACTGCGCGGTGCCTGGAGGCGGCCCTGATATAATTTTAGTAGATATCGAAATAAAATTGACCGACCATGTTAAAACCGAGGTTAAAACTGATAGGTAAAAATTAAAAGGCAAAATCGCAAAAAAACACAACAGAGCAGAGCTAGAGAAAAATGCCGCCACTTCATTTTCAAAAATATCTAGTTTCAAATAACTTCTAAACCCCACAACTAGATGTTATCGGTGTGAGTGAAGTCGTGTACAGCCACGAAAGGCTGCAACTTTACCAGAAATTTTCTGGTGGTTTGCGTTTCGAGATGCAACCGAGCGAAAGTATTTATTTTTTCAATGGAACAGCCAAATGGAACCAAATTTTGAAAGGCGGCTTCAAAAATAGGGGTACTTAAATCGCCGTTTGTTGTAGTGTATGGCGTGGTGAAGTAATTGGTATAAAGAAGTCCTTTTTTTGTATAAGTACTAGAATACCGTTATTTGAGTTTATTTATGTAATAGTAGATACTTAAAGTAAATATTTCAACGCATCAGTATCCGTATACCTGACGCGTTCGAAATAAAGCCAAAATATACATATTTTTACTTGTTTGTGCGATGTTTCGAACGATGCCCGCTTTTTTGAAGGGTGCGATGACAGAACTGCTGATTGAAATCGTTGCGTACGTTCGTGGGTCCGTTACGATACGTACATCGTTCCGTACGCAACGAGATTCTGTCATCACACCCGTCAAAGAAGCAGGCATCGTTCGAAACATGGCATGAGCAAGTCAAAAATGTAGCGTATTTTGACTTTGTTTCGAACGCGTTAGGTATACCGATACCGATGCGTTGAAATATTTACTTTGAGTGTCTAATCATTTACAAAATAACTCTATAATACCGCTCAGTTTCAGTTTATCACTTTTAACAAGATCATCCCAAGCAACAATTATAGTCAATTTGACTGGGGCCATAAAAATGCCAAGAGTTCGCGCCAACAATTTCAACATTTAAACGACTTCGAGAAAGGGCGCATGGTGGGCATGAAAAAGGCTGGTTTTGGTTTACGGGAAATTGCAAGAAGGGTTAATGCCAATCCATCAACAGTATTTAGAGTTTGGAGAAGGTGGTCCAATGATGAGACTCTCAGACTTCTTGCTCTCAGAAATCGACGGGACAGTATACGCTAAGTAGGAGATGTTTTAGTTGCAGCTACAGGACGAGTATTTTCAAGGACGACAGTTAATCAAAGATTGCTTGGTATGGGGCTGAGGGCTTACCGTCCGCTTTTGATGCTACCTTTGAGCCCACAACATAAGGCTCGCCACTTGGAGTGGTGCTGAGCTCAGCAAAACTGGAATGACGAATAGAATACCATAAGCTTCAGCTACGAATCCAGGTTTTGTTGAGGGTTAGTCGATTTCGAGGTGAGAGACGAAATGTAGACCTTGCTGTTGAACGTGATACAGCAAGAGAGCAAGGTATCATGGTATGTTACCCTCATCAACGGTAATCTGACTGCTCGGCGATATATCGATAAAGTGCTGCAGGCAGTTTTACATCCCTGCATACAAACTATCCCAAATGCGATCTTTCAACAATATAATGCCAGACCGCATATTGTTCGTAAAACAATGGACTTCTTACATGAACTTGGCATATTCACTTTGGAATGGCCAGCAAGATCGCCTGACTTGTCAGCTATCGAACACGTATGGTCGATTACCATGTCCGCCTGGAAACTTAGTTGAACTCTGGCATGCCGTAAGGAGGATTGAGATGAGTGTTCCTCAATATGATATAGACCATCTTAATTTGTCAACGCCCAACAGAACAAACGAGTCCATAAATAACCATGGAGGAGCCACTCATTATTAATTTTTTGATGATTATCATGGGGGAATCTTCTTGGAAATTTAATCAATTACTAAAAGCATCCCAGCCGAGAGAGGGATCGAACAATTGACACCAATGCACATAAAATGCGCACAATACAAAAGGTCAACAGACCCAACCGCGGCGCTTTCTCGTTCATTTGAGCACGGTAACTAATCCGTTTCCGCGAGGCGGTTTCTCTGTAACGTATAGAACGATATGAAACTTACACCAGTTTATTATCTTGGTTTTGTTGAGTGTTTGCCAAGTTTGTAAAAAATGTCGTTATTATTCGCTACTCAGCTTCCGTTGGAACTCATTCGGTAAATTAAGAGTTAGAAACTCGATTGCTTTTTTCACTGAACATATTCGGTAAACTGACAGGTTTTTACTAAAATTTAAAACACTTATCTTATTACGCTTAATTATAGAGCAATAAGCATAACAGCCGAAACATAAATTCTCGCGTTTCCTGACTAAATAGTTCGGATTAAAATAAATTACATCGGTTTAAGTATAGTACTTTGCACCATTTAACAACTTGCTACCGACTATTAAATTGTTATCATAATGGTGTTGAATTATATTTTGTGGAAATGTTCTCTTTTATTAAAAACAAAGCTTGTTTTATTTTTTTATAGTTCAAGAGTCTATAGGAAAAAGTGTGGTTTAGGGTTGCCATATTTTTAGTTTTAAAACGCTCGAGTTTTGCAATTTCCACCTACTAATATTATAGATGGGAAAGTTTATATGTATGTATATATACAGGGTTCCTAAGATTTTCCTTAGGGATAGGATTTCAATAAATCAAACAGAAATGGCATAGAAAGTTCTGCGCGCACAAAAGAAACAGGTATATTGAGCAATGGTGCCAGTTTGTTATTATCTCCGGACTGCTTTCATGAGAAAAAATTGTCGCCACTCTTTCATTGTGAGCATAAATCATAGTTGCAATAATAACCGTTGACAAGATGTCTGCAAATTCCGCTAGATGGCGGCCCCACCATGAGATGATGATGAGAGGAATTAGATGTTTTCAGGTCCAAACCACAGCTTTTTCTTGCTTAAAGGAGGCGGCAGGGTTCATTATTTACGATACTGAGCGATAAACTCGTGAGGTTGTTCACATTAGAAAGAAATATCTTCGCTTTTAATTAAATTTCTTTCCATTCTGTTCCACTAGTGACATCTATCCGGAAACGGCCAAAACATGCAGCTAGCACTAGCAGCCAAAGAAATCAATAAACGGCGCTGTTTTTCCTGCAGAGCTTTTTGCTTGCGATATTATTGATTTTAAATAAAGCTGGCCCCTCGATTTGTGTGAAACTAAGAAAATTTGGAATGAAAATAAGTGAAAAGTTTTTTTTTTTGAGGGGGGGTAGTGGTCTTGAAATCGTTACGTAATATTAGAGGAGTGGCGTGCCAAACCGTTACAAAACATTACATAGGGAGGGGGTCAAAAATTGGTAAAATCACCGTTACGTAATTTGTGCACGGCCCTACATCTGACTGTTCCTCCTTTTTGATTTCGAATCAAAGTGCAAAATCCGGGTTGGACGTTCGAAGGCGTCAACCAGTCCTATTTGCTTGATAAAGTTTCTACGGAAATATCTCAGTCGATTTCTCCGGCCGTGTATGAACGCTTTAGGTTAGGCATTTGCATGTATCTCAGTCCCCAGCCTGTAATCAATGCGTAGAGACAATGGTTACAAAATGAAAAGCCGAAAAATATTTTTCTTTACGATATCTTTCATCACTTTGGTATTAAAGTCGAGCAAAAACAATTTTTATTCCAGTCCTAAAGGTATGAAAATAGAAGACAACAACCTGGAATGGATTTACTACGTGTAAGATGTAGTGACAACATCGCCCCATGCCCATCCTTTTCTGCCTAATGTGCTTTTCCGTTTGTTTGCGTCTTATACACGGCTGCTTGGCCCCCTAAAGATTTGCTTAGGAACCCTGTATATATATATATATATATATGTATGTGTGTATTTGTTTCATAATAACGCCAAACGGCTGAACCGATTGTGATGAAATTTGGTACGAAGATAGAATGTATCCTGGATTGAAACAATTCTTTTCACACTTTTTATTTGACATTTCGCTCAATTTTTTTTCGAGGGCTACGCCACGGGTTGACGGTTGAAGTAGGGGCCCACTAAGCAAGGTCTGTTACATTACAAGTTTTCAACGTTAAAAAAATGAAGAATTGATGTAAATTTGTATACGTTAAGAAAAATGTTTAAAAAAAGTAAAATGTAAGTTCAAAATTAACATTCTATGTGAAAGTATAACTGATACACGAAAGAAGCCCTAATTTTAGTGTTGAAACAAATTTGCTTCTTTATTGTGAAATGACAAAATACACTATTGTAAGTGTAATAAACATCAATGTTGAAACAAGTTTAGTTTACTAATGATCGCATAAAAGCAGTATTATTGTGAGCTCAATTAATGTCAACTTTAAAACAAACTTGGTTGTTTATTGGAAAATGACCAAATACAATTGTAAGTTTTATGCAAAAATTCCAAAATTAATGAAACAGTTAACCCAAATATGGCGAAAATTTTTGAAAAAATAAATCCTGCAATGTTTTTGATAACTTCCCACAAAATGAAAATAAGTATAAATTTAAGTAAATATGTATTTGCAGTAACTCATTTTATGATTTGATTTTTTTACGGTTCGACAAAATTATATAAGGTAGGTATTTTCAGTTGTTTTTTAATTTTGCCAAATTATGATTCAATCAAATTATTGTGATTTAATATTTGTATATAAATTTTTTTTTCAACTGAAACCTTTCTATATATAATTTATTTATTAAAAACAATTAATTGATAAATAAAAAAACTAATTTCTTATTTTCTGTGAAAATCTTAACCAATGACACCATTGCATCAATATACCGTGAATTGGTGACATTTCTTAACAAAACCGAGCTGGCCTAGTTCTCTAAGGCGCTAAAACCCTTGTTTGTCGTCTTTAGACTGAGGGTTCGAGTCCCGTCAACGCGTATCTTTTTTTGTTTTATTTTGATTATATTTTTTATTTGTTTAAGGTATAATCACGAAGATCAGAGATTTTAAAGCAAAAAAATAAATGTTAAATGTTTCATGCAAGTTACATACTTGTTAAAAAAAATCGAATGTAACAGTTTTACGTAAATGTTTAGGACAATTTAATGCTTGCAATGTAATATGCTCGTTAAGGTTACAACCTGTGTTAAGTAACAGGTCACAAAAATACTTAAGTTAAGTTAGGTACTTTAAATGTAACAGGTTTCTGCTTAGTGGGGGTATGAAAGTTTGTATGTAGTCTACTAATAAAATCAGCAAATAGCTGTTTCGGAATTTTCTAAAATTCTGACCAGAGGTTGTGAGGTAATTATATTTTGAAGGGGGTGCAAATAACTCACAATTACTTGGGACTTTAAAATGAATATAGAGCTGATAATTCGTATTGAGCTTGTTTAAAAGTTAGTCAATAACTAAGTGTTCATGAATTTTTGAAAAGTTTGAACCAGGAGGGTAAAGCCATGCCCCTCTACTATAAGTATTTTAATTCGTCAAAATATGGGTTGTGTGGTCTCAAACCAAAGAAAATATAATCTAGAATCTGTTTTCTTAAAGTAATAAATAAGGGGGGGGGGGTAAGGGGATTTGAGGTATGTACGTCAAAAAAAAACTGAGCACCGAACAAATGCATGTAACAACATTTGTCATAAATCATTTTAATCAAACCGCCGGTAGGCAATATGAACAGATAAAGATGCCTAGCTTAAGCTGGGTATAGTACAGCAGAAATCTTATGGTATATTATGAATACATTTTGGCACTTTTCCTTTACGTGTAGTTTAATAAAACATAGAAAAAATTTTATTACAATTTAAGAAAATATATTTGCGTAACTAAGGTGATATAAAATATTTTATAAAGTAGTTTTATATATTAGAACAATAAATATAATTTATTAATAAATTATAGGTAGGTATGTACCTAATAGTTAGTACCTAAACCTACAAATCATATTTTACTCAGTGCCTTCCATTTTAGTTCCCTTTTTTTAATTGCAAAAAATTGTAGTATTTACCGGTTATTTCAAATGTTAAACGAAGACGTCAGAAAAAGCTGACCTCTGACGTCTGCAGTTATGACCCGTATTTACAAACCCCCAGATGCACCGTAAAAATATTCACATTAGTTTAGCTAATCCATGCTTCCTCTTTGTTCATTTATGTAGGATCAAGAGAAAAAAAGGATGGATTAGATAACCAATCGCGTTAGGTAAGACGGTTTGACTGGTTATGACAAATTCCGGTGTTTACCGGTTATCCCCTTGAAAATGGCTCTGAAGTTTGAAGCAAAAAAAGATTGAAAAGTGGAAAAAATTGTTTTTAGCAATTTCGGGGACCTAAAATTTTATGGTTACTTTATAATCAAAGATATCAATTTAAAACAGACAGGACAGGTTTTTCCATCACATCTACAACAAAATTTCAATTACATTTTTATTAAGTTTACCCAACACTCTTAACATTTTATTAAGGTGCTCATGCACATGGCACAAATTTTTTCGTCATACATAAACCATTATATCTGTGCAAAAAGTGAACACAACTCTCTTGAAAACCTACGCAACTGTAAGGAATCTTTATTGGATTTTAATTTAAAAATAGTCCTGCGCGCTCTTGTGAAAAACCACAGTTTCTCTAGGGTTTCCTCAAGTGTAATTTGAGGGCGGCAAATATTTTCAAGTATTGTAAAAGTAACCAATATTTTTAATTATTTTCACTCCCTTAAATATTTGTTACTACTGACCTTTGAGTAAAATATACAATAAATTAAAGCGTACTTAATGTTGAGCAATTTTTAATGTTCCTTGGTTTACTAACCTAACCTGATTCTAACCTACCCTAGGTTACCAAACTTAATTTAAAACATAAAAATCTGTTTAGTCCTAACAAATACAGGAGTGTTAGTAACAACTAACTGTCTTTGGGCCAGTTTTATTAAATTCATTAAAAGAATTTTGGCAAATTACACCAATTTCACGTGAAATTTGGTATACAAACTATTAAGTCATATTGTGTATATAATATTTATATACTTCTAATGTCAAACCAAGGTAGAAAGTACCCTCTATGTTCTGCATAATGCCATGCTCAAAGTTATATTATATTATATTATAGTTGATGTCTTTATTTCACAATTTAAAACATAATACAATATTTATACAATGCATGTGATATAACATATTATTGTGAAAAAGGCGAATTCCAGAGCGATTCCGCACAGGAGCGGAATCTTTGTGATCTAATTAACCTTCCAAATATAGGAATTAAAAAAGTTGCCTTCTTAGTACGTAAATATGATGTAATTAAAGAAAATATAATGTAGTTAAAGAAGCATAGGAAAGAGAGAAACATAAATATTACGTTAATTTTATGAAAACTCTTTTTATTACTATGTTATTGTAACAGATGTCTTTGCTGGCTGGACATATATTTAACGTACAATTGATATCCATCATAACAAATCTAACAATCAATGAATAAAGTAAATATCTCTTAATTTTTCCGTTACGTGCTTACTTTAACATCAAAAAAAGTCGACGATAATATGTTTCTATCAAATATAGGAAATAAAAAGAAAGAAAGATAACTGAAAACATATAAACCATTCAAATTATAAACAATTTTGCAGAGAATGTTCTACGAATTCATTAAAGACTGGGGGTTTCTGCATCATACTTAATATGCATCTCTCTCTAAATTAAGAGTCGAAGAAGAACAACAAATAATTGTAATTATAAAAAAAACTTCCTTTTATAGAAAACTGGTCAAGTCACACTGAGCATTCGCTGATCCGTGATTAACAAACTATAGAAAACCAACAAACCCAAATATTCAACGCACAATCGACTTCCATCATAACAAATCTGAGAGTCAATCAATAAAGTGAAGATATCTTAATTTTTCCGCCACATTATTACTTAAACATCAAAGGAGCCGACGATAACATGTTTGTATCAAATATAGGAAATAAAAAGAAAGGAAGACAGTTGAAAAAATATAAACCTATTCAAATCATAAACATTTATATCTAAATTAAGAATCGAAGTAAAAATTAACAAATAAGTGTCATTGTAAAAAATGTTTTCCCTTTTATAGAAAACTTCAACTCACACTGACCATTCGCTGATCCGTGATTAACAGACTATAGAAAACCAGCAAACCCAAACATTTCAGGTACAATTGACTTCCATCATAACAAATCTAACAATTAATCAATAAAGTGAAGATCTCTTAATTTTTTTGCCACATGCTTACTTAAAGATCTAGGGGGCCGACGATAACATTTTTGTATCAAATATAGGAATTAAAAAGAAAGGAAGATAGTTGAAAAAATATAAACCTATTCAAATCATAAAGAATGCATATAAATTTTTATGAATTTAATAAAATCTGGGCGTGTGTACATCATCCTTAACATACATTTCTGTCTAAATTAAGAATCGAAGTAATAATTAACAAATAATTGTCATTATAAAAAATGTTTTCCCTTTTGTAGAAAACTTTTCAACTCACACTGACCATTCGCTGATCCGTGATTAACAAACTATAGAAAACCAACAAACCCAAACATTTAACATACAATTGATTTCCATCATAACAAATCAAACAATAAAGTGAAGATCTCTTAATTTTTCCGCCGCATGCTTACTTAAACATCAAAGAAGCCGACGACAATATGTTTGCATTAAATATAGGAAATAAAAAGGAAGGAAGATAATTCGAAAGATATAAACCTATTGAAATTATAAACGATTTTGCAGATAATGTTCTAAGAATTCAATAAAGTCTGAGCATTTCTGCATCATCCTTAACATGTCTGTCTAAGTTAAGTATCGAATTAAGAATTAAAAAATAATTTTGTCGTTACAAAAAAATATTATCTTTTTATATGAAACTTATCAACTCAAATTGATCATTCGCTGATCGCAAACTATAGAAAACCAACAAACCCAAACATTTAACGTACAATTGACTTCCATCATAACAAATCTAACAATCAATCAATAAAGTGAAGATCTCTTAATTTTTCCGCTACATGCTCACTTGAACATCAAAGAAGCCGACGATAATATGTTTGTAGCAGATATAGGAAATAAAAAGAAAGGGAGATAATTGAAAAAAATATAAACCTGAAATTTGGTATTTAAATTATTTCCTATAAACTATACAAATCGTAAATAATTTTGCAGATAATGGTCTAGAACCCCAATAGAATATGGGAGTTTTTGCATCATACTTTACTCACATCTCTGTCTACATTTAGAATCTGAGTAAGATTTAACAAATAATTGTCATTAAAAAAATATTCCCAATTTTTGTAGAGAACATAGCAACCCAAACAGATGCATTCGCTGATCCGTAATTCCCAAACTATAAAAAACTCATAAATACAAACTTTGAACGTACAATTGACTTGCATTATAACAAATCTAACAATGAATCAATAAACTGAAGATCTCTTAATTTTTTCGCTACATGCTTACTTAAACGTCAAAGAAGCCGACAATATTAAAGAATTGATTTAAAAAAACGAACCAAAAGTTAGTTATTAGAGTTTAAATGAAATTGGATGAAGTTAGTTGGAGCATAGCTTCTAAAAAGATATATTTGCGAAATAGTACTAAAAAGTAGAAAGAAAAGAAGAAATAAAATGGTTTCGGAAAATTTAAAATTAACAGTAACTATGGGATACTATAACGACTTTTTCCATTTATTCGCTAAACAATCCTCCCTCCCCCTTCCAAAACAAGTTGGCCTTGAAAACGTAGGAAGCATAAGTATAATAATTTTTTTCTCTAGAACAGCAAATTTTTTGCTAGAACAGCAAATTTGTTTGCTAGAACAGCAAAATTTTTACAAAACATTTTTGTTGTGATGAAGTTTAAGCAAAAAACTTTGGTTTTCTAGCAAAGTTTGGCTTGCATGTAAGCGGCTGACAATTATTATTTTGACAGCCCAAATTTACCTCTTTAATATAAAGTAAATGTTGTGGAGTTTGATATTACATATTTAATAACAAGTAGGTATCAAAAAAATAACCATACTTTAAGAGCTTTTAAAACATCGAGAACAAATATTTTTATCAAACACACAAGTTGTTCTGAATTTTTTGGAGTTTTTTATAGTTTCTTTCTCCAATTCTAGAATTCTAAAGCTTAAAGGAATATTTTATTTTCGTTAAAATAGAAAAGATTCTTCTCATTTTTTTATGGTATTTGTTTTAAGGTATATAAGTATAAGCAGCAGATTTTTATGGTCATTTTTGTAATACATTCTATTTTTATTTTATCTTATAATTAAATGACCGCATTGTAACAGTTTTACATCCGGCTTGTACTAGATAGTTGAAAAAGACAACACCCAAATATTTATACGTACTTAAAAATAACATTTTTTTCTTTTGCTTTCAGGGACTAAAGTAGATGTGGCCAAACAGTCTCACGACTGGGTAAGTAAAATAAAAAAATGCGTATAAGAAAAAATTTGCTTAGCAAATCAATATTGAATGCAATAACATTGCTATATCAAGGCAGGTAATTGGCATACACGTCCTAGAATTCCTTGAAAACCTGGGATTTTGAGAAAAAAAATTCAAGCGCTGGAGTTCCTGGAATTTCAGCAAAAAAACAGTGGTATTCCTTGAATTTTCTTAGAATTTTTTCAAGTCGCTTGGTCTAGTTAGGAATAAAAAAATGTCCACAATATTTTTAGTATACATATACCTATTCTATAAATTGTATATTTTATTGACGGAAAAATTGTTGTACTGGGTGGGTGGTTGGGATGCAAAGTAAGTCTTTGTGTTTTTTTTTTAAACCACGATTTTGTCACCCAATTTGCAATCAAAAGTCTGGTAAAAACCTGTCAAAATAGCTGTTATCACTGACAAACACTTTTATTATGCCTACAGCGTAGCGGATTTTTTTTCTAAATTGTTACAATGGCTTTCTTTGACGGAGAGTGCCTTATCACGGTGCAGGTATTGGGGAGTTGGGAGCCTGCATTAAAAAACTAATACCTACTTTAAAATATTAAAAACAGGAATATTCCTGGAAAAAAAAAATTGCAGATAGTTTATCTAGAACATTTAAAGATCAGTCCAAACTTATTTACCCTTTCAATTTTTTTCTTCACCTTCAAAACACACAGCAGTAGGTCCCACAACTGCTAATCTATTTCTTGTGCCGACTGAACATAACAACAATCTATTATTTTGAAAAATAAGGCGGGGGTCTGTCAAAAGACTGTCATCACTTTTTTGAAAAGACCAAAGCGGTGCCGAAAGGTATTTCTTAAAACTGTAACTTTGTAGACTGCATGGTACCGATTTAAAAAGTTTAACGTTCTTTCAAGCTTGATTATCTATGCCGAAAGGGTTTTAACGATAAAAACCTTTGAGCGACAAAAGGGTGTATTTAAAAACTTATTTAGATGTTTCCAGCAGACCTCCTCCAATGTACAAGGTTGCATTATTCTGGAAATAATGTTGTTTTATGTGCATCTTACTTTATTGTACAACTTTTTTTATACAACTACCTATAAAAATTAAGTTTTTCACATGCTAGACAACAGCGGCGTATCCAGCCCATGCTTCTGGAGGGGGGGTATTTTATTGTCCGGGGAATAAGTTCACATTTTGTTGGCCGGTCCAACTAAAAAACAACAAACACTTTTGCTGAGATTGTTGGCATGCCGCTTTCCGTAAAAGTCAAAGTGAAACTGCAATGCAATAGTTTTATAAAAAAATGTATTTCTTTCCTTTGATTTTGAAACGCCGACAAACATTTACAACAGCCTCTTGAGCAAAAGTTCGAGCAAAATCTCGTACAAAAAACTTACGGAAATTTTGGAGAGAATAACAGAATGTAAACTACTTATACTAAAATCAGTGACGTACACAGAAATTGTTTCTGGCGGGGGCTTGAGCTTGGCCGAAGCTAGGTAGAGGGGCATTCAGACGAGGAAAAAAAATATCCAAATCCAAAAAATTACACCGCACTTGGAAATGTTATTAAAATAAAAGTAATATGGAGTGGGCCAGAAGTTGCACCGCGCTGCCGCTGGCGAAGTTTTTTTTAAACAGATGGACATTTGGTTTCAACAAAATATTAAAGTGTAGCACAAGTTATGCCACAAACAAATTTTTTTGCAAATAGTCGCAAAAAATGTATCTTGTTTGTCCACATTATTAAATAAAAATTTTGAGGTTTTAGAAGATCTTTTCTATAGTTTATTTATAAAGAAGAGAGAGTAATAAAACGATTTAAACCCCATTTTCTCGAGCGTACCATTGGCGTAGGTGTTTTGCCAACATCTAAATTTAAAAAAAATAGAAAAAAGTTTTAGGTGTACAGGGTGATCCAAAGTCAAGGGGCCTCTATAGCTTTGGGCTTTTGCAGCATAGTTAGCCCAAAACTAATATACACGTTACGGGCTCGATTTTCAAGAGAAGTCGAAAACTAAAAACCGCATTGCGATATGTCAAAGCGTTTCTGAGCTACATGGTGATTCTCAAAAATGTGCGTTTCTAAAAACCCTCTACAACTTTTTTATTTGTAAAGATAGAGATTTTCATTACAAACATTTTTTAAGGACAAATCTACCTGTTTCACCGATTTTGTTTTAAAGCCTTTAGTTCACGAGATATAACAGAAAGTTAATTTTTTTTTAAATCGAATACCCCAATTTAAAAAAAAATAGTTTTGTAATAAAATTTCCTGTTAAACGATGTATACATACACCTATTTTTATTAAGTAGTTAAACAGATATCTGCAATTTTTAATAATTATCATAGTAGGCTGTGTTTAACTTTGACCTATGCAGTTTTAGGGTATCTATCTAGGTAGCTATGATCAAATAAAAACAATTGCCATGATAAACGAGTCCAAGTGTCAAAAGTGGCGTCTTCGTCAAGATATAAAAATGTTTGAAAACTTTGAAAAGTACGACATGATAAAATGTTATATTGAAAGTAACGAAAATCGACAGACGGCGTTAAATCTATATTTCCAGAGATATCCGGAAAGAAGGCAACCTAGCTCAAAAATATTTTTGAAGTTAAAACGTCATCTACAAGAATACGGATCCTTTACAAAACCACGGCCTAGGGCGTATAGAAGCCTAGCCAGAGATAGAGAGTTGTAAGAACTAACGGTTGTAGGAGAAATAGAAATTAACCCGAATACTTCCACCAGGGCTATGGAGAGAAACACTGGAATTCCACGCAGCAATGCCGTTCGGGTGCTTAAAAAACACAAGTTTAGGCCCTATTGACCCCGACGGGTGCACCAATTACGGCAACGAGATTTTGCTCCAAGACGTGCATTTTGCAGGTGGTACCTAAATAAAAGCCAAGAAGACCCCGATTTTGCCAGAAAACTTATTTGGACGGATGAGGCAACGATTTCTAGTGATGGAATATTCACCAGATATAACTGCTATTACTGGAAATAGCAAAATCTCCTTATTATGGTGGAACAAGCGAATCAGGGAAGGTTCAGTTTTAAGGTATAGGTAGGCATCTACAGAGGACAAATTATTGGGCCATATATTTTTGATGGAAATTTAAATTCCGAAAGATACCAACAAATTTTAGAAGAGCACGTTATTCCGTTTATCGACAATTTGACACTTTAGCAAAATAATGAGCTATACTTTCAACATGACGGTGCACCTCCTCACAATGCACTAGACATTACTAATTTGCTAAATATTGGGTTTGCCGAAAACTGGATAGGAAATAAAGGTCCTATATATTGGCCCCCCAGATCTCCAGACCTGACCCCTTGCGACTTCTTTTTGTGGGGTAGGGTCAAAGACCTTGTATTTAGAAATCGCCCAACTACTAGAAGTGAATTGGAAGAGGCACTTCGTACTGCATTCAGGCAGCTTCGTGCGGTAGAACTTCTTAATGCAGAAAATACCGTCAAGAGAAGATGTAGGATATGTTTACAAGAAAAGGGCCGTCAATTTGAGCATTTGTTTAGAATTAAAGAAAATTGTTAGATGTAGATTTTAGGTGTTACATAGTTTAATTAATAAAAATTTTAAATAAAAACTTTTAATTGTAATTGTAGTAAACTAGACGTTAAAGTTCGAGGTTGCTGTGTCCCCTCGTGTCGTAGCCAACTTGATTTTGTATGAAAAAAAAACAATAAAATTTTATTTACACATTTAGGGCGCGCACAGCGCCTACTATAATAAATATCAAAATATGCAAATATCTTTTAAACTATTTAATAAAAATAGGTGTATGGCATATCGCTCGAAAGGAAATTTTATTAGAAAACTGATTTTTTAGAAAAATTGGGGGTATCCCATTTAAAGAAATATAGCTTTGTGTGATATCTCGGGAACTATCTCTCGAGACGGGGAGGTGGGGGGGCAGGTCCTCACATTAGACATGATCACTATGAACTAAGCAATATATGTTAATACATGACTTTTTTTTCTTTCGAATACCTAACCTACTTTATGCTTATTTGAAATAAAATGACTATTGCAAAGAATAAGGTCCCAAAATTTATGCTATTTGTAGGGACTGTAATAAAAAAAATTGAAAAAAGCTTATTTAAAAAGAATCAGTCTAGATATTGGGAGAAAAAAAAATTAACACTGGTAATACTCACAAAAATATATATTTTTAAAATAAGTGTTTTTTTTTCGGTAAAAAATTGTAATTTCTACATAATCACATTTGTTAGCCATTTTAACTATAAAAGAAATAAAACTAAAATAAAAGTGATATGCCAATAGATAGAATGGACTTTACTGGATACTATTCAAGGGTTTTTTTAAGATTACAATATTTTGTTTATTCCGAAATGTCCGGGCTTTACATGGGGTCGTTCCACAGTGCGCCGTTACCCAATAAACCATTAACTTAGTGTTTGGTTTAAGCTCTTTTGCTTTTTTTGTAAAGTATGTTTTACCAAAAAACTTGTTTGTTTTTTATTTGATTTCTTGATTCTTCAGGATATTAGGACAAATAAAAGTTGGAATTTCTCACTTAGTGTACGTTTCGTTTTTATTTATTTGTTTTTTATATTTATTTGAGTTATTTTGGCGTCAACAAAGTGTTTTTTTCACCCTCGCTAAATCCCTTTAAGATGTTTTTTTTTCGTTCATATTTTTTTTTAAATTAGGTATGCCACCCCAAGAAAAACGTGAAGTGACGCCGCTGATAGCATGACAAAAAAGAGACAAAATGAAAACAACGACGATAATTTTTCTTTCATCTGTAAAAATGGTTTTAACCTAAACATTGGTTTTAACGTTAAAAAGAGTTTGCTTTAAAACTAGTGTTCACTTTAAAGCCAATATTTACGTTAAAACCAATATTTTACATATTTTTTGAAAAATTAATACTTTAATATCTCCACTTTTTATATTTAAGCAATTTTTCATCAAACCAAGAATAAAAATTACTTGAATCAAGGAATCCAACGTTTGATTCAAACAGATTGTCCTTTATTGAACTAAACTATAACCTAACACAAACTATAACCTAACCTAAACTATGATATAGAACGTAAATTAAAAAAGGACGACCTAATCACTAATATAACACCTTGGACTCGCACAAGCTGTGCTGTGCTTATGAGATTTAGTGCGATTTTCTTGGGAACGATGGCAAAATTTATTTAGACAATAATTAAGCTAAGTTTAAGAGCACAGACTCGTTGCAAAACCCATAAATTCCGTTAACTAAAGGATAAGTATTTCTTAAACTAAGTTTTGGTTATATTATTTAAGAATAAGCAAATAGTTGATCCAAGTATTTAATAATGCTTATGGACGAATAATATTCTTGCCCTAAGTATATTTTTAAGTATAGGGCTATTCAGAATACCATTTTTTTTTAGTGCACGGCGGGTCAGTGCGGCAGGTACATCAAGCAGCTTGTAGCGTAGGCTTAAAATATAAATTAAAAAGTTAAAAAAAATAAAAAAAAAACTTAACAAAATTTGAGGTTATACAAAAAAAAATCAATGTTTATCCAGACATTACACGCAGGTATTATTTAAAAACTTAACACAACATTTAACATTAACACAAGGCATATACAGCAATCGAAACAGGATTAATTTAAATAAAAGCAAATATATATATAACTATAAAAAAATAAATAAATTAAAAAATAAATCTA
Organism: Oxystoma pomonae; assembly: GCA_963921995.1. Classification (NCBI taxonomy): domain Eukaryota; kingdom Metazoa; phylum Arthropoda; class Insecta; order Coleoptera; family Brentidae; genus Oxystoma; species Oxystoma pomonae. The sequence goes on along the minus strand of OY998169.1, from coordinate 78,680,917 downwards.
CACACACGTATATTAAAATTAATTAAAGCACTTGTCTTACATAAGCCTTAACAAAATTTAAGCAGAGTCGTTTCAAACTTTAAAGAATCTTTGGTTTCTTTTGGCAAGGAATTAAATAAATTTAACCCCTCAGTAAAAATGGTTTTCAGATAAAATTAAGTTAAAAAGTTGTCTAACTTTTAATTTACTTTATTTTTCGCTGTTTACAGGTTTAACTCTTAATTTTATTTAAAATTGAATTTTATTTTTAATTTACTTTTATTTTTTTCTGTATAAACTCAGCTTCTAATACTATTACAATTCTAATAATTTCTAGTCCAATCTAAATTTATGCAACACTTAAACATTCCAATCCAATGAATGATCTAAAACCCAGAAGCCTTCCGACAGCTTCTCAGACAAAAAGTGAAATTTCAAAGGGTGAGTGGCAAATGAAAACAAACCTTGCAATATTAGGAATGTTTTACAGAGATTAACGTTAAGGAAGTCCTACGTCTGATGGCGATTTACTAAAAAAAGTTGTTACGTTGTGCATTTTGCTTCAGATCTGCAAAAACCAAAAACCATTTTTCTATGTTTCCACAATTATTTTTTGTTTCCTAGTAGCGATTTTCTAGCGCCTTTATTTTTAAAGTTTTTGAAAAAAGGTAAGCACTTTAAGCAGATTCTATTTAGAATTTTACCAGCATTAATGCATTTAATAATAATAATAATATTCTTTATTAGCAAAGCTCAAAGTATAAATAGAAAAAATATAAATGTGATAAAATATTAATAAACTGTAAGATAGATGACTGTCAACTGCTGTTATCCTAAAAAACATACATTTTAAGCTATTATCAATTTAATATAAAATAAAAGGTTTATCTACCTAGGCTTCCAATAGAATTTATAGAAATAAAATAAAACAAAAACCAACAAAGGTATTACTACCCACTGGATTTTAAACACACAGGTATTAATTAAAAACTTAACACAACATTTAACATTAACACAAGGCATATACAGCAATTGAAACTAACAGGATTAATTTAAATAAAAAAATATATATACTATAAAAAAATTAATAAACTTAAAAATAAAACTAAGTAAAAAGTTAAAATTTACAAATCTACACACATGTATAATAAAATTAATTAAAGCACTGGTCTTACATAAGCCTTAACATAGTTAAAGCAGAGTCGTTTAAAACTTTAAAGAGTCGTTGGTTTCTTTTGGCAAGGAATTAAATAACTTTAACCCCTCAGTAAAAATGGTTTTATTTGCAGAATTGGTATAATCAATATAAAAATTGTTCATGGATCTTGCCCTTGTGTACACACAGTGAATTTTATCTATATATTTAGTCTCATTAGTTAAATATTTAGGTAAGGTGCCCATTTTAAAGGGAAAAACGAATTTTAGCACATTAAATGCAGCCCTCTGCAAGATGTTGAGAAAGTTTAATGTTTTTAACATCAGCTTTATTCGAGTTCGTTTTTTATACATCTTTCATAGCTCTATTTTGAATCTTTTGTAATACATTTATTTGGCTTTGGTTCACGAAATAAATAAATGTCTCAAGATATACTAAATGCGGCGCAATTGTAGTTTTATAAATGGTAAGTCTAGCAAACATTGATACTTTGTTACTTAACCTAAAGAGAAAACCAATCTTTTTGGCCATTTTCTTTTTAATATATTTGCAGTGTGCATTAAAGTCAAGTTCAGCATCAATCATAAAACCTAAATATTTAATCTGTCTTACTTTCTGTATTTCTTCTCCATTAATTTCAATTTTGTATTCTGAATTATTTTTTATGGGTATCTAAACTACCTAACCTAACCAAGAATGATACATTTAGTTTTTTCAGTATTAAGTTCAAGGCCATTATTTTCAAACTATTTTGATACATTTTCTAAATCCGCTTCTCCAATAATATAAATCATCGTATCATCTGCAAACAATTTTATTATACATTTTTTTATATGTTTAACAATGTCATTTATAAAAATTAAAAATAGGATTGGACCTAATGCACTTCCCCATGGTACACCAAAGGAAACATTTAAAGTATCAGAAATTTTCTGGTTTCCCTACTTTATTACGTATTAATTCTTTATGTAGTTCCTCTTGAACTAATTTAAAAAAATCAAAGTTGCGTCGCTTACAGATTGATAGGCTTACGTGTCCGTCTCTTAATTTCTTTTCGACACAGTTAGCTTTATCTTTAATTTTTGCTCTATTAATAGTTGCGGAAACGGCAGTGGACAGCCGACGGCTTTTAGCTGAACCTCCCTATTTTTCCACCCTTGTTATCGCAAGGTTACAGTGGCGATGCTGCAGCCTGATGGGCCCCGTAGGAGGGCTCGAGAGTGTAAACATAGATAAGAGCCGAAGTGGCCCCTTCAGCTCAATCAGTGCTCCGGAACATGACAACTCTATTAGCGCAACGGCGCTACTGGAATTGAGCGACCGCTTTGTGGTGGTTGGCGATAAATTCGCCTCTATGTTTTCTTTTGAGTTGGAGCGTTAAGGCTGAATTTGAAAACAGAAGAACCGTACATAAAAAAGTGACAAAATTTGGCGCGTCAAAGGCTTCTAATGTTGAAACTACTTTTTTTTGGTTTTTCGCCACTAAGTTAAGGAAACTTTTTTCCAAAAAATGTTAAAACCTACTGCGTAAATTCCTAAAGAAAAAATTTTGTTCATTTGTCAGTGGTTTTTAAATAAGATAACTAGAATCTAAGCACTTATCTGACGTTTCGGCAGAAACTCTACTGCCGTTATCAAAGGAATTATTCTTTTCAAAATTTTTCTCGATTCTTTTTTTAAAATATCTGTCTGTTGTCATACAACTGACTGACTTTGACTGATGTATATTTCAAATATTAACTTGACAGTTTGGTGTGTCGATAGTAGCCAACAAGGTATTGGGTGAGTTTAATAAAATTTAATATTAAAATTATATTTGTTTAAGTGTTTTCGATTTTAGTTAAATATTTAGTTTTTTATTTTAAAATACCTTTTGATTGACTTTAAGAACAAATGCATTAGAAACCCAAAGAACATCAATGATACTTTTTAATTTATTTAAAAAAAAAACCTTTTTGATAATCTTTTTTTAAAATTGAAAGCCAGACTGTATTTATATCAACTGATACGCTAGCTATGCATTCATCTTCATTTCAATAGATGCAAGCTGCTTCTTTGATTTTTCTTTTAATTTTGTCTGATTCTTTTTGTAATATACTAATTTCCCACCACATTACTTTACGATAATTTTCAAAAGAATGTTGGCAAATTTTAGATCTCTCCCAATCTCCCTTTCTGAGATACCCCTTATGGTCATTTATTCTAACTTCAAGAGGCCTTGAAGTTTCTCCATATAAAATTTACCACACCCCAAGGAATTTTATAAATGATACTTTTTGAGTTTTGTTCAGCATTTAATGGTTTTGTTTTGGTTAGAATTGATCTAGGAGTATTTGATTTTTCAAAAATTGTTCTAATATTATAAGTATTAGGGATACGTTTAATTTTTTCCGAAATACCTGGTATAAAAGGAATGATTAAATTTTTTGGTTGTGGATTATTACGTCTACGTTTGCGCTGTCTTGGAAATTCGATTTGTCCAAAATAATTTTCGATAAAGTTACTTGAACAAAAATTTTTTAATTAAGAACTTTATTGTTTGTTTTTCTTGTAAAAATGTGTTATTGTCCGAACAAATTATTTTAGCTCTATCGTATAGACTTTTTATTACTGCTTTTTTCACCGATGAGGAATGATTTGAGTTAAAATTTAGATATCTATTTGTATGTGTTGGTTTTTTATAAACTGAGGTTTGTAATATATTTTGTTATCGTTTTCTACTTCTAAAGTAAATTTTATTACTTCTATTCTTTACTGTTTATAAAATTAAGGAAATCATTAAGTTCATTTTCGTGTGGCCAAATACTAAATATACTAAATAAAATAATAAAAAAATATTAAAATAAAAATACTAAAAGGCTTCTAATTCCTCCTAAAGTCTCGTCACCCAACTTTGCGTCCAAACAATGTTCTCGAATACAACTAAGCCTTCGCAGGTGGGCCAGCTTTCACAACTAAAGAATTTCGACAAGTATGTACAGCGGATGGTAGTTCTGGTAATTTTGTTTTACCCCAAATCAAAAATGAATTGAGAAAATAGTCGTATGGTATTGTTATAATTATACACTATTAAATCCAATGAGAATTTGATAATCTTAATAACAAACCAGAATTCTTACTTCCGGCAAAAGGACAGATATTTTCGACAGGAAGAAGGTCTACCCATGAGATCTCCACTTTCGCCGGTAGTGGTCAACATCTTATGGAATCCTTTGAAGAAGAAGCTCTGCGAACATCATGGCAGAGACCAAAACTATGGCTAAGATACATCAATTGACGACATATCTATCGTCTGGAAAAAGGACAATACACTAGAACAATTCTTCAATCATGTCATCAGCATAAGAAACTGCATCACATTAACTCTGGACAAAGAAGAAAATCCTCGACGTATTAGTCACCAATATCGCAAACCAACTTATACTGAACAATATCTAAACTTCAAATCAAACCACATCAACTAAAATGGGTATTGCAAAATCTCTTACAGATCGAGCCACCTACATATGCAATACAGAAGAAGCTTTAAATAAAGACAAGGCAAAAATTCGATCCGATCTGTGAAGAAACGTTTTCTCCAACTACACGATTAATAAAATTCTTAAACTACACCAACACAAAGGACAACAGAAAATTCCATACATTAAAGGAATCTCAGAAAAGATGAAACCAATACCATTTTCGGACTGTTGTCAAAATGACCACAATAATAAGAAGCAACAATTTCATACGTTAAAGGAGTATCAAAGAAAATTCGAAGAGTAGCGAACAACTTTAATATTAAAACAGCTTTTAAATCTAGTAATACAATTCAACGCCTTCTTAGTAAAACAACACCGGAGAACAAACAAAATAAGGAATGCATTTACCAAGTACCTTATGAGTGTGGTCATAGGCGAAACAAAAATACCTCTATCTCAACGAAATCAGGAATCGCCGAACATGCATGGTCAAAACAACTCCGAATTAAGTGGACAGAAGCAAAGGTTTTGCACACTGGAAGAAAAGAAAATTCCTTGAAGGGGCCTTGATTGGGTAGAATCAGCGTATTTTCAGTAAACCAAGTGTTGAAATTCCAAATATTTGGAAGCCCCTTCTTTGGCGGAGCCAACTTCTTAAACTTCACGGATGAGTGATTTCCCATAGTATATAAGTACGTAGCCTTAGGAATTGATTGTAGTTTGCACCTGGAGACGATCAGAGATTGTACTGATCGAAACGTCGTGTATAAATAAAATATAGATAATGGAAGTCCGAAACACAGAGTTAATTTCAAATAAGAAGTAAATTCATAAAAACTTAACCATATCGACACAACCCCATGAACTGCATCTACCAGGTACTATGCGATTGTGGGGATATCTACATCGGAGAAATCAGCCACAAACGCAAAACTCGACAACGGGACACAATTGGATCAAAAATAGCTCAACATTGTTGGGAAAATCAACATCATATCAAAAGGAAAGAGGCCAAGAAGGAAAATCCATTTAAACAGTAATTCAAAGAAACAGCATTCATACAAAGGAACCAGAATATATTTTTTCAACAAAGCGTTACCATCAAGGATATTTGAAAACCCATACTTTTAGGAGGTAACAGATTTTAACTGAAAGGACGGAGCCAACCAACTGAACACATGCTAGTATATACCTGGTGACAGTTGCAGATACATTAGCATTCGAAACGTTGTAAAAAAGTAAAAAATAAAGACAATGGAAACTCGAAACTTTACTTTAATCTCAAGTTCAACATTGTCTACCAACTTCAAACAACATGGAGAATTTTGATTTGCGCTCTGTTTTGAAATTGAATGTTGATGAGCTCCTGTAGTCAAGTAAAGTCTAATACGTCGCATTGTTGATTTGCGAATTTATTTTGTAGTTTGGTAGCCACTGATATTAATATATTTTTTTCTTCTGTAGGTTTAATTTGTATATCCTGCTTCTTTTTAGGTGCCTACTTTACTACATTAAGCCCATTTAAAACAAAGGGAGAAATAAAACAAAACTTTCCTATCAATGTCAAAAATGCGACTTATTAGACTTTAGTCGACCCTACGATTAAATATTGTCGTAGCCTTTACGCAACTTAAGAATAAGGATCGAGTTTTTCGGAGGTGTTACTAACAGATTTGTAACTAAACTGTACAATCTTCGCACTAGTAGAGTTGCTACCAATTAAATCCATATTATCAAGTTTGGCGAGTACTACATTTTAGGTAGTTACTAATTACTTGGCTGACGACGAGCTTAAATTAAAGAATTTTGACTTGCACTCTGTTGTGAAATTGAACGTTGATGCGCACCTATAGGCTTAAACATTGTCGTAGCCTTTATGCTACTTAAGAATAAGGATCGAGTTTCTCTGAGGTGTTACCAGCAGTTTTATAATCCTCGGGCACAATGAAAACGTCATAGCTTTGGGGATTAGAACAGCTTATTATACATTTTAAACAACTAATATTCAGGGTGCAGTGTTTTTCAGACGACCTGTCTCGGGACAGAGTTTTTGTTGTTATGGGATGCGGTGACCAGATCCTTCAGAGATCTCATGCCGTGATTCTCCTTTCTCTTATTACGTTAAATATTTATCTGAAGGGTCAGATTCGAAAAAAAAATGTATGAGTGGCTCGTATTGCATGTGAAACCGTTAGAAGTATAGAACTTACGCATGCACGTCCATTGATGTCCAATATAGCGCAATATATCATGAGCATTTTCATCAAGGTCACGTTTAGGACATGTATTACGACCCCGTGTTGCACCTGTTTAACCCCAGATGGCAGTGACTCCCACGCACACTTACACTGTTAACGTCTTTTCAATAATGCTAATGATGCGAGTTTTGCTGAAGGGAGTCAAAAATATCGAAAGATTGGTAAAGTTAGTTGCCGTTTCGTCACATTTTGTCTTTTCTTGTAATTTTTTAATAATTGGATAAAAAAATATGTGTTGCCATTAACATATCAAAAATAAAATTTCTGTTAAAATTGTATCAGGGTCTTTTGATTATTGTTTGTAGTATTTTTTCAAAAGTTTATTTTTTCTTGAAGTTGACGAAAAAATACCCGCGCATTTTAGCGAAAAGAAACAGAAGTTAATCCAGAAATTAAGAGCGAGAGATGCCGATGCCGCGGTAAGACACTGTTGCCGAAATAATCGCGATTACTACCTAGGGTGGATCAATAGTGAGAATGCATTTGAATATAACGAAACACTTATTTGAACGCATTCGAGATCCTTACAATCCGAACGCGCTTAGTATATTTAGGGTTAGAAATCAAAATAATTAATAAATCAAACTTCGACAGACGTAAAAATGAGCATGTCGTCATGGGTGATGAATTAACGGCAAAGGATCATTGAACAAACTATAATACAAATGGCCGAATAAAAGAAAGTAAGATGGAAATACTGGTACTAAAATATAAAAGACACGTCTATGCCTATACATCTCGTACATATCATGACCAACTGAACCTGCCTTTTCTAACCAGGAATGAACACTACTGAGAGCAAAATAATAAAAATTTGTTTAAAGTGTTACTACAAAATTTGATATAGAAATCGATAAACAGACCGGCTAAATATACGTTGACTTAAATATGGCATAATACAAAAGATTATCAAACATGAAAAAAAAACCGTTATAATTGTTATTTTTGATTTTTACTGATCTTGGGTGGAATATAGAAAATTAAAAATTGGATGGGTATCCCACAGGAAACACTCAAAGGACCAAAGCGAAAAGAGAAATATTTAAACGATGTTTCGCCCTGGGAACCAGCTTGTGCTCAGTGGTTCAACTCAAAACCATCATACACTTTAATTTTCAACTTTGCATCACTCACAAATAGTTATCGTTTCTCACTTGTACTTACTAAGAGCGACTGTTTGATAATTTACGTTTTTATTTACTTTTTATCTATTTTCGAACTTTTCTTCCTTTATTTTTAGTAAAAACTTTGCGCTTTTTAAACGAGGTATCAAAGGGTTTAAAGGGTGCAGAAGCATAAGAGGTAAGAGGAAGTTAAAGGATAAAACGATTTCGTTTAGTGTTATTTTTTTCCACTGAAGAAAAAAAAATGGGCGTCCAAAAAATCCCAACGTTCGCACAGGTACACCCCTCCTCTACCCCTATATCTATCTATATGTTACTAACATCAAAAGAATCTAAATACTGACGAATCTCAAAATTCTATTTTAAGTAGACGTAAATTCCACCACCAAACGCCCGAAACTTTGATGACACCGTTTTTTTTTAGTGACCATTTTGTCTTCTTCTATCGATAAAAGGTTGTTCTCGTTATCTGAAGATTGACATCCATTATCAACCATGGGGCTTTTATTAAAACAGTTTTTAAAAGTTACATCGAAATTAAATTGAATTCTCCGGTTAACAAAAGGATTTTATCGATAACCATCTGCTTTATAAAATTCTTCGGTTATAAAGGAAAACTGATATTAAAAAAATGTCTTCTAAATACATATTTTATACACCAAATTATTTTGGATTCTTTATCATATCAGTTTAGGCCTCGGTTTAGGTAAGAATTTTTGGAAATCAAATTTTTTTATATTTTTTTTAGTAACTTTCTTAAATGAAAGAGCCAAGGTCCTCTCTTTCAATACCAATTATGAATTTAAGAAATTCTTATTTTATTACGAGAAGCAGCAAATACAACCGTAAGGTATCGTTGGAAACGCAATTTTATCTAGTATAAGATTCATTGAAAAGCGGGGCCTTTTTTTGTATTTGTCAGTAACAGTGAAAAGTCTGTTACTCGTAGGTTGAGGAATCTTGATGAAAATGCTAAAAAGGAATATGCAATGAGTGGTTCAAGCTACACTGTCACCAGTGGCGCACCGAGGGGTGGGGTATGAGGTTAAAAGCCCCCCCCCCGAGAAGCCTGGTTACAATTGGGACAATCAAATAACAGCAGAAATAAAATAGATAGGGAATAAAATACAAGAGCCTGGACTTTAATTTTTAACATAAATCTGCGGCGCTATAACACCTTTCATTTTTACGTTTTCGTGTAAAAATGTTCTTTAACGTAATTTTATCAAAACATTTTGCCTGCGATTTAATGTCAAAAATGGCATTTTTAAGTATCATTTTCCCAAAAATTTTCGGCTGCGGCGCATTTTAGCATTTTAACAAACAAATTAAGGGTAAATAAATAATTCAAATTCTGAGCACTTCATCAATATTTACAAATTGAAGGTACAGATCTGGCGAAAAAAAAGTAGGACATGTAAAATATTTATTTGCTTTTTTTACTATGCCACCTTATACGTTAAGATATTTATTGGTTTGGCCACCATTCGTCAACATTTTGAAATATCTAACAATTATCTGGCGCTTTCTTGCAGTATACTACAAACTAAATAAAAAATGCCTCAAGTTTCAGAATTTACCCAAATTCAAACTATAACTCGACTTACGGAAGATAACTGGTCTATAAGGAACCATTTTGGAGTTAATGAAAATACAGTAATACGCTGGACCGAAAACAATACCACAAAGAGAAAGAAAGGATCAGGACGAAACAAAATTAGTTCAGTGGAGCAAGACGGACGACTCCTTGATCATTTAAGGCAGAATCCTTTTACCACATGCTCCCATGCTGCCGCTGCAAGCATGTTTCCAGGTTCCCGGCGAACTGCTTGTAGTAGGATACAAAATTCAAATCTATCTTGTAAAGTTGCAGCAAAATAGCCTCTTTTAACGGAAAAGCAGAAACAGACTCGAGTAATTTTTGCGGCCATTTATCTTTTAGAATGGAATGATTTTAGGGAGAAAGTAGTCTTTACGGACGAAAATTTCCAGTCATCGTAAAATAGTCGGAGAATTTTGGTTTATCGTCCACCAAATTCAAGGTATGATCCAGAATACACACACAATATCAAGAGAGCAGGACATTTTTCCGTCAACATGTGGGGATGGTTTAGTGCGAAAGGTATGGGTTTTTGTTGGAGAATAGAAGGTAGATTTACCAGTGAACGATACATCGAAATACTTCGTAATATTATGTATCCATCTGTTTCGGCCTTGTATGAAAATAATGAGTTCATCTACCAACAAGATAACTGCCCTGTTCACACGGCGAATGTAGTGAGTTTCGAGAGAACAATATTGAAACTCTACCTTGGCCATCCAAGAGCCCGGATAATCCCATGGAAAATGTTTGGGGACGGATTGTGAAGATAATTTATCAGCGAAATTGATTACCCAGAAATTCAGACGAGTTGACTGAAGCCATTGAAAGAGCCGTAGATATCATCTCAGAAAAAGAGCAATATTTTCAAAATTTAAAAAATTATTGTTTTTATTTATTTGCAAAAAGTTCAGCTTTTTTATCGCCGTTTAGTGTATTCTTGTTTTTTTCTCTGTAGTATTGTTTTCATTACAGCGCTTTGCCCAACGTGGTAATGTATTTTTGTTAACTCCAAAATGGTTCGCCGCTCTTCTTATAGACCAGTTATTTTTCGTAACTCAAGTTATAAGTTGAATTTTGCAACTCTATTATATCCTAACATAGGGTTTTAAGGAATTTTTAATAAATTACTCTAAAAAAATCTCCTTTGATGTATTTACTATTATCACAAACACAAGTATTAAATGTATCAAGGTAAATAACGAGAGGTAAACTAACAAATGACTAACAATGTAAATTTGGGTGTTATATTTACCCATATTTCAATTCCGTGTCCTACTTTTTTTTCGCCAGGAGTGTACATCTGCCAACTCTGCAATTTGACAGATGGTTGTCTATACATGAATCCCGTGTCACACTTTTTTTCATCAACATTTCAACTCCTTATTCCTAGTACCGTACTGATGAGCACCACAAGTGCGAAATCAAGATCTACGGTTACCTTTTTTGAGGGAAAGCTCGCTATTCATTTATTTTGTTATTTATTTACCCTCGCTAAATCCCTTTTTAGATTTACAATTTTAGTTTAATCTGAAGTAAAAAATTGCATTTTACCTGTTATTTTCTCAAAAAATGCATGATTTTAAAATCAAATATTTAGTCACATTTTTAATTAATTTTTTTTATTGTGTATCCTTAAAAAACCCCCCTGAAGTCAATTCCTGGGTGCGCCACAGTCTGTACCCGTTTAGGAGTTTTTCAAGAAAAACGCTTTTTTGAGTTTTTTGGAGGTTAGAAATAACCGAAGGGTTAGCAATGGGGACTGATATGCCACGAGGGTTACTTTTATAAACAATCAACAGTCACTGTCACTTTTTTGAATAGTAAATCGAAAATTGGGGTGAAGAAAAATGTAAACAAACTTGTATTATTTCATTCTCCAATGAAAAAAATAGTTGAATTTGCGAGGTAAGTAAACCAAAGCTGCAAAGATACAAAAGTATCTTTAGAAGGTAAAGATACCTAACCATGATTTTTTGTGAATGTTGCGGTATAGCAAATTTAGTTGAGACAAATATTTTTCCCAAAAAATTTTCATTGCAGTCAGTAATTTTCATGAACAAAACAAAATCTGTTTATTGAAAGAAAACATCAAAATAAGTTTTATGGACTCTTAAAACAAAACTAATTATTTTAACTGTGTTTTTTCTATGACGATCATCAGTAGGCTTTATGCTCTTTAAGATTATACACAGTTTAGTAATGATTCGACTAATTGACAAGCAGGCTGAGGCAAAGCCAAGAGCAGGACTAATTTTATCTGCCAATCTGGCTAATGGAGCATCATTAATGTTATCATCTTCAAACGATCTGCAAAGCTGGTTGCATCCCCTTGTTTGTCTCCTCATTCAATTGTATATCCGATATCCTATTTAAGGATTGCACTAGCATTGCCTTTAATAACATCAATAAATTCTGATTATGTTTTAAAATCAACTTATAGCATTTTAAAATCGTCACCTATTAGTTGATTAAAAATATGCAAATTTTGAAGATATCTCGACTAACTTAGTACAAGAGTTCGGGGCTCAAAATCCTCACAATGTTTTGCTGGGATGTGCGTTTTTCCGTCCTCAATATGAACTGAGAGTCTTGCACATTAAAAATGTGGCAAAAGCTCGTCATACGACCCTAAAAGTGGGCAACTTTGGAGGTCCATTTTATTGAGAATGGAACGCACACTCAGGAAAAAATTGCCAGGGTTTTATATTCCTCAAAATTTATACAATGAACTTTTGCTCTATGATGTTAAACAGCATATTTTTGTAAATTTTCCTTGCACAAATCTCCCTAGAATAGACTTAAACATTCGATTGTGTCTCCCCTAATGTTTGCCCGTTAACAAGGCCTTGGGGAAGCTCACGGTGGCGCGCAACATCAAAAACTGAACGATTTAAATCACATCAAAACTAATTGGCGTGCCCGTTTGATATCCGTACGTCGCTGATGGATCGATGATATAATGGATATAATTAGTGTGATTGCATTAAGTGAATGGATTTAAACAAATAATGGTCAGGTATTAAGAGCCAGGACTCCCAAGGCAAATCGTATTCTGTAAATCCTGGCCAAACAAAAAGTGCTAGAGTGCTGAAATTTTGCACACATACTAATTATGTGACTGCCAATTACGCTACAGAGCTCAATGTGCCAAATCTTAATTTTGGAATATATTTTCTTTTTTTATAAAGTTTTTTTGTTCTAAAAAAGCTCTCTATAGCGCATTTGGAAGTGAAATTTTAGGCTTGTATGCAAAATCTCATTTCTCTAGTATTCTTGATTTGGCTATGATTTCCATAAAACGAAAATTGCTATTTTGCACAATATGGCAACCACTGTTTAAGGTATCTGAAACACTGAATTTTGATTTTATTTTCTAGATGTAAAACTTTTTTTCTAAGCGAATTTCTTATTTCAGATTCACTTGGTTTGTCTACACGTTTATTTCAACCATAAACAAAAATAAATAAAACCCAGATTATCAGTTTACTTAACGTGATAGTGGCTGGAAACTTTGTGAATAAAGTATCCTTATACAGACCGCCTCAAGCTACTGCGAACATAGGGCGGAAGAAGTCTAATTTGCCAGTGTACGTACATGCAGAGACACCGCACGCCTATCAGTGAAGCAACCAATACTCAGGCTTGCGATCACCACTTGCATGACTTTCCTTTGGTATTTAGTACGCCTCTAACCACGGTGCTGTGTGGAGCGTAGTCAATGAAACCGGAATTTGGTCAATAAATACGCAAATTTTTATAACGTAATTTTCTTATTTTTTTGTCACTGATAAATAAGAGCGTTTTATTGTCAACTGCTCAGATTTATCAGTGACGACGTGTTACAATGAAAATAATAAGGAGAAACAAAATAAAAGCAAGTTCTCAAAATAAAATAATACATTCTAAAAACCAAAAAGATTCTCCCAGTCAAAAAAAAATTAAAGCAAATGTTCGAAAAGTCCTCCTTGCTCGGCTAGACAATATCCGAGCCTACTATAAAAACCCCTTCTAACGTTTCCAAGCATGTTAGGGGTGATAATTTGAAAAGCTTCTTCAAAAACAGATAGAAGTCATTGGGAGCAAGATCGGGAGATCGAGCTGGCCATAAAATAGTTCCCCGTGTACTTATAACCCGATTAGGAAATACATTATCAAGATATTCCCTAACAAGGCCAACATTGTGAGCGAAACAACCATCTTGTTGAAACCATGTTTCACCAAATCTTACACCTAACAACTGCCCAGCAGTTGGAATAATGTGCTGCTGCAGTAGATCCAAGTATCTAGGACCATTCAAATTGCAATTGCCGTTAATAAAAAATGGCCCAATTACGTGTTCCCCTATAATACCCCCCCCAAACATTTAGTTTTTGGGGATACTGTGTTCTTACGTCAAAATACAAATGCAAATTTTCCCTCGACCAATATCGAACGTGTGTTGGGTTATGACGATTTGACCATTTGACCATCTGCACTTTTTCGGCAACTTCGTAGACATCCATTTTTATTTCAATTAAGAACTTACCCATCTGTTTCTCGAGCAAGGCAGAAATAAAACAAAATAATAAAAACAAAATGAATTTCCAAATGATAACACTGCAGCGTACTTCGAATCCACCTCGGTCGTACGGCACGGAGAGTAAATTGGACTTGATTCCCCCTATGTTCGCAGTAGCTTGAAGCGGTCTGTATATTTCTGAAGGTGTCACCAATCTGGCAGACATTTTCAGTCCGACTTTGTCAGTGATGGATAAAATAATCTAAATGTTAATTGCGTTGCCATATTGTGGTTATGCTTTATAGTGGAGTTCCCTTCAGTAATGAAAATACATGTGGTCCTTCCAGTGGCGGCTTTAGGATTTGGTCTTGGGGGGGGGCGGGCGCATCGGTTTAAATTAACTTTCCCCTTTCCTGAACATCAAATTTATACATATCGTAAATATTTAAAAAATCATTATTCTAAACTATGATTTTTTTTAACAAATTACCAATTTTTAAAAGGCTACATATTCATGAATTTGAGCTTAATGACTGGGGTAGCTTTATGATAATTGGTACAGGCAAGGCGCGAGAGGAATAGTATTATTTACTTTACTTGGCCCTTTCTTAATTATTTGCAGGATTAATAAAAACGACACGTCATTCAAAGTTTTCTGACAAAGACGCCGTACCAATCAAATATTAACGGTCGAAGTAATGAAAATATATGTGGTCCATCGTCCACCACAAGTCGAAGTAGCAAGTGACGTTAGATACCGTTGTCTTAATGTTCTACGACGTCGTGATAATGTTTGTAAGGTTGTGCTCCTGGTAACTAACGTAGCTTTGCTACTGGGGAGGAAGGGATAAGAATAGAGGCAAAACATACAATTTCCAGAAAGTAACCGCAACTTGCACCCGCTACGTGTTTGTATACTATACCGTGACGTAAAAACTACCAAAGTGGAAATAATTTTCTGGTTATTATTACGTTGCCACGATTTTAAAGTTAGGTACCAAATACCACGTTCCTGATACGTTGTGGAGGCGCTTTTTACAAGCTTTTATTTAACTTGCAATGTATCTATGTATAGCGGGTGTCCCAAGGTGAGTAACCTATTAGAATATTTTGGAAATTATACAATGAAAACTTTTTAAACTTTCTTTTTTAACATAAGTCCGTGTAAACTATCTTTACGAAATACTTTCATATTTTCAGTGTTGCCATTTGCAGGAAAACTTGGCAACAACTTTCCTATTTTAAATTGAACACCCTGTATATTTTTGCATTTTTGGATTGTACAAAATGTTTTAAGGTACATTTTATGTATGTGTCCTATACCTATGTTCAACTGTTTTTAAAATATTGACAGTTGAAAATTGACATTTTCTTAACTTTGACAGTCCGTAACATCGAATTGGTTAAAAATAGAGCAAAATGGTTTTTACATTCCTCTCTTGGTTTTCAACGAGATATCTAAACCCAGGGTTAAAATATCCCAAGGTTAGTTTAACTCTGGGTTAAAGCGATAGCTTGTGAAAAACCATTTTGCCCTATCCTTAACCGTTTCGATGTTACGGACTGTCAAAGTTAAAAAATGTCAATTGTCACCTTTCAATAATTTAAAAACAGTTGAACATAGGTATAGGACATTATACATAAAATGTACCTAAAACATTTTGTAGAATCCAAAAATGCAAAAATATACAGGGTATTCGGTTCAAAATAAGAAAGTTGTTGCCAAGTTTTCCTGCAAATGGCAACACTGCATATATGTGAGTATTTCATAAAGATAGCTTACATGGACTTATGTTAATACAGAAAGTTTGAAAAGTTTCCATCGTATAGTTTCTAAAATATTCTAATAGGTTACTCACCTTGGGTCACCTTGTTTGTTCGGGTGGAATGTTGCAACTTAATTTTGACCAACTTCCCGACATCCGATCGGCTTCAAATTTGGCATGCTTATCTAGTTCCTTATGTAATTGCGGTGAGAACACAAAAATATATATGAAATTGACAGCTTCCCCCTACTCGAAGGGGGTGGAGGGCGGTACAGTTGAAGTACGCCCGATTTCGTTGAAATTTGGTGTGTTGGGGCACTTGGGGATGGAGATAACGAATTTCTAATCAGATTTTTAAAATTCATTATGGCGGATTCAAGAAGGACGATTTTTGGTCATCTTTTGCTAACCAATTTTAACTAACTTATACACATCCGATTGACTTCAAATTTGGCATGCATTTATAGTTCCGGTATACAATAATATGTCATTATTAGGCACCTCTCCACCCTACGAGGGGTGTGGAGGGGGGAAAACACCTAAGTTTGTCCGATTTTAACCAAAATCTTATGCCATATTAAAAATTTTAACTTCACGGTGGCAAAGAGAGAACTACAAAAGAACAACTAAATTGTTCCTTTATTGGAATGACAAACATAATACTTTCATCTACAGAAGCTGAGAACGGGTGAGATTGCCGTGCTTGCCAAGCCTTTGAAAATGTCCTTAGGTTATAGAGTAATACAAACGTTTCTTAGGTGAATTGTCGATGTGACCGATATACGATACCTAAAGTTAAAATTTTTTATTTGCGCCCATCGCTTTTATTATGGTACAAGAAAGATAAAAAATTATTTTCTACTTTTGACTGCATTTAATAAAAGCTTGTTCTTTAAAAGTTATTTTTAATAAAAATTTAATTTAATGATGGAGTTCAAAAAGGAGTGGAATAGTTCTGAAATTTGTATTCGGTTTTTTTGATGATATAAATTCATACATGACAAAGCAATTAACAAAACAAATAATGTCAAAACACAAGCGGCCCTCACAATTCTGCCGTTTTCTTGGAGCTGATGAAATGTTTTCGTTGTGGTTTTTGGGGTTATGTTTCCACAACCAGCAGCTGGACCTCTTAAAATGTGTTAAGATATCGACGTTGCTGATCATAATTTAATTTGGTATGTTTAAAATAAGTCACGCGAGAAACATTTATGCCACGCCGTTAGGCCGACTGGTATCAATTCTCAAGTGACTTAGGAAACATAACACACGAGTGGCATACAATGTTTTATCCAACAAGTGGAAGAAATATTTTTTTATAAGATCAAGCTACTTGTGTCTGAGTACCCTATAAATATCAGAATGACTTCACAGTGACTTTTTTACATTTTGGTCAAAATAGGTTGTTAGTAAATGTTTAAAATCGCGGGGACTAAAATATTTTAGTCCCGGGATAAAAAGTACCATTTTAGTCCCTGAAATGAGGGAGTAAAATTCGTTTTTAGTCCCTGAAGTGCAAAAATCAATTTATTTCTTTACTATTAGGGCTCGAAAAATTAAAATAAAAGAAAACAGATTGTCTGTCCCACGCAAAAAAAAACTTGGCCGACCGAGTATGATTCCCCAATAGTAGAAAAGTTTGTTTGAAAGTTTGAGACAATGATGTGTTTGAAATTAACTCTGTGTTTCGGACTTCCATTGTCTATATTTTATTTATACACGACGTTTCGATCAGAGATTGTACTGATGGAAACGTCGTGTATAAATAAAATATAGACAATGGAAGTCCGAAACACAGAGTTAAGTAGAAAAGTTATTTCCTCCACACTGCTACATCATTATGCAGCTATGATGTCACAAACTTTTGTAGTGAAATTCAAAGTAATTTCATAGTTGAGGTGTTCAACGTCGGCTACTTTAATGAGGCTTAAATTTATTAAAGCAAATAAGTAACAAATAAAAGTGGGGGCTACTACAAATTCACGAATGAGAAGGAAGCCTGAAGGCCCGTCGCGTTGGTACTGTCTCATGGTGGTAAGGAATACTTTCAAGTAGCACTATAAAAGAATACGACTAAGAAATCGTTTCTGGGGGGTGATTATTACGTTAGGTGCACTTTTACGTGATACTACCCAAGCAACAATTTTCTGACCAATGACCACATACTTCACCTAAATGGACGTTAATTTGGGTGTATAAATTAGTGATCTTACATATTATTTCCGTTGCTTTAACGTTAGATAATACTGCAGTAACATTGTTACTGTCTACCCAACGTTTAGCCGACCTGTCACGCGTTGGTGCATTTTCTAGTAAACCAGTGACGTCGTGTGGACGTTTTTATGAGACTCTAGTTACGTTCTGCCGACGTATCAACGTCTAAACAAATTTCACATTACGTGAACTTGCTACGTTTCTGGCCGGTCTTGCGACGTTTTCCGCCCAGAGTTTTGACGAACTTAGGTGCCGTTTTCTTGTGAAGAAGAAATGTTTCCAAAGGAACTAATGGCATTATATTTTCCTTCTCTGCCGTACTTATGTACGGCAGATCGCCCTATCTCTCTCTAGATTTTAAATAACTGGCTCAACTGGTCAGGGGCCTAATTCTTGAATCTCGATCCCTCAAGGGAAGGGATCAATCCCGTGGAATGATCCCATCCCTCGAAAAAAATAAGCTTTCCTTGAAACCTCTTCAAAATTTTAGATTGAAAATTATACATTTTTCGCGCATGCTTGCCTGAGAAATGGGACCGATCCCTGACTTTGGAGACGGGGAGCGGAAACACCCAATTTTTGATAGAATGGAATGAGCGATCTCCGCTCAAGAATACGAAATGCGATCGACATGGGATCATTCGACACAAATCTATGTCGTTCCCTGCTCAAGAATTAGGGTCCTGAAAGAGAGATGACATTATCCTACAAGTATATGGGCGAAAGAGAAAGACTGGTGCTCTTTAAACAGTAATGTCTGTAGAAGTAGGATCTTTGAAGTGTCCTGTCATATTTGAGAAAACTAAATTTTATGTCGACTGTCATTGGCGGAATTGCTGGAGCATTTTCCAGTCGCATGTTGGGTTGATAGTAACCAACGGTCGTGGCAAGTGGTTCATTTGGGAATGTTTGACGACTGTAGTCCATTTACGTGTATTTTTTGGGATTCTCATAATATTCGCCATTTTTGATGGCGTCGTTTATGTTCGAAGTGGCCGCCATTGTTTATATTTATTAAACACGGCAAAAAATACTACAAACACCATTGAATGGCATTTTGGAGACGTTTTATGTTCCGGGCGAGATAGGTATTTGACCATGGAATCCTAAAAAGAGGGCTTTAGTAGCATCCATTTTTTTACATTAAAAAAAAGCAATATTTTTCGTTTAAACGCAAACAAATCAGGGGCGCGCGTGTTTTTTCATTCCTTTTCTAAGCATAATTGTCAGTAAACCGGATTGCGTTTTTAAATTTTGCTCCCATAGTGACCATATAAATACTAATTAATAAACGGTAATTATCAAATTATAATTTTTTGTTTGCCATTTTCTAAAGTGTATAAAAAGAAGTTCATTTTAGTAACCGAAAATCCCAAAGTTTGAGATGGGCAACATTTTGGGTATTGAAACACCACCAAAAAATTAATAACAAAGAGGGCGCTAGTGTAGTCATTTTGGGTCGTATTTTACGACGTAACAAGAACGATTACTATTCCGACTCCAGTCACTGCACAACGACGTAAGGACTCAAAAATTATCCACTATTTTCGTGTAAATCCGGGACGGCATGTTGGCTAAAACGACGTCGCATCATAACGTCGGGTCGCATTTAACAACGTCGCTACGACGTTAAATTGCTGCTTGGGTAGATCGTATTTCAAACTTATATTCCCAAATTGTTGTTCGGACGACCACACTACTACTACTACTGGAAATGTAGTATGTAGCTGTTACTATTAATGTTAGTTGGGTATGTTCGATAAAAATAGACTAAGTAGTTCCAGAGCTAATACGGTTTACGTTGGAGGATGTCGAGGGTTTTATAAATGTTTAATTTTGCTTGTCTATTTATTTCCAGATGCAGCCCCGACAGCGAGCTCTCGTTTCCCGGTTTCGGCAGTACCTGCGGCGGCAACACGGGCAGTACCATGGCCTACCACCTCAAGTCCGCGCCGTACCCGATGCCCGGACTAGGCCTGCACGGATTGCCCGTCGACTCCCTGCACCCCTCCATGACTGGCTATCCTGCAGGTAGTAAATATTACTTTTGTAAGTGTATATCATATTACAATTTATTTCACTTGTTGCGCAAAATGTCTTTAGTTTAGCTAATAAAGCAAGAGTATAAATTATGATGGGTAGGTAACCCCTCACCATTTTTTGCTGAGACGGTTTATTTTATTCTTAAAAAGACAGTCAAGGCACATTCAAAAAAGAAAATTAGATTCTGGTCGGTTTGCAAATAAGGTTAGTACAATAATTCAAAAACTGCTTAAAAGTGCGATTTCGACAACTTTGACGTCAATTTTTGGGTACTTCTGGGAGGGGTAGAGAGTTGGCGCAATAAACCAAAAATCTTTATAGGGCGAATACTACAACATATAAAAAAATCAGGCAATTGTAAATCGCTCGACTTGCGCAGTAGGTTTATAAACAGTAAAACCTAACCAAGAACAACTGTTTGAATCATTTTTAATTTTGAAAATTTTGGTTTAGTTTGAAAAGACGCAAAGCCATAGAACTGGAAAAGCAAAAAAAATTTGTTTGGTGAGTGAAAATAATGATAGCAGAGGCTATGGCATTTTCAGTAAATAACCTTTCCAGAAAAAACCTAACCTTCAAAACTACAAATGTGACAATAAAAACAGTCTAGAGGGTTTGGACCTGGTTTTGTTCAGTGGGTCGTTGAGGTTAGGTTTTGTCTAAATAAAAATAAAACGGACTGTCATAGGCAATCACTCGATACCGAGTATGATTTTCCTCTATTCTGTATCGTCGCTATTTGTTGTGCGTTTTTTGATAGCTATGTAAGCCAATTCTCGAGCCGCACACCCTTCCACAGTCCTCGCACACCCAGTCGCCGTGGTCATCCATTTTGTCGCTCCTTTCTACGTTCTCTCCTTTCCGTCTCTAGTCTACGTCGTTGCTGTTCAAAAGATTGTGCTCCCTCATGGACTGTTCGACGCCATAAAGCCCTATCGTTTGCAGTGGTGTCGAAGTTGTTTATATCGATGTGACCCTTCATCATATTGCCTTTGAGAACGTCTTTGTACCTTTTTTGTTGGCCTCCTTGATTTCTCTTTCCCTCCTTCAGTTGTCCATAAAATATCTGCTTTGGGAGACGTGTTTCGGGCATGCGGATAACATGACCAGTCCAACGAAGCTGGTGCTTGAAGATAAGCGCTTCTATACTAGTTGTTCTGGATTCTTCTAAAACACTTATGTTTGTTTCTCGGTCTTGCCATTTGATTCTCAGGATTCGTCTTAAATAACTTTGGTGATATTTTTCTAGTCGTTCGATATACCTTCTGTAGGTGGTCCACGTTTCGCATCCGTATGTTAGAGTTGGTATTATAACTGTGTTGTAGACACGAAGCTTGGTCTCCGCATTGAGGTCGTGATTATTGAAGACTCTCTCTGAAAGCCGTCCGAACGTGTATTTGTATTTCTGCGTCAATAGTTGCATTTGATGATAGGTGGCTTCCAAGGTATGGGTAATGTTCCACGTTCTGCAGAGGATGGCCATTTATGGAAGTGTTAGGAGCTTGGGGATTCGTACCTGGTTCTGGTTGGTGAAGAATTTGCGTTTTGGCAAGATTGACCTCTAGGCCAATGCTTTTGTAGGCTTGGTTAAATGCTGTAGACCTTCCTCTGTATCGGCCATAACGACGTTGTCATCGGCGTACTGCAGTTCGATTACCGAGGTCGTCGAGACCTTAGTTTTTGCTCGCAGTCTGCCTAGGTTAAGTAGGCCACTGTCAAATCTATATAGAATTTCCACTCCCAACGGTAGATGTTCCTTAACAAAGTGAAGCATGGCATCTAAAAATATAGAGAATAGGGTGGGCGCAATAACACACCCCTGTTTCATCGTTCCTCAGAACTGTTGCATTCATATATAGTGTAGTAGTTTAAAAATTTGAGTATATTTTTGAGGGCATCCAGCTTTTGCCTGTATTTGCCAAAGAGCTTCACTGTTGACCGAGTCAAATGCTTTGACTAGGTCTATGAAGGCCATAAAGAAGGGGCGATTTTGTTCTCTAGATTTTTCTTATATTTGTCTGGCACTAAAGATCATGTCAGCTGTGCCTCGATTGGGCCTAAATCCACACTGTTTCTCTGGCAGATTTTGTTCAGCAATCGTAACTAATCGGTTTGATAGTATCCGTGCAAGTATCTTTTCAGCAGCAGAAAGCAGATATATACCTCTGTAGTTTCCACATTCGGCCTTGTCGCCTTTTTCGAAAATGGTAACTATAGAGGCGTCTCTGAGTTCGGCAGGAATGGTCTCAGTGGTCCATATTTTACTTGTTAGTGTGCTTTTGGGAATTAAGTGCGGGACCCCCTTGTTTGTAGAGTTCAGCAGCGATACCATCCGGACTGTAGAAGGTGTACAGCAGGAGATTCCAAGATAGACGTGCGGATTTTGACGCAACAACGAATAATAAGTATTTGATATGGATAATTTCACTTACACTAGTTAGTAGTGGGAACTAGTAGTAGTAGTAGTAGCAATAGATGGGCGGCCGTAGGCCTGGCAATTAAGGCGTATAATGGACCCTCTGTGCATACACCCCGTGCACCCCCGACTGATGCACGTGCCCCTTAGGATGCAAGTTTTCTTTCTCTAAGAGGACTTAATTTTTGCCACCATTTTTGACACCTCCTTGTCGAGGACAGGGATCTTTAGACTGCGTAGTAAGTATACACAGTGGACCGCCGGTTTTACAACCCCTCCGAAGGGTGGTCCTGCTACATGTTTGACTTGCATCTATCTAAAATCGCCACCCCAATAGTAGTAGTGTAGTAGAGAGAACTAATTGAATAAGGAATGTGGCCAAAGTTTCCTACGAAAGCCCTAGCTTTTTTGCCAAAGCTTTCTCCACACCCTTTCTACTGCTACAAAGATGTAACTCGACATTCAGGATTTATTTCATTATAATCGCTCGGCAAATTATTGACTTTATACTTTAAAAGGCACACAATCGTTAAAATATTGTCAGTTTTAAAAACAATAAAAATTTCGGGTTTACAAATTTTTAATACTAACTGTTTTAAAAGCAGATAAACCAATGTCCGCAAACAAAATAGCACCGAGTAAAAAACCAATTTGTTTAATTAAATCAACAGTATTTATATTTTTTATCGGAGATTTTAATATTTTTGCGCATACCTACAGTTTTGTTTGCTGTTTAATATGAAATTGAGTTAAATAAAGCATTTATTTAAAATAATAATTAAAATAAATGTTAAACTAAATACGAATAATAATAATAACTGAAGGATATCAAGTTTCCATGTTTGTAATTATAATATTAAAAAAATATATATACGTATTAAAAAAATATATAAATATATAGAAATAAACCAAGTAAGTAGCAGTAAAAATGTCAACAATTTTTTTCAGCAAACCAAAGAAAACAAAGGAGAGAAAGAACTACATTTACAAGAGCTCAGCTAGACATTTTAGAAGCACTATTCTCGAAAACGAGGTATCCAGACATTTTCATGAGAGAGGAGGTTGCCTTAAAGATTAACCTTCCGGAATCTAGAGTGCAGGTAAGACTAAGATACTCTATTTTTTCTTTAAAGACAAACAACAATTGGTAACTACAGGCCGAATCGTGGTCCAAATCAATAAATATGTTGAATAAAACGAGAACACTTTTTATTTCTGTATCTGTATGAAATGAAAAGTGTGCGATATGTTTCGTCCAATATATTTAATAATTTGGATAAAAAAAATGGTCAACAGTTTAGTCCATAACATTGGTTGACTTTTCTACATATTAAACAATGGTAGAAGCAAAGTTTGTCTTTGTGAAATAGTTCTGGCTTTTATAAACGGCGCTGAATCAATCATTGTGTTTTTGTCACTTAATCAAACAGCATCAGTAAAGTGGGATTTTGTATTTTTTTGTTAAAAAGTACAATAATACAATTTGTGTGAAAAAGATATTTGCATTCTCACTTGCACGTCTTTATGAAGAACACATTATAGGGCTCCTACTTATATATAGGAGTACAAAAGATAAAAAGAAACCTATCTCTACTTTCTGAATAGACTTCACGTTTGCAGACGTTTTAAGGTTTCGTTTTGGAACGCTGTGACAGCAGTGTGTATTGATTTTAAAGTTAAACAGAACTTGATATTTTCGTAACGATACGAATTACTTTACAACTGGAATATATAGGGTGTGCCAGAAAACCCGCACTATTTTAAATAATAAAAGCGAGAAACTGTCTTTAGAAACCCAAGACATGAAAAATTATAGGGCTTGATATCGGCCCATTTCGTAAAAATCGTATTTAAAAAATCAGTATCTTTGACACCCCTAGATATTTATCTATAATCATTTAACGCCCCTAGAAAAAACTTTTGGTGGACCACTGTATTCAATATCAAACATTAGTTACCTACATTTAGTCCAAGCATTTTGGTGTATCCCCAAAAAAATTCGGTTAAGAAATGAGGTAGTTTTAGTTTTGAATATTTAAACTACCTTAACCAAAATTTTTGAGTGTTAAATTAAAATACTTGGAAAGAATGTGGCTTTGTAACTGATGTTTGAGGTTGATGAAATTAACTCTGTGTTTCGGACTTCCATTGTCTATATTTTATTTATACACGACGCGACGTTTCGATCAGCACAATCTCTGATCGTCTTCAGGTGCAAACTATAGTCTATTCCTAAGGCTACGTACTTATATACTATGGGAAATCACTCAATCGTGAAGTTTAAGAAATTGTCTCCGCCCAAGGAGGGGCTTCCAAATATTTGGAATTTCAACACTTGGTTTACGATACCCTTATTCTGCCCAATAAAGGCAGCTTCAAGGAATTTTCATTTCTTCCAGTGTGACTCCTTGTGCAAAATCTTTGCTTCTGTTTGACCATGCGTATTCGGCGATTCCTGATTCCGTTGTTTCACCTTTTTGGGTATTCGTCTGATGTTCCTTTAGCCTAACAGATAGTGGTCTTTTGGTTTCACCTATGTATAATTCACCACACTCATAAGGAACTTGGTAAATGCATTCCTTATTTTGTTTGTTCTCTGGTTTTGTTTTACTAAGAAGGCTTCGAATTGTATTATTAGATTTAAAAGCTGTTTTAATATTAAAGTTTTAAGCTACTCTACGAATTTTCTCTGATACTCCTTTAATGTATGGAATTGTAAGGAATGCATTTGCCTGGTTTTGGTCTGTCTCGTTTGCTGAAATTTAGAAATAGTATCATTTATAAGTTTAAGGCTATAACCATTCTGCTGCAGATCCTTCTTAATGTTTCTTATTTCGATTTCTAAGTCATGAGAATTGTTACAAATTTGAACAGCTGTGTTATACAAAGTTTTTATTATGCCTCGTTTGGTTGTAGCAGAATGATTTGAACCTTGATTTAAATATTGTACTGTGTGAGTGGGTTTACGATAGACTGTTCGCTTTCTATTGGTTTGACCAGTATATCAAGAAAAATAACTTGACAATTTTGCTCCAACTTCATGTTATTTAGGTGATGAAGAAAGTTGTTGGTCATTCCCGGTCCAGACCGAATCAATAACATATCTTAGCCAGAGCTTAGGTTTATATATTGCGGTATCAACCGCCCATGATTCGAACCCGATAAAACCAATCTTTCATCTGAAAATAAGAGTTATGTAGACAGCACCCCAACAACTCCATCACTCCCTCCAGCGGAAGGCTGGTACGTTCACAAAGGGATTCGTCATCAACCACTCTCTGTTTAATAATATCTAGCGATTCCTTAATCGGGACATTTGTGTATAGACTTTCGACATCAAAACTGACAAATCTATCCTCGGGTCCTAAAACAAAAGATTTAAGAATATTAACGAAACAAACAAATGAAGCGGTCTTGCCTGCAAGAGGTTGAATAATTTTCAAAAGGAATTTACACAGATTGCTTGTTGGAGAATTTCTGAAACTTGTGATTGGGCGTAAGGGCATTGCATCTTTGTGAATTTTGGGAAGTCCGTAAAGATGAGGAGGCTTGTGTTGTCCGGAATATATCTGGAATACTTTTTTAAAGTTGTATGAACCTTAATTTCGATTGATTGCGTCGGGTCTTTTGAGAGAAGTTTATAGTTTCCTTTGGCAAGTACCTCTTCAACTTTCTGGTCATAGGATTCCGTGTCCAAAATCACTGTTGCATTGCTTTTATCTGCCGGTAAGATTTTAACCAATTTGTCTTTTTGAAGTTCTTCGACGCGATTTTCACTGTCTTGCTTATGTTAGAGGTATGTTTAATAGGTTTATCAATAATGGTCCTTACTTGATGTCTGAACTCGTCGTCGTCTTGTCGTGGAAGAGGATGACTTTCTATGGCGGTGATGATATCGATAGTGGATATCTTCTTAGGACCAATGGAAGAGTTAAGTCCTTTGGCAAGTAAGTTTTCTTCTATGGGTGTCAATGTCTTCTTTGATGCATTAATGATGGTTCTTACAGTGTCGGTGGTTGATTAGCTTTGTGGGTGTTGATGGGCGAGTTTCCTTTGGTGCTTCGCTTACCAAATCTGTCGTAGATGGTTGCAGGTTCATGTGATTTTGTCCAGAATCGGTTGATAATCTTTATCTATAGTATAATCTCCAAGCTCCTGAAACCGTTGTCCCAGTTCTTGTCAGTAAGCTGATTTGGGATCGTATGAGTGCTAGATGACGCGAGTACCAAATCAGCTTTGATCGCTGGAACAAGTCCTTACTGACAGATGGTGGTCAAAAATGCCTATTGCCATCCTAAATATTAAGCAAATTTTATCACTAGTTTTATAAATTTTGAACCCAGTGCTTTCAAAAAATTTTTGCAAAAGATATTGATATTCAATAAACTAGATTTTTTTCTTAATGAGCGTGATTTTACAGGCAAACTCTGGCCTATTCAAACATTTCAAACTTCCTTATTTCGAATTTTTAGAATGTTACATCGATGTGATTGGAAAGAATGTGGCTCTGTCATCTGTTTTTTAATCAGTTTCGCAATCTTTGATTTTTAGGAAATCTCAAATTTAACATCCTATAAATTTTGCTGCTTTTGCTTTCTAAAAACCTTAATACCATTAAAGAATCAATAGTTATACTCATTTAAAAAAGTACGTTTTTTTGGCACACACTCTACAAACATATATATAAATAAAATATAGAAATATCAATTCCACAATCTAGAAAAACCCAGAACTTCAATTGGCACCATAATAAATTGGAGATAATTATAAAAACAAATGCACCAAAGTTATACTATATTTATCAAATGATGTAATAATTTTCATTAATCAGAATTAAATTACATAAGCTTAACCCAATGATATGATTCAATTAGATTCAATGAGCTCTAGATTACTTAAAGAGGATTACAGGCACGTTACAGGTGTAAAATTAAATGGCGGTCATTTAAAAAGTCATAAAACACGCAAATCACCTGTAAGAGTAATAAGAAATTATTGCTGGTATTATAAATCATGGGTGGAAGCATAAAATAAATGACCCTTTACTGTTTATCCAACATGAGAATTAGAATTCTGGATGACTTAATACTCTTGTGTTAATTAAAGACAGTTGAAGCTGCAATTTGCACAACATTTCTTTTCTCATTTTTGTAAGCAGAACTCATATCTCGACTAAATTTGTCGACACTATTTCGTTTATATCATATCAACACTGATGAACTCATATTTCTATATTTTTTAACAATTCATAATTCACTGGAGCTACAAAATGATCTTACATCTCTTCAACTATCTATTTCCATCAAAAGTAATTTCGATTGCTCCAGGACAACCTTAACATTAGTACAGGAAAATGTTTCTGCTTTAGAAACTTCATGTATATATATATATATATATATATATATGGTTTATAAATCTTATCTATCTTTGGTGTCGTCACTAAAATCCAATGCTGAAACTGGAAGAACTCTAAAGAATTTTTCTACCTAGATAGAGATATATGTAAAAGATTTGAACTTAGAGTAGGGCAACCTAAAGATAAACACAATAAAATGGATAAAGAATCTTACACAAAAATAATAAGATCTTACAGTATTCTAGGTTACAAACGATAATAATACCAGGAGAAAATTAATGTAACCTCTAAAAAGCTGTGTGATTGTTCGAGGCGAATCTTAAATGGTCTGTACGTTGATCGTTTACTAAACATTGCATGATTGCTTGCTTCAGCAAAACCTGCTCTCTTAAAATACTAAATAGATTGCTACTGTGTTAAAAATGTTAAATTAATCTAAAGTCTGAGAAACAATGATCGTTTATAAAAGGCAAACAACGTTTGTCATAAGTTTGTGTGTAGTATATACATGCACTATAAATGATCATTATATGCAATGATTACAGTCACTACTTATTGAATCGTAGAATTCTCAGGATATCTTGGATGGACAGAGTACGTAAAGTGAATATTCTGTTCAAGTTCAGATAAACACATAAATTCCGTCCAATCGATAAAGGAACGTGTTTCAAAAATAAAAATTATTGACCTGATGACGATATCAGATACCTGAGCTTTCGAAACGTTGTGAAAACAAATAAAAAGCCCATAGTTGAAAGAGAGTATGGCACGCAAAGAAGATGTCTCACCCAGTCAAATATGAAAGGAATTTCAGTTCAGTCAGGACAACAGAAAATTAAATAAAAAATAACCAGTACACATCTAAATCCTCTTAAATTGATAAAGGATATTTCGTACGTGTATCGACAATAAAAAGGCCTTAAAGTATAGTATGATACAAATAATATATCAGTCCACGAGATGTTGGTTAGCTTATACTAAATCATTTGCCTCTGTGTTAAAAATGTTGAATTAGCCTCCGAAATGAATCTTTTACTATCAAGTCTAAGACTGATCGTGAACAGTGATAGCTGCCAAAGGGCAAACAACGATTCTCATAAGATTGTGTGCAGTATAAATGAGCTATGAATGATTATTATATGCAATGATTAAAGTCGGACATTACTTGTTGAATCGTAGAATGTTCAATGTATCTTGGATGGACAGAGTACGTAAAGTTCTGCTCAAATTAGATAAGAGTTTTAAAGAGAAGAGAAAAATGACAAATAGGAACTCTTAGAATTAATAATAGAAGGAAAAATTGAAGGCAGAAGAGGTTCTGGTCGTAGAAGAATATTATGGTTTAAAAATCTTGGAAGATGGTATAGTGTTAGTACTATGACACTTTTCAGAAAGGCAGTAGTTAAAAGAGAGTATGGCACGCAAAGCAGAAGTCATTACTGCTATCACCCATTGAAATGAAAGGAATTTTAATTCAAAGTCCAGCCGAAAGAGAAATGCCGAAAATTAAACAAAAAATAACCAAGAAAAAGTTGTATAACACCTAAATAAAAAGGTCTACAGTATTGTAGGATACAAACAATATTTCAGCACCGAACAATTTCAGCATAGGCGAAAATTAAGGTAAACTCTAACAAAAATCCTGTAACTGTGCAGGGCAATGATCTGTACGTTGATGGTTAACTATTGCATGCTTCCTTCAGCAATTCCTACTCTCTTAAAATACTAAATCGATTTCTACCATGTTAAAAACGTTGAATTAACCTCCGAAATAAATCTTTTATTATCGAGTCTGAGACAACAGCTGATCGTGGACAGTGATGGCTGCCAAAAGACAAACAACGTTTCTCATAAGTTTGATGAATACATGATCATTATAAGGGACTGCAGAACAGCTCTAAATAGGCTGGTAATCACCAAAAGGATGACACTAGGCTGGGTTCCAGGCCATCGGGGGCACTGTGGAAACGAAAAAGCCAATGAATTGGCCAGACAAGGCTCGGCAATAAAGTTGACAGTTCCTGAATCATTTTGTGGCATGGCTAAGGCCAGAGCCAAGCAATCTATTAAACAGTGGCTCACCAAAGACTGGACAATGACAGGCCAAACAGTTCATTGAAGAACGTTCACCAAAGCTGACTGCAGAACTTTTTAGTAAGGAAAGGAAGCTTGTTAGGTAAATAGTGGGACTTCTAACAGGTCAGTGCAAACTCAATAAGCACTTGTATGCAATGGAATTGGTAGAAGATTCAGACATTACTTGTTGAATCGTAGAATTTTCAATGTACCTTGGATGGACAGAGTACGTAAATTGGATGTTCTGCTCAGATTAGATTAGGATTTTAAAGAGAAGAGAGAAATGACAAATAGAAACTCTAATTAACAATAGAAGGAAAAAGAGGTTCGGGCCGTAGAAGAATATTGTGGTTAGTACTATGACGCTTTTCAGAAAGGCAGTAGTTGAAAGAGAGTATGGTGAGAAAAGAAGAAGTCATTACTTCTATCACCCAGCGATAGGAATATGAAGGGAATTTCAATTCAAAGTTAGGACATCCGAAAGATAAATATCGAAATGAAACAAAAAATAACCAAGAAAAAGTTGTACAATTATTATCGAGTCTAAGAAAAGAGCTGATCTTAAATAGTGATGGCTGCCAAAGGACAAACGACGTTTCTCATAAGATTGTGTGCAGTATACATAAGCTATGAATGATCATTATACGTAATGATTAAAGTCAGACATTACTTGTTCAATCGTAGAATGCTCAATGTATCTTGGATGGTCAGAGTACGCAAAGGTCTGCTCAGATTAGATAAGGATTTTAAAGAGCAGAGAGAAATGACAAATAGGAACTCTTAAAATTAATAATAGACGGAAAAATTGAAGGCAGAAGAGGTCTGGGTCGTAGACGAATATTGTGATTTAAAAATATTAGAAGATGTTATGGTGTTAGTACTGCGACACTTTTCAGAAAGGCAGTAGTCGAAAGAGAGTATGGTACTCAAAGAAGAAATCATTACTTCTTTCACTCAGTCATAAAAAAATGAAAGGAATTTCAATTCGAAGTTAGGACATCCGAAACACAAATACCAAAAATTAAACAAAAAATAACCAAGAAAAAGTTGGACACATATAAATCCCCTGTAACTGATAAAGGATATTTTGAACGTGTGCCAACAATAAAAAAAACCTTACAGTATTGTAGGATACAAACAATATATCAGCACAGGAGAAAATTAAGGTAACCTCTAAAAAAAATCCTGTAACGGTGAGGGGCGATGATCTGTACGATAATCGTTAAATATTGCATGATTGTTTCCTTCAGCAATTCCTACTCTCTTAAAATACTAAATCAATTGCTACTGTCTTAAACATGTTGAACTAACCTCCGAAATGAATCTTTTATCATCGAGTCTAAGACAACAGCTGATCGTAAAAGTCTTGGATGGATAAGGTACGTAAGGTGGATGTTCTTCTGCTAATATTAGATAAGGATCTTTTATCCACCATCAGAAAACGTATACGCTTGAACATTTTATCCATATTTTGAGAAATGAAAAATAAGAACTCTTACAATTCATAAGAGAAAGAAAAAATAAAAACAGAAAAGGTCCGGATCGCAGACGAATATAATGATTTAAAAATCTCAGAGGATGGTACTACGACACTTTTCAGGAAGGGAATAGATGAGACGAAAATCAATAATAACCAATGTTTAAAGAGAGCATGGCCCCAAAGAAGTCACTTTCACACAGGCCTAGGAATATTAGAGGAATTTTAATTTAAAGTCAGGACAACCTAAAGACAATCAAGCAGTGCTATAACCAAGAACAAATTTTACACATATAAATTCTCTCTAATTGATAAAGGATATTTCGAACGTGTGTCAACAATAAAAATAAAAAGGCCTAGAGTATTGTAGGTTACAAAACAATAAATCAGCACAGGAGAAAAGTAACGTGTAACATTTAGAGAACCCATTAATTTTACGGGGCGAACACTGAATGGTCTGCATTGCTCGTTAACTTATTAGCCTTCCAGTGTTATGCCGGAGCACGTTTCGCCCACAAGCTATTGTGGTTGAGCCTCCCCTTATTTTGCGCCCGAGTTTCAATACCCTATATGGGTTTCATTCAGATTCACAGCATGACTTTTCGTTTTCGCTGTAGGTTTGAACACCTCTAGAATTACGGTAGATCCGAAATGTTGGTAGTTATCACAAAAAACTCTGAGTGACAGTTGTTCAACCTCGTCAAATTGTCATAAGAAAAGTAAAAGAGGGCATTGTTAAATTATTACTGAAAATACGTGGATTTGGTGAAAATTGGATAAATACGGCAATGACATATATGAATCTTCTTCAAGTTGTGAAGGTTAAGAGTAGATATTATTTTTTTTTCTGTCATCTCAGGAAATGTCGAAACGACGTTCAAAACAGGTCATGTGATATCCACACTTTTTGGAATCAAATAAACATCCGAATTGGCCTTAGATCAAAAAGAGATAAGATAACTGGTCCAACGAAAACTCCTTTGCAAATAATAACCACTGTTTATTTACAAATAAAATCACAAAAAAAACAATCCCTCCTATCCTTTTAAACGACGTTAGAACGATAGGGACACAGAATTCTGTCTCAACCACTTTAGGTCATGATTGGCTTGTGGGTGGTGAAAGTCGGCAGAGCGCAGACGTTCGGATGATATTTTTATTGACATAAGCTTTTTCGTGTTATTTATTTTAAAATTTCATGATGTTTTAAGCAGTTTGTAAGTCTATGTTGGGAATTTGGAACCTTTGGTTGCACTAAAACAAAGTTATGATTGATTTCAAGAAACCAAAACTACACTTTTCTGCACTCGACGCGCGTTTCACTAACAACGTTAGCATCATCAGGAAACGATTAACAATAAACTAAATTAACCTACACTCTATCTTACATACTATCTTTTAGTGGGCGGAGATAAGACTAATAATTTGTGATTGATCACGTTTTATAATCTTATCTCCCCTCAACTAAAGAATAAAGTGCACTAAACGGAATCTCCTGATGATGCTAACGTTGTTAGCAAAACGCGCGTCAAGTGCAAAAAAATGTAGTTTTGGTTTGTGGAAAACAATCTTAACTTTGTTTTGAGTTTGTAAGTCGTTTTAAAACTTCATTTTGTCAAAAAACGTTTATAGTGTGTTTTTTTACCAGTAGGAGAATATTTCAGTGCATTTAAAGTGATATTTTGGAACAAATTGTCCAAATGTTTTGAAAACAAAGGGAGAGCAAGTGAAATCAGTCAGTGGCGGTACATGCCGGTAGGTACACAGAAAATAAAAAAAAGTTTATGAAATATACTTAAATAAGTAGATTCTTAGATTAAAATATCAACAAAGACGTTTTTTTTTGTTAATTTTCAAAATTTAAAATACTTTTGATGAGGTAGTTAATGCCCAATGTGTCAAATGAGATATTTTCGAACGTCTTTGTAAGGTTTTTTCAAGATTTTTTTTTTATAAAGACGATAAAATAGCAAATGAGATATTTTCGAAGGTTTTTTTTTTATAAAAACTATCAAATAAAGGTAGGTAAAGTCCTTAAACCAACTTGCAAACAACAATAAAAGTTAATTGACATGTGTTCAGGTTTGTAAGAATATTGAATTCCTACCTCCGCCTACCGCGCCGCCGCGCCAACGTTGCCATCTGCGCTCGCCCTTCGAATTGATATTCGAATCTTTTTGTCTGTCCTAGATGTCTCTATATACCCTAAGCATTATTGACTTTATTATTTATAATTTTTAGCTAGTAGGTAAAATTATATATTTTTCTTGTTTGCTAGTTTCTGGTTTTAATGTTTGGCATAATTTTATTGTATTGAAAATTAAAATGGCTATAAATCACATACAAACTTTGTAACAAATTTATTTTGTATAAAACATTTATTGTTAGGAAGCTTCCTAAGCTCAAATTGCCAGAACTATTTATGGCATGTGTAAATTTATATTTAAGTAAGTACGCCACTGGTGTGATTACTGTAAACAACAGAAAGGTAAACACTGTCCCATATAATAATATAACCAAAGTTTCCGTAAGTGTCAGGTATCTTGTCTCTTTTTAATCTAAGGATTGGCTGAACTTTGAATGGAAGGTACATTTTGTAAACAGTAAGACATGACTCGGAGTCACTTTTTTGATTTTTTGCCAAACCGTCAAAAATTTCTTTCTAAGGCCACCAATGCGAAATATTCAAACATCCTTAGAAAGAATTTCTAGCTAAAAAATCAAAAAAGTTCTCCGAGTCGTGTCTTAGATTTTACAAAATGAGCCTTCCGTTCTTAAATCAAAAAGTTTAATCTAAGCTTCCGTTCCAAGTTCCGCCAATTCTGATGTTTATTTGACTCCAAAAAGTATGGATATCACATGACCGGTTTTGAAAGTCACTTCGACATTTCCCGAGATAAGGTTACTAATACTCAGAAAAAATATTTAATGGTGGGCAATAAATATTTATTTGAACCAAACAAATACTTATTTAGGGCAAAATAAATTCCTTTAAGGCAAGTAAATCTTTATTTGATTCAAATAAATACTTGTTTGGACCATGAAAAACAAATATTTATTTGATTCAAAATTAAAACTTTATTCAGTGTACTCTGTTTATTCAAAATATCCTGAGAATTCTAGGATAAAGAGAGGTTTTATAAATTTTACTCTTATCTCTGCCTGTGTGTCTGTGTGCAGTGAAGCAGTGGAAGGAGTTTGGTTATGTTTAACTATTAATCATATTTTCATTTTTATTGGAATTTTGTGATATGGTATTGGAAGTAATGCTTCCCTTGCTTACATGGACAACATCACGCCTGTTCCTCAGGGATTCTTCTTAGCTATGTTAGATAAAAATAGGACAAGTAATTCCCAAAATAATACGCTTTCTACACACAGATGTCAAGAAATTTGAAATATTGGTCGCGATTCGTCAGAAACGACAGAAAATCTCACTCATTGCCTCATTTTTTTTATTAACATTTTGTAAATTTAATATTTTAAAGATATTCTGCAGGACTAGTTTATTGCGGAGCTAAATTATTACTACGCGTACCAATAAACGTCGAAAATTCTCACCATGTAAAAGGAAAGACAGAATTTGTGTGACTTCTGAACAGTGAAGCAAAATATTCCATAGCTATCTATGGTTTTGTATGTTAAAAGTTTTAAAGGTTTGTTTACACATAAAAATATTTAAGGAATATTAGCAAATAGTCCTGACAAAAAAGCATTAAGTGTAAATTATTGTTTAAAAATCGTCAGATTTTTTTGTAAGGGCGAGATTTTCTAACGTTTTTTGAAGAATCGCGACCATTATGACAAATTAATGTAAAGTGTGCCAAAAAAACCGCATTTTTTTCAATCATTGACATTTCCTAAAAATTCTTCCATTGACATTTCCTAAAAATCCAAGAGGGCGGACCTATTTAAAAAATAGTCACTTTAACCTCCCTAGATATTTTTTTGTGTGTGACACTGTAATAAATCTGAAACATCTGTTGCGAAGCTACATTCTTTCGAAGCACATCGATATATCATTTTAAAAATTCGGACAAGAATTAAGGAAGTTTGCAATTTTTAAATAGACTAGAGTTTACCTGCAAAATCCAGCTTATTTTAAGAAAAAATCTACTTGTTTAAAAAAGGGGCCGCCGTAGACCAGTGAACAGCGTCTTAGCCTGCAGAACAGAGATCGCAGGATCGGATCTTGGCAAGTACACATTGCTTCACACAACAACGAATGCGACTCGAGACGACGACGGGCGGCCCCACTTCTCAGCAGTTCCGTAGTTGACGTTGTGCATAGAGTAACAATAAACGAGGTAGAAGTAGGCGGCACGGTTGACACTGCACCGGAAACTTTGCGGGACTCAAAGGTGGACGGCCGAGGACCCCGCCAAACTGGGTAGAGGAGACTAGCCGGTTACCCAAAAAAGGACGACCTGGACTTCTCCGAGATCGGAACTCCATGGGACGCGGCTGGACTCCGACAGATTTGGTAGCGGGAGTCGACAGAAGGTGACTTGGAAGAGGCGGTACCACCTTCGGGTAGCAGGACCACTCTAAAGAGATGCATCTGAAGACTCCGACGGCGACCTCGTCCAGCGAAACCGGGACCTCGATTTTCGGGTCAACCTATATGACGGCGGGCTGCTGGGAAGAAAAGTCTACCGTCAACCAAGTTCTGCTGGGACGGTAGCGATGTTAGATAGATGCAAGTCAAACATGTAGCAGGACCACCCTTCGGAAGGGGGTGTAAAGCCGGCGGTCCACTGTGTATACTTGCTACGCAGTCTAAAGATCCCTGCCCTCCACAAAGAAGTGTCAGGCAAAATTGAGTCCTCTTAGAGAAAGAAAACTTGCATCCTAAGGGGCACGTGCATCAGTCGGGGGTGCACGAGGGGTATGGCAAAAAGGGTCCATTATGCGGCGTAATTGCCAGGCCTACGGTCGCCCATCTACTACTTGTTTAAATAGCAATAACTTTTTCAAAACTTTATCGATTTTAATAAGTTTAAACTTTTTAAAAGGCACAAGCTTCAAAAATTATAGAACTAATGATAAAAATGAAATTTACTAAAAGTCCAAGATATAAAAAATAGGCAAATTTCACCCTCCTAGAAAAATCTTTTTCTGCAACACTGTAGTCAATGTCAAACATCGTTTACAAAGGCACATCCTTTCCAAGCGCATCAGTGTAACATTTAAATAATTCATACAAGAAATAGAAAAGTGTTAAATCTTTATATAGACCAGAGTTTGCTTGATTTTGCAGGCTGGTCCATATGAAGATTTAAAACTTCCTTATTTCTTGCCCGAATTTTTAAAATAATATTTTATTAGTGTGCTTGACAAGGATGTGGCTTTGTAACCGATGTTTAAGATTGAATACAATTGTGCAGAAAGTTTTTTCTAGGGTGAGCAAAAATGCATGTATTTTTAAATAAGTCCGCCATCTTGAATTTTTAACAAATGTCATTTTTGGCACAAGTTCTATAAATTCTGAGGCCTGTGCCTTTTAAAAAGTTTAAACTTATCAAAATCGATCAATTTTAGCAAAAGTTATTGTTGTTTAAACAAGTAGATTGTTTCTTAATAAGCTTGATTTGGCAGGTAAACTCTGGTCTATTTGAGAATTGCAAACTTCCTTATTTATTGTCCAAATTTTTGAAATGTTACATCAATGTGCTTCGAAAGAATGAGGCTTCGTAACCGATGTTTCAGATTTAATACAGTGTCGCACACAAAAAATATCTAGGGGGGTTAAAAATGCTTATTTTTTAAATAGGTCCACCATCTTGGATTTTTAGGAAATGTCAAGTTTGACATTGGTTCTATAAATTTTGAAGCTGAAAATTGGACAACTTCCCGCTAGGTTATAATCATTTTAAAAAGTGCGTTTTTTTTGGCACACCCTATATAATCGGATGTGACTTTTGAACCGTTCCTTCGATTATGGTGAAATTAGACACTAGTTCATTTCAGTTTAGTCAGGAAAAAAAAATCACTTCAAGAGAGTGAAGCAACTTGGAATAGTTTTAAAAAAAATTCCCATGGCTGTTGTGGGGGTTTTAAATATTTTTTTTTTATACCTTAATCAAAAACATGATTTTAGTAACTGTCTGCAGATAACTAAAGCCTGGCTTATTTGGTTACCGGGGCAAAAAAATATTTCTGTCCGTTTTTTACCCAAAAAGAGAAATGGCGGAATATAGTAATATTGAAAAAATCTAATTATTCTTCCCTAAGAATTAAGCCTCGCGTTTTTAAATACCTCTCTACGCTCGATATTTAAACCAACGCTTGTAAAAAAAGCACTATTTTAGCCACTAGTTGTTAAAACTACTATTAATTTTACTTGTTCAGGTATGGTTTAAAAACCGAAGAGCGAAATGCCGGCAACAGCAAAAACAAGTGACGCAGCACAGTCAGAATTCCGATAAGACGACAAAGGTCAAAACGAAGACAACAGTGTCAACGATAATCACCAAGACGTCGCCTACCACGACTCCCGTGTCGGCGTCTAGCAATAATAACACTAGTACCAGGTAAGATCACGATATATTGCACGGTATGCTGCGCATCTCGGCGTGACGTCACTGTTCGACCTGATAGCAACACTTGTGGAGAAGGTATTAATTTTTCTTAATGTTATTTTGGTCCGCGCGTTTCATTTATTTTGTCGTTTCTTTGGCATGCAGTTATCCATTCTTTTTCTACGTCTTTTTCCTTAAAATCTGAAGTGTTTCGTGTACAGTGCACTTTGGCATTGTAAATAATTTTTCGTTAAACAACCAAAAATAAATTGTGACTTTAAAATAATCATTAATATTATAACATCTCTAGGTTTTTGAAGCCGCAGTAGGCTTTAAAGATCACCCCACTACTAACAAACGAATCGCATAAAAGGATTTCCAGCCAGTCAAAACCCCATGCCCTCGATAACTCAGTTGGTAGAGCATTAGACTGGTATTCTAGAGGTCCCGGGTTCAAATCCTGGTGAAGGAAAAACTATTTTTCCTCACCTTTGTTTGCCCTCAACGCCACAAATCTTTTCTGTAAAATTCATTTTTGTTTCTTAGATGTATTAAAATGGATTAAAATTAATTGTCTTTATTTGCTTTGATTTTAAGTTATTTTTTTTATTACTCACGGGACATTAATTCTCAAAGACTGTGATTTTGTTTGCCTATATTTTTGCTGGTGGTTATTATTTTAAGCCTACACGTTTAAGGTTGCCTCACAAACTTCATTGAGTGTAACAGTTTTTTAGATACAAAAAACGAAAAAATGCCAAAAATCTCTATCAATCATGTATATGAATGAATAAGCAGGAAGAATTAAAGTGGGTACTTACTTATTTTATTTTTTAATTATTACGCAGTGTAATTAGATTTTCTTATTACCATTTCGCACAGTTTTTTACAACGGTAACCAAAAAAGCCATGGTTTGGTTATTTGCGTGTTTGAGAATAAGGTATCTACATATAAAAAATATTTAATTTTTATTTTTCTTGTTATTTTCAGTTCCTCGGCAAGTTCGCCATCCGTGCACACAGCGCCGCACCTTAGAGATAGTCCGAACTATGTCAAGCCCCATTTGTTGGCCACGTGTGGCAGCACCAACTCGCCTACGGTAAGGCCCTCTTTGTAGGTTACACGACACAAAATCAATATAGGAGTTTATATGGGAAGCTAGTGCACTAAAACTCCGCAGAGTTAACGACATATAATCAATATAAGGTTTGCCAAAACTCCAATCACAGGCCAACACACATTTTGGTGTCAAAGATTTTTTTTCGTTTTTGGCTAAATTTAAAAGTAGTTAATTGTATCAGATTTGGTTTTAATGATCTGATATTGTAATGGATGCTATTTTCTAGAACATCTATACATACCTATAATAATAAATCTGTAGATAATTGATTTCTATACTATACAATTAATATTTTTTTAAAATTCTGGTTTCGGCTCCTAAACAAACGATATAGATAGCGAAAATTCAATTTTTAAAACTTGTTTGTTTGTCTGACTGTGTGTCCATTTGTTTCTTCTAGTATCACGTAAGAACTACTAAAAGGGATTTTAATATGAGGGTCACTGCTGTATTCCTTGGATCGCTGAATAAGAAATGGGCATTATTTCATAAAATTTGGTTCACGGAAACAAAAGTTATGACGATTTAAAAAAAACAATGGGAAAGGGTTTGAGGGACTGAAGGCGTCGAAGTGGGGAGGGGAGAGGTAGGTAATATATGGGTATGGATGGAAGGGGTAAAGGGCAGGAGATGAAGTGGTGAGGGGTAAGGAGGCGGGGGAGGAATGGAAAGAGGCAAGGAGGGGTAGAAAGGAAGATTCAGTTTGAAACTAGGGAAAAAAAAACAAAGCAAACACAACACCTTTAATAAAAAATGAAATTTAAAAAAAAATGCCATACATCCCTCTTCTCAGTATTGAAAA
Organism: Oxystoma pomonae; assembly: GCA_963921995.1. Classification (NCBI taxonomy): domain Eukaryota; kingdom Metazoa; phylum Arthropoda; class Insecta; order Coleoptera; family Brentidae; genus Oxystoma; species Oxystoma pomonae. Next base: position 78,641,046 of record OY998169.1, on the reverse strand, counting down.
AATCTTTATTTTAAAAACCGGATAACGTTTGTTGAATCAGCAGGACAAAACTATTTTTTTAAATTTTGTTGGCCTGTGAATAGCTGCTGCTTAGAAAAGGACTCCGTTGGTTAGAAAGGGCCTTACATCAAAAATTTGCAAAATTCTGCACATAAATTAGCAAAACTATGCACAAAAAATATTTTTTTACCCTTTTCTGTTTTGTTCTCGTAGTCTCGATAAAAAAAACGCTTCGATTCAGATGTACGGGGTGTCCGAAATTCAATAATTTTGAAGGATTTAAAAAAATATTGACCACCACTTCATTTTTAAGAGAAGTGTAAAGTTCAAAACCGCATCTGCCAGTCATTTTCGAGTTACGGAAGCTTTTTGAAAAGTATGCATTTTGGTATGGGGTCTGTGTATAACTTTTTTATTTGTGAAATTGTCTGTTTGTCGAGTATATATCTCAAAAAATAAAAGTGACAGATAAAATCCAGTTTGACAGTCGAATTCTGCTTTAAAAAATCTACAAAAAAGATATGTATACCAATCTTTAAACTTCTCTGAAAAATTAGGCCTCACAAGTGGGGGGGGGGGTGTCAGTTTTTTCCATCTCCTCTGGAAATACCCCCAACCTCCTAAATCCGTCAAATTTTGGATACCCTGTACAGGGTGTTTGTTTATAACTGGAACACTCAGGATCTTTTTTATTATTGAAAATAAATGGTAGGTCTATTATAAATTCAAAAATTTCTTGAGAAATTACAACGAACTTAAGCGCTATAACAACTTTTTTTGTTTCCCTTGGTATACAGGGTGTGGCTTTTGGAATTTAAACCTTCCTTTTATTTTCATTAATAAAAAAGATACTGAGTGTTCCAGTTATAAACAAACAGCCTGTACATACCCAATTTTGGCACAAGATTTAACAAATGAATATTTTGATAATTTTATAATTAAATTTTTGATAATTAAGAACCCTAGTTTTATGCTTCGCTTATCAAATAAAATAATTGAAAAAGAAGCGTAATTTTCCTTCCCCCTAAACAAAACTCAAAAAAGTTATTTTCACAGTGAAACAAAAGCTGAATATCCGCTAAATAAACGTTTTTTCGTAAAAACGTTATTTAAATGTTATTATAACGTTTGCTTGGAAAAAAAACCTTTATTTAGCTTTAGTTTATTATTATTTACTTTTCACTATAAAAATAACGTTTTCTTTAGTTTTGTCTAGTGGGTTTCCACTAAAAAAACTTCTTGAAAACTTATAAATCAATTTTCAATTATAGTTTTTGCTTGCCTAATGTTTTTAATGCCTGATGGGTTGGTTTTTTGGTTAAATGAATAAGACAAGCTATTTTTGTTTATAAAAATTCCTTCTTCAAATGCTGAGAGTATAATTTGTGGCGTAGAGCAAAAATAAAGGAACGAAATCTGAAAGTCTTTTCTCGACCGGGATTTGAACCCGAAAACCTCTAAAATCCTAGCCAATCGCTTTGATCGGCTTAATTTGCCGAAAAACACAACCATGCATTCATAGTAGTAGTAGTAGTAGTAGTAGTAGTAGTAGTAGTAGTAGTAGTAGTAGTAGTAGTAATATAGGGGGGCCCGTGGGCCTGGTAATTAGGCCTCTTCATGGGCCTTTTCTGCCATACCTCGTTCCTTACCCCTATGCCCCTACTTTCGCTGCAACTCTCTCTCCGGGTCTTCTTTACGAAGTTCAGTATGTCGGCCCATTTGAGCGAGTGCATCTCTTCTTCCTCGATTGTGGGAAATCCCCACTTCAACTGCCTCGAGCTGGTATATGCGTTTCACTCTGCTTTTAAGTGCTGCGCCGATTCCTCTTCGAGCCCGCAAGCGGGACACACCGGATGTTCTGCTACGCTCATTTGCGTCAGATGTTATTTGTTCGGCCGATTGTGCCCAGTCAGCATCCCTGTCAGCAGTCCAATGTCCTTTTGGATCTTGCCTAAGAGCCATTTAGTTCTGGCTACATTTGGACCCACCACGAATAGCTTGGACTGTCTGCACTCTGGCTCTTGCCTGCAGGACGTCTTCAGTTCATTGTGTGCCCATTCGTTGAGCTCACTCTGTACCTGCTTCCTGACTATTCCCAGAAGAGGTTCCGATCCAATCCATGCATTCATATTTTCATTGTTATTCCCAGAAGAGGTTCCGGTCCAAACCATGCATTCATAGATTCATTATGTAAATTAGTTTTTACTGGTTTTTAGGTAGCCTCAACGACCTACACCAACTCAGCTGCCAACTCTAGCATCTGGTCGCCAGCTTCGATAGACAGCTTCGCGCTCGACCAGCATCGATGGTCCACTGCGCAGGGCAGCATTATGTCGACCACTAACAATTCGTCGAATTGTTACAACAACTATTATTATTCGAACATGGATTATTTAAGTTCTAGTGGGATGGCGGGCCATTCGCAGTTTACAGTGAGCATACTTTTTCATAAAAAAATAATATTTTATGGCCCTCTTACTTCTTAAAATAGAAGATTTTGGGAAAAAAATATTAAAATTCGTACAGGGGTCTTAATACAGGGTTCCTAAGCAAATCCTTAGGGGGCCAAGCAGCCGTGTATAAGACGCAGACAAACGGAAAAGAACATTAGGCAGAAAAGGATGGGCATGGGGCGATGTTGTCACTACATCTTACACGTAGTAAATCCATTCCAGGTTGTTGTTTTCTAATGTTTTCCATTTTCATACTTTTAGGACTGGAATAAAAATTGTTTTTGCTAGACTTTAATACCAAACTGATGAAAGATATCGTAAAAAAATATTTTTCGGCTTTTCATTTTGTAACCATTGTCCTTACGCACTGTTTACAGGCTGGGGACTGAGATACATGCAAATGCCTAACCTAAAGCGTTCATACACGACCGGAGAAATCGACTGAGATATTTCCGTAGAAACTTTATCAAGTAAATAGGACGGGTTGAGGCCTTCGAACGTCCAACCCGGGTTTTGCACTTTGATTCGAAATCAAAAAGGAGGAACAGTCAGAGTCGGGGCCGTGCACAAATTACGTAACGGTGACTTTACCAATTTTTGACCCCCTCCCTATGTAATGTTTTGTAACGGTTTGGCACGCCACTCCCCTAATATTACGTAACGATTTCAAGACCACTACACCCCCCAAAAAAAAAACTTTTCACTTATTTTCATTCCAAATTTTCTTAGTTTCACACAAATGCAAACGCTGTCGATAACCCCCCTCCCCCATACGTAACGTTTTGTAACCTCCCCCCCCCCTACGACCATTACGTAATTTGTGCACGGTCCCTGTAGTCCCAGTGGAGGAGGGCGAGAAAATTGATATTTTTTTCTTAAAAATTATACTCTTTAGACCTATTTCTTTGCGTTCCCGAAATTACGTAATTTTTGAAAAAAAATTGTAAGCGGCGCCATTTTTATTTCGTGCTTTGTTTTTCTAACATTTTTGCGTTCGGCTAATTTAATTGAAAAATTTTTGCCTGCGGCGCCTTTTATCTTCTCACTCGAAACCAAGATCCCCCGTTTTAGGAAAACTGATCCCGTCTCTGTTTCTAAATTTTTTCGAATAAAAGTATGACCATGGGGGAAATAATTTTTTTCTACGGTATGACGAAAATTTCGAGAAAATTGAAGAAAAAAATAAAAAAAGTGGCAGAGCTCAAGTTTTTCGTAAAAAAAAAACGTTTTTTGTAAAAAAACAGAGCAAAATAAATCTTTTCACCCCTTTTTGGGTGTTACAAATATAGGCGCTAGTTTTGAAGAATTGGTTTGCTACATGTTTCGAGATCATGTTATAAAACACCTCGAAAATATCAAATGTAGTGTAGGGCCAGCTTTATTTAAAATCAATAATATCGCAAGCAAAAAGCTCTGCAGAAAAAATAGCGCCGTTTATTGATTTCTTTGGCTGCTAGTGCTAGCTGCATGGTTTGGCCGTTTCCGGATAGATGTCACTAGTAGAACAGAATGAAAAGAAATTTAATTAAAAGCGAAGATATTTCTTTCTAATGTTAACAACCTCACGAGTTTATCGCTCAGTATCGTAAATAATGGACCCTGCCGCCTCCTTTAAGCAAGAAAAAGCTGTGGTTTGGACCTGAAAACATCTAAATTCATCTCATGGTGTGGCCGCCATCTAGCGGAATTTGCAGACATCTTGTCAACGGTTATTATTGCAACTATGATTTATGCTCACAATGAAAGAGTGGCGACAACTTTTTCTCATGAAAGCAGTCCTCAATATACCTGTTTCTTTTGTGCGCGCAGAACTTTCTATGCCATTTCTGTTTGATTTATTGAAATCCTATCCCTAAGGAAAATCTTAGGAACCCTGTATAAGGAAATTTAATAAAGATAACTTAGAAAAATAAATAACTATTAACCCCTACCCTCCCGGATATTAGGATATTTATTAATATTTTTTTCCAGGAAAACAATTTAGAATCGAGCTGGGGAAAAACCAGGGAAGATTCGTCATGGCTGTACAACGGTACCTGGGATCGAAAATGAGAAAACCTTAAAGTTAAGAAATTGTACTTTTAGCATATTAAACAGTTACCAATATACATCCATTAACTGACACTGCTGGATGTTTCAAAATTAATTTCTGAGGCCAAACAAGATAATTTTGGATTTAATGACTAAGCTGGACCCGTAGTTGAAAGAGCGCGTTTTCCAGAACCATAGGCAAATAGCTGCTGTTTTGTCGGTATGTCTTGAAAACCCTGAGTACCTAACTTCGAAAATACGGGCCCTAAAAAGCGATAGATGTCCAAATTTAAAACATTTTCATTTACCAGTTTTGGATAATTCTCGTTAAAAAATATTTGTTTCATGTGAAGTTGTAGCTCCGATTTATAAACTCGACGTTGGTGTTTGACATTAAATCATTTTTTTAGGCCCGATAAAGACAGATATGCGAGGGGTGGCTGGGTCGTCATTTTGGGTACACCAAAAGGCATTTTTTACCGTATTTTTCTGTCAAAAATGCCTCAGAATGCCATAAATGACCTTAAAATGCCAAGCAATGCTGTCAGCGTGTAAACCAAAGTGCATTACCGAGCCAACCCTCCCAGATATGCGTCTGGTCGAGTTCATAAATCGGAGGTTAATGAGTGGTGGTTTAAACCTTTTGCCGTAAGATTACAATTTTTTGGTCGTGCCAATTTACGAGGAGTGATTAGGATTTTGCCTTTAAATGTCCCCGAAATGTTTCGAAATAATGCTTGAAATTGCCATCGGCGTGTACAGGGTGATCGGTTATAAGCCTGAGATAACTTTTTTTCTAATAGCCGTAGAAGAACCAAACAACTGGGTGAAAGGGTACCAAAAGTAACGCAAGGTGCTGAAAAACTTTTGCAAAAACGTTGCGACAGCAAAACTTCTCTACTATTGCGTTTTTGCTGTTGTCTGCCACAACTTCTTGAAAGTGTTGGTAAACCGTCGCCTAGCCCAATTTGGCAATCATTTTTGGGTTACTGCAATTGCCATTGCAGGGCCATTCCACGGTCACGCACAGGACATTTTTTTAACATTTTTTTCAACTTTTTGTGTTTTTTAAAATACTTGTTGTCCAGAAAAGTAGTATATAAAATATTTTTCATGTAGTTTAATGTATTGGGAAAATAATAAAATGGACCGAAACCCTCTACAGGACATTTTCGTTTTCCAAAAGTGTCATGTACGTGGCGGGCACTCAAGATTTTGTTACTAAATTACCATTAAAAAATTAAAAAAATAATTTATTTACTACTCTTCTGGACAACAAGTATTTTAAAAATCACAAAAAGTGGAAAAAAAAATGCCGAAAAAATGTCCTGTACGTGACCGTGGAATGGCCCTGCAGCACTTTTTGCAACCGATATAGCTTTTTCAGTTAACTTAATTAAAAAAAAAGAACATTTCTTCCAAAACCCGAAGAAAAAATGGCAAAAAAAGCAAAAATTGAATTTTATACATATAAATGGTTGATGCCGTTTTGAAAACAGAAGTATGGATGTATGAATGATGGAAATATTTATTTATACACACACTTAATATCGGATTTTTGACTGACTGAGTTTACTGACAATTGCTATGTTTTCATGGGTATTGAGTTCGTTTTCAAAACTCATTGTATCTTTCTCTTTTATATAGCGTGTTCTTTATCAAGACCAAGAACACGCTATATAAAAGAAAAAGATAGAATGAGTTTTGAAAACGAACTCAATACCCATGAAAACATAGCAAATATTACCACGAAACCTCACCAAAACACGCGCGCTTCACAAAATAAAATTTTTTCAAGTTTTTTTTATTTAATTTTTAGGTTACATTTTTTTTTGGATTGGAGCCAAAATAACCCAAACAGTTTTATCTCTAACTTAAAACTAGTTTTAGTTTCAAAAATTTACTCTTTTTTTACAGAATTTTTTATTTTATTTTGGATAAAATAATGTTTTTTTTTAAAGGTTGTTTTCGTGTGATGGCCGCCATTGAAACTAACAACTGGACAGCTAATATTGCTGTACTTTAGCCAATAATGTTTTTTTCCACTATTTTTTCTACTTAATATGAATAAGGGGCGGGGCTTTGTTCGCGAAGCAAGCCGAAAGAACTCGACGGTTATAATTACTGTGCTTTAGCTGAACATTTTTTTCTCTAACTATTTTGGCAACTTCCTGCACAGAAAGCGCATTATTGCCGAAACGACCCAAAAAAACCCGACAGCTAAACTTGCTGTAATATAGCAAAAAATGTTATTTTATGTTTAGGACTGATTTAAAAAAGTTACAAAGTTTGGCTTTAATGTATAGCTAACATTCTGCATATTTTTCTGCCCAAAGAATAGTATTTTTGAGCAAAGTTTAATAAACACTTTTGCTTTTAATACCAGTATGGGCATCATACATTATGAAAGCAAAAAGTATTACAAAAACTAAGCAAGCTAATTTACAACCCAAAAGGTGCTGTCAAAACGTTTTCACAGCTTTACTTTGGTCATAAATTCTAATGTGTACAATGTGTGTTACTTGGGGCACTTCATAGGGACCTCAAAATCACTAATAAAAATTATTCAGTTCAAATAGTATAAAGGGTGTGCCAAAAAGTTTTTTTTTTCTTATGGAACATAACAACAAAATGTCAAAATATATAGGGTGTTCCATAAGAAACCAAAACTTTCTGAAACACCTTGTATACTATTTTGATTTTGAGGCCCCTATAAAATAGCCTTTCACCCAGTTTTTCTTTGGGTCTTCTGCGGCTTTTAGAAAAAAAGTTATCTCACGGAACACTTATAACCGATCACCCTGTACACCAAAGTGCATTACCGAGTCACCCCTCAGCCGACAACGATAACTTTAACACTATTTGACAGTTTAAAATAGCCTTTTTGGTACAGGTTTTACGTCGAAGATCCCCGGTTATTTGATGTTTCGGATAATTTATTAGTTTTTGTTTTTCATTTTCAAAATAAAATTAGTTTACTGTGGTTTTCCATTCCAAGAAAAAATATATACCTTAAAGATTAAAGTGGGTACCTATTTAAAACACAGAAAAACACGCTTAGGTGTGTCTTGGGTACTGAGATCGCAGTGCTACCCTGTTCGAAATGGTGCGGAATTTAACAGAAGCTCGCCAAAACACATATGCGCATGCTTCGTACGTCCAAATTCTTATGTTAACTATCCGTCCGTTTGACGTGAGTTGTCGGGTGTTTTGGGCACGACCAAAAACTATCTAATAATAGTTTAAATTTATTCAATTTGGTCGTAGCCAAAAATCTAGTCAATAATTTTTTTTCTACTAGCGTACGAAAAATATCTACTCATTTTCTGCACTCACATTTATTTAACTAATCTGATAATACTTAAAAATAACAAAAAAGTGAGGGAAATTATACTAACCCTCTCATCCTAGGTACTTTTCAAAGTCAATTTGAATTACATTGATTCCAACGGCGGGGATGGGACGTTTCGGCGTGAGGACGTTTTGGCGTTGTACAACTAAATTTTAACATTTTTGGAAAATATATAATCTATTACCGGTTTCGATAAGATTTGCTTAGTACTCTTTTGTTTAGGTGGTAATGTTGGGTTGTGTAGGGTGGGGTGGGATATTTCTGAAAAATGTTAATATATATAACAAGTTGGTAAGAATTTGCTTAGTTTTTCTTTGTTTTAGTGGTAAGGTTTAATAAAATAAACGAAACGTTTTACACCCCCAATGGCACCAAAATAAACCAAAAGCTATCATGTTATCATTTTCATTTAAATATTTATTTGTTAAGTGTTTTATTTTGTTGAAAATGGGAGCATTCCTCACGTTATTGCCAGTAGAAAAAAAATTGTACCTCTTGCATCTTTGTTAACTTGATTGTGACAAAATCTTTTTTCTTTTTAATAAGGATGTAAAATAAAACTATACGATTTACAATGTTTTATTAGCAGTGCAATTATTTTTAACGTATGTTATATTGTGTCTTGTTTGGTAGGATTTCTTTCTTTAAAAAATTTTGAAAAAATATTAAATCTCCTTAGGAAAAAATTACACAGCATATCTAAAATTAGGGTTTATTATTAACTTCTTGTAACTTAGAGGTGCTAAAGATCTTAAAATATTTTTTATTTTAAACAATTATAAGTAAAAAACAAAACAAAGAAGTTAAAAGCTTAAAATATTTTCGGTTTAAAAAAAAAAGGTTCTTCCTATTAACAGTATCAGATCATTTGTATTAATATACATAAAAAATACAAGAATTGAACAAACATTTTTAATGTTGAAGATTTTTAGTTAAAAGTAAAGACCATACCAAGTAAATATTTTTCATAATTTTTTAATGTGTTCTCTTACCAGAGCCTTTGGGAAATTAAAAAACTAAAAACAAACTGTATTTATGTCTTCATGTCCTTAAAAGTATAACCGGATGATTGTATTTTTTATATATGTGGATTATTCAAACTTTTCCCTCAAAAGGAATATTTTTAGGTTTATAGCATCAACTTCTTGTAGATATTTTTGTTTAGGAAACTTTAAGTAAAAAAACGTGTCATTTCTGGAATTTCGACCAACAACAAGTTTTTCCGAATTTTATGTAATTATAGTTGCATGTAAGTATGTATATTTTTAAAAATTAAACTCATCAAATCGTGCCAATGTTATATTGTAAAAAATCATCGAAATAAGGATCTTTGATAATTTTGTAATTGTGTACATATCAAAAAAAAAAATGTGTAATAATTTGTTCCGTGATTGTTAGATTTTAAGGTTACGTAAATCTTTAGTTATTAATCATAAAACAAATATAGACAAAAAACATACAATTATTGGAGGAACTAAACTTAAAATTATTTTTTCTATATTTGTTTCAAATAACATTTTGAAAGTCTAGTTTTTTTGTTCAATTTTAGGCCGTATTCTGAGTATGAACATCGAAACCATGTCAAAGTCCAATAGATCTCAAAAACAAAAAAGGCCTAAAAGGTTTAAAAAATATAAAGTGCAATTTTAGTTAATTTCTTAAAACGTTAGTTAGCATTTGGCCTAAAATAATACAGTTACCTTCTCAAATCAAACAATAGGTTTGAGGCCAGTTGAAGAATCAAATAAAGTAGCTAGTTTTTTCGATATTTAAAGTCCCTCTATTTAAATTATTGACAAACCTATAATTTATTTTCTTTGTTTTACCAAAAATTTATAATTTTTTTAAATCATCAATTTTTGCCTCGCTCCGTTATGGTGTCGTTATAAATGATAACTTCTGATTATTAATGAAGACATCTTGTATTTTATTGATTTTTTTAACACCTAATTTCCTAGCAAAAAAACAACAAACTGTATTGCTATAAAATACAATTACAAAAAACAGACATTAATTTAGTATCATCTATAACGAAATCATTTAAGTGGTAACTATTACCGGGTGGGCCATAAAAAACCGGAGAAAATGTTTTTCGTTATAACTTTCGAACCATACCACCGATTTTAATGCAACAAACTGCACTTTGCAGGGAATTGAGCAAGACCTTGAATAAAAGTAGTTTTTCCGGCATCTTAGATTTTGAGAAACAACCTTTAACCTTCAAAGATCCACGTTTATTCTTATGTTACGGAAGATTTTTGGATTTTTTTATGAATTCGTAAAAAAACTCTGTTTCTGCCACGCAGAACGAGGTGCGAATCATTAAAATCGGTTAAGTGGTTCCCAAAAAAATAAAAAAATGTCAATCAGTGTTTTATGGATTATGCGATTGCCGTCTCAATTCTGTCTGCATACAATTTCTTATAAATTCATTATTACTAAACCGATTTTGATGAAATAAAAAGCCTCATGGCGAAAATCGATTGTTCTTTAACCACTGCTATTGAAATTTGCCGCCATCTTGAAAACCAAGATGGCGGACAGAATCAAACTTGACCCTTCAAAGAGGCTTGTTTATTCATATTTTCTGAAAAATATATTTTTTTTTTATTTGTAGAAAAGTTCTGATTTCGCCACGCTTAACGAGGTATAAATCATTAAAACCGGTTTAGTGGTTCTTAAAAAATTAATTTTTGTTTCCATCACTGTTTTCGAAGATTATACGATTGGCTTCTCAATTCCGTCTGCATTAACTTCCTCATAAATTCATAATTACTGAACCGATTTTAATTTAATAAAAAGCATTATGACAAAGATCCATTGAACTTTAAAGACCACTATTGAAATTTGTCGTATTTTGTAAACCCAAGATTGCGGACAAAAGCAAATTTGACCCTTCAAAGACGCTCGATTATTCTTATGTTTCGAGAACCTTTTCGACTTTTTTTTAAATTTTTCATCGGTTTAGTAATAATAAATTTATGAGAAAATGTATGCAGACAGAATTAAGACGGCAATCGTATAATCCGTAAAACACTAATTGAAATATTTTTTTTGGGAACCGCTTAACCGATTTTAATGATTGGTACCTCATTTTGCGTGGCAAAAACAGAGCTTTTTACGAGTACAGAAAAAGATCCAAAAATCTTTCGTAACATAAGAATAAACGTGGCTCCTTTCCGCCATCTTAGATTTTAAGATGGCGGAAAAAAAAATATTTTTATTTAAAGTCTTGCTCAATTTCCTGTAAAGAGCAGTTTGTTGTATTAAAATCGGTGGTATGGTTCGAAAGTTATGAGGGAAAACATTTTGTCCGGTTTTTTATAGCCCAGCCGGTAATTATAACTCGTCGCCCTAGATGTGAATGGAACTAATCCACATAACACTACTTTTGAGTAAAATAAGATTGAAAATTTTTTTGTAGCATAAAAACGGTTATTTTTTGTGTCCTATCATAAACATAGTAATAACTAAAAAAGTAAACGAAGGTTAGATCTTTTGTCGACATAAAATATGGACATTTTTAAAGTAGTTGGTATCATTAACTCAAAATTGAATATTTTGTGGATTAGGACCATTCACATCTGGGCGACGAATTATGTGTGTCAAAAAAAAATCTGTTTCTTTCTACGATAATGAATTCAAATGATTTTAGAACCTCTGTATATAGATGCCTACTGAAAAGCACTGAGGTGTTTTTCTAAAAAATTGTACTTTGAGGGCAAAAAATAAGGAAAACTGTATTAAACAATTGTCTCATAGCCTAAGTTTAACTTGCCTATGTTTATAAAAAACACTGATAAAAATACTCAGTTTTAAACATTATCACATTATTTATTTGTCAAAAAAAATATTTGTATACAATTAAAAATCGAAATAAAAACTATGGTGTATAAAATATAGTTACGTGTTTGAATTATACAGCAGCAATTCCACCAGCTGTTTTTTCGTATTCTTATCCATAGATTTAACATGTTCTAACGCCTGATCTGGAGTCCTTTTATCATTAATAAATAATTCGCTTAGCTGATTTGGGTTTGGTTCAAATTTTTTGATCACCAGATCCTTTAGGGGTATGTCGTAGTAGACAACAACCTAGAAAAATAAAAAAACTAGTTTATTATATTAGTTTCAACATCACTTAATTAAAAACGATAAAAGAATTTAAAACCAATGGAAATGTGGAAAAAAATATATTTGCAAAAAAGCGGCAGACGTATTTTAGATACAAAGATTCCCTCCTTTGCAGTTAGGATCGACAAATTAAGGCATTTTATGGAAGGCTCCACAGACCTAAAAACCATCACCCTGTTTTATCTATAACTTTATTTGTAAAAAAATTTTTGTTTGACGGTCACTATAAAAGAAACAATCCGAAATAGTGAAAAACTGCTCCTGTGATATCTATCTATATCTATATATATATTATCAATTAATAACTATTAATTATGTTTTTTTTATGTTAAATTGAGAGGTAAAAGAGATTTCAATTTTTTGGCCATTTAAAAAGTTTGTCATGACATTATACAATAATAATAATCAAAACAAACAAAGTGGGTGCTATAGTGTAATTTTTCAGTTTTTTTTTCCTGTAGAACCTGGTTTTCTGGCAATAATTTGAATTTTATATAGTTATTAAAAAAAGACTAAATACAAAATCAGTTTTCGTTAGATAGCTAGCAAGATTTTGTCTACTTTTTATTTCACATGCTGAAAAAGTTAATTATTTGTTTCATCCTTTGTGGAACTTGTAATATAAAAAAGTGCAATTATTACTTACCTGTTTCCTGTCTTTTTATAATAACAAAATTTACAACAAGCAACATAGAATAATCACACAAAACTACATCCCACAAAACAAATGCATTGTTAAAAAGAATAAAGGACCAGGCAGACCAGTAAAGGTAACCTTTTAATGAAATTTCCTCAAATTTTGAATGTCTGTTTTTTCTAAACAAAAAGTCATAGATTGAAAAAGATCCTATGGCTAGTTTTCAAGATTAAATCGAAAAACACAACACTTTATTTTTTTACCCTAACTGGTTTTCCAGGTTGTTTAAAATCGCCATACATTAAAAAATACATTATAAATTAGTCCATTACCAATGGAAAAACAGAAAAAAAAACTAAATCTGGCATCCCAATGAGCATTTTTGTCTATATAGAAGTTACAGCAAATAATATAAAACCTTCATAAAATAACCAAAAGTTATATTATTTAGTGTTAGTGATAATCTTATAACTCTAATATATCTCTTAAATGAGTAAAAAAGACTTGAAAAACAACTGACCAACACCAGCTTATAAAAATTTATGGTACATAGTAATGGATAGAAAAACAACATATAGATTTTATAAAACTTCCTTATGAACCCTCAAGTCTAGATATTATTATAAAAAGGTTATACAACTGTTCTAACAATACTACATAACAAATTAAAGGTTTTTATCGATTTAGAAATATAAATTTTCCATCTTTCTTTCCTTTGCTTGTTATGTATTATTCTTTTTCTTTTTAAAATAAAAAATTTATAAAATGGTGTTTACCAATCTTCTAAAATAAATTAAAATGGAAGTGAGATAAGTTGAAGCAGGAATATGAATATTTATATACTATAGGTTAAATAAAAGCTGTTTTCCCAGTCATCCTACTCTGATAATCAGCTGCGGTCCCCTTATGTACTGTATAGTTTTCGAATACACTCACAAAATTTTCATGGGCTACAAAAATACTTGAGAAAACGGGAAAAAAAAAATTATTTAAATAATACTTTTTTTCACATATGTTTTTTGCTTTCTGGGAGAAATATTGAATTTTGTATTTTGTTCTTAACCCTAAACAAGCAATATTTCGATTAAAGCACATGTTGAAACCCCATAAATAACGTTTTTATTTTGGTCAAAAACCTATTGTTGGAATCCAAAATGGCGAAAATTTACGACAATTCTATAAAAAAAAAAACAATACAATTGGGTCAGTCCATATCAAGTCAACCAGGGTATTTTACCACACCATCTCCGATGTTGATGATTTTTAGTATACATGTTTTTCCTACCAAAAAACTGGAAAATCCAAAATTTCAGACTTTTTTGACCAGTTGTTTATTTTGAATTAATTTTTGAAAATCGAAAAAGTCACTTATTTGTCCTTAACATGTGCGCACAAAATTAGGAATATCCAAAGAACCACTTATAATAGAAAAGTAGGTGAAGGTTCATTTTAAAGCTCTTATAAAGACCTTTCATATGAGAATATTGCATAACATATATTAAAAAAAAAATAAAAAAAAAAATTTTTGATTTTTTTTTTTGAAAAATTTCAAAAAGGCCCTTTTTAATTTTTTTCAAAAAATTATATTATTTTCTTTAAAGTGTTATTAAACTATTCACAAAATTTTGAGATGGACAAATCATGGGTTCAATGTGAAAAAATTTATTAAAAATGTCACATGCATGAAAAATCGCCTATAAATAGACAATGCATTTTGGTAATTAGAAGAATATAATGGGGTTTAAAGCGATATTATAAAAATATTTAACAATATTTTATTTAATAAAAAATTATATCCTACGTTTCATTCTGTATCAGTAATCAGATTAACATTGCCCCCCATTGTAATATTTACTTACAAAACCTCTTTTCCACCGGAGACGTACTATTGGATGTTCCAATTCTTAGGAAAATATGCCTGTATAAACCTGCCAATACTTTTGTGAAATACTGCCTGTTTATTCCTGTTTAACATTAAGGACACACCTCCTTCATTTTATTGGTCTGTTTAGGTACATTGTGGGGATTTGCTGACATGAAAATTCCTGCATAAATTGATTTTAAATTTTTGGCAAGTATCTTCCTGATACAGCTCCAAATAATCGATACATAATAGTTCGACTGAAGGTTTATCAAAAGTCATCTCTGTGTAATTTTAAAAGTTTCAACTATGGGTGAGGCAAGTGGATGGACTAAATATAAAGTAAAGTGCTGTGATCCACTAGAGTTAAAAATCAAGCATTTTGGGAAATTAAGAAATGTGACCAAGTGGATGTGCAGTTACAAAAATGTCAAAATGGGAATGAAAATCTGTGATGGTTGTAGACTAAAGCTTTCAAAGGAGTTTAAGGCATCTGAAGAAGATGAGGCAGGGTAAGTAACAAATAGTATTTTTTAATATAAAATTAATAAACTAAACCAATTGCGTCAAGTACGGAGTGGAAAAATCTCATGGCATTATTTTGCATGGCATTATTTTGCATGGCATTTTGAGAATACAGACATTATGTACAAATTTCTTGGCATTATGTACACATTTTGGGTCAGCTGTTACCCCCTTTTTAAGTTCTTATAAAAAACTAACTTTTTAAATTTTTTTAGACCCAGTCAAGTTCCAGAAAATGATCCAGATTTTCAAGATCCTGCTGAATCATTTACTCTTTTAAACAAGTCATTGGAGCTTCTTGGTGTGTCGCCGATTAAAAGAAAAAATGTATACAAAGAAAAAATTGATATTGTACAGCATACAATTGCGAAAGCATTTACAAAGGAATCAGATTCAACGCTAGTAAAGGAATGCCAGAGTGACGAAAGTAAAATGATTAAGCAGTTAAAGGACAAATTTTTAAAAACCGAAAAGAGGAGTGAGAAAATACTAGTTTTATCATGTTTACCTCAAAGTTGGAGTAGAAAGAAGATTGAAGAAGAATTTGGAGTTTTTCAATATTTGGCCAGAGCTGTAAAACAGTTAGTTAAGGACAATGGGATATTATGTTCTCCTAACCCCAAACCGGGAAAGACCCTTAGTGATAGAGTGGCCCAAATAGTGGTAGATTTTTACCAAAGGGATGACATTAGCAGGACCATGCCAGGTAAAAAAGATTATGTTGTTATCAGAAAATATGGAGCTGAAAAAGAATATGTACAAAAAAAATTAGTCTTAGCTAATTTAAAAGAAATTTATGCATTGTTTAAAACTGAGTACCCCAATGAAAAAATTGGGTTTTCAAAATTTTGTGAACTGCGACCCAAAAACTGTATACTGGCAGGAAAAAGTGGGACTCATACTGTATGTGTATGTACTATACATCAAAATATAAAACTAATGCTCAATGGCTCCAAATTAAATAAGCTATATGATGAAAATAACAGGCCTCTTGCAATATCTTATCATGATTGCCTTTATAAACTAATGTGTAATCCACCTTCAGTGGACTGTTTTTTAAGCAATAGATGCAAGCAATGTCCTGGAGTAGAACAGTTTAAAAATACGTTAATAGAAAAATTTGAGGAAGAATTAATTGATGAGGTCTCATTTAAAAAGTGGGTCTCAGTAGATAGGTGTACTATGGAAATGTTAAGAAAAGTGATGATTTTGTCCAGGAATTTACTGATGATCTTGTAAAACTTAAATCACATTCTTTTATTGCAAAAATGCAAAAAGATAGATACAATGAAATAAAAATTAACCTTAAACCTGGAGAGTCTTTGATCACTTGCGACTTTGCGGAAAATTATTCCTTTGTTATGCAAGATGAAGTCCAGTCTTATCATTGGAATAACAGCCAGGCAACCCTCCACCCTTTTGCCATTTATTTTCTAAGTGATGGTAAACTGCACAACCTGAATTATGTGTTTATTTCGGAAAGCTTGACACATAATACAATTGCATTTCATTTATTTAAAAAATTAATGCCTGATTTAAAAATCAAAATACTAGGACTTAACAAAATTTTTTATTTTTCGGATGGATGTGCTGCGCAGTACAAAAACAAAAAGAATTTTCTGAATATATGCCTGCATAAAAAAGATTTTGGTGTTGAAGCAGAGTGGCATTATTTTGCCACCTCGCATGGCAAAAGTGCCTGCGATGGCTTGGGAGGAACTGTTAAAAGACTTGCTGCCAAAGCCACTTTGCAGAGGCCCTATGACAATCAAATAATGACACCTCTACAATTGTTTACTTGGTGTGAAGAAAACATATCTGGCATTGATTTTAAATATTGCACAGAAGCAGATTATACAAATCATGAAATAATTTTGAATAAAAGATTTGCGGAAGTCTTAACAATACCGGGGACACAAAAAATTCATGCTGTAATTCCTCTTACAGAAAGCACGTTTTTGGCAAAACAGTTTTCTACATGCTTAGAGGTCGAAACACATAATCTTTTTAAAGGTGGAAGCATTATTTTGCAAAATATCGAGTCAGGGTTTGTCACTGTAGAATATGACAGTGCTTGGTGGCTGGCTTGTGTCTTGGGGAAAAATAATGAGAGCGGAGAACTGAAAGTAAGCTTTCTTCATCCACGAGGACCTGCCTCATCATTTTTTTTACCGAACACCTCAAGATATTTTAATTATTAAACCAGAAAGTCTTATAAAAAAAGTTGAACCCAACACTGCTACTGGCAGAACTTACAATGTCAGCAAAAAAGAAATGTCAGATTCATCAGAAATTCTTAAAAGAAAGTTAAAAAAATAAATTTAAGGTATATAGTTAGTCTTAGTGTTTTCTGTCTAATTTTTATCAACGAAGTAGAAAAGTTTGTTTATTTCTTTTGCGAGTTTAAAATAAAATAATTTGTAGATAAAGCCTCTGGGTATTTTTTAAAACCTGTATCCATCCAACAAATTTATTTATTTTAATATCCAGTGCACTATTGGTGCTCCTAAAATATGTTTATTTTTTTAAATGCATGATTTTTAATGTACTAAATATTTTTGATATTTTTTTTGACATTGAACCCATCATTTCTCCATCATAAAATTTTGTGGATAATTAAGTAACACTTTGACCAAAATTATATATTTTTTTCAAAAAAATTAAAAATGGCCTTTTTGAATTTTTCAATTTTTTTTTTTCAATTTTTTATTTTCAATTTTTTTTTTGTTAAAATTATGTTGTGATATTTCATAAAAAAGAGCTTCAAAATGACTTTAAAATGAGCCATTTATTACTTTCCTAGTGTAAGTGGTTCTCGAGATATTGCTAGTTTTGTACATTCTTGTTAAGGTCAAAATGCTGACTTTTTTATTTTGAAAAATTAAAAAAAAAAAAAACTACGAATCAAAAAAATCTAAAAATTTGCATTTTCAACTTTTCTGGTAAGAAGAAAATATATACCAAAAATCATCAAAATTGGAATTGGTCGCGTAAAATTTTTGTGATTTTTTGGTTGAGTTGATATGGAATGACCCAATTATACCACTGTTTACCTCTTTCAACTTTTTTATCAACGTTTTAAAACATGATGCTAGTTGGAACAAAAGGCTGCAGGTGGCGCAGTGTTGAACACTGAAGGTCCGTTTCTGCGAGCTTAATATAGTTACCATTGTTTTCTTTTCCTAAATGTATTCGTCTGAGAGAGGTCAATTTAGAAGAAAAGAAAAGAAAATTACAAAATTTAAACCCACGCGGGGTTTAAATAGTAAACACTCTGTAGAATAAATTAACATTTACTTGGTTTATACGGCCCGTAAACCGTTTTTATTTTAATGCGGTTTACCGCCAATGCGCATTTCGCCTACTGTTTATATGTTGAAATTAAAAACGCTTTCGGATCAGATGCTCCAGCGCTGCCAACCTTGACGCAACCAAAAGCCGACTGGTTGGTATAGTGGGTACATACCTGGTTTCACATCGGAATCGACCTTGAACTCATTTTGAACTTTTCGGTTGGCAGCACTGCCTTCAAAAACGGTTTGAGGGTTTATACCATCGACGTAGGTTAGTACATCGATGGTTTATACGCACTTTTAAACTCGCGCATCGGACTTCTTTAAACGGTTTAGGTAGTGTTTACACATGCGTTTTAGGAAAACGGTTTGAAATTTAAACGGTTTAACGGACCCGTATAAACTAAGTAATTGGGACTATATGTCATTCTAATTAAAATTTACCCTTGTTAATTAATTTTTCCAATTAATACTTGATGTCACACAACGATTTAGATGAGCAATAATAAAATAAGGAGGAGATTAATTTTGTATTTATTTAAAAGATGTTTTTATTTATGAAATGTATTAAAAAAACTTAAATGCAAGTTTTTTTTTATATTTCTGTCACTGTCGAAATGTCAGTTTAAAAATATTGGCGCTGCATTCAATCACAAATAGCGAGTTCGGATCTTTTACCTCTGCTTGCACCTTGGCTTGCAGCAACTTCTACTGATGAAAGCTACAGCTTTAGAATGAGTGGGATTTGAGCAAGGAAAAATTTTTTGACTGATCTTTTAGATAACCTCAATGATTTACTTTTGGTATTTTTTTCGTGCATAATCAGTGACCTTCACTTATGTTTGTTTTGCCTCGTAGTGCCCTCATAAATATATTTTTTGTGCTAAAAACGGGTGCAAAATATGGCGTTGTAAATCCTTGTAAAAGCGGTTACTTAGGGAAATTATAAAAGAACTTATTATCAAATGCCACGAAACAATCCTTTCTGGGGTCTATAAATTTAAATCACCCCCCTGAGGTGGTCTAAAAAATCACCAACTTTATAACCTCATATACAAATAATGAAGCTATTATGTGCCAAATTTTTGGCGTATTCACCATTTTCCATTTTGAAAACTGTCAAAAAAAATTAGTTTTAGGGTATTTTCTTCTAAAATATGGTTTATTTTGAGAAAAAAGCAGTTTTTCAGTGGTATTTTGCAATAACACTACAAAACAATCAATAACTTTGTGTCTCTTCTGTATGGGTAAGTGTTTTTTGAAAATTGGTTTTAAAATTTAGTACCCCCCACACGTGCAAATATTTAGACCTGTGGGGCGAACTATTTTAGATCTTAAATTAAACTTTTTTGACTTTTGATTTTGCCTTTAAACCGACGATATTGCCTCCGCTGTTGTTTAATATCTATAGTAGGAAAATAATAGAGAACGCACTTTTAGCTTTTAGATAACCTCAATGATTTACTTTTGGTATTTTTTTCGAGCATAATCAGTGACCTTCACTTATGTTTGTTTTGCCTCGTAGTGCCCTCATAAATATATTTTTTGTGCTAAAAACGGGTGCAAAATATGGCGTTGTAAATCCTTGTAAAAGCGGTTACTTAGGGAAATTATAAACGAACTTATTATCAAATGCCACGAAACAATCCTTTCTGGGGTCTATAAATTTAAATCACCCCCCTGAGGTGGTCTAAAAAATCACCAACTTTATAACCTCATATACAAATAATGAAGCTATTATGTGCCAAATTTTTGGCGTATTCACCATTTTCCATTTTGAAAACTGTCAAAAAAAATTAGTTTTAGGGTATTTTCTTCTAAAATATGGTTTATTTTGAGAAAAAAGCAGTTTTTCAGTGGTATTTTGCAATAACACTACAAAACAATCAATAACTTTGTGTCTCTTCTGTATGGGTAAGTGTTTTTTGAAAATTGGTTTTAAAATTTAGTACCCCCCACACGTGCAAATATTTAGACCTGTGGGGCGAACTATTTTAGATCTTAAATTAAACTTTTTTGACTTTTGATTTTGCCTTTAAACCGACGATATTGCCTCCGCTGTTGTTTAATATCTATAGTAGGAAAATAATAGAGAATGCACTTTTAGCTTTTAGATAACCTCAATGATTTACTTTTGGTATTTTTTCGTGCATAATCAGTGACCTTCACTTATGTTTGTTTTGCCTCGTAGTGCCCTCATAAATATATTTTTTGTGCTAAAAACGGGTGCAAAATATGGCGTTGTAAATCCTTGTAAAAGCGGTTACTTAGGGAAATTATAAACGAACTTATTATCAAATGCCACGAAACAATCCTTTCTGGGGTCTATAAATTTAAATCACCCTCCTGAGGTGGTCTAAAAAATCACCAACTTTATAACCTCATATACAAATAATGAAGCTATTATGTGCCAAATTTTTGGCGTATTCACCATTTGCCATTTTGAAAACTGTCAAAAAAAATTAGTTTTAGGGCATTTTCTTCTAAAATATGGTGTATTTTGAGAAAAAAAGCAGTTTTTCAGTGGTATTTTGCAATAACAATACAAAACAATCAATAACTTTGTGTCTCTTTTGTATGGGTAAGTGTTTTTTTAAAATTGGTTTTAAAATTTAGTACTCCCCACACGTGCAAATATTTAGACCTGTGGGGCGAACTATTTTAGATCTTAAATTAAACTTTTTTGACTTTTGATTTTGCCTTTAAACCGACGATATTGTCTCCGCTGTTGTTTAATATCTATAGTAGGAAAATAATAGAGAATGCACTTCATAACTGCGAAGAGAGTCTGACCATAAACGACATAAAAATCAACAAACTACGATATGCCGACGACACTGTCATAACAGGCTGGAAGACCTGGAATAGTTGAATCAAATTGCTGCCAAAAGTTCGCAATTCGGGCTTAACTTAAATGTTGAAAAAACAAAATGCATGGTTATATCCAAGGAAAAGAACATCAGAGGCATGTTACAAGTAAATGGGCAGCAAGTCGAACGCGTGGATTCATACAAATACTGGTGTTGTCTCCTCAATGAGAACTGGGACAACATTCAAGAAGTTCGCGCAAGAACTGAACAGTCCAGGTTATCTTTTATCAAAATGAGATCAGTGTTGTGTAGTCGCGATCTTAATAACACTATCCGAATTCGTGTGCTTCGGTGTTATGTTTTTAGCATCTTATATTATGGAATGGAAGCAGGGACACTGACTGAGGCGATGTGCAAAAGTTAGTGTTATCGTAGGATATCTTGGAAGGACAGAGTAACTAATATGGATGTTTTGCTTAGAATAAATGAGGATCTTAAAGGTTTATTTACCATCAAAAAAACAAAAACTTGAATATTTTCGACATATTTTGAGAAATGACAAATATAAACTTTTAAAATTGAAAATAGAAGGCAAAACTGAAGGCAGAAGAGGTACGGGTCGTAGACGGATACCAAGGCTTAAAAATCTTAGACAATGGTACGGTGTTAGTACTACGACACTTTTCTGAAAAGCAGTGGACAGCCCAATGAGCATTTTCAGAAACAGAAACGGCAAATGTGAACACCCCGGAAAATACTCGCCTGTACACCCTTCGAACCCGCAATCTAACTATATTCTTGAGATAGTTACCTCTGATAGTTATGCGGGCTTGAAGTGTGTGGAGGCGGGTATTTTTCCTGGTATGTGTAGTATGCTGGATCTCTCGAGGAATGCATTTAGGAAAAGAGAACAATGGTAACTATGTTAAGCTCGCAGAAACGGACCATCAGTGTTCAACACTGCGCCATCTGTAGCCCTTTGTTCCAAGTAGCATCATTTTTTAAAAGGGTTATAAAATAGTGTTGACGAGGTAAACAGTGGTATAGTTGTATTGTTTTTTTTTTATAGAATTGTCGGAAATTTTCACCATTTTGGATTACAAAAATAGGTTTTTGGCCTAAATAAAAACGTTATTTATGGGGTGTCAACATGTGTTTCAATCGAAATATTGCTTGTTAGGGTTAAGAACAACATACAAAATTCAATATTTGTCCCAGAAAGAAAAAAACGCGTATGAAAAAAAAAACCGATATTTAAATTAATATTTTTTTTTCTCGTTTTCTCAAGAATTTTTGGAGCCCATAAAATTTACGTGAGTGTATTCGAAAACTATACAGTACACACGGGACCGCAGCTGATTTTCAGAGTAGGATGACTTGAAAAACAGCTTTTATTTGACTATAGTATATAAATATTCATATTCCTGCTTCAGCTTATCTCACTTTCATTTTTATTTATTTTAGAAGATTGCATTTTATAAATTTTTTTATTGTAAAAAGAAAAAGAATAATACATAACAAGCAAAGGGAAGAAAGATGGAAAATCTATATTTCTAAATCCATAAAAACCATAATTTGTTATGTAGTGTTGTTAGAACAGTTGTAAAACCTTTTTATAATAATCTCTATACTTGAGGGCTCATAAGGAAGTTTTATAAAATCTATATGTTGTTTTTCTATCCATTACTATGTACCATAAATTTTTATAAGCTGGGGTTGAACAGTTGTTTTTCAAGTCTTTTTTACTCATTTAAGAGATATATTAGAGTTATAAAATTATCACCAACACTAAATAATATAACTTTTGGTTATTTTATGAAGGTTTTATATTATTTGCTGTAACTTTTATATAGACAAAAATGCTCATTGGGAGGGTACAGATCGCGCTGATGACAGCCAACTTGCAAAAGAAGATGGTGATCATAGTCTGAGAGCAGGACTGAGGGCAGGCAAAAATGTGGGGTGTTTATTAGTAATAGGATTCCTTACTTAGAGCGGTTATATAATCAAATGTGTCACGTAGTTTAAGGGAGGGTTATTTTACATTTTAACTAATTTTAATTGTTTTTATTATTGTTTAATTTTCTTAACACATTTAGAGATATGCTAAAAAAGTCTACCATAACAAGATGTTTCGGGTTAGACCTTGGAATAACCTTACTATTGTCCAACTAATTCAAAACTTGCATATCACAAATATACTGCAAACAAACAAAATACTAGTAAAGGACTTACCGTGTTCTTAAAAGTGACATACACCATGGCAGTGACAGGAGGCTCGTTTTTGTCCAAACTGTACCAACCACTGTGAAAGGCTCGGACTGGTTCTTCGAGATGAAATCTGTAAAGTAAAAACCAAAGACGAAATAACAAAAAATTCGTACGTTCGTACGAATATTGTTTTATATACAGGGTTCGAAAGTTCTCGTCTAGGGTAAGAACGCTATATCATTTAGATGCACTTAAGAGAGATGTCGGCCAGGCAACGTTATCAAGCAAACAGCGCTTTAGCCGAGTGGTCAACAGCTGGCCAAAAATTTGTACACCTACTGAAATATTGTCAAGTCTTGTCCAAGATTCTTAAGTACTGTCCAGTATTGTTAAGTGTTGTCTAGTATTGTCAACTATTGTCTCCAGTATTGTCAAGTATTGTCCAGTATTGTCAAGTATTGTCCAGTATTGTCGTCAGGTATTGTTAAAGTATTTTCAATGACTTGTACACCTACTGTCTGCAGCTGATGGCCCCTCGGGGTCAACAGCTGGTCCAAAATTTGTACACCTACTGTCAAGAACTGAAATATCGGCTTTAGGTTAATTTTTTCGAAGACGCGGGCGTGAAGGAGATCGTAGACGTATTTTTTCTTAATTAATCAGTTAGAAAATCTTTTATGTAAGACCTGAAGATCAGGCGCCCCTTCGCGACTCTGTACATCTAAGGAGGGGAGATGAGCCCCGTTTCCTCAGAAATGTTTGCAAAATAAAGGAGTCTACAAGAATTAAAAAAAAAACACCCCTCTGTTATTAAATTTATTATTTAAAGTTAAACAAGACGCCCAATGAGCATTTTCAGAAACTTCTGGTGACAGATATTTATATATTTATTATAAAGAGGGTTCCATTGATACCCTAGGGTATTTAGAAGTTTCCTACAAGAATTGAGTTTGTATGTTTGTTTTATTGAAGGCTCTAAATTGATGGTACCCTAAAGTAACATAAAACTGGCGTTAACAATATTTCCACGGACATCCTTATAAAAATTAAAGTCATCGGTAACAAATGTTATATAAATTGGTGTTAACAATGTTTCCACTAACATATTTATAAAAATATAAGTCATCAGTGACAAAAGTTATATAAATTGGTGTTTGAAATCTTTCTGTCAACCCACCTATAAAACCGTAAGTAACTATCAATTAAAGATATATAATAGATTGGTTTTTAAAATGTTGCTATCAACCCACTTATAAAACTTAATTAACCAACAACAAATTTATATAAGATAAAATTGAAAATATTTCGAGAGAAACTTATAAAAACTTGGGAACTCACACACAATAGTTATATAAATTGGTGTCTGTAATATTCTTATGAACTCATTCATAAACCTTTTTTGGGTAATTATGCAGTATACGGTTTTCTGCCATTTTTGATTTTTTTTGAAAAATTCTTTATGAGGGCACCTTCTAGGGTCCCTAGGACCCCAAATCCGCCTGCGCCCGATTTTTTTTTCTTTTTTTTTTTTTTAACGAGAAAAAAGGGTGCCCAGGGGGGGGTTGTAAAGTGTTTTTTTTAATTGTTTTGGGTTGGTTTGGATTAGGTTGGGTTGGACTGTGTTGGTTTGGTTTGTTTTAGTGAAAAAAAAATAAAAAAAAAACAAAAAAAATCAAAAAAAAAACCAACCGGCGCAGACGGATTTGGGGTCCTAGGGACCCTAGAAGGTGCCCCCATAAAGAATTTTTCAAAAAAAAAACAAAAATGGCAGAAAACCGTATACTGCATAATTACCCTTTTTTGCCCATAAGGTGTTTTCTATAATGTTGTTATTAATTTATTTATATAGTGATTATAATACAACTTTTTTTAGAACAAAAAAAACAATTTTAATTTATTTTGGCAATTATAATAACAAAACAAACAAGATTTTTTAAGGTTAATTTTGTGACATCAAAAGGCGCGTTTTTGCGAAATGAAAAGGAGCGTTTTTGCGACATCAAAAGGCGCGTTTTAGCGAGATACCATACCATTATTATCTTGTTTTAATTACATCAATCTGAGAGAGATAAGAGATCCAAATCTTCTTGAGATAGTTGCCGATGACAGGTATCGGGATCGAATGCATTTTACACCCGATTCTCACCAGCGTTTCCCATGCGCAGTCACCCTGACTCAAAAAACTCATCACGTGGTCCGACATGAACTTGTATAGGCAAATCTCGCTTAGACCACGTGATACGTGTTTTAATTCGGGGGACCCACGAATGAGAGAGAAACGCATAGATGGGAACCGTGTTTTAGAAAAAGAGAACAATATAGTAACCGTGTTAAGGTCGCAAAAACGCACCGTGAAACTTCGAGCGCATACGCTGATACTGCTGGTCGACGGCAAATGTGAACACCCCGGAAAATACTCGCATGTACACCCTTCGACCCCGCAATCTAACTATATTCTTGAGATAGTTACCTCTGACAGTTATGCGGGCTTGAAGTGTGTGCAGGCGGGTATTTTTCCTGGTATGTGTAGTATGCTGGATCTCTCGAGGAATGCATTTGGTGTACAGCACTGGTGTACAGGAAGTAGCAAGTTAGCTACTCGAATACAATAAAATCGACAAAAAACTGATTTTAGTGAAAAATCCTATAAATCTGAAACCTCCATCTTTCAACACCTATATCTCTGAAACCGTGGGTCGGATCAAAAAGAGGTCTAGTTAAACGTTGATCAGGGAAAACCCAGTGGAAAACAGATCTACAACATATCAAACGCCCAGCTCATTCCAACCGAAAGCTAAGTGCAAAACTTTTTGCATGTAAAAGCTAGTATGTTGTTCTTTAAAAGCTTAAACAACATATCTAGAGCTTTTTTGAAGCAATTTATAATTCAGTATATTTTTTTTTCATTTTTAAAATAATCTTAAATTAAAAGCTCACATGTTTTTTAAGGCTAAACTCTGCAAACTGCGGGTTGTTTATTAATTTCAGCATTGGTTTTTGTGTATTGGTGATGTAAAATACCTTATAGAAATAATTCACTTTTCATTTAAATAATTAATTTATTAGTTTAGCCAATAAATATAATTTTTGATCCCATTTAATCAACACTTTAACAGATTCCCGACTAGTCGCGATCGCATCGTTGACTCAACCAAAAAATCATACACCAAAGTAGCAGTGGAGTAGCAAGAAACCGACTCTGGGGCGGGGGAGTTACATCCTTTCATAAAAATCAACTAACTAACTATATATGGCCAACTTTTAAAAATTAGATAAGTGCCTATTGCTTGAGCTCTTGAACTGAAGAGAGGGGCGGTTTAATAGCTGTTAAGTTATTGTATACAAAATGCGCCGCCTGCAAATTTTTTTAAAAAAATTACACTAAAATGTTATTTTTTACGCGGTTCAAATGTTGCTGACCAAACAATTGTAACAATATTTAATATTGGTGTAGCGCCGCAGGCCAAACCTTTGATAAAAAAAAACAAAGAATTTTTTAAAAATTTTGATCTTTTAGGTTTTTTGTAAAATATTTTTGAAAAAGTATATTGGGTTAGATCCCAATGAGCATTTTCGGAAACCTCTGGTGACAAAAATTTATATAATTATTATAAAGAGGGTTCCATTAATGCCCTAGGGTATTTAGAGGTTTCCTACAGGAATTGAGTTTGTATTTATTTTATTAAAGGTTCTAAATTGATGGTACCCTAAGGTAACATAAAACTGGCGTTAACAATATTTCCACGAACATCTTTATAAAAATTAAAGTCATCAATTGGTGTTAACAATGTTTCCACCAACATATTTATAAAAATATAAGTCATCAGTGACAAAAGTTATACAAATTGGTTTTTGAAATCTTTCTGTTAACCCATCTATAAAACCGGAAGTAACTATCAATTAAAGATATATAGATTGGTTTTTAAAATGTTGCTATCAACTCACTTATAAAAACTTAATTAACCAACAACAAAGAGACACTTTTATATAAATTGGTGCCTGTAATATTCTTATGAACTCATTCATAAACCTTTTTTGCCCATTCTTTATATATAATTTCTTTGTATAGTGGTTATAATACCACTGTTTTTACAACAAAAATTTTAATTTATAACAAAACAAACAAGATTTTTTAGGTTAACTTTGTGACATCAAAAGGCTCGTTTTTGCGACTTTAAAAGGTGCGTTTTTGCGACATCAAAAGGCGCGTTTTTGCGAGATACCATACCATCATTATCTGGTTTTAATTACATCAATCTGAGGAGACACATAAGAGATCCAAATCTTCTTGAGATAGTTTTCGAAGACAGATATCGGGATCGAATGCATTCTACACCCGATTCCGACCAGCGTTTCCAATGCGCGGCCACCCTGACGCAAAAAACTGGACCGATATGAGCTTGTATAGGAAAATCTCGCTTAGACTACGTGATCCGTGTTTTGATTCGGGTAGCCCACGCATAAGAAACCCATAGATGGAAACCGGGTTTTAGAAAAAGAGAACAATATAGTAACCGTGTTAAGTTCGCAAAAATGCACCGTGAAACTTCGAGTGCACAGTGCGCACGGCTGATCGGCGGCAATGTTTTATCTTCTTGAGATAGTTACCTCTGACAGTTATGCGGGGTTGAAGGGTGTGCAGGCGTGTATTTTTCCTGGTATGTGTAGTATGCTGGACCTCTCTCAGACGAATACATTTAGGAAAAGAGAACAATAGTAACTATGTTAAGCTCGCAGAAACGGACCTTCAGTGTTCAACACTGCGCCATCTACAGCCTTTTGTTCCAACCAGCATCATGTTTTAAAACGTTGATAAAATAGTGTTGAAAGAGGTAAACAGTGGTATAATTGTATTGTTTTTTTTTTTATAGAATTGTCGTAAATTTTCGCCATTTTGGATTCCAACAATAGGTTTTTGACCAAAATAAAAACGTTATTTATGGGGTTTCAACATGTGCTTTAATCGATATATTGCTTGTTTAGGGTTAAGAACAAAATACAAAATTCAATATTTCTCCCAGAAAGCAAAAAACATGTGAAAAAAAAGTATTATTTAAATAAATATTTTTTTTCCCGTTTTCTCAAGTATTTTTGGAGCCCATGAAAATTTTGTGAGTGTATTCGAAAACTATACAGTACACACGGGACCGCAGCTGATTATCAGAGTAGGATGGACTGGGAAAACAGCTATAGTATATAAATATTCATATTCCTGCTTCAACTTATCTCACTTCCATTTTAATTTATTTTAGAAGATTGGTAAACACCATTTTATAAATTTTTTATTTTAAAAAGAAAAAGAATAATACATAACAAGCAAAGGGAAGAAAGATGGAAAATTTATATTTCTAAATCGATAAAAACCTTTGTTATGTAGTATTGTTAGAACAGTTGTAAAACCTTTTTGTAATAATATCTAGATTTGAGGGTTCATAAGGAAGTTTTATAAAATCTATGTTGTTTTTCTATCCATTAATATGTACCATAAATTTTTATAAGCTGTTGTTGGTCAGTTGTTTTTCAAGTCTTCTTTACTCATTTAAGAGATATATTAGAGTTATAAAATTATCACCAACACTAAATAATATAACTTTTGGTTATTTTATGAAGGTTTTATATTATCTGCTGTAACTTCTATATAGACAAAAATGCTCATTGGTATGCGACGAAGGGGTAGGTTGCGGTGGTATATATAGATTTTTGCCAAATCATAAATGCGCCGCAGATGAAAATTTTAACACAAACTTTACTAAGAATGCCATTTATTACACGTTTTGAATGCTGAAAATTGTAACAATTAATGACATCACATGAAAAACAGGTCAGAAACCGGAGTAAAGGGTCAAAAAATAGATCGGGTTGGTCCTACTGGGGAGGGGTTAAACGCCCAAACCCCCAACCCCTTGGCTACGCTACTGAAAGTAGTGCAAAAAGAGTGTTTTAATCAAAGTGAACGTAGTGAGGCCACGTTGGCACACGGTGCAGAACGTTGAGTCGTCGATAAATTGCTTATTGGGTGGTACAAACATTATAGCCGTTTCATTATCAAAACGCATAACTTTGGAATTTAAATAAAATAATGCTACATTGAAATGATCCTAATAAAAATCCCTTTAAAATTATTAACTAATAAAAGATATAAAATACTAACCTAACTGAATTCTTGTTTTGATCCAAAATGTAGGTTTGGCCATCCCAAGAACATACCACAATATCATCAGAACCATCCCCCGTAATGTCTAGTTTGGTAAGAGCGAAAATTTGATGATTAACTGCAATCGCCCTGTATATGAAAGACAAACAAAACATAAAGCGTTAAATAAGGAATCAAATATACAATATATGTTGTGTCCAAATGACGAAAAACTTTGACTCAAATATTTCAAAGTTAAATTCTGTTGCAGGTTCTGCCCCTGCGTAAGTTGTGGCAACTTTTCAGATTCTCCGTTTTTTTTATAAAACTTGTTAATGCCAGTGCTTTTTTAGCAGTTTTTACAAATTCGCAGCAATTTTTAAGAGTCTTCTTCTTGATCCCTAGGAAAAGTCTAGAAACATATAGAGGTCAAGTTCAGAAGTTTGTTTTGTGCAATTCAAGTGTTAAAATTTACCGAATTGAACGAATTCGCTGTAATTAAATGCAAGTAGCTTATTCAGATCAAATCAAACATGTTTGGACATTAACAAGTAGTACAGGTATTCTGCCAATTGAGATACACTAAACAAATACGAGGAAACGTACTTACAAGGTGAGAAATGGTCTAAGTATTATAGAGTAAGTAGATTTATTTCAATGTTTGTAGCAATTTACATAATCTAGTGTTAGAAAACATTCTACGTAAGACTGAAAAGTTTTAATCATAAAAAAGCGTAAGCTTACCATAAGATAACTTCATCTTGCACCAGCATAATAGTACCGTCCAAGGTAGCTACAGCATATGGATTGTTTCTTGTATCAGTAACACTTAAAGCAGTTTTTGAGGCAGACCTGTGAGCAGTTTTAAGGTCTCCCAAAATTTCCGTGGAAATATTTTGGTTCCTCATTCTGGAGATCCCCAGAAATTGATAGTCTACAACTGAACCTAGTAAGTTTTGTGTGGCAGAACTGAAAGAAAATATATTAACATTATTTTTTATACTTAGCTCGCTTTGTCAAAGGCGCAGAAGTTTATAAAAGTTTTACTGTCTTAAACTGACCTACTGCTATTCTCTGGATCCAAATGGACGTCTTCACATTTTATTCGCATAAAAGTACCACCAGGCTGCGCCACTAATATCGATGGTCTACCATCAGAAGAGTGGTGTAAGGTTATGGAACCTATTTGATTAGCGCACTCCCATTTATTAAGGGCTTCAAATTTTCCTAAAACGTAAGAAAAAGACTTGTGTCGTTTTTTTTTCTTTCTTATATTTATGGACTAATAACATTTCTTTTTTATATCACACTTTAGTTCTTTTAAAGTGCGTTTCTTTTACTTTTGAATATTACGATAACAACTTTCATTAATGCATAATTTTTGGAGTACTTTTGTGCCTTATCACATTTTTATTCTGTGAAATTATACTAGTTCAGAAGGTAGTTTTTTAATTTCTTTCTCTTTAATCCATTTTTGTTGGGTGAATTGCAACAGAGTTATAGCCGATAGTTCTTTCGATTTTTTTTTATTTAAAATTAAAAAAGTAAATAAAAAAATGTGGTGGTAATTAGCTAATTCGCGAATAACAAGCAAACATGTAGACAAATTTTTTTATTTGTTTATTAGAGTAGTTTTTTTTTAATTTTATTCTTGTTTGTCTTTTACATATAGGTTATTTCGTCTCCTTTTTTTTAAATATACCTTTTTGAGTACCCACTTTTTACATTAATATTATTATTATAGGTGGTAGTATTGATAGTTAGGACATAGTTCGTTTTTATATGCTAGAATGGATTTTTCTTTATTTATTGTTTTTACGATAATTTTCTATCTAATGAAATTAACTTGTCTTTACAAAAAAGAACTGTTTTATTAGCATGTTAAAGCAACACCGTTCTCAACTAAAAAGCCAGTTAACTTCTACCGTCTCAGTGCCCTTTAGACTACTGCGGCTGCCATTTTTATAACCAAATTGACAAGTAAAACATGGATTATCTGTCAGTTTGGTGTCAATATGGCGCCGATCATAGGCCAAAGGATACTGAAACGAAAATGAGTTAACTGGCTTTTTACTTGAGAACGGTGTTGATTAAATTATTATTTTAAACGGGGTTTGAACAAAACTCTTATGGTGGGATTTAATAAAAAGGTTTAGTCTATTTTAGAACGGTCCTAAGTTTAAGTGAAATTTTTGGTTTCAAGCATTTTAAACCAACCCTCCTTCATCTTAACACAATCTTTTGTTGGATTTAAGAAAAAATTTTCAATTTAGAAGGAAAATTAAAAAATTTAAACCCACGCGGGGTTTAAATAGTAAACACTGTAGAATAAATTAACATTGGGGCTATGTGTCACTCTAATTAAAACTTACCCTTTTTAATTAATTTTTCCAATTAATACTTGATGTCACACAACGATTTAGATTGGTAATAATAAAATAAGGAGTAAATTATTTTGTATTTATTTAAAATGTGTTTTTATTTATGAAATTTATTAAAAAACTTAAATGCAAGTTTTTTTTTAATTATTATATATTACTGTTGAAATGTCAGTTTAAAAATATTAGCACTGCGTTCAATCACAGACAGCGAGTTCAGATCTTTTACCTCTGCTTTCATCTTGGCTTGCACCGACCTCTACTGATCAAAGCTACAGCTTTAAAATGAGTGGGCTTTGAGTAAGGAAAGTTTTTTTGACTGAGCTTTTAGATAACCTCAATGTTTTAGTTTCAGTTTGTAAATAAATTAATATAGTTGTTTTGGGTTTTTTGTTTGGTATATTTTTCGTACATAATCAGTGACCTTCAAGTAAGTTTGTTTTGCCTCGTAGTGACCTCATAAATATGTTTTCTTGTGCTGAAAACGGGTTCAAAATATGGCGTTTTTCTCCACAAAATAGGACTTTTTTATTGGGTAATGAACAACTTAGGATATTAAATAAGGTAAAACGGGTAACTTAGGGAAATTATAACCGAACTTATTACCAAATGCCATAAAACAATCCTTTCTGGGGGGTTATTTAAACCACCCCCCTGAGGTGGTCTAAAAAATCACAAACTTTATAACCTTAAACACAAATAATGAAGCTATTATATGCCAAATTTTTGGCGTATTCACCATTTGCCATTCTGAAACCTGTCAAAAAAAAAAAATAGTTTTAGAGCATTTTCTCCTAAAATATGGCGTATTTTGAGAAAAAAGGTCAGTGGTATTTTGCAATAACAATACAAAATAATCAATAACTTTGTGTCTTTTCTGTATGGGTGTGTTTTTTGAAAATTGGTTTTAAAATTTAGTAACCTCCCACAGGTGTAAATATTTAGACCTACTATTTTAGATCTTAGTAAATCTCACTGTTACTTTTTCTTAACAATACACTAATAAAAATTTTATGTAAAAAATAAAGATATTTAAAAAAAAATAAAGCTATTTGGCATATTACCTTCAGAATTGAAAACTTTCATGTCAGTATTTTTTTTAAATCGGAGGGACGCATTAGTTGTAAATGACTTGTCTAAGAGCAGTAAGTTAGATATTAATAAAACTCGCGAATATTATTCCAACAAACTTGTTAGTAATTTTCCTTGGAAAAATAAAATTACCTAATAATTGCTCATTGCCAAGTTCACAATTATCACCGTCTTCTTTATCTAAGAAATATTTTTTTCCATTATTTGGTATCCAACGATATGATCTAACTACCCTATCTGTCAAACCTAATACCATTTCTATAGAGCCGTCACCATCGATATCGCCCAGTAAAATACTCTAAAAAAGATGAAATATTTTTAACCTATATCTTATATATTTTTAATTTGTCTTTATTCCCACCAGTTTATTAAAGGGAATATTAAAAAATATATATGAATAATTACAAATAGATACAACCCTAATAATAAAAAATTAAATTTAAAAATTAATAAGTGTTTTTTGTTTTTTATAAAGTATTTTGTAGTATGAATTTTAAATTTTGTAGGATTTCTTATGTTTTTTAATTCATTTGGAAGATTGTTATATGTTAAATTATTTTTGTTTCTAATTGCTTGAAAGTTTTTGCTTTGTAAAATGATTATATGTGAAATTTGATCTAACAGGTCTTACATACAGACCGCTTCAAGCTACTGCGAACATAGGGGGAATCAAGTCCAATTTACTCTCCCTGCCGTACGACCGAGGTGGATTCGAAGCACGCTGCAGTGTTATCTTTTGGAAATTCATTTTGT
Organism: Oxystoma pomonae; assembly: GCA_963921995.1. Classification (NCBI taxonomy): domain Eukaryota; kingdom Metazoa; phylum Arthropoda; class Insecta; order Coleoptera; family Brentidae; genus Oxystoma; species Oxystoma pomonae. Next base: position 78,607,383 of record OY998169.1, on the reverse strand, counting down.
TTTTATTATTTTGTTTTATTTCTGCCTTGCTCGAGAAAGAGAAGGGTAAGTTCTTAATTGAAATAATACATTTTTAAAACCAAAAATGGATGTCTACGAAGTTGCCGAAAAAGTGCAGATGGTCAAATGGTCAAATCGTCATAACCCAACACACGTTCGATATTGGTCGAGGGAAAATTTGCATTTGTATTTTGACGTAAGAACACAGTATCCCCAAAAACTAAATGTTTGGGGGGGGGGGTATTGTAGGGGAACACGTAATTGGGCCATTTTTTATTAACGGCAATTGCAATTTGAATGGTCCTAGATACTTGGATCTACTGCAGCAGCACATTATTCCAACTGCTAGGCAGTTGTTAGGTGTAAGATTTGGTGAAACATGGTTTCAACAAGATGGTTGTTCCGCTCACAATGTTGGCCTTGTTAGGGAATATCTTGATAATTTATTTCCTAATCGGGTTATAAGTACACGGGGAACTATTTTATGGCCAGCTCGATCTCCCGACCTTGCTCCTAATGACTTCTATCTGTTTTTGAAGAAGCTTTTCAAATTCTCACCCCTAACATGCTTGGAAACGTTGGAAGGTGTTTTTATAGTAGGCTCGGATATTGTCTAGCCGAGCAAGGAGGACTTTTCGAACATTTGCTTTAATTTTTTTTTGACTGGGAGAATCTTTTTGGTTTTTAGAATGTATTATTTTATTTTGAGAACTTGCTTTTATTTTGTTTCTCCTTATTATTTTCATTGTAACACGTCGTCACTGATAAATCTGAGCAGTTGACAATAAAACGCTCTTATCTCTCTGACAAAAAATAAGAAAATTACGTTATAAAAATTTGCGTATTTATTGACCAAATTCCGGTGTCATTGACTACGCTCCACACAGCACCGTGGTTAGAGGCGTACTAAATACAAGGCGAACGGCGGCGAACGGCAGCGAATGGCGATCGGAAGCCTGAGTGTTGGTTGCTTCACTGATAGGCGTGCGGTGTCTCTGCATGTACGTACACTGGCAAATTAGACTTCTTTCGCCCTATGTTCGCAGTAGCTTGAAGCGGTCTGTATGAACTTATGTTTCCAATATTTGTTAAGTGAATCAAAAAATGTAAATATTTATTGGGTTTATATAAATTTACAGCAGGTTCTAAATAAGGTAAACCATGCATAAATGTTATTATTTTATTTTGCATTTTTTTTAGTGGTTTTAATGTAGTGATATTTGCAGAAGCACAGATGGATATAGGACAATTTTAAATAAATAAAAGAAAAATATATATTTTTAAAATATTTAAGAGGAATCAGTTACTTACTCTACTAATAAACATACAATAGCATATTTCGAGCGATTTTTTAAAATTTAGCCAGGGTTTGGCAAGAGTTGGTGAGGTTTAGGCAGTCGCAGACTCCGAATAGGTAATATAATTTTATTAAAAGGATTTTAATTTTTCAAAATAATAACCTTTTTTGAATTTTACATTACATTAAAATGTACTTACTTTAGTGTTGGCCGGTATCCTTTGAGTATGAACACACACTAAGCCGTCTTTGGGGTCTTTTTTGCAATTATCTTTCTTATCAAAATGTTCTTTGTGTTTACTAATTGTCGATTCACTACTACTTTGAGTTTGAGTCTCAGAAGCAGCCGCTATAGTTGTGGAGGAAGAGTGAATTTGACCATCTACCTATAAAAATAACAACCATTTTCTTTTTTATATTTTAGGAATGATTAACTCTATGTATTGTCAATGTTTTGAGATACATTATTGCATGCTTTCTTTGAAGAAGCGACATGAAAATATCAAGAAGTTAATCGTGTTTAAACGGAAAATAATGGAGGGAAGATCCCCGAAAACCTCACCTTACTGTGGTAAATAAATAAATAAAAAAACACTTTTATTTTTAATGCAAAAGCACCAATGTTGAACTTAATAATATGACTACTTATACAGGGGTTAAAGGGTACGAGTGCCATTATTTTAAAGAGTCATAGGCGAGGCCAAAACAAAAAAAAAGTCATATAACATGGGGGTTATTTGTTTTCGAGATACAGTGTCAAAGTCCGCGATTTTTTTGTTACGTCTTGTTTAGAAATACAAAGAAAGACTTGCACACCTTAATAAGGGCAATTATTAAGTATAAAAACAATTTATAAGAAAAATTGGGCGTCAAAATTTAAAGAAAATACCTACGTGATTTTTGGTTTTAATTTTGAAAAAAAAAACAAAGTAAAAGGGCCCTTGTGAATGATTTTCTGATATTAAAGGAAGGCCCCTAGCTACGCAAAATATATCCTGGTATTTTTTAAATATTATTATATTAAAATTGTTAAGGTTTTCGTTACTTTGAAATGGCTAATTTGCATACCTTTTACACCCTTATGTTCGCCTAACACAAGTAATTCCTAAGGAAATATTTTTTAGACAAAATATCCTGGTATTTTTTAAATTGTAAAGGTTTTTTTTTGAAAATTATTATATATTATTATATATTTCAGTTATACATAATCGATTATTTTATTAAATATGCATGTCTTATCTAAGCTATTAAAAAAATATGAACTTTTATCAAATTTAAAATCGGAAATTTGGGTGCCGCAGCGCCACCTACCCAAAAATTTTTTAGAATATCAGTTGACCTTGACAATTGTAATAATCGTACCAAATTTGACATTTTTTCCTCAAAAACTAAAAAAGATACGGATGATAATGTAGCTTTTTTTAAAAACTTTACTTTGACTGGCCTAGTATAACTAAACCAATCACCCTGTAAGCAAAAAGTCAATTAGAAAAGTTATTTTGATGTTCTTTCTAAATTATAAGACTACAACAAAAAATCTGTCGCGGCTTATTAAATTATGAAAAATTATCACAAAAAAATTCTCAAAATGCATTTAAAAAAAATAAAATGTCACTTTTCAAGGACGACAAAGGTCATACGTCAATGTAACCATTTTTTTCAATTCCTCTCTATCGAATTATATGGATCCGAGTATAATCTTGTTTTGATGGCGAACCTATAATTAAAAAAAAAATAGACGTCCATTTTGAAAAAATCGCCGCCATCTTGGCTCCTAGTCATCCGATCATCGATTTTAAAGAATTGTCTAAAGAATAAGTGTGCCAAATTTCATGCTTTTTGCATAAAATGAACAATTGACTGCTATTTGGGACTTAAGCCGGACGACTATTTCGTCGTATTTCAGTAATAAAATATTCAATGTGTGTCTGACAATTTTATTTATAAACTGACTTTTTGCAACTGATTAACAATCGAATTGACAATTCTATTAAAATATGACAAGGGTAATTAACAACTGCAAAAAATTAAATACCTGATCAATTCCTGAATCAATATCGTCATTCTTGTCATGCCCAAAAGGAACTTCGTAGACGTAACACCATCCGTCGGCAGTAATTATAACTAAACTATTTTTACCCTGATTAATTACGTCACCCACGGCTAAGCATGATATAAAACTTAGCTCCGAGATTGTTTGAAAATGGTCCTTACCCTAAAATAAATTTCCGTTATATGGTTCTGTTTAGGATATTGTCTGAGCATCTGGTTTTGGTTCTTTACACAGACATGAGTGCCAACATTTTGAAAAATAAAAGAAAATTGAATGGAACATTTCAGAATAAAAAAATCTAAAAACCAAATACATTTCAAAAAATAAGAGAGCTTAGAGATTCCTACATTATAAAATTCGTTTTCTTACTTTTTCATTTCTCATTACCCAAGTACCATTTTTGGGCATATTGGGACGTTGTAAGGTCAAAACATCCCCCGTTTTCCTTCAAAAAATTGCTTTGCAGTTTGAGGTTTGAAAATAGGTTTTAAATTGGAACAAATAACCTTAAGAAACGGTCATTATATACACGACATTTTAAAGGTTTTCTTTTCGGATATTTTTCGAATTATTTTCCTCGTATCATGTCTTCAAAGTTCTTTTGAATATAAAGTTAAAAGAGAAGGTAAATTGATGGTAAACTTGACTTGAGATTCTACTCTGAGGTCCCAGCCTTGTTTGGTCATTTCCTGGTCAACATTGCTTGTCAAAAGTTTTTAATAATGTCCTGAAGAAATCCCTCAATGTTAAGAACTTTTTTCATTTAAAACTGAACTCAAAGTTACTTATTACTACCTAGTAGTGGTGATCCTGACATTTTTGTGTTTTAACATGCCAAAAGAAAAAAGAAACAAACCTTTCACAGCATCAAGCAGTTTTTACAGAAAAGTTAAAGAAATTAAAAGTGATAGTGGAGACCCAACAAGTTCTTGTGGATCTCTACAAGTGCCGAACACAACCAATGGGAATACACACAATCGTTTACGCTCGCAAATGTCATGTCAAGTTATGACATTTGCGAGCGTAAACGATTGTGTGTATTCCCATATGATGGAACTTTTTCGAATTGTTTGCTTGCTTAATTGTTCACCAGCGTAAATCCGCCTTTATTTCAACAATCAACATGACAACTGACAACTGAACAATGGGCAGGGGGTGTAAGGGGAACAATTGGCAATTATGTTGGGAATTTGGAACCTTTGGTTGCACTAAAACAAAGTTATGATTGTTTTCCACAAACCAAAACTACACTTTTTTGCACTCGACGCGCGTTTCGCTAACAACGTTAGCATCATCAGGAGACTATAAAAAATAAACTAAATTAACCTGCTTTCTATCTTATATACAATCTTTTAGTGGGCGGAGATAAGACTAATAATTTGTGATTGATCACGACGCATAATTTTGGTGATTTTTTTGTTAAAACTGCATGTTTTTATGGGCGCGTGAATTTTATGGAAGTGAAAGTAAACAATTCAACAAAAATTTTTTCGGTGCATGTCGGTTTCCTCCCATTAATAGTTTAAAATAGTAGTTTAACCCCTATGATTGAAATATAACTGTGATTTTTCATCACCATTTTTTATTTCCAAAGTTATTGTAGGCCATGGACATAATTATTATTTTTCTTTTTTTTTATTTTGATTTAAAAATGTTTTCACCTCCTATTCTGACACGTAGAGGGCGCTTCAGTCACAGACAAACAAGAGGGCACTGAGAGAGCATTGTGTACAATAGGACACAAATTAGGTTGAGTATTTATGCAGATGTGTACATGTGTCCCAAAAGTTGGTAAAAAGTGTCCTCTGGGCAAATTCACCTTCAGGAAACAAAAATAATTACCTCTCTTATCTCATAAAATTACCTTGGTTTTGGTCCCCACTTTGGTAAAAAGGCGGGAAATTTCCCTCTTTTTTGACCTTCCAGTTTTTCATAAGAAAAAATTACTAGCTTAACTCGGGAATATTTTACCAAATTTTAAACAAAAATGTTACTGGGGTACCCATCAATAGTTATTTTTCCTTAAAATTTCATTTAAAAAAAATCAGTTAGTCATAAATGGGCATCTAAGCTACATCGCTCTTATATTTTTACATAGGTTCCCATGAAAGTTTGTGAGTTCCTATATGTATAAAATTATTTTACAACTATATATTACACACAAAAGCTGTTTATTGTGTTTTATTACATTTTTTGTCATTTTTATAAAGTTGTTTCACAAACCAAATAAAAATTCAGAAAATCTTCCCCAAATTTTGCGTTATATTTTATATGGGATTTTTACCACGATATAAAGACCAAAATATTACAAAACAAACCTTAAATACAGCTACAACCCCATCTTCATTTCCTATAACTAATTCATTATGCCCATCATTATCTACATCTCCTAGTGTCAAAGCATGTCGGACCACGTTGCCAGGAAAATCAAATTCTATCTTTTTTACCAAAGATATGGCCCGCATTTTTTATTCCTAAAAAGACAAAAAAATGTATGATAACAAATTTTGATAAAGTAGAATTTGAAAACTGCTCAAGATTTGGGTATAGCATCGGCCATTTAGTCAAAAGAGCTCAAATATAAAAAAATGTGGCATATAAATCAGGGAAGCAAAAGCAACAAACTTCCCAGAACCAATATTTAAAAACAAAATGAGGCTTTAGGCTTTTTGCATATTTTAGAGTGATATATCGCTCCTATAGAGGAATTGTACCTAATTTTGTGTAAAAAGGTGGCAAGCAACAGAAAACTCATTCAAACAAAAATGAACAATTTTTTATAGGTGCTTGATACCTTTTTGCTCTACAGAAATCCTCGGATACGTCGATTTTCTAATATGTGAAAATTAAAAAATTATTACTGGTGGGTCTAGCTCGAGTTGTGTTGGGTTTAGGTTAATTACAATAATTTTTTCTCAGGTTTTTTATCCCTATATACTACATAACAGAGAATTATTTGTAGCCCACATCCATTTAAGGGGTAAATGTTATTTTGAATATGTATCGAGTGTTTCCTTGTTTTGAAGGTCTTTCAAATACCTTCAAAAAGTGCCCCTCCTTGAACAAAAAATATTTCGTTTTCATTGGGAGACCCTGGATAATAATGACTAAAAAATTGATATATCTTTAACTACAAAACCGGTCTTCATAAAGTACCAAAGTACTCGACCTTACTTATTACTTTTTAAAATTACATTTTAGGCCATCAGTTTTTCAATTACAGATTGTTAGCTATTTTAATATACCAAAAAAAATTTCAAAAAAATAATCTCTATATAATAGCCCATGTTTCAAAATTTTAATACCTATTGCATTGAATTTAATTTGAGAAATAACGAGAATGCACATTTTTTTCTTTTGAAAAAATGTGGTCCAGGCCTGTAGTGTATTTTTCTTTAATAAAAAAGGTCCATTCCTGTGTGTATTTACTCAGTTAGTAAGTTGATGTTCTAATTGCTGTTAGCATTTCCAGTATATGAAATTAATATTTAAATGAATTAGATTAAAGGTGTATTAAATGTTGTATTGTTTTCTCTTAGGTATAACCAAAAATTGCAATACTCAACAGGAATTTTCGATTTAAGAATTGGTGCCGGTTCTGGTTGACATTATTTTGACATACATTTTGACAGCGGTTATAAAATAATGACGTCATTTAAAATATTCTGAAGATATCTTTGATTTTACTCAAAAAAATACTATCTATAATTTTGCAAAATTTTAGGGAATATGTTTACAACCAAAGGGCCGAACCAACCTCCCAGGCTGGTTTTAAAATTTCATAAACGGGTTGCAACTGTGACGTCATTTTAAAAGGAAAGGACCGGACCTAATTGTAAATCAAAAATCCTTAATAATGATTTACATTTGGTCCTGGTTCTGGTTGAACCAGAACCCTAGGAACAATTGTAAATCGAAAATCCTTGATAAGGGTCCTGGTTCTGGCTGAACGAGAACAATAAGCTCACAGTTACAGCACGGTTATGAAATTTTAGAACCAGCCTGGGAGGTTGGTTTGGTACTTTTGTTGCAAACATAAGCTTTGAAATATTCTTTTGAGTCAAATAAGATATTTCTTTACAAGATTATATATGACATCATTGTTTTAGAACCAGCTGTCAAAATAATGTCAACTACAGCCTGGACCAAATTCTAAAACGAATCCCTAATGTTATCCAGACTTGAAATATTATATTTTAAGGAAATGAAATATTATATTTTATGATAAAGTCATTACCTAAATTAATTTAAAATACAGCTTTCTGCAAGTTCAAAGGCACTCTGGACAAAGGCAATGAAGTATGTATCAGCTGCCAACGGGAAGGGGGCCAGACTATACAAGTAGCCTTAGCAGTAATCAGACCTACACTAACTGGGCCAAAGTTGTTTGAGTCCATAGAGTGACCTGTGTGGTCACCCTCAATCCAACAGTGTCCCTCTGGAACTTTAATTATGTTTTGTTTGTAGCTAATTGTCGAGACAATGTCACCTGAAAAATTTTACATTATATTTTGTGGTTAATGACATTATGTAGGATAACGGTAAATGGAAAAAACACCCAAAAAAACATCGGCAAAAAAACCCCCAGAAAAAAAACCAGCTAAAATATGTGAAAATTAAATTTTGGGTTGAATGGTGGGTCATTTTTTGTCAGGTTTTTTATCCCTTTATTCAAGATAACAGATAATTATATTTTTTATTTTAAAAAAAAGCTTCCATAAATCTTATATAATAGTATTTGGTAGAACCATCAAAGACCAGTGTAGCTACTCTTAAAATCCCTGAAACGCACAGATCCTATTGGTCGACGCCACCGATTCCCTCAAAAATGACACTAATAACATGACTTTTGATGAAATGTGTTTCTACTGGTTTTTAGTGATAGAAATAAGAGATCCCAATTTATATTAAAATATTGTCATTAGTGTCATTTGGGGGAGAAATCAGCAGCATAAACCAATGAGAACAGCACATTTCTGGGGAATTATTTTCTTTTCCCTCTCTCTCAATCAATCTCAAGAGTAGCTACACAGGAGGTGCAAGAAAGAAATAAGAAATATGGAGTAATTTAAACTCCAAACTGATCACTAAGCTGGGCACCTACATAAAATAAAAAATGGGGAATGAATAAAAACGAATTTTGTACTGGTGGCTCAATATCGGGTGGGGACAATCCCAATACATATGCCTTGCCCAGGAATATAGCATCCCTGGGAAGGTGTCTTAAATTGCTGTTCTATAGATAATTTAAATAGAATTTATTTGTCACTCAATGTTATCTGTAACTTTTAGTTATTTTAGATATAACACTAAGTTGTGTATTTTCCTTATGAAATGACCAAGAGAATTTTTACTTTTGTAATTTGTAAAATAATATTTAATTGTTTTGGTGTTTTGATATTTATTTATTTTTTTAAATACTTACTTATTTATTTATGAGCTTATTTATCTTTATAGTGTACCTACTTTTTAAAAAAGGTGACAATAAAATCCAATGTGACTTGCTAAATTTATGCAAGTTGCAAGAATTCACATTCACATTCCGCAAGTCGACTAAGTACCTATGTCTTAAATTTTCTGAAAAGAAAAACAAAATAATTTCTACCCTTGGGGGCAGGTTTAAAGACAAAAGTTGGTAAAATTTAAATAAATATTGACTTTAAAAAATCCCTTAACCCCAAAGTAACATTACTAATCAGAGGCACTTTTAAAAACAAAAGTTGATAAAATTTAACATAAATATTGAATAAAAAAATCCTTTAACCCTGAAGTTATATTTATTGGTCAGAAACAAGTAATTTATAACACAAATTTCCCAAAAAGAAAACATGAAAACTTGCAAGAAACTTTTTAGTTACAATTTGCCTTTTTTTTAACCTCTTTTTGTCAGTTTTGCTTGCTTCAGGGATGGCATGTCCTTATTTGTTAGTTGGGTTATGAGTTTAGGCAATGTATGAGGATAAAATCAAGGATAAAATTAAATAAAAAAGATAAAAAATATCAAAAACTATGAAGTGTTGAGTATTAATTCAAAATATATTACGTGTTAAGTACCTTCTAATTTTTTATAAAGTTGTAATTAAGCTACTAGGGAGTCACAGCACACCAGGCAATACATGTACATAAGTATTGAGTGTAATAAGGTACTTTCAACTGACGCCATGAGTCAAATAATTGAACATCAGGTCACTTGGTGGTTTGAAATCCCTCAAAAATCTAAATTGTGGTTTCTTTCTATGATTTTTTACCTCTTTTCTGCAATGTTTAGTGTTTTTCTTCAAATAAAAGTTTTGGCGAGTTTTTCCAAAAAAAATAGTGTCATTGAGACTGGCTAATCGTGGCTAATTCCTTTCTTTCTTTCTTTTCTAAGCTGTTTACCCCTATATATATAAAGAACTATTCCTTTAACTGTGTCCAGGCCCTGCATATGAATCCCTAAACCATGACAATATTTACCTGCTACTCCAACAACTCTTTTGATAATCTTTTGGCTAGGGTCTTTGGGCGACACAAGCGATACAATATCACCTCTTTGAACTTCGTAGGACTTCACAGCAAGGCGATTTAGAAACACATAATCAGTGCAGTTTCTGTCAGGATTTAAGGCCGGTTGCATAGAAATACCATCGACCCGGGCCACGTAGCCAACGAAATCGATTACGGTTATTCCTACAGGAACTCCAAAAACTACGCTTTTAACAAAACTTGGAATTTTCATTGATATTTACGTTCAAAAAAATTGGAAAAACATAACCTAAGAAAATGACTTTTGACGTTGCGTAATGTGTCAAAACAAACCGAGGGACGTAGGTCTTGCTTTGATTCTAATATTTAAATTTGAGTACGTTTATGACGCAGACCTTGATATTTTTTATTACTGAATTGATTTTTAAGGTTTCGTTTCGGGTGTTTAAAATATATTTATGATTTTTTTATTGCAATAAGGCAAGGCTTAAATGATACCATTTTGTATTGTTTTTGGTTTAATTACTACATTTCCATTCTGCCTATATAAACAAGCTTCTTCATCCTATTCCTTGCTTGCTTATTTTGTAAACATAGAATACTCCTACGTTCCGGTTTCTAAAATGTAGTAGAGTAAGGTCATGCCAGACAGACGGAACCCAATTTTTTTCTATGAGTAAGGTAAAGCCTTGTTTATAGTAAAAGAAAGGTCAAAATCGGCTAAAAATTTTCGTATGGGCATAAAGTAAGTAGAAGTATATTATCAAAGTTTTCGTTCCTTATTTCAGGAAATAAAAAATGGACGAGCAGGTTTTTATCCATGACGACCTGGCGAAAAAAAATATTGGTGATATTTTGACAAAGATTGGCAGAAAATTTGAGATCATCCATGCAAGGTGGTTTGACGATAAAAAGTTTGAGGCAAAATTTCGAACAATAACAACCCAAAAGCATGAAGAAGATTACAATGCTTTTTGTGACCAGTGGGTTGAAGATTTCTCAAAGGCTTCTCAAACCATTTGGGCAGATAAAACTTCAAACACAGGACCGAAAGTAAAATTTAGGAAACAGTATGAATGCTGGACTTATGAAGAGAAGAAGATTCACAAGGAATTGCTTTTTGATCCTCGAAGATGTAAGGGAAGCATTGACATGAAAATATTGGCTGAAAATAGATTTGCAAAAAGAAGACAGAAACACTTTAGACTTGGACTTAATGTTCTTGTTATAGTAAGTATACCATCTCATTATATTTACCTGATTATTTACCCTTGCAATTACCTAGGTGTATATTCTTATCAGTGTTCAAATATTTTTATCTGTTTTTAGATAAACTTCTTCCACCTACATTCTGTCAGCTCAATGGAGAAAGATTTTTCCTTCTTTGTACATAATTGCAAACCTCAAGAAGACATCCCACACACAGGAATCACAACCTCAAGTAATTATCTACCAATACTTATCCAAAGGACAATTGAAAACGGTCCAAGCATTTCACAGAAAGCTACCGATCGAGCAGAAAAATTTTTGAGACAACGTAATATGCAGCCCTTGCCACCTAATCATTTTGAACCACATATTACATGTGTTCAAGCCTCTACACCTAGTATTGAAATAATTCAAAATGTATCTCTAAATCGACCATGCATTTGAGTTTGCCATCAGTAGGGATTTATATACATCAGTAAAAAAAAATAATTTTGCCAATAGATGCTGGTAACAATTTTAACAAATGAAGTTGATTTAAGTTAAGCCTTGGTTAAGGCTATTTAAGTTTTAACATTCAAAATTACTAATGTCATAAGGTTTAAAATGCTTACCAGTTTGTAGTTATAGACTGTCAAATGGCCAAAAATTCACAACATATCTCAGAAAATGACTAAAATAATCCTAGGTACTATTAAAAGGATTTTTGAAGGATAATCCAAAAATTAAACAGTAACATTTTGGAAGGTAAATGTTCGAAGATCAAATAAATAATCCAAAAGGTATTACCCTGATAGCACAAAGTTGAGTACGAAGTAGTCTTAAAGACGACTACTTTTAGCTGTAGAAGACATCTTTAAGATGTATATCCACAGCTGAGAGACATCTAAAAGGCTTCTTTAAGAGAGCTGATGTTATGAAGACTCTTAAAGAGCTATAATAAGATATGATTAAATCCCAATCCCAGCTATTCATTAAAAAAGTGAAATTATAGTATATTATACACCAAGGGATAAAAGTGAACTTTTTATCCTGAACCAAAAAATTTGTAGCACAAGCAAAGCGTGGGGTACAATTTGTCAAGGGATCAAAAGACACTTACCATGATGCGATGGATAAGTGAATGTTAAATTCTAGAGGGCAATGATCTCCATTTTGCATCATCCTTATTTGGTATATATTAGGATATGTCAATTTTAAACTGTGTTGCGATTCCAGGGATGTACCAATAGGCAAAGTTTCAGCATTTTGGCGGAAATTTTTTTCCATATTTTTCCTTATAGGTAGGTCTTCACAAAACTTCTGATCTTTCACATCATTTTACACAAAATTATTAAAAAAAAAGACAAACATCATAAACTCACAAAGCTGAAACGCTGAAATTTCAGTGGAAAATTTTTTTTCCCCCATATGTATTTAAAATAAGTGGATATCAATAAGATATCTTTAAGACGTCAAGGAATAAAACAATTAAAGACGTCTTAGGAATGACATTAATAAGACAGTTCGCCTAAGCCATGTGTTTAAGAAAAAAATATAATATATTTTTGAGATGATACCCCTAGCTGTAATTAAATAGAAAAATAAAAATCTTTGATATAGTTGTTTTTTGACAAGGCATTTTAGTTGGTATTTTGTTGGGGTTTTGCTTCTTTTTAATACAAAATTTTAAATATAAATTTTGCTTTTGAAAGATACTCTATATCATAGGGTTTGAATATCTACCCAAGCAACAATTTTGGTTAAGTTGACTATGACCTCCTTTGAGAAGGGCAAATTTGTTGGGAAATTTCCTGACATTTTCCCATTTTGGAGAATAAAATGAACGACATTTGGAAGTAAAAAAATTAGTAATGAAGGTTTTTATTCCTTGGAGGTTGAGGGCCAGTTTCCCCTGTATTGGACATATTGTGGTTTGATAGAAGGCAATTTTCCCACAGATTGTCTTTAAAATGTCTTCATATCAACTAATTGATTTGAAGAAGGAAAAATGAAGAAAAAAATGGTAAATTTTATTATACTCAGACACATATACTGCCGCCCTAAGTAAGACTCACATATCTACGTTTTCGCTTATTTCGAGAAACACGAGATAAAGTTCAAATGCTTGCTGAAAATTATATAGCAATAATTTTTTTTGTTGGGTAGTGTTTATGGGTTTAAAATGGCAATATCCGAGTGATGAAACAAAAAAAAATTAATCATTTAATATTTTTCTATGTAAAACTGTACATACGGGGAATCGGAGGTAACTTTTTAGCTAGTAATACTTGGCAAGAACACCGCAAGTACGTCAAATCGAGACTAATCTATGGCTGTACTCTGTAAAAAGTATGATCAATATTTATGTATTACTTTTAGAAATAAAAAATATTTATTTATTTTCAAACATGGGCGTACGCAGGGGGGATTGGGAGCTTAACCTCCCTCCCAGAGCCCCATTAACTCCTTAAGATTCAATTCAAAAAAAAATCAAGTAAACTGAAACGTTCAGCGCTCAGAAGTTCCCAGGAGCCTCAAGCTCCCCCCAGGAGTTTTAAGCCTCCCAGAAGTTTTAAGCCCTCCCCCCAGAAGTCTAAAGCCACCTTCCTCAGGAATCATTTATGCGTACACCACTGTTTTAAAATTGAAATTCATTCCAATAATACAAACTACACAAAATCAATTTACAATGAAAAGTAATAATAATTGTAAATTTGTTTAAAATTAAAATTACATTTAGTTGTTTTCATGTAAATTTTTCCAAAATTCGAATCGATTTCCTGGCATAACGCTCTGCAAATTTTTAATAAGGTTTTCTTTTTCTTGGATATGCAGACTGGAAGGTCTCGTGGCTCTGACGATATGTATAAATAAGCACACCCACAGTATTTTAAATACCATTGTGTGCTTCACTTTTACAATAGCAAGGAATTTATGATTTTAGTTTTATTAGAATAATAAATTATCTTTTGTTACTTATTTATAATAGATGTACAATATATTTTTGTATTTTCTTTATGTATTTTGCTATTGCCAAATAAACAAATTGTTTCAGAATTTTTTACTTTAAGTTGCAGAAAATCCATCTCAAAACATTCATCTTCATCTTTTATTTTGAATTTTAAAACAAGAATTTCTATGTGCGGTAATTTGTGTTACCTCTGTCAAGTAAGGTCGAGGTTCCATTCCTTTTATTTTAACTTGGGACCAAAAATCTTCCCAGTTCACACATTACTTAGTTAAAAACCCCGCACGTACATATTACTTAGTAAAAACCTCGCATCTACTATAAAGTTGCTAGTAGATACAAGGTTTTTACTAAGCAACAGGTAGTTGCGAGGTTTTTGTTAAGTAATAGTCTATTTTTAATGTAGATACGGGGTAACGATTTAAAAAAAAATACTTCCAGATATAAATTTGGGTATTCGATTTAAAAAAAAATACTTCCAGACATAAATTGGGGCATTTTTGTTCAAAAATATATAAAAGCGACCTAGGACGGCAGTATAGTCATTAAATTTCTAAAAGTTACATGTCCCCTTAAGAAATATAAAACAAAGAAAATTAATGATTATGACCATATTTGAAACAAAAATTATTGCGGGTATCTCGAAAACTATAGTAAAAACCTCGCATCTACTATAAAGTTGCTAATAGATACGAGGTTTTTACTAAGCAACAGGTAGTTGCGAGGTTTTTGTTAAGTAATAGTCCATTTTTAATGTAGATACGGGGTAACGATTTAAAAAAAAATACTTCCAGATATAAATTTGGGTATTCGATTTAAAAAAAAATACTTCCAGACATAAATTGGGGCATTTTTGTTCAAAAATAGATAAAAGCGACCTATCTAAAGCTATTTCCGGTCCTAACTCATTTTTGATTTTTTTGCAGATACGTGTCTTTTACTTAGGACGGCAGAATAAGACGTATTTCTGACATCGTGTGCTATCTGGGTAAATTGGATGCTCGATTGCATGTAAATACAGATCTGTAGTTGCCAAAAAGTAAATAACTCTTATAACATTCCCAAAAAATAAATGGCCCAAACTTTCAAAATTTTTATTTTTGAAACTTAACGACCTGTACGGGGTTATGCTTTTATATATCTTTGTTAATTTTGAGGAAGCCGGAAGGGGAAGAACGTCCTTTTTAAAATAAAATGCAAGTCATCGTCTAGGTGTTTGACGTATTTTAATTATTGAAAAATCCCGATCCGTTTAGAGCTTCTAGCTCATTATCAATGGCAAAATTTTACATTTAGGACTTATTTATGTCTAAAAATAAAAATTAGATTTAAATTATCTTAACAAGGACAACACAATTTTTTTTTTTGAAAAAATCAGAATAAATGGTTACAAAATATTTTGTGGTTGCTTACACACAAAATTCCAAAATTTGTGGAGTAAAAAGGACGTTCTTCTCCTTCCTCAAAATTGTCAATATAAAAATATACTACTGCATTTTCTACCCTGTACTTTTTAAAATGTTTCTTCCTACATAGATGTGACTTTCTGGTAATTTTTTGAAACGCAGCTGGAAAATAGTCTACATTAATAATTAACTTTTAGTTGAAATTTTCCTGACTATTTCTTTAAAGTAAAAAATTTATAAAATCGGACAGTATCGGGGTGGTTTCCATTCTGACCAGTTTTATATTGTTTATCAACGTACAGGGGGTTTCAAATTGAGTACTTTGGGGTGGTTTAAGGTGCTTGCAGGGGAGATGAAAAAAACTGACCCCGCTGGCGAGACTTAATTTTAAAGCTAGAGAGGTTTTTGAAGTCTGCATTTTGGGATTGGGTGTATAACTTTTTTATTTTTGAAAATTTTTATTCGGAGTAGGTGGCTTTTTTATAGATTTTTTAAAGCAGAATTTGTCTGTTGAACTGGATTTTCTGGTCACTTTTATTTTTGAGATATAACACAAAGTTGGTACTTTTTTTATTTGAATGCTTAGATAAATGCATAACCCGGTTTATTATATACTTTAAAAACCAGATTTTCAGTTTTTTATCAATTATTTAAAGCTAGGATTACGTGTAATTATAAACAATGGCGATGTGATTTTATATATCTCCTTTTTCCTAAACTTGCACCATTTTAACCTCGAAAACTTTGAATACCTATATAAAACTTCCTATATACTTTAGGATTTTGCTTGTGTAAAGAAAATTTTAATTTTTTTATATACAAGTACCTATTTGCAAATAAATTTAAGATAAAACATTAAAGGGCAACTTTATTTTGGAAAAGAAAAAAAGAAGAGGATATACAGCATATTGCGTTTATCTAACGCATTCACCGAAACTTTAAAAAAGCAAAGGTGTACAGTAAATTCAATCGTTGTGCTGTAAAACTCTTGCACGCGGAAGATCAGCCACTATATGACGATTATCTGCACAATACTAGTTGGTTTTGTGCCTTGGTTTTTATTGTAAAACGTCATATTTTAACTATATTTTACCTATTTGTTAACTAAACCGGGTACCCACACTAAAGAAAAAATTCACCGCAAGTTGACCATATTTCAAATGCTTCTTTGTTTAAAAATTATGAAATTGCCGTGGTGGGAATCTTAGCGCGGGCTGACCTGCGATATACACATGCATTTATTATTAATAGCCTTTTAACCGTTTTCTAGCACTTATTTAAATCTAAAAAAGAAGAGGTTCCTTCTAAAATTTTGTTCGATAAGTTTTAAACTTGTGCGCGATAATTTGGTGTTTAAAAGGTGATGGAGTTTTCAACTTTAATCAATCTAAAGGTAATTTTTACCGAGTTATTCATGGTAGGTGCCTAATTCAGCGGTGGGGGAATTTAAGGGCCCAAGGAATTCTTAGAAGATATACCTGGGAAGTATTTTTTAAATCGTAAATATCTTTTTCGTATTTTTAGTCCGGAAATGTATTCTTTACAGGGACTTCTCAAAAAGAACCTTTTTTTTATTTATCAAGCAATGATTGTTGCTCTCAACTTAACATTTCAAAACAAATGAAAATCTACCTACGGCTCGCTCTATAAATTTCCCTTGTCGCCCTGTAAAGTAGTTCACGTTTCCGATCTAGTTAAATAGCTATTTTTTCAACACACCGGAGAGTACGCACTTCTCGGTCGTATTTTGTGTCCGGAAAGTTTTTCTCCACAAGGAGTTCTCAAAAATGGTCATTTTTTTTAAATTTTACCAGGCTCACTTGTGTTGATTCAAGTTTACTATGGTATGATAGTACCCTCTCCATACAGGCCGATCAACTCCTACCGATTTAGTCTCCTTTAGTCCTTAAATTTAATAAAAAGTGACAGAAAATGCATTAGTTTTCTGTCAATATGGCGGCGAAGGTCGAGAAAAAAACACTAAAACGGTAGGAATTGATGGGCCTATGTGGAGAAGATATTGGGTACGGCCATGATAAAGCCTAAAATATTTTTTTTATACCTTCATCAAAAACATGATTTTAGTAATTGTCTGCAGATAACTAAAGCATGGCTTTTTTGGTTACCGATGCAAATGACCTTTTTCTTTTGATCACGGGTGCAAAAAAAGATTTCTGTCTGATTTTTACCCAAAATTAAAGAGAAATAGCGGAAAATAGTAATATTGAAAAAATCTAATTATTCTTGCCTAGTATTTACAAAAAAATGAGAGTGCTTTTCGTTCGACATTTTTAAAAGTATTTTCCGGTTTTTCTTGGATTTTTTGATAAAGGTATTAAAAAAAATAGTGTTAACAACTCGCGGGTAAATTGTGCGAGCGTTTTTAAATACGTCGCTGTGCTTGTTATTTAAACCAACGCTTGTAAAAAAAGCACTCTTTTAGCCACTAGTTGTGAAAACTACTATTTGTTAAATACCTAGTAGAACACGTTTTTTGGTAATTTTAAAAACTAAAGAACTTTTATTAAAATAAATTAATACCAGCACCCTATGTCTTACACACTTTGGGCTTTAAACAATCACAATTTTCGCCTTTTTTGGATAAATATGGTAAAAAAAATCATGCACGAAACCGCTCATAGATGATAGACAGATGAAAAAACAGAAAATTCGAGATATTTATCAGTAAACACGGCGTTAAATTATCTTCATCTCTCTAAAATATTTTTTTTTGATACTGCTTTCTATCTTCAATATCCTAATAGTAGTTTTCACAACTAGTAGCTAAAATAGTGCATTTTTACAAGCGTTGGTTTAAATAACGAGCGCAGCGAGGGACTTTGAGCAATTAACAGATGTTAAAATGTTTCCGGAACTTTAATAAAGATTTGTGCAAAATTTGATCACTTCACCATAATTTCCTAAAACCTTGCGAATTTGGTGTTTAACTTTGGGGAATAGAGGTCCTCTGCAGGAGACTTTATGGTGGCTACGTATCTCAAAAATTACCTAAGGACCCACTTAGTACTATTTTTGATAAAAATGTAAGATTTGGTTAAATACTTTTATTACAGTTTGTTAAGTGTTTGCTTTGGGACCAGGGCAGAGGAATGAGGTTTTTTCTTTGTAATAACACAAATTATAAGCTTGCAATAAAAAAAAATAAAACAAATGCTCAATAAAGATAACCTTATTCAGCTCTACATTTTATAAATAAAACTATGCTTCGTGTGCAGTTTGTGTTTGAGAAATACCCACATAGCAAAAAAATATTGCACGTATATCGTATAAAACGGAGAAGAATATTGCCCTGGATATCACCCAGACCACCCAGATATTCACTCGACGTGCATAGGACCTCCAAAAAAGATCCAATTTAGATCCAGAGGTACCCATTAGGTAACATCCACTGAATATACGTTATAAGTATATTGTGAACATGTATTAATTACTCCACGAAAATATTCGAGTTATATCTCTATTACATCAAATTTGATGTTCTATGGTATATTAATTTTGGTGTATATTTATATAGTATACCCTGTCGATATCCATCACGATATACAAAATGTATATTTGTCAAAATTTTATTTGATGTATAACAATGATATATTCATAAGTATGTTCTTTTCGTATCCATAATGTTAAATAGTAGTTTTAACAACTAGTGGCTAAAATAGTGCTTTTTTTACAAGCGTTGGTTTAAATAAGGAGCGCAGCGAGGCATTTAAAAACGCGAGTAAAAAAAACCGCAGTTTAGCCGCGAGTTGTTAACACTATTTTTTTTAATACCTTTTTCTTTAAATCTAAGAAAAACAGGAAAATACTTTTAAAAATCTCGAACAAAGAGCACTTCTCGCAACACACCATCTTTACACTATAAATCAAGGCGGCTGGTAAATGAAATAACAATCGCTTCCATAGCGATGTGTCTTTTTACTCGGTGATGTTCATTGTTGCGATATTTTAATCTTTGACAAAAGTTTTTTTGCATCGCTAACCAAAAAAGCCATACTTTAGTTATCTGCAGACAGTTACTAAAATCATGTTTTTGATGAAGGTATTAAAAAAACATATTTTTAGGATGTACGATAGCGCATATACACTGAATATACAGTAAATATCCGTTCACGTTTCCTTTTTTTGAAATGAATCATGTTTTTTTCTAATATATATAAAATATACATGTAACATTCAAAACGTATATCCTAATTTTAAAAATCTTTGTGATATACAATATCCAAGGCTTGCTTTGTGGGTATGCACTTCCATTCCACAGCACCTTTCTCGTAGAATCATCCATATATAACAAAAAAAAGTCGCACAGTTTGACATTTTATACTCGGAAACGAAGAACCTTTGATCGACCCCCATATTACTCCTGGCAAAAAGATCTGTTAGAGAACTATTACGAGATTTTATCATAATTTATTAGGTCTTATATGTTTTCTACACGGTAGGTATGTGAAACTAACTTATAAAAACCTACAGAAATCTTGTATAAAAACTATACTATAAAACAGCGTAAAAACCAACTTTTATAAGAACTTATGCGGTTTTTTTTTACTTGAGATATTACTTTTATTCTTATTTTGACCTCACATGTCGGCAATTAAATGATTCGATGATCAATGGACTTTGCTTCTCAGATCTTTTTATCCACTTTTTTTTCTAGATAAGTGGTACGTCATCTTCAGATACACCCTTAGATGAACTATCTCGGCAAATCCCATTTTCCGCAAAAAAGCCGTAGCAATAATAACTCCTAATCAAGTTAGCCTGGAAAAAATGCAAAGCTATAAAGTCTCTTCTGGGCGCAAGCGGACACAGCTTGCGCAGTAGATTTTTCGTCTTTCGTCTGGCTCAGGGCTAACCCTGATTTTTACATTTTTTTGTTTCTTAAAGTTATTTTATTGGTATATATCCCTTTTTCATTTTACTACTTACTTATTTCATTTCAAAATCACCTACAAAAAAAATTACAAAGTTGCAAAGATAGAAAATTATGGTGCGTACAGTGTGAGTGACCATTTTTTATTGTCAAGAAAACTATGAGAAAGGAGTTCGGAATTTTAATTTTAGTAAAAAAAATGTTCAGTGTTACTTCGATGTTTTAAAATATTTTCTTTATGGCAATTTTTTTTTCAAGAAATACTTGATTTAGTAGGTAGAAAATTGCATTAAAGTTATACATTTTACATATGAATATGTACTGTACCTTTTATGCATTTACCCTAGATTGATTGTATGCAGGATGTAGGAAGTAAGAGTTATGGGTACCTTTATAGGTAATTAAATTTAAATTAAAAGCAATTTTTGGTTCATTACTTTCCATACATGCATAAGCTACCTAATGGGAAAAACTTTTTTTCTCAGTTAAATGCGATACATTTTTTTTATCAAAACAAAACGGTAAATTTTTATATTTTCTAGCACTAGCATATATGGATTTTTGAGACGGAGACAAAGAAACTTTTCCACCTACAATATATAGCAACCTTACGTGACCACTCCCCCCCAAAAAACTATTTTAAACTATTTAAAAGGAAATATGTATTGTGATGGGTGTTTTTATACTGATTTGACTCCGTCCAAATCTGCAATCGAAATTTGACCAACTATACAGGGTGATTTATCCCTAAAAAGACTTTAACTGTAGGTAGAATTTGTTGTTCTGAACAAGATTTAGTAAAATGTATTTTTGTTAACTCTTTTGTTTCAGAGATATTTGCATTTAAAAATTGTTAATTTTTACTACACATCGATCGAAATATTAATTGCAGAATGGTTTAACGATCCTATTTTTAATTTTTTTGAGGATGTAGGTTTATGGGTCGAGGGATCTTATTAATGAAACGTCCTTTTTTTGAAATGCCAACGTTTCGCAAAATTAATTTGCTTCTTCAGGGCTATTCAAGACAGCCGTTCCATATGTCGATGCTATTTGCCAATAGACGTCATCCTTCGGTAAAAAGACATTATTTGTAGACAAGTACCGTACAATTTTGATTAAAAACTTAAAAAAAAACATAAATAAACACATTAAAATATTATTACTACGGCGAGTATTTGGTTCGCATTTAATTTTTTTAATTTTTTTTTGAAACGATAGATAACTCCTCTATTTCTAAGCTCTTCTCGAGGTTTAGTAAGATCCCCCAACCCATAAATCTACACTTTCGAAAAAAATCAATCAATTTTTGAAAACAAAACTTTGACAACTTCAAAATGCTTGACAGAAACTCTAAAATATGTCATTGACAGCACATGACAGACTTGCCATGCTTGGTAAATTATTTTAAAGGTGATTCCCAAAAAGATACGAAAATTTTAATCCTAAATTTAGAGAACAAAAATATTTTCTTCGATTAATGATATCTAACCACTGTTCAAATCTTTCTAGGGAATTTTGAATCACCCTGTATAAAAGGACTTATCCTTTATAGAAGGTAGTTACCAACAAAAAAAGTTGATAAACCTTGAATACATCCTCGGACCATATCCGTGACAGACCGCTCAGACAGCACAAATTGTCCAAAGGACTTCCAATGTTCATTTTGTGTCCAGCAAAAGTGACGTACTTTGTATACATTGACTCAACATTGAATATTTATCAAAAAATCTATGTCAATTGGGTTTGGCCTAGTTGGCACATTAATAAATATAGTCATTTATCCGAACTATTTTGGATATCCAATGGATCATGTTTTTTCTTATTCATGACCAACAATAACATTTCTCTCATATCTAGCCGAGTCATTTAAGTAAGTATTTTTCATTATTTTGGATAAATTGGTATTTTAGTATTTATAACCCGTCCTTTGTTAGGAACCCCATCCGCAAGGATCGACAATCAGAACTATAATGTTGGAGTGGTTCAAATATATAGGTACCTATATACTTATACAGGGTTCCTAAGATTTTCCTTAGGGATAGGATTTCAATAAATCAAACAGAAATGGCATAGAAAGTTCTGCGCTCACAAAAGAAACAGGTATATTGAGCAATGGTGCCAGTTTGTTATTATCTCCGGATTGTTTTCATTAGAAAAAATTGTCGCCACTCTTTCATTGTGAGCATAAATCATAGTTGCAATAATAACCGTTGACAAGATGTCTGCAAATTCTGCTAGATGGCGGCCACACCATGAGATGATCGAGGAAAAAATTAGATGTTTGCAGGTCCAAACCACAGCTTTTTCTTGCTTAAAGGAGGCGGCAGGGTCCATTATTTACGATACTGAGCGAAAAACTCGTGAGGTTGTTAACATTAGAAAGAAATATCTTCGCTTTTAATTAAATTTCTTTCCATTCTGTTCTACTAGTGACATCTATCCGGAAACGGCCAAACCATGCAGCTAGCGCTAGCAGCCAAAGAAATCAATAAACGGCGCTGTTTTTCCTGCAGAGCTTTTTGCTTGCGATATCATTGATTTTAAATAAAGCTGGCCCTACACTACATTGGATATTTTAGTGGTGTTTTATGACATGATCTCGAAACATGTAGCGAACCAATTCTTCAAAACTAGCGGGAGGGTAAAAGCGAAAAATAAGGGGCTGCCAATATTTGTAACACCCAAAGGGTGAAAAGATTTATTTTGCTCTGTTTCTTTACAAAAAACGTTTTTTTTTACGAAAAACTTGAGCTCTGCCACTTTTTTTATTTTTTTCTTCAACTTTCTCGAAATTTTCGTCATACCGTAGAAAAAAATTATTTCCCCCATGGTCATACTCTACTTTTATTCGAAAAAATTTAGAAACAGAGACGGGATCAGTTTTCCTAAAACGGGGGATCTTGGTTTCGAGTGAGAAGATAAAGGGCACCGCAGGCAAAAATTTTTCAATTAAATTAGCCGAACGCAAAAATGTTAGAAAAACAAAGCACGAAATAAAAATGGCGCCGCTTACAATTTTTTTTCAAAAATTACGCGATTTCGGGAACACAAAGAAAAAGGTCTAAATTTTTAAGAAAAAAATATCAATTTTCTCGCCCTCCTCCACTGGGACTACAGGGGCCGTGCACAAATTACGTAATGGTCATAGGGGGGAGGGGGGTTACAAAACGTTACGTAGGGGGGAGGGGGGTTTTCGACAGCGTTTGCATTTGTGTGAAGCTAAGAAAATTTGGAATAAAAATAAGTAAAAAGTTTTTTTTTTGGGGGGGGGGGTAGTGGTCTTGAAATCGTTACGTAATATTAGGGGAGTGGCGTGCCAAACCGTTACAAAACATTACATAGGGAGGGGGTCAAAAATTGGTAAAATCACCGTTACGTAATTTGTGCACGGCCCCACATCTGACTGTTCCTCCTTTTTGATTTCGAATCAAAGTGCAAAACCCGGGTTGGACGTTCGAAGGCGTCAACCCGTCCTATTTGCTTGATAAAGTTTCTACGGAAATATCTCAGTCGATTTCTCCGGCCGTGTATGAACGCTTTAGGTTAGGCATTTGCATGTATCTCAGTCCCCAGCCTGTAAACAGTGCGTAAGAACAATGGTTACAAAATGAAAAGCCGAAAAATATTTTTTTTTACGATATCTTTCATCAGTTTGGTATTAAAGTGGAGCAAAAACAATTTTTATTCCAGTTCTAAAAGTATGAAAATGGAAAACATTAGAAAACAACAACCTGGAATGGATTTACTACGTGTAAGATGTAGTGACAACATCGCCCCATGCCCATCCTTTTCTGCCTAATGTGCTTTTCCGTTTGTCTGCGTCTTATACACGGCTGCTTGGCCCCCAAAGGATTTGCTTAGGAACCCTGTATATTGAAAATATCGCCGCTTTTGACAAAACTGTCCACTGGATATCCATTGGAACAAATAAGTATATCCAGTGTACTAAGAAAATTAGACCAACGGATATACATTGTAATTATTAATTTTTTCCAACAGTGAACCATAAAGATACTTTTTGGATAACCAATGGATAACTTTTGGACAGAACTTCGTTCCACTGGATAACCAATGGATTTAGTATAGTATTTTTTGGGATGTCCAAGAGCCGTCCAAAATTTTGACAATTGTATTATCCGATGGATATTCCGTGGACAAAATTTTCTACACATTTGTTTGTCCAATGGACTGCTGCATTGTTCAGAAAACTCTCTCCACTGGACATCCTTGGGACAGAGCTGTGCTGTCTGGGCGGGAGGGAAAAAAGCAAAATTCCCCCAGTAAATTATAGGGATTGAGCAAAATAATGACACAATTTAAGTTTATATATAGTATAGCCCTTGAGGGTGAATTTTAATAAAAAAATGCGCTTCTTCCAATTAGTTAATCTAAAAAACTTTTTTAGTTTTTTACATATTTTGATTTTAAAAATGTTTAATTCACCGTAAAAATTATCGATTATTTTAAAAAACTAAATAAAAACAAGATATATTATTTTTAAAACCACGCGAAAGGTCAGTGGGGGATACCCTGAAGCCTCCGCTGTGCAAAATTTTGTTAATTTTTTATGTGTGGTTTATCTGTTAAACTAAACGAAATATTTTAATAGTTTTTTTAGTTCTATTAACACGGATATATAAATAAGTAGATAGGCTTTTTAGCAATATAATGTCAAAGTTAAAATTCCAAGGAAGTTTACGCGATTTAAAACGTTCTTACCGTAAATGCTTAATTGTTGGTTGTTAATATTTTTTAACTAAAGGAAAGAAATGCTTAAAATACTATTATAGTCTGAGCATACCTAGGTTATAGCATTAAAATGATATAACTATGATATACTATAATGTCCCAGGGATCACAAAATGTGTAACAATAATAACGTTGAAAAATAAAACAATAATGTGCGAAAAATCTACTGAGAGTTCCCAGCAAACACATCTTTACGTAAATCTACAGTCTAAGAATTTACATAAAAAAAGTTTTCATAAAATTACGTAATATTTACATAACATAACTATGTTTCTTTAATTATATTATATTTACGTAATAAAGAGGAAGCTTTGTGCATGGCAAAATAATTTATGTTTCTTTAATTATATTATATTTACGTGATAAGAAGGGAACTTTAAGTTAAGTAAGTTAATTTATAGATAGACTGTGCTCAAAAACGAAGAAACGGTTGCCTATGCAGCTGACTGAACAATATCCGAAACGTAATTTTCCCGAAAATAAATCTCCCTAAACGTATTTCTGTGGAAACCAAAATAGCTCCGAAATATTTTATACGAAAGTAATTCGGCCGAAACGAAATTTACCCCACCCGTAATTTCGCGCAACCGTGCAAATACCGACTGAACAAATCCCGACTCGCTCGGTGCAGCGTGGTCGAGTTGGGTCGGGTTGGTTATTTTGTTGTCGGCTAAATTATGGGTCGGGGAATTACGTTTCGGCCAAATTATTTTATTCGGCTTTTTTATTTTTGTATAAAATTTAAGTTTCGGATGTTTTAATTTTCGGGATTTTCGGACAGAAAAAAGTTCGGCAGTATTCAGGGTCGGCGGAATTACGATTCGGAATTTGTAACTATAGGGACCCAATAAAACCTAATAATTTTTCGAGTATTTAACATATATGTTTACGAAAGAAGATGAATCGAAACTCGAATGGCACCTTTGTAAACCTGAGTTTTAAAAATGCACATGAAAAATTCAACGCATTTGCTTCTTAGCAAATCATACTTTTGAATAGGTAATTATAGAAATCTAATCGAATCTCAACACGATTTTAATGCCTCATTTACGGTCCTAGGATAATAATAAAGCTTAGACGTAAACCACAAGATGGCGTGACAAGCGATGATACTTTATTTTATAAGAGCACTAATTGACGAAAAAATGAGAATTATTTTTCTATATTTTTAAGATAATAAATATTTATTAAACGTAAATAAATCCAATATAATTTTAGTAACTAAACAAAAATAAGTCCGTTAAATTAACATATTAAAAAAGAAACCTTGTTTTTAAAAAGATTGAAAATACGTCCCTTAGTAACCTTTTTTGTTTTGACGTTTTAGAACCGCATTGAAAATTCAGGTTATGAAGACTGTATACACACATAGAGAGGGGGCTTTAAAAAAGTAAAAGTAATATTTGTAATAGCACTAAAATATTTCAGGAACATTCGCTGAATGTCTATGAGTATCCCTAATGTCCTGTCAAATCTCCTTGGTATATTCGTCGAATAACCTGTGTCCGCACGTTAGATATTCCGAGAATATCTTGGATGGAACATTTGTGGATATACTATACATATTAAAACTTTTTTCGGATATTCCAGGAACGTTCAGGGAATATAATAAATTAATATACCAGGCATCTTTGACGTAAGGTTAGTAAAACGTCGCGTATTTAAATAAATTTTGTCGTCTCCCTGTCGGGTCTTGAATGTTCTCCTTAGAATATTCCATTCGGGATATTTGCAAAATATGCCGCCCGGAACATTCTCAGAATATAAAAAAAATGTGCGAAATGTAAGAACATTTTAATACTTTTGAGGATTATTTTAAGATAATTCTGCTTAGAATATTCGCCGAACACATCTTTCGAATGTGCTATCTATGGGATAAACTTAAATTTATTTAGAGGTCAATTGCGAAATATTCTGGGAATATTTTAATGTAATATCATGGAAGGAATATCATGTGCTATTAGAGATTAATGCCTCCCCCCACCCCCCCCACCAAGGAATCGGCGGTGGATTAGGCACTAGTTAATCTAAAAAACTATTAATCAAATTTGTATCAAATTTTGTACGGTGAAAGCTTAAAGCATTATCCCGCAACCATTCACGTGATATATATATATTTTTGAAAAACCACGCGAATGGTCTGTGGAGGATACCAGAAGCCTCCGCTGTGCAAAATGTTGTTAATGTTTGATGTGCCGTTTATCTAAGCGAACGTTTTTATAATTCAAATTTACTCTTAATGGTCGAAGTTTTTATAAAAATTCGCATGTTTGTCGGGGGTTTTAAAATTTGTTAGTTTTTCTTGTTTATTCTTCTTCTTCTTTTATGCTTTAGCTAATTTTTTTTGGAAATCTTTTACAAAATTCTAAAAAATATTTTTACTTTTACGTATTATAGTTAAATAATAAAATATTACTTCGGTATGTATACAAATTTATATTCATTAATAGCGGCAATATGTGCAACTTTAATAAGTAATTTTCTCACCATTTAACCTAACTAGGACTAGGAATATAATTTTGCGGTACATCAGACTGATGAAATAACCGCCTTGCAAAATCTATTATGTGTTTAACACGCTATGTTTTGATTAATTTTTAACTGGATCTCTTTCATGGGTTATATATTATATTGCCCGGAAATAGGGAGTTATACCGAGCAATAGCTTGATCTTCGATATTCGTAAATCAAAAGGAAGTATCTGAGACGACCTAACGCTAACACCCACATTTTTCCCTGCCCTCAGCCCTTCTCTTAGGGCGCCTGAAACGATGGGGTGGCGTGTCGTTTCACGAGAGTTGATTACCACAGCCTGAGGGCAGGAAAAAATGGTGAATCATTTATTAGGGACTAAAGGTGCCGGCCATTTTTAGTCCCTAGGGACTAAAAGTACCATACTTTATATTTTTAATCCCGAAAGTGCAAAAAGTATGTTTTTATATCAAGAAAATTTGGCTTTTCTTGAAGTATTTTATTAATTTTTGCCATAAATGAATATTTCAGACTTGTTCTTGCATCTTTGTTAGTTTTCTTGGAAAGCAGATGAATTTCTCTTATGCAATAGGACAATTTTATTAAGACTACTGTGTGGAACATTTGTGACAAATGATTAATTCAAAAACGTCGTTTTCCTTCTTCACTAAAAGTGGTAACAGGGTTCCCGCTGACCTGGAATATCTGGAAGTCAGGGAATTTTGAGAGCTACCTGGAAAAGTCATGGAATGACCAAAAAATCCTCAAAAGTTAGAGAATTGGCACACAAAACCTGGAATTTTTCTTTCTCAGCCTATTTTTTAAACCTTTGTAGAAAATATTATGTGAATTCTTCCCTGCTTACCTCGTGTATAAACTCAACATCTGTTTTGCGCTCAATCAGTTCCAGTCCACTTAAAGCTTTTTAAAACGTGTAGAACAAAAACAGGTTGGGCAGGTGGCAGGTTGTGTTTATTGAACATATTTGGTTTTCTTTTCAAAATAATAAATATCACCTGGTATAATTTATCCTTGTTCTAAGCACATATCGCGCTATCTTCTGTTACAACTTTCAAGTGTAGTCTAGCACGTTTTTTCTAATCCGACAATATTTGTTATGTTATGTATTTATTTCTAACCTTTTTTTAAATGATATGGGGTGCAACTGCGATGCGAGATTTCGAGAATTTTCAATTTTTTTAAGAGCAATAATCCAAAATGAAAAAAAGAGTTTCTAATTTAGACTCGATAAGTCCTTCCATAAGTCCATGCACCAAAGTGGCAGTGTCTATTGTATTACTATTGTAAGCTTTGTTTAAAAATATTTAATTGAGTAATATGGGTCGTCAGGTCATGTTGAGCCATTTTGAGAGCAGTGGTCATGTAAAGTGGAGGCAGACAAAAATTCAAGGAAATTGCCTCTGTTAATCAAGAACACTATCAGTCTTGGTTAAAAATGACAATGGACCCACATCTACACCCACTACTGGGAGTAAAGGAACCTCCAGAGCAACTACTTCCACTGCCAAAAATGGTTCTACTTCTTTTTTGTAAACTTTTCTTATTAAGCAATCAGTTATGGATGTAGAAATATTGTTGTGGAAGGAGTCTTTAAGATTTATCCTGCTGATGCCAATTATGTCCACATCATCTGCGTAGACCAGTAGTAGGTTGGGTCCTTAGCCGTTGGTGTCTCAATCTCGGCTTTCTTAATTGCATATTCTAATGCTATGTTGAAGAGTTGGGGTGAAAGAGAGTCACCCTGCTTAAGCCCATTGTTGATACCAAAGAAATCAGAGTAGCTCTGTCCCACCTTATCTTGCACCTTGCATCCTCCGTACAAATTTTTACCAGGGATATCAGCTTTTTTGGAAAGCCAGGTTTCTGCATTGCTTCGCACAACTTTGCTCTACATAACCTGTCAAATGCCTGTTTGAAATCAATAAACATCTGGTGAAATTCTTTATCAGATTCCCTGCATTTTTCCATTATTTGTCTAGGTGAAAATCTGTTTTATAGTAGGTCTTTTAGGTCTAAAATCGCACTGGTATTCCCCGACTATCTTTTTCTTATATGGTTCAATTCTCTCTCGCAGGATACTGAAGAGGACCTTATAGCATGTAGCATTAAGTAGAGTTATTCCACGATAATTTGAGCATTTCTCTTTATCTCCTTTTTTATGGATGGGGACTATCACGCGTTCCTTCCATGGATCCGGTAGCATGTCGATGTTTCAAATATTTCAGATGAACTTATGCAGTGTTTCTCCACCATATTTTATATATTCGGCAGGTATGCCATCACTACCAGCAGCTTTGTTTTTAGCTTTTTTATGACTTTAACTGTTTCTTCATATGGTTGGTATCTCTATTTCAGCCGTCAATATGCTTATGGGTGAAGTGGCCCGTTGTCCGTTGTTTGTTGAGAGGAAGTTTTTGATTCTGGGTTGGTATCCTGTTTGGTGCTTTGGTCCGACACTCCTGTGTGTTCTGGTACACACATCATTGTAACTCTGTTGTCTTGACAGTCTTTGACGCACCAAGTGCCTTTAGGGCCGCTTGACTGTGAGCGTGTGTACACATGCTCCTGCAGACCATTGCGAACCTCTTCCAGTATTGCCGCCATTATTGTGGCGTAAACCTCGGCTTAGAAGACCGTATATAGCTTGCTCTTCAAGCAGGTAGCTCATTTGAACTTTTCGGTCTTGCATGTAGACCCCCGCTCCTGTTGTCTGCCTCTCCGATAGCTTGGAGCATACCACAGGGTTCCTTTCGAACTGTTGGTGGAGATTCCCACTCTGCCAGAATTCCCTATCCCTTTGTATCTCTTAACAATAATAACTTTGAAAAAACAAATTGTCCCAAAAAACCTGATAACCAAATAAAGTAAGGTTACAAACGTCACAACAACTCCCGCGAATTGTCCCAAAAAACCTGAAAACCAAATAAAGTAAGGTTACAAACGTCACAACAACTCCCGCGAATTCATTTCCTTGTGGAAATAGGTGGTGAAAGTAAGTTCACCCGTGGATTTGAGAATTTTGCTCCTGGTCTCTCTTTTTCCTTTATATCATTCTGCGTGCTTCGGATTTTTGTTGTTTATACTCTTCTATATTAGATGCTGTTGGGTGTTGAAGCATTTTTTCCTGCTCATATTTCGTCTTCCTTCTTTGTTTTCTCTTTTTGTCGAGCACTTGACTAGCCACCCTAGTTACTGTTTCTTGGATTTTCTTCCTGAGCTCGTTTATATTGTAGCCCGATAACGGTGTTTTTATTTCTTCAGTAATTGGTTTCTGGTATATTTCCTGCATTTGTTCTGTCTTGAGTTGTTACGTAGTCTTGTTTTTAATACTGTTAAGTATCTGATTTGTTTTTAGGATTTAACGGTTTCTGTGATTTTTGTCTTCAAATAAAGTTTTGAACAAAGTTGCTAAATTTGAGCTTTCAAAAATTGTCATGGTAAAAGTCTATGTTTACTTGGTACCTCGTAGACAAGCAATTTGTATCCAAAAAATACCTGGAGTTTTGTAAAAAATGTCAGGGAATTTGGAAATCAGAATTTGGTGGGAACCTTGTGGTAAGACCATACAGACCGCTTCAAGCTACTGCGAACATAGGGCGGAAGAAGTCTAATTTGCCAGTGTACGTACATGCAGAGACACCGCACGCCTATCAGTGAAGCAACCAATACTCAGGCTTGCGATCACCACTTGCATGACTTTCCTTTGGTATTTAGTACGCCTCTAACCACGGTGCTGTGTGGAGCGTAGTCAATGAAACCGGAATTTGGTCAATAAATACGCAAATTTTTATAACGTAATTTTCATATTTTTTGTCACTGATAAATAAGAGCGTTTTATTGTCAACTGCTCAGATTTATCAGTGACGACGTGTTACAATGAAAATAATAAGGAGAAACAAAATAAAAGCAAGTTCTCAAAATAAAATAATACATTCTAAAAACCAAAAAGATTCTCCCAGTCAAAAAAAAATTAAAGCAAATGTTCGAAAAGTCCTCCTTGCTCGGCTAGACAATATCCGAGCCTACTATAAAAACCCCTTCCAACGTTTCCAAGCATGTTAGGGGTGATAATTTGAAAAGCTTCTTCAAAAACAGATAGAAGTCATTAGGAGCAAGATCGGGAGATCGAGCTGGCCGTAAAATAGTTCCCCGTGTACTTATAACCCGATTAGGAAATACATTATCAAGATATTCCCTAACAAGGCCAACATTGTGAGCGGAACAACCATCTTGTTGAAACCATGTTTCACCAAATCTTACACCTAACAACTGCCTAGCAGTTGGAATAATGTGCTGCTGCAGTAGATCCAAGTATCTAGCACCATTCAAATTGCAATTGCCGTTAATAAAAAATGGCCTAATTACGTGTTCCCCTATAATACCCCCCCCCAAACATTTAGTTTTTGGGGATACTGTGTTCTTACGTCAAAATACAAATGCAAATTTTCCCTCGACCAATATCGAACGTGTGTTGGGTTATGACGATTTGACCATTTGACCATCTGCACTTTTTCGGCAACTTCGTAGACATCCATTTTTGGTTTTAAAAATGTATTATTTCAATTAAGAACTTACCCATCTGTTTCTCGAGCAAGGCAGAAATAAAACAAAATAATAAAAACAAAATGAATTTCCAAAAGATAACACTGCAGCGTGCTTCGAATCCACCTCGGTCGTACGGCACGGAGAGTAAATTCGACTTGATTCCCCCTATGTTCGCAGTAGCTTGAAGCGGTCTGTATATCTATGAGATACTGTACGATAGTGGGCTCTCCGGATCTTCCTGTTCTCTTCACGAATTCTAGTACTTTGGCCCACTTGAGAGCATCTACTTCGTTTCTCCGAGTACCTAATGCCTCATCCGCAGGCCTGGCTGATAGAGTCATTCCTGATCCCGATGTGAGTCAAATGCTTACTGAGTCGGTTATGGCCAGTAGTCCATTATCTTTTAGGGTCCTTCCCAGGAGCCATTTGAGTCTGGCCGCGTCCGGTCCGTCGATGAATTCTTTGGACTGTCTGCGTCCTCTTTCATTTTCCCAGAAGTCTGCCAGTGCATCGTTAGCCCATTTAATGAGTCGACTATGCATCTGTCTCCTTGTTATACCTAAGAATGTTTTCGTCATCCGCCTTTTCGTTGCCAAACACTCCTGTGTGTTCTGGTACCCACATCACTGTAACTGTACGATAGTGGGCTCTCCGGACCTTCCTGTTCTCTTCACGAATTCCAGTACTTTGGCCCACTTGAGAGCACGTAGGTCCTCTGCATCTACTTCGTTTCTCCGAGTACCTAATGCCTCATCCGCAGGCCTGGCTGATAGAGTCATTCCTGATCCCGATGTGAGTCAAATGCTTACTGAGTCGGTTATGGCCAGTAGTCCATTATCTTTTAGGGTCCTTCCCAGGAGCCATTTGAGTCTGGCCGTGTCCGGTCCGTCGATGAATTCTTTGGACTGTCTGCGTCCTCTTTCATTTTCCCAGAAGTCTGCCAGTGCATCGTTAGCCCATTTAATGAGTCAAATATGCATCTGTCTCCTTGTTATACCTAAGAGTGTTTTCGGCTCCACGTATTGAGTGCTGACCCAGATCCGAGCGAGTTCATCCGCCTTTTCGTTGCCCAACACTCCTGTGTGTTCTGGTACCCACATCACTGTAACTCTGTTGTCTTGACAGTCTTTGATGCACCAAGTGCCTTTAGGGCCGCTTGACTGTCAGAGCGTGTGTACACATGCTCTTGCAGACCATTGCGAACCTCTTCCAGTGTTGCCGCCATTATTGTGGCGTAAACCTCGGCTTAGAAGACCGTATATAGCTTGCTCTCCAAGCAGGTAGCTCATTTGAACTTTTCGGTATTGCATGTAGACCCCCGCTCCTGTTGTCTGCCTCTCCGATAGCTTGGAGCATACCACAGCGTTCCTTTCGAACTGTTGGTGGAGATTCCCACTCTGCCAGAATTCCCTATCCCTTTGTATCTCTTAACAATAATAACTTTGAAAAAACAAATTGTCCCAAAAAGCCTGAAAACCAAATAAAGTAAGGTTACAAACGTCACAACAACTCCCGCGAATTCATTTCCTTGTGGAAATAGGTGGTGAAAGTAAGTTCACTCGTGGATTTGAGAATTTCGGTCACCTAACCTCACGGGCCGTCAAGAATAAGCGTCCACCCGTCCCCATATGTGTAAACAAATTTCTCACTTTGACTACTCACCTCACAGCCGTCAAGAATACGGACCCAGAAGAGTTTTTGGCTCTGCATTTTTTCTAGGCTAACTTGATTGGGAGAGTTATTATTGCTACGCCTTTTTTTTCGGAAAATGAAAGGCCAGGGTCGTTATCTATCTCCTAGTTATATAAGTAAAACGTTTTTGAATTAATATAAAGAATTAGAATAAAATATGTACTGAATAAAAAGGGTGCGTGGTGCGAAAATTATAATTATCTCAGAAAACAAATAGTTTTGAGCATTTTTGTAGAGCAAAAATTGTGATTCTTTTTAATAGTGTAATATCCATATCCACCAACTTGAAAATTCTCCGATTAAGCTTCAACGGAGTTTTGAAATGAGTCTTCACAAAATTTCAATATAAAACACCACATTCTGAATACCGATTAGTAGGTATCTAACCATGTCTGAAGCCTAATCGGAAATTTTTGCGTTGGTGGATACGAGTATAAGACATTTGAATGGTTGTAGGAAGGACTTTTGGGATGTAAGGACATTTAAATATTGCAATAGTTTTCTTTCGCTTTGTCAAAACCAAACCATACTTTTTTGAAACTTGCAACCAAAACAATGAATGCGTATAAACTGCGGTTATTATATTTACTTAACCTTTATTATAAGTAAGTATTTTATTTAATTACTGGAAATTGCTAACAGTGCGAAATGACATGAGTTCAGTAAGAAAATAACACAAAAATATTGAAGATTGCTATCTTCAAGGTAATATTAAATTTCACTAATACCTGCTTGACTGACAGTGTGTGCATGTTTAAATTTTTGCAAAAAATGGGTGATTTCTTTTACATATACTTACTACACACAGACAGAAGAAGTTCTTTTCGGCAAACCGGGAACTCACTCAGGGTGCTAAATTGTGGCCAGAAATAACGGTCACTGAAGTCAGGCTTCAGAATGCCAGAAATACGTAGTCTACCCTAATAACACATGATGTCCTGGGGACGTCCTTTTTAGGTCTTTATAGTTCGCGAACGTCCCCATAGGTCGCGAAAGTCACATACCTAAAAAATACGTCCCTAGAATGTTCCCAGAAAAAGGTCTAAAACAGTTCCAATTAAAAGTTCAGAGGACGTCCTTTTTACATCCCCATAGGTCGCGAAAGTCACATACATAAAAAATACGTCCCTGGAACGTTCCCAGAAAAAGGTCTAAAAACAGTTCTAATTGAACGTTCAGGGTACATCCTTTTTAGATCCCCGTAGGGCCCGAAAGTCACAGCCCTAAAAAGTACGCCCCTGGAATGTTCCAAGAAAAAGGTCTAAAAACAGTTCCAATGCGGAACGTTCAGGAGACGTCCTAAACAGAGACGCATGTACTGTAGTTTTAATTAGCTACGCCTTTAGCAACTAGATGGCGTACTTTGATAAAATATTCTCTATCTTCTCGACATTCGTTTTATATAATAAGAGATACTTGTATATAGGCATAAGGACTTCAAAATGAGTTTATATGAAAAACGGCCAAGGGTCGTCCAAGTAAAGGTTCCAGGAACGTCCAAAGGAACGACCTCGAGACGTTATACAGTTGACGACATTAATCGTTCCAAGACCGTTTCCGGAGCGTTTTTCGACATCTTTGGACGTTCCCGGAACATATTCAAAAGAACGGGGCCAAAGGTTGAAGGTTCTCCAAGTAAACGTTCCAGGAACGTCCTCGAGACGTTACAATTGGTAATTTTGATCGTTCCTAGAACGCTCTCGGAACGTTTGGCGACGTTTGTGGACGTTCCCGAAACGTATACTTAGAATATACCGTGGTCATTCAAATAAGAACGACCAAGGATCGTCTAAGTAAACGTTCCAGGAACGTCCAAAGGAAAGTTCTGGAGACGTTACAATTGACGACATTGTTCGTTCCGGTAGCGATCCCTGAACGTTTCACGACGTCTACGGACGTTCCTGGAACTTACCATTAGTCGCGCCGGAACGTTTCAGGAACGTTTTAAAAACGTACTTGCGTTATTATAGTATTGGTATAATAATATAATTTTACATAGTTTAATCTTGTTAAGTTCAGGTATTCTTGAAAGTGTGGGAAGGGAATGCTCCCGCGGGAGTATCCTTTTCCTCTTCACATCTTTATCCGACACGGGAGTAAAAGTGCCTTTGAAATCCCAGGAACGTTCCCGGGAGCAGTTCCCTTCCCAGACGTTCAAGAATACGTCTCCACAACGAGAAGGTATATTCCTTGTCTGATGGCTACACAAGCCAATAAGTGTCACATTAATTTACTATTAAAATAATTTTTTATTTTTTTTCAGAGTCAATCCTTGATTAATTATTTAATCCTCTTTTTCCTACATTGCATAACCACCAACGTATTTTGTGAACTAGAAAATGAAATATTTCAATACGATCCAAGAGTTTTCAATCCTCATCCGTATGAAGCTTTGGTGAAAAGTCAGCTGAAAAAGCATGATCCAGGTAAATTAAAATTATGTCAATAATATGAGCGAAAATCCAATTAATTATAAAAAGGGGGGGGGGGGCATATTCAACGCTATCCACATATAAAGGGCTGGCCACACCTTTTTTTAATAGGGCAGCGGTCTAGTAATTGTTGGGTGTCTGATTATATTATAATTAGCTTAAACATGCAATTTTTTACGCATTTTAAGTGTTGTTGACAAATCATTGTTTAAAATTCAACTAAAACTGTAACAATAAATGACGCAATGCAATGCAAATCCAATTTTAACAGAAAATTCTTTAAAAAAATTGATTTTTTTCACATTTTTTATTATTTTTTTTTTTAAACGGGTGGTTTTAGCCAGAAAGAAATAGGATTTAGTTTTCAGACATTCAAAACGTGTAAATTTTGATTGCAGAAAAAAGTTGCTTAAAATTAAACTAAAATTGAAACAATCAATGTCGTTATAGCCCCACAGGCAAAGTTTAAAAAATTTTTAAAATTTGTTATCTCTTTCGCGTCACGGCCAAAATTTAAAAATTGATAAACGCTGCAAAGGTACATACAAAAAAGAGTTAAGTTGATTTAAATAAATATTTCATTTTTTAGAACGACATATTTTTTGTTAATATAAAAAAGTTTATATTTGTTTTAAATAATATTTATCTTAAATAATATTTATTTTAAATAATATTTATTTAAAGCAAAAAATTTTTGTCAATTATCAAACAAATATTTATTTAAAATCTATGCAAATTTTTTTCTGTGTAACGCCAGGGTATATCTCTCGGTATATCTACTTTGGCTAGTAAGTTCTTCAAACAAGTTTTTTAATAATCGTGAATGTGCACCTCTTTTTCTTTATAACATGTCTAGGTTTTTAAAGCCGCCAGTAGACTTCAAAGATCTCCCCACTACTAACAAATGAATCGGACGAAAGGATTTCCGAATAGCCAGTTGAAATCCCAGTTCCTCTCAGTTGGTAGAGCAT
The DNA here is from genome assembly GCA_963921995.1 of Oxystoma pomonae. Classification (NCBI taxonomy): domain Eukaryota; kingdom Metazoa; phylum Arthropoda; class Insecta; order Coleoptera; family Brentidae; genus Oxystoma; species Oxystoma pomonae. Next base: position 78,570,230 of record OY998169.1, on the reverse strand, counting down.
TAGACTGGTATTCTAGAGGTCCCGGGTTCAAATCCTGGTCGAGGAAAAACTTTTTTTCCGATTTCCTCACCCTTTGCCCTCAACGCCACAAATATTTACTGTAAATTTATTAGGGCACTAAATTTTCCCTTCATTTTGTAATTTTTTCAAATTTATGGGAAAATTTTCACAATGTCAGCTAATCAAAATAACCAACACACCGAACCCAAACTAAGTGAGATTTTACCACAGAGGAACTATACATACATTGTACGGACTATTTTTTGTATACAATATATTCTGAATAACAACCAATATTACTCAATTTAAAAAAAATATGAAGAAAAATGCAAAAACGAAGTCTTACTGTGGTGGTGTCAAAAAAAAGAATGTCAGCCAATAATACTAAATAATGCAACGATTAGTTCCGGATAATGCCAAAAATCCCAAAAAATGCAAAAAAATTAAATAATGTCATAAAAATTCCAAATAATATCCAAAAATTCTCAATATCTAAAAATTCTCAGCAATGATAAAATATTCCAAAAAAGACGCACTTAAAGGCGCAATTACACAGACGAATATGTTCAAACAAAAGCTCGTGCAAAAGATCTAAAATTTTTTGCGCGAACATTTTTGTGAGCTTTTCTTTGAACATTGTTTTCGGCTAAATCTTCGAGCAAATTTTTGCTACCTCGCTATTTTGGAGACATATTTTTAAAGATGAGTATAAATATAATTTCACATCATTGACTTCAATTCTTTAAAAAAAGTGAAACACCAACTTTTATTTTAAATTTTTATCAAAAAAAGCCGACGGCAAGCAAAACATTATTATTGACTATCAGTTTTCTCACTTTAAAAAAAGAAAACGGATATATCTTCGAAGTAATTACTTTTTAAAATGCAGGTGGATATGTTTAGGGGACTGTTCTGGAGAGTAGTTATTTTTTCGGGACCCTGGGGGGGGGGGAAGTTTAAAACAGTCGGGACGCAGCGCTGTCAAACGCTGCATAAACTAATTTAACTTTGCTCTAAATTACTTTTTAATTACTTTTTAACTACCAACAATATAATATAAAAATTTTGTTGGTAGTTATTTCAGTAAAAATCCGAAAAAATTAGGCATCCCAAATTGGGTCGGGTACGGTATATTTATTAGTTTCGTTTAGGTGCTGTATAATTTCATAGATGGCGTTTACTTTTAAGCAATTTTGGTAAAAATATATAAAAAATGCAATATAAAATCTATGTATGTTACGGAAAGTGGTGGTGGAAAAAAAATGTTTTTTTACGTTATTGGATTACAAAGCTCAGTAATTCGGAAGTGGAAAGTTGGGTCATATTTTGCTAATAGGAAAATGAAAAGCAGTTTTTTTTGGTAATTTAGTGATATTTCACTTTTTTTTCTGATGATTTCCCATTTCTCTTAAGGTTTTCCAATGCCATATTAAAACAACTTTATTGTTTTTAAAATTAAAAATCGCCAAAAATATTAATATTTAAAAAATCGGAAACGCAAGTTCTACGCATCAATAAAATGAAAGAAAATAAACAAATTAAAGCGTACTCAGGCATATTTTATTATACATATATTTGTTCTACAACTTTCATAAAACAACTGCGTTGACTCTTGTTTATTGCCATCTAAAATTTGACCAAAACCACCTCTCACTACTTTACGGTTTTTACCTTCTCCCAACCCTTACATTTTACAGTGAATAATTAAAGGCTATTAATTGTTATTTTCTTTAATCTATCTCGTTTTTTTTGACAACCCCAAAAAAGTTACAAGTATACTGGCATATCCCCTAAAGCCCTTCATTAAAAATACCTTGTTTCAAGTTCAATGAATTTCAATAAAAACATATATTTTTAATTTTTCTTCGAACAAATGTTGCTCGAACATTCTCTGCAAAATTTCTGTGAGCTTTTTTGTACGAGCTTTTGCTCGATCTTTCTTTGAACATTTGGCTCATGAGACTCGTGTAAATGTTTGTCGGCATTTCAACATCAAAGGAAAGTTCGTCTGTGTAATTGCGCCTTAACGTATAAAATTGCGTAGTTTTCACGTAGCAACGTTCGGTAAACGAACTCTGCTCGATAGGAATATCGATAATCCATTTATAATTGACCTTGAATTTGCTTTCTTAAGTCACTCAGTTTAAGTATTTTTTTCAATAACTCCAGGTCCCGTTCTCTTCCCCAAAACCCCCGGTGATGACGATCCTCTTGTTAACAACAAATACAATATTGTTAACATTGACAGCATTCGGATGCAACAGGATCAACAGCGTCAACAGCAACAGGAAGTGAAACTTGTCAACAACCTCAGTGCAGGGGTGCCTTATGAGCAATTGACTCAGAACAAGTTTGCTTCGACAAGAGAGTATGACATACGGGTAAGTTTTAAAAAACTATGGTCCGTTTTTCCTAGTTTTTTTTTTGTCTACCCGGTCAGCCCCGAAGTCAGCCGATCGTTGTCGTTTGACAAAAATAGTTCAGTATTTGTCATATATTTGTTTACTTTTCCCAGTAATCCTGGATTTTTTTCTTTTCTTCGAAGACAAAAAATATAAATATGTGCCACTGAGGAAGAAACATAATTCCGTTTAATTGCAACCTTCCATAACAAAATAGCTACCAACCTCTGAACTTCCTCCACTTGATATCGCTCCTCTGTCGTTGCCTAATTTTCTCCAATAACGAAGCATGTTTTTCTAAGCAGCGGAGACTTTTAACTGACTTTTTTCTAATTTTTAACAGTAGCACAAACGAAAACACGGAATTTAAACAAATAAATAACAAAAATGAAATGAAACTGAACGAAACCCTTCGGATCGATAAATTTTTGCGCAGGCCTAAGCCAATGTCTTGTTTTGTTATTTCCATGGCTGGCTAGATTACAGATGTTGCTCACAAGTTTGGCCTGGGTAAGGCGTAAAATTAAGCTAATATGTATTTTTTTGACATTTTTTGACAACTATTAACAAAAGGTAGTATGTCCTAGATAATGTCCGTTAAGAAAATTCAGTTATTTTTGAAACAATACTATTTGTGGTCTATTACAGGTGAACTTAATAAGCTCACTAAGCAGTAAATAATTACTAAAAAAAATAAGGGCGCATAAAGATTATCCCACATTTTTACTGTTTTGCATGAAGAATTTTGTTAAAAGTTAATTAAAACATTAAGTTAACAAACTAATATGCTAAAAATTATACTTTAACGCAATTAAATGAGTGCTGTAAAGAGCACTTAATTAAATTTCTTCTTCAAATTCCTAATCGTCAGATTCAGAACTTAATTCTTCATCTACACACTTTCCACTGTTTAATGGTATCCCAAGATTCCAGTTCTCCCACTGATCAACAGAAACTTCGTCAAGTACTCAAAAAAATAAAAATAGAACAATTATGAGGCAAAAACTTTTTAACTGACCGCTTTTATCGTATTTTAGTGATTTTTTTAAATATTTTATTTCATCACAAAATAAACAAAATTTAAACAATAAAATGAAAATATATTGCCAGCTTGGACGAAATCGTTCGCGTCGTTCGATGAACTGCTGTCTCTTGCGGTAAAGTATCACTTTCCGCACTTGTTAGGTAAATAACTATAAACATACTAACAGTAACTAAAATACCTTTTCCAAGTCAGCAGAACTTCTTCTGGCGTTCATTTAAGGCTTAGCATGTAATAGTGAGACCATACCATTTCAATGGTGTTATATTGGTAGTGATATGGTGGCAACCGTAATATTTTGTGGCCCAAAGGTTTGACATACTCATCTAAGTAACATTTTTTATTTAAGTTGCGTTTTTTATCAATAAGTGCCCACATTTCGTCCTTCATCGCTTTTTCGGGAAAGTCAACATTTTTACTTTTTAACTAGTTAATTAACTTGGTTTTTGTCCAAGACTTTCTTGGTATATCTTCCACTAAGCCAGAGTGATAACTAGCATTGTTCATGATAATGAGAGATTTTTTTGGCAAGTTTGCCACTAACTGATTTTTAAACCATGCTTCAAAATTTTTTCTATTCATGTTGTCATGTTAATCACCCTTTTTAGTACCGCTTTTAAATATCATACTGGCCCCTGGAACATCGGTAACCTATAAGACAAACAAAGTAGTGTTACAAATTAATTAAACCCTATTGACCAATTAATAAAGAAATTAAAACAACTCATATTTTGGCGGGTCAATATTTTTATCAAAAATAGGAGTAGGGCAGTCATCAAAATTGCATGAATTATTGAAAAAAATATATTTTTTTTATTTTGGGCTCCATTTTCTTCGATTTGATAACCCACATTTATTTTGAAAAGTTAATATTTTTATCGGATATAGAGGGGAAGGAAATACAAAATTACAGAATAAGTAGAAAAAAAAAAACACTTTTTTTGATTCCGGTCTTCATTTACTTCAATTTGATACCCCACAAATCATATTTAAACACATCAAAATTTTTATCAAATATGGGTGATAATATATCTTATTAATAGGGGGTTGCTAGAAAAACGCTGAAACACGTGTCTTTCTATTTTGTCAGTAGACTCTATAATACCAATTTTTAAACCTCTGTCACTTTTTTCTTCTGAGATACAAAAGTCCCTTTACCTTCGTCGAAATCGAATTACCCCTATTTCTCCCCCCCAGTTGAAAGAAGAATCTTCATACCAATTTTTGAACCTCTGCTGCTTTCCGTTTCCGAGATATAGAAATCTTCTTTAAAATTTCAACCCCTATTTTTACCCCCTTAGGGGAAATATTTTCAAAAATCCTTTCCTAGCGAGTGCATACGTCACAAACCCTATGTCTCCTTAAATTTTCATAACTGTAGGTCAAGTGGTTTGACCTGTGCGTTTATAGTTGATGTTGACTACCGTTCTTTTATTAGTATAGATTGGCACCGACATCTGCAGTTTCTCGACCAATTTTGACCTTATTGGGTCGAGTTTAGGTTTTGGATCTGCTTTAAATTATTAAAAAAGCAGTCGGAAATTTTTGAAAATATATTTTCTTATATTGGTGTTTAAAAAATTACACCCATCGTGTCCGGCCCTCAGCCCTTCTCTCTGCAGGGTTTTCATCTTTAGCAGCTATATAATCAAAGGTAGGTACTATTAAAGACTTAGGGAAGGGAGCGGGAAATTCTTTGGTGGATCTAGTCTCAATTGCAGATATTTTCTGCTGTGCTATTTTTTTCGCGGGTTTTTCGACAAAAAATTGCTTAAAATTAAATTAAAACTTTAACAATTAACAATATTTAGGCCCGAAAATTTTTGCAATTTAAAAAACATTTTTTAAAATTTTTGTAAATTTTGATACTTACGTTTTTTTTTAAAATATTTTTGAAAAAGTGGTTTGGGTTAGCTGCCAAGAAGGAACGGATTCCGGTGGTATATGTATACCCAGATAGCATAACTTAGTCAAATAGATGTCCAGTGAAGTAAAGTTTATGGACAATGTCTATTGGACAACCAAATCCAAAAGGAATTTTGTCTACGACATATCCGTTGGATAATACAAATTTCAAAATTTTAGAACCTTCTAGGACATCCCAAATAGGTCCAAAAGCGTCAATAATTTTAATTTATTATACAGTTGAGCCACTTTAATTAACCCAATTGATATCCAGTGGACTAATCACTTTATCCAACAGATACCCATGAAAAATACAAAAAGTGTCTTTTTATGGTTCTGAGGGAGAAAAAATTATCTAATGGCTGTCCGTTGGACGAAAGAAATGTAGTTCCAATGTATATCCAATCGACAGGTTTTTTGATGTACAATGGAGAAAAAAATAGACGTATTCCTTGGATATCCTTAAATAATCTGAAAAATTGTATAAGTTTTACTGAAAGTACATAAATGTCTAATGGAATAAACAAATAATACTTTTGAAAACACTGTGAAGTAAAAGGAAGGTCTTTGTTATCCACTGTATCCAGATAAAACCGAGTTTAAAACTTTGTCTCATAAAAAAGGTAATGGTAATCGTAGATCCGGATTTCGTACTTGTGTGATGATGATGAAAAAATCTGACACAGGATGCATGTAAAAGACAACCATCTGTCAAATTGCAGAGTCGGAAGATGTACCGTGATGTATTTTCAAGGAAAATTAAGCGTCTCTACGGAGACAGATATAATTATCTTTACAGATATCCTAAGCTCTGAAGTTGATAAATTTAAAAAGTGATTTAGTGAGGGTGAATAAATAACAAAATCAATAAATAGCGAGCTTTCCCTCAAAAAAGATAATGGTAACCGTATATCCGGATTTCGCACTTGTGGTGCTCATCAATGTGGTGCTAGGAATTAGGAAATAAAATGATGAAGAAAAAAATCTGACACAGGATTCATGTAAAAGACAACCATCTGTCAAATAGGAGAATCGGCAGATGTACCTTCATTTGAAGGAAAATTAAGGGTCTCTACGGAGACAAATATAATTATCTTTACAGTTATCCTGAGGTCTGGAGTTGATAAATTAAAAACTTCTCATGCCAAAATTTTAAAAAAATTATACCAAAAATGCCATTTATTACCCGGTTTAAATGTTGATTACAAAAATTAAACACCGCAGGAAAATTTTAAGCTATTACGCCAAATCACACGTTTATGCAAATTGGAGTTAAGAGAGACGCCCCTAGTATTAAATCATGGATTCCTAATGAAAATTCATTCATAAATTATTAATTTACGTCCGTATATAAAACTGAAACAAAGTTCCTTAGACTTTCTCTGTGAACCAATTTTTTCAGCTAATTATGAGAAAATGTAGTAAACAAAGGAGTGCTACTGTTATATTTATTGCGTACCGATCGTACAGCACGTGTCATCACAATTTGCAACTAATTGCCAATTGCACCGCAATGTTAAACCTAGTTTAAGTTTATTCGGTGTCACATTTTAAATACCAATTAGTGCAATTAGCCCGTAAATATTTTATTTAAATATTTTTTTTTTTGGATAAAATAGTTAATTTTTTTGAAGACAACATTTACATTATTGACTCAAAACAGACAGCCCACTACTCTGGTAGTGAAAATAATTAGCCATCAAGTTCAAGTTCAAGTTTCGTTTATTGTGTCTAGTGCATTTACAAAAAAATACATATCACGAAGAGTTTGGTTTAAAGAATAGGAAATAGTAATACACAGAAATATTAAAAAGCAAGTTAACTTAATTAATATAAAAAAAATGGTGCCTATTGTATGTAATATTTATGTTTGACATCAACAGAAAGAAGCAAGAAAGATTAAGAAAAATAAAAAACAAAAAGTTACATAAAATTAATAGAAGAAAACAGTATGAAATATATGCGATGTTAAGTTTGCAAATGCGCTAATCTTGGGTATATTGAATATAAACAAAAATATTAATTTGCAGGGTTTCGTCTCTATTTTTGAATTAAAAATCTTTATGAAGCTGTCGACTGAGGTCAGCCACTCATGGGGGAGACCTTAATGCAACGATAAGCTCGGCAATGATATAGAATGTGTTGGATCGTTTCGTTCTAGTTAAGATTACATACCGTACAAAATAATTGGAATTATAAATATAAAATTGAGTTTTAGTTTCCACATGTTTTAAACTCTTAGTTAAATCTTTGCCATTTGAAAAAGTAATTAAATCACCCATGGTCATCAAAACAACTTTATTTTTATGGTTAATATACTTTTTTTGTTTTCTTTTGAGAAATCAGTACTTAATTTTTTTTATTGTTACGTGTGGTATACATTTATGTCTCGACTTTGTTATAAGGATTTTTGACACGAAAAAAAACCAGAATATTTTCGGTATTTCAATGTTTTTATTTATATTTCTTTATCTACTTAAATAATGTACGTTTTTAAAATCATATTCCAACAGCTGTCTTACCTTCGTGATGATACTTTCATTTAGTTTCTATGTAAAAATGTTTACCTACTCGCGTGCGTGAAAGTGCAAAGTGCAAGCCTATTTTTGGTGTGGAAAGTTGTACTTTACCGATTAGTGTGTGTTAAAATTACTTTACCGCATAGTGTGCGGTAAAGTAAAACTATGCAAAAAACTAGTTTAATTTTTTTTAAAGTCTTGTAGCAGATAGGTACTCTAATGAGATGGTAGTGACTCTAGTAGATAATTGTCAAATTTTGAGAGATGGTGGGTTGGTGACCTGCTTTTTATTGTCAGTGGATTGGTTTGAAACATTTTCACAGTTTGAAACATTTTCACGCCGAGATGGATTTATCATTATCAGACGAGGAATTTCCACAAAAGCTTCTCAATGCAGCCAACGATGCAGGTGACCAACTGATCCCTTCCAAATCAAAATCGCGGTATGAATATTCTGTATTTGAAGCATGGTGTAAAACCAAGGAGGTTTCCAGAAGAGGTATTTATGGCGTACTTTGACCAATTGTCCAAGATATTTTCACCATCCTCCCTTTGGTCTAAATATTCGATGTTAAAGGCAATTTTCAAAATTCTTCTAACTAACTTCTTATTTAAAAAGAGTAAGCGACGGCTACAAACTAAAAAAATCCAAAACCTTACAAAAACCTGACATTGACAAATTTATTTTGGAAGCGTTAGACCATATTTATTTAATGATGAAAGTAGCCATGGTATTTGGGATTGCGGGTGCTTGCCGACGGGAAGAACTTACAAATCTTCTTCTCGAAGACATTGAAGAAAAGGATGATGTACTTATAATAACGATTCCCGATACAAAGACGAAAATTTCCAGTTGTTGTAGATGCTAACAAAGAAACCAGATACATTAACCTCTACAGAAAATATAAGACACTGTGCCCTGCAAATACCCCTCATCGCCGTTTTTTTGTGCTTTACAAGAATGGACACAGTATGCGGTAAAGTAAAATTATACAAAATTGCTATAAATAAAATCTATATGTTTGTGGCGGATTCATAATGTCGAAACTACTTTTTTTGGGTTTTTCGCCACTAAGTTAAGGAATTTTTTTTTTAAATATGTTAAAACCCACTGCGTAAATTCCTAAAGAAAAAAATTTGTTCGTTTGTCAGTGGTTTTTAAATAAGATAAATTTGCCTACACACACGTAAATCCTAACTAGAATCTAAGTACTTATCTGACGTTTCGGCAGAAATTCTATTGCCGTTATCAAAGAATTTTATCCTTTTCAAAAAAAATTTTTCGATTCTTTTTTAAAATATCTGTCTGTTGTCATACAACTGACTGACGTTGACTGATGTATATTTCAAATATTAACTTGACAGTTTGGTGCGTCGATAGTAGCCAAGAAGGTATTGGGTGAATTTAGTAAAATTTAAAATCAAAATTATATTTGTTTGAGTGTTTTCGATTTTAGATGACTTTATAAAAATACAAAATTTTTATTTTAAAATATCAATTATAAAAATTATCTTTTGACTAACTTTAAGAAAAAATATATTAGAAACCCAAAGAACATCAATGCTATTTTTTAATTTATTTTTAAAAAAAACCTTTTTGAAAATCTTGTTTTAAAATTGGAAGCCAAACTGTATTTATATCAACTGATATGCTAGCTATGCATTCATCTTCGTTAAGATAGATGCAAGCTGCTTCTTTGATTTTTCGTTTAATTTTGTCTGGTTCTTTTTGTAATATACTGGTTTCTCCCCACATTACTCTATGATCATTTTCAAAAGAATGTTGGCAAATTTTAGACTTCTCCCAGTCTCCCCTTCTGAGGTAACCCTTATGGTCATTTATTCTAACTTCAAGAGGCCTTGAAGTTTCTCCAATATAAAATTTACCACACTCGCAAGAAATTAATGGTTTTGTTTTGGTTAGAATTGATCTAAGAGTATTTGATTTTTTAAAAATTGTTCTAATATTATAAGTATTAGCGATTCGTTTAATTTTTTCCGAAATACCTGGTATAAAAGGAATTATTAAATTTGTTGGTTGTACATTATTATGTCTATGTTCGCGTTGTCTTGGAAATTCGATTTGTCTAAAAGAATTTTCGATGAAGTTATTTGGATACGAATTTTTAATTAAGACCTCTTTTATTATTTGTTTTTCTTGTAAAAATGTGATATTGTCCGAACAAATAATTTTAGCTCTATCGTATAGACTTTTTATTACTGCTTTTTTTAACCGATGAGCAATGATTTGAGTTAAAATTTAGATATCTATTTGTATGTGTTGGTTTAAACTTCTAATTTAAACTTCTCACATTATGCATAAAAACCACATGTTTTCAGTGGGAAACTGATTTTTTTCAACAGGATTTTGGAATGGCAATGGGCTCTCCACTTTCTCCTTTAATGAGTAATATTTTTATGGAAGATTTTAAAAATAAAATTTTAGAGGAATTTAATTTTAAACCGGTCATTTGGTTTCGCTATATAGATGATATTTTTAGTATTTGGCCACACGATTTAAATAAACTTAATGATTTTCTTAATATTATAAACGGTAAAGAATCAACAATAAAATTTACTTTAGAAGTAGAAAACGATTACAAAATTTAATTTTTAGATGTTTTAATAAACAAACAAAATACATTACAAACCTCAGTTTATAGAAAACCAACACATACAAATAGATATCTAAATTTTAACTCAAATCATTGCTCATCGGTTAAAAAAGCAGTAATAAAAAGTCTATACGATAGAGCTATAATTATTTGTTCGGACAATAACACATTTTTACAAGAAAAACAAATAATAAAAGAGGTCTTAATTAAAAATTCGTATCCAAATAACTTCATCGAAAATTCTTTTAGACAAATCGAATTTCCAAGAAAACGCGAACGTAGACATAATAATGTACAACCAACAAATTTAATAATTCCTTTTATACCAGGTATTTCGGAAAAAATTAAACGAATCGCTAATACTTATAATATTAGAACAATTTTTAAAAAATCAAATACTCTTAGATCAATTCTAACCAAAACAAAACCATTAAATGCTGAGCAAAACTCAAAAAATATCGTTTATAAAATTCCTTGCGAGTGTGGTAAATTTTATATTGGAGAAACTTCAAGGCCTCTTGAAGTTAGAATAAATGACCATAAGGGTTACCTCAGAAGGGGAGACTGGGAGAAGTCTAAAATTTGCCAAAATTCTTTTGAAAATGATCATAGAGTAATGTGGGGAGAAACCAGTATATTACAAAAAGAACCAGACAAAATTAAACGAAAAATCAAAGAAGCAGCTTGCATCTATCTTAACGAAGATGAATGCATAGCTAGCATATCAGTTGATATAAATACAGTTTGGCTTCCAATTTTAAAACAAGATTTTCAAAAAGGTTTTTTTTAAAATAAATTAAAAAATAGCATTGATGTTCTTTGGGTTTCTAATATATTTTTTCTTAAAGTTAGTCAAAAGATAATTTTTATAATTGATATTTTAAAAGAAAAATTTTTTATTTTTATAAAGTCATCTAAAATCGAAAACACTCAAACAAATATAATTTTGATTTTAAATTTTACTAAATTCACCCAATACCTTGTTGGCTACTATCGACGCACCAAACTGTCAAGTTAATATTTGAAATATATATCAGTCAAAGTCAGTCAGTTGTATGACAACAGACAGATATTTTAAAAACGAATCGAAAAAAGTTTTTGAAAATGATAAAATTCTTTGATAACGGCAGTAGAATTTCTGCCGAAACGTCAGATAAGTACTTAGATTCTAGTTAGGATTAACATGTGTGTAGGCAAATTTTTTATCTTATTTAAAAACCACTGAGAAACGAACAAATTTTTTTCTTTAGGAATTTACGCAGTGGGTTTTAACATATTTTTGAAAAAAATTTCCTTAACTTAGTGGCGAAAAACCCAAAAAAAAAGTAGTTTCAACAAAATTGCTATAATTTATCAATATTTGAATGCCGTCTTATTAGGTTTCTCATGATTTCACTTTACCGCACACTATGCGGTAAAGTAAAATTATACAAAATTGCTATAATTTATCAATATTTCAATGCGGTCTTATTAGGTTTCTCATAATTTCACTTTACCGCACACTATGCGGTACAGTAAAATTATACACAATTACTAAATTTTATCACTATTTTAAACCCATGAAAACAGTCATATGATATATGATATTTTTTTTATGTAGGAAAATCGGTGCACGTTAGAACGAAATAGGTGACGGATAGAAATTCATACACTAAACATATAAGAATGAAAATTTTTAAAAAACATTTACACCGCAAATTTGTATGATTTTACTTTACCGCACACTATGCGACTGACGTCGCGTGCGGTAAAGTATCACTTTCCGCACTTGTTAGGTACATATAACTATTATCGCCATATTAAAATTGGTTCGGAGAAGAGTTTTTGAATAAAATTTTACAACAAATCAATAAAAACTTTTTAGAAAAAAATTATGTGTTAAAATTTTTAATATGTAGGTGCTTATTTAAAGTACAGGACAAAATACTTTAAAGTTTCTAGTTTTAGTAAATTTCAAATATTACGGGAATAGGACCTATTTAAGAAGCAATAAGAATCGTGAGATAATTCAGGTGCATAATTTAAAAGAAGATCTCTGTTATGAGGTATTTCTTCGTTTTCAAAAGATTCTAATAGTACCTAAGAGGATCCAGATAAACTATACGGTTGAGTGATTTCCCATAGTATACGTACGTAGCCTTAGGAATAGATTGTAGTTTGTCCCTGAAGATATATAGATAATGGAGGTCCGAAACACAGAGTTAATTTTGAAGACATCATTGTCTCAAACTTTCAAACAAAGAATCCAAGTGCATGCATAATTTTAAATGGGACGACCTGTGTACCCGCCCCTTGTCACACCAAACACTACCCAGTAAACATGCTTGCTATGGGCAGTGAAGGACACTCCGGGGGATGGTTGGGCAACACTTTGCTAGTAAAAGCCTTTTGGTTGATACCCGGTGATACCCCAGCTCATTTTTTAAGCAAAGGCCTTATAATGATCCGCAGTCACTCCCCCGGAGTTTGTAGGAAGCCTATTGTTGGCCCACTGAGTAAGATTTGGACATTGTTTTGACCCAGTAGTAGACAACAGGTCTCCCAGTAAACATGCTTGCTACGGAAAAAGTCCGGCCCAGTGAAGGACACTTTGGGGGATGGCTGGGCCACACTTTGCTAGTAAAACCCTTTTGGTTGATACCTTGTAATACCCCGGCACATTTTTTAAGCAAAGGCCGTATAATGACCCGCAGTCACTCCCCCGAAGTTTGTAGAAAGCCTATTGTTGGCACACTGAGTAAGATTTGAACTTTTTTTTGACCGGGCAGTACACAAAAGGCCTGTAACCATTTTCTGACAGATATTTATATAGCAACTTAAAAACCAAGGGCATATGCTGCCCCGACTTTAGTTCTCCAGCTGTTATTACTTTTTATTTAAAATTGCTATTGGACAAGCAAAACTATATAGTACAACTCAAAATTATAGGTAACAACTGTTGGGCTCTTAAAAGAGGTAAAATCGAAGTTTTTTGTTGCCGTACTTTTATTTTTAGAAAGGAGGGTTTTCTCCATATTTTTTATAATCTGTTTTTAAAAGGACCAGGTACCATTTTGCTTCTTTACCCTTTCCAATTTTTTAGTTTTCATGCTCCATTGAAGAACTGCCACACTTAAACCGGACATACATACGCATGCTTATCGCACGACTGTTAAATCATCATGCAAGATGAAGTGTGTGTGGGATCAAATCGCCCAGCTTAGTACTGTGTACCATCAATTGTTTGGCATAAATGGATGGTCTTACGGATTGGGATAAAGTCTATGTCAAGCACGCTGGCAGAAAATGCCGGGTTTTTTTGGACCGAGATTCCTTATACATAATGTCAAAAGTCCACTTCTAGCCTAAGGCCTAAGCCTTGCATTAGGTTGTCACTTTTTTTTATAACAATGGCCTATTATAGTTGCATTGACGGCCTCACGGATTGGGATATTGAAGGTCTATGTCAGGCATGCCAGCAGAAAATGCCGGTGTCCCGGATCGGCATCTTTATTGGCCCGAGGGGACATTTCCGTACTTTTTTTGGACCGGGATCCCATAAAAATATTGTTAAAAGGCCATTACTGTGACTGTCCATGATTGTGCAACAGGCCAACAGTGAGCCGTAGTAAATTGTTTACTGGGTAGTAATTGCCCTACCTCCTCCCTCCAAAAAGTAATTTTTTAGTTTCGTTTTAGCCAATTTTTTGTCGATCATATTTTAGCTCGTATTTTAGATTTATAGTATCCACCATCCAGCGGCGTACTGAGAAAAGTGGGGCCCGGGGCGGTATCATTTTTCTATGTACTTATATTAGTTTTATTTGAAAAAAACACAATATTAAATCCTAAAATTTTTATAAATATGATATTTACAGGTACCTATTTACAAAAAAGAAATTTAAGCCAACTAAAAAGACTGAAAAAATTAATTTAAATAAATCTTTTTTGTATAGCTTTATCAAAAACATGATTTTAGTAACTGTCTGCAGATAACTAATGCATGGCTTTTTAGGTTACCGATGCAAAAAAAGATTTCTGTCCGTTTTTTATCCAAAATTAAAGTTTTAGCCAAGTATTTACGAAAAAATTATCTAATAACATCGGCAAAATATCAAACTGTTAAAGATTAAAATGTCACAACAATGAACGTCACCGAGTAAAAAGGCACATCGCTATGAAAACCATTGTTATTTCATTTACCAGCCGCCTTAATTTATAGTGTAAAGCTGGGGTCTTGCGAGAAGTGCTCTTCGTTCGATATTTTTGAAAGTATTTTCCTGTTTTTCTTGGATTTTTGACAACTCGCGGCTCAACTGTATAACTTCATTAAATTTGATTTTTTTAGGCACTTCGATCTCAGTGGTTAAAATGGCTAAACTTAATTTTTAATCAATTTTAATTTCGAAAAACTGCGCTCACGTATAGCGTTTGAAACGCATAATGTAATAATACTTGTTTCAGATTTAACAAAAGAATTGAAACTGAATCGTAAAATTTATATTTATCAATAAATTTAAGAAAATCTAAACAACTCCAAGACAATAATTTCTATTACCAAAGAAACAATTTAAACAAAGTAATAATAAAACTAATAAAATCAAAAATATATTTTTTAGGGTTTCAACCTTGGGAACAATAACTTTCTTCGAGTAATGAAATAAGCAGGTGTAAGATTTTACTACACATGTGTCAAATTATTAAACAAAAATTAAACTATAACTGAGAGAGAGATTGTGCATACCGGAATACCGGATATATTTTCTATCATTTTAGTTTTCTTAGAATTATACGAATTTACGCATAAATGATGATGAGTTCTGACTTTTACCGGTTTTCCAGAAAGCGGCCACCCCTGTATGCGTATACTTGGCGTTTGTATCTTATTCCTACCACAAAAATCGCGTTCAATATTTTTAAAAAGTTTTACGAGATTTTTTATAATGTTTTACCAGGTTTTTTATGTTTTCTATGCGGTATGTGACACAAACTTAAAAATCTAAGGAAATCTCAGGAAGTACGAATTTTTTTTCTCAGTTTTGACGAGAAAGACAGCTTGGCTCGTAGAACCTTATGAAACCCCTCAAACGTCATAAAAACTCAGCAACTTTCATAAGAACCTATGCGGTTTTCATATCTGGGATAACTTAGAGTAGGGGGCCCCCCGTAACCCGGGGCCCGGGGCGGACCGCCCCCCCCCCGTCAGTACGCCACTGCATCAAATCTGTGGCAGCATAATACAAAATTTGATACATCTAAGATGTAAAAAAGGATCGCAGCACATACCACCAAATAAGGGCCCTTTTAAAAACTTTCTCCAATATCTTATGTACGTAATTACACCATAAAAAGTTTTTAAACTTTTCGAAGGCGAAACTGGAACAAAACTTTCGAGCGCAATCATAAGGATGTCCATTACTTACTGTTGGTATTTTTAATTTTAAAACATGGTGCGCTGTGTTAGAAAATGTCTTAGAAAGTTGGCTAAAAAAAGTTATTTGTATTATTCCAATATTAAATATGATCATAAAATCTACAGAAGTAGACTAGTTACATAAAAACTGGCTCTGGTGGGGGGGGGGGGAGATTGGGCGGGTGAGGTGGTTTGGATCGCCATCAAAATGGTCTTTTTAATGTAATTTTATTAACATTTTAAGTGTCATTTTCAACAACTGAAATTCTGAAAACGCCATCAATATATACGATTTTAGTTCAATTCGAGAAAGCAAATTATAAAAAAAGATGGAGATGCCGGGGATCGAACCCGGGGCCTTTCACATGCAAAGCGAACGCTCTACCACTGAGCTACATCCCCGCACAGAAAAGATGGGCAAGCAATTTGAGTCGAAACGAATTTAATTAAAAAATTATTACCTAAGCATGTTTTACGTATACTACACCTAAGTTATAAAACAAAACAAAATTCGTGCATGTCTAATCTAATATGACAATATTTATTATATTTACATATTTTATAAATTAAATTAAATAAATTAAACGACTTACCTGTATGGAAGTTCAATCCAATTTATACGAGATTGGTCACATCCTATTAGATACACCAGGTAGTGATACTTCGTAGCACGTCATACGCAAGTTTTAAAGATAAGAAAAACATACCGCCATGGCAGCCTGCCTGATCTCTGCTAGGTACTTCAGTATCCTTCTAAAGCTTTCCTGAAATACTAAGCTCGCCAAGGGCGGGTTGACTAGTACTTAAGTAGATTGCATGAAAAATACATGAATATATAAATGGAAGGGTGTCTAATAGGATGTGACCAATCTCGTATAATTTGGATTGAACTTCCTTACAGGTAAGTCGTTTAATTCTTAATTATACTTCGATTGGGCACATCCTATTAGATACACCAGGTAGTTGTTTAGAGAATATGGCGATATTAGTTAAAAAGTTAAATAGTAATAAGGAAACCACCAGGTTTAAAATTTAAATGTGTTTAGAATATATTCCTTAATATAATTAGCTAAGAAATCTTTTGAAATTAAAGGTTTATTAAAAAATCGATTGAACGTTTTCCTTTTTTCGGAACATCCCGCAGCCTTTCTAATAGTTTTGATTGATGCATCAACCCTTAATGCTGCGGAAGAAACCCCATGTCCTGTGCTATGTCCTTTAAAATTTGATTCTATTTCTGCGTTTTTTAGACCTTTTTAAATCCACCTGCTAAGGTTTTGGAATGTAGCGGGCTTATGAGTCTTTTTAATTGTTAAAATAAGTGTATCCTCTGTTCATCGAAATAGTTTTGTTTTCTGTATGCAATATATAATGGTAAAACACAAATAGAACTGTAAATTTTCTTTGAAACAGGGTACTTAAGCCAAGGCTAAATTCCTCTGGGTCCAGATATTTTAAAAATATCTTTAAAAATTAATTCTATGCACTCTTCGTTAGCCTTGATGTTACTTAAATTATAGAAAATGTCTGAACTCTTTGAGCAGAGTAAAGAGTTAAAAGAAGTACCATTTTTATAGTTAATAACCCGAATGTTAAATTTACCAAAGAGTACAAGTTACATATATAAGGTAACACTGGTTCCGGATACCAAGTTTATATTTCGAAAATTGAGGGCGCAGCTTAAAAATGCGTCTCATAAACCTATCTACCATTTCTGATTTTTCTGCTCGCAAATTAAATTTAAGGCAGACCTATGTGTGTTAAGAGTTCAATATTTCCCAGTATTTTGAGATTCTGTTTCTAAAACGGATACAACTTGATTTACATTAGGCTGCAAGATGGTCTCAATATTATTGTCGCAAAACTATAAATTGCATCCTCCCAAACGCCCCTTTTACTATAGGCCACCTTGATAAGATTGCTACCCCCAGGGAAAGATTCTTTCATAGTGGGTGGGGTTCCCTAAACAGGGATAAAAGTAAATCACCTTTCGGATTTAAAACGATAACTTTAAAGCGAATCACGGATGCTAATTTTGGATACCATGCTTGAGTTCTCCAGATAGAATAAACCACCAGACATATCGCATTAACGTTTTCAATTTTTTCTTTTTTTTTACATTTTTGGAAACAGTGAGGAAGGAGGAAATATATAAGAATTAAGGTTTTTGTAATTCATTGTGAATGCATCCACTGGAAGCCACGACATAAACCGGTGGCATTTTTTGTTCAGGTAGCTTGCAAATAAATATACAATTTTTATACCAGATTTCTTGTCGGCTATATGATTATCCAACGTATTTATGTACGTGGCAAATACACAAAAAAATATACCTAAGCTCACTGCCCTTTTCATTTCTTTTTCAGGTTTCTCCTTTTCTTCTTTAGGTAATCCATTTGCTTTTCACGTTTTCTTTTTTTAGATTATTTCTTTAAAAGTGTATTTTCACAATTCGCGCGCGCGATACCGTAACTAGTCGCATGACAGCGCAAGAAATATACTGAAGTACGTAGCAGAGATCAGGCAGGCTGCCATGGCGGTATGATTTTCTTATCTCTAAAACTTGCGTATGACGTGCTATGAAGTATCACTACCTGGTGTATCTAATAGGATGTGCCCAAAAAAAAAACAAATTGTTTATCGTCTCCTGATGATGCTAACGTTGTTAGCGAAACGCGCGTCGAGTGCAAAAAAGTGTAGTTTTGGTTTGTGGAAAACAATCATAATTTTGTTTTAGTGCAACCAAAAGTTCCAAATTCCCAACATAACATAACATAGGATGTGCCCAATCAAATTATAATTATAATTTCATAAAAATATATGGCGGCCAACCGTCAAAAAGTTTAAAAAAAAATAGGTGAAAATCATGTCTAGAACTCAAATATTTTCCTGTTAAAGCGCATATTATTTTTTTAAATTCTTTAAAAAAATTGGAGATGCCGGGTATCGAACCCGGGGCCTTTCACATGCAAAGCGAACGCTCTACCACTGAGCTACATCCCCGCACAGAAAAGCCGGCAAGTGATTTATGTCAAAACGAATTTAAATAATAATTAAATAATTGTAAAAAAAATGGGTGAAAATGAGGTTTAGAACTCAATATTTTTCTGCTTAAGCGCAAATTATTTTTTTTTTTAATTTTTAAAAAGGTTGGAGATGCCGGGGATCGAACCCGGGGCCTTTCACATGCAAAGCATCATCATTATCATCATCATCATTAATTTATTTACAGTCTTATCATATTTACAATATTTACAAGTTAACTCTAAAAAATAAATAAGTTCGCTATGGATTGCGCCGATATGGTCAAACCAGGCGTTTCCATATGTAGTTGCTTATGGCTGGTCTTGTGCCTTAGGTTGTCCTTGTTTTGTCCTTGTCTGTTAGTCTGTCTGCAGCCTCCGCCTAATGCCTATGCTACGATTTTATTAATTTTTGTCTCTTTGCAAAAGAGCTAAACAGCGATTTTATTGTTTTAATTTTTTGGGGTTTTAAAGTTTTCATTTAAAACAGTGGAAAAAAAGAGTCAAAAACCACTTTAAGACATTTGTAGTGTGCATTATGCACGTTTGTTTATTTGGAACATCTGTGAGTTTGTATGGCTGTATGTCTGTTTGTTTCGTCTGTTTTTGGGTATTTTCTTTATTATCTTGCGATTTCCACATTTTGCTCATTTATTTCTTGACAAATGGGCAATCTGTGATAAATCGGTTTATGTTTAAAGTTTGAGTTGTGTTGTCGGTAGTAGGTTAGGTCACGTGTAAGGGGAGAGTTTTGAACATGTTTTGTGAAAAATTTTTGTGAAATTTCGTCTATGTATTCAGTTATGTACGGTATGTTTGTTTGTATGTGTAGTTCGCGGGTCGTTGTGTATCGGTCCGCATTTAGTACGTGTCGTAGGACTTTGTTTTGCATCACCTGCAACCTTCTACGTTGGGTGTCTGATGCTCCTGCAAATACTGGGGCACCGTAGGTTAGTGCGGGTCGTAGAACAGCTTTGTAAAGCAGTATTTTGTTTTGGGAATGGATATAGGAATGACGATTTATTAATGGGTAGATTTTTTGAATGGAACCTGCGGTACGTTGGATGAGGGATGTGACATGGGGTTTGAAAGATAGGGGTTTGTCGAGGGTTATACCTAGATAACGGACTTTGTCTTGGGATTGGATCTGGGTATTGTTTATTTTTAGCGGTCGAATGATTCTGGTGTTGGTAAATTTTTTGGTTAGCACTATTTGTTCTGTTTTTTGTGGATTTATTTTTAATTTCCATTTTTCGAAGTAGGGTAGGAGGAAGTTGAGATGGTATTGGATATGCCGGTTGGCGACTTCTGCGTAGTAAGAGTGAGCGTATAGTCCCTGGTCATCTGCGAAGTGTCCGGTTTTTGTGTTTGGATATGTGGGGGTATCTGCAGTATACAGGGTGTATAGTTTTGGAGCCAAAACCGTTCCTTGAGGGACGCCGGCTCTGGTAGAATGGGGTTGGGAGATATTGGAATTTACCCTTACAGAGAAAGTTCGGGGTTCTAGGTAGGAGTATATTAGGGAAATTAAGTTTTGAGGGATTTTATGGATTTGTGCGTACTTGTAGATCAACCCGGAATGCCAAACGGTGTCAAACGCTTTTTCCATATCCAGGAGCGTCAGAACCGTGCACATGCCCTGGTTGAACTTCAAATACGCCTCGTTAACAAGTTTAGCGGTTAGGAGGATGGTACTGTGACCGGGGCGGAATCCAAATTGGAAGTCTGGAGTAATGGAAAGTTTTTTGTCAATATTGTTTAGACGGGTGAGGATCACCTTCTCGGCTACTTTGGAGAGGGTGTTTAGGAGGGAGATAGGGCGGTAACTATTGGGAGATGTTGGGTCTTTGTTAGGTTTTGGGATAGGAATTATTATGGCGTCCTTCCATTGTCGAGGAAAGTGCTGTAGGAATAAGATGGCATTCATAATGTAGGTTAATTGGACTAGGGCTTTTCTCGGAAGATTTTTAAGGAGAATATTGTGAATCTCATCGGGACCAGAAGCTTTGTTATTGGAAAGGGTGCGGATAATATTTATTATTTCGGTAGGGGTTGCTATTATTTTTTGTTTTGTGCGTGTGTTTAGTGTAATTGTGTTTTTGAGTGCGTGTGCTGTTCTGTTTATGTTTTCTTATTCTGGTGTTGTGTTTGGATGCAAAGCGAACGCTCTACCACTGAGCTACATCCCCGCACAGAAAATCCGGCAAGTAATATATGTCAAAACGAATTTAAATAATAATTTAAATAATTCTAAAAAAAAATGGGTGAAAATCATGCCTAGAACTCAATATATTTCTGTTTCAACGCAAATAATTTTTTTTAAATTTTTTATAAAAAGTTGGAGATGCCGGGGATCGAACCCGGGGCCTTTCACATGCAAAGCGAATGCTCTACCACTGAGCTACATCCCCGCACAGAAAATCCGGCAAGTAATATATGTCAAAACGAATTTAAATAATAATTTAAATAATTCTAAAAAAAAATGGGTGAAAATCATGCCTAGAACTCAATATATTTCTGTTTAAGCGCAAATAATTTTTTTTTAATTTTTTATAAAAAGTTGGAGATGCCGGGGATCGAACCCGGGGCCTTTCACATGCAAAGCGAACGCTCTACCACTGAGCTACATCCCCGCACAGAAAATCCGGCAAGTAATATATGTCAAAACGAATTTAAATAATAATTTAAATAATTCTAAAAAAAAATGGGTGAAAATCATGCCTAGAACTCAATATATTTCTGTTTCAGCGCAAATAATTTTTTTTAAATTTTTTATAAAAAGTTGGAGATGCCGGGGATCGAACCCGGGGCCTTTCACATGCAAAGCGAACGCTCTACCACTGAGCTACATCCCCGCACAGAAAATCCGGCAAGTAATATATGTCAAAACGAATTTAAATAATAATTTAAATAATTCTAAAAAAAAATGGGTGAAAATCATGCCTAGAACTCAATATATTTCTGTTTCAGCGCAAATAATTTTTTTTTTATTTTTTATAAAAAGTTGGAGATGCCGGGGATCGAACCCGGGGCCTTTCACATGCAAAGCGAACGCTCTACCACTGAGCTACATCCCCGCACAGAAAAGCCCTGCAAGCTATTTGTCTCCAAACGTATTTAATGGAAAAATTAACTGAGTTATAAAACAATACAAAATTCGTGCATGTCTAATCCAATATGAAAATATTTAATATATTTCTTTATTATGATTTTATAAAGCATATCGGGTGCTAAAAGCTTTTGTCCGGCAAAATAAAATTATTCGTTAAAATAAAATAATTTTTTTTATACCTTCATTAAAACACGATTTTACTCACTTTTTGCAAATAATAAAAATATGGTTGTTTTTGTTAGCGATGCTAAACATTTTTTTATTGTTCAGGGGTGGAAACAAATTATGTTTATTAGTATTTTGCACAGAAATAATGTCAAAAAATTAAGTGACCAATGGGAAAAAAATGGGACAGCCGATGGTGAAGTATAAATCTGCCCTGCAAAGCAAAAACCTAGTAAGTCGAAAAAAAGTTCTTTTTTGAAATTTACTTTAAAGGTTTTTTTGCAACTAATTTTTACATAACTTTTTTATTTAAAACGATGAAAATATTTTTTTTTTAGTTAACTGTCAATCTCGGCATTACTTAGGCAAATAGACCAATTTTTTGATGAGCGGGCTGAAACCTCTGAAAACGTATTTCTTTGTTGAAACTACTTTTTTTTGGGTTTTTCGCCACTAAGTTAAGGAAATTATATGTTAAAACCCACTGCGTAAATTCCTAAAGAAAAAAATTTGTTCGTTTGTCAGTGGTTTTTAAATAAGATAAAAAATTTGCCTACACACACGCAAATCCTAACTAGAATCTAACTACTTATCTGACGTTTCGGCAGAAATTCTGCTGTCGTTTAAAAACCCCTTCCAAACGAACAAATTTTTTTCTTTAGGAATTTACGCAGTGGGTTCTAACATATTTTTGAAAAAAAAATCCTTAACTTAGTGGCGAAAAACCCAAAAAAAGTAGTTTCGATATTATGAATCTGCCACAAACATATAGATTTTATGTATTTCTTTGTTGTCAACAGTTCGCATGTCAAATAATTTGTTGTTGTCAAATTGAAGCATCACTCAGAGACAACATAATAACTTACGGAGACTAACAGAAAGATAGGACCGCGCAGGAACTACGTTCCTGTAGCGCATTGCGGAGGAGAGTGAAAGTAATGCTTGTATTAAGTAAACATTTACCTTGCCCCGTCCATCTCTTTCGATATGATCATAAAAGAAAGACAGAACATTTTTCAATGTCGAAATATATTTCACACAATTTTAGTTTAGTACCTTCCGGTTTTTGCCACCGCTTGTCAAAGTCTGTCAAGCCTGGCAAGCGGTTTTTTTCGATTTTCAAAAGTGAGTTATTTTAATCAGTTTTGGTTGGAAATCGCGCGAGTTTATGGGATTAGCTATATAGTGGATTAACAACTTATTTTAAAGTCTAAAATGCCAAATCAAACTGGATCACTACCATTAAAATTAGAGAACATGCGACTATTTGAAGAGTGCCGAAAATTTGGGTTCAGATTTTTGCAAACCAAATCCTTGAAGAAAATATTATATGATTTATACAGAGTGAAGCAAAAAGATAATAGGTTAAAATACAACAACAAAAAAAGAGATATAGTTTAAAACATTTTTAAAATCTGTAAGACTTTTATACTGAGACTTTTTTCCAATTAATAAAAGAAAATAACATAATAAAATGTTAACTATGTTGGGAATTTGGAACCTTTGGTTGCACTAAAACAAAATTATGATTGTTTTCCACAAACCAAAACTACACTTTTTTGCACTCGACGCGCGTTTCGCTAACAACGTTAGCATCATCAGGAGACGATAAACAATGAACTAAATTAATCTACGCTCTATCTTATATACAATCCTTTAGTGGGCGGAGATAAGACTAATAATTTGTGATTGATCACGATTTTTAATCCTATCTCCCCTCAACCAAAGAATAAAGTGTACTAAACGGGATGGGTCCTCTATCTTTATTTAAACTATTTCTGGATTTAATGATTTCCATACTTTCATATGCATTCAAAAGTCTTTTGTTTGGTACACTTTTTAGAAGTTTTAGGTTATCTAATGTGAATCTATGATTGTTTTTAAAAGCATGCTCGGCCACACTTGACTTTTCTGTTCTTCCGTATTTTAAGTGTGCTAAATGTTCTTTAAAACGTGTTTGAATAGAGCGTCTCGTTTGACCAACATATTTTTTGTCACAATCCATGCAACTAATTTCGTAAATTCCACTTTTTTCTAGAACTGTAGTTTTATCCTTGGGATTTCCTAGTAAGCTTCTTATTGTGTTACCGGATTGATATACTAATTTAAGACCGGTGTTATTAAATACTTTGTGTAATCCTTTCGTATAATTAGGATTATAAGGAATTGATACAAATTTTGAGTCGCAGGTATCTTTTTGTCTGAAAAAGGTAGAATTCCGTCTTTTGAAAAGAATGTCTATTTATCAGCTTATTAATTAAGCCTTCGTCGTAACCGTTTTCGCCAGCTATATTCCTAATCCTATTCTTTTCTGCTTCAAATCTTTCTTTGTTTAAGGGGAAATTTACTAATCTATATGTTAAAAAGTGCAAACTCGCAAGCTTATGTTGTAAGTAATAAAAAGAGTCATTTGGAATATACCTGTTGGTGGCCGTGCCTTTTCTGTATACGTCAAAGTCCAATTTATTTTTATTTCTTATAACTAAAGTGTCTAGAAATGGCAGTGTACCGTTGTTCTCTGTTTCATAAGTAAATTTAATAGTGGGAAATTTGTTATTTATTTTTTCCATAAAATTTTCAACACTAGTTACTTTAGTGTTGAATACTGCAAACACATCGTCTACATACCTGAACCATACTCTGGGGAAATACTCAAATTCTTTACTTATATCTGATTCAAATTTGCTCATAAATATGTTTGCGATAAAAGGTGATAAACTATTACCCATTGTGGTTCCTTCTAATTGCTGGAAAAAATAAATAACAAATTTCCCACTATTAAATTTACTTATGAAACAGAGAACAACGGTACACTGCCATTTCTAGACACGATAGATAAAAATAAATTGGACTTTGACCTATACAGAAAAGGCACGGCCACCAACAGGTATATTCCAAATGACTCTTTTTATTGCTTACAACATAAGCTTGCGAGTTTGCACTTTTTAACATATAGATTAGTAAATTTCCCCTTAAACAAAGAAAGATTTGAAGCAGAAAAGAATAGGATTAGGAATATAGCTGGCGAAAACGGTTACGACGAAGGCTTAATAAATAAGCTGATAAATAGACATTCTTTTCAAAAGACCTTTCGGAATTCTACCTTTTTCAGACAAAAAGATACCTGCGACTCAAAATTTGTATCAATTCCTTATAATCCTAATTATACGAAAGGATTACACAAAGTATTTAATAACACCGGTCTTAAATTAGTATATCAATCCGGTAACACAATAAGAAGCTTACTAGGAAATCCCAAGGATAAAACTACAGTTCTAGAAAAAAGTGGAATTTACGAAATTAGTTGCATGGATTGTGACAAAAAATATGTTGGCCAAACGAGACGCTCTATTCAAACACGTTTTAAAGAACATTTAGCACACTTAAAATACGGAAGAACAGAAAAGTCAAGTGTGGCCGAGCATGCTTTTGAAAACAATCATAGATTCACATTAGATAACCTAAAACTTCTAAAAAGTGTACCAAACAAAAGACTTTTGAATGCATATGAAAGTATGGAAATCATTAAATCCAGAAATAGTTTAAATAAAGATAGAGGACCCATCCCGTTTAGTACACTTTATTCTTTGGTTGAGGGGAGATAGGATTAAAAATCGTGATCAATCACAAATTATTAGTCTTATCTCCGTCCACTAAAGGATTGTATATAAGATAGAGCGTAGATTAATTCAGTTCATTGTTTATCATCTCCTGATGATGCTAACGTTGTTAGCGAAACGCGCGTCGAGTGCAAAAAAGTGTAGTTTTGGTTTGTGGAAAACAATCATAATTTTGTTTTTTTGTTATAATAAAATGTTGTTACCTTTAATATTTGATAATATTCCTCAACATGGTTGTAACCCCCTCATCCGATTTTAGATTTTTAAGGGGTCCAAAAAACTGTTTGTAAGCTAAATAAATTTTTTAGCTGCATGGAATAGTACCAAGTTGGTTAAGGTTTGTATAGAGCTAAAACCTTTCGCGAATGCATTGCCCTTTTAACACTAAAAAGTATGGAAAAGCGGCGCCTGTTAAGTTTTTTCATATCTTTATATTATTAAATAAGTAAGTGTCTGTAAAAAAAATAACCAAAAGAATATATGTATTTTATTATGCATCTGGCTGTACAAGTCCTGTTGCCACCGGCTGGGCTCGTGTCGCTGTCAAACAATGTTCCCCAAGTATAACACAGTATTGATCACTCTCTATGGTTGAAACCAAAGACGTTTAACTAAAATAGACCCATCAAGTCATTCATAAATTGCTTTGAAACGCGATCAGTCGTTAGATTTAGGGAAAACCATTTTCAGTTTCACTGGCAACGCTGCACCAGACATGCTCCTCCTCACACATGCTTCAACCACCTTACGTTTAGCAGCGGCCAGAAGCGGCTCGTTATTTATAAATGTAAAAAAGTTTGGTCGTTATTTTCAGACTTGTCAAATTTTTTGGGAAATACAATCTTTAATTTTTTTATACTTAATAATTGATACCGAGGGTATGGAGAGGTATTATATTTGTCATTCTAAAAATATTTATGTAAAGATATAACATAGAAAATATTAATTTTTTAAATATTCTCCAGATAGTTATCTGCCTAATTAGTGCAGAAAGTGATACTTTTACGCACGGGAGGAGTTCGGGCGGGAAAGATACTTCCGCAAGGGTTAGGTAATATTTTTTTTCTACGAGTCTTTATGATGACTTTCTTAATCAAAAAGTAGTTTTTAGAGCACACATTTCAAACTCAAAATTTAAAAATTTGGTCAATAAAGTACCATTTAAAAAAAAAATGCGTGCGTTAAACGTTTTTTCACGCACGCTATGACAGTTTTTTATACACGCCATGCTTATTTTTTTACGCACGGCGTGTGGGAAGATGAACTTTACACATTAAAATTAATATGTAACAGTAGACTTTTTCACATGCATCTTTACCTATTTAATGTCAAGTGGCCTGCAAAACTTTATTAAAAAATTAGCATAGGTAAAAGTATTTTTTTAGCATGGCGTGAATTTGAAGTCTAATTGGAGTTTTTAGATGAATTTATAAACTAGATTAAATTAAAAATGGAAGCAAAATTATTTTTTGGTTTTAATTTTAAAAATGTCAAATATATATAACCTTAGGCAGAAGATTTTTATGCAAGTAGGAAATAGTTGTACTAAAAACGTGTCAAAAGTGCCTTTTTCGCCCTTAACGGCCATCGTGTGAAGAAAAATATAACTTTCCGCACTGTTTAGGCAAATTACCAAAAAACAATGTGGAAAAAATAAGCAAATTCGACTAAAAATAGTGGTATTTCGAAAAAGGATGATACCTATTATAGGTACTATATGATGGATTTTCGTTGTGTAAAAAAAATGGAATTGATACACTCTACTATAATTTTTATTTAATACGTACAAAAGTATCTTTACATTTTTAATAAATACAAAAAAATCTTATGTGGATTATCTACCTATGTAAATATTATAAATAAAAAGTTGTAACAAACATACATTCTTTATCCTGTGTCTGACATAATTTTTTAAAAATTTATATTTATACCCGCAACGCTTATACTATTTATAAACAAATCTCAGCAGAAAAAATAAGCTGACTACAGATAGTATCAAAAATACTCATATAGGATATTTAAAAATGTCGCAGCTGGGGTTGGTTCATTATACCAAATATAGTGTAATTAATTATAAGTGCTTACCATATTGTTTTTATCACAAATTCGCAAAAATATCCCAAAGAAAACTTATTTCTTTCCTATATTTATTAATTACATTTTGTATTTATTGCGACACTAGTTGCACGCCTATGGCGGCCTATCACAAGATGGCGTCAAACATATGATAACAAACCTGTGAAATGTTTGGTTTTCACCTGAAATCTCCAGTTTTCGTAACAGTACGCACTTTGTCACATCACTTTTGACACAAACACTTAAAAATCTATTGAAAAAATATTAAAAAACTCTCGATTAATCTGTAAAATATACCAAAACCTCGATTATACTAAAGCTACAACGCCGTAGAGAAATTATGAATGGAGCATCGTACACACGTTTATATGGCTGACCCTCCTCAAATGCGAGATTGTCACATTGTTGTAGGTTTTATTCCCGATATATATTGGGAAATAAAAAGAATTATTCTTTCGGTCAAAATATCAGGTATTTTATATGATATTTCGATCGAAAAAATGAGTTATATTTCAAGTACCATAACATGTACCTCCAAATTATAAATGCTTTATTGATTTAAAATTGTGAAGACAATTACATAATATACCTAAATTTCTTTATATATTTGGATAATAATAAGGTGTTTCTCCATGTTTAAATGATAAAGTTATAAAAATAATATGTTTTTAAAAACATTACGTGTAGAGATACAACTTTCAGCGCAATCTGGCATTGTCGCCAAATTGTTTACCTTATGTCTGATCGCAACTGTGGTATGGTTGAAACAAGAAAAAAATGAGGTCAATTAGACTATACTGTGGTCTCTATATTTTAAGTAGAAACGCTGATATTGAGACAAAATCACTTACCTGGTCCACAAAATATAAACCGATTTTTTAATACTAAAACCACGTAAGTCAACTGATTTTAATTTTAATATAATATATGTAGAAAAAATAGCAAATAGAAGTATATTTTATACATAAGAAAAGCTTATTTTACACGTAAATTTAAGTAGAGTAGTAATAAACAAAAAAAAAAATACTCGTGATTGGGCAAGCCGTAGGCGAGACCTGTAAATCTGTGTAGACCTGTAAAGTGATTTTCCGGTCGTCTATCGTACTTTTTTTTTTAACCAACTAATATCCACCTATTTTTATTCTTATAATAAAAAAAAATATAAAATTTTTTAAAAGAAAAAGTAAAAATTATTAAAGAAAATGTATGTTTTAAAACTGTCAACGTAAGACACAGGCAACTTGACTGAACATAGGACCGGAAAATAATACATAGACTTTTTCATTTTCATTTTCCGGTCCCTTGTTCCCTTTCCGGTCTATGTTTTGTTTTCCGAACCCATCTTCGTAAAGTTTTCCATACAAAAATTTTTATATATATTATTATATTATACAGAAAGTGCATACTTTCCGGTCTGTTAAAAAAAAAAAAACATTTTTTTATAGGTAGGTACTAATAAATAGGTATAGGTATAAGATAAAGTAAGTAAAGTAGTACCAAGTAAATCTTGGTAAGTGTTTAAGTGAAGTTGCTTTATCGCGTAAAGACTACCTGTGGAAAGTAACTTAACTTGCTTCTTTTTTTAAATTGTAATATTTTACTTTAAGATAATACATCTATACTTGCTGTATTTTAGTACGGCAAATTTAGGGCGATAATTATGTACAAGTTGTCTTACTTGTTTTGATTTGGAAAAATTAATTTTGTTCTAAAAAAACGTGTATAAAAACAATAAAGTAAGTCTTATAACTTTCTTATTTTATGAGATAGAAATATTTCGTAAAAACCACCTGGTGTAGCTTTTTACTGCGATTCAAATGGTATAAAAATATCAATTTTCAAGTAAGTTGACTTACTAGGTTTTTGCTGTATACGGCAGAAATACTTTTGTGTTCTAGTTTTTTATTATTTTTTTTTTCATTTTTTTTATCTGTTTGATAAAGGTATTGAAAAGAATACTGTTTACAACTCGCGGCTAAACTGTGCTATTTTTTACACATTATTTCGTTTTAAATGTCGAAGATGACTTAATACGGTGATGGAAAATTTGAAAAATAATAAAACAAGTAACGATGACTGTGTGCACTAACGAAAAAACAGGAGTTTTATGTACTTTAGTTCAAAATAAACTACCTGATTTTCTATTGCTTACAAAGAGAGTGGAAAGCCGTTTCGTCCTTATCAGTGACTCAAGCGCGAGCGGGATTGTCTGTTTGAGTGTTAAATCCAGCTGATGAGTCCATAATAAGGACGAGGTGAGCAATCGAAAATCAGGTAAGTAGTTAATTTTCACCGAAAAACAAAAAACTCCTTAGATTTAAATGTCCTTAATCTTACCTTCGTATACATATTGGATCGGCTACACCTAGAATGTTGTCAAGCATTATCGTCATTCATCCAATTTGGGTTTTATGAAAGAACGGGGTCGAGATTTTGAAACTCTGCTGTCTTTTGGAAAAATCTAAGATGACGGAAATTTTGAAAAATAAGTTCACTATTTTGGATTTGAAATGTTGATCTCCAAAATGAATTCTTAAGCCGTATAGTCTCCTTTCTACTTAGATGAAAAGCCTTTGGTTATATCTGACCTGAGTTTAAAAAGGGCCAAACTCCATTTTTCGTGTTTTGAGTAATCTTTAGTTCAAGTATATGGGAGTGGGAGATATGCCAAAACTAATTTAACTAGATAGAGTTTTTTCTACTTGTAGTGTGGAATGTGTCTATTTCAGTGATGGTATTAACTCCATATGGGCATAAATGGGGATTGTCCCTTTTTATACTCAGTTCCAGATATTATCAGGGACCTATATTATATAGGTTTATTATACCTGGGAAAATATTTACATTTATTGGGACCTAATTTTTGAAGCCGGTGTTTCCTCCTTCGTTTAGGTATGGTAACTAATCAGACTTCGTGAGTAGGACACACCTCAGATGTTTTGGTTCCTTTCCCACTTTTAAAAATTTTGAACCACCCTCCTTTCTGTTTTTTTATATTCAAAATGGGGGATGCAGCCGGACCTCCAGCTAAATTCTTTTTGGTGACATTAGGAAGAGATGCCGGGGATCGAACCCGGGGACTTTCACATGCAGAGCGAACGCTCTACCACTAAGCTACATCCCCACACAGAAAAGATGGGCAAGTAATTTATGTCAAAACGAATTTAAATAATTCTAAAAAAAAATGGGTGAAAGTCAAGCCTAGAAGTCAACATTTTTCTGCTTAAGCACAAATAATTTTTTTTTTATTTTTTAAAAAAGTTGGAGATGCCGGGGATCGAACCCGGGGCCTTTCACATGCAAAGCGAATGCTCTACCACTGAGCTACATCCCCGCACAGAAAAGACCTGCAAGCTATATGTCTCGAAACGAATTTAATGAAAACAACTAAGTTATAAAACAATACGAATTTCGTACATGTATAATCCAATATGAAAATATTTATTATATTTAAAAATTTTATTATGATAATGTTAAATTAAATAAAATTATAATTTTATAAAGCATATGAGGTGCTAAAAATTTTTGTCCATCAAAATAAAATTATTCGTTAAAATAAAATACTTTTTTTATACCTTCATTAAAACTCGATTTTACTCACTCTCCAAAAATAACAAAAATATGGCTTTTTTGTTGAGCGATGCAAAACATTTTTTTAATGTTCAGGGGTGCAAACAAATTTCTTTAAGTATATTTTTGTCAAAAAATTAAGTTACCAACAGAAGGATATAGTGCAAAATTTGAAAAGAGAATACCTAGCCGATGGCAAAGTATAAATGCTTTTGTGTTCTATAATTTTCCATTTTTTTATTTGTTTGATGAAGGTATTGGAAATAATAGTGTTTACAACTCGCGACTAAATATGTTGTTTTTTACACGCGTTTTTAAATCACCTGATGCGCGCTGCGCTCGTTCTTTAAAACCACGATTGTAAAAAAAGCACTTTTGAGCCACTAGTTGTAAAAGCTGTTATTGTGAATATCTTATACTTGGCCAATAATATAATTATTCTCCGAGGTTTACAATTTTTAATTTGATAAAAAACCACAAGTTATATTGTTCTATTTTCCACCTTCAGTGTGAGAAATCGAAAATCAGGTAAGTCAGTGGCGTAGCCAGGGGGGCGGGTTTGGGGGTTAAAATCCCCCCCAGAAGGCAACCCAATCTATAATAAATTCAAAACGTGTAATAATGGTATTCTTAGTATAATTTTTCTTAAAATTTTCATCTGCGACACATTTATAATTTGGCAACAAATTTATATATAATATACCACCGCAATCCACCCCTTCTTGGCTTCTAACCTAATATACTTTTTCAAAAATATTTTACAAAAAACCTAAGAGATCAAAATTTTTAAAGAATATTTTTTTTTGTCAATTTGGCTTAATTTTAAGCAATTTTTTTGTCAATAACATTTGAGACGCGTAAAAAATAGCATTTTAGTGTAATTTTTTCAAAATTTTTGGTTAATTCTGAAAAAAATTTGCAAATGAGACTAGATGAGACTTGCTTTTAAAAATAAGTATTTTTGTTTCGTATACACTAACTCAACACCTATTAAACCGCCCCTCTACCCTACCTTCAGTTCAGAAGCTCCAGCAATAGGCACCTCCCTAAATTTTAAAAATTTGCCATAGGTATATAGGTAGTTGATATCTGGCTACGCCACTGGATAAGTACTTCATTTTAGCTAAAGAACAAAAAACTGACGCTGTTTTTTTAAATAAAGGCAAACATTTATGAATATGTAATAGAATAAAACGCCCTTATTCTTACCTTCGTACGTCTATCTATTTGATCGACTACATCCAAAATAATAGGGAGATTTTGGTCAGGTTTTTTGTCAGTCTGTTACCCTTACCTTTATTCTGGGCAGGCGCAGTAGCGCTCTGTCAGGCTTTTACCTTTATTAAAGGTAACCGCTGGCGCTAATTAGCGTCGAATAGCGACTACCTTTACCGTTAAAAAGACAACCAACCAAACTTGATGTGATTCTGTTGTGGAAGATTTTTAGGTTATAAAAGTTTATCTTGTTTGGATTTTATTTGTTTTTAACCGTGTTTATAGTAGTAGTGGGGTGCCTTTTTTACCGTGTTTTTTTTTAGTGAACAGGTGAGTAAGTACAAATAAGTTTGCAGACGCACCAAAGATATCTTGCAAAATCATTTGCCTGACTAAATTTATGTTGGGGTGTCCGTCTCCCAGTTCTATCACTAAATTAACATTTTCCTCCATGATATGGTTAGAAAAGCAAATGAAAAAAAGACTTGAGAAAAAAACCAACAAAAGTCAATAAAAAAGTAAGGTTATGTTTACCGCCAAACGATTGACTACGTTCAAATCTTCCATTTTTAAACTCTTTAAGTTACCTTTATTTACGGTAACGGTAACCATAAGAGTAACGAAATTTGCCGTTAAACTGCTTGACCAAAATCTCCCTATTGTCAAACATTATCAACACATTTAGGTTTTATGAAGGAAGAGATTCTAGATTTTAAAAATTTATTGTCATGCAATGATCTTTTTTAGAAATCCAAGATGATGGTCATTTAGAAAAATAAGTTCATTATTTTGGATTAAAAATATCAATTTCTGGATTGTTATCCCAAAAAACAAAAAAATGGGCTTACTTTTACAAAATAAGTGTTTTATATGTTGGAACGTGGTAATATTTTATTATTTTTAAAATTAGTTGCGCCAAAATTCTCTAAAATTAACTAGAAAAATAACCATAACCACAACGAAATGGATTCGTAGCTTACGGCAGTGGTAGCGGTTAATTACCACAACGGAATGACGTTTAGCTATTGCGCAGACGCAGTAATTACCACGACCACTACGAAGTGTCAAATAAGCGTTGCAAAATATCCCTATTATACCTGGGACAATATTTACGTTTACTGCGACCTAATTTTTGAAGCCGGTGCTTCCTCTTTCATTTAGGTACGATAAGTAATCAGTCTTCGTGAGGGGGTCACATCACAGATGTCTTGGCTCCTTTTAAAACGGTATGGAAGTAATATTTTTCTGCTTGCCGCAAAGGATATAATTTGCGGCGGATAACCATCAAAAGTCTTAAAAAAATAGGTGAAAATCATGTCTACGTCTCAATATTTTTCTGTTTAAGAGCAAATTATTATTTTCAATTTTTTTTTTTAAAGTTGGAGATGCCGGGGATCGAACCCGGGGCCTTTCACATGCAAAGCGAACGCTCTACCACTGAGCTACATCCCCACACATAAAAGACGTGCAAGCAATTTGTCTTGAAACGAATTTAATGAAAACACAATAACCAAGTTAAAAAACAATACGAATTGCGTACATGTTTAATCCACTATAAACATATTTATTATATTTAAATATTTTATTATGATAGATATTGTTTTAAATTTAAAAAAAATTATAATTTCATAAAGCATATCCGGTGCCAAAACTTTTGTCCATCAAAATAAAATTATTGGTTAAAATAAACAATTGCTTCTAAAACTTCATTAAAAACACGACTTTGCACACTGCAAATAACAAAAACATGGCTTTTTTTGTTAGCGATACAAAACAGTTTTTTATTGTTCAGGGGTGCAAACAAATTATTTTTATTATTTTTTGCACACAAATAATGTCAAAACATTAACAGTGGGATTTACTAAGATCTAAAATAGTACCCCCCACAGGTCTAAATATTTACACTTGTGGGGTGTACTAAATTTTAAAATCCATTTTCAAAAAACACTTACCCATACAGAAAAGATACAAAGTTATTGATTTTGTTGTATTGTTATTGCAAAATACCACAGAAAAACTGCTTTTTTTCTCAAAATATACCATATTTTATGAGAAAATGTCCTAAAACTAATTTTTTTTGACAGGTTTCAAAATGGCAAATGGTGAATACGCCAAAAATTTGGCACATAGTACCTTCATTATCTGTGTTTGAGGTTATAAAGTTAATGATTTTTTTAGACCACCTCTGGGGGGTGGTTTAAATTTATAGTCCCCAGAAAAGATTGTTTTGTGGCAATTGGTATTAAGTTCCTTTATAATTTCCCTAAGCAACCGTTTTTACAAGAATTAATTTACTTTATTTAATACCCCAAGTTGTTCACTAATCAATAAAACACCTCCAATTTTGTCCAGAAAAACGCCATATTTTGAACCCGTTTTCAGCACAAAAAATATATTAATGAGGGCACTACGAGGCAAAACAAACATAAGTGAAGGTCATTGATTATGCACGAAAACTGTGTCCAATAAAAAAAATCCAAAACAACTGTACCTATTAATTTATTTACTAACAGAACTGAAATTAAAACATTGAGTTTATATACCTAAAAGCTTAATCATTAAACAATACTTTCCACTGAAAGATCACACTCAAAATTCTCAAAGCTGCAGTTTTCATCGGTACTTTGTTAATGGCCATTTTATCATGTTCTACCAGAGAACCGGGCACCGTCCAGTTCGTTGAGCCGACATGACTCCTATTTGAACGCATTAGTTGGATTCAGGTCTGTTTTGAGCCGCATTTTTTTTTCATGACCTCCTTTGATGAAATATTTTTATTTGTGATTTGTGATTGCGATAGGTTTGTGTTTGTAAAATTTTTTCATACTTTCGATAGATAAAAACCCCTTTTGAATCAAAACAAAGTTAATCTAATCCTTATTTTATGATTACATATCGAAATGGTTTTGTGACAGTGAGTATTAATGGCGAAAATCAATAAACAAGGGTAAGTTTTGATAAGAGTGACATAACGTCAATTTTAATTTGATCAACAGAGTGTTTACCATTTAGATCCCCCCGTAGGGTAAAAAAAACTACTTTCAAATTGAAATTTTCTTCTTAAATCCAACAAAAGGTTGTGTTAAGATGATTCTTCACTAAAAAAAATAATTGAAATTATTCTTATAAAAAAAACTATGTCCAAAACTCAATTAAGTTGATATAAAATACTTAAAACAATCCATTTCACTTAAACTTAGGACCTGTCTAAAATAGACTAAACCCTTTTAGTAAATCCCACTGTAAATGAGCAACAGAAGTATATGGTGCAAAATTTTAAAACGGAAAAGCTCTGCAGGCGAAGTACAAATGCTTTTGTGTTCTAGTTTTTTATATGTTTTTTTCCATTTATTCCAAGAATAGTGTTCACAACTCGTGGCTAAATTGTGCTTTTTTACATGCATTTTTAAATCACTCGCTACGCGCTGCGCTCGTTCTTTAAAACCTGCGCCATGTAAAAAAGGCACTATTTTAGCCAGGATTTGTAAAAGCTACTATTGTGAATACCTTATTAAGTCAATAATTATCGTCCGAACCTTACAATTTTAAATTTGATAAAAAGAGAAAACCTCACATTATCTCGTTTTAAATGATATTTTTTAAAATATCAATAAGATGTGGAAGAATTTTGATAATAATAAGACAATGAAAGATGACTATGTGCACTAACGAAAAAACAGGAGTTTTATATACTTCAGTGCAAAATAAACTACCTGATATTCTATTGCTTACATAAAGGGTGGAATGCCGTTTCGTAAGAGTGGGGGTGGTTACCTGGACCCAAATATGTCAATTTTTGCCCAACTGATTTTCGGATATCCTTCAGATTGAGAAATAAAAGTTTTCTTTCTTTTATAATATCCTCTGTAGCTACTCTCCTCGAGCTAACTTTAACATACTGAGAGTGGGGGGTGGTTATCTAGACCGAAGTTTTTCGATTTTTGCCCAATTAATTTTCGGAAATCAGTCAGATTGAGTAACAAAATTTTTCGAAAAAAATGTCTTACTTTTATGTTATCCTCTATAGCTACTCTCTCCGAGCTAACTTCAACATAATAAGAGTGGAGGGTGGTTATCTGGACCGAATTTTGTCGATTTTTACACAATTGATTTTCGGAGATCCTTCAGATTGAGAAATAAAATTTTTCTTTCTTTTATAATATCCTCTGTAGCTACTCTCCTCGAGTTAACTTTAACATATTGAGAGTGGGGGGTGGTTATCTGGACCGAAGTTTTTCGATTTTTGCCCAATTAATTTTCGGAAATCAGTCAGATTGAGTAACAAAATTTTTCAAAAAAAATGTCTTACTTTTATGTTATCCTCTATAGCTACTCTCCCCAAGCTAACTTCAACATAATAAGAGTGGAGGGTGGTTATCTGGACCGAATTTTGTCGATTTTTACACAATTGATTTTCGGAGATCCTTCAGATTGAGAAATAAAATTTTTCTTTCTTTTATAATATCCTCTGTAGCTACTCTCCTCGAGTTAACTTTAACATATTGAGAGTGGGGGGTGGTTATCTGGACCGAAGTTTTTCGATTTTTGCCCAATTAATTTTCGGAAATCAGTCAGATTGAGTAACAAAATTTTTCAAAAAAAATGTCTTACTTTTATGTTATCATCTATAGCTACTCTCCCCGAGCTAACTTCAACATAATAAGAGTGGAGGGTGGTTATCTGGACCGAATTTTGTCGATTTTTACACAATTGATTTTCGGAGATCCTTCAGATTGAGAAATAAAATTTTTCAGAAAAAATTCCTTACTTTTATATTATCCTTCTTCTTCTTCAAGTGCCATGCTTTCTTCGAACGTTGCCAATCATCAGCGCCATCTGCACCTTATCCACTGCCTTTCTGAAAAGCGTCGTAGTACTAACGCCACACCATTGTCTAAGATTTTTAAGCCATGATATATGTCTGCGACCCGGACCTCTTGTGCCCTCAATTTTTCCTTCTGTTATTAATTTTAAGAGTTCATATTTGTCATTTCTCAAAATATGGCCAAAATATGCGAGATTACGTCTTTTGATGGTAAATAAAACCTCAAGATTCTTATTCAATCTAAGAAGAACATCCACGTTACGTACTTTGTCCACCAAAGATATCCTGAGTATTCTACGATAGCAATAAATCTCGAGTGCCTCCAATTTTTTGCACATGGCATCAGTCATGTCCAACAACGACGCACGGGAATTCGGAGAGTAGTATTACGATCGCGACTACACAACACTGATTTCATTTTGACAAAAGATGATCTAGCCTGTTCAATTCTCGCACGGACTTCTTGCATGTTATCCCAGTTTTCATTGAGCTGACAGCCCAGGTATTTATACGATTCTACGCATTCTACTTGTTGGCCATTTACTTCCAGTATGCCTCTTATGTTTTTTTGATTGGCTATAGCCATCCATTTTGTTTTATCAACATTCTAGTTAAGCCCAAATTGCGAACTTTCGGCTGCGACTCAATTTATTAGCTCTTGCAGGCCTTCCAACGTATCCGCAATTATGACGGTGTCGTCAGCATATCTCAAATTGTTAACTTTTATGCCGTTTATATGCTATGTTTTCATGGATATTGAATTCGTTTTCAATATGTTTTGAAAACTTTTTTTTCATGAGTTTTCATGACAGGTTTTCAAATCGATTTTGAATCGATTTGAAAACGGTTTTTAAATTTTGATATTTGGCAGCTGACCTATGTCATAGTTGTCAAATATTCATTTTTGAGTTTTGGTACTTTTAAAAAAAAAAAATTATTTTATTCAAAAGATGATGTTGGCCCTTGCCACACATTTTTTTTTAACTTTAATTACAACTCTGTTTGCAAGTGGAAGTGAAGAAAGAAATGCTGGACTGGCATATGTGCATAGCACATACACTTTCGAGCCAAATATTTCTTTTATTTTTCATAATTAATTTTTTTAAAGTGTTTAAAAAAATAAATCTTTAGTTATTTAAGTAAAGTTATGTTATTAATCTTCTTTTTTCTATACACTCCCCCAAATTTTAGAATGCCGGTTCCACAGTTTCACTTCTATTTCACTCTCTCTCTCTCCCTCTCTCTCTCTCTCTCAAAAAGAGTGAGACCAATAAAATATAATTTGGCGGCTGTTTGGTAATCCGACGCAATACACATGTGTAAACTCAATCCCCGTTTTCATAGAAAATCGGTATTTCGATCAAAATACGATCTTGATCCAACCCTAAAAATTTTCAGGGTCGGATCTAGATTGAAATCGATTTGAATACTGGAAAAACAGGCGTTTTCATGGACGGTATCGGATTGAAATCGTTTTCAGAACGAACTCAATTCCCATGAAAACGTAGCAATAGTTAGACCCTCCTCGCAGTTGTGAAGTGCATTCTCGACGATTTTATTACTATAGATATTAAATAGCAGTGGAGACAATATGCAGCCTTGGCGAACAACCCTTTTTATTCGGACTTCTCTGGACAGTTGACCATCAACTTTTATTTAAGCTGTCTGGCTCCAGTCGATCATCTAGACCAACTTCTTTAAGAGATTCCATAAGCTTTTCGTGCTGGACTCGGAATAATCCCTTCTCATAATCTATAAGACAGGCATATACTGGCACTGACACATCTCTAGACCGTTGAAACAAGACTTGAATTCCATATTATCCCCTGTAGCTAATCTCCTCGAGCTAACTTCAACATAGTAAAAGTGGGAGGTGGTTACTTGGACCTAAGTTTGTCGATTTTGCTCAACTGATGGAGATCCTTTAGATTGAGAAATAAAATTTTTCAAAAAAAATGTCTTACTTTAAATTTTAAAAATAGGTGAAAATCATGTATAGAACTCAATATTTTTCTGATCATGCGCAAAATATTTTTTTTTAACAATTTGAAAAAAAAGTTGGAGATGCCGGGGATCGAACCCGGGGCCTTTCACATGCAAAGCGAACGCTCTACCACTGAGCTACATCCCCGCACAAAAAAAATGTTCAAAAAATTCACGTCAATTCAATGGCAATGAAAATAAAAGATATAAAGATTATTAGACTAGACAATAATTACTATGTTTTCACGTGGAACTGAATACGTTTTCAATACTTTCATGAAAACGTGGTGAATCGAACTTTCTTTTCGTTGACCCTGCCCTGTGAGGGTACCCATACGCCAATTTTTGAGTATTACTCAAGAACCACTAACACTAGCACAGAGTTAGTGTCAATTCTAAAAATTTTTTAACAGTGCGCACTTTTTTTGTTTCACACGGTTTCGTGGAAAACTCCAAAAAACACCTAAAACACATAATGATATTAAAAATAGTAGTTTTCACAACTAGTGGCTAAAATAGTGCTTTTTTACAAGTGTTGGTTTAAATAACGAGCGCAGCTAGGTATTAACATGAGTAGAAAAGCACAGTTTAGCCGCGAGTTGTTAACACTATTTTTTTAAATACCTTTATCAAAAAATGCAAGAAAAACAGGAAAATACTTGTAAAAATCTCGAACGAAGAGCACTTCTCGCTACACACCATCTTTACACTATAAATCAAGGCGGCTGGTAAATGAAATAACAATGGTTTCCATAGGTATGTGCCTTTTTACTCGGTGACGTTCATTGTTGCGACCTTTTAATCTTTGACAGTTTGATATTTTGACGAGGTTTTCAAATGATTTTTTCGTAAATACTTGGTGAAAACAGGCGAAAATGTTTTAATTTTTAGGCAGGCTAATTAGATTTCCTCAATGTTACTATTTTCCGCTATTTCGCTTTAATTTTGGTTAAAAAATACATAGAAATCTTTTTTTGGCATTCGTGATCAAAAAAAAATGGAAAAAATTTCCATCGGTAACCAAAAAAGCCATGCTTTAGTTATCTGCAGCATCATAAAAAAAATTTTTAAACCCTAATTAATGCGGTGATTTTTCTCGTGAAAATTAACAATCCGTATAGGTAAAATTCCGCAAAACTTAATCTAAAACTCCTCTCAGTAAACTCTCGAGTGTGGTTTCCAAATAGCGTAGAGTAGACGTGGAGTGGTTTTTCTCAACATAAAATAGCGCCAGGGGCAGTACAAAACATCTAAAAGCATATATATTCATTAACGCCCGCATGCATTCAACAGGCTGAAAGCAAATAATAAAGTCGATACAAGTATTTAGCTACAATTTAAGCCAGATAAGTATAAAACAAATGATCTCCCTCTACGCTGTAGGGAGGGGGGGAATAGAGGTTTAGGATTACAGTATAAAGATCGTTCTAAGGGTGATACTCACACAAAATTCCAATAGCCAAACAGTGTTTTGTATTTTTCCGAAATCGTATTCTAAAGACGCGCAGTTGCCTCCATAATGTCTGAAAATACCTGGTTAAAATAAAAAGGGCGCCAGCAGACACGTATAGCCATCGATAAAACCTTAAAAATTAAAAAAAATATATTTTTTTTTTTGTTGAAGATCGACGGGTGGCTCGTTAATGCACTTTGGTGTACACGCCGTTGGCATTTCGTGGCAATTTGAAGCATTATTTCATTTCGGGTGTATTGAGAGGCAAAATCTGATAAAAAATATCTTTTGGTGTAAACAAAATGATGACCGAGCCACCCCACGTTGAAAACCGCGTGTCACTATCTACTTCGGTCCGTGAGTTACAATTTTTTTAAAAAGTTTAATCCGCCTCTTACCTTCTTGCTAAGCCCCCATTAAAAACTAATCAGAATTTTTGTGCCAAGTTTGATAGGAATCGGCTTAGCGGTTTTTGAGTACTCGTGTTACAGACAGACAGACAGAGTCTTTTTTGACCCAAATAACTCATTTTTAGTGAAAATAAAAACACTTTTTTTATGTCTTCATCAAAAACATGATTTTACTAACTATCTGCAGATAACTAAAGATAAAAAACTTTTTTGGTAACCGATGCAAAAAATTTTGATCACGGGTGCAAAAACAGATTTCTGCTCGTTTTTTACCCAAAGATAAAGAGAAATAGCCGAAAATAGTAATATTGAAAAAATCTAATTAATTAAGAATTAAGCCATTTCCGCCAGTTCTCACCAATTATTTACGAAAAAATCATTTCAAAACATCGTGAAAATATCAA
The DNA here is from genome assembly GCA_963921995.1 of Oxystoma pomonae. Classification (NCBI taxonomy): domain Eukaryota; kingdom Metazoa; phylum Arthropoda; class Insecta; order Coleoptera; family Brentidae; genus Oxystoma; species Oxystoma pomonae. The sequence continues at coordinate 78,528,499 of OY998169.1, read as the reverse complement.
ATTGTCAAAAATTAAAATGTCGCAACAATGAAAGTCCCCGAGTAAAAAGACACATCGCTACGGAAATTTTTAAAAGTATTTTCTTGTTTTTCTTGGATTTTTTAATAAAGGTATTAAAAAAATAGTGCTAACAACTCGTGGCTAAACTGTGCTTTTTATTTAAACCAACGCTTCTAAAAAAGCACTATTTTAGTCACTAGTTGTGAAGTGAAAACTACTATTTTCCTGCCGATACCAATAGCCTCCGTACTATTGCTACGTTTTCATGGGAATTGAGTTCGTTCTGAAAACGATTTCAATCCGATACCGTCCATGAAAATGCCTGTTTTTCCAGTATTCAAATCGATTTCAATCTAGATCCGACCCTGAAAATTTTTAGGGTTGGATCAAGATCGTATTGAGATCGAAATACCGATTTTCCATGAAAACGGGGATTGAGTTTACACATGCGTATTGCGTCGGATTACCAAACAGCCGCCAAATTATATTTTATTGCTCTCACTCTTTTTGAGAGAGAGAGAGAGAGAGAGAGAAATAGAAGTAAAACTGTGGAACCGGCATTCTAAAATTTGGGGGAGTGTATAGAAAAAAGAAGATTAATAATATAACCTTACTTAAATAACTAAAGATTTGTTTTTTTAAACACTTAATTATGGAAAATAAAATAAATATTTGGCTCGAAAGTGTATGTGCTATGCACATATGCCAGTCCAGCATTTCTTTATTCACTTCCACTTGCAAAAAGAGTAGTAATTAAAATTAAAAAAAAATGTGTGGCAAGGGCCAACATCATCTTTTGAATAAAATAAATTTTTTTAAAAAAAAGTACCAAAACTCAAAAATGAATATTTGACAACCATGACATATGTCAGCTGCCAAATATCAAAATTTGAAAACCGTTTTCAAATCGATTTGAAAACCTGTCATGAAAACTCATGAAAACAAAGTTTTCAAAACATATTGAAAACGAATTCAATATCCATGAAAACATAGCATATGTATGGAGGGATAAAAACATCAGAACTAAATAAAAAGTAGTGTTTATCAAATTCAACTTTTTTTTACTGAATCAAAAACTAAAATTCTCGGAAGATTTTAATCAGTTAGAATTCGCTAAAAGCCTGATAAATTCAAGTAAAAATAAATATTTTAGAATATTATAATAATAATGCACTGGTTTTTATTACATTCAGCTTGTGGGTTCGCATTTTTTTCAGCACAACCGCATAAATTTTAGCGTCCGGCGTCCTTTTGAATATTGCACGAAAACGAGTCTAACTTATTGGCCTGCAAAAAACATACGTGCATCGATGTTAGAGCAGTGGCGTGTTATGGTTATAAAAGCAAAAGGGGCGAAATTTAAAATTTAAACTTACATACTTATGCAGCAGTGGTTCCCAAACTTTTTCAGTTTGCGGCGCACTTACAGGTTTAGTATTTTGTCAGCGCGCCCCTACTCGCAATATGCATATACAGACCGCTTCAAGCTACTGCGAACATAGGGCGGAAGAAGTCTAATTTGCCAGTGTTCGTACATGCAGAGACACCGCACGCCTATCAGTGAAGTAACCAACACTCAGGCTTCCGATCGCCATTCGCTGCCGTTCGCCGCCTTTCGCCTTGTATTTAGTACGTCTCTAACCACGGTGCTGTGTGGAGCGTAGTCAAGGAAACCGGAATTTGGTCAATAAATACGCAAATATTTATAACGTAATTTTTTTATTTTTTGTCACTGATAAATAAGAGCGTTTTATTGTCAACTGCTCAGATTTATCAGTGACGACGTGTTACAATGAAAATAATAAGGAGAAACAAAATAAAAGCAAGTTCTCAAAATAAAATAATACATTCTAAAAACCAAGAATATTCTCCCAGTCAAAAAAAAATTAAAGCAAATGTTCGAAAAGTCCTCCTTGCTCGGCTAGACAATATCCGAGCCTACTATAAAAACCCCTTCTAACGTTTCCAAGCATGTTAGGGGTGATAATTTGAAAAGCTTCTTCAAAAACAGATAGAAGTCATTAGGAGCAAGATCGGGAGATCGAGCTAGCCATAAAATAGTTCCCCGTGTACTCATAACCCGATTAGGAAATACATTATCAAGATATTCCCTAACAAGGCCAACATTGTGAGCGGAACAACCATCTTGTTGAAACCATGTTTCACCAAATCTTACACCTAACAACTGCCTAGCAGTAGGAATAATGTGCTGCTGCAGTAGATCCAAGTATCTAGGACCATTCAAATTGCAATTGCCGTTAATAAAAAATGGCCCAATTACGTGTTCCCCTATAATACACCCCCCCCCAAACATTTAGTTTTTGGGGATACTGTGTTCTTACGTCAAAATACAAATGCAAATTTTCCCTCGACCAATATCGAACGTGTGTTGGGTTATGACGATTTGACCATTTGACCATCTGCACTTTTTCGGCAACTTCGTAGACATCCATTTTTGGTTTTAAAAATGTATTATTTCAATTAAGAACTTACCCATCTGCTTCTCGAGCAAGGCAGAAATAAAACAAAATAATAAAAACAAAATGAATTTCCAAAAGATAACACTGCAGCGTGCTTCGAATCCACCTCGGTCGTACGGCACGGAGAGTAAATTGGACTTGATTCCCCCTATGTTCGCAGTAGCTTGAAGCGGTCTGTATAGGCTCGATTAATAGCGGATGCGGCGCCGGCGATGCCAAACGTAACTGAAATTCTACCTTATCAGGAGCGCCTGGCGGCGCTCCTGATTTCTTCTCGCGGCGCCCCGGGGCGCCACGGCGCACACTTTGGGAACCACTGCTATACAGGGTGATTCACGACGAATGGGACATAGTCAAACCATAGGAACTGTGGACTAAGCCTGTTCCATATCTGGTAATAAAATTTACCTGGGGGCGTTTTTAACGGATATACAGGGTAATTTATTAAAACAGGCAAAAAGTGTTCAATTTAATATCTGAAAAACTATGCAAACAAAAATTATGAAATTTTGCATGCTAATTACACTCCCGAGGTTCAATAAACATGTTTCTAAAAATTTGGTATTTTCAGATCCGGACTTTTTTTTTTCTCATTTTTAAATCTTACTTCAAAACAACTTACAATAAATAAATTTTTTCCAGAAAGCCTAGGATTAGTACTTATTACTAAAGAAAAAAAATTAACGCGCAACTTTTTGTTTTTGCTATAAATAAATTGTTTTTTTAATAATGTGTAACAGCATCATTCTAAATGCAAATCAACAAATTGACACTAAAATTATAAAAAGGGGTTACTTTGATAAAGTCTAAGTATTCTTTTACAAAAAGCAAATAAGATGCAGATGCGGATTTATGATTTTATTTAATTATTATTTTCGGTACATAATATTACAGTATCACTTCAGACATATACACATAACATATTTTAGTAAAGTGAAGAGACGAAAAATCCTTTTATATTTTTTTTAGTTTTCAAAAAAAATATATTTTTTTTTTTTAATTTAAAGACAAAATAAATTATTTTTTATTAACTTAAAAAAAAAAACAAAAATATATTTTTTTTTAATCTGTTACTTTTTAAATTGCCCTTACACTTCTTCAGGCATCCTAATGAATGATCAGGTCATGTATTCATCAATCTGAGGTGCAATCAGCAGATAATCTCCAGAGCATTCTTTTGGAATCGGCTCCTTTTTTTTTTCTTTGTGCAAAAAGATACTTAAACTTTACAAAGATTAATCCTTATTCATGATTTGCGATACAATATGGAGATGTGTGTGTAAATGAAGCTGTAAAGTTATGTAGATGTCGAAAGATAATAAATAAATAAAAACATAAATCCGGACCTGGATTTTTTTTTGCTTTTTGTAAAAAAAATACTTAAATTTTATTAGAATTACCCCTTTTTTAATTTTCGTGCCAATTTGATGATTTTTGTTCAAAATGATTCTGGTAAATCTATGTTTCAGAAAGGCACCGGGCAAATTTACACATTTAAAAAAAAAAAACAATTTTTTTATTAGCAAAAACAAAAAGTTGCGCGTTAATTTTTACAGGGTGGTGTTTTTAAGTGAGATTTAAAAATGAGAAAAAAATAAGTGCGGACCTGAAAACTCCCAATTTTTAAAAACATGTTTATAGATCTTGGGCTGTAATTGGAGTGCAAATTTTCATAATTTTGGTTGCTTAGTTTTTCAGATATTAAAATGATAGTTTTCGCATATTCCGTTAAAAACGCCACCAGGTAAAATTTATTACCAGATATGGAATGGGCTTAGTTCATAGTGTCTATGGTGTGACTATGTCCTATTCGTTGTGAATCACCTTGTCATCATCATCATCATCCTAGGCAATCACTCGATACCGAGTATGATTTTCCTCTATTATGTATTGTCGCTTTCTGTTGTGCGTTTTTTGATGGCTATGTAAGCCAATTCTCGAGCCGCACACCCTTCCGCAGTCCTGGCACACCCAGTCTCCGGCTGCAGCCGGGTGTTGTTGGTCATCCATTCTTCCATTTGGTCGCTCCTTTCTATGTTCTCTCTTTTCCGTCTCTAGTCTACGTCGTTGCTCTTCAAAAGTTTGTGCTCCCTCATGGACTGTTCGGTGCCATGAAGCCTTATCGTTTGCCGTGGTCTCAAAGTTGTTTATATCGATGTGACCCTTCATCATATTGCATTTGAAAACGTCCTTGTACCTTTTTTGTTGACATCCTTGATTTCTCTTGCCTTCCTTCAGTTGTCCATAAAATATCTGCTTTAGGAGACGTGCCTTCTGTAGGTGGTCCACGTTTCGCATCCGTATGTTAGAGTTGGTATTATAACTGTGTGTAGACACGAAGATTGTTCTCCGAATTGACGTCGTGATTGTTGAAGCCGTCCGAACGCTGCGCTAGCACACTTTAGGCGATGCTGTATTTCTGCGTCAATAGTTGCATTTGATGATAGGTGGCTCCCAAGGTATGGGTAATGTTCCACGTTCTGCAGAGTATGTCCATTTATGGAAATGTTTAGAGCTTGGGGATTCGTACCTGGTTCTGGTTGGTAAAGAATTTGCGTTTTGGCAAGATTGACCTCTAGGACAATGCTTTTGTAGGCTTGGTTAAATGCGTTGATTACCAGCTGTAGACCTTCCTCTGTATCGGCCATAACGACGTTGTCATTGGCGTACTGCAGTTCGATTACCGAGGTCGTCGAGACCTTACTTTTTGCTCGCAGTCTGCCTAGGATAAGTAGGCCACTGTCAAATCTATATAGAATTTCCACTCCCGGCGGTAGATGTTCCTCAACAAGGTGAAGCATGGCACCTAAAAATATAGAGAATAGGGTGGGCGCAATAACACACCCTGAAGTGACTCTCCTGGTCCATCGTTGCTCAGGACTGTTGCATTCATATTGTCGTGTAGTAGTCTAAGAATTTGAATATATTTTTGAGGGCATCCAGCTTTTGGCAGTATTTGGCGAACAGCTTCTCTGTTGACCGAGTCAAATGCTTTGACTAGGTCTATGAAGGCCATGAAGAGGGGGCGAAATTGTTCTCTGGATTTCTCTTGCATTTGTCTGGCATTGAAGATCATGTCAGCTGTGCCTCGATTGGGCCTAAATCCACACTGTGTCTCTGCCAGATTTTGTTCAGCAATCGGGATTAATCTGTTTGATAGTATCCGTGCAAGTATCTTATAAAAGAGCGAAAGAGATAATAAACTTGAGAAACCCATAAACTTGCCGATGTCGCCCACAATTAACTAAAAGATTTCCAAGTAAGATCCCGTCAAATTTAACGATAAATTTGGCCTTCATATGGCGTAAAACAGTGATGAGTATATTCTTATTTTAGTTTGAAATTAGAATCCGCTAAATTAACTAAAATACCCATTTATCCACAAACTTTTACTACCGATTAACGCCGTTGCTCTTTCAGTAAAGCTGCGAAAAGTCTGAGACTGACCTCTCCATAAACAGTTACTCTAAAGTCCCGACTCTACGATATAATTTATCGTAGCAGTCTCGTGTTCTGTGTACCATTTTTTAATATTTTGAAGATATTGTACTTTAGGATAGGAGATATGAGCCATGAAAGAACGTATGTCTACTAAACATCTACGAATAATTTTTCTCGTAACTTGAAAAGTACTCTGCAGATTTTCGTGATTAGGATGTCATTTGAAAGGTACTTAAATACTGCACAGCGGCGTAACCAGGATTATAATTTAGGGAGGCTTTAGTATTTGGGAAAGTTAATTTAAACAAAAATATTTAACTGAGGCCAAAACGTTTTTGGGTTTTATTTTCTCTGGTGGTTTTATTTTAAAAGGTTTTATCGTATTTAAAAGCTAATTTAAGGGCGTAGGCTGTTGTTATAATTTGAGGGGGGCATGGGCTTTAAAATGTCAATAAATAAGAAAAATGTTGAAAACAGAAACCAACTGTATTATTTTGCAGTAACATTTTTTATCTCATTTAATCAATGAATTGAGTATTCTTTAAAGGTATAGGCAGTGTCTTATGCAGGGTTGCGTTTAAGGTTTTTTTACTCCCTAGATCTAATGAATATTGAATCCTAAAGATTAAACTCTACCAAAAATCAAAAATTAATTGTCACCTGAAACTATGTTGTTACTTAAGTATCTCTAAAATTTCTGCATACGCCACTGAGTGTGGGAAAGTTTTGGTATTAGGTTGGGTTTGGTGGGAATAATTCAGAAAAATGGAAAAATCGGATTTAAAACATTGTTTTAGTTGGTTTTCTTTAAATATTTTCGTGTTGATTGTTTTAATTTTATCATTTTAGATTCTTTATCAGGGAAAAACAGTAGCGTAGTATTTACCTATATTAGAAAGAACAAAAACTTAGTGAGATATATGCAAATGTATTTTTAATAAAACAAAGTTTTTTTTCTTCCTCGATCTGCAGTAGCCAATTTCATAGATATGTCAAAAATCGAGTCAAAAATGCATCATGACCTATAAATACTCCTTATTGTTTTTTAAAGCAAAGTCAAAGCCCACTTAGTTTAAACTTACCTAAACCTCTTGTATAAACCTCAATCCATTCGAATAAGATGAATTTTATTACATTTTACATAAGATAGGATTTTAGATACACTCCTTTAGCGTATTTGATTACCTTTAAAATAAGGCCAAACTTGCAGAAAACTATCAGCGAAAACATGAAAAAATAAAGTGTAACTCTGATTTTACATTTTTTTAAAATGCAAATTGGCGCGGTTTTGGCCATGAGCAAGGCAACACAAAATTCTAAGTACGCCTCTGTAGACTGATCCATTATCTTCCACACTTGAAAAATATCGTTCCCCCAAACGGGATTTTTTTTTAATTAACCCTTCCAGACAATCAAGCTTTCCTAAAATATAATCCTGGATACACCCCAGTGCAGTATTCAAGTACCTTCCAAATTACACCTCAATTACAAAAATATACAAAGTACTTTTCAAATTACGAGAAGAATTCTCCTTATGTGTTAAGCAGACATACGTTCTTTCACGGCTCATATCTCCTATCACAGACATACGATCCTCATAGAATTTCTCCTAAAGTACAATATCTTCGAAATATCAAAATATGGTTAACTTTCACGGTAGGCCATAAACCCATTTTATCCGTGCGGCATCCTTTAAAACAAAATTATACTTTTTTAAAAGAATAAAAAAAAATTAAATCAACGTATCGCAGTCTTCCAATCTGCAACCCTCTACGCTTTCTACTTAGAACACTTTTTGTAATCATGTTCACGTCTTGTTCAACTTTAAAACGAATTTAAGCAGCTGTTATTAAATTAAATAACAAAGGGGTGTTTTTTTTTCAAAAATTCTGATTCTTGTAAATTCTTTTATTTTACAAAAATTGCCGAAGAAACCGGGCTCCTTTCGAAGAGTCGCGAAAAGACGTCTGCTCTTCAAGTCTTACATAAAAATATTTTGCGGTATTTTAGTTGCATCATTTCAGTATCAAATAAATAAAAATAATCTTAAGATCTTCTAGTGATTAACTGAGAAAAACTACGTCTACGATCTCCTTCACGCCCGCGTCTTCGAATAAAAAGACTAATGCGCAATTTTACAACTCATAGTTAAACGTCAAACCTCAGTTTAAACCACAGATGTCGACTTTTTTACGTTTTATAGGTGCAGTTTACCAACAAACTTCGGTTTAACCGTTACCAGCGGTCTGGGTGTTTGTTAAACTTCAGTTTAATAGTTACCGAAAGATTCTAACCTCAAAAAACTTATTAAAAATTTGTTTTTGGTAAAAAGACTGTAAGTATTTAGTGAAATCGCTATGATCAATGACTTAAAATTTATTTTTGATCAACTGGATAAAGAATGACGAAATTATTGACATTGTCGAAGCACGAAGACCAAATATTATTTGTCCTAGAACAAATCCTTTGGAGTCCGACGATATGTAGATTTTAAAAAGAGGTTTGAATTATCTAAAGAGAGATGCGAAATTGTGCACAAGGAAATTCGACAAGAGTTGGAACATCCCACAGACCAGCAAGTTTTATTCTCACACGTATATATATATATACATATATATATATATATATATATATATATATATATATACTCTATATCTTTTTGACAAATCTGAACATTTTCGTCATCTGGCTGTATGTCTGTCTGTAACCAACGCTGATATCTCAAAAATTACTTGATTGATTTTTATCAAGTTTGGCTCTAGTTGGTGCCATTTTGGTTAAAATAATAAACCCTATATATGTAAAGAAAATGTAGTCTTTCTTCATGGCGGTGGTTTAACTCCGACTTATAAAATTGAGTAACTTGTTTACCGATGGATTAATCCAAAAATTAAACTGAAGTTTAAACTATGGTTTAATCTGGAGTTTTACCTTTGGTTGTAAAATTAGCCCTAAAGCGCTGAAATATTTCCTAACTGTTTCCTTGGCAACGTCAGTTTTTCAATGTTGTTTTATTTGAAATATTTAAGTTTAATATAAGATTCAATCTTAATAACAGCGCATTCACCATGATTTGTAGAAAATAACCACAAAACATATTTTACTAAAATTTAAAAAAAAAAAAAATATATTCCTGGTAACAATGGTTTTTAAAGACTTATTATTTAGTTAAATTGTTCTGTTTGAATTCCAGAATAATAACTTTTTGTTTAGTTTGGAAAAGAAAATAGAAATATAATTTGGTGTTGTACCTGTAAAAAACCATTTCATATTTAAATTTTCTTCATGTCAAGTAGGCTGACCCTTGTTTACAAACGAACTTCAAATAGAATTGAACTTTTAAATGAACTACATAAATTAAACTAAAAATTGTAAAATCTTACTTTTAGTTAAAGCTTCAAAGAACAAATTACAAAAGTTTACAATTTTTTATATAATAAAACGTATATTATTAATTTTATTATATATTCAATCAACTGTTTTTCTCGAATAGTTGCAAGTGGCTGCCCTCCTTATTGATCCTGTTGGGAAGGTTATAGCCCTTTCTTCAAACCCATTTATTTCTATAGTGGTTTGAAACCCCCAATTCTGTGAATTATAAATGGAATAAACCCCGAAGTCGACGGTTTTGCATCCAGCTGAGAGTTAACTTCAAAAACTAACACCTCATTTAACTGCGATTTGGGGCCACTTTCTCACCTTTCACTTAAGTCCTAAGTTACACTTATCTTAATTTAATCGGTTGCAGGTGCTGTCAAACTTCCACTTAAGTACCAAATTTTCACCCTTGGCTTAAGTGGTAAAATTTGAATACTTAAGTTTTACTTAAATTATTTTTTTCCGTTTTTGGTGTTTTTTGAAGTTTATTCAGGATAGAATCGTCTTTTTTACTATAAAACAAGTATTCGAAGACTCATGCCAAACAATTGGGAAGAAAATTTGGAATATAAAGGTTTTTGTTTACATGTGTAGTGAAAATTTTGTATCTGAATTTTAGGCTGGGTTTATGCTATAGGAAATTGTTTTGCATTGCTACTGAAGGCAGTTTTTAGAAAATGGAGTTAGTACGGGACGACGAAGAGAATGACGAACTTTTGTTTGTCATCAATGGGATACCTATTTTAATAGTTTCGACGATGATAATTTTTGGACAAGATTTCGTCTTACAAAAGAAAGCACACACAAAAACAATCACTCGAGAGGTTGGGCAGGGATCTTTATTAGGACCATTTTTCTTGATAGTCTATTTGCTTGACCTTCCTGACACTCTTAAAAACGACAACAGCCTAGCAGTACAATGTGCAGATGATAATGGTTTCATAACAAGATTGGAAAAAGAACAAAATATTGTCACAGCAAGCGATAAGGTAAAGAAGAAGTTAAAAAACCTCCAAATCAGTTACTTCAACCGAAAAGAAACTAAAAAAGCAAAAGATCTTGGGTGGAAATAACGAAAATTCAAACTTGGATGAGTACTCCACAAGGAACACACAAAAGATCAAAGCGAAAAGAGAAATGAATAAACAATGTTTCGCCCTGGGTAACCAGCGTGGGCTCATCAGTAGTTTCACTGGTCACCCTCCACTATACATCATTAAACACCATCATACACTTACATTTCCAACCTTGAACCACTCACAAATAGGCATCGTTCCGCACTGGTACTTACTTATCCAAGTTACTTAATACGAATTCGTCCTGGCGTGTTAATATTTCCAGTAGGATTATGCTGCTAAGGCAATTAAAACAAAGAAGAAGTTAAAAAACCTCCAAATCAGTTACTTCAACCGAAAAGAAACTAAAAAAACAAAAGATCAAAAGATCTTGAGTGGAAATAACGAAAATTCAAACTTGGATGAGTATTCCACAAGGAACACACAAAAGATCAAAGCGAAAAGAGAAATGAATAAACGATGTTTCGCCCTGGGTAACCATTGATCTTTTGTGTGTTCCTTGTGGAATACTCATCCAAGTTTGAATTTTCGTTATTTCCACCCAAGATCTTTTGATCTTCTGTTTTTTTTTAAGCGATAAGGTATTGTGGGCACCTGGTCAGTGGTTTTTGGCAAATCGCTTAACACTGAATATGACTAAGACTGTGATTGTCTGTCGACTTTCAAATTAGGGTAAGCCAACTCGTCAATCAAGAAAATAATGCAAAGTTCTTAGGGGTACTGTTGGATCCAATTCTTTCTTGCGGTGTCCTCAGATAATAAGTATGTGTAACAGATCAATATCAAAATCAGTGTATGTCCTACGAAAGATAGTATCAATTATAAACAGGGGAGCTGCAAGAACTGCCTACTTTGCAATTTTCCACTCAATAATGACATATGGTATTGTAGGGTGGGGAAATCCTGCCCACCATCTCCTTCAAAAGGTATTCTTAAAACAAAAATCAGCAATAAGAATAATCGCTAGGGTGCAGCAGAGAGGGGAGGCTTGTAGACCTTTGTTTGTAGAACGCAGAATCCTGATTCCGTTCGGAACTCAGAATCATATACAGCAGTCTAGTCAGCATCAATACAACACCAGAAATAAGAAAACCTTGTCGTACGAAATTTAGGATTGAAAAGAATAATTAGCTGGGAATACATTTATTTAATTCTTTACCTATTAAAGTCAGAAACATGAAGTTTAGGAAGTTTAAAATATTTTTAAAGGACATTTTAATAGATGCCTGTCTCTACAGTGTAAAGGAAATTTTAGATTTTGATGAAAAACATTTTAATCAAACGTAAATAATTTAGACTGGCCTGTTTTTTTTGGTTTTTCTGTAGCCTATATTAAGTGTGAATTTTATTCAAAAATTTAAGAATGAGTTGTTAGCAATCTAAATTTAAAAAAATATTTATGTAGCATTTAACTATTTCTGTTTATTATTGTTGTTATGTCCTTTGATACTGTTTATTACTGTTTATTTTTGTAAAAAATCTCAAATAATTTATTAAATATAATTTCAGCTTATGACATGTTGGGCGTTTTTTAATTAAAAACTTTATCCCCAATTGTAACATTATTAAGCTAAGAAAAAATGGCTGTGCCCATTTATTGTAGGTTGTTTATTATTGTTATAGGAAAATTTAGTCAGCCTAACTTCTATAGACAAATTTAAATAATTTATGATGTAATGTTAATCAAAATGACGTGTCGATAAATTGTAAATTTTTTTATGACTAATAAATTGAATTGAATTGAATATTCATAAGGCAGATTCAGAGTTTCGTGGGGTAAGCGGTATGAGATATGTGGTAAGATGCAAACACATGCGGGCCTTACCGCTTACAGAATACTATGGACAGCAGCATGCATTTGTTATATCTTATTTTCCTTGCGCCTTACCTCATACGGCTTACATTATGGAACTCTGAATCCGCCTTTAACCTTCATGAAAAGAAATGATCTAGATATATGTCAGATAACACACAGACCTCCAGCTACATGCCACAATAGCAGGTATTCTACTCTCTCCATCTACTGCGGTCCCAGTCAGATGAAAATTTAGATCCCCTGGTTGGAATTATATCTGCAAACAACACACAGACCCCCAACGGCCACAGTCCCAGCCCCATCATAAACAAATTCATTCAATTATCAACAACAAAAACTGAAAAAACCTGCTGTGAAATGTCATTTATTTCATGTTGGTTTGGCAAAATTCCAAAATCCCTAACAATCTGTCATCAGTCTGCAGCGTTGCCAGCTTGTTTGGAACTTAAGTTAAGTATAAGATAAGTAAAAGTTTGGCGAGCTGATTTTGGAACTTAAGAGATGTTACTACTTAAGTTAAAACTTAAGATAATCCAAAGTCAAAAAGTGGCTCTTGTTCTCAAACGTGTTCAGCGAATCCAATTTTAAAGTTTTTAACCTCAAAACATGATAAAGAAACGAAAATAAATGGGAAGTTAGAACTGTGAAGTGAGTAGGCGGGTAGAGGCATGTAAGAACCAGTGTGACGTCAGAAGTGCGATTGTGACGTCAGAAATGGAAAGTGAGAACTGCCAAGTAAGCAGGCGGATAGGGACACGTAACAACTGAGAAATTTCTCTTTTGTGACGTCAAAAGTGCGATTCTGGCATCAAAACTGCGAACCGTGAAGTCAGAAGTTAGCAGGCGGATAGGGGCCACCGTAGACCCCTATTCGTCAGCTCACTTCGTGCCTCTACCTGCCAGCGCATTTCACAGTTGTCCCCTCCCATTTCTAGCTGTTTTACATTATTTTGTAAAAAATTTGCTCACCGTGAAAAGATTCCTTCGTGTAATATTTTTTTTTCCTACGACCACACACGAAAGTAACCAAATGTGCACTCTATAACGCCTCAGAAAGTTTTATATTTCACACGCATATCAATTTTATTTTTTATTATATGTTTTTTTCTCTAGTGACGAAAATGAATGACAGCAAACCATCCAAACAATGTAGTAGGCCATGATTTGTAGAAGGGACGGAAATAGACCGGAACAATTTTCGTCCCTAGAGAAGAACACACTTTCTTCTCTTGAGATGAAAATGAAAAAAAAATAATAATAATACAATACAATACAATAGCGTACACAATTCGATAGAAAGTAACTTTTTTACAATCGCGCGTTGTTTTACTCGGCTAGCGCCTCGTTCACAACATTTACGCTCGTGTGAAATATGTCACTTTCTTCTCTCGTTATGTAATATACTATTACGCACGCTGTGCGGAAAAGTGGCACTTTCCGCAGGCTCGTAGGAAAAGGGAGTTATGAAACGTGAATATATGGAAAAGACAAGCCGTCAGTCTGCAGAATCCGTAGTGCGAAGCTCCAATCTGGGGTTGTAATGTGCCTATTTTCAATTTTCAACATTACGTACGATTAAATTTAAAACTCTGTAATTTTCCTTACCAAGAAAAATAACCTGGAATTAAATTTAAAAAAAAACTCTTTCTGCTTACCTATTTCTGCATGTAAACAGTTGGCGATATGAGTACTTTTAAAACAAAAAAAAGTAAGTTGGTAGAACCCCCCCTTGGATCCGCCGCCGCCGGTACATATACAACGTTTTGATTTAGTCCGGCGGTAACAATCCTTGTTTTTTTTTTAACAGCAAATCGGTATAAGGTTTTAAATTGTACAGTTGGCGATATAAGTACTTTTAAAACAAAAAGAAGTAAGTTGGTAGAACCCCCCCCCCTCCTTCTTGGATCCGCCGCCGCCGGTACATATACAACGTTTTGATTTAGTCCGGCGGTAACAATCCTTGTTTTTTTTTAACAGCAAATCGGTATACGCTTTTAAATTGTACATTATTTGGCTTTGTTTAGTTTTTGTTATTTTCGAGAGCATTATATTGGGTTTTTACCCTTTTTAAAGGTGGCCTTCAATATTTGAATGAAATTTAATTTTTTGTTCGTGTATACCTAGTTTGTTTTAGAAGTATACGAATAGTAGAGCACAATATACAGGATGGGCCATAAAAAATCGGGCAGAATGTTTTCCGTTATAACTTTTAAACCATACCACCGATTTTAATGCAACAAACTGTTCTTTGCAGATAATTGAGCAAGAATTTGATCGGGTATATTTCTTTTTCCACCATCTTAAAATCTAAGATGGCGGATAGAAACAAACTTTACCCTTCAAAGAACCGCGTTTATTCCTGTGTTATAGAAATTTTTTGGATTTTTTTATAAAGTTGCAAAAAATCTTTGTTTCTGCCATGCAGAACGAGATGCGAATTATTAAAATCGGTTAAGTGGTCCCAAAAAAAATAAAAAAATTTCAATCAGTGTTTTACGGATTATGCGATTGCCGTCTCAATTATTTCTGCACACATTTTCTCATAAATTCATTATTGCTAAACCCATTTTGATGAAATAAAAAGTCTCATGGCGAAAATCGATTGTTCTGTAACTACTGCTAATAAAATTTGTCGCCATCTTGAAATCCAAGATGACGGACAAAATTAAACTTGTCCGTTTAAAGAGGCTCGTTTATTTATATGTTCTGTAAACTTTCAAATAATAATTTGTACAAAGGTTCTGCTTTGGCCACGTACAACGAGGTATAAATCATCAAAATCGGTTTGGTGGTTCTCCAAAAATTAATTTTTGTTTCCATCACCACAACCGATTTCAATAAAATAAAAAGCATCATGGCGAAGATCAAAAAAAAAATTTGTTGCCATTTTGAAATCCAAGATGGCGGACCCAATTAAATTTATCTCTTCAAAGAAGTTTTCTCACAACATAAAGGGAAACGATTCTTATGGAGATCTTAGATTTTAAGCGGCATTTTTCTTTTGTGATTTTTGTGAGCGATCGGTTGTTACCATGATGCTAACTTACTAAGGCCATTTTCGTTATGCATGGTGCAGGGCGTGGCAAACAAAAAAAATTATTAAAAATTCAAAAAACGGTAAAAAAATTACTCGCAACAACAAAAATAGCGGCTTTGTTAAATGGTGGTAAATTTCATTGCCGATCTTTAAAGAGAAATCGATTCTTACCATGATGTTTTTTATTTTATCAAAATGAGTTCAGTAATGATGAGTTTATGAGGAAACAATGGTTAAAACAAAAATTAATTTTTTGAGAAGCACTACACCGATTTTAATGATTCGTTCGGTCATTTTTAGGTTCTAGAAACCTAAGAATAAACGAGCTTTTTTAAAGAGATAAATTTAATTGTGTCCGCCATCTTGTTTGTTGTTGGTTGGTTTATTGATTTAACACTGATGTAATTTAATTCAAATAGTATTATATCTGCAGCCTTACTTTCTTTTTTACAGGAAAACGAAGTGTTAGATCCTCAAATTTATGAAGAACTAGCGAAACATGGAGTAAAGATTCTTAACCCATCTCCACAGAATGTAGAAAGTACGGGGGTAAGTTTACAACATTTCTCTTCAAGTTTATATGCCCGATGATTGGGGTTGACTTCCCAAGAGTATAAGGATTCCAGTTTTTGACAAAATTGAGCATTAACAAACAGCAGTCACAAATTTGTTTTTATACTTGTTTAATGCGAGAGATCCGAAAATTTCTCTGCTCTCAAGGCAAAAGGTTTAATGATTCTTTTTCTGCTCTTAGTGTCAGAATTTTCCTAATAGTACTTATCTGAATTTAAGAGTTTTTGTGTTATTGTCGTTATTTATTGTCAATAAAGTTTTGCTTTGCCATTGATGTGGCTATTACATCAGTTATGTTGGAGTCGAAACAAGCAGTTAAGTAGTAAATTTAAACTTGTAAAATTTTGTTGAGTATAAAACCGTGATATTATATTTTGGTTTGTTTTTAAAGTTACCAAATTCTCGTTTGGTTTCAATTTTTAAAATTCAGTTTTAAGGTCGTAGTTACAATCTGGGGAATTGTTTTAGCAACACTGTACAGGAAATCAATTTAACTATGTCTACCTGATTTTTTTGCAAAATTTTACGTCATTGAATTTGTTTTGAATGTTTATCCACAGTGGGACACCAGAGATTTTTTAGCACCGGGTCAAAAATTTGGGGTTAGGTTAAATTTTTGACTTTTTGGGTTCTGCGCCGCTAAAAAACCAAGTAAAATACTAAAATAAAAGAAAACCATTTATTGCAGAATTATCTGCTAAAAAAAACGCTACCTAACTACGTATTAAAGTAACTAGGTGTAATGTTTAAGGTTGCATTTACAGGTGCATTTATAATTGAATTGGAAATACTCCCGCTAGCTGATACCGAAAACAGATTAACTTAAAAGCATGCCGATTTAAAAATCGGCTACTGGCGCGAGACGATATAATCGTATTTTATTTTAAACAGGAGCGTCAATGACTAACAAGAGTTTTTCCAACCTCTGAATGGAGCTTTACTGACCTGTTTTGTTAGTACTCAAGTATCCGTGTGTTTTTGAAACGGAGGTTCTAAAATCTATCCTTTGCACTCCAAGATTTCACTAGTACAATTGCAAATAACTATTCCGCAATAATTTAAATTTAAAAAAAATTGTTGAATCAAAATAAAAACAAAATTATATGGGGTTATGGGCGCCGAATGTTTCTATGCGAATTCCTAGTAATCCCAGCGAGCCAGTAAAGTTCTCTTGCTTCTTTGATAGACTCGGGGTAATGCCCGCGCAGCGATAGGCCTTTTTCGGCGGGCGACCGCACACAACAACAATATTTTTGAAAACACATTTTTGAAAGATAAACGTAACCTCGAATGGTTTTCTGTCAGAAAACGTAAAAATACCCTTCTGTCCCACTGCGGCCCGATTTAAAGTTTGTTGATAAAACACCTGCAGTTACCATGGTATCGTATAAATTCTGCGGTCATCGGCCAACACTTGCGTGTGTCTCCCAAATTCAATGAAATGTGATTGATTGATCGGTTTTCTTTCCCGGAGTGCACAAGCTTTTAGAAAAAAGGAAACTTAGATTTTATTTTCGCTAAAGCAAGGAAATATAAAAAGGAAAAATGTAATCCAGAGGAAATTGTGAGTATTTCTCTATTTTTTTTGAAAATCGGGTTTGTTCTAAACCGCAATTATTTTGAGGCTTTTGGGATAGATGACAGCACCAGGGCTTTTATTTTGAAGAAAAAATAATTGAGAATTTTGAAAAATCCTTCAGATATTTTTGTTAAGCATTTAAAAATGATCACCCCTGCAAAATTTCAGCTAATTCTGATGTTTAGTTTTCCCTGTGCACTCTGGCAAAAGATTAAAAAATTGAAGAACAAGGCGTTGCCAGGTGTACTTTTTTTTACTTGAAATCTGAGGAGAAACTATAGGTAGCCTTAATCTGGCATAAAACAAAATTACCAAAACAGCAGGATGGATGACAGCAGGACGTGTATTCTTGAACAGGGTGCGATATAGATCTATGGCAGAAAACGTTGTGATCTTACTGATTTCATGAAGAAAATCATACTTCCCGATTGCATAAACCGAAGCCGATGCGACGCTTGCCTGTATTGTTGCCTAAACTGTTTTTCGACCGCGAGGTGATAGATCCTATGCGATAGATCTCATCGCATTACAGAAAGACCGGACTGATCCGGAGATTTTTGCAATCGAGTATAGGTGCCTGACAAAAAAAAAGCAAAATCATCTTGATAAAATTGAGGAACTAAATCAGAGCGCAAAAGCGTATCTGCTATTATGATTGAAACACGAGTTGATTAATTTTATTTTACTGCGTCGAGCATACAAGACAAAGTACAAACAAACGGATGAGAAGATTGCACACAGCAAGTAAAGAATTTGCATATCAGATGGAGGTCTATGTGAATGTATAACGTTGTATTGAATTCAGTACTCATACTCATCATTACAAAGAATTTATTCATTTAAAAAAGTATAAGGAACCTAAGAAGTTAAATAAATGAACACTACATTATTTGGCACAGAAATGATTTTACCTTTTGTTTAGTTTTTTCTGAAAGGGGTTCTTTATCAAAAATACAAGTGGGGTTTGTTTTGTAGTACCCAAGTAACATTTGTTTATTTATAATAGTGGTTACCCTGTCGCCACCTGCCAATAAAACAAGCCTTGGCTTTTCTTCTTTTTTTTGTAAAAATATTGATGCATTTTTTCAATATTTTGTCCAAAAACTCAAACCTTAAAATTTAAATCCACAGCAACCAACTACATTTACTAATTATATTCTTTTTAGCAGAACAAGCACTAAAAAGCCGCGAATTATTTTTGTTCACACATTTTTCGGTTATATCCAATTTTAAGTAACGGCCTTTTTTGTTATGTAAAGGTTTTTTCATTTACCATATGACCAAGAGAAGTTCAAACGACCCTTATAAACGTGTGCAACTAACCAAATAAAAGAAAGAAAAGTATAAGGAACCTAAGAAGTTAAATAAATGAACCCTACATTATTTGGCACAGAAATGTTTTTACCTTTTGTTTAGTTTTTTTCTGAAAGGGGTTCTTTATCAAAAATACAAGTGGGGTTTGTTTTGTAGTACCCAAGTAACATTTGTTTATTTATAATAGTGGTTACCCTGTCGCCACCTGCCAATAAAACAAGCCTTGGCTTTTCTTCTTTTTTTTGTAAAAATATTGATGCATTATTTCAATATTTTGTCCAAAAACTCAAACCTTAAAATTTAAATCCACAGCAACCAACTACATTTACTAATTATATTCTTTTTAGCAGAACAAGCACTAAAAAGCCGCGAATTATTTTTGTTCACACATTTTTCGGTTATATCCAATTATAAGTAACGGCCTTTTTTGTTATGTAAAGGTTTTTTCATTTACCATATGACCAAGAGAAGTTCAAACGACCCTTATAAACGTGTGCAACTAACCAAATAAAAGAAAGAAAAGTATAAGGAACCTAAGAAGTTAAATAAATGAACCCTACATTATTTGGCACAGAAATGTTTTTACCTTTTGTTTAGTTTTTTTCTGAAAGGGGTTCTTTATCAAAAATACAAGTGGGGTTTGTTTTGTAGTACCCAAGTAACATTTGTTTATTTATAATAGTGGTCACCCTGTCGCCACTTGCCAATAAAACATGCCTTGGCTTTTCTTCTTTTTTTTGTAAAAATATTGATGCATTATTTCAATATTTTGTCCAAAAACTCAAACCTTAAAATTTAAATCCACAGCAACCAACTAGATTTACTAATTATATTCTTTTTAGCAGAACAAGCACTAAAAAGCCGCCAATTATTTTTGTTCACACATTTTTGGGTTATATCCAATTTTAAGTAACGGCTTTTTTTCTTATGTAAAGGTTTTTTCCTTTACCATATGACCAAGAGAAGTTCAAATGACCCTTATAAACGTGTGCAACTAACCAAATAAAAGAAAGAAAAGTATAAGGAACCTAAGAAGTTACATAAATGAACCCTACATTATTTGGCACAGAAATGTTTTTACCTTTTGTTTAGTTTTTTCTGAAAGGGGTTCTTTATAAAAAATACAAGTGGGGTTTGTTTTGTAGTACCCAAGTAACATTTGTTTATTTATAATAGTGTTTACCCTGTCGCCACCTGCCAATAAAACATGCCTTGGCTTTTCTTCTTTTTTTTGTAAAAATATTGATGTATTATTTCAATATTTTGTCCAAAAACTAAAACCTTAAAATTTAAATCCACAACAACCAACTACATTTACTAATTATATTCTTTTTAGCAGAACAAGCACTCCAATTATTTTTGTTCACACATTTTTTGTTTATATCCAATTTTAAGAAACGGCCTTTTTTGTTATATAAAGGTTTTTTTCATTTACCATATGACCAAGAGAAGTTGAAACGACCCTTATAAAACGTGTGCAACTAACCAAATAAAAAAAAAAAGAATAATTCCCTGGACAAAGAGAAGATGCCTAAAGTTTTGATCACAGGTGGTGCCCAAAAATGTTGACGTCACGAAATTACCATAAAGTTTAATAATTTATTTCTAAAAATGATTATGGACATATTTTTAAGTTTCTCAAACTATTTTTGAGAACTTCATTTACGTAAATGGTTTTTGATTTTATTTGAAATGGTCAGGGAATGAAGTAATTTTAATGCGATAATATCTCAGTGACTTCACAGATGAGCGATACATCTTGCAGCACCTAGCTCCTATGCAAACAATTGAACAGATTTTGGGGCGCCCAGAAGCTCTTTTTTTAAGTTATTTAAGTATTATAAGTTATATACATTTAAATAAAGACTAATTAAAGATGTGAAAAATTGTTGTTTTACATCAAAAAGTAGAAAGAGAGTAACAAATTTCACATGAATATTTATTAAATATTAGAGACCTTTTGCACCTCTTATGAAAAATCCCCATTGTGACCTAGCTAACGTCACGTTATTTTTAAGGCAGCATTTTTAGTTTTTGCACGCCGCCTTTGGTTTGTTTATAAACAACTTTAAACGGTAATTATTATTATCATGAATTTATAAAAATAATTTGTCCAATGATATTTTTCATTTAAAATATGTTATTCTTGAATTTTTTACAGTGAATTTTAATTATTATTAATCTTTAAAAACTCAACAACACAATAGAGAAAAGGGAGGTTATGACAAACCAGATGGGAATCACTTGTCACAGTTGCCAGTGCAAATCAACGTTTTACTACGTAATTCTAGCCAAAGAAAATGATTAAACAAAAACTGACACTTATCTTTCCAATTAAAAAGAATAAAGAACATATTTGCATTTAAAAATCAATATAAATATTTAGTTTTTCTACTTAACGTTTTACTGTCGGCAACCATGTCAATTATAAGGGATACGGTATTCACCCGCAGGTAACGTCAAACTTAATCGGTTAGTAAGGGACTCCGTTATTACCTGGTAACTGCGCATGCTCGAAATAAATGATAAAGTAAAAAGGCATCAAAATTATACAGGTGCAAAAGGTCTCTATCAGTCAGTAAAATTAACTCATTTTACATTTTCGTTAATTAAAGCAAGGTTATATTAGCGTAAATATACTAAAATATACAACACCCTGTAAAAAACGAATAGCTACGTAGCCGATTTTGAAAAAATATTTTTTTACAAGGTAGGTATGGCCTGTTGGAAAATATATAGTACATCGTTTATATATTTTTATTGTTGAAACTTTGGTCTAGGCGAACTGTGCATGCCATGAAAATAAAGATTTTACGGCCATTTTAGTTTGCTTTCGTTCTTGTATATTAAGTTTATAAGTATATGGGTATAACTAGAGGCCCTCTATACATTTGACAGTTGTTGTTTTACCACAGGTGGGCAACTCATATTGCCCTCTCTTTCTAGTTTTTTCATATTTGCATGTAAGACGGATTTTATGAAATGGACTGTTGTTTTGTTGTCTCTTTTTATAATTTCCCCAGACAGTTTTTGAAAGATTGATTTTTTTTTGGTTAGTAAAATATATGAAGCTCTGACAAAAAAAATAAAAACAAACAGTGAATACTCACGGTAAGATGTAAATAATAGGTAAAATATAAAGACTCCTGTGATCTATATTTCTGTTACTCTTTTTCTTACAATAAAAAATGGAAACATAATGTGTTATACGTGTTAATGTAAATATATTTTTAAATACCTGTTAAAAATTATTTTTAGATGTGCTAAAATACACTTTAGTAGGACACGTTTTTTGGGAAATTTAAAGATTCTAAAGAACTTTGATTGAAATTCTGCCCTCTCTCTCTAAATTTTTTTCATTTTAATAGAGAAAAAATGTTTGATAGTACTTTTGTTAACACTAAAAAAATAGTGAAAACTTGAAAAAAGTGAGTGTTTTATTCTAGAAATCGAAAGTTTAGAAAGAAAGCTTTAAAATGCGAGCAATATCATGGCATACAAATGTGAAAAACATAGTAAAAAATTGCTTCATCAAAAACGTTACTTATGGTAAAGCCATGATGACCCTTAAAATATTTTTTTAAATACCTGTTTAAAATTAATTTTAGATGTGCTAAAATACACTTTAATGGGACACGGTCTTTGGTAAATTTAAAGACTGTTGATTGAAAGAAATTAATACCACCTTATGTTTTACACATCTTACATTTCAAAAATTACAATTTTTGCTGTTTCTTGGATATAAATTGCAAAATAAAAATCATATGCACCACCACTCAAGATGACAGACAGATGACATAACAGAAATTTTTAGTAAACATTTGCCTTAAATTATGTCCATCTTTCTCTGAAATACTTTTTTATTGCTTTCAGTCCTTCTTCACCAACCTTAAAAATTTTTGAATGTCACTAAAATATCTCTCCATTTACCTCTAAAATTCTGCCTTCTCTCTCTAAATTTTTTTTCATTTTAACAGAGAAAAAATGTTTTTTGATAGTACTTTTTTTTAACGCTAAAAAAAGAGTGAAAACTTGAAAAAAGTGAGTGTTTTATTCTAGAAATCGAAAGCTTAGAAGGAAAGCTTTAAAATGCGAGCAATATCATGGTATACAAATGTGAAAAACAACCCTTAAAATAATTTTCTTAAATACCTGTTAAATTATTTTTAGTTGTGCTAAAATACACTTTAGAAGGACACGGTTTTTGGTAAATTTAAAGACTGTTGATTGAAAGAAATTAATACCACCTTATGTTTTACACACTTTACGCTTTGAAAAATTACAATTTTTGCTGTTTTTTGGATTATTTTCATCTTCCTCTAAAATACTTTTTTATAGCCTGCTGTCTCTCTTCAACAACCTTAAATATTTTTGCACGTCACTAAAATATCTCTCCGTCTGTCTCTAAAATTCTGCCCTCTCTCTCTAATTATTTTTCATTTTAGCAGAGAAAAAAATTTTTTTTGAAGTAATTTTTTTGAACGCTAAAAAAACTGTGAAAACTTGAAAAATTTGAGTGTTTTATTCTAGAAGTCGAAAGTTTGGAAAGAAAGCTTTAATATGTGAGGAATATCGTGGCATAAAAATGTGAAAAATATAGAAAAAATTGCTTAATCCGTTATGCTAACATATTTTAAGCCTTAAATTACCATCATGGCTTGGCCATTAAATTATTCTAAAATATTTTAAGCATTAATGTAACTACTGCTTGTCTTGTACCTCACTTACCTCGCAAATTCGGCTATTTCTATTAATTTTCCAGCTTGGTAAATGCATATTTTCTTTTCACTTTTCCCGAGTTTCTTTCTCCGTTGGACAACGGAATAATACAAATTTATCGAGGCACGTATTTTTACAATTTTTCATAGTCAAGCCATGATAGTAATTTAAGGCTTATAATATTTTAGCATAATATCAGGGGTAACGTTTTTGATAAAGGAATTTTTTCACATGCCATGATATTGCTCACATTTTAAAGCTTTCTTTCCAAACTTTCGATTTCTAGAACAAAACACTTAAATTTTTTAAGTTTTCACTGTTTTCTAGCGTTCAAAAAAAGTACTGCCAAAAAACATTCTGTTAAAATGAAAAATATTTAAGGTTATTGAAGAGAAACAGCAAGCTATAAAAAAGTAGTTTGGAGAAAGATGGACATAATTTAAGGCAAATATTTACTAAAAATTTCTGTTATGTCATTTGTCTGTCATTTCGAATGGTATCGTGCATATGATTTTTATTTTGCAATTTTTATCCAAAAAACAGCAAAAATTGTAATTTTTCAAAGTGTAAAGTGTGTAAAACATAAGGTGGTATTAATTTCTTTCAATCAAAGTTCTTTACAGTCTTTAATTTTACCAAAAAACGTGTCCTTTTTAGCACATCTAAAAATAATTTAACAGGTATTTAAGAAAATTATTTTAAGGTTCATCATGGTTTCCATTCCATTTTTCAACCTGACGTTTCTTAATCAAAAATCTTGTTATTGTAACCAAATTTATTGTCAGGGTTTACCAACTATCATTGCTAACACACAATTTCAAACATTTCCCTAACAATTGTAAAATCCAGTTGCTCACCTCTGGTAAAACAATAACTGTCAAAAATCGTATACAGGGCCTCTAGGTATAACTATACAGAATGGAATAGGCCAAAAATCCATAATTTTTCTCTTTTGATAAAATCGTAAAAGAAAATAGTTGCTCTACTGTTCCAACCAAGATGGTCTGCTGTTAGGCGATGGAAACGAGCTGTGGCAGCTTCGAAGCCAGGCCGGAAAAATATTACGGCATTCCCAAAACTTGATACGTTGTACGTATTTTCCGGTTAAATTTTAGAATAACGAAGCTCTGTGTATTCTATTTAATAATCGGGTTTCGAACTTGTATGGCGAAGGAAATCATTTTTCAATGCAGATATAGAGGATATGGAAAGTTTACTTTACTTTGCATACGTGATGGGCTTTTTTCTTTCCATATGTATATTCAGTGTTGGAAAATGTTTTCCTGCAAATAGACAAACGAATGTTTTTCTTTAGCTTTTGTCCAGAGAAAAATTAACCTCGGAATTAACTGAAATTTTGAAGGGTTGTTCGTTTTCCAGTTATTAACCAAACTATTTCAAAGAAGTTTTTAAATTTTAATAATAAAAATAAAAGTTTGTAGGCATTTTTGTCAAAAGTTTCAATCTAAGTTTCCTTTTTTCTAAAAACCTGGGCATCCTGGCTGGCTGGGTTGCTTTCATTGTTGGATTTTGGTTGAGTTGATTTGACATGAGTGCAGTGTTGGTAAAAACTATTTCCCTTCATCGAAACTATTACCTTGATGGGAAGAATAAATGGATGAAAATTTCTCCTCTTGGTCCCCCTTTTTTTTCGACAAGTGCATGAAAGCAGCGATATTTGATATTTGTTGTGAAAAATAATCCATAACATTGCGCATATTCTTTAACTAGCATTTGACAGTTATCATTGGGAAAAATGTCCAATAAAAAGTAGCCTATGTTTTAACACAGACCGCACCCTATCTTTTTACCAAATTTCATTCAAATCGGTTCAGCCGTTTTTGCGTGATTGAGCAACAAACGCACACAAACATTCACGTTTATAATATTCGTAGGATTTTAGGATTTTCATGCAAATTTTTTTGCAAAAATATATGTACCTACCTACAGGGTGCAACAAATAGGTGTCAAAGCATTTTTATTTTTTTTTTCAGTTTAAACTAAGCAGCAATCTTAAATGTACAGAATTTTATTCTACACAAAGATCTATAGTTTCAAACGAGCCTGCTCATTTCATTGTAAAGAACTATACCTATTGTTCTTACAAAGTTCATTTTACGAACTTAATATTGTTCGTCATAAACTTGGGGCATGATGATTTTTACATAATTTTATGCCAAAATTTAAATATTTAGCATTTTTTACCCATTTAAAATCTCTCTATTTTCCAGCTTCCATAGGGAACAAAAGAAACCTCTTCACTTCATATTTTCATTTATAGGGTGGTATTACTTTAAATCCCAGATCAAGGATGACTCGAGAATGACCTAATTTTTCTGAACCCTTTCTGTTTGGATCTTCGTTATCTACGAAAATTTTACATAATGATATAAAGACGTAGTCAGAAAAAGACCCTATGACTAATTTTATATTCGAACCATATTTTTTTGAAATAAATGAACCTTACGTTTGTCTAAAGGCCTATTTACTCAAGTTTTAATGGCTAATGCTCAATGCATAATTTTGTCTTCTCTCTCTACTTTTTTGAAGCGAAATAGACAGAAATAGAAATAAAAATTAAGTATTAGGCATTAAGAATTTTGCATTGCCTTGTGACGTAACGGATCAGCTGATTTGCTTTTGGTATTTACCATTTATTACCACACTCTGGATTTGAGTTCATCTTTTGGTCATAGCTTTTGAAGATTTTGTTTCTTTTTGTGATAAGTTTTGTTGGGTTCAAGAAATGGAAGAAAAATACCAATTAGCGATAAACTATGAAGGATCAGAAATCGTGACCGCGATGAATGACCTCGAAATAGCAAACGCTTATTCACTCAACTAATTGATTAATAATCACTATACTATCTCACAAAATATCAGGACGCAGTGTGTTACTCAACCAGAATTTTTTTGCTTTGCTTTTTTTTTGTTTATTGTATTCTTTTTAATCATTCTCACTTGTAAATTTTTTACTTAGAACCAACTAATTGTTTTTAGAAATGTATTTATTTGTGTGAAAACAATAAAGAAGTAAGTAAAAATAATAAAATGCGCATGCGCAATCCGCTACTTGTCACTTTTTCGACCGCTTTTGCATTTTTTTTTGGCACTATAGTGTAAACATTGTTTAGAAAAGCAAAGTCATTTCAAATATTTTATTTATTGTTTATCCATTAAAAAAGAACAGATAAAACCATATAAAACCCAAGCAACCAAAAAATTATTCTTTGTATAAAATTGCGGTTAATTATTGTGCATTTAAACTTCAGGAGAGAGTGTGTTTTTAATGTCTACTGAAATTCACGAACTTGGTGACTTTGATCCAGTGGCGGATCCAGCAATTTCACCAGGGGGGGGGGCAAGCAACAAAACTTATGTAGGCCGGCTCAAGCGACTACGAACATAGGGCAAAAAAGTCATTTTTTATGGTCAACGTGGTTTTTGGGGGTTTGGTTAAACCCAGACAACACAATTCTGTCCCAAGGATGTCTAGTGGAGATAGTTTCTGGACAATGCAGCAGTCCATTGGACAACCAAATCTGTAGGAAATTTGGTCCAAGGCAAATCCATCGGATAATACAATTGTCAAGACGTTGGACGGCTCTTGGATATCCCAAAAAAGACCAAAAGTTTCAATATTTTGACTATTGCACCACTATATTAAATCCATTGGTTATCCGTGGAACGAAATTATATCCAAAAGTTATCCATTGGCTATCCAAAAAGTATCTTTATGGTTCACTGTTTTTTGGATATCCAAAAACTAACTGAAAAAAGCAGTTCTTCATGGATCAAAATTGGAAGTCCCTTGGAGTCAGTTTTTTTGTCATCCACTGAAACCTTTGTCTAATGGATGTCCATAAATGATCCGTGGACAATGCGGGCGGTTTTGGACAAAAAATGGCTGTCTTCTGGCTGTATATTCGTAGTTGTTTTAGCCGTTGGTGGTGACAAACTATCTAATACAACTAATTTATTTTGGCAAAGTCAGCTCTAAACTGCTATAAGTATTTTCCAATTTATCGGGACATTGTGGAGTTGCAAAAAAAATTGATTTATGTAACAATTAGGCTGTCGGTTCTATTTATTAATAATAATTTTTATGAAAAGTTTTTTACCCTTTGTTTTAATTTTTTTCGTTAATTTTTTAATCAAAAACACCCATTTTATCTACCTTTTTATTTACGTTGAGCATTATAATTTGTCATCTGATACTTCTACCATCCACCCCCAATAGTTTGGAATAATTTTTTAAATGTTCTGTAACCAAGTTAATAGGCAAAACGGTGTTTTGTCCTTCAACTTAAGGTATTCGAAAAAAAAATACTGCAATATTTACAAAATAACCCTTGACTTTGTTGAGAAAGAATCAACCAATCAAATTTTTCAACATGCCCTTTATCCACTCGGCGTTTTTCCTCCCTACCTCGCTTTATGTGAACCGTGAAAGGAAATACATAATAATTGATATCTGGCATCTAATGGTGTAGTCGTCTTATTTCAGGCACAAATGTACCCAATATCATAACACACTGATGAAGCTTCCTCACTTAAATCTTTAACAAAATTATCCGACATAAGTTTGATACTGGTACTACAACCTGTTCTGTCTTCTTAAATTTTTTAAAATAATTAAATAGGGCATTTTTGAAAAGAATGCGGGAACCCCACGTGCGTATACGATTACAAAGCATTTAATATAGCGCTCCACACACGCGCTGATTTTTTAAATTTTACTACGGCTCTGCTCAAAAAAACTGATTTTAAAATTAATGGCATTAAGCAAATTTTAGTGTTTTTAAAACTTTGATAGTGTTCAGGAGGGGGGGCGCCACTCGCGCCCTCCCCCTGAATCCGCCACTGATTGCATCAGTTTGGTGAAATTGTGAG
Source organism: Oxystoma pomonae (assembly GCA_963921995.1). Classification (NCBI taxonomy): domain Eukaryota; kingdom Metazoa; phylum Arthropoda; class Insecta; order Coleoptera; family Brentidae; genus Oxystoma; species Oxystoma pomonae. The sequence continues at coordinate 78,500,193 of OY998169.1, read as the reverse complement.
GTCAGCACCGGTGGATGTCAAGTGTTCCATCGAAGAGAACTAAGAACGCAATTGCCAGATCCTAACATAACCACAATTTTATTAGAAGCTGATTTTTTTTATTTTAAAAGAAACTACATGAACTGGGGGATTTGAAGTCCATTAAATCATTTTTGACTACAATGTTGACTACATGGCACTCTTATCATGTCTTTTTCGTCGTTAAGTTAAAGCTAAATCCGGTTCCTTATCATTAGAGGAACTATTTTCTTGAGAGATGTCGAGAAATGTCGACAACGTCGGCAGTGTGTCGGCATCGGCGACTACACTCTGGCCCGATGTTGGACAGATTGCGATTTTCAGTTTTCGGTCAATAATCGGCAAGTGACGGAGCTCCACATTACTACAGTCGACTTTATGCCGACACCACTTTAGGACCGACAATGGTCCGATTGCAACTTTGTTTAATCGGTCGAAAATCGGCAACTGACGATGACCCGATTTACTATAGTTGACTTTATGCCGACGCCTACTTTATTTGCTTTAGGGCCGACGACGGTCCGATTGGAACTTTGTGAACTTTGTTTCATCGGTCGAAAATCGGCAACTGACGATGGCCCGATTTACTATAGTCGACTTTATGCCGATGTCCACTTTATCTGCTTTAGGGCCGACGACGGTCCGATTGGAACTTTGTTTAATCGAACGAGAATTGACAACTGACGATGAACCGATTTACTATAGTCGACTTTATGCCGACGTCTACTTTATCTGCTTTAGGGCCGACGACGGTCCGATTGGAACTTTGTTTAATCGGACGAAAATTGGCAACTGACGATGACCCGATTTACTATAGTGGACTTTATGCCGACGCCCACTTTATCTGCTTTAGGGCCGACGACGGTCCGATTGGAACTTTGTTTAATCGGACGAGAATCGACAACTGACGATGAACCGATTTACTATAGTCGACTTTATGCCGACGTCTACTTTATCTGCTTTAGGGTCGACGACGGTTCGATTGGAACTTTGTTTAATCGGACGAAAATTGGCAACTGACGATGGCCCGATTTACTATAGTCGACATTATGCCAACGCAAACCTTATCTGCTTTAGGACCGATGATGGTCCGATTGGAACTTTCTTTAATCGGTCGAGAATCGGCAACTGACGATGGTCCGATTCACTATAGTCGACTTTATGCCGACGACCACTTTATCTGCTTTAGGGCCGACGATGGTCCAATTGGAACTTTGTTTAATCGAACGAGAATTGACAACTGACGATGAACCGATTTACTATAGTCGACTTTATGCCGACGTCTACTTTATCTGCTTTAGGGCCGACGACGGTCCGATTGGAACTTTGTTTAATCGAACGAAAATTGGCAACTGACGAAGGCCCGATTTACTATAGTCGACATTATGCCAACGCAAACCTTATCTGCTTTAAGACCGATGATGGTCCGATTGGAACTTTCTTTAATCGGTCGAGAATCGGCAACTGACGATGGCCCGATTCACTATAGTCGACTTTATGCCGACGCCCACTTTATCTGCTTTAGGGCCGACGACGGTCCGATTGGAACTTTGTTTAATCGAACGAGAATTGACAACTAACGATGAACCGATTTACTATAGTCGACTTTATGCCGACGTCTACTTTATCTGCTTTAGGGCCGACGACGGTCCGATTGGAACTTTGTTTAATCGGACGAAAATTGGCAACTGACGATGGCCCGATTTACTATAGTCGACATTATGCCAACGCAAACCTTATCTGCTTTAGGACCGATGATGGTTCGATTGGAACTTTCTTTAATCGGTCGAGAATCGGCAACTGACGATGGCCCGATTCACTATAGTCGACTTTATGCCGACGACCACTTTATCTGCTTTAGGGCCGACGATGGTCCAATTGGAACTTTGTTTGATTGGTCGAGAATCGGCAACTTACGATGGTCCGATTACGTCACCTTAAAATTTTTAAACTGCTTAATATTTTCTTCCTAGTATGTAGGGATGACGCTAATGTCACTATGTGCCCTGTACAGTGGAAGATAATATTATGTATATAATGAGCAAAGATATTTCATAACTAAAATGCGAACTTGACAAGTTAGTGGTAATTGTCTACAAGTCATCTCTTCTGCCACTTAAACCATCCCGACTGGTTAAGCACCCGCATTATCGACTCTTTGTAGTTTTCCAATGTCGGATCGTGTCAAGCAACAATCGACCAGTGTTGCCAGGAGGTTGGAAAAAAAGTATCATTTGCAAATTCGAAAAATTATCAAGTTTAGGGAAAAATTATCATAGTTTTCATGACAAGCGCTTAAAATGTATGGTTATTGTTGAGTGGCCAAAAAAACATAACTACAGTTTTTGTGCTTTTTGTTTAGCAGTAAAGGAGAAAGTGAAACAGAAGATCATCAGATGATCGACGTCGATTAATCAAGTTTATAGATCGAAATTTGATGTCAACTATTGTTAATATATAACTGTTCTAATATGTATACAACTACTATTAATTCAAATTTTCAAAAATTAAAAAAAAAAATGTTTTAACAATAAACAGCATTCTTTTTTAAATCTGTGGATGGTGTTCTTAAAAATTCACGAACAGGACAATACTATGCAAGTATAAAAAACAGGATGGCTGCCTGACTACAATGCACCTGTTTTCAAATAGTGGATGGACCAGGCGCACCATGTAACCAGATTACTTATTATTATGATTATACAGTTTCTTACATCAATTTAAAAAAAAGGCTTCACTGTGTGGGTTGGATGCATCATAAGAATAAATGGCGTTTTATGTGAGGATTTGTTAAATTATCATAGATTTAAGGGTTGATAATAGGTCATTATTAATTATCATGTTTCATCCAAAATTATTATAGATTCTGATAATTATCATGTTCCTGGTAACACTGCCACCGAAGGACCTTTGTCAATCACCGACGTCGCGCCGCTTTGAGAGGCTGATATGGGGCCTTATTATTCACCCATTATCGGAACTTTGTGGTTTGCCATTGTTGGGCCGCTTTAAGCTACCACCGACGGACCTTCGTCAATCGCCGACGTTGGACCGCTTTAGGAAACCAATATCGGACTTGAATAGTTTACCGATGTCGGGTCGAGACCAGCTTGCCTAAGTTAGACCGACCAAATTAAGCCGCTATGGCCGGATGGTCGGTACCATGTGGTTAAACCATATCGGACATTAATCGTACGGCGACGGTATTCCGAGGTCAGCTAAAAACAAAATTTACCATTGGTTCGACGGCGGGCTACAGTCTAACGCTGCGTCGGCGAACATATATTGGGCCTACATCGCAAAGCGGACAAAAAATACTGCTGGTCCGATGTCGTAGATCGATGACGTGCGGATAACGATAAATTCGGCAATCGACATCGGACCGACGAAGGCCCGAGGGAACAGTGTTTGCTGGGATGACCATTTGTGCAGCCAGTCCTTTTAATTAATGTTCCATCTCTGATCACAAAAAAATATAAATCCCTCAATAAACCCTCTGTCCATTACATTTATCAATAATTATGCATTAAGCATTAAATAGTGACTAAATATGTAGCACTCAAATGTTCTACTTAATAGTATGTTTTTGTAATATATAGAAATTAACCTTTCAGGCAAGAAAACTTTAAAATAAACAATAGTTCAATATTTTCAAATTTATTACAGGTTTAAAAAACAAAAACCTTACATTCCTTTACTGTTTAACCAATGCATTTCAGCAACCAATTTCATTCATTTATGATTCTTGAGTGGTGGCGGGATATGACGTCACACCTAAAGTCAAAATTGTCAACCGAAGGCTGACAATCTAAGGACACTCATCCTAGAGCAAGAGCTTGCTCTAGGATTAGTGTCCTTATGAAAATCGCCTGAGGATTCTTTGTAGTTAATTTTTTTCTGTTTGGCATTTAAATTTTATTTTTTTTTGTTACATTTTCCTTATATCATTATACTTTTTATCACGTGATAATATAAAATGTATATTAGTTTTTACCACTAGCGGCAAAAACAGTGTTTTTTTAGAAGCATTGCTTTAAATAACGATCGCAGCGAGTGATTTTATAACGCGTATAAAAAAAGCACAGTTTAGGCGTTAGTAGTGAACTTTATTTTTTTCCTTTATCAAAAATTCTTTAAAAAAAGTGAGGAAAATATTTACAAAACTGAAAAACAACATGCACTGACCATTTTTATAGTATAAATCAAGGGCGGCCGATGACTAACAAAACCATAGTTTTGTATAAACAACTTTCTTTTCTATTCGGTGGCCTTACATTGTTGGCCACTTTAATTTCTGAAAATTTTTTCGTATTTTCGGAATTATTGTTTTTGTGAATACATGAAAACTTAATGCTTTTAAAAAATTACAGAAACATGCTAGATAAAAGACGATACTTTTTTTGAACGTAGCTAACATTTTTAGATAATAATCTAAAAGCCATATTCTTCTATCATTTTTGGGATTTGCAAAAAATAATAATAATTAGCGAATAGGCTAAAAATAACATATCTTTATCGGTTTTTTGCTTTCAAAAAATTACAGAAACACGCTAGACAAAAAGCAATAATTCTTTTGAACGCAGCTTACGTTTCTTAATAAAAATTTAAAAACCGCATTCTTCTATCAGTTTTGGGATTTGCAAAAAAGAATAATAATTAGCGACTAAGGTAAAAAACAAAAATTTTTATCGGTTTTTTGCTTTTAAAAAATTACAGAAACACGCTAGATAAAAGGCGATCATTTTTTTAAACGCAGCTTACGTTTTTTGATAATAGCCTTTAGTTTGCTTGCTTTTAGCCTAAAATCCACATTGTTCTATCAGTTTTGGGATTTGCATTAAAATAATTAGCGAATAGGCTAAAAACCACATAGTTTTATCAGTTTTTTGCTTTTAAAAAATTACAGAAACAAAGGCGATACTTTCTTTGAACGCAGCTAACGTCTTTTGATAATAATCTAAAAACCAGACTCTTCTATCAGTTTTGGGATTTGCAAAAAATGTTAACCACATATTAATATCGGTTTTTTGCTTTTAAAAAGTTACAGAACTACGCTAGACAAAAGGCGATACTTTTTTTGAAACCAGCTAACGTTTTTTGATAACAATCTAAAAACCACATTCTTCTATCAGTTTTGGGATTTGCAAAAAATAATAATAATTAGCAAATAAGCTAAAAACCACATATGTTTATCGGTTTTTTTATTTTAAAAAATTTCAGAAACACGCGAGACAAAAGGAGATATTTTTTTTGAACGCCGCTAACGTTTTCTGATAATAATCTAAAAATTTGCGAAAAATAATAATAATTAGAGATACGCTAGAGAAAAGGCGATCATTTTTTAAAAAGCAGCTTACGTTTTTTGATAGTACCCTTTAGTTTGCTTGCGTTTAGCCTAAAAACCACATCAGTTTTGGGATTTGCACATATTTTTATCGATTTTTGCTTTTAAAAAATTACAGAAACAAAGGCAATACTTTTTTTGAACGCAGCTAACGTTTCTTGATAATAATCTAAAAACTATATTCTCCTATCAGTTTTGGGATTTGCAAAAATAATAATAATTAGCGAATAGGCTAAAAACCACATATTTTTAACGGTTTTTTGCTTTTAAAAAACTACAGAAACACGCTAGACAAAAGGCAATCATTTTTTTGAACGCAGCTAACGTTTCTTGATAATAATCTAAAAACTATATTTTCCTATCAGTTTTGAGATTTGCAAAAATAATAATAATTTGCGAATAGGCTAAAAACCACATATTTTTAACGGTTTTTTTGCTGTTAAAATATTACAGAAACACGCTAGACAAACGGCAATCATTTTTTTGAACGCAGCTAACGTTTCTTGATAATAATCTAAAAACTATATTCTCCTATCAGTTTTGGGATTTGCAAAAATAATAATAATTAGCGAATAGGCTAAAAACCACATATTTTTAACGGTTTTTTGCTTTTAAAAAACTACAGAAACACGCTAGACAAAAGGCAATCATTTTTTTGAACGCAGCTAACGTTTCTTGATAATAATCTAAAAACTATATTTTCCTATCAGTTTTGAGATTTGCAAAAATAATAATAATTTGCGAATAGGCTAAAAACCACATATTTTTAACGGTTTTTTTGCTGTTAAAATATTACAGAAACACGCTAGACAAACGGCAATCATTTTTTTGAACGCAGCTAACGTTTCTTGATAATAATCTAAAAACTATATTCTCCTATCAGTTTTGGGATTTGCAAAAATAATAATAATTTGCGAATAGGCTAAAAACCACATATTTTTAACGGTTTTTTGCTTTTGAAAAATTACAGAAACACGCTAGACAAAAGGCAATATTTTTTTTGAACGCAGCTAACGTTTTTTGATAATAATCTAAAAACCACGTTCTTCTATCAGTTTTGGGATTTGCAAAAAAATAATAATGATTAGCGAATAAGCTAAAAACCACATAGTTTTATCGGTTTTTTTCTTTTAAAACATTGTAGAAACACGCTAGACAAAAGGCAATAATTTTTTTGAACGCAGCTAACGTTTCTTGATAATAATCTAAAAACTATATTCTCCTATCAGTTTTGGGATTCGCAAAAATAATAATAATTAGCGAATAGGCTAAAAGCCACATATTTTTAACGGTTTTTTGCTTTTGAAAAATTACAGAAACACGCTAGACAAAAGGCAATAATTTTTTTGAACGCAGCTAATCTTTCTTGATAATAATCTAAAAACTATATTCTCCTATCAGTTTTGGGATTCGCAAAAATAATAATAATTAGCGAATAGGCTAAAAGCCACATATTTTTAACGGTTTTTTGCTTTTGAAAAATTACAGAAACACGCTAGACAAAAGGCAATAATTTTTTTGAACGCAGCTAATGTTTCTTGATAATAATTTAAAAACCACATTCTTCTATCAGTTTTGCGATTTGCAAAAAATAATAATAATTGGCGAATAGGCTAAAAACCATATATTTTTATCAGTTTTTTGCTTTTAAAATATTACAGAAACACGCTAGACAAAAGGCAATAATTTTTTTAAACGCAGCTAACGTTTCTTGATAATAACCCAAAAACCACATTCTTCTATCAGTTTTGGGATTTGCAAAAAATAATAATAATTAGCGAATAGGCTAAAAACCACATATTTTTATCGTTTTTTTGCTTTTTAAAAATTACAGAAACAGACTAGACAAAAGGCAATACTTTTTTTGAACGCAGCTAACGTTTCTTGATAATAATCTAAAAACTCCATTCTTCTATCAGTTTTGGGATTTGCAAAAAATAATAATAATCAGCGAATACGCTAAAAACCAAATATTTTTATCGGTTTTTTGGTTTTAAAAAATATCAGAAATACGCTAGACAAAAGGCGATACTCTTTTTGAACTTAGCTAACGTTTTTTGATAATAATCGAAAAACTACATTCTTCTATCAGTTTTGGGAATTTCAAAAAATAATAGCGAATAGGACAACCACACATTTTTATCGGTTTTTTTGCTTTTAATATTTTTTTTTATTTATACTCCTCTTTCATGGTAGTAGAGTATCCAATAGGAATTGAGGCATATTACCGTTATATAAAAGGACACATTTTAAACTACGTTTTGAACTGTCAATGAAAAGGCGCCAATCGTCTGAAGTGTATTCTGGCAAACCCATTTTTTCTAAGAGTTCTTTTATATCGTTACAGAATAACAGCTTATTTTCCTGAGTGAAAAAAGGCAGCAGATCCTTTTCTCTCTTACGATAAAATGTAACATTAGTGTCTGGATAAAGAAGGTTATTTTCTTTTAATCTGGATGCAAATAATTCAGCACACTCCTTTGAGAGGTCATTTTCTGATTGCATTATTTGAACTTCATCAGACGTTAATGTTTCTGTATCATTCCGGGATTTCAGGAAGACTGTTGAAGGTTGGAATGGGTATTTCCTTAGATTGCGGTAAAGGTCTTCTTGCAGAATCTAGATGAGGATATGTCCATTTATGTCGATTGTTCCTATTTATGCCTTTAATATTAACGAGACAAAAATAGCAGTCATTGGTACACCAAATTTCAGGCACTTTCTGTTTACAATTGTCCACTGTCGCAAATGTTTAACACATTTTTTACACATCACATGTGGAGGCAAATAGGCAAGATAAGATCTTTTCTCAAATTCAGAAAAAGTTTTTCTACTTTTTTTCAAAGGGTATTCGCTACATACATAACAAAAAACATCTGGATGGTTTACAGAGCTACGCCTGCTTGTGGATGCCATTGTTTTAGTTTTAACACTATAAAACGACGAAAATGTACAAAAAATTATGACACAACTTTATTTGCAAAAACTGCATAATATACTAAGTCGAGAAGGATAAAGGTAGACAAAAAGTACTATGTTTCCAAAACCAATTAGTCGGGGTTGAGCAGGTATGGGAAGATCGGATCATAGGGAATCCCAAATATAAAATAGTTAATAAAAGTAATAGGATTAAGTAATACGGGTTAACCAGGTCTAGGAATATTGGTTTACGGACTATTTTAGGTATATTTGGCTAATTAGATCCTAGTTTTGAATACCAAATTTCTATTTTGATGAATGATGTTGATTTATTTATTTTTGCCTTTTATTAGAACTAAATTCAATTAGTCTCTATCTCAAAAACTGGAGCTGATAGAAAAAATCTGCTGTCAGTTTTAGAATCAGCACATTAGGTATATCTAAAATCAGTTCTTAGATCTCAGGCACCAATTTTTTTTTTATTTTGTTGACCTGTGATAATTTATATAACGAAGTAATAATGTGTTGTAACTTTTACCTAATATTTACGTAACCGTATTGGCTGGGTTTATGGTGGATGGGAGACCTGAACAGCTGTCATAGTGGTCTCATTTTATAAAAACTATACTTCTCTCACCTTTTTTACGACAAAATTTTAAAAAATCATTATAAAAGCCTGAAAGTGGTCAGTTTTTTCCTGTGTACTTTACCAAGACGTCGAGATATTTTTAGTGACTTATAGTCGTTATTAATTGACTTTATGTTAACTAGCTTTTCCTTATTTGCAGGGTCTTTCGACGGATCAAAAGAAACCCTTCGTATTTTCGTACAAAGTTTTAGATCGTCAAACGGGCGATGACTTCTCACATCGTCAAGTTCAAAATGAAAAAGACACTAAGGGGGAGTATAGGGTAAGATTACCCGACGGCAGACTGCAGATTGTCTCTTATACGGCCGGGAAAAATGGGTGAGTGAATTAATTGTCTGCTGCAGTAATATCACAAGACTTGCAGAAATTATCTAAAATCTTCCCAGATGGTTGCTGCTTGTTGAAATATAAAAAAGGCGCGAAAGCAGTTTTTAAATGCAACAAACCTGAGGGAAGATTTTTTGATTTTTTTCCCATTCCCAGAGGTATATTGTAGAAAATTTTATACCAGTTGTTTTAAGGCAATCAGATGCCTTGTTTTTGACAGGATGCTCTGGCAATAACCCGAATATTTCGGAAATTTTTTCGGTCACGTGATCTAGTTGAAAAATTAATAAGTGATAATTTCCCTGGCTTGACAGCTGACACGTGCAGATGTCAGAATAACAACAGAGGCGTAGGTATAATTTTCTACTCATTTTATGCGCTGCGGCAGTCATGTGTTCCTTTCGGGATTTTGAGAATCGTTTTTTTTTTACTAGGCCAAAGGGAAAGTGAAGAAAACCAACAAATTCAAACTATTTGAAATACAAAACACCTAGCATCCAAAAATAACACATGTGCCTATACACCTATTTTTCCCTATCCTCTAGTACTATCATATTGTGGGATTTAAATTAACTTAATACAAAGATGCAAACTTTATTTTACTAGAGTACCAGGAAATTGTAAAAATAATAGATGAATAAGTGTATAGCCACAATAAAGGTATCACAGACATTCAAAGTGTCAAAAATGTAATTATCTTAAAACACCAAACCTTAAAGCAAAATAAACGCTTGCCAAATTGTCACAATTTGTATTTTTTTTGTGAAATAATTTTTGGTATAAAATTTTCGTACCGAATCTCCCGCAAGCTTGAATTAATCTCTGACGCCTCGGGAAATTTTTAAGAAATTCGCACCTCGAAAAAATTTTCGGAAATAATTTAAGCTCTAGGGAGATTATAAGTGAGAATATACCTTTATATATATATATATATATATATATATATTAATAACTGGAAACTTTTTTCTTAATTAATAAGTGGTAATCTTTGGAAATCGCATGACATGCGTCAAACATTTCTACGGAAATAGCATCTTATAGGTTTATATTAGGTTTTCTAATGTTTTAAATAAAATTTGTCCTATGATGGAAATATGCAGTTTCACTCGGTATATTATCTATCAAAATATAACGCGTGCAAGTCAGAATTCCTTCTCGGAAATTTTTCTAAAAATATTAATAATTCGAGGTTTTGTCAGTCCAACTTAGAATCTACCTTAAACTATTAGGCATGTATGCCAAATTCGATCCTTAGAGCTTAATGCGGTTTGAAGCTTCATGACCTTGAATAATACCCCAGTAAAATTCACATATTGCAAAAATAACATACTAAAGGGCGCTATTCATCAACTATTAAAGGGAAGAGAACCAAATTTGGTAACAAAGATAAGAAGGTCAAGTCCAACAATACTCTTTAAAAAAATTTGATTCAGCTATAAGGAGTTTCAATTTGGCCGCTGATATATCAAAATGGCGTTCTATAATCACATTTTATTTTATTCAATCTCGTGAAAAAGCAAAAACGACAAGGTGGTCATTAATTCTTGTTGAATTATCCCCGCTTACTATGAAAAAAAAAGTTTAGTTGATGCATGACCTTGATTGATTTTGAAAATAACATGTAAAATTGGAAAACCAGCTTTTTGTGATGTTTTTTCCAATTTACCACTACGCAAAACTTTAAGTGCCGGATATGAAACTACCATGTAGGTCATAAAAAAACACTTCATTTTAAACCTCCTTACCATTTTTTTTGTATGTGGCGTCCCAGATGTTTATGCTATACCCCGGTAAAAGTGACCAATATGCCTGTCGTTTTTATTAAGTTTCGGAACTGTGAATTTTATGTCCTATTCACTTGTCTAGCCAACAAAGTCATTTAAATAATAAGAGAGTTAGCAGATGTTAGGTATATATTACCATATACTGGACCAGTGGTTTTAGAAACCATTTTCCGAAATGGCGGTCGAAAAAGCATAAAAAATTCTAGTTATGCCAGTAGGGCATGACCACACTTGTTTATTAACAATCATAATAAAATTCAAGGATGAGGATTTAACAGCTATTTGGTTACACATTCATGTGCCACCGCATCCCTGTAGAAGTTCCGAAACTTAATAAAAACGGCAGGCATATAGGTCATTTTTACCATAACATCTGGGACGCCATATCAAAAAAAATGGAAGGGAGGTTTAAAATGAAGTGTTTGTTGATGGCTAGGATGTTAATTTCTTCTCCGGCGCTTAAAGTTTTTGCGTAGTGGTAAATTGGAAAAATTACAACAAAAAGCTGGTTTTTCACTTGTATATGGTACTTTCAAGGTCAATCAAGGTCATGCATCCACTAAACTTTTTTTTTCAGAGTAAGCGACAACAATTCAACAAGATTGATGAACAACTTGTCATTTTTGTTTTTTCACGAAATTGGATAAAATAAAATGTGGTTATAGGTCACCATTTTGATATATCAGCCGCCATATTGAAACGCGTCATAGCTGAAACAAATTTTTTTTAACAATATTGCTGGACTTACCTTTCTTTTCTGTCTTACCAAATTTGGTTTTCTTCTTTAGTATATTATATTTTCAATGTGTTAATTTAAACTCTATGTATAGAATTTGGGATATATGCTTAATAGTTTGAGGTACATTTGAAGTTGGACTGACAAAATCTCGAATTATTAAGATTTTTTGAAAAGAAAACGGCAAAAACTTTGTTTTTTACGATTTTCACGGTCATTCAAGGTCGAATAACCTTAAAAGTGAATTGTTTGAAATCCTCGTTCTCAAATTATATGGAATCGAGTATAATTATGCACCGGTTGCGAAAGTTGTATCTTTTATGATGCCGCCATCTTGAAAGATGACGTCATATCAACTGCTTCTACACGGAGGCGAACAAAACACCCTGTAACACTTGATTGTGTAACTAAAGAGCTGTCAATCCCATATAGTCGCAAGACTCCTTCATTCAAAATCCAACGGAATCGACATATACCCCTACACTATAAGTTGTTTTATTTGGTTTTTCTTTAAACTGACATATTTCATGACATTTAATGACGGACGTATAAACACTCGGAGAAAGCGAAACCGTCCTTATATAAAAGCGCTTTTTGGTCCGTATAAACGTAGTAAATATTAAAAAAGTGGTCCGAATGAATTTGGAATAAAGTTTAGAATAATTTTTGATAGTTCCATTCCGGTAACAATGAACTACGAGTAATGACGCGCTTATTTTCTCAATCAGGGGTAAATGTTCAAAGCGGGTCACATGTTTTTTCACATACTTGATAAGATAAAATTTCTTTCTAAGGCCACCAATTCGATATATTCATCCATTTGAATCGGTGCCCTTGAAATAAATTTTAGCTTATTCGACAAAAAATCAAAAAAGAGCTCCGATCCGTATCTTAGTTTTTACAAAATGTGGCTTTCATTCATAGTTCAGCTAATTTTGATGTTTATTTGACTCCAAAAAGTATCGACATCACATGATCGGTTTCGATCGTCACTTCGACATTGTCTCATCTAGAGTAGAATAGAAATTGTCTTTATTTTCATATTATTATTTTTCATTTTCATCTTTGTTTTAAATGTTAAGTTAGTTAGTTAAGTTGAAAGTAGTAGAAAATCAACGATGTGACTTAATTAAACTTTAGTTGACTCTATGTATAATAGAAAAATGCTAATGTTTGTTCTTTCTATTAGGTTTAATGCCGACGTAAAATATCTACTTAGCAGCAATGATAAAAAAGTGGATATCCAACGCGTTCCCGTGAAAGAATTAAGACCTGCTTTACGTCCCAACTACGATTATCTTGAAAATGGCGATGCTGCGATACACGAACAGGTAATTTTACACTGAATAAAATCTGTAAATGATGGTTTCTTTTCGAAATTTCTTCCAGGCCCCAATTCTTGAATGTCAAGCCATGAATTTGTTTTAGAGTTATAATTACAAACCGAGTTGGAAACGAAGAAGAACTAACAACCACCGGCGATCCGAAGGCATTTGATTGGGGGGGGGGGGAGAGGAGATAAAGGCCATTTTTTCAACTAATATTAAAAGCAATTCCAAAGTTACCTGAAACTTTGAGATTTTTTTTATTGTTTGAAGATATTATAAATACAAAATGTTTTGTAAAATGTACTTAAATTTCCCAACTGAATCTTCATATTTCCCAACTGAAAGCAACATTGGGGAGGGGAAGACTCCCCCCCTTGGCCGTGTCTTAGTTTTTACGAAATGTGCTGTCCATGCTTCCATTCAAAGTCTGATGTCTGGGGTCAATGACGGCAAAAAAAGAATCTCTACTCTTAAGAAAAATTTTTTTGTTTCGAACAAATTCCTTTTGTATAATTTGGAAAATCCTAGCAGACTACTTTAATATTCAAAATAAATAAAAAGAAAGGTTCGTGGCATATCGACTGTACCTGGCCTACGAAGCATAACATCAGCAACCACACCCAGCGAATTTAAACAACTTTCGTCGTCAAACAACGCGGGATGTTGGACGGCTATTTGCAGCGAGCCGCCTGTCGGAATAAAGCGAAAAAATAAAAGAAACACAAAATAACAAAGTAAGGTTATGTCAATTGTTTTTACTCAACTCCTTGATCCGTCAAGATTAACGGGGCCAGAAAAAGCATTCCGCCAGAGTTTTGGTCAATCGAAATATATTTATTAATATTGCTTCTCCTGAAAAGTAGTCAAAAATCAATTACTGTGTCCTTCCTTCTATGGGAGATTTCTTCGCTCTTATATCCCCGCAAAAAAATCTAGGTCCCCAGATATTGACTTTTCATTCATGTTTTTGGATCATTGAAGAAGTAATCTATCTCGGGTAGACATTGATCACCCGGCCCACACTATTTTAGTGATCACACTGTATTTTTGTATTAAAACGCTTAAAATTTGCATTTTTTAGTGTGTTCCTTCTGGAAAAAGGCCAAATATCAAAAAGTACTTGGCCAATCGAAAAAAGAACAGCACTGATCGAAAGATAATTTCCTTCTGCGTTTTATGAATTATGCTCTATGTCTATTGAAGGTTAGGGTTGCCATGGAAACCGAGATAAACAGGATGGTTACACCAAAATATGTATGGTTTCTCTCTCATATCTTTAATAAACATAAAACATGAAACGCAGAAAGAAATTGTCTTTCCATCAGTGGTGTTCTTTTTTCGATTGGCTGAGTACTTTTTGATATTTAGCCTTTTCCCACAAGGGAATCACACAAAAAAATGCAAATTTTAAGCTTTTTAATACAAAAATACAGGGTGCTCACTAAAATAGATTGGTCCGGGTGATGAATGTCTACCCAAGATAAATCACTGCTACAAGGATCCAAAAACATGGATCAAAAGTCAAAATCTGGGGATTTAGATTTTTTTTGCGGGGGTATACGATGGGGCCAGGACTAAATTGCCAAAAATGTTTTGCTGGCGTTTCAGTGTTTTTTTAATGACCTACTTGTTTTTTCCTTTCTTATTTAGATTTATTTTCTATTGGGAAGTGGAATATTAAATTATTATTATGAACATTGCAGAACTAACCTCCATTTGCAACCCCTTTTTTATGTGTCCTTTAACTAAAACGGCATTTGACAACGAGAAAAAAGAGATGGGTACAGTTTTCGCAAAAATATCCTTTACGCGCTTAGGGGTTCTCGCGCTTACTTCAAACATGGCAAAAAAAAATTGGGCGCGAAAAATAATTTAAGAAAAACCGAAAATACCTAAGACACCAAATAATAAAGACGAAATATTTTTGGGACATTTGTCTATTGTAAAGTCTACTGAAAAACAGCGGCGTACTGAGAAAAAGTGGGGCCCGGGGCGGTATCTTTACATGGGGTCCCCCCTCTGATTTTTTTATACACGTATATTAGTATTATTTAACAAAAACACAATATTAAATCCTAAAATTTTTATAAATATGATATTTACAGGTTCCTATTGACAAAACAGAAATTTAAGCCAACTAAAAAAAGCTGAAAAAATTAATTCAAATAGATCTTGTTTTTTCTACCTTTTACCGTTGCAAACGCTTTGGATAACTTCATTAAAATCGATGTTTTTAGTCACTTCGATCTCAATCGATAAAATCGCCAGACTTGTAATCCATTCTTGGCATATTGCGGAGCGAAAATAATTTTTAATTAATTTTAATTTTAAAAAACTGCGGTCACATGTAGCATTTGTAACACATAATGTAATATATACTTTCAGATTTTAAAAAAAGAATTGAAACTGAATCGCAAAATTCGTATTTAACAATAAATTTAAGAAAATTTAAACAACTCGAAGACGATTATTAATTTTTATTACCAAATAAATAATCAATTTAATATATTCAGATATATTATTGATTGATTTAAACAAACTAATAAAATCAAAAATATATTTTTAAGGGTTTCAACTTTGGGAACAATAACTTTCTTCGAGTAATGAAATAAGCAAGTGTAAGCAAGTGTAATAAGTAAATAATTGTGTACATGTGGGATCCCAAGGGGCCCCCCCATAACCCGGGGCCCGGGGCGGACCGCCCCTCACGCCCCCCTCCTAGTTCGCCACTGAAAAAGGGCTCTCTCAAATTAATTTAATTATTCAGTGCTGGTAGCAGCATTTTTATAAAGGAAGGGATAGTAGCCGGTTTATTAGTCCCGAGTTGGGTTAGCACTATAAATAAAGTACCTAACAAAAAATTCATTCCCGATTATCCCAGACCTTCAGGAAATGGGAAACACAACACACCCGAGAATCTGGGTATTTCTAGCTAAAGTTTGCTCGGGGTTCCACTTACATTATTAGTTTTTTTTTGTCTTCTGAACTTTAATCCCGTGTAATTTTTCGAACTTCAAATTTCGTTTGTTTTTGTTCTTAGTTACACCGGTTGTAAAGGCGCAGAAAGTTTATTCTTGACGAAAAAGAGACTAAATAAGAGTCTGGGCAACAACGAATATACTTTTACGGAACAGGCAATTTTACGCTTAATAAAATCTATAAAATATGATTCTTGTATGGGATTTCTTAGCTTATATACATACTCTCTAAGGGTAGAGTTTTATATAATTTTTATTTTATTTTATTTTATATAATTCCACAACACGATTTGCCATTTGATTAATTTTGAAGCTTGAGTGGAATTTATGGAATTATTTCACGCACAAAAACACAAAAAAAGCATAAAATAAATAAAAAAAATTTCTAACCGGTTTACCTTTAACATCATTTTGTTAATTTTCTGCTTTATAACAGCTCGAAACCGATTCATTTTATGAAATTTTAATAAACAAACAATTTATTGAAAAAAAAGTACCACCTTTGATAAACGTAAACCATTTGTTTGTTTACAAAATTAGTACAGTAACCAAGGTGTTTCATATCAATTGACGTAAGTCAAAATAATTATCGTGTGTAATACCATAGGCGCTTTGAAAAATATCGATAATTCTGACAAAACGAGTTTTTTGAAAACTGCACGAGTTTATTTTTTCCGTTGTGTCAAAGTAGAAATTGCCGAATCCGCAGGAGAAGGGCAATTTTTTGATACAGTGCGGTTTTCAACAAAAACACGTTTTTTTCAGAATTATCTATCAAAGCACGAATGTTATTGGGTAGAAAATTTCAAGAATATGGAATATAGGTAATATAGACACATGTATTTTTTTTCTCCATAACTGAAGTTATACTGCTTGGCTCTGCCATGCCATTCGTTCGGATTTTCATTTTTTAAAATTTCCCCTGAACTCGTCCAGCTCTGACTTCCTCACACTTTATCGACGATTGCCTGATGATGTTCTTCGTCTATCTGCAGATAGCTCGCGATGGACTTGGAGCCATCATGACCTGACATCTTTATAAGTTCTTGTTCAGCAACTTCGCTTTTTGCGGGATGAGACACAGCAGTTGCTTTTTTTTCTTCATGTCTAGTCCACTTCGCAATCTCGTTCTTGCCCACGTTCATGTTCTCAAACCATTGACGTCCCAATTTCCAAAACGGATTGATCGTTAGAAATAGGCGATCATTTTCAACGCTATCTCTCTTTGATTTCAGTGCATGAAAAAGTCGATCCGGACAGATATTGTGGTGAGTTTTATTCAACATCAGCCATTTGGATGAAGCGCATGGCTTAAATCTACCTTGAGTGATTTTTCCAAAAATTGGATTGTACTCAGTTCTGTTAGTCTTTTTGCCTGCATTGTCCACTTCTACTTTAAAAAACTGCAAGTTGGCCCTGCAGCCTTCACCTCCTCTCCAGGCTAGTTCATAGGATAACACAAAGAACAGTTTCTTTTACAACCCGTCTGGTGTCCCTTCATCAGAACTACTCATTAGTTTCTGTATTTTATCAAATTTCAAGGCAGTTGAGATTAGTTTTCTCTTGTCCTCTTGGGACTGCAGATCTCGTCGTTTTGCGTTTTTTGCTTCTCTTGCAGATTTGAAAATTATATCTAATAATATTCATCCATGTTTATTTTGATGTGACGTTACAAATTGTTTTTATAGTAGTTTCTTTATACTTCTTACCATTTTCTTTCTTCATATTTTGTGCCTAATCCTTTAAAATTTTTGCAATCTCGCTCACCGGCGTTTCCTTCTTCAATTCATATTTTCTGTCTTTGCAGAACTCCATAAATTGCTTCCAGACAAACTTCTTATTTTCTCTGGTGTTTCCTCCAGGTACGCGTTCTGTTTATTCCATAGCAATCGCGATATACATATAATGCTTTGCGAAAGGGTGACCTGCAGCACTTCGTATATTATTGAGATCGCGTCAGAGCAGTGGAAATATCACCTACTGTTAATTTGTCACCTACCTGGGGAATTATCACTTAGTAATTTAGCGATAATTCCACACCTCTTACAGAGAGTTTTCCATATGAGGGAAATTTTCGCTATACTTCTCCAAAATCACACTTGACCTTTAAAATAACGTAAGTATGTCGTAAAAGTTTTATCACAAAATTCATTCGCTTTAATTTTCACTAAAACAAAATTATATCAAGTTGCCTTTAGAAACAAAAGTTTGTGTACTCTCTGTTGAGATTTATTTATTTTAAAGTTTTCGCTTTAAGATGTCGTATAAGTTGGTTGGGCGGGTGCCCAAAGCTGAAATCTGTCGAATATTCCAGAATGAAAACATTTCAAGGAGAACCATTTATAGAACAACAGCAGAAGGCGAGCGGGGAATACCATGTCTGAACCTCCCAAAAAGTGGAAGACCACGTACACTATCGGCATCATAAAAGTGGTACGTGATAAACATAGGTATTTTTTGTATTGTATTGTATGTATGGTTAACTAACGGATTGTATTTTGTTACAGACTGGTACTAAAATGTGAAAATATTGACATCAAAGACTGCTTTCAAAAATAATTTTTTTTAATACCTTCATCAAAAACATGATTTTTAGTAACTGTCTGCAGATAACTAAAGCATGGCTTTTTTTATTACCGATGCAAAAAAACTTTTTTTTTGATCACGGGTGCAAAAAAAGATTTCTGTCCGTTTTTTACTAAAAGTTAAAGAGAAATAGCGGAAAATAGTAATATTGAAAAAATCTAATTATTCTTGCCTAAGAATTAAGCCATTTCCGCCAGTTTTCATCAAGTATTTACGAAAAAATCATTTAAAAATATTGTGAAAATATGAAATTGTCAAAGATTAAAATGTCGCAACAATGAACGTCATCGAGTAAAAACACACATCGCTATGGAAACGATTGTTATTTCATTTCCCAGCCGCCTTTATTTATAGTGTAAAGATGGTTTGTTGCTAGAAGTTTTCTTCGTTCGAGATTTTTAAAAGTATTTTCCTATTTTTCTTGGATTTTTTAATAAAGGTATTAAAAAAGTAGTGTTAGCAACTCGCGGCTAAACTGTGCTTTTTTTTACTCGCGTTTTTAAATACCTCGCTGTGTTTGGTATTTAAACCAAAGCTTGTAAAAAAAACGCACTGTTTTAGCCACTAGTTGTTAAAACTACTATTTATATTAAAATTATAAGCTAACCCATAAAACAACTGTAACAAAAATTAAAAAACACAACTGTAATAAAAATTTTAAAACAACAGAAAGAAATTATTAGGTATATAAATTTTAATATCTAGTCATTGCGCCATTCACCTTAATTATACCGTTTAACCTTCTTGGTAGAGAATCAGCCAAAATTTCACAAATATCCAGCTTTTTTTAAATTAAACCCTAGATATTTTCCATAGGATTGGTGTCTGAGGTTTTCGCAGGCCAAGGAAGAACTTTGCTCCCGAAACCAAGTTTGGCAAATTCTGGCCGTATGAGCAGGGCAGTTGTCTTGTTGAAAAATAAACTGATCTTGATAAAGTTCTGTGACGGCTGGAAGCATGGTGTTCTCTAAAATGTCCACGTAAAGCTGTGCTGTGAGCCTTCCATTCATTCGAAATAGAGCACCATGACCTCTAGCAGAAATCCAACCCCACATATTTACCGAAAATCTTGCATCGAATTTGTTTTCTGTCACTATAGGACTGGAAATCTTTTTCATCGAAAAATATTACCGTTAGACAAAACTCTGGTTCCCTTAGAGAGTAATTAAGGGCAAAAAGTAACCTCGCCTGTTTTTTTTTTTTCATTCGTAAGTTTAATTTTTTGACGGCTACACGACATCTTAAATTAGAGCCTTTCCTTACGCGATTTCGTGCCACTCTTACACATCCTGGAAATTGGGTGAATCTCTTTGCCTGGGCAACAGATGTAAAAGGGTTTTCTTCCATAAAGGCGATAAGTTCATAATCTTGTTCATCAGATGAAACTTTCAATAAACCAGTCCCTTGTTTTCTCTCTATTGTCTGATCTTCTTCCCATCGGTTTTTAATTGTGGTTTTACTGCGTCCATAATTTCTAGCCACGTCCCTAATTGACTATCCTAGTTGTAGTTTTGCCAGGAGTTCGGCTTTATCAAATAAAGAAATTCGTGGAGGCATTTTTTTTTATTTGTCAGACTGAAATACAGAATGACATACTTTGACAGTTTAAGAAAAATGCAATAACGGGTGACTATGTTTGCAAAAATAGACCAAGGTATTACAACAAAAAGTATTGTGTACCACTTTTATGATGCCGATAGTGTACTTTTACTGCACAGAGGTCAGAGGGATTGGTGAGAAGAACAAAAAACCAGGTTGGAATATCAACGAGGAGACTGGCTCGTCAATTCAGATTTTCTAAGAGTACGATATCGTTGGAATTGAAGAAGAATGGTCCATAATATCAAAAGTTGTCTTTGGTTAGTGTTTAAATAAATTTCTTCATAACGGACATACGTTATTAGTGCAGTAATCACTGTATATAATTTAAAAGTTCCCTTGTCTGCATGTATAGATCCTATAAATATGTCGAAGAATAATAAAAATTGTATTCCTTGCCTAGTTATTATATAATTTCCCAAGTTCCTATACAATTTCATTGTCTTTATATTATCTGGTAATATAAATTTCCATTATTATGCAACTTCTGCAATATGCGTTCTCGTAGATAAAAGTGATGCATCGCTATTTCTCACATGAAAGACCATTATTATTGTACATATTTAATTACCTTACATAGAAAAAAATTGGGACAGAGGACAAAAAAAATAACTTTTCTACAAAAGCATAATGGGAAACTTCTAAATTATAAACGTTCATACCAAGTTCCATTTAATTTCTGTCATTAAATATCAGCCGCCATATTGAAACTGATCATAGTTACAATCTGGGGAATTGTTTTTAGCAACACTGGACGGGAAATCAATTTAACTATCAATTGAATTTGTTTTCCATGGCAACGCGGACACTTTATTTATGTTTATCCACAGTGGGACACCAGAAATTTTATGGCACCGGGTCAAAAATTTGGGGTTAAGTTACTTATTTTGACTTTTTGCGTTCTACGCGCTAAAAAACCAAGTAAAATACTAAAATAAAAGAAAATCGTTTATTGCAAAACCACCTGCTAAAAAAACGCTACCCAACTACGTATTAAAGTATAACTGGGTGTAATGTTTAAGGTAGCATTTATAGGTTCATTTATAATTGAATTGGAAACACTCCCGCTAGCTGATACCGACAACAGGTTAACTTAAAAGCATGTAGTTTTAAAAATCGGCTACTGGCGCTAGACGAAATAATCGTATTCTATTTTAAACAGGAGCGTCAACAAATAGCAAGTGTCTTTCCAACCTCTAAATGGAGCTTTACTGACCTGTTTTATTAGTACTCAAGTTTCCGTGTGTTTTTGAAAGTAAGGTTCTAAAATCGATCCTTTACACTCCAAGATTTCACTAGTACAATTGCACATAACTATGCCGCAATAATTTAAATTTAAAAAAAATGGTTGAATCAAAATAAAAACAAAATTATGTGGGGTCATAGGCGCTGAATGTTTCTATGCAAATTTCTAGTAATACCAGCGAGCCAGTAAAGTTCTCTTCGTTATTTGATAGGCTCGGGGTAATGCCATAGAAATAGAAGGGTTTTTCATATCTCTGGGTAATGCCCGTGCAGCGCTAGGCCTTTTCGGAGGACGACCGCACACGCGGAGTGGTTTCATATTTGTTTTGGAACAATTTTTTTGAAAATACATTTTTGAAAGATAAACATAACCTCGAATGGTTTTTGTCAGAAAACGTAAAAATACTCTTCTGTCCTACTGCGGCCCGATTTAAAGTTTTTTGACAAAACAGCTGCAGTTACCATGGAATCGTATAAATTCTGCGATCTATCGGTCAACACTTGAAATGCGTGTGTCTCCCAAATTCAATGAAGTGTGACTGATTGATCGGTTTTCTTTTCCGGTGTGCACAGGCTTTTAGAAAAAAAGAAAACTTAGTTTTTATTTTCGCTCAAGCAAGGAAATATAAAAAGGAAAAATGTAATCCAGAGGAAATTATGAGTATTTCTCTGTTTTTTTTTCGTAAATCGGGTTCTAAACCGCAATTATTTTGAGAATTTTGGGATGGATGACAGCACCAGAGCTTTTATTTTTAAGAAAAAATAATTGAGAATTTAGAAAAATCCTTCAGATAATTTTGTTAAGCATTTAAAAATGATCACCCCTGCAAAAATTCAGCAAATTTTGATTTTTAGTTTTCCCTGTGCACTCTGGCTAAATATTAAAAAATTAAGGAACAAGACGTTGCCAGTTGTACTTTTTTTTACTTAAAATCTGGGGAGAAACTATAGCCTTAAAGTAAAACATATAACAAAAAATATGCTAAAACTGAGCTAACAAAATAGTTGTAATTTTAACTTTTTTTTAAATATAACTGAAAAAAATGCCAAGATGGCAACGCCAGGTATTTGTCGTATCCTACTGCTATTTTTATTTGAGAATAAGAGCCCCTTACTGCTTGGCTGCGACCGTGACCCCCAGCAATCGCCCAGATATTCTTTTGTTTTAGATTTACTGTTTAAAAAAATGCAAAGTTCCTTGCTCTTACGGGCACATATGCTTATAGATTTAAGTCTGAAAGTCTTTCAAAATTAACTAAATATGCAAGACATGATGTTTTTCCTTCAATTCTGGATTAAAATAAAGAAATCAAAAGTAGCATTTACACAGGCGAATATTCCTTTGATCTTCGAAATGCCCACAAACATTCGCGCGAATTATTTATTTAAAGATTCGCGCAAAAGGTTCGGGGTTCGGATAAAAACGTTCGTGGTGTTCGGACAAAATTTGCTGAAATAAATATTTGGAATAAGATAAAAATTAGAAAAATTATTTACCGTAAATCATTAAACTGAATTGTAATATAAACATTAAATTTTAAAACCTTTCCGGCGGAAAAACGATTTGACGCACTTGATAAAAAATAATGAGGATTACTTTATTTCATTTTGTGTGGTTTTGGTGGTGAGGTTTCGTGGAGGGGTTTGGTGGTGGGGTTTGGTGATGTAGTTTGGTGGTGGGGTTTGATGAGTTTACACTTAATTAAGGAAAACCAAAAAAGTGATAAAGCATAGCAACAATTAAGTACAAACTTATCTAGTAGATATCTAACAACCTCACAACCTACCACCCAGCAAATAATAATTTTTCGCTTTCCGTCGGCTTTTACTATTTAATCGAAAAATAAAATAAAATATTTTTGGTGTTCCAATTTAATTTCAAGAATTGAGGTCAGTGGTGTGAGACCAAAAATATTATCTTTCAAAAATATATTGCCAAAAAATCTTGCGAAAATTTGCCCGAATGTTCGTAGCAAATGTTCGCTGCAAATATTCGTTGCAAATGTTCGAGTGTTCGGGCAAACGTTCGTCGAAAAAGGTTCGCCAGAATTGGCCCGAATTTTTGGATGAACCTAAGTGTACGTAAAACGTACGTACAGTAAAAACGTATTTTTACGTTATATTTAGTTCTTTTCTTGTACATACTTACTACGTTATTAAGTTGTCATAACTTGGACGTAGTTCATTTATGTTACATTTGTCACTTGTAAAGCAAACTTTTGTATAAGTATTTTTCATTCTCTTAAAATAATTGATACTTTATGAATACTCATTCTCCGTCAGGAATTTTTTCCCGGAGGGTCAACCAGGAGAGAGGAGTACCGAGGAGTTTTTGGGCTTTAAAATCGTCGCCCCCCCCCTAGGCATAAAAAATTGTTTTGTATTTTATTTATTTGCGTCCCTCAAGGTAACCCCACAAACAATGAAAGGTGGTAATGTGTATTTGCTTTATTGGCATTATTGGCAAGTGAATGCCATTAGTTATTTACTACAGTAGTATTATTGGCAAAATTGCGCTATTTTGCCAATGATTATTTACTAGTGCTGATGTATTGGCAAATTTATGTTATTTTGCCAATAACTGAAAAACGTGTTTTAACATACCAAGTGAAACATGTGAAAATTGCATGCATTTCTAAACCACCTTTCCGGTACGATCAAACGCATTGCCGGATATCGTGTCTTTTGAACGCCGTATTTTTTAAATTTCCCGCGCGATTGACATCTGATGTACGGTTGACAACTTGACGTACTTGCCGACGCCATTTTAATAATATTCTGCGGATTCTTCCTATGTGGCTTCCTTTTCGTGGTTTGTTTTTTGTGTTTTGCAAGTTTTCTTTTAAAATTGGCTTAAATTTAGTTTGAGTTTCAAGTCACCATGGATGAGGAAGCCAATACTGCGTAAGTACTCATATTATTTTGTTCTTAAATAAGGTCGGCCTAGAGTAGTGTTCAGAACTACCAGTAAAGCGACCAAAAATCGTCATTTATGCTGGGTTTATACAGACATATAAAAATTAAAATAAAAAATAATAATTCTTATAATAATTCTTATACAGCCAAATAAAAATAACTTTGAACCGATCAGCACACAGCTTCTGCACATGTATACAAAAGTGAATGACACCAATAGTTGAAATAATTAAACTAAACTCCATCATGCTGTTTTCCTTAATAATATCTGTTAAAAAGAAACCAAAAAATTCAAAAAAAACCCCATTTAAATTACAACAACAAATGAAAGTAGGTTACCCATCTTTTTATTTCTGCTGTATAAATGCCTACACTGTTCCCCATAAGCTCATTCAACTTTTATTTTAATTTTAATTATTATTTTTATTTCGATTTGCCTGTATAAACCCAGCATTAAATCGTGATCTAGACGCCACTTTACAAGAAAATCAAAGTTCACATCATGATCTACAATACTTAAGCGATACTGAGACTGATAATTTAGAAATTTCTTTTGTAATCGAGCAAAACCTCTCAACTAAAAAGCCAGTTAACTCCTACCTCTTCAGTGTCGTTTAGCCTACTGTTGCCGCCATTTTTATAACTAAATTGACAGGTAAAACATGAATTTTCTCTCAGTTTGGTGTCACTATGGCCTCTATAGTAGGCTAAACGATACTATATCAAAAAAGATTTAACTGGCTTTTTAGTTGAAGTGTTGAATCGAGCCATCTAAAGATTTATCAATTCAGTCTACGTCCAAGTCATTTTCTGACACTGAAATTTCTCTTGGTGATCCAGAGACTGATGACCTTCAAATTTCTTGTGAGGCCGAGCCGAGAAGATTAATTTGAAAAAACTCGTCTGTGGTACTATTTTTTTATTTTAACGTAAACTTGCCAATAAAACAACTAGATTAAAGTTTTTATTTTGCTTTTTTGAGAAACTGATATTTTGTCACTTTTTAAGCAAAAAGGACTACTTTTTCCTAAAACAAAATACTGGTTTATCAAAAAGAAAATAATTTACAGCTATACTTACCACAATTTAAACTTTTTTAGATTCCGTAAAGAAAAATCCTTTAAGAAGTCAACCAACTTCTCCTTATTCTGTCGTTGAAAATTCTATTTAGAACAAGAAGAAGGAAGTACTAAGTTTTTAAATTTTTGGCCAAGGAATTATTATATAAAGCAACTGAAGCAAACCTTATTGTTTTGATTCACAATCAAAGAGATTCTAAATAAAATTTTCCCTGTTGCAATTTACTGTGGTATGGAAAACCTCCTCTTAATAAATATTTAAACCAATTTATGAAAGAATTTTCCTCTATCTTTTTGGTATATATATATATATATATTGGTTTTTCTAGGAATTTTTGTTCGTTTAAAGATAAAATAAAATAAAAGTGCATTCGTAAATTATTTGCATTATTTTATTTTTAATTCACAATCATTACAATTTTTATTTTGTGCATAAATACTTTAAATAGGGAGAAAAAGTCAATTATCAGTGGTATCGGAATTTGCATCTGTATCTCTATTGAGCCGACCAATCAAGGAGGTGCACTTTTACACTTTTAATTTTTGTGTGGTTTTGGCACTTAGTGGTACAGGGTGATTCACCATATTTTCCCAACTACATAACTCATTTATTCTTAAAGATAGAAAAAAAATTAATACAAAAGTTGCTTAGTTTTTCACAAATTTTAAGAAAATTTAACCAAAATTTTTAAAATGTCAAATTTCGACATAAACTTTCTTATTTCAAATGGAACACCCTGTATATTTTTCAAGAAAAACATTGCCTAAAGAGCAATGTATTGAACAAAAAACCACCTAGACTATTTTTCCTTGGCTAACACATCGCCCTTATGGCAAATTATTTTTTATTTCACTCGAGAACCGCTAACATATGGTATATTTTAAGAATCAGGAAAAAAAGATCTACCGAAATTTTAAAAAATATACAGGGTGTTCAATTTAAAATAAGAAAGTTGATGTCTAAGTCTAAATTTAACATTTTGAAAATTTTTATTGAATTTTCTTAAAATTTGTGAAGAACTATCTTTCTATCTCTAATAATAAATGAGCTATGTAGTGGGAAAAATATAGTGAATCACCCTATACATTTTTTGCCAATATTGCCTGCAATGCCGGTATTTAGTATGCAGTGCTCCTCTACATTTAAACCATGCTAAGTGTGTATTTGCCATCATTTTAAACGTATTCGTTGCCGTCGCTTGGCCGGTGGCTCACACAGGAGTGTTTAAGGTATTTATAACGCACAGATTGCCGTGCGTCAAATTCTCATTGCCAATAGATGCCAATATTTGTAAGGCACTTTGCCATGCTAGCATTGTTTGTGGGGAAGTACCTCGTACGTACATCGTACATTTTACGTCCAATTCACGTCTATTATTGGTCCACCGCAGAACCTACAAAGTATGTACTTGGTACGTACACAAATGTACGTACATGGTACGTATTTTCCATGTCGAAAAGACGTACCTAAGACGTACATAGCTTTGGAAAGTGCACGTAATATGTACGTCCCTAGTACGTACAATAGAATTAGCGTACGTATTATGTACGTACGCTTCGTCCGAGCCTTACGTACGAGGTACGTACCTGGTACGTAACTGCTGTCTGGGAGATACCGCATAGAAAACATATAAAATCTATTTTAAAAATATTTGACGCGTTCTTTTTTTTTGGCAGGGAGATGACAGCAAACTCATTATTGTTATTTTCTTTGCTGGGGAAACGTTACCCCAGCTTATTTACAGCGCAGAGAATATCCTTTCTCACTCGAATGTCGGGAGTACTTTCCTGATTAAAACAGTACAACATAAAAGAATATCAAAAACAGTAATAATAGTGATTTTGACAATAATGTTCTAAGTCAAAAATGCCGCAAATTACAACATTCACGAAAGCACAAATTATCACTCGAGTTATAGAAGACGGCTATGAGGAGAGCGACCACTCATTTTGGGGTTGATAAAATGACGATAGTACTATGGAAAAAGCTCTGGATACAAAATAAAGCCTGTGCATTATGATTATGCACCTCAGACAAAATACTTTTTCGCAGGTTCCTTATCAACTATTAAAAGAAGAATTAAAAAGTCTGAAATTTTCTGTCGAGTTGCTGAAGGAAAAAAACAGGCCAGGATTATTAATTTTTGTATTAAATAATGTTCTTCATGATGATGACTTCTGAGAGAGGGTGGTCTTCACAGATGAAAAAATATTTCAATCATCTTCGAGCAGCAGAAGAATTTGACAGTAACATTTTTCAGTGAATATCTGGGGATGGTTTAGCGTTATAGATTTGGGTAATTCAAACCTACATGAGCATCCCACAAGGAACACACAAAGAACCAAAGCGAAAAGAGAAATGATTAAAAGATGTTTCGCCTTGGGCAACCAGCGTAGGCTCGTCAGTGGTTCAACTGGTCACCCTCCCCATACATCATTAAACACCATCATACTCTTTGATTTCCCACTTTGAATCACTCACAAATAGGCATCGTTCCGCACTGGTACTTATCCAAATTACCTGATACGGATTCGTCCTGGCGTGTTAATATTTCCAATAGGATTATGCTCCTAAGGCAATTAAAAACAAAAAAAGAAGTTAAAAAACCTCCAAAAAAAACTGACGAGCCTACGCTGGTTGCCCAAAGCAAAAATTTTTTTAATCATTTCTCTTTTCGCTTTCGTCCTTTGTGTGTTCCTTGTGGGATGATCATCCAGGTTTAGATTTTCGTTATTTCAACCCAAGATCTTTTGATCTTTTGTTTTTAGATTCTTTCTGGTTGATGTAACTAATTTGGAGAATTTTTAATTTCTTTTTTTGTTTTTAATTGCCTTAGGAGCATAATCCTATTGGAAATATTAGCACGCCAGGACGAATCCGTATAAGGTACCTTGGACTGATTGACTGTGACTGATTCAGAGTTAGAAATCAATCAAAAATCAAATCAAAGTGTATGATGGTGTTTAACTATGTATGGGGTGGGTGACCAATGGAACCACGGACGAGCCTACGCTGGCTGCCCAAGGCGAAACATCTTTTAATCATTTCTCTTTTCGCTTTGGTCCTTTGTGTGTTCCTTGTGGGATGCTCATCCAGGTTTGAATTTTCGTTATTTCCACCCAAGATCTTTTGATCTTTTGGTTTTAGATTCTTTTCGGTTGATGTAACTGATTTGGAGATTTTTTAACTTCTTTTTTTTGTTTTTAATTGCCTTAGGAGCATAATCCTATTGGAAATATTAACACGCCAGGACGAATCCCTATCAGGTAACTTGGATAAGTACCAGTGTGGAACGATGCTTATTTGGTGTGATTCAAAGTTGGAAATCACAGTGTATGATGTAAAGATGTTTCGCTTTGGTCCTTTGTGTGTTCCTTGTGGGATGCTCATCCAGGTTTGAATTTTCGTTATTTCCACCCAAGATCTTTTGATCTTTTGTTTTTATATCTTTGACTGTTGAATCTTCTTTCGATTTGCCAAAGATACCCAAACCTCTAGCATTTTTTTAGATTCTTTTCGGTTGTAACTGATTTGGAGGTTTTTTAACTTCTTTTTTTGTTTTTTTCCTAGTCAAAGATATGTTTAGATTCTTTAGGATGTTTTGTTGCCATCTGTGCAGATGTTTTACGAAAACAATGACTTCGTTTACCAGCAGGACAAGTGTCCCGTGCACACGGCTAATGTTGTTTGCCAGTGGTTTGAAAACAATAATATTGAAACTCTTCTTTGGCCATCCAACAGCCCTGATTTCAACCCAATAGAAAATATATGTGGCCGACTTGTCAAAATTATTTATCAGAGAAACTGGAGACCAGAATATCATGAATCTTCAAAATTTAGGTTTTTTTTGCCCAGGCGTTTGCAGAGTGTTATTGAAAAGAATGGTGCTCCCACTAAATATTAATTTTTGTTGTTGTTTTAAGTAATATTTAATATATAGTTGTTTCCAAATCGTTGTGTCATTTTGAATCGATTTCTTTTTTCATTTTATTTCGTCATTTTCTTAACCCCAAAATGAGTGGCCTCTCTCCTTATAGACCAGCCGTCTTCTGTCACTCGAGTGATAATTACTCGTTTGCAATAAGGATTGTTTTTAAATTTATTTATTTTCTGCTTAAATGGCGATTTTTGGTACCATTAAATAATTATAACCGCGACTGAAATATTGATTGTAGAAACAAAAAACTAAATTCAAAACCCTCCTGTGTGTTAAATTAAATTTATTAAATTAATTTTAGTAAATTAAATACCGAATGTAATGCTGTCAGACATTAACACCTGGTGATTTGTTATAAAAGTTATAAAAGTTATAAAATAAGTCGTTTCCTCATACCGACATTTGTTCCAAATATACATTTCAATAAATCTTATAACTAACGCCACCAAAACTGTCATGCATATCGTCCAAAGTTTGTGCTAAGTATACAAACGTTCATAACATATAAATCATTTGATTCCAGCAACTCGTAAGTCCACTAAAAAGCTACGGAGGAATAGTTGGAGGATTGGAGAAAATAGCGGGCCCGACCGAAGTTCCCGTAAATTACGTTGACGTCACAGTTACGCCCAGCAACGCCCCTGTGGCAGGCGTTACGGGAGTCCCTTACTTGAGGCACAGATTAAAAGTAATTATTTTGTCACCGTTTATCATTTTAGCGTTTCATTTTCCATTTGGAACAGAAAACGAGCAAAATTGGGGAGATAGTAGATTTCGTTTAGTTTGACAAATCCACATTTTGTTACAGTGAGACCAACCCACTTTTGTATGTTATCTTTTTGGAGGTCTAATTTTGTGTCATGCCAGCGAACTCCTTTATTATATTTAACCGACGAGGTAGTAGTCTCCCAAACGACTTAACCGATTTTGATAATAACTTTTTTATTTGATTCAGAAGAGTTCCAGTTTGGTCTCGTTTGGTTAAGAAACATATTTTCCAAAATAACGACATTTCGCACTTGAAAGGGATAAAAAGTTTTACGCCTCGTTTTTAAGGATAATAGTGTCAAATTTAAAGTTAAAAGAGATATAAAAAGTAGAAATTAGTGACGGAAAGTAAAAGATAAAAAGTAAAAGTAGGGCTAAAAAGTAAAAAATAAGAAACCATAATTAGCTATCAGTCAGTTTTTTGAAATTTTGTTTCTGGTATTGTATCTGTATTTGCAAAAAAACTTTAACAGTGCGAAAAATAGCGTAGCTATGAACCTCGTGATAAAGGTATCTTTTTATACCTTAACAAAACTTTTCGCCTCAGGAAAAAAAGTCGTACTTTTATCCCTTGTTTATAATATACTGTTAATTATTTTTCTAACATTTTTTGTTACTTTTACTTAATTTATGCATCAAGATTCATATATTCATAAATGTTTATTTATTTAAAAAAAAACATTAGGGTTAAATGCAATTTACGACAAAAAAAATAATTTTTTATTAGCTGACTTCTGGACTTTGCATTATCGTGTTATTTTAGCCTACGATAGCGCCAGTCATCAACTATCCAAAAGCACTCTACATAACCAACCACAAGGAAGAATTTTCAGAGTACAACCCAGCCTCAGTCGATCCCCCCATTTACTATAGAAAATACACTCCTGTTAGATATACCTCAACTACTCCTATTCCACCCACTCAACAAAGCGTCTATGCCTATCGGGCAGTCGAACCAGGATCAATAGCGCATGTCCAACAATCTCTTTCCAAAGTATACGTTCAACCAATCCCTGGTGTCCACGCGGCACAGCGTCCTACTTACACGACAATTGCACCAATCGTCGCTAAGCTCCACGCGTCTCAGTCGCCAATCAGACTTGCGCAACAGCATGCCAGTTTTCTGACTCTTCCACAGCCAACTTATAGGCCGCCGGTTTTAAATCCAAAGCCAGAGATTTTTAGCTATGGTGACCACGGGTTGTTTGATCCCACTGACCCGAATTATGTGAGACAACGGGGAATTCAGGTTTGTATTTTGGTACTACGTATGACTATTTAGGGTCTGAACTAAACCGTTTTAAATTGATTACTTCCTCATCCATAATAAAAGCGGTTTGATTTCCACCTGATTAATAAGCGAAAATTACCCTTGTCAAAACTGTTTTTGGAAAAGCTATACCTAATAGTATATTATACACCTAGGGACTAAAATGGTGAAAAAAAAATTGTAGCCCAACCGGAGAGAGGGCTATCTGGGCTACAATTCGCCGAGGGATACAAAGACACTTTTGTCACATGGTTTATACTAGTTTTGCACTTTTGGGATTTGTTTTAATGTTTTTCTTATTTGTTAATTTTTAAAACAAGATGCAATATTTCTTGCATGTAATCTTTGGTGTATGCAATATTTCTAGATTTCCCTGGGCTAAAAGTGCCATTTCAGTGCCAAAGAACAAAAAGGACCATCTTAGTCTCTCAGTTTAGTCTGTAAAGTGCAAAAAAAACAATTTAATGGGCAATTAACACACCTAATATCCATCATAAAACATTTAAATATTCTAAATATTTTTATGCACAAGCGGGCGATAAAGTGCACTTTACCGCCCCCATTTGCAAACGTAAAGTGGCACTTTATCGCTCTAGGGCGGTTTCAATTTAACCCTTTTTTATTATTTTTCTTTTATTTTTTTAATTTTTATTGGAAAAAATAAATGAAAATTGAACAAATTTTTTTTTATTAAACCATCTTAAATGCTACAATATTTTTTATTGATTTAAAATGAAATATACAATTAGAACAATTAACAATATTTAATGGCGAGAAAGCTGTAGCTGATGAGGAAGCTGTGGCTCGAGCATTTGCCACTGCTTGAATCTGAATTTTTAAGTCTTTACTCTGGTTTGATGTTAAAGGCAAGACGTTATCTTGCGTAAAAGATGCTGTTGTGTTCCCAACATTTTTTTTGCTATTTTTTCTCTACTGATTTTGGTTTTCTCGATGTACCCCTCCGCCACTGAGCTAGACTTCCATCCGGCATGTAATTTGATGTTGGTAAGGCTTTCATCCGCTTCAGCAAGTAGTGTGGCTGATGGTCGCCGAAAACAGTGCCCTGTAAATTGGTCAACATCAGGAAGATTTAAAAATGAATCGCTCTGCCTTGGCATCTTGCCAAAAGTATTTTTTCCTACTACTTGCGTTGAAAATTTCATATTTTTGTAAAACACAAAGAGTCTGTCGTGGTCTATTGTTGCTGGTCGCAAGGCTAAGTATTTTCTGAATGTTCCCAAGAAACTAGGTAGCTCCTTTCGTCCATCAATAATCATAAACATTCTATCAATTTTAGTTTTTGACTCTTTAATTGTTACCATCAGAAATTCTCCCAAGTCCTGAATATCATTAACTTCAAGTTTTGCTAGTTCTTCGCGGCGACAGACTCCGCACACACCAAATATCAAGGCCACTTTGACTAATAAAGAAAACCTCTTCTGGTGCCTCAATTAAAAACTTTTCGACTTCCTTTTTGCTCAAAATTTTGGATTTCTTGGGTTTATAACCATCCGATTTTCGTTTTAGAAAAGCAATCAGTTTCGGGAATTTGCTTATATCCACACCAATATTGAGGTTTAGGTTAGCTTTAAGCATGGAATAATAGCTCCACAACGAGGACGCTTTGTAATTAGCCAGTTTTAGTGACGCTGTGCATGGCCTACTTGACGCGAAAGAGTCACGTGGTACATCGAAAGTTTTTTTGGACCAACGAACCAAAAGTGTAAGCTATGGTTTGTTATGACAACACATTTTGACATCTGAACATTTTGAGGTTAGAAGTAAACAAAAATTTCTAACCTGAAAATGTCAAAGTATTTTTTTTGTTATCAAAACAAACCATAGCTTAGACTTTTGGTTGGTTGACCCAAAAAAACTTTCGACGTACCACGTGACCCGCTGTTCAAATGTTTTGCGTGTGACGTCAATTGAAAGTGGCTTATTCTTGGACTTTTCATTAAAATAAGCTAGCATAACGTTTTCATTAAGTTGACTTACGGCTACAGACTTTTCCATGAACCATGCAGAACATTCTTTGTAGTGCTTTTCATAGATTTTCCTTGACTTTAATGGCAACAGATCTTGCTTTGCTTCGTCTACAGACTTGTTCTCGATGTAGCTCAAATTCCGAAGAATTCATTTTTAAGTTACTTTACTTAAAAAATGAAAGGTTGTTTATCGGTTGCTCTTACGAAACAATAAAATTGAACCGTTGCTAGGGAAGCTAAGCAACTGCGTCCTTTGATGAACAGTGGTTTGACACATATCATTATATAATATTATGACAAAATATTACGGCAAGTTACCATTATTGTACCAAATCCAAGTTAAATAAAAAAAATTAAACCTAGTTTAAAAATAAATACTTCGCTATTGCATAAAATATTGTATGTATCTCGGTCGGTCTTAAATTGCGTTTAACGCCCTCAGCTTGTTATAGCCCTTGCCTAACGGCTCAGGCTATAACTTTCACGTCGCGGGCGGTAAACGCCTATTTACGACCTAGATACATAAATAATTATTATAGTGGATTAATCATGCAACAACTTTTTATTGTTTTAAAACTGTGTAGAGAGCGACAATTTGTTTCTACACATTTTTTTTGCATATTTTTTCTGTGCGGGGATGTAGCTCAGTGGTAGAGCGTTCGCTTTGCATGTGAAAGGCCCCGGGTTCGATCCCCGGTATCTCCAACTTTTTTTATAACTTGCTTTCTCGAGTTCTTAAGAAATTCTCCTTAGAAAAGAAAGAAAGTACTGGCAACGGCTTTTTTCATAACTTTTAAAATCTTTTTCAGGAAAATTAAACATTAGAATGAGCTGAAATTTTGCACAATTATTAATTTTAAAATTCTAACAAATATATCTATCATGTTGACAATATCAATAATAGCTTTGTGAAAAAAAATAAATTTAATCGGCAATAGCTTTTAGTACCGGCCTTATGAAATTATTTACTTAATTAACATACCTAACATCCATCATAAAACATTTAAATATTCTAAATATTTTTATAGTGGATTAATCATGCAACAACTTTTTATTGTTTTAAAACAAAAATTTGTTTCTACACAATTTTTTTGCACATTTTTTCTGTGCGGGGATGTAGCTCAGTGGTAGAGCGTTCGCTTTGCATGTGAAAGGCCCCGGGTTCGATCCCCGG
The DNA here is from genome assembly GCA_963921995.1 of Oxystoma pomonae. NCBI lineage: Eukaryota > Metazoa > Arthropoda > Insecta > Coleoptera > Brentidae > Oxystoma > Oxystoma pomonae. The sequence continues at coordinate 78,465,547 of OY998169.1, read as the reverse complement.
CATCTCCAACTTTTTTTATAACTTGCTTTCTCGAGTTCTCAATAAATTCTCCTTAGAAAAGAAAAAAAAAGTAGTGACAACGCCTTTTTTCATATCTTTTAAAATCTCTGTCAGGGAAATTAAACATTAGAATAAGCGGAAATTTTGCAGTTATTAATTTTAAAATTCTTAACAAAAATATCTGTCATGTTGATAACGTCTATAATAGATTTGTGAATCAAATGACAATAAAAAAAATTTGCAAAAATTTGAAAAAATCTGAAAGTTTTCCCATTTATAACTGAGCAATAATCGACCCGCTCTGAATAATATTGGATGTCCCAGTATAAAAAAAAATATATATTAAAATTTTTAGAAAGCCAAGGCTTCAAAATTTATAGATATTATTTTAAATTTGACATTTTCTAAAAATAAAAAATGGAGACCTTAATTAAAAAATAGGCATTCCTGAACTTCTAAAAAAAACTTTCTGTGCAACATTGTATTCAATCCCAAAAATCAGGTACGCAGTTAAATTCCTTTCCAACATTTTAATGTAATACCCAAAAAATTCAGTTAGGAAATAAAGGATTTTTAAAGGTTTAAATAGGCCAGAATTTGTCTGCAAAAATGTACTTGTATGAATGACTAGAATCGGATCTTCCGATAAGTGGAGTGTCCAAGATTCCTATTTTTTAAAGGGGCCTTCCACGGGTTCTAAAACCTGTGATTTTCAAAAAGTTCAAGCTTATTAGAATTTATTCAATCTTTTCTTTGAAAAACCTAAAAATGGTCTGTAGGGAATACCAGAAGCCTCCGCTGTGCAAAATTTGGTTAATTTTTGATGTGCGGTATATCTGTTTAACTAAACGAACTGTTTTTAAGATTCAGATTCACTCTTAAAATTACTTTATTTACACATATTTTTTGTGTCTTGTGAGTTTTTTGAACAACAACTCTATAAAAAGCAAATACTACGTAAAAATATTCCAGGATATATTTTTCCTGTCATAAAAAGGATTTTCGATTATAAAAATTGGTCGATTCTAAAATAATGACGTCATTTATAATATTCTGAAGATATCTTTGATTTTACTCAAAAAAAGACTACCTATAATTTTGCAAAATTGTAGGGATTATGTTTGCAACCAAAGAGCCGAACCAACCTCCCAGGTTGGTTCTAAAATTTTATAACCGGGTTGCAACTGTGACGTCATTGTTTTAAATCGAAAGGACCGGTTCCGGTTCTGGTTCAACCAGAACCAGGACCAATTGTAAATCGAAAATCCTTAAAAACATAAAAAATACGGGTGGGTGATGGTTTTACTAAAAGTGCACTATGATTCAAAGTTGTGAATTATGTTTGAACCGCCTTGGTATACGTTTGACAGATGTCCAATAAGTAATATTGACCCCAAACAGATAATAGACACTTAAAGTAAATATTTCAACGCATCGGTATCGGTATACGTAACGCGTTCGAACCAAGTCAAAATACACTACATTTTTGACTTTTTTATGCGATGTTTCGAACGATGCCCACTTTCTTGAAGGTTACAATGACAGAACTGCTGATTAAAATCGTTGCGTGTGTTCGTGGGTCCGTAGCGATACGTACCTCCTTCCGTACGCAATGAGATTCTGTCATCACACCCGTCAAAGAAGCAGACATTGTTCGAAACATGGCATGAACAAGTCAAAAATGTAGTGCATTTTGACTTCGTTTCGAACGCGTTACGTATACCGATACCAATGCGTTGAAATATATACTTTAAGTGTCTAATATATATTATGGCAGAACGATGAAACCGATTCTGTGTTTGATTGTGGCATTTGCAGACGTGGCCACTAAGAAAACATCCCAGCAAACACGGTTCCCTCGGGCCTTCGTCGGTCCGATGTCGATTGCCGAATTTGTCGTCATCGGCACGACATCGATTTACGGCATCGGACCAGCAGTATTTTTTGTCCGCTTTGCGATGTAGGCCCAATGTATGTTTGCCGATGCAGCGTTAGACTGTGGCCCGTCGTCGGACCAATGGTAAATTTTACTTTTTGCTGCATCGGCATACCGTCGCCGTACGATATGGTTTAACTACATGGTACCGACCATCGGCCCATAACTGCTTAATTTGTTCGGTCTAACGTAAGCAAGCTGGTCTCGGCCCGACATCGGTAAACTATTCAAGTCCGACATTGGTTTCCTAAAGCGGTCCAACGTCGGCGATTGATGGAGGTCCGTCGCTGGTAGCTTAAAGCGTGGTAGTTTCGATAATGCGGGTGCCTAACCAGTCGGGCTGGTTTAAGTGGCAGAAGAGGTGATTCTTGCAGAGAAGTACCACCATCTTGTCAAGTCCGCTAGTTTTGAAATATCTTTGCTCATTATATATATAATATTATCTTCCACTGTACAGGGAACATAGTGACATTAGCGCCATCTTTACATACTAGGAAGAAACTATTAAGCGGTTTAAAAATTTTAAGGTGACGTAATCGGACCATCGTCGGTCCTAAAGTAGATAAAGTGGTCGTCGGCATAAAGTCGACTACATTAAATCGGGCCATCGTCAGTTGCCGATTCTCGACCGATTAAAGAAAGTTACAATCGGACCATCATCAGCCCTAAAGCAGATAAGGTTTGCGTTGGCATAATGTCGACTATAGGAAATCGGGCTATCGTCAGTTGCCGATTCTCGTCCGATTAAACAAAGTTTATTTAGTCAGTCAGTCAGTCAGTTGCCGATTATTGACCGAAAACTGAAAATCGCAATCTGACCAACATCATGACAGAGTGTAGTCGCCGATGCCGACACACTGCCGACGTTTTCGACATTGGCCCGATTCAATGCCGACGATTTGTGTTTGCTGGGATGTCCTAGAACAAATATTATGATTTTAGGAACAATTAGCCAGTTCCTCAACCACCAGTACTACCACCACTCTAGCACCAATAGTTGTGGCAGATGAAGAATCCGGTAATCCTGTTGATCACAGCCACAAACCGTTAATTTTGAGAAGAATAAATAGCGGAGTTGGTAGGAAAGTTAAGGAGTTGGAAAGTATTTATTTTATTGACAAAGCTCAAAGAGATCATATCAAAAAGTAAGTAGTAGTTCAGAATATTAAATGATAAACTAACTAACAAAGCCACTAGGATTAAAACATTGATCAAAAACTTGGGCGAATTAAGTAATATCTGATATTTATTTAAATTTTTTCGCTGCGAAACTAAATAAAATATATTTTTTTTCTCTCTCAATAAGAGGTTTAATGAGTTTTTAGTTATGTAGTATAATGTAAACAGAGTTCTCAAGTAGTATTTTTGGTAATAATTTGGTTTAATTAAGCTACCCCAGGATTACAGTTTCCATATAAAAAATAGATTCAAGTTTAAACAAAGAACCCTTTCAATGAGTGTGGAGTAAACGTTAAGTGATTCTAACGCAAAAATACCCTTCTTAAAATGACCTAATGAACCTAAGTTCTAAGTAACAATATCACGTATGATCCCATACTTTAAAATTGAATAGGTAATCTTTTAAATTCTAGTGCATTTTAACCAGAAATGCTTCTTGGGCTGTAGTATATCATGCCAAATAGAAATTGTAAAAAGCAAATAATGTAATTTTTTTGTAGTCTTAGCTAATTTGTGTTGTAAGTACTTGTGAATGTGACTAATATTCCATTTTTGTTACCGATAATATAATTTATTGAATTAAATTTTATATCTTTTCATACTGTGTTTTATTTAGTTAGGGTCTTTAAATTTAATTTGAGAATTTTCTGTTGTGCCAAAGTTGCAATATTTCAGTGGCGCACCGATGGGGGTTTTGGGGTTAAAACTCCGCCCTAGAAGCCTGGTTATGGTCTCATATTTACTTCAAATTAAGTTTATTTTATTATTTATCTTTAAAAACCCCCCTGGAAGTCAATTTCTGAGTGCGTCACCGGATATTTTATGTAATTTTAATAACTCAACCCCACTTTTAAGATAGAAAAGTAATAATTTGTGTTTTTACTTACTTACTTACTAATCCATTCATAGATTCTTGGTTTATTACCTGTATTTCTAAACATGTAAATATGTGTTTCCAGTAAAACAATAAGCAAAGGAAATTATTTACAATTATAAGATATTTGTTGCAATATAAATATTTTCCATAATTTTTTTTTTAATCCAATAGAAAGTATCTGTAATTAACTAAAACTAATAAAGTGTCGTTTGGAAGTCATAAAGCACAAAAGCCGACCATTCCAGATCAATATTTCATTTTCCATTATAAATGCCCCATATAATAGGGATATAATCAAACATAATATTAGACAGTTTAAGTTGGTCACAAGACCTACGCGTAGACGTGGGATATAGCGCCATATTCTGTTTTCCTTTTTTCTGTAAAAACCAAAGACATCCGCTCGAATATACATATCTGCGATCTAACGTTGAACTTTCTCATCAAGGTCACGTTTTTAGCATGCATATCGTTCAGACAAGACGCAAGCTTACGTACTATAACGTCTGCTCTATGTTGCTAACGCAGAGATATTGGAAAAAGACAAGAAGAAAGTCAGAAAGTCAATATAGACTGTTTAGAAATTTATTTTTATTCATTTTTTTTTAGCCAACTTTGTAATATATGTTTTTTCATGATTTTTTTTTAGAGTCGTTTTTAAGCCAATAAGTATAGGAAGTTTCTATTTTTAAATGTGTCTAGTCTAGTATCGATACTTTATTTATAGGAGGTTTCAAAAAGTTCTTGCTGATACTTGATCATTTTCAAAATTTTGTCAAGCCGTTTACAAGCTACGGGGGTTTTTTAGAAAGTCTGCATTTTGGGAGAGGGTCTATACTCTATAACTTCATTATTAGCATCATTTATAGACTTTGTGACAAAGAATTTAATTGTTTTTTCAGGTTTGTTCCAGCAGCTTTAGTTTCCAAGATATAAGCCAAAGTTACTAATTTTCTTATAGAACATCCCATATTTTATTCAATTTTTTTAATGGGTGATGAAAATTCCTTTTAAACAATATAGCACGTCTGATAGTTTGGTTGGGAGATTTTCGAGATATATAATATTTTGCGTTTTTGTCTAGTGTGCTTTGACTTTATTTTGATAGCTTCACAGTGTGTTATTCATTTATGTCATAATATTTTTGTGAGTAGGCCATAATATAAGAAAAGTCAAAATTGCTTCCTGTCAGGGCCTGCTTTTTAAAACTACAAAGCTATTATTATTATAGAAGCACAGTGATAGGTAATAGCTTTAAAAAAGTAGGTATTAGTTTATCACCGGCTTCTAGCCGTATTACTGATCTATTATTATCACTGAAGAGTCACCTAATTCCTCTAATTCTCCGTACCTTTTAACATCATAAATAACCAAGCTTCTGTCAAATAATAAACAATTGAGATCATTGACAAGCTAGCAAAAAGCGAAGCCTACTTAATTTTTACTATGTACCAAGATATACCATATTGAGAAGGACTGAAATTCTCTTTAATTTTTTTTTAGCTATGCCACGGCATACTAGACAGAAACGAAAAATATGAAATACTTTAAAAACGGCTCTACCAAACTGTGATATATGCTATATTGGTTAAAAGAGAATTTCATCACGTATTAGAAAAATAATAACTTTCGCTTATATCTTAAAAACAAAAGACGGTGGAAAAAATCTGGAAAAACAGTTAAATTTCTTGTCAAAAAGTCAACAAGAAAGCTTTTTACATTAAAACTAAATTTGCAGTAATAACGAAGTTATAGATCCTCTCCCAAAATGCAGAATTTTTGAAACCCCCCCGTAGCTTGTAAACGGCTTGACATATCAAGATGCGGTTTTCACCTCCGCACTTCTCTTCAAAATCGAGCCTCGCAAGAGAGGGTCAGTTTTTTTCTATCTCGCCTGGAAGTACCTTAAACCCTCCAAAAGATCCCAATTTGGAACACCCTGTATACTTGTGGACACACCGAGTGCGCGCACCCACACTATGGTGTGGGCTTTCTGTACGCAGAACGCAGTCACGTTATACATGCTAATGACATGACCTTGATGAAAGAGCTCAGCGATAGACCGCAGAGATTGGACTGTGATATCTGTATTTGAGCATTGATTAAAGAAAAAAAAATTCCTTTACCCTAATGATTTGAGCGGAAGTCTTTGCTTTTTTACAAATAAAAGGAAGACACAATATTGCACTATATTTTACGTCTGCTCCATGCTGCTACCTCAGAGATTTAAAAAAACACGTAGCGAGCTTTGCCGAAGGAAGTCACAGAGTGACAATAAGTAATACGAACGTCTGAACCAAAGAAAGCAAGATAGAAGAAATGAATGGTACTAAAATGTAATAGGTATTTACGTCACTAGACCGGAAAATTGGTCTTTACAGGTCAACGTAAACCTGCGGAGACCTGTAAAGACACTTTCCGGTCGTGTATCGTACGTACTTTTTTTTTCAAACGATCAGAAAAAACATTTTAGTATCTATCACTTTCGTCGACGCCTAGCCGTGTTGCGCAATTTATGAACAGTCCCCTGATATTTTCTGCTTCTTGTTGGCTAGATAGCCATTGCCGCTAGGCCGGTAGTTTTTAAGATGAAAACTAAGAAAAAAAAGTAAAGTTTTGTGGTTAAAAATGATTTTTGTATTTTTAACTTGTGCAAAATTGTATAAATCATTAGAAAAATTATAGTGTAGTGCCTATTAGCTTCACACAGCTAAATCAGTGATGATTGACGACCAGTTATGGCCAACCATGGCCAACTTATCAAGCAAAATAATAATAAAAGAGCTCATAAAAGGCAGATTTCTAGGTTTGTTTTTTATTTACCTATATTTATTATATTATATTTATTATATGGTATACTTTTACTTTAAGAATTAAGAATGTGTGGTCGATTTTTCGGTGTATGTGACTCTTGAAGCAGCTTTTATTATTTCCTTCGGACTCAACTCATTTTCTAGATCTGAGTCCATTTTTGTAAACAAAACTTTTGAAACAAATTTAAAACAGCTTTTTTAGAAGTATTAAAACTGCCCAAAAAAACAAGCTAAAAGCTGTGAACAAGAAGTCATAGCCAACTTGGCCAAAAATGGGACCGGAAAAGCATCAAGGGACCGGAAAATTGTACAAAAAGGTTCTTTCTGGAGAGTGGAAATACTTCGAAAGAACATGCCTTGTAATGTAGAACTTTCCGTATGACAAATCGTACGGATAGTGGCTATTTTCCGGTCGTTTTAAAAAAAAAAGATAGAAACGTTCGATCCGTGTCATGACCAACTTAAATTGTCTAAAACTTGGAGACATCAGTCTGTCAGCTCGTACACTCCAAAATCGTCTTTGTTTTAAATACATATACAGACCGCTTCATGCTACTGCGAACATAGGCCGGAAGAAGTCCAATTTGCCAGTGTACGTACATTCAGGGACACCGCACATCTATCAGTGGAGCAACCAACACTCATACTTGCGATCGCCGTTCGCCGCCGTTCGCGGCTTGTATTTAGTACGCCTCTAACCACGGTGTTATGTGGAGCGTAGTCAATTAAACCGGAATTTGGTCAATAAATACGCAAATATTTATAACGTGATTTTCTTGTTTTTTTTGTCACTGATAAATTAGAGCGTTTTATTTTCAACTGCTCAGATTTATCATTAACAACGTGTTACAATGAAAATAATAAGGAGAAACAAAGTAAAAGCAAGTTCTCACAATAAAATAATACATTCTAAAAACCAAAAGATTCTCTCAGTCAAAAAAAAATTAGAGCAGATGTTCGAAAAGTCCTCCTTGCTCGGCTAGACAATATCCGAGCCTATTATAAAAACCCCTTCTAACGTTTCCAAGCATGTTAGGGGTGATAGTTTGAAAAGCTTCTTCAATTTTAATCCGAAGTTCTTCCAAATTATTAGACCTTTCATGCCCGTAAACTTTATTTTTGATATAACTCTACAGATTGAAGCCATTAGGAGCAAGATCGGGTGATCGAGCTGGGCATAAAACAGTGGGTTTTTTATGGTTTCTTGGCGCTACACAACCAAACTTTTCAAAATTCTGCACAAACCTATGAATCGTTGATAAGTAGGTTCTGGGCGATTTACAAAATTCTCCAAAAAAAGTTGTTGAATAAGCCTCAATGGTCTGCCTTGATAGTACCATTTGACTATCTTTACTTATTCGGCAACTTCGTAGACATCCATTTTTAGTTTTAAAAATGTATTATTTCACTTAAGAACTTATCAATCTGTTTCTCGAGCAAGGCAGAAATAAAACAAAATAATAAAAACAAAATAAATTTCCAAAAGATAACACTGCAGCGTGCTTCCACCTCGGTCGTACGGCATCTAGAGTAAATTGGACTTGATTCCCCCTATGTTCGCAGTAGCCTGAAACTCATTGTATACGTTTTCGTGTGGGTGACAGTGAGATCCGCTATATTATGCGCTTTATCTCCTTAATATTTCTGCTAACGGCACAGAAAAATGGGATCTTTCTTATCTCTCGTTGCACCGCTACGTATACAACCTTAGAGCTAATAGAGAACTGCTGACAATTCTAAATGGAATCAGTTATCGATGAGTCAGAACGTTGGGTCTTTTTTTATTTCGTTAACACAGACGTGTGTAGAGATATAAACTGGAAAATCGTTTTTAGCGAAAACGTCATTTAAGTGTACTTAATACAGGGTATTTTAAAATTTAGCATCAAGATTTTAAGGGCATATTTTTCAGGTCAAAATAAAACATTTTTCCTATAAACGTGGGTCTGCAAAGACTTTGTTGCCGACCTAGAGAGCGTTAAAATATTATATTAGGTTGCCCTCCCCCCTTTCATTAAAAATGTTAATTAAATTTAGCGAATTACAAAAAATGATTTATTTAAAAAAAATATTGTCGCACCCCTGTACAACCGGTTTGTTTACCCTGCTCAGTTATAAAAATACAATTATTGATATTTTGCTTAATTAATCATTTGAAAGAATTATCTGGGTTCTTATTTTAACAAGTTATTTAAAGTTTATATTTTTATTTATAATTTTATCTCTTTGGAAGCCTAGGAAGTTAAATGGTAAAGAGAGCTCCCTAAGTTGAGAACATGATAGTTTATAAAAGGCCTTCATTTATTATTATAATAAAATTATTACAATGTTTAATTTTTCATTTGACTCGACTTCCTATGTTAATAATGAAACCCAAAAACACCTTGTTGCCTTTTTTGCTCGGTCAACGGTTCTTTTGTTTTTTACCATCCCACTTAGCATAAAACAGGACTAACATCAAAACACACGAAAAACAATATATTTTTTTTTGTGTTTGAACGAGAATCACATTAAAAAAACTTTTTTTATGTTTTACATACAAAAATAGAAAGCCGCCTATGAAGCGGTAGAAAGATGTTGTTTTTCACGTGTTTTGTTGATAGTCCTGTTTTGTGCTAAGTGGGATGTTATCATAACTTTTTGACGAAAACTTTAAACAAAGTTGTTTTATAATTTTATGTTTTTTGACCTGGTTAAACGTCAAAATGAAGATGGTTTATAATTTCAGGATGTTTTAACCTCGTTACGATAGATCAAAATAAAGTTGTTTTGTAATTCACAAAATGTTATGTTTTCTTTAAAATAATTGTCTTTACTTTTTACTTTAAACAAAGGAAAGCGTCTGCGTATACATGTTCATACGAAAAAGATTTTTATTTTTTTCTTTTCTGTACGTGACAACTTTAAAAAACCATTAATGTAATTATAGAGTTTTTTTCGTTTCCTTTATAAGTTTCTATGCGGGATTTTTGGCAGGGATATTTTGATAAATGATAATTACGTACTCTTAAAATTAATAATAGATGGAAGAATTAAAGGCAGAAGAGGTCCGGGTGGTACATGAATATCATTTCTTAGAAATCTTAGACGATGGTATGTGGTATAAGGCGCAAATCGCGCCAGTGGCGTACGCAGAGATTGGCCTTGGGCTCACCAGCGATCCGAAGGCATTTGATTGGAGGGGATAAAGGGCATTTTCGCAACTAATATTGAAAGCAATTCCCAAATTACCCTAAACTTTGAGATTTCTTTAATTTTTGTTTGGTCAAAGAAATAAGAAACACAAAATACTTTGTAAAATATACTTAAATTTCCCAACTGAACCTTCATATTTTCCAACTGCAAGCAGCAGGGAGCCCCCCCATTCCCCCCTAGGGATCGCCGGTGCTTGGGCTGTACCTACAGGGGCGGTCACAGGATTTTTTTAAAATAGGGGCCACCTGGTATGTGTGTATGAAAAAAAAACACTCATATTTAATAGCAAGGGCGGATCTAGTTTCACTTCAGAACAAATTTAGGTCCTTAAATTCATGTCTGAAATGCGTCGTTTTACATTTACGCGTTTTTAATGTCGCTTGCTTATAATTACCCTAAAATTGTAACAATCAATCATGTTATAGCGCCGCAGGCGATTTTTTTTAAATGAAATATAAAATTCTTCACGTTTCTTAACGGCGCAATTTTTAAGAAAATAGTACTAAAAAAACATTTTTTACATGTTTTAAAGGCTGATGACAAGTTTATTCCAAAAATTCTTGGAATATTTTGATTTATTTAACGTTTTTTGTGAATTTCATAGTCTACGTGGTAAGGGGATTCATCTCCCTTATCCCACTCTTGTGCGTACGCCACTGAATCGCCAACGTTTAGGAGATGTCTTAGCCGTTTACACAGTCGAAAAGAATTATATGGTAGGTATCAAAAAAGTTAAAATTAAAATCGCGAAACATTCAATCCATTATCAAAATCTTTATTAAAAGAACGGGATAAGAAAGAAACCGGAAAAAAAAATCAGAACAAGATATTATGAAAATTGTTACTTAAACTCGCTCTTAGTCAATCTGAACTGATTTAAATGGGACACATTTAATTTTTCTGGAAAATTTGTAATTTAGCAGAAAAACGACCAAATTTAGCTGTTTATAAAGTAGGTCAAATTTTAAATTGAAATTCATTTTAAATCCTCCGGAACAATTTCAATATGACAGCTGACCTTTAAACACAATAACTAAATGAAAGTGTTAAAAAATTGATCCCATTCGCAAGTTTTACCTATAAAAAAATGTAAATAATAATTTTTCAATGTATTTAATTATCTATCCATGGGAAAAGTTAAAAAGTTTATTTCTGTCGGACATAGTGGATTTAACTTTCATCCCAAGTGGTAAATCTCATTAATTTCAAAAACTATGTCAAGGGTTTAAAAGTTTAAACTTTTAACGACCTGCACCACAACCAATCTGGTCTATAATAATTAAATTATAAAGAGTTAACTCCACGGTAAATAAATGAAGTTAGATTTACACCGAAACTTTCCACATTTACGATAGTCAGGGAACTAGTGACATATTTCATCCTCGACATGTGTAAAGCAGACGCTAGCTCTACGATGAAATAGTAGTTTTAACAACTATCGGGTAAAATGGTGCTTTTTTTACAAGCGTTGGGTTAACTAACGAGCGCAGCGAGGTATTTAAAAACGAGAGTAAAAAAGCACAGTTTAGCCGCGAATTGTTAACACTATTTTTTTAATACCTTTATCATTAAATCCAAGAAAAACAGGAAAATACTTTTAAAAATCTCGAACAAAGAGAACTTCTCGCAACACACCATCTTTACACTATAAATCAAGGCGGCTGGTAAATGAAATAACAATCGATTCCATAGCGATGTGTCTTTTTATTTGTTGACGTTCATATTTTGACGATATTTTTGAACGATTTTTTTGTAAATTCTTGGTGAAAACTGGCGGAATAGCTTAATCCCGTGAGATTTTTTATGAAGGAGTTTTATGACTATGTGGGATTAATAGCTTTTTAGTCACAGAATCAAATATTACCCGGTGTTTTGTTCGCATTCGTGTAGAAGGGGTTGATATGACGACATCTTTCAAGATGGCGACCAAAAATCATAAAACATACAACTTTCGCATCCGGGGCATGGTTGTACTCAATTTCATATACCTTAAGGGCGAGAATTCCAAAAAATTCACCTTTAAGGTCATCCGACCCTAAATGACCTTGAAAATCGCAAAATACAAGATTTTTGCCATTTTCTCTTCAAAAAATGTTAATAATTCGACGTTATCAGCCCAATTTCAAATGTACCTCAAACTATTAGGCATGTATGCGAAATTCGATCCTTAGAGTTTGATGCAGTTTGCAGCTTCATGACCTTAAAAAATACCTCGGTGAAATTAAGATATTGCAAAAATAACATACTTAAGGGCGCTATTCATCAACTATTAAAGCGAAGAGGACCAAATTTGGTAAGAAACATAAGAAGGTCAAGTCCAGTAACATTGTCGAAAAAATCTGGTTTAGCTATGATGCGTTTCAATATGGCGGGTGATATATTAAAATGGTGACTTATAACCACATTTTATTTTATCCAATTTTGTAAAAAAGCAAAAATGACAAGGTGGCCATCACTTCTTGTTGACTTATTGCCGCTTACTATGAAAAAAAAGTTTAGTTGATTCATGACCTTTATTGACCTTGAAAATATCACGTAAAAGTGAAAAACCAGCTTTTTATAGTAATTTTTTCCAAATTACCACTACACAAAAACTGTAAGCGCCGGAGGTGAAATTAACATCTTAGCCATATATAAACACCTCATGTTAAAACTCCCTACCATTTTTTTTGATCTGGCGGTCTAGATGTTGGTGATAAAGAAGTTAAATTATGGAGATTTTTTTAAATGACAAAAATTGTGTTTTTCTGCGATTTTCAAGGTCATTTAATGTCGAATTTTTTCGGAATTATCGTCCTCGAGTTATATGAAATCGAAATTTTCGCTATTTTGGAAAATGACATCTAAAACACCTGGTCCAGAATATGGCAATGTATATCTAACTTCTGCTAACTCTCTTATAGGTAATTTAAATGAGTTTGCTAGACATATAAGTAGAACATAAAATTTACAGTTTTGAAAAAAAAAATAAAAAAATATAGGTCATTTTTACCGAGGTATAGTATAAACATCTGGGACACCAGTCAAAAAAAAATGGTGGGGAGGATTAAAATAAAGTGTTTATCTAACGCAAACATATTAATTTCATCTCCGGAACTTAAAGTTTTTCCGTAGTGGTAAATTAAGATTGACGCTACAAAAAGCTAGTTTTTAATGTAAACATGGTATTTTCAAGGTCAATCAAGGTCATGCATCAACTAAACTTTTTTTTCATAGTAAGCGGCGATAAGTCAACAAGAATTGATAGCCATCTTGTCATTTTTGCTTTTTTACGAAATAGGATAAAATAAAATGTGGTTATAGGTCACCATTTTGATATATCAGCCGACATATTGAAACGCTTCATAGCTGAACCCAATTTTTTTTTCTTACCAAATTTGGTCCTCTTCGCTTTAATAGTTGATGAATAGCGCCCTTTAGTATGTTATTATTGCAATATCTTAATTTGACTAAAGTATTTTTCAAGGTCATGAAGCTTCATACTGCATCAAACTCTAAGGATCGAATTTGGCGTACATGCCTAATAGTTTAAGGCACATTTGAAGTTGGGCTGACAAAACGCCGAATTATTAAGATTTTTTTGAAAAGAAAATGGCAAAAATCTTATTTTTTTGCGATTTTTAAGATCATTTGAGGTCGGATGACCTTGAAAGTATTTTTTTTGGAATCCTCGCCCTCGAGTTATATGGAATCGAGTATAATTATGCCACTGTTGCGCAAGTTATTTGTTTTTTGATTTTTGGCCGCCATCTTGAAAGATGTCGTCATATCAACCCCTTCTACACGAATACGAACAAAACATCCAGTAACACTTGATTGTGTGACTAAAGAGCTATCAATCCCATATAGTCACAAAACTCCTTCATAAAAAATCCCACGGACTTACACATGCCACTTCACTATAGGCAAGAATAATTATATTTTTTCAATATTACTATATTCCGCCATTTCTCTTTAACTTTGGGTGAAAAACGGACAGAAATCTTTTATCGAATCCGTGATCAAAAAAAAAGTTTTTTTGTATCGGTAACCAAAAAAGCCATGCTTTAGTTATCTGCAGACAGTTACTAAAATCATCTTTTGGATGAAGGTATAAAAAAAAACTTTATTAGACATTTTTATATCCTGCGCAATAAAGGTAACAAACACTCCTATTTAAAAAAACCATCACCGAACAGTATTACATAGGGAAGGTGATTTCCAAAATCACCCCCCTTCCCTAGTAGGTTTGGACTTAAGTGCTACACTTTTGCCGTACAGCGGAAAAAGGATGAACTCGCAAAAAATGCCAAAATTAGTTTTTATTTTTTTGAAATATCCTTTTTTCTGCATTAATGTATATTTTTATCCTCTTAATATCTTAAAAAATAAGGATAAAATACCTTGTCAAATAACTGACATGCACAAATTTCGTGGTCGTGCAGAGGAAAAACATATACTTAACAATTTATTAATATTTTTACAAAAGGAAAATAATGTAAGAGCTCTTACCTTTAAAACTGTTCTTTTGTTGGATCCGATTGGATAATTTGTCACAATTTAAGAGGAAAGGAATTAATTGGTCCGAAAAAAATTGTCTCGAAAATGAAATGACGGGAAAATCAAGTCGCTAGAAAATATATGCCTAGAATTAAATTTAAACGAAGTATATTTTTATAGAAACACAAAATGTCAGAAAATATTTTTCACAAAAATAATTTAATAGAAAAATAATAATGCCGAACCACAAAATTCAAGAACCGAAAATGATTTGAATCGATATCTACGAATTCAATTGCTACCCCAACGAGCATTTGGACGTTATATTAAGTTATCGTCACGTAGCTTCAACGTCCATCAGTCTTCCTGAGGACTCGATTTAGCACCTAAGTGGGGATTCAAAGTTCGAGTCGTTTCGACGTGTTTGGTCAAATATAAGGTCAAATTACGTAGACCCGTGACCCAAAGTTTTACTGTGCACACCAAGTTTAAACTTATTAGGTAAAAACTTTTATATTTCTAAACAAACACATCCCAATGAAATGTGGATGACAACAATTATTATCTTACTTATTGTAGGTAACTGAAAAAAGTTAGTTTTACACATTCTATGGATCCAAATCTTCCAACGAAGTTCTGTTTACTGATAAATATAATTTAAATAGACTTTAAAAAAACAGAAACCCACAAAAATAATTCAAAAATATTAAGAAATTAATTTAAAAAAAATTAACCTAAAAATAGAATATTTATAAGGAAGCCCGTTTCTTATAGTAAAACATTATAGGCATTTAAAAAATGCATGTTAGTTGCCAAAAAATGAGTTAATTTACGTATTAAGCATTTAAAATGAAAAAATAAAATGTATTGTTGTAATGGCGCATTGATGCTAAACGTTTAAAATGGCGTTTCGGGAACCGACCAAATTTGTAATGATTATTTACCTATTCGGACAAGAACACCTTCGGCGATGTCGCCTTGTAGAACGACCCGACCTAGAATATTTTAGTATAATTAATTGTCCCAGACAGCATCATTCGTACCATGAACGTACATTTTACATCCATTTTACGCCTTTACGTCCCGGGACCTACTAGGTACGTACAATGTACGTACAAAAGTGTACGTAAAACGTACGTACATTGAAAACGTATTTTTACGTTATATTTAGGTCTTTTCTTGTACGTACTTACTACGTTATTAAGTTGTCATAACTTCCACGTAGTTCATTTACGTAACATTTCTCTTACTTGTAAAGCAAACATTTGTATAAATATTTTTCATTCTCTTAAAATAATTGATATTTTATGAATACTCATCTTCCGTCAGAAATTCTTTTCCCGGAGGGTCAACCAGGAGAGAGGAGTACTGAGGAGTTTTTGGGCTTTAAAATCGCCGCCTCCCCCCTAGGCATAAAAAAAAATTTTTGTGGTATTTATTTACGTACCTTAAGGTACGTACCAAAAACGTCTCCTGTACGTACCTTGTACGTACATCGTACATTTTACGTCCAATTTACGTCTTTTATTGGTCCACCGCAGGAAGTGCGTCCTTGGTACGTACACAAATGTACGTACATGGAACGTATTTTCCATGTCCCAAGGACGTACCTAAGACGTACATAGCGTTGGAAAGTGCACGTAATATGTACGTCCCTAATACGTACAATTGACTTAGCGTACGTATTATGTACGTACTCTTCGTCCGAGCCTTAGGTACGAGGTACGTACTTGGTACGTAACTTTGCTGTCTGGGGTAGGTCACGCACCCACGTCGGTGGACCTTGGAATAGTTACATTCAATAAATAAAAGTTTGGCAACGTCAATTTTATTACAATTACACTTTAAAACTCGTCGTAAATATAACGTCAAATGAATTGGACGTTATACCGGATGTCCCAAGGTGAGTAGCCTATTAGATTATTTTGGAAACTATACAATAGAAACTTTTAAACTTTCTATTCTAACATAAGTCAAGTGTTGCTATTTACAGGAAATCTGGGCAACAACTTTGTTATTTTCAATGAAATACCCTGTAAATATTTGCATCTTATTTCTTTCTTCTTCGTCCTTACACCTAATATCCATTTTTTAATTTTTTCATGATATTTTTTGATTGTTTGGTTTTGATATATCTTTATTTGTGATCATTTGTTTTGCCAATATTTCTTAGTAATGATTTATTTGCTGCTTGCCTTCAAGGGCTAGAAAGTTAAAAGCCGTTCCTAATTTATCAGACGAACACAAAGATTAGAGAATGAGGCACATGTAAGAGAGTAAACAAGCATGGACTCGTAGAATGCATATTTTTAAATTTTTATTTTTAACTTCTGGGATGGTATATGTGATTCAATTACCATCTTTAATAACTTATTACACACATAAAACGCTACCTTGGTATGAATGGGATCTTGTAATCCATATTCCTAGGAAGGTGGCAATTGTTATCAATGTATTTGCTTTGAAAGCTAATGTCATTCTGCCAATTAATCACTGTATTAAGAGTAAGAAAAAAATTGTATTTATAAAATGAGCTTTAGGCTACTGCGAACATAGAGGGAATCAAGTCCAATTGACTCTCCGTGCCGTGCGACCGAGGTGGATTCGAAGCACGCTGCCGTGTTATCTTTTGAAAATTTATTTTGTTTTATTTCTGCCTTACTCGAGAAACAGATTGGTAAGTTCTCAAGTGAAATAATACATTCTTAAAACTAAAAATGGATGTCTACGGAGTTGCCGAAAAAGTGCAGATGCAAGGCAGACCATTAAGACTTATTCAGAACATTTTTTGGAGAATTTTGTAAATCGCCCAGAACCTAGTTTATCAACGATTCATAGGTGTTTGTAGAATTTTGAAAAGTCTGATTGTGGCCAAGAAACCATAAAAAACCCACTGTTTTGAATGACGAGCAGGAAGTATGAGATGTGATGATTTGCGCTGCAGTGGAGGAAAATCGAAAGTTAACTAAGCACCAAATTGCCGAAGCAGCCACTGTCTTACATGTTCTCAAAAAGAATGGTTATCATTCTTACAAAGCGTCAAAAACGCATCAAATTTTTCCGGAGGACAACTATCGTCGTATGGAATTTTACGAAACAATGATGGAAAGGGTTAATCGTGATGAAAACTTTCTGAGATCTATTCTTGTCACAGATAAAAGCACTTTTCCATTATTGAATCGTGATAACCCAACACCCGTTCGATATTGGTCGAGGGAAAATATGCATTTGTATTTTGACGTACGAACACAGTATCCCCAAAAACTAAATGTTTGGGGGAGTATTGGTATGGTCCTAGATACTTGAATCTACTGCACCAGCATATTATTCCAACTGCTAGGCAGTTGTTAGGTGTGAGATTTGGTGAAACATGCTTCCAACAAGATAGTTGTCCCGCTCACAATGTTGGCCTTGTTAGGGAATATGATAATGTATTTCCTAATCGGGTTATAAGTGCACGGGGAACTATTTAATGGCCAGCTCGATCACCCGGTCTTGCTCCTAATGACTTCTATCTGTGGAGTTATATCAAAAATAAAGTTTACGGACATGAAATAGTTTGGAAGAACTTCGGACTTAAATTTAAGAAGCTTTTCAAACTATCACCACATGTTTAGAAGGGGTTTTTGTAATAGGCTCGGATATTGTATAGCCCAGCAAGGAAGACTTTTCGAACATTTGCTCTATTTCTTTTTTTTTGACTGGGAGAATCTTTTTGGTTTTTAGAATGTATTATTTTATTTTGTGAACTTACTTTTATTTTGTTTCTCCTTATTATTTTCATTGTAACACGTTGTAATTGAAAATAAAACGCTCTAATTTATCAGTGACAAAATTACTTTATAAAAATTTACGTATTTATTGACCAAATTCCGGTTTCATTGACTACTACGCTTCACATGGCACCGTGGTTAGAGCCGTATTAAACGCAATCCGCGAACGGTGATTGCAAGCCTGAGTGTTGGTTGCTCCACTGATTGGTGTGCGGTGTCCCTGCGTGTTTGTACACTGGCAAATTGGACTTCTTCCGGCCTATGTTCGCAGTAGCCTGAAGCGCTCTGTATACGTAATTTATATGTATATTGGTACTATCAGTGAAAATGAGAACTATGTCGACTTAACTTTCTCTTATTTTTTTTTAATTTAAAACTGAAGCGATAACTGGGGTAAATGGTCTGAATGAGCTTGATATGTTTAGTAAACCATGAAACGTGTGGACAAACGCATTTTCAATATTAGACAATTAAAGTAAATATTTCAACGCATCGGTTCGAAATAAAGCCAAAATACACTACATTTTTGACTTGCTCATGCCATGTTTCGAACGATGCCCGCTCTTTTGACGGGTGCGATGACACAAAAGCTGACAGCAATCGATGCGTACGGAGTGATGAACGTATCGTTACGTCCATCCCAACGCGCGCATCGACTGCTGTTAGCAGTTCTATCATCGCACCTTTCAAAAAAGCGGGCATCGTTCGAAACATCGCATAAACAAGTAAAAATGTAGTTTATTTTGGCTTTATTTCGAACGCGGTACGCATACCTTTACCTTTAAGTGTCTATTAATGAATCTGTCAATCTGCTTCAGAGAAACTGACAAGTGAGAACCCCGCTGGAATAGGCGCGTTCTAACCCGTCAGTTTCAATGACGCAGTTTGACTGATTCATGATAAATGAAACATGGATGTGTTCAGGCGTTTCACTTTTTTTATTGCTTAAATATAACTTAACTATAACCTGGCTATGGCTACCTAACCACTAATATTATAATAACATACATTGAACTTGAACGTGCTTTAAATATCTAATAAATCTATACTCGTATTAGTAGTTATTTTCCGCCAGCGGCTGTGAGAGAAATGTTACTTTAAGGTCGTATTTACAATCTGGGGAATTGTTTTTAGCAACACTGTACGGCAAAATTTTACGCGGCAACGCGTAGTCTTTATTTATGTGTATCCACAGTGGAACACCAGATATTTTTTAGCACCAGGTCAAAAATTTGGGGTTAGGTGACTTAATTTGACTTTTCGCGTTCTGTGCCGTTAAAAATCAAGTAAAATACTAAAATAAAAGAAAACCATTTACTGCAGAATTACCTGCTGAAAAAACGCTACCGACCTACGTATTAAAGTAACTGGGTGTAATGCTTAAGGTTGCATTTACAGGTGCATTTATAATTGAATTGGAAACACTTCCGCTAGCTGATACCGACAACAAGTTAACTTAAACGCATGCAGATTTAAAAATCGGCTACTGGCGCTAGACGAAATAATAATCTATGCCGCAATAATTTAAATTTAAAAAAAAATGGTTGAATCAAAATAAAAACAAAATAATATGAGGTTATGGGCGCCGAATGTTTCTATGCGAATTCCTAGTAATCCCAGCGAGCCAGTAAAGTTCTCTTGGTTCTTTGATAAACTCGGGGTAAATCCCACGCAGCGCTAGGTCTTTTTCGGCGGGCGACCGCACACGCGAAGTGGGTTCATATTTGTTTTAGAACAATGTTTTTGAAAACGCATTTTTGAAAGATAAACAGAACCTCGAATGGTTTTCTGTCAGAATTTTTTAAATTTAAAGTTTGTTGACAAAAAACCTGCAGTTACCATGGAATCGTATAAATTCAGCGATCCATCGGCCAACACTTGAACTGCACAGGCTTTTAGAAAAAAGGAAACTTAGTTTTTATTTTCGCTAGAGCAAGGTAATATATATATATGCAATCCAGAGAAAATTGTGAGTATTTCTCTATTTTTTTTTGTAAATCGGTTTTGTTCTAAACTGCAATTATTTTGAGGCTTTTGGGATAGATGACAGCAGCAGAGCTTTTATTTTGAAAAAAAAATAATTGAGAATTTTGAAAAAAAAAAATTTTGTTAAGCATTTAAAAATGATCACCCCTGCAAAATTTCAGCTCATTCTGGTGTTTAGTTTTCCATATGCACTCCGGCAAAAGATTAAAAAATTAAAGAACAACGCGTTGCCAGTTGTACTTTTTTTACTTAAAATCTGGGGAAAAACTATAGCCTTAATAGGAGTTTTCGAGACACGCGATCGAAATGCGTAGTTGGCAATGAAAGTGACGCCGGATACTAAAGTCTGCACCCCGTTTCATCCAATTAGGGCTGTCATTACTTTAGAAAGTTATAGTAATATTCATATTAAAGGGAAAATCTGATTTTTGATCGAAGTACAATGCTTTTATTGGTCTAAACGTTGCTTTGGCATTAAGGGAAAAATTCTCTCTCTCTCTCTCTCTTTTTTATTGACTCTATCTCTTAGTGAGATAGTATGCCAGCTCAAGTGGTAAAACCCAGGATTGTCTGACTCTAAGTCACCTGTGTTCTGAAATATATGTATATACATATAAACCCCCTTACCCGCTCACCAGACCGGTCCGATGAGCACCCCCTAGGAATACAGTTTTCTTTTCCTAGAAGGATTAAATTTAGACCTAAACCCCTTTGTCGAGGCTAGGTATTTTTAACGTGCTCCACTATCAATATATGATCACACGGGACCGTCCTTTGAATGTCCTCTCCGAGGGACGGTATAGAAACGCATTAGCCTGCCTTCTAGCTAACTCAGCCTACTCCGCTTCATACTGCGTTTTTCCTTAATCTTACAAAATTCTGTAATTTTATAAGAAAAAGTCGAAGTAGACTAACTGTAAGATCCAGGACTTGAACCTGGCATCTCCTGCTTGAAAGTCGCAGCGTTAACCCCGACACCAAGCAGGCAGCTAATGGGAAAAATTCTATCTTGGTTTAATAAAAAATTATCTCAAACGAAATGCATTTCATGAGAGCGCGGTTTTTACAAGTTTTTATTTAACTTGCTGTGTATCTATGTATACAGGGTTCCTAAGATTTTCCTTAGGGATAGAATTTCAACAAATCAAACAGAAATGGCATAGAGAGTTCTGCGTGCACAAAAGAAACAGGTATATTGAGCAATGGTGCCAGTTTGTTATTATCTCCGGACTGCTTTCATGAGAAAAAATTGTCGCCACTCTTTCATTGTGAGCATAAATCATAGTTTCAATAATAACCGTTGACAAGATGTCTGCAAATTCCGCTAGATGACGGCCACACCATGAGATGATCGAAGAAAAACTGGGATTCACAGGCATTGCATTTTTGTTTCCTTTCGAGTCGCTTCAGTTTCGTAAATTTTGTGTTTTTAAAATGCCGTATACTCGAGAAGAAAAGATTTTTATTATTAAAAAATACATAAAAAGTGACAGTGCGGACGAGGTTATTGGGCTTTTTGTTTTTGCGTTTCCAGATCGACCAGTTCCTGTGGCTCAAACTGTCTACAACATTTATCATCATTTTGAAAGGTACGGATGCATAAATGGTTGTAGAAAGTGTTACCACGACGGCGAAATACCAGAGCATCCCGTTCTTCTACACAGGGTGGAATGAGACGAAATGGTATGCGCTTACGTTGAGGCACATAAACCATGTTCGACGAAACCGATTGCGGAGGCACTGGATATTCCCAACAGTACTTGCCAATGGATCCTAAAAAAATACGACTACAAGTCGTTTAAGATTGGGAAGTCGCAGGAATTGCAACCAGGTGATTATTTTCGCCGGTTAGAATATTGTGAGGTTATGAGGGATAAATGTGACAGGAACGAAAATTTTCTATCAAAAGTTTTGTTTAGTGACGAGAAGACAGGTCCCGCGAAAATAAACATCTGCACGCAAGTGTTAGAACGCAACATCCTCAAAAATTAAATGTTTGGAGCGGTATTGACGGGGATCACATTATTGGACCCTTTTTCATTGAAGGGAATTTGAATAGCCAAAAATATGTTGATCTTCTCCAACACCAGGTTTTACTACGGTTGAGGGAACTCAACATAAATTTGAACGAATTGTGGTTTCAGCAATGGCTGTTCATCCCACAATTCACGCCAGGCTACAAATTACCTTCGTCAGGTATTTGGTGATAGAATTATTTCCACGTATGGAAATATCCGATGGCCTCCTCGATCACCAGATCTTGCGCCAAATGACTTTTTACTACGGGGTTGTTGGCACGACAAAATTTTCCAACACCCTCACTTACGGCCTACGACTATACAGGAGTTGAGGGCAAAAATTTTGGAGGCGGGCAACTCTATCACCCCTGAAATGTTGGCTGCTACGCGCCAAGAGCTTTACAATAGATTGGGATATTGTGAGGCTCAAGAAGGGCACAGATTTGAACATCTTATCTAATTAAAAATTAGATGTTTTCAGGTCCAAACCACAGCTTTTTCTTGCTTAAAGGAGGCGGACCCTCCATTATTTACGATACTGAGCGATAAACTCGTTAGGTTGTTAACATTAGAAAGAAATATCTTCGCTTTTAATTAAATTTCTTTCCATTCTGTTCTACTAGTGACATCTATCCGGAAACGGCCAAACCATGCAGCTACTAGCAGCCTAAGAAATCAGTAAACGGCGCTGTTTTTGCAGAGTTTTTTGCTTGCGATATTATTGATTTTAAATAAAGCTGGCCCTACACTACATTTGATATTTTCGAGGTGTTTTATGACATGATCTCGAAACATGTAGCGAACCAATTCTTCAAAACTAGCGGGAGGGTAAAAACGAAAAATAAGGGGCTGCCAATATTTTTAACACCCAAAAAGGGGTGAAAAGATTTATTTTGCTCTGTTTCTTTAGAAAAAACGTTTTTTTACGAAAAACTTGAGCTCTGCCACTTTTTTTATTTTTTTCTTCAACTTTCTCGAAATTTTCGTCATACCGTAGAAAAAAATTATTTCCCCCATAGTCATACTCTACTTTTATTCGAAAAAATTTAGAAACAGACACGGGATCAGTTTTCCTAAAACGGGGGATCTTGGTTTCGAGTGAGAAGATAAAGGGCGCCGCAGGCAAAATTTTTTCAATTAAATTAGCCGAACGCAAAAAGCTTAGAAAAACAAAGCACGAAATAAAAATGGCGCCGCTTACAATTTTTTTTCAATAATTACGTAATTTCGGGAACGCAAAGAAATATGTCTAAAGAGTATAATTTTTAAGAAAAAAATATCAATTTTCTCGCCCTCCTCCACTGGGGTTGCACGGGCCGTGCACAAATTATTTAACGGTCATAGGGGGGTTACAAAACGTTACGTAGGGGGGAGGGGGGTTTTCGACAGCGTTTGCATTTGTGTGAAACTAAGAAAATTTGGAATGAAAATAAGTGAAAAGTTTGTTTTTAGGGGGGGGGTAGTGGTCTTGAAATCATTACGTAATATTAGGGGAGTGGCGTGCCAAACCGTTACAAAACATTACATAGGAGGAGGTCAAAAATTGGTAAAATCAACGTTACGTAATTTGTGCACGGCCCCACATCTGACTGTTCCTTCTTTTTGATTTCGAATCAAAGTGCAAAACCCGGGTTGGACGTTCGAAGGCGTCAACCCGTCCTATTTGTTTGATAAAGTTTCTACGAAAATATCTCAGTCGATTTCTCCGGCCGTGTATGAACGCTTTAGGTTAGGCATTTGCATGTATCTCAGTGCCCAGCCTGTAAACAGTGCGTAAGGACAATGGTTACAAAATGAAAAGCCGAAAAATATTTTTTTTTACGATATGTTTCATCAGTTTGGTATTAAAGTCGAGCAAAAACAATTTTTATTCCAGTCCTAAAGGTATAAAAATGGAAAACATTAGGAAACAACAACCTGGAATGGATTTACTACGTGTAAGATGTAGTGACAACATCGCCCCCTGCCTATCCTTTTCTGCCTAATGTGCTTTTCCGTTTGTCTGCGTCTTATACACGGCGGCTTGGCTTCCTAAGGATTTGCTTAGGAACCTTGTATATGTAACGAACGGACTAGATATGTTTGTTTGGGTGGAATCTTGCAACTTAATTTTGACCAACTTCCCGACATCGGATGGGCTTCAAATTTGGCATGTTTATACAGTTGCGGTGACAACATAGAATATAGTATGACGAAATTGACAGATCCCCCCTACTCGAAGGTGGTGGAAGGGGGTACAGTTGAAGTAGGTCTGATTTCGTTGAAATTTGGGGTTTTGAAGCTCATAGGGATAGAGATAACGAATTTCAAATCATATTTTAAAAATTCAATCTGGCGGATACAAGATGGACTATTATTGGTTATCTTTTGCTAACCAATTTTAACTAACTTCAAATTTGGCATGCCTTTATAGTTCCGGTGATAATACAATAATATGTCATTATTAGGCACCACTCCCCCTGCGAGGGAAGTGGAAGGGGGAAAACACCTAAGTGCGTCGGATTCCAACCAAAATTGGTATACGGGGCATAATGAATTCGAATTTTTGATCAGATTTTGAAAATTCAATATGGCGGATTTAAGATTCGTTACATATATGACGATTTTCGGTCATCTTTTGCTAAGCAAATTTAACTGACTTATCCACATTCGATAGTTCCGGTGAAAATACAATAATATGATATTCTTAGGTACCCGCCTCCCTTTTACGAGGGAAGTGGATGGGGAAAAATATTTAGTTTGTTCGATTTCAATGATTTGAGATTTGAAAATGTCAATATGGCGGATTTAAAATAAACGATTTAGGGCAAAAATCTGAAAATTAAAAAATAAATTTTTATTCAAAATGAAGCTTTTATTAAATGCACTCAAAAGTAGAATATTTTTTATCTTTCTTATACCATAATAAAAGCGATGGGCGCAAATTAAAAATTTAAACTTTACGGTGACAAACAGAGAACTATAAAAGAAGAACTAAATTCTTTTTCTATTCGAATGATAAACAGAATGCTTTCATCTAAAGAAGCTGAGAACGGGTGAGATTGCCGTGCTTGCTAAGGTTTTGAAAATGTCCTTAGGTTATAGAGTAATACAACTGTTTCTTAGGTGAATCGTCGATGTGACCGATGTACCATATCTAAAGTTAATATTTTTTAATTTGCGCCCATCGTTTTTATTATGGTATAAAAAAAAAAAAAAATTACACAGGCCGACGTTTTTGAACTTTTGAAAAGTTACAGAAAGAAAATCCACTGTTTCTAACTAATTTAGGGTTGCTGAGTGCGAATATGATAACCGTTTTCCTCCATTAGCTCGTATTTTTGTGTAACGCATAGTTGCCAATTTTACCATTATTTACTGGGCGCACAAACTATTATCATGTTTATCAGTCAAATAAATGACGTAAGTGATGATGAATACGAAATTAATTTGATAAATACACCAATAGAACTAGAATACATTTATCGACGATTATTATTTGTTAAATAAAATCAATTAAAAACTATTTATTAAGTCAGTATAATAGTATTACATACACAGAATGTGTGCAATATGTACTTCAATAAAAATGCGAAAAAGACCATCAGTTTTACTTTTTTCTTTTATGAAACGACGGATATTCTCTTTTTACTGACCAGCAGTAGTCTATCATCATTGCAGAGTCCCAACGTCCTTGATATCGAGTTTCCATCGTTCTTATATCCTTATGAAACCGCTCTCCCATTTCATCGCTAACCTCTCCAAGATTTTTCGGAAAGAAGTCGAGATGTGAGTGAAGAAAGTGGATTTTCAAAGACATGCGACATCCCAAAGCTTTAAATGAGACCAGAAGTAGCTGCACCAGTCCTTCGTAATTTTCGTCTTTATTTTTGCCCAAAAAACGTTTCGTAACATTGACAAAGGCACGCCATGCATCTAATTTCTTTTCATTTAAAGTCTGTTCAAACAATTCATCACGCATCAATTTACGAATATCAGGTCCTATAAAAGTTCCTTCCTTTAATTTAGCATCACTTAATTTTGGAAAAAACTGTTTAAGGTAACTAAATCCTGCGCCCTCTTTGTTCAGTTCATAGCTTTGACAAAATTCTTCATGAGGCCCAACTTAATATGGAGAGGGGGCAACAGGATCTTGGCTGGATCTACCAGAGGCTCATACTTGACATTGTTAGTACCGGGCCTAAATGACTCTCTAGGGGGCTACTCTTTTTGTAAGTAATGTTTAGTTGTAGCTCTTGAGTCCCAAAGACACAAAAAGAAACAGTATTTTGTAAATCCACCTTGCATACCAAGTAATATTGCAATAACTTTCAGATCTCCACAAATTTGCCAGCTATGTTGTTTGTAGTTGATATGATTTAGAATTAGGGCGAGATCTTCATACGTTTCTTTCATCGAAATAGACCAATTCCAATATGCAGTAAAACTACTTTGAGACTACTTTGATAAATCTTTGAAAAGACGCTATTCGGATGGATTGTGTTGAATTTGTAACTCGGTCATCAGTTCATTTAAGTAAACCTTCCATTTTGTAATATTCTGAAAAAGGTTCATTCCTTTTTCTGTATTGAGTGTAAGTAGTTCCCGGAACCAGCAAATTCCACTGTTTCAGTCTGGCACCTAAAAGTTGAGCTTTCTCTTTTGAAAGTTGCAAGTCTCCAACCAAATCATTTAATTCATTTTGCAGTATAAGGTGAGGTTTATCCTTTAAAAGGAAGGTACTGTCTCTCGTATCTTCATCCGAGGATGTTGATGTTGTATCCTCATAAGTTTCTGTTTGCAATCTTTTGTCAGTCAATCTTTCTGTTATATCTATTGTTTCCCAGTTTTTTGGCGGAGTAGGTATCGGTAAAGATTCTCCATGCGGCACTGGTCTTATTGCGGATGGCAAGTTTGGTTACTGAATGGCACGTTGTTTCTTCTTATTAGCTGCTATTGTATTTGTCAAACAAATATAACAGTTGTCATGATGATTCCGGGGCTCTCTCCATATCATGGGAATTGCAAAGGGCATGCTTTTTTTACTTCCTTTCAGCCATGCCGTAAGGGTCGCATAACACATTAGGCAGCATACATGAGGATCCCAGCTTTTATCTCGATCACCGATTTTGCAGTTGAAATAAAAATAGTATGCTTTCTTGACAACATCATTCATCGGTCTAATCTGTGACTGTACCGCAAATACTCCACAAATGTAATAAAATCGGTCCGGTGAATTTTTACAAACTCTACGAGAAGAACCTGACATGTTGCAAAAGCGGAAAAACGGCACACAATTTAGAGCTAGAGTATCTACTAAGAAGACAACAGCACGAATTTAGAAATCAAAATCAATGAAACACACGTAAAATACTCTTAAATGATCACTTATGTTATGTATTAAAAGGAAACTGACTTGACATTTGCGCGCCTCATAATCTAGAAGGTTCGAGCAAATCCGCGACTCCGCGCCATTGTCGCCACATAGACAAGGCAGTCTTACCTGCTCGGACAAAACAATAGCCAATGACAAAGTGCTTAAGGCTCTCCCGGCCCACTACCATTAATTAACAATTGCCAAAACTGTTATTTTGATAGAAACTCAAGCCGACCTTTGAGAATATACTAAAAACGGCAGCCACGCATAACGTGAAATTACGAGCTAATGGAGCAAAACTGTTATCATTGCCATAATCAGCGATCCAAAATTAGTCAGTAAAAATGGTTCTCCTTTCTGTAACTAAACTGACGTCAGCCTGTGTTATTTTCTACTTTTGAGTGCATTTAGTAAGACCATGTTCTTTAAAAAAAAAATTATACAAATTTATTGGTAATTCTTTCTATATAGATACGTGATCGCAAAACGTCTCACTATACAGACCGCTTCAAGCTACTGCGAACATAGGGCGGAAGAAGTCTAATTTGCAAGTGTACGTACATGCAGAGACACCGCACGCCTATCAGTGAAGCTACCAATACTCAGGCTTGCGATCACCACTTGCATGACTTTCTTTTGGTATTTAGTACGCCTCTAACCACAGTGCTGTGTGGAGCGTAGTCAATGAAACCGGAATTTGGTCAATAAATACGCAAATTTTTATAACGTAATTTTCTTATTTTTTGTCACTGATAAATAAGAGCGTTTTATTGTCAACTGCTCAGATTTATCAGTGACGACGTGTTACAATGAAAATAATAAGGAGAAACAAAATAAAAGCAAGTTCTCAAAATAAAATAATACATTCTAAAAACCAAAAAGATTCTCCCAGTCAAAAAAAAATTAAAGCAAATGTTCGAAAAGTCCTCCTTGCTCGGCTAGACAATATCCGAGCCTACTATAAAAACCCCTTCTAACGTTTCCAAGCATGTTAGGGGTGATAATTTGAAAAGCTTCTTCAAAAACAGATAGAAGTCATTAGGAGCAAGATCGGGAGATCGAGCTGGCCATAAAATAGTTCCTCGTGTACTTATATGGATATATAAGATATTCCCTAACAAGGCCAACATTGTGAGCGGAACAACCATCTTGTTGAAACCATGTTTCACCAAATCTTACACCAAACAACTGCCTAGCAGTTGGAATAATGTGCTGCTGCAGTAGATCCAAGTATCTAGGACCATTCAAATTGCAATTTCCGTTAATAAAAAATGGCCCAATTACGTGTTCCCCTATAATACCCCCCCCCCCAAACATTTATTTTTTGGGGATACTGTGTTCTTACGTCAAAATACAAATGCAAATTTTCCCTCGACCAATATCGAACGTGTGTTGGGTTATGACGATTTGACCATTTGACCATCTGCACTTTTTCGGCAACTTAGTAGACATCCATTTTTGGTTTTAAAAATGTATTATTTCAATTAAGAACTTACCCATCTGTTTCTCGAGCAAGGCAGAAATAAAACAAAATAATAAAAACAAAATGAATTTCCAAAAGATAACACTGCAGCGTGCTTCGAATCCACCTCGGTCGTACGGCACGGAGAGTAAATTGGACTTGATTCCCCCTATGTTCGCAGTAGCTTGAAGCGGTCTGTATAGACACAAGCTGCAGTGAAACATTGTTTTCCGAAAGAGTGCTGATTACCACCTATGTAATCTAACATCTAACATGTTCGAGATCAAAATAACTGTTAATATGAATGCAATTAAAATTAGTTTTTATCTGGACTGCCGCCAAAACTAAATTAAAAAAATATTCCTCGCAAATCTAGAGGAGTGGGTATTAATTTTTTTAGAGATATTAAGTTAAACTTCTATGTCTATTAAATTTTGATCCAAATACAATGGTGACATTAAACCATCTTCTGTCTTTTATGGTGTAATCTTTGGCGAAGTTCGGAAAGGGTTTTAAATATTTAATTAAGAAATGATGAACAACAAAGAATTTTCGTTTGTGAATAATATAGAGCGCGCAAAGGAAAATGTTGTTAATTAATTTCAATTAATAATTAATCCTGCTTTCGTCTTCACTTAATAAGAGCCTGTTTCATTAGCAAAATTTACGATACGCAGCTCTTGGGTACTGGACATTCAGCAGCCGGCCGTTTGGGCGGCAGAAAAGAAAAAACCTTGACAAAAGTTAGTTTTTAAAATGCCCCAAAAAATAGTAGCATTCGCGCGCCCTCTACCGAAAAGAAAACAGAAAAATATATATTTTTTTATTTTTGTAGGAACTCATATTTGGTGTATTATGTTCCTAATACGAGTTTTGCACGAACAGTTTATTTTTTTTTAACAAAAATCCAAGTTCTAAAAATTTTGCCATCTGCTGTAATGAATTGGAGGAAATGCTGAAACAAATCGATTTTGTTTGTAAGGGGGCACTTGAAATTTGTGTAGCTTGCCCCCCTTTAAGGGGTAAACTCTACCCCTATATTTTGAATAGGGTAAGTAGGTCGAGTGATACCTTGTTTTGAGGGTCTCTCGACTGTCTTATAATCTAGTAAAAGTTTTGAAATCTGTCAATTGGTTTTTGAGATATTTACTTTTAAAATAAGCTCAAATTATGAAGATAAATTTCACTCCTCGTATATATCCAAGAAGAAAAAATGCAATGACTGTTAAAATATTGGGGACTATTTGTAACTAATATTCCAACAATGACAAATCCAAAGTCGACCCCCATTTCCTTTTCAAAATATAGAGGTAAAGATTACTTGAATAAGCAGCATTTTCTCCGATTCTTTAGTTTCTGAAAAAAATCCTGGTGGACCTTCTTAAATGGCCAACCATGTATGTAAAAAAACCTTTGCACGAAGAATAAGGTACCCACGTAGGAAATCACCCGTGGATATTACTCTGAATTTTGTTAATAAATAACGACTCCATTCACCTAAAATCAATGGTACCATTTTCTCAAAAACCTCATCCAATCCAACCCTTCTTAATACAAACTTAATACTGAGAAGGAGTGCAAAAATGATATTCAAGCATTTTAAAGCAATGTTGAGTTCGTTACTAAAATCATTCCAAAATTTTGGTTCATTGAAAGTCTAGTAGGGGAAGTGGGCCTAAAATGGGATAATAAGGTAAAATGGAATTTGACGCTGCTTAGTTAGTGGGTACTAATTTTCTTTACCGTGGTCGACAAGCAGTCGTTTTGTCAAATGAGTCACCACGAGCACGAGGATAAATTGGTTATTATATATGCTTTTTCCGCTATAGTATATGGATTTGGCTCCCATCAAATTTTCTGTTTTCGCTATTAGTGCACCAATAAAAAAGTAAAGTTAGTTTAAGCATTTTATATGAGATCGGGATAAAATGGAGTGTGGTTAAAATGGCGTGTTGTATTTGTATGTATCGGCCATCACCAAAGACATTCAACTAAGCCATCGCATTATAACCAACGCATATTTTGTTGAGATTTACCTTTTTATCACATTATTATACGAATAAGCATTTTATTTAGCTTTTTTGGGTTCTTTTGCTAAGCTATTTCCTTTACGTTTGATATGCGCGTTATTAAGACAAAATGGGAAAGTGCTGGTTTCTTCAACATAACACCCCAAGCAGCAAAATGACGTCGGCTTACGTCGGAATCTAGTGATATATGCTTTTTTCGCTATAGTATATGGATTTGGCTTCCTTCAAATTTGCTGTTTTCGCTATAAGTGCACCAATAAAAAAGTAAAGTTAGTTTAAGCGTTTTATATGAGATCGGGATAAAATGGAGTGTGGTTAAAATGGCGTGTTGTATTTGTATGTATCGGCCATCACCAAAGACATTCAACTAAGCCATCGCATTATAACCAACGCATATTTTGTTGAGATTTACCTTTTTATCACATTATTATACGAATAAGCATTTTATTTAGCTTTTTTGGGTTCTTTTGCTAAGCTATTTCCTTTACATTTGATATGCGCGTTATTAAGACAAAATGGGAAAGTGCTGGTTTCTTCAACATAACACCCCAAGCAGCAAAATGACGTCGGCTTACGTCGGAATCTAGTGCGGTACAACGTACGACGTAGCGAAATAACGACGAGTAACAATGCATGCGTCAGGAATGTTTGCTTGTCAGGAAAGTTAGAGAAGTTTAAAATTTAATAATGGGACATAATTAATTGTCGACAAATTGAAAATAGACTCATTTAACCTATTTTTTTATAATGAAGACAATTTATTTGGGATTATGAAAATACATCAAAATGTTCATAAAAACTCGACAAAATTCTATTTTTTTGTACCAAAAATGTTTGGTTATCATATTAAAATGGCGTGTCCATCGCCGACCTTTCTTGTACCATGACCGACTTCTCTAATTCGCAAAAACGAAAACGCGAATTTCATCGCTAACTTACCACTGCTTTCGCCGTTGATCCATCTATCCCTTTCTAAAGCTAGCAGCAAAACAGAAAGGCCAACAACTTAGATATCGCGAAAATTCGCCCCAAATGTCAAGGCTTTAAATTAAACGAGTGACCTTTGTTTGAATTTTTTTTGCTCATTTTTTTTATAGGAAAATGGATAAAGGTTTGAAATTTGACATTGGTCTGTATTCTTGACGGCCTGAGAGGTAAGTATGCAGTTGCGATACACATGCATATGCAGTGAACAAAGATGGAACAATGGTGCGACATCGTTATGCTTTTGGAATGTGTCTTTCCCTTTTTATGTCATCAATGTTTCTAATTTTTGATTATGTCGCATTTTAAAATAAAAACAATTTAATAAAATTAGTCGCCGATTTAAACGGCTTTTTAATTTTTCTTTATGCCTGATTCAAACAACGTTGTCCAACGTTTAAACGTAACTAAGGCAACAACGTAGGATTTACAACCTATTCTTACTTCGGAACAACGATAGTATAATATCTTTTAAAACTACCGTCCCAATTTGGTAAATAAAACAACCTCTGACAGACGTTGCGCGATGCCCTAAATATAATTCTCGAACTTGCGATGACCCCTCGACATTTTGACGTGGTCGTTTGATGACTGTGCAGACAACGTCGGGAGTAATACAAATTTAGTCAGAGTCGCAAAAATGCTACTTGGGACCATTATTCGTGAGTGTTTAAGTAGTCTCATTGACAAAGAAAAAATAATATTTTATTATTAAAGCAACATTATAAACATATATACAGGGTGTTTCACAAGTTATGTATAAAAATGAAAAACGTCATTCCTAATACTGGTCGGTGTTTGAAATGTCGATCCTGTTCGCTTAAATTTGTTTAAAAGTTTTTCCAAAAAAATTACCAAAAATGTGCCAAAACATTTTCTTCGCCTTTGACTGTACACTGAAGCTTATAAAAAAGGATCCAATAAAAAACAGCAAGCAAGTGCATTCCCGCCCGCTCTATCTCCATATCGTACCACAGAAAGTAAACAAACTGTTTAATATTAGCTGATTCAGTGATGAATGTCTTGTCGCGTTGTGTTGCGGAGTATTAGATTTGTTACTGATTTTGTTTTGTGTTTTGTTTTCAAAAATGGCATTTCTTGGGAAATTAAACAGCGAAGTGAATACTGTTTTAATTTATAACGAAGCACAATAAACAGACGCAGAAGTTTACCGAACCAGCAAACACAAATCGGCATCGGTGACTACACGCTGGCCCGATGTTTTGGACAGATTGCAATTTTCAGTTGTCGGTAAATAATTGGCAACTGACAGAGGTCCACATTACTACCGTCGACTTTATGCCGACATCACTTTAGGACCGATGATGGTCCGATTGTAACTTTCTTTAAAAGGTCGAGAATCGGCAACTGACGATGGCCCGATTTACCGTAGTCGACATTATACCAACGTAAACCTTATCTGCCTTAGGGCCGATGATGGTCCGATAGGAACTTTGTTTAATCGATCGAGAATCGGCAACTGACGATGGCACGATTTACTATAGTCGACTTTATGCCGACGACCACTTTATCTGCTTTAGGGCCGACGATGGTCCGATTGGAACTTTGTTTGGTTGGTCGAGAATTGGCAACTAACGATGGTTTTGGAAAATTTGTAGTTTGCCAATGTCGGATCGTGTCAAACAACCACCGACGGACCTTCGTCAATCACCGACGTCGGGCCGCTTTAAGCTACCACCGACGGACCGCCGTCAATCGCCAACGTTGGACCGCTTTAGGAAACCAATGTCGGACTTGAATAGTTTACCTATGTCGGGCCGAGACCAGCTTGCCTACGTTAGACCGACCAAATTAAGCAGCTTTATGGGCAGATGGTCGGTACCATTTGGTTAAACCATATCGGACCCTAATCGTACGGCGACGGTATGCCGATGTCAGCAAAAAGTAAAATTAACCATTGGTCCGACGGCGGGCTACAGTCTAACGCTGCGTCGGCAAACATACATTGGGCCTACATCGCAAAGCGGACAAAAAATACTGCTTGTCCGATGTCGGCAATCGACATCGGGCTGGCGAAGGCGTGAGGGAACCGTGTTTGCTGGGGAATTTATTCGTGTGCCCCCTAACATTAATAGATGTAATTATTTGAAATTTTTTATTTATTTATGAGAATATTCAATGATTAGGGGTAGAGTCATGTTTTGGAAAAATGTTCCCTTATTCAAGCCTTTTTGAAGAGGCTTTTAAAAGTGGCGTAATTGTTTTTTTTTATATATTTTTGTATTAGTTGTAGGCCCCTTAATATGCTCTAAAAGTTCTGAAACGCTCCGTCCCACATAACATTAAACATTCCTGTAATGTGATAGTCATTTACTTAGAGATCAAAGAATGTGATAGGAATGTTACATTTTACCACTGGGAATATTACTAACACATTCCGGCAATAAGTTACGTTCTAGCTCATACAGGTGATATAAATGTGATAGAAACGTGACGTGAAACATGACTATAACGTTTTTTTAAAAGAATTATAGTATTATACCTAGGCACTGACTATAATATCCTATATAGCAAGTATATATCCCTATTGAATATTTTATGTATATGATTTTGTGATTCAAAACATGTCCAGATGGCTACGAGATGGATATCCTAAGATATGCAGGATATATGTCCACATGAATATCCACCAAATATGCATTAGTCTTCCACTAAAGTGCAATTATGGAGTAGCCTATGTATATAGGTATACTAGTGTATCACCATTATGTTGATGTACTACTTGAGATTAGTTATCAAAAGGTTACCTAAATAACTTTTATTTATAATAATATTACCTGCTACATAAAGAAAATATTGATTCCAGTGCCATCTACCTACAATAGATGACATTAAACTAAATTATAATTATAAATCATGCAAATCGCGTTCTTTTCACAAAATAGTAATATTTTCAGCAAACATGCCAAAATCCTGACAAAAATATTCTTTTTGGGAATATTCATAGAAATGACTTGATTATCACGTTATCATGGGCATATTATTATCTTATTACCAAAGAAATATAACTATCACAAACTCTTAAAGAATTTTCAACAAAAAATAGGCCTGGAACATTCCTGTCATATTCGCAATAGAATATTTCAAAAATCACTTTGAGGGAATATTCCTAAAACATGAATATTCCTCCAATGTTATGTGGGGTATAACATCAAAACTTTCATGCTTAAGTATCGCATTTTAGGCCCATCTTCCCCTATGTATAAAACAAATAACAGTTTTATTAATTAAAATATTTAAACTCGGCGCCATACAAAAATCAAATTTATTTAATTTGAGTTGCAATTACCTACATACATTTAAAAACTCGGAAGGGACATTGTGTTTATTTTAATTAATTTTAAAATCGGCATGTTCCATATGAGCGTAAATCTGGCCATTGTCCAAATATGGATTAAATTCTTGACTGAATTACAAGAGTAACAATAACCGTTAATGCATGGTAAGTATGGTTGGTAGATTTGTAAAGGCGCATTTACACATACAAACTTTCCGTTGATGTGGAAATGCCGACAAACATTTACACGAGCCTCTTGAGCAAAATGCTCAAAGAAATGTTCGAGCAAAATATCGTACAAAAAAACACTCGTAAATTTTGGAGAGAATGTTGAGCAAAATTTGTTTGAAGAATTGGGGGTATAAAAATTTCTTTACAAATTCAAAATATATATTGTTATCGGAATTCATTGAACTTAACTGAAAATAGAAAAACAAAGTTTTGAAATAAGGTATTTTTAATCAAGTGCTTTCCGACGGAAAAACGATTTGATGCCGAAATTCACATTTTACCTCATAAGCAACTTCGATTGATCTGATTTTTATAGGGGATATGCCAGTATACTTGTAACTTTTTTGGGGTTGTAAAAAAAACGAGAATAAAAAAAATAATAATTGGCACTTATTTATTGTTGTAGCCTGTAAAATATAATGATAAAAATTTACGTTTAAAAGAATATCCCTTTATTTTAGTTCGTTGTTTTATTATTTACATTTTATTAAATCTCAAATATTTGAACAAAAGCACGTTCGGTTTAAATAATACCCGTTTATTACCCACTTTTACAACTCTACGAACGCGACCCTTCTCTAAAAAATATAATTTAGCAGTAATTTAGTAGACTGTGTCGCCGATCTATCATCCTGCGTTTTGGATTTCGCAGGTAGTAGCCCGGCCACCCTTTTGAATCGCAATGTTGCCCTTTGCATATTGTTGGTTCAGTGTCAGTAATCGACCTTGATTATTACATTAAATTGACAATAAATATCTATATCTTCAGCATTTTCATGAACCTTTTGCTTTTTTAAGCAACCCTTGGGACCTTAAACTAACTAGGTAAATCTGGTGTGAGGAATTAAAAAACAACAATAAAAGCTAAAGGTAAAGTAAAGCTACAAAAATATGTTTAAAAAAATCCCCCTCCCCACCACTCTTCATAGTCGTGAGGCGCGGATTACCGCTTAAAAGTGCAATTTTTGAGTTTTTTGCCGATATTTGAAAAACTCAAAATTTTTTTGGAAAAGAAAAATTTTCCTGGGTTTTTTTTTGACTTTAGGAGAAAAACTCTTGGAAATAAAAAAAACTCGCAAGAAAATCCAAAAAAAAACCCCGGGCAAAAAAATCCGGGAAAAACCCAAAGAAAAAAATATTATAAGTGACCCTAATCCGTGTGACAAAACTGATAGTAGAGCCAATAATAATGTTTCGCTTGCGTCAGCTTTTTTTCACAAAAATTTTAAATAAAAGTTGGTGTTCCATTTTTTTAAAGAATTGAGATCACTGATCACTGATGTGAAATTTGATTTATTCTCATCTTTAAAAATATGTTTCCAAAAGAGAAAGCAATAATTTGCTCAAAAATTTACCCGAACAAAATGTTCAAAGAAAGGCTCACAAAAATGTTCGCGCAAAAAATTTTAGATCTGATGCACGAGCTTTTATTTGAGCATGTTCGTCTGTGTAATTGCGCCTTTAAATGATGTTTTGTGATATTGAAGAATCCTTTAGAGGCGGACTTGCAATTAAGCAATTATTAATCAAAAATTATGTTTTTACATTTTACCTCCTTTTAAGGAATATTCAAAAAAAACCTTACCTGTGCAAACTCTGCCGTAAATGGAGAAGAAAAGTGTAAAGGTTAGAAAGTAATTTTTTCACGAGTTAGGTACGCTATTTTTGCTAGGATTTACAGTAATTTCAAAATTTTTTTCGCACACGTGTGGTCTTTACAGCCAACCACAGGTTGGGGAAATATTTTCCCAACTGAAATTTATAGAAAAATGGTTGCCTTTTTAGAATCTCTGTTTTAACCATTTTAAAAACCCGGTTTCGAAACAAATTGACTCTAACATCCAAATGGCCCCCAGGAAAGTTTGATGAAAACCATATAGCCATTAAGTTGTACTTTTGCTCTAAGAAAGTTTCTAGAATCAATATAAAGCAAATGAGTATTTACGTTCTTCTGCACTTTTCAATTTTGATGTTTTTGTTTCTCAGTTTATTCGACAGGTGGCGAACATAGGTACTACGTCTCCGCATATTACAAACTTTTTGTTTTAAATTCGAGAGGTGTGTATGATTGATGATGAATTCTATGACTCCCTGATGAAGGATGAAACAGATCTGTAGGTGTCTGGATTTTCCATTAGACATTGGAGGCCTGGTCGTAATGAAGTGCGAAACAAAAACGCTTTGACCGATATGCCACGAGTGTTACTTTAAAAATAAAAATCACATTTTTTAAGAAACAGCTGCAACTTTTTTTTACCACCCTGTATTTTTTATTATAAAGGTAAGGAAGCTGACGCTATTTCACGTTTAACGAGGTACCACTCACAAAATTCGGTTTACTTATATAAATGTAACGTGTCTTCAAATTTTAAATAATTTTCTAATTTTTTATCAGATTTTTATAGGGTAAGCCTTTTTGGAACAAAAATTGTTCAAAATTTAAGATTTTTATATAAAAAATGTCAAAAGTCGAAAGTCCAAGATGGCGAAAATAATATAAAATAACATTTTCAAAAACAGATCTGCAACTTTTTTGGGAGGGCCCTGTTAACTTTTTTAATAAAAATTAGAAAGCCTTTACCATTCGACTTTTAACGAAGTATTACTCATAAAACTTGTCTCATTTATGCAAAAGTTACGTTGACTCAAATTTCCTCTAGCATCTGTTCTTAACACCAAAAAATGTTTTTTGAAATAACTTTTCAATTTTAAATCGGATGCACATCTGTTTTTGAAAATCTTGTTTTATACTTTTTCCGCCATCTTAAATTTGAACAATTTTTGTTGCAACTTACTCTATAAAAATCGAATAAAAAATTTAAAAGCTATAAAACAAAATTTTTTTGGTGTTTAGAATAGGTTCTGCCTTTAAAGGAAATTTAGGCAAACGTAACTTTTGTATAAGTAAACCGAATTTTATGAGTGGTACTTCGTTAAACGTGAAAAAGCATGTGCTTTCTTACTTTTATAAAAAAATTACACTGTGGTAAAAAAAAGTTGCAGTTCTTTTTTAAAAAATATGACTTGAATTTTTAACATATGAAGGTTTTTAATAAAAAATTATAAAATCTGTTTAATTAACTTTCCAAAAAGCTAACATTTATAAAAATCGATTAAGTAACAAAAAATTATTAGAAAATGAAAACAGTCCAACATCCGTAGTTCTATCCTCGGAGCATGTTAACTTTGTTTTTTTACTATTGTCGTCACTCGATAAGCACAAAACTATGCGTTTTAAAATATGAATTTTCTCCTAATTGACTATTTTACAGGAGAATTATTATGGTTCAAATCCACGTATTTGGCAATGTTCCAAAGACGATTTATGCGAATTTTTCTCCGGGATACGCTTTTATAAGGCCAAAAATAACATTGATATTTTAAACATTTTTACTTATTTATACCTACCAGAGTACGCTATTATCATATCCTTTTTTACAAGTCTTTATTTAACTTCACATAATTGTTTGTTAGCAGGTTTGTTTGTTTGTTACACATAACTATGAGATACTATAATGGCCAAGGGGCGGATCCAGCAATTTCACCATGGGAGGGCGCAAGCAATAAAACTTATGTAGGCCGGCTCAAGCGACGACGAACATAAGGCAAAAAAGTCCTTTTTTATGGTCATGACCCTCCCCATTAACCAAACAGTTTCGACCTATATATTATGTTCGTAGTTGTTTGAGTCGTTGGTGGTGACTAACAGATATTATCTGATACAACCCATTTATTTTGGCAGTTATCTGTTATCTAATCCTTAATTCTAAATTCTCTTTAATCCTTAATTACCCAGTATGTGGGGCCGGAACCACTCCTAGGAATAACCAAGAGGCAATTGCAAAGTCGACTCAATAAATGGGCCAACGATGTCATGGCGACCGCTTGGAGAGGAGGAACAGGGTGCAAACAGACCAGGGACTTCGTGAAGGGCCCGGATGTAGCCAGACAAAAATGGCTTCTGGCGAGATCATGAAGGGACGCTGGTCTGCTGGCAGGAATCATAATAGGTCACAACCGACTAAGGAAGCACATGACCAGGATCGCGGTGGAAAATGACTGCGGGCGGGCAGAAGAGACATCTCGACATGTTATAGCGAGCTGCGAGGTATACCAGAGGACGAGATACCAGGTATTCGGTCCCCCGACCCTGGATGAGGAGGACCTGCACACGCTCAAATGGGACAAAATATTGGACTTTGCAAAAAGAACAATGAAACCAGAGGAGCAGACTGCCAGACCAGTGGTGCAGGCGGTGGATTAGGGGCAGGTCGGGGTAAGGTAGAAAGGGCCCAGGGAGGCCTACTTGCCAGGCTTCGCGCCGCCCCTTTTCTACTACTACTACTAATCCTTAATTCTAAAAAACAAAAAAATGCATTCAGTATTAACATCCCAATATTATTATCGTAATAAAAAAACTTTTAGTTAAATCATAAAATTAGGTTTTCTTTGCTTTGCAAACCTATCGAAGATAGATTCTAAATACAGATTCATTGAGCAATATATATGGAAAAGCGCCAAGGCATTAAGTATTTCTTTTCCTACCGTGGACCGAAGATAAGTTTTTACAAGTCTTAAAGTGGAGAAACTTCATTCGGCGGTAGCAACCAATTTAATAACTTGTAGTGTCAACGCTGTTATGGCATCATCGCATTTACTATTTAAAGTTTCGTTTTTAAACAATATCAACTCTCCCATTACCACTGTGTGAGAAGGGTTGTTTAAAACTGCACCAAAATTTTTCTATAATTTTTGTTATCATATCTGATATTTTTCCTGCGTCGCATCTTTCAAGGGTCGTTGGAATGCATACATTTCATAGAGAAATATCTTGGATTTCCCCCTGTATGCAATTTAAATATGACATTTGACAGATAGTTTCATAAAGGCACATTACGATATTAAATGATTTGTCTCGACTCTGCTGCTTACAAAATATTATGAATCCGATTAAGCTATAGTCCAATTTTTTGATGAGCGGACTGACGTCATTTTAGCCTCTGAAAACGTATTTCTTTGTTAGCACCAGTTCGCATGCTAAATAATTTATTGTTGTCAATTTGAAGTAACAGTTGAAACAATTAACGACATGTCTTTTTTCTACATATATATTGTCGCTGTCTAAAACAATGTATCAAATAGAGATCCAAAAAAGTGACGTTAGTATGCTCATCAAAAAATTAGACTATACCTAATGTAATTTTTCAAGGCAAGGCTTATGAGCAAGTTACCCAAGCCAAACCTATTTTTCTTAACTACAAATAATTGAAATTATAATATTCTGGCTCAACAAAACCTTCATATTGTCAAAATAAAATGCCTCCCGTGTAAAGACTAGACATCCGCCAACAATAACAATTGACTCTTGCGTACAGCTTTTGTTCTGTCATCATCATCATCATAGGCAATCATTCGATACCGAGTATGATTTTGCTTTATTCTGTATCGTCGCTATCTGTTGTGCGTTTTTTGATGGCTACGTAAGCCAATTCTCGAGCCGCACACCTTTCGACAGTCCTGGCACACCTAGTCTCCGGCAAGCCGATGTGTTGTTGGTCATCCATTCTTCCATTTTGTCGCTCCTTTCTACGTTCTCTCTTTTCCGTCTCTAGTCTACGTCGTTGCTCTTCAAAAGTTTGAATGAAGCCCTATCGTTTGCCGTAGTCTCGAAGTTGCTTATATCGATATGATCCTTCATTATATTGCTTTTGAGAACGTCCTTGTACCTTTTTTGTTGACCTCCTTGATTTCTCTTTCCCTCGTTCAGTTGCCCATAAAATATCTGCTTTGGGAGACGTGTTTCGGGCATGCGGATAATGTAACCAGTCCAACGAAGCTGGTGCTTGAAGATAAGTGCTTTTATACTAGTTGCTCTGGCTTCTTCTAAAACACTTATATTTGTTCGTCGGTCTTGCCATTTGATTCTCAGTATTCGTGTTAAACGTTGGTGATATTTTTCTAGTCGTTCGATATGCCTTCTGTAGGTGGTCCACGTTTCGCATCCGTATGTTAGAGTTGGTATTATAACTGTGTTGTAGACACGAAGTTTGGTCCGAACACTGCGCTAGCACTTTTTAGGCGATGCTGTGTTTCTGCGTCAATAGTTGCATTTGATGATAGGTGGCTCCCAAGGTATGGGTAATGTTCCACGTTCTGCAGAGGATGGCCATTTATCGAAATGTTTGGAGCTTGGGGATTAGTACCTGGTTCTGTTTGGTGAAGAATTTGCGTTTTGGCAAGATTGATCTCTAGGCCAATGCTTTTGTAGGCTTGGTTAAATGCGTTGATTACCAGCTGTAGACTTTCCTCTGTATCGGCCACAACGACGTTGTCATCGGCGTACTGCAGTTAGATTACCGAGGTCGTCGAGACCTTAGTTTTTGCTCGCAGTCTGCCTAGGTTAAGTAGGCCACCATCGAGAATTTCTACTCTCGGTGGTAGATGTTCCTCAACAAGGTGAAGCATGGCACCTAAAAATATAGAGAATAGGGTGGGCGCAATAACACACCCTTGTTTAACGCCTGTCGTAATCTGGAATGACTCTCCTGGTCCATCGTTGCTCAGGACTGTTGCATTCATATTGTCGTGTAGTAGCCTAAGAATTTGAATATATTTTTTAGGGTATCCAGCTTTTGCCAGTATTTTCCAAAGAGCTTCTCTGTTGACCTAGTCAAATGCTTTGACTAGGTCTATGAAGGCCATGAAGAGAGGGCGATTTTGTTCTCTAGATTTGCCTTGCATTTGTCTGGCACTGAAGATCACGTCAGCTGTGCCTCGATTGGGCCTAAATTCACACTGTGTCTCTGGCAGATTTTGTTCAGCAATCGAAATTAATCGGTTTGATAGTATCCGTGCAAGTATCTTTCCAGCAACAGAAAGCAAAGATATACCTCTGTAGTTTTCACATTGGGCCTTGTCGCCCTTTTAGAAAATGGTAACTATAGAGGCGTCTCTGAGTTCGGCAGGAATGGTGTCAGTGGTCCATATTTTACTTATTAGAATGTGCGTTTGGAAATTAAGTGCGGGACCCCCTTGTTTGTAGAGTTCAGCAGCGATACCATCTGTGCATGCTGACTTGTTATTCTTTAGCTGTGTGATTGCCTTTTCGACCTCCTCTAATCTCGGAATCTCACTTAGGTGTTCTTGTGTAGTTTTCTCCGGAATTTTGTCGAAGATGTCATTATCGAATTCATAAACGATCTGTCTTTAAGCAGCCTTGTTCCATCTTTGGATCGCAGGGGATCGATACTTTGTGTAGTGGGACCATATATCATCTTAGTAGCTTGAAAGAAGGTTCTGGTGTTGTTGGACTCAGCTAGATGTTGCATTTCATGTGATTTTGTTGTCCACCATTGGTTTTT
Organism: Oxystoma pomonae; assembly: GCA_963921995.1. NCBI lineage: Eukaryota > Metazoa > Arthropoda > Insecta > Coleoptera > Brentidae > Oxystoma > Oxystoma pomonae. The sequence goes on along the minus strand of OY998169.1, from coordinate 78,422,569 downwards.
TAATCTACGTGTTTGCCTTTGTACTTCTGCTTTGGCTTCTTCTTCTTTTCCAAGAATTATGGGCTTTCCTCTTCCTCTCAATAAGGTCTTGAATTTCTTTGTCGAGCTCATTAAACCAGTCTTGATGTTTTCTTTGTGTGTAGCCGACCGTTTCTTCGGAGGCAGATGTTATTGCTGTCTTCAACATTCTCCAGTGATCGTCAATATTCTCCAGGTATTCTAAAGTACCCAACTTTTGATTCAGAGAGATTTGGAATTTTGTTCTGGTTTGATCATCTTTAAGGCATTCTACATTGAATCTTCTTCTGATTTGCTTTTTTTGACGACTACTTCTTGGTGGAATGTGCAAGTTCATTTTGGCTCGTATCAGGCGATGGTCTGTCCAGCAGTCGTATGCACTCGTTATTGTTCTTGTAATGTTTACGTCTTTTTGATCTCTGGAACGTACAGTAATGTAATCAATCAGATGCCAGTGTTTTGATCTCGGATGTTGCCAGGAGGTCTTAAATTTGTCTTTTTGTCGGAAAATTGTATTTGAGATTATAAGGTCATATTCCGAACATAAGGTTAATAGGCGAAGTCCGTTTGAGTTCATGTTTCCAACACCTTCCTTGCCAATGACGCCCTTCCATAGGTTTGAATTCGTACCAACTCGAGCATTGAAATCACCTAGGATGATAAGTTTATCAGATTTAGGTACAGATATTATGGCTTCACTAAGTTAAGAATAAAATTAATCTTTTTGGTTTTCATCAGCTGCAAGAGTTGGAGCGTAGGCGCTGATTATAGTAGCGTGTTGGTGGTTGCTAAGGTTTAGGCGCACTGCCATCAATCTTTCGCTTATTCCGGATGGAAATTCGGTTAGTTGGTCCACAATCTCATTTTTTATAGCCAAGCCCACTCCGTGAATACGTGGTTCATCTTCTTCTTTTCCTTTCCAGAAAAATGTGTAGCCTCCTCCGTGTTCTTTAAGTTGGCCTTCACCTGCTCTTCTAGTTTCACTGAGAGCAGCGATATCGATGTTATATTTCCTTAGTTCACTATTGCCGTTCTTCTTTGTGGTCTTGTGGTTGTGTTTGTATCCATAAGTGTACGGATATTCCATGTGGGAAAGTTCATTGGATTTCTTTTTCTTTTGTCACTGGATGCGGTTGTCCAGTCGGGCAGTTGTTGGCTGGCTATATTTAGGGAACCTTTTATAGCCCCTTCCTTTTTAGGGTGAGCAGAGTGGGTCCTAAATAGGGCTGCTACACAGCCACAGCCAATCCTTGAGCAAAACGGCGATCACGCTTCCGCCGCTTTCATGCCGGTTTGTCACTAAGAGCTTCCAGACTACACTGTCCTGCTCCCGTCGCAACTTGCCGATCGCCAAAAGACTTTGTTGTGCTTGGACTTCATGGTCTTATGTGTCCTAGAAAGTATAGGATCTCACAGTAGAGAATGCCTGTGCGAGACTTTTATTAAAGTGGACATGCTGATACACAGTCAGCAAGCCCACGATCCCTAATAACGAGTGACGACCCAATGGCGTAAGGAATACGACGATTAGGTCCCTCGACATTAAGCCAGCTGATTGCACGATTGAGCACTAGACTCGAATCATGGGCGGGTGTCGCTACATTCCACCGCCTACAGGCTACAGGCAGTATGGTTCGCTTAACTTCCCATAGCGGATATATAGCAATTTTAGCCACTTTTTTTCATTTATTCTAGAGAAACCCGTACACTTTAATAGCCGATATCCCAGAAACTGATAATAGAAACGAAATAAAAATTACCCATTTTCTTAACTAGCACTAGTTATACAACATTTTTCATAATTGGTTGAAATCGACCGAGATATGTTTTATAGGAGTGTTTAGTGCGTGGTTCTTTAATGTTAAGTTAAATAAGAAAGAAAATAGTGTATTAATCAGGGTACACCCTGGGCAACGTCAAAGGCGAAAAATTTACAGCGCCATGCACTTAGAAAACTATCTCAAGTGAAGTGTCTACTTAGGTTTTTTTGTTAGTGGTAAGTGAAGTTTCCATTAGCCCCAAGTGATGAATTCAATAACTGCAAGTAAAACGACCTACTTAGACCCGAGTTTGTAAAACCTTAGTGATTTATCTACTTACCAATATGCGACAAGTCACCAAACTTTCCCTTCACTTACGGTTAGTGAAATTTTGAACTAGTTTGTTAACCCTGAATTTTTCCTTCACTTACGGTTAGTGAATTTTTCTATTAAAGAAAAGTGAAGGCATCAAATATTGAAAAATCATGCGGAAAAATATATTTATCTTAATAATAATGTTTACCTACAATGGTTTGTCAACGTATTGCCATCATTAGAATTCGACATTCCCATTTGCAACGATCATTGTTTTGTATATAGGGAGATCATGACAGAAATAAGTTAAAAAAAACTCTTTGCATTACTATAGATTTACTAACGGTTAGTACATTCTTCACTTACGGTAACTGAAGTTTTTAGTTATAGTTAATATGTTATTTTATAACTGTAAGTAGGAAGAAAATTTATGGTAATTAGACAGTTCACCAGTCTCATATTTAAATGAAGTTTCTACTTGGGGCTAATGAATTCTTACTTAGGATTAGTGGATATTTTTCTCCGTGTGCCTGAGTTTTTGGGTTTGCATTTTTTTCCACAAACTTGATTGGGAGAGTTATTATTACTACGACTTTTTTCCGGAAAATCTAAGAGACCGTTATAGCAGTGGCGGCTCGTCAGATGAGGCAAGTGAGGTGGCGCCTCACCAACATTTTTGGAGAAATTGGTAAATTAATTTTTTGCGAGAATTTTTGTGTTTAATTTTTGTAGGAAAAAGCACTTCATAACATTTTTTTTGTCATTCAATTCTTATTCGGCCTTCCTCTGTTTTGTATGTTCCATCAAAGATGGATGGAGCACTCATTCCGGTCGCCTCGCTTCCTCACTCTGCAACAGTTTTGCTTCTGTCTTCTATCAACTCTGTCCGAGAGCCTGCCGAGAGCACGCGGTGGCTGGGTGAGGCGAGAATTAATTCTCATCTTGCCGCATCAAGCCTCGCGAAATCCCGTTTTTGTTATTGCAATTATAAAATCAACCAATCGTACATTAAAAAACCCTATTTTTTTTTTGTATAAAGCCTTGGGACGACTTTTACTTTTTCTAAATTACATGACAACATGAGGCGACTAAAAGATCCGCTTCACCCATGCCTCGACAACTTAGCCTATATAATATGCGCATCACGCTTGTAGGTGATTATGTATATGCAAACATTTTCATTTTGTCACAAACAAAAAATTTGTACGTGAGGGGATAACTAGTGTTGAAAGTTATTAATGCCCTAGGGTAATTTTTTCACCGTCGGGCGTTAAAATACAAAAATTCAATGTTATTTGAAATGTTGTGGAATAATGCCATTCTATATATAAAAATATAAATTAATTTTTTTTTAGATTGAAGTAGATTGAAGAATATTTTTTTTATCTTAATAAGTTTTAGATTTATATTTGACTAATATTATTCTGACTAACATTATTCTAATCAGTGGCGGTCCCAGCCATTTGAAAACGGGGGGGGGGCGGTTTCAATACGAAAAAAAAACTAAAATAAAAGCATAGATTTTATGAGGAACATATCAATATATGCAAACAAAACTTAGTAACTACAAGCGCGGATTTGGCCTCAAATCTAGGGGGGTACTCAGATTTTAAGTTGTTTATTTCATAGATTTTTTATATTAAAAAATGTTTAAAAACGCCAAAAATTAAAAATGCCATTTTTCAGTCAGATTAAACTAAAATCGTAAATATCAACGTATCATAGCGCCGCAGGCGAAAATTTTTAAGAAATTGCACCGAAAAATGCCTTTTTTATTTAAAATTAAACTAAAATTGTAAATATATCAATGGTTTCAAAACGCAGCATGCGAACATTTTTAAGAAAGTTACACTACAAATGCCATTGTTAACATAAAATTAAACTAATACCGTAAATATCAAAGGTGTTATAGCGCCGCAATTTATCCCCTACTTTTGATTTTCTAAATATTTTCGTAAAAAATATAAATCCAGGGTGGGAGCGGAGTTAGTTACCCCCTTATCCCCCTGAAATCCACGCTTGAGTAACTACGTATAATTTTTTCAGTTATAAAAAACATAGATAACAAACAAACCACAAACAAAACCTAATACCTCTGAAAAATAGATCTGAAAAGCTTTTTAAGTTAAAACATTACCGTTTTATATTGCATATCTCAAATATAAGTTGCCTATCTCAAAAAAAAAAATCGTTTTCAGTTTTTTTGGGCAAACCGGTCAATAACTCGCTCAATGTTAATTTCAATATGTCTGTTAATATGCAGCAACACGAAGCCCGTCAGACGAATTTCGGTCATAGCGTTTTTAAGTGCTTATATTTTCAATCTTCTGAGGTAGGAGAAGCTTTTTTCTGACGAAACACTACATACTGACAAACATCCAAGAATGTTTTTATCAACGGGAAAAATATCGCCACACTTGTTTGTAGCTTCGAAAACATTATCATATATGTTTTTATTTAAGCTTTTGCCTACTTCTGATCAATATTGTTTCCAAACACTGACTTCTCCCAATAAAAGCTCAAGAATTTGTGTTTTGTATTAATCAAACAGTTTATAGTATTTGGAAACGACATTAGTTAATTTTGCCCTGATTTTGGCTTTACGTTGTATAAAACTTGGTATGAATATGTTCAGGTCAAAAATACTTAAGAGTATCGTTATTCAACCTTGATTTTATGTCTGAAATGATTTTGTCTAAAACTAGTTTATAAATTCTGTATTTCTAATATCGTGGTTTTCGTCTGTTTCAAACTGTCTTAAAATACTGTGGAGGGATTCTAGAATGTCTTTAAAGGAACATTCTGCAATTTCTCGTTTTTTCTCCAAAGACTTCAGGGTTACCACTAGCATCTTTGTTGTCTACTTTTGTCTTGAGCAAAGGGGGGGGGGCAATCGCCCCCCCTGGGACTGCCACTGCTCTAAATTACGATGTTTATTCCTTGGTGCCTCATCAGTATTATAAGTAACGAGCCGCCACTGGGTTATAGCACACAGTGTTCTTTGTGGTTATAGTATCTCATAGATATCTTGCAAGTCAATTTTGACTAACTTTTCCATGTCCGATTAGCTTAAACTTGGTATAAGTTTATAGTCGTGGCGACAATACAATATTATGCATAAACTACGTTGGTTGGGGGTCGCGAAGGGGGTAATAGGGGCATGATATATTTAAAAATCTATAAATTTTGAACAGAAGCTGTTACGAATATGCAATTTTCAGTTTTGTCTTTCACTAAATATTTTCTAATTTTGGAGAGAAAGATTAAGTTGGTGGGGGTGGCTAAAGGGAGTATATTTGAAAATATACAGGGTTCCTAAGATTTTCCTTAGGGATAGGATTTCAATAAATCAAACAGAAATGGCATAGAAAGTTCTGCGCGCACAAAAGAAACAGGTATATTGAGCAATGGTGCCAGTTTGTTATTATCTCCGGACTGCTTTCATGAGAAAAAATTGTCGCCACTCTTTCATTGTAAGCATAAATCATAGTTGCAATAATCACCGTTGACAAGATGTCTGCAAATTCCGCTAGATGGTGGCCACACATCTAATCTAATTAAAAATTAGATGTTTTCAGGTCCAAACCACAGCTTTTTCTTGCTTAAAGGAAGCGGCAGGGTCCATTATTTACGATACTGAGCGATAAACTCGTGAGGTTGTTAACATTACAAAGAAATATCTTCGTATTTAATTAAATTTCTTTCCATTGTGCTCTACTAGTGACATCTATCCGGAAACGGCCAAACCATGCAGCCAGCACTAACAGCCAAAGAAATCAATAAACGGCGCTGTTTTTCCTGCAAAGCTTTTTGCTTGCGATATTATTGATTTTAAATAAAGCTGGCCCTACACTACATTTGATATTTTCGAGGTATTGTATGACATGATCTCGAAACATGTAGCGAACCAATTCTTCAAAACTAGCGGGAGGGTAAAAGCGAAAAATAAGGGGCTGCCAATATTTGTAACACCCAAAAAGGGGTGAAAAGATTTATTTTGCTCTGTTGCTTTACAAAAAACGTTTTTTTTACGAAAAACTTGAGCTCTGCCACTTTTTTTATTTTTTTCTTCAACTTTCTCGAAATTGTCGTCATACCGTAGAAAAAAATTATTTCCCCCAAGGTCATACTCTACTTTTATTCGAAAAAATTTAGAAACAGAGACGGGATCAGTTTTCCTAAAACGGGGGATCTTGGTTTCGAGTGAGAAGATAAAGGGCGCCGCAGGCAAAAAATTTTCAATTAAATTAGCCGAACGCAAAAATGTTAGGAGCATGAAATAAAAATGGCGCCGCTTACAATTTTTTTTTCAAAAATTACGTAATTTCGGGAACGCAAAGAAATAGGTCTAAAGAGTATAATTTTTAAGAAAAAAATATCAATTTTCTCGGCCTCCTCCACTGGGACTACAGGGGCCGTGCACAAATTACTTAATGGTCATAGGGGGGAGGGGGGTTACAAAACGTTACGTAGGGGGGAGGGGGGTTTTCGACAGAGTTTGCTTGTGTGAAACTAAGAAAATTTGGAATGAAAATAACTGAAAAGTTTTTTTTTTTTTGGGGGGGGGTAGTGGTGTTGAAATCCTTACGTAATATTAGGGAAGTGGCGTGCAAACCGTTACAAAACATTACATAGGGAGGGGGTCAAAAATTGGTAAAATCACCGTTACGTAATTTGTGCACGGCCCCACATCTGACTGTTCCTCCTTTTTGATTTCGAATCAAAGTGCAAAACCCGGGTTGGACGTTCGAAGGCGTCAACTCGTCTTATTTGCTTGATAAAGTTTCTACGGAAATATCTCAGTCGATTTCTCCGGCCATGTATGAACGCTTTCGGTTAGGCATTTGCATGTATCTTCCCCAGCCTGTAAACAGTGCGTAAGGACAATGGTTACAAAATGAAAAGCCGAAAAATATTTTTTTTTTACGATATCTTTCATCAGTTTGGTATTAAAGTCGAGCAAAAACCATTTTTATTCCAGTCCTAAAGGTATGAAAATGGAAAACATTAGAAAACAATAACCTGGAATGGATTTACTACGTGTAAGATGTAGTGACAACATCGCCCCATGCCCATCCTTTTCTGCCTAATGTGCTTTTCCGTTTGTCTGCGTCTTATACACGGCTGCTTGGCCCCCTAAGGATTTGCTTAGGAACCCTGTATAACTTTTTAACCAAAGCGGCTACGTACATGCAGTTTTCAGCTTTATGTTCGACTAAATATATTTTCGAATTTTGGAGTTCAAAACTGCGTCGGAGGGCGGGTGGTTAAGAGCATGAGAAGGGGTTATCATAATATATTTTAAAATTAATAACTTATCAATTAAAGCTGCTACGAATATGCAATTTTGAAATTTGAAGGATGAGCTGGTAAAGGGAGTGATATTAAGTGGTTGACAGTTCCCCTCCTCTTGGATGGAGTTGGACGAAGTCGTACCATCTAAGTATCTGAGATTTCGTTCAAAATTAGTACAAAGTGGTTTTTGGGGCCGAGGAATATGAACCTCTCATCAGATTTTAAAAATGTTGAATTCCGAAATGCAAAAGTAACTAAACTAAACAAGTAAATAAAATTTATTTAAAAAAATATTGCCTTAACATGTTTTTATAAAAGGCACTAAAATGTTAAAAATTATATTTTAGCTTTCAGATATCCTAATAAAAGCGATGGATGAAAATTAAATTTTAAACTTTAACTGTTATTCGAAACCAAAATAATCATAAAAGAGACGCTAGCCACAAGTTTGGTACGTAATTACTAAACTTAAAAAACAAAATTTTAACCAGGGCGTATAGCTTTTATTAGAGTATCAAAAAGGTCAAATATTATTTTTAGTGCCTTTTTTAAATGCTTGATAATAAAAATATTTTGACTTAAATTTATTTATTTTTAACAAAAATCAGATACTATTACTATTTTAATAATTTTTTTTGTGTCATCTTTTACGCGATTTTTAACACTTTTTAAAACAACAAAATTATATTTTGCTATTGAAAATTTGCCCACAAGAAAACAGAAAAAAAAAATCAGGTGTGTTATAATTCTCTAAGGTATAACACTATTAAATATCAAAAAGTCCTTTTTCTCCGTAAATTTCAAAGGTATTCTATTTGAAACTATTCTCTAAAACTCCGAAAGGGATTTTTTTTAAATTGAATCTGCATTTGATTTACATTCCCAAGGAGAGTGCTCTCCTACTTTAAAATCTAGATCTGCTCCACTTATTCTGTAAGTATAGAACGTCAGTTAAAATACAAAAGGGCCTTAGAAATCTGTTGCTTTTTTCCTTAGAAATAAAACTAAGCATCCGTAAAATTGAGAAATTGCCTTCTTATAAATTATATCTTTCAGTGTAGGTATACAAGATTATATTTTGGTATAGGAGAATAGGGATATGAATAATGTTGATTTATTTTGTGGCTTACTTATTTTTTCTTTAAATGGAATGGTGCTTCTAGCGGGTTAGAATTTGGTTTTACAAAAAAATCCAAAACACGTCAACTGAGATTTTTAATTTTCTTTAATTGTGCTGCCTTGGATTTTTTTATGTCATTATGTTTACGAGGTATGGCAAAAAAATATATATTTTTTTAAGTAGGACATCCTGTATAGTTTGACATTTTTGAATTTTTAAAAAAATTATCTTTTTGACAATACCACACACTAATACTCTATCTCTTATTGTTTCCAAGATAGAGGCATTTAAAAATTGCAAGATATACAGGGTGTCATATTTAAAAAAAATATTTTTTTGCCATACCTCGCAAACGAAATGACATTAAAAAAATCCAAGATAACCCAATTAAAGGAAATTGAATTGGTTGACAGGTGTTATGTCAACAAATTACAAATAAAAACACAACGTTCTTAATATTATTCCTAAAGTTGTAAGACAAACTGCGTCATTTTTTTAATAACATTTTGTAAATTTCATATTTTAAAGATATTCTGGATGCACTCACCATGTAATAGGTATTTACGTCTCTAGACCGGAAAATTGGTCTTTCCAGGTCGAACCAGGAAATTTACAGGGCGAGACGCAGGCGAGTCCTGTAAACCTGCGGAGACCTGTAAAGACACTTTCCGGTCGTGTATCGTACGTACTTTTTTTGTCAAACGATCAGAAAAAACATTTTAGTATATATCACTTTCGTCGACGCCTAGCCGTGTTGCGTAATTTATGAACAGTCCCCTGATATTTTCTGCTTCTTGTTGGCTAGATAGCCATTGCCGCTAAGGCCGGTAGTTTTTAAGATGAAAACTAAGAAAAACAAGTAAAGTTTTGTGGTTAGAAATGATTTTTGTATTTTTAACTTGTGCAAAATTGTATAAAACATTAGAAAAATTATAGTGTAGTGCCTATTAGCTTCATACAGCTAAATCAGTGATGACCGACGACCAGTTATGGCCAACTTATCAAGCAAAATAATGATAAAAGAGCTCATAAAAGGCAGATTTCTAGGTTCGTTCTTTATTTACCTCTATTTATAGTATACTCTTACTTTGAGAATTAAAAATGTGTGATCGATTTTTCGGTGTACGTGACTCTTGAAGCAGCTTTTATTATTTCCTCCAGATTCAACTGATTTTCTAGATCTGATCCATTTTTGTAAACAAAACTTTTGAAACAAATTTAAATACGCTTTTTTAGAAGTGTCAAAACTATCCAAAAAAACAAGCTAAAAGCTGTCAACAAGAAGTCATAGCCAACTTGGCCAACAACTTGGGACCGGAAAAGGATCAAGGGACCGGAAAATTGAACAAAAAGGTCCTTTCTGGAGTGTGGAAATATTTCGAAAGAACATGCCTTGTAATGTAGAACTTTCCGTATGAAAAATCGTACAAAAAGTGGCTATTTTCCGGTCGTTTGAAAAAAAAAGGGAAAACAGAATTTGTGTGACTTTTCTGAACAATGGCAGACACATATTCCACGACTATCTATGGTCTTATGTATCGTTTGAACGTTTGTTAACACAAAAATAAGCTTACTAAAATACATTTTTAAATAAAAAAGGGTTTTTCTCAAAGGTGCCTGCAAAAGTTAATATTGACATATTTTTTATTTTAAGAAACTAACTTTTAAGGAATAAGTATTAGCAAATAAGTCTTGACAAAAAAGCAGTTAGTGTAAACTTGTGTTTAAAACTAAAGGCGAGATTTTCTGATGCTTTTTGAAGAATCAAAATGTCCCAAGTTACACATCGGGTCTTTAAAACCCTAATCTTACTGAAGTACTCCACACTAGAAACACTCTATACATTTGACAGTTATTGTTTTACCAGAGGTGGGTAACTCATATTGCCCTCTCTTGCTAGTTTTTTTCATATTTAGATGTAAAAGCGATTTTATGAAATGGACTGTTGTTTTTTTTCTCTTTTTATATTTTCCAAAGACAGTTTTTGAAAGATTGATTTTTTTTTGTTTAGCAAAATATGTCGGAGATATTAAAAATATAAATAATAGGTAAAATTTAAAGATATATATTTTTGGTAAATACGTATGTTTGTACCTACTGCTTATAGCTCACTTACCTCGCAAATTCGGCTATTTTTATTATTAATTTTCCAGCTTGGTAAATGCATGTTTTCTTTTCACTTCTCTTGAGTTTCTTTCTCCGTTGTTTTTACAGTTTTTGATACAGCAAAATTCTATTTTTAAACCGGACGTTTCTTAATCAAAAATGTGACGGTGAGAAAATTATTTAATGTCAGGGGTTACCAACTATCATTGCCAACACACAATTTGCTTTTAAACATTTTCCTAGCAACTGTCAAATCCAGTTGCTCACCTCTGGTAAAATAATAACAGTCAGAAATCGTATACAGGGCCTCTATTCCACACTAAAGTAGTAAGACAAAGTTCTACCTTGACAGATGCAAAGTTGCGTTTTGCAATCATACAGTATTTAGAACTACGACAAACTATAGCTAAAAGCACCGAGGAGCGTTATAATAACCCTTTGAATATACATTAAGTTTCTCTCTTTACAGAAGCCAGAAAGTTTCCCAAGCAAAAGTTTTCCTTATTGCAAAGATAATAATAATTTTGTGTTTCATAAAATAAATCAAGGCGAAAAGTTCTTGCATGCGAAACAAACAGTATATTTTAAGAGCTGCGTTCGTTATTTACGTCAGATGGATCTTTCTAATCTGAATCGTCAGTTTATTACGTCTAGATGTCCGAACCAGCCATTATAGTCAATTTCACTGGTGCCATTGTAATTGCCACCAAAAATGGGTTAAAGTGTAGTAATATTTCCTAAAAAACTATTTATAGGAAAAACGTTATTATTGTCACTTAGTGTGATCACTATTACGGTTAAAAAATTACCACAGCGTCGTACAAATAAAAAGTTATACGCGAAAGTAATATATTCCACTGTATAACTTTATACTATTACTAGAAGCACGAAAAAACTCTACAGTCCGAGGCTTACTTCATAGTTGTCACATTTAATATCTTTAATACTACTTTTACGAGGTAACGACTCCACTGACATTAATTTGGGTGCAATTCAGTATCCCCTACTCAATTCAAAACTACAAAGTTATGGAGTCTACACGGTCGCCTATCTACCATGCAGTAAGAAATAAATGTGCATTTAGTGGAAAAATTTTGCCTACGAGTTATCGCTACTTTACTTAGATTGTCTAAATGCGCGACGCCGCCATGTTATTTACTTCTATTAAACATGAAATTCGAATCAAAATTTAAAAATACCACATTAAATCACTGATTAGTAGTTTGCATGTACCAAAGTAAAAATATTAATATTTACTTAACATATTACAACTGGTAAGACATTTAATTTTGAAATCCTAACCTCAAATAATTCCGCCTTTTTATCAACATTTTAGATGAAACTAGATCAAAACTAAGGGGGCGTGAGCTTTTTTTTTATCAAAAAAGCAGCATTTTTAATCAGTAAAGTGTTATGTAAACGAAGGGAAAGAGAAAGATTTAAAAACCTATAAAAACCCTATAAAGTTAGAAATACTACTTTATGTGGTAAAAAGGACGACAGGATAACGTGCCCGTTAACTAACCTTTAGGACATAACTCCTATATCAAGAGTAATTATTGGTGTCGCGATATAGTTGTATAAGCGTCCCAATTCATTCCCATAAATGGTGAATACCTCGAGGTATAGTAGTAGTAGTAGTAAAACCGTCGCCTTGATATGACGCCAAAACTCTATTAGAGATAGGGCGTGAACACGGCCTCCACGTCGCGACTGATTTTGTTGCATGGGGTAGGGGTAGAGAACCGTTCGGTAATTCAGCTCCGATCAGTTTCCCGTTGAAACAGGTTAATTTGCGATTATGAGGTTAAATTGCGTTTATTTTTTTAATTTTTCAGGCTTTATTTTTTTTAACAGGAATTAAATTCGAATTAATTAATACCCGATGTTCAGCTAGATGATTTGTTCTCCTCTGCACTACTACAGATTACTTCATCTTCTTAAAAAGTAATGTGTTATTCATAAATGAGCACCAAAATTGCCTCAAAAATCGGCGTTGATCGCTTGAAGTAAAAAAAAAAAAAGCGACCGATCCAGAGGGTTCGTTAATTGTAACAAATTTAGACTGATCTATGGTCACGTGATCAAGAATCCGTTGCGTTCATGAGGCAAATACCGAACGCAGCTAAGATATATAATTTGTGAATTTTTATGATACGTAAAATTATTTAAAAAACTTAAAATTATGCAAAATCCGTGAAATGGTTCCCGGATAATGCTTTAAAATTTCACCATACAAAATTTGATATAAATATGATTAACAGTTATTTTAGACTAAGTAATTGGAAGAAGCGCATTCTTTATTAAAATTCACCCTTAACCCACAAAGTCTAGGGCACACGGAAGGTCTACAAAAGCACTTGTTTACCCAACTTTTATGAAAAAAATTCAATTCCAAGTCCAATAATACCTAGCAAGTAGGTCTTCTTTGGAGAAAACCATAGATTAACCTAAATTTTATAATTATCCTCACCAATTAAGCCTTAGAGATGTTTTGAACATGTTTAAATCTAGGGAAATCCAATTTTCTATTGATGCGAAAAAACGGGAAATACTAGACAAAACTTTTTAATTTTTTGTATGGTAGTATCCACTCTATTAAGAAACTTTCCAAGAGCAAACAAAAATATTAAACTTAACATAAATTAATGATCGCTGTCAAATGGTTGTCAGTTCACTACTGACGCAATAATAGACACTTAGGGCGGTATTTTACTAAGGACTATAGTTTATCGAAAGTTTGGTTTGAAGGCTGACATATACATGGGTATCGAAAAATTAATTTTAAGCCGAACCAGACCACAATTTATAAAATAATTTATTTGGATAGACGTCAAAATATACTGGAATGAGACGAATAGGGCCATTTTTTCTTAAAACAGTCCAAATAATCTGTAAATATTAATAAAATATGGGTAAACAAGAAATCTGAGAAACGTCAAAGTGACACGGGATGTTGTATTTTGAGTAAAATCATCGTATATTATAGACCACCTCCAAGAGGTGGTTTATCTGCTTTAAATTTTAAAACAATCACGAATTGGTTGATTTTTTTGTTCAAAATAAATATTTTTAAGTATCTTAATTACTAAAATATAGGAACGTATTGTATCTCACTTTAAGTTGATTCAAGGAGATCACTGCTCTCTTAAATCAACAAAAAAGCCTTATGCCCTTGTGCACCACTTCCCCTTACTTCTTCCACTTGTTCAAGTGCCGCTTGAACTGAGGGTGACTTTGACCTTGAGATTTACTTGGTTTGCAAAGGTTCCGAATATGTTCCACTTGGAAAAATTAAAGAAATTATTGGCAACGTGGCAGTTATATGCATTTTTTTGTGTCTTTTGTGTGGTGATCATGATTATTACCTGTCAGCTGTCAAAAAAACACGTAAAATTGGAGGTTGTTTTAAAAAAATTAATTTCATTGATGATTTATGATTGTATGGAGGAAAAGGTAAATAAAACTACTATAATTGGTTAACTATAAAACCTGAATTTATTTAGTATATGTTTTCACATCGTAATCAATACGCATTGAAAAGGTTGTCTTCTTTTTCTTTCATAGAGCATGTTCTCTGTTCCGACAAAGAGCGTGACATATTAAGAACAAGATGCTTGATTTTCGATACGTATTGAATACGACGTGAAAACATACTAATTATTACACCACCAGACCAACCCAACCCATTTTTCAGTTTCTTTACAACGAGTTTGCAAAAAAAAGGTGAATTATTCGCTTAGAGAAAAAAAAATGATTTTTTTTGGACATTCTAAACCTTTTGTAAAAGGTACCTTCATCTCATTTTTTGAAAAATCCTTCTTGGTAGGTATTACATTAATTCCAAAGTCTAATTCTTCATCTTCTTCGTAATCCCAAAGAAGTTCCATTTTAAGCACATACCACTATTGCAATCACAGAAATATTTTAAGGCAACGGAACAGTTTTATAATCTGAATAAATTAATGGCTTTTGTTTAAAAACATAATAAAGCCGAGTAATTCTACGGCTTATCTTAACTACAGCTTAAGTGCCACTTAAATGATATTCCACACCCTTGCAAAACAAAACTAAAGCTTACATGTCAAGCCGAACTCGTGCACACGGGCATTATACATATAAGTTTAAAATTAATTTTCAACAATAAAATGAAAACGAAGATTTCTTACATACATACATCTGGTTTGCTTAGGCGTTTGCACACCTTGTCAAAGGCGATTAACTACGCGCCTAAAAAATAAAGAGTTTAAATTTTTGTGGTAACTGTTGGCGCGCGGAATCTTAAAAAGAAATTTTTCACGGTATAAATCTTGCGGTATAACCGCTGTGCGCTGTTATTTTTCAGGCAAGCAAGCAATTATAGTGTAAAACTGATTCCGGCATATTCACAAACCGCGCAAACGTAATAACTTTCGCCTAATAATTGATTCAGCGCAAATTAAAGAATAGCGCATGTAAAAAATACTAATAATAAAAATTCCGCGGCTTTTTTGGGTTATTGGGGATTTGCTTATTTTTTATTGTTTTGCTGGTTTTGCGCGGTTTTGCGCGGTAAATTCTTGCGCGTTAGGGGCAAGAAGAACGTGTGATATTAGCAATTTTTCTAAATTTTTATGAAAATTCTATAAAGATGGACAAAATAAAATCTGTCAAAATTGGTGGTTCACGCGTTTATAGATTGTGAAGGCTTTCTTTTATTTCAGAAGGTACGGTTCTCGTTCAAAACGAGCAAAGCGTCAGCGAGCGAAACGTCAGTTAAGTGTTTTGACAGTTTTCAATCGATAAAAATACATGAATTATTCGCCTAATAATTGATTCAGCGCAAAGTAAAGAATAGCGCATGTAAAAAATACTAATAATAAAAATTCCGCGGCTTTTTTGGGTTGTTGGGGATTTGCTTATTTTTTATTGTTTTGCTGGTTTTGCGCGGTTTTGCGCGGTAAATTCTTGAGCATTAGGGGCGAGAAGAACGTGTGATGTTAGCAATTTTTCTAAATTTTTATGAAAATTCTATAAAGATGGACAAAATAAAATCTGTCAAAATTGGTGGTTCACGCGTTTATAGATTGTGAAGGCTTTCTTTTATTTCAGTAGGTACGGTTCTCGTTCAAAACGAGCAAAGCGTCAGCGAGCGAAACGTCAGTTAAGTGTTTTGACAGTTTTCAATAGATAAAAATACATGAATTATTCGCCTAATAATTGATTCAGCGCAAATTAAAGAATAGCGCATGTAAAAAATACTAATAATAAAAATTCCGCGGCTTTTTTGGGTTGTTGGGGATTTGCTTATTGTTTATTGTTTTGCTGGTTATGCGCGGTTTTGCGCGGTAAATTCTTGCGCGTTAGGGGCGAGAAGAACGTGTGATTTTAGCAATTTTTCTAAATTTTTATGAAAATTCTATAAAGATGGACAAAATAAAATCTGTCAAAATTGGTGGTTCACGCGTTTATAGATTGTGAAGGCTTTCTTTTATTTCAGAAGGTACGGTTCTCGTTCAAAACGAGCAAAGCGTCAGCGAGCGAAACGTCAGTTAAGTGTTTTGACAGTTTTCAATCGATAAAAATACATGAATTATTCGCCTAATAATTGATTCAGCGCAAATTAAAGAATAGCGCATGTAAAAAATACTAATAATAAAAATTCCGCGGCTTTTTTGGGTTATTGGGGATTTGCTTACTTTTTATTGTTTTGCTGGTTTTGCGCGGTTTTGCGCGGTAAATTCTTGCGCGTTAGGGGCGAGAAGAACGTGTGATGTTAGCAATTTTTCTAAATTTTTATGAAAATTCTATAAAGATGGACAAAATAAAATCTGTCAAAATTAGTGGTTCACGCGTTTATAGATTGTGAAGGCTTTCTTTTATTTCAGAAGGTACGGTTCTCGTTCAAAACGAGCAAAGCGTCAGCAAGCGAAACGTCAGTTAAGTGTTTTGACAGTTTTCAATCGATAAAAATACATGAATTATTCGCCTAATAATTGATTCAGCGCAAATTAAAGAATAGCGCATGTAAAAAATACTAATAATAAAAATTCCGCGGCTTTTTTGGGTCGTTGGGGATTTGCTTATTGTTTATTGTTTTGCTGGTTTTGCTGGTTTTGCGCGGTAAATTCTTGCGCGTTAGGGGCGAGAAGAACGTGTGATGTTAGAAATTTTTCTAAATTTTTATGAAAATTCGGAGATTTTTTGCAGAAGCATAGAAGAGGGAGAGCAATTGCCTACTCTCGTTGCTCTCTGCATTTCTCCCAGACCTTGCCTTACCATCTATAAATTAAGTAATGGCGCGGGGGCCTAGGTAAATGTTACAAGTGGGAGGGGAGAATTCGTAACTGCTTTTAGTTACCATTTGTAATATTTGTTATCTTATTTAAAGACGGGGGGGGGGGGCGGGGCGGAAGAAAAGTATAAAAAATTCTATAAAGATGGACAAAATGAAATCTGTCAAAATTGGTGGTTCACGCGTTTATAGATTGTGAAGGCTTTCTTTTATTTCAGAAGGTACGGTTCTCGTTCAAAACGAGCAAAGCGTCAGCAAGCGAAACGTCAGTTAAGTGTTTTGACAGTTTTCAATCGATAAAAATACATGAATTATTCGCCTAATAATTGATTCAGCGCAAATTAAAGAATAGCGCATGTAAAAAATACTAATAATAAAAATTCCGCGGCTTTTTTGGGTTGTTGGGGATTTGCTTATTTTTTATTGTTTTGCTGGTTTTGCGCGGTTTTGCGCGGTAAATTCTTGCGCGTTAGGGGCGAGAAGAACGTGTGATGTTAGCAATTTTTCTAAATTTTTATGAAAATTCTATAAAGATGGACAAAATAAAATCTGTCAAAATTGGTGGTTCACGCGTTTATAGATTGTGAAGGCTTTCTTTTATTTCAGAAGGTACGGTTCTCGTTCAAAACGA
The DNA here is from genome assembly GCA_963921995.1 of Oxystoma pomonae. NCBI lineage: Eukaryota > Metazoa > Arthropoda > Insecta > Coleoptera > Brentidae > Oxystoma > Oxystoma pomonae. Next base: position 78,405,050 of record OY998169.1, on the reverse strand, counting down.
GCAAAGCGTCAGCGAGCGAAACGTCAGTTAAGTGTTTTGACAGTTTTCAATCGATAAAAATACATGAATTATTCGCCTAATAATTGATTCAGCGCAAAGTAAAGAATAGCGCATGTAAAAAATACTAATAATAAAAATTCCGCGGCTTTTTTGGGTTGTTGGGGATTTGCTTATTTTTTATTGTTTTGCTGGTTTTGCGCGGTTTTGCGCGGTAAATTCTTGAGCATTAGGGGCGAGAAGAACGTGTGATGTTAGCAATTTTTCTAAATTTTTATGAAAATTCTATAAAGATGGACAAAATAAAATCTGTCAAAATTGGTGGTTCACGCGTTTATAGATTGTGAAGGCTTTCTTTTATTTCAGAAGGTACGGTTCTCGTTCAAAACGAGCAAAGCGTCAGGGAGCGAAACGTCAGTTAAGTGTTTTGACAGTTTTCAATCGATAAAAATACATGAATTATTCGCCTAATAATTGATTCAGCGCAAAGTAAAGAATAGCGCATGTAAAAAATACTAATAATAAAAATTCCGCGGCTTTTTTGGGTTGTTGGGAATTTGCTTATTTTTTATTGTTTTGCTGGTTTTGCGCCGTTTTGCGCGGTAAATTCTTGAGCATTAGGGGCGAGAAGAACGTGTGATGTTAGCAATTTTTCTAAATTTTTATGAAAATTCTATAAAGATGGACAAAATAAAATCTGTCAAAATTGGTGGTTCACGCGTTTATAGATTGTGAAGGCTTTCTTTTATTTCAGAAGGTACGGTTCTCGTTCAAAACGAGCAAAGCGTCAGCGAGCGAAACGTCAGTTAAGTGTTTTGACAGTTTTCAATCGATAAAAATACATGAATTATTCGCCTAATAATTGATTCAGCGCAAATTAAAGAATAGCGCATGTAAAAAATACTAATAATAAAAATTCCGCGGCTTTTTTGGGTTATTGGGGATTTGCTTACTTTTTATTGTTTTGCTGGTTTTGCGCGGTTTTGCGCGGTAAATTCTTGCGCGTTAGGGGCGAGAAGAACGTGTGATGTTAGCAATTTTTCTAAATTTTTATGAAAATTCTATAAAGATGGACAAAATAAAATCTGTCAAAATTAGTGGTTCACGCGTTTATAGATTGTGAAGGCTTTCTTTTATTTCAGAAGGTACGGTTCTCGTTCAAAACGAGCAAAGCGTCAGCAAGCGAAACGTCAGTTAAGTGTTTTGACAGTTTTCAATCGATAAAAATACATGAATTATTCGCCTAATAATTGATTCAGCGCAAATTAAAGAATAGCGCATGTAAAAAATACTAATAATAAAAATTCCGCGGCTTTTTTGGGTCGTTGGGGATTTGCTTATTGTTTATTGTTTTGCTGGTTTTGCTGGTTTTGCGCGGTAAATTCTTGCGCGTTAGGGGCGAGAAGAACGTGTGATGTTAGAAATTTTTCTAAATTTTTATGAAAATTCGGAGATTTTTTGCAGAAGCATAGAAGAGGGAGAGCAATTGCCTACTCTCGTTCCTCTCTGCATTTCTCCCAGACCTTGCCTTACCATCTATAAATTAAGTAATGGCGCGGGGGTCTAGCTAAATGTTACAAGTGGGAGGGGAGATTTCGTAACTGCTTTTAGTTACCATTTGTAATATTTGTTATCTTATTTAAAGACGGGGGGGGGGGGGGCGGGGCGGAAGAAAAGTATAAAAAATTCTATAAAGATGGACAAAATGAAATCTGTCAAAATTGGTGGTTCACGCGTTTATAGATTATGAAGGCTTTCTTTTATTTCAGAAGGTACGGTTCTCGTTCAAAACGAGCAAAGCGTCAGCGAGCGAAACGTCAGTTAAGTGTTTTGACAGTTTTCAATCGATAAAAATACATGAATTATTCGCCTAATAATTGATTCAGCGCAAAGTAAAGAATAGCGCATGTAAAAAATACTAATAATAAAAATTCCGCGGCTTTTTTGGGTTGTTGGGGATTTGCTTATTTTTTATTGTTTTGCTGGTTTTGCGCGGTAAATTCTTGCGCGTTAGGGGCGAGAAGAACGTGTGATTTTAGCAATTTTTCTAAATTTTTATGAAAATTCGGAGATTTTTTGCAGAAGCATGGAAGAGGGAGAGCAATTGCCTACTCTCGTTCCTCTCTGTATTTCTCCCAGACCTTGCCTTACCATCTATAAATTAAGTACTGGCGCGAGGGCCTAGGTAAATGTTACAAGTGGGAGGGGAGAATTCGTAACTGCTTTTAGTTACCATTTGTAATATTTGTTACCTTATTTAAAGACGGGAGGGGGGCGGAAGAAAAGTATAAAAAAATCTATAAAGATGGACAAAATAAAATCTGTCAAAATTGGTGGTTCACGCGTTTATAGATTGTGAAGGCTTTCTTTTATTTCAGAAGGTACGGTTCTCGTTCAAAACGAGCAAAGCGTCGGCGAGTGAAACGTCAGTTAAGTGTTTTGTCAGTTTTCAATCGATAAAAATACATGAATTATAAATTTTAATTTAACATTTTCATCATATTGAAGAAGTTTTAGGGATAAAAAGCAATAAGATATAAGTATGTAACCCATTTAACAGAGTATTTTTAGTTAAAAATCCTACTATACGGGGATAAACCTGCCGGAAATTTGCTTTTTTCCATTCTTTTCACGAAATTTTTGGAAAACCTGTGTTTTTTCCTTTCGAAATCATTTATATAATTTTAGTAAGTCCAAAATTCCAACAAGTTTTATTTAAATTTAAAGAAAAACCGGCAAAATAAGATTAAAAACCACATACGTCCCATAGTCCTAGATCCTAACCCATCTTAGTAAATGTCGCCCTTAAAGTTAATTTTAAGTTTTATGAGCATCTCTATCGAGTCGACCAATCAAGCAGGTGCACTTTTAAAATCATGGTGAATGCGTGACAGCTCCAGCTGATTAAATGCACGAAAACCTCGTTAGGTACGATAACGTTACGACCGTCCCTGCATACGAAACGATGTTTTGACGGATTTGATCAGCTGGAGCTGTCACGCATTCGCCATTAGTTTAAAAGTACACCTGCTGGATAGGTCGACTCGATAGAGAAAGGGATACGAAAGCTGATAAACCCGAAAATTAACTTAAAGTGTCTATTAGCGCCGGTACACCACCGCACGGTGGTGAGGTCATATGAAGAACAAGTAAAAATTATCTAATTTATCAGAAACTAAGAAAATATTGCATTTTTTAGATAATTAACGAAACCCTTAAATTTCTCCTTTATAATTGAAGATGTATTTAAAGTGAGTTTAACCTTAAATATTAATATTATATTAAAGTTATTAAACTTTATTATTTTAGGTTTTCTGTACTAATTTAAAAAAATATATTTGTATATACAGGGTGTCCCATGAAGAAAATCGACACGATCGATTTTTCAAAAAGTGGGGTATGGAAAATTTTGAAAATTTGGCAGTATACCAATGTCGATGGAGGCAACTCAGCTAGAATATCTACTCTCTTATTTTAAACAGGACAATAATGACACAATATATTATTTAATTTTAAGATTTTTTAAGCCGTTTTTGAGATAAAAACAATAATTGAAAATCTGCATGTTACCCAATATTTTCAATTAGTATAGCGGGAAAACAGTTAAAGATAGAAAATTAAATAATATATAGGGTGTCCTATTTAAAATAAGAAAATACTTCAGCCGAGTTGCCCCCATCGACATTGGTATACTGCCAAGTTTTCAAAACTTTCCATTGTCTACTTTTTGGGAAATCGATCCTGTGGAGTCGTCGTGGGACACACTGTATATTTTACTGAAAATAATATATTTACTTGAACCAATTTAATAATGATAAAGTAACTAGATAAATACAAAAGAGTAAATTGCATCAAAAGACTTAACATTTCTATAAAGCTAGGCAGTTGAATAGCTTCCACGCCCAGTTCGGGACTAACATTTTTCTTCCATTTTTTCCTTAAACTAGTCAAATAAGGATCAGAAAAAATCAGCAGTGAATGAAGAATATCTTCGTTAGTAGCAGATCTTGAACATTTGAATATAGTTGTCGAAATCTTTTGAAGTCCTTATTTCTAGACTCAGATACCTCCTCACAAAACAAGTGAACATAATCTGACGCATCATCAAGATGGACAGTCTACTTTAAAAATTTATATCATATGAATAGGCAAACCTGGGCAGATACAAGTAATTAATTATGAAAGACGGTGAGTTATAGTTTATTTTTAAAGCACAATCTAATCTTCGGCAAACTTCGCAGATTATTTATTTCCTTGCAGAAAGTGAAACATTTCATTTAAAAAAAAATAATGTGTATCATAGTAGCTAATTTACTTTATCGAACTAAAAGAAAGATATTTTGGAAAACCAAATATTATCGATTAAATTCAAAAAACATGATATAATTTAAAAAAAAAGAAATTTAGGGATAAATTCCAAAACAGCCATTGGGGAAAATTACTTCAGCTTCATGGAGGTTTTTTCATTTTATTGAAATATTTACTTGTCTTGCAAAAACTTCTGATGTTGAAATGAATTTTTTGCAGTAGTCATTTTTTTATGGTATTAGTTATATGATATTTATTGTGTTAGATGTGGTTACAAAATATTGACATGAAATATTTTATATATTGTTTATTTTTATTTGAAGCAATTTTGGCCGCATGATCTCATATGATCTTACCACCGTGCGCGGCAGCGGTTGCCGCAAAAATCGAAACACACACCTGTCTTGACATGACGCTAGTGTTGTACGCAAATGTGCAATTTTTGCGTTTCTTGTGTACAAAATGTATATTCGGAAGATACACAGTTGCAACAAAAACAACAAACCACACGTGTGTACCATTCTATTACTATGCGCCGGTACACACGCGTTTTTCTGCCGCGCGATACCGCAATTGCGTTCCGTGATACTATAAAATAAATAACGCAATGCACACAAGTGAGCGGCAACATCACGGCAACGCGTGTTCGTCTTGCGTGCATTTTTCGCCGCCATTCCCCTGGGAACGCAGCGGCAACCCACAAGCAAGTGCGGCTCTCAGTACATTGTTGGTAATAGAATCGTACACGCGTATATGGATGTATCCAATAGCATCTGTGTATCTTCCGAATATACATTTTGTACAAAACAACGCAAAAATTGCACGATTTTTGCGGCAACCATTGCGGCACCGCGCGGCAGAAAAACGCGTGTGTGTACCGGCGCTAACAATGTACTGAGTGCCGCACTTGCTTGTGGGGTGCCGATGCGCTCCCGGGGGGAATGGCGGCGAAAAATGCATGCAAGACGAACGCGCGTTGCCGCGATGTTATAGTATCACGTACCGCAATTGCAGTACCGCTGCGGCACGGCCTTGCAGAAAAACGCGTGTGTGTACCGGCGCTTAAAAAATGTGTATGGTTCAAAAATTGAGTGAAACAATTAGTATGTTTTCACATCGTATTCAATACGTATCAAAAATCAAACATCTTGTTCTTTCATATATCACGATCTTTGTCGGAACAGAGAATATGCTCATTAAAGAAAAAGAAGACAATATTTTCAATACGTAGTGAAATGTGAAAACATACTAAATGGTAAAAGAAAAGATTCTGCAGTCGTCTGCAAAATAATGTCGCACTTTGAACATAAACTACATCTACACTACGAAACGGACTCGTTTTTTTAATTAAATACCTATAGAAAACGTGATTATAAACATTTTTTTCTTAAAATCTAGCCAATGATATTATCTTTGCCTTTCGGGACTCTGAATAACGGCCGTAAAATTTTAACGGTATTGAATCGGGCCAATGTCGACAACGTCGGCAGTGTATCGGCATCGGCGATTACACACTGGCCCGATGTTGTAGAGATTGCGATTTTCAATTTTCGGTTAATAATCGGCAACTGACGGAGGTCCACATTACTACAGTCGACTTTATGCCGACACCACTTTAGGACCGACGATGGTCCAATTGAAACTTTGTTTAATCGGTCGAAAATCGGCAACTGACGATGGTCCGATTTACTACAGTCGACTTTATGCCAACGCCCACTTTATCTGCTTTAGAGGCGACGACGCGACGGTCCGATTGGAACTTTGTTTAATAAGACGAGAATCGGCAACTGACGATGGCCCGATTTACTATAGTCGACATTATGCCAACGCAAACCTTATCTGCTTTAGGACCGATGATGGTCCGATTAGAACTTTGTTTAATCGGTCGAAAATCGGCAACTGACGAAGGCCCGATTTACTATAGTCGACTTTATGCCGACGCCCACTTTAGAACTTTGTTTATATTTATACCCTCTACAGATCTTTGTTGAGAAAAATCCTATTTTCTCAAAAAGCGCAAACTTGCGCAACTTAGTTTTTTTATATTTTGTAAGAAACAACTTATTCTATATTATATCTACATTTTTTTCTGATTTAAAAGTAATAAAAGTGTTTCCAAAGCTTAATTAATGTTAGAAAATCGTTTTCTCTATAGATTCTAGATATTTGTAATTATAAATTGAACAAAATACTCATAAATTTAAGATATGAAAAAAATAATTTTGTCGCCCTAATAGTGGCCTTTTGCCATATGTACACCGGCCCGGTAGAATCTTCGTCTCTGGATTATTTTTAGGCTAACTTGATTGGGAGAGTTCTTATCGGTACGCCTTTTTCTCAAAAAATGCAGGGCCGTTATCGTATCTCATAATTATATGGCTACTCATGATTTGTCCAACAATACGCCCAACTGTCAAATATTCTAATGCATTTTTCAACTTCCCTTCAAGTGGTATTTACATGCGAAAGTTTTTATTCTTTTGAAATAAAGCTGCTGCAATAATGCATTTTTCAGAGTAGGATTTTATTGTATGTTGCCTTATTTTAGAGATAAAAAGCTATATTTGTGGGGGGTGGTTCGGATAAGGAGACGAGGCTTGATATTTTTAAAAATTCATAGGTTTTGAACCAAAGCTGCTACAAATGTGTAGTTTTCAGATTTAATTTACACCAAAAATTTTTTTTTTTTAAAGGAAAAAATTTTGTTGTTGGGAAATGATTAAGGGAGCATGAGGGTGTTATGATATTGGAAAATTAATAACTTTTGAAACAAAGTTCAGATTTGAGTTTCACCAAATATTTTTTAGTTTTAAAGGAAAAAAAAGTACGCTAGTGAAGGGGTGGTTATGGCGGTGGGAGTTTGATGATATTTGAAAACTATTAACTTTTTACTATGATTATAAAATATAATAAAAATAAATAAAAAAGTTTTTAAGTAAAACAACTTTCTTTTGTTTTGTCCCAAAATAATGACGCAGGCAAAAATTTTTAAAAATTTTTATACTTAATCAATTACAGATCATGTACTAAACATACTGTTGTCCTTGGTTTAAATGTCCTAACTGTTTATTTTCTTTTTAATTTTTGACTTATTTATATCTTTATTTACAAATATTACCTACATGTGGAAAAACTTCAAATATCTGCATGTGCATAAATATAATGTATAAAAATATAACATATCTTATTCTCGCTTTTTTAACAGATTTTCCAATGCATACCATAAAGATTTTATTATACTTAAATCATGAAAAAGATGAAAGGGAAAATATTAGGCGACAAAGTAATTTTAATAGATAAATATTTTATTAGTACTGTTATTTTTAAATTTTTACTTATTTAAATTAATACTATTTTCTAATGCGTTTAATATTTTAATTCAAAATGTGGGAAGGCTGAAAAAAGTAGGTTTTAATTTATAAGGTGAAAATGCTCCTGCTAGCTTACCATAACCGGTGCAGTTAGCAGGAGTATTTCAAATCCATAAGCAGTCACGGTAATTTACAATACAATAAAGCTTGATTTATACTGTCGCGTGTATTGTTGCATGAATGGCTTCCAAAAAAGCACAGAAAACTGTGTTTTATTGGGAACGAGCTAGAAAATTGGCTAGGAAACGTATATTTCAATTATCTATTTATGCAGCACAGAGCAACAAATCCAGTATAAATTTTGGATTTTAAACGATACAACTTGCTTATACTACCTCAAAAATTTGTATAAATTGTGTTAAAAGAATCATCTGCATTAGCAAAAATTGACAGCTGAGCCGCAAATATCACCAATAAATAAAACCAAACTACTTTTAAAATAAAACCTACATGCTAAGCTACATAGGACAAAAAGAGGAAAAAACTAGAACCCAATTTTTTTATTAACAAGGTTTCTAATTATTTAAATTGTTGAAGTAGTCCATGATGTTGGAGTTGAAATTTTATCTCTTTATATCAAAAACCCGACATGTTTCGGTAATTTTGATTACCATCATCAGGGGGTTCCTGGCTTGAGCTACAGTAAAGCAGTATAGCCGAACAAGAACCAAAGAAAATTAGAAAAAAAATGGGAGGGGAATCCATAGTTGAAAAAAACAATATATTTTAAACATCACCTTTTTAAAAAACAAATAACGTAACTAGGTACATCAAATAACATGATTCTGACCATGTCAGAAGGGATCAGGTTTTTAATTTAGAAAACCAAAAATGCAACATATATAATGCTTTAAATTTAAATTTTAAATTGGAACGATTTTTCGTGAAAAATGCTGCACTCTCTTCTAGAATTTTTCACGAAAAACCGTTCCAATTGGAAATTTCAATTTAAAGCATTATATGTGTTACTATATTTTATAAAGTTATTTGTTTTTTTAAAAAGTGATGTTTAAAATATATTGTTTTTTTTTCAACTATGGGTTCCCTTCCCGTTTGTTTTTTTGTTTCTCCATTGCTGACTGTACTGATGGTCCGTTGATTCGGCCCATTTAATTTTCTTTGGTTCTTGTTCGGCCATACTGCTTTACTGCAGCTCAAACCAGGAACCTCCTGATGATGGTAGTCTAATCTGCCGAAACATGTCGAGTTTTTGATATCAAGATATAAAATTTGGTGAAGAAAGACCATATTTCTATTCAGATAATTTATATCTAAATTAAGTCAATGACAAAATATCATCAATATCGAAATACCTTGTGGAAACTGCATTATTATGATCTTCCGGTATAAATTTATATTGCCGCTGGGAGTCCTTAAAAGCCTTCTCATTTCTCAAGTACGACAACTTTTTTTCAACTTTCCGTGCTTTTTTTTAATAAACAGTAGAGTATAAAGAAAGTAATTTAAGATTGCTTGCTGTATAGAGGCTGGCTGGCGTTTTCAAAGGCGCGTGGGGCATAAAAGACTCTGGTTCAGTTTTTCTTTGTGAAGCGGCGTTTATTAACACCAAGGAACCGGAAATCGTTTGATTTTCAAACCTTCAATATTTTTCTCATTTAAAGAAAACGAAATTTAGCGGTGGGATTTTATTTTACCAGCTTTTATTTGTACTTGTAATTTATCTATGTATATGTATGTTTGTTCAGGTAGAATCTTGCAACTTAATTTTGACCAACCTCCCGTTGCGGTGACAACACAAGAATATAGTGTGATGAAATTGACAGCTCCCTCCTACTCGAAGGGGGGATACAACTAAAGTATGCCCGATGTCGTTGAAATTTGGTGTGTTGCGGCACTTGGGGATGGAGATAACGAATTTCTAATCAGATTTTGAAAATTCAATATGGCGGATTCAAGATCGACTTTTTGGTCATCTTTTGCTTACCAATTTTAACTAACTTACACAATACAATAATATGTTATTATTAGGTACCCCTTCCCCCTACGAGGGGAGTGGAGGGGGAAAAACTTAAGTTTTTCCGATTTTAACCAAAATTGGTATAGAGGGGTTTTTGGGGATAAGGAATACGAATTTTGGATCAGATTTTGAAAATTCGATATGGTGGATTCAAGATGGATGATTTTCGGTCATGTTTTACTAACCAATTTTATTATCCAGATGTGATTGTGCTCAGATTTGGTATGCGTTTATAGTTTCGGTGAAAATATAATGATATGGTATTCTCAGGTACCCATCTCCCTCCAACGAGGGAAGTGGAGGGGGAAAAGATTTAGTTTGTTCGATTTCAATCCAAATTTGCATACAGGGGTCTTTAAAGAGGGGGATTATGAATTTTTGATCAGATTTAAAAATTTCAATATTGCGGATTCAAAATGGACGATTTGGTATGCGTTTATAGTTCCGGCGACTATACAATAATATGGTATTATTAGGTACACGCTTCCCTCTAACGAGGGAAGTGGAAGGTGGAAAAGATTTAGTTTGTTCGTTTTAGTTTAAATCAAAATTCGCACACAGGCGTTTTTCGGGAAAGGTATATGAATTTTATTATCCAGATCCGATTGTGCTCAGATTTGGTATGCGTTTATAGTTCCGGTGAAAATATAATAATATGGTATTCTCAGGTACCCACCTTTCTCCAAGGAGGGAAGTGGAGGGGAAAAAGATTTAGTTTGTTCGATTTCAATCCAAATTAGCATAAAGGGGTCTTTAAAGAGGGGGATTATGAATTTTTGATCAGATTTGAAAATTGACCAACCTCCCGTTGCGGTGACAACACAAGAATATAGTGTGATGAAATTGACAGCTCCCTCCTACTCGAAGGGGGGATATAACTAAAGTATGCCCGATGTCGTTGAAATTTGGTGTGTTGCGGCACTTGGGGATGGAGATAACGAATTTCTAATCAGATTTTGAAAATTCAATATGGCGGATTCAAGATCGACTTTTTGGTCATCTTTGGCTTACCAATTTTAACTAACTTACACAATACAATAATATGTTATTATTAGGTACCCCTTCCCCCTACGAGGGGAGTGGAGGGGGAAAAACTTAAGTTTTTCCGATTTTAACCAAAATTGGTATAGGGGGGTTTTTGGGGATAAGGAATACGAATTTTGGATCAGATTTTGAAAATTCGATATGGTGGATTCAAGATGGATGATTTTCGGTCATGTTTTACTAACCAATTTTATTATCCAGATGTGATTGTGCTCAGATTTGGTATGCGTTTATAGTTTCGGTGAAAATATAATGATATGGTATTCTCAGGTACCCACCTTTCTCCAAGGAGGGAAGTGGAGGGGAAAAAGATTTAGTTTGTTCGATTTCAATCCAAATTAGCATACAGGGGTCTTTAAAGAGGGGGATTATGAATTTTTGATCAGATTTGAAAATTTCGATATGACGGATTTAAAATGGATGATTTAGGGTACAAATCTAAAAATAAAAAGGTAATTTTTTTATTAAATGCACTTAAAAAAAAAAAAATTTATCTTTCTTATACCATAATAAAAGCGATGGGCGTAAATTAAAAATTTTAACTTTAGGGTGGCAATAAGAGAACTACAAAAGAAGAACTAAATGCTTTTTCTATTCGAATTATAAACATAATGCTTTCATCTAAAGAAGCTGAGAACGGGTAAGATTGCCGTGCTTGACGAACCTTTGAAAATGTTCTTAGGTTATAGAATAATAGAACTGTTTCTTAGGTGAGTCATCGATATGACCGATATACGATACCTAAAGTTAAAATTTTTAATTTGCGCCCATCGCTTTTATTATGGTATAAAAAATATAAATTTATTTAGTTTTAATTTTCAGCCCACAAATTAGGATATAAAATATTGTAAAGTTCAGTTTTGGTATATTTCTTAATGTTTTGTTTAAAAAATACTAACCCCAGAAAAGCACTTCTGGAGCCGCTACTTTACAGGAAAAAAATCCATTCGCGAGATTATCCTTCTCGCCTTCACACCTTTATGAAATATTTAGCGAGTTCCCCAACTGGCAAGTCAAGCCTGTGTAGGAGAGGGCGGTAATGGATTGTGTTTTTTTTTCTAGTTTTTTAGGCGATCTTGTATGCATAGTCTAAGAAAATAACAAATTAAACCAAATTATGTACAAATATATTGCATATAACTGCCTTCAGGTTCTAAAGAAATTGTATCATTTTGGACGCAAAAGAAAAGTTATATTGTTTTAAACTAAAAACTAAAAGCTATTTTATGATTAAATTCCTTTTGCTTTTCTCTAACTTTTTTCTTTTTCCGTAAGTAAAAAGTTGGTTCATGCTAAAATTCCACTAATGACAGGGGCACTCGCGATTTTTGCCACTCCTTAAGAACCCCTGTATGCCAACTTTGATTGAAATTGAACAAACTGAATCTTTTTCCCCATCCACTTCCCTCGTTAGAGGGAGGTGGGTACCTGAGAATACCATATTATATTATTGTTACCGGAACTATAAACGAATGCCAAATTTGAGTCAAATGTGAATAAGTTAGTTTAAATTGGTTAGCAAAAGATGACCAAAAATCGTCCATCTTGCATCCGCCATATTGAATTTTCAAAATCTGATTAGAAATTTATTATCTTCATCCCTAATTGCCCCAACACACCAAATTTCAACGAAATCGGCCATTATTCAATTGTACTCTCCTCCACCCCCTTCGAGTAGGAGGGAGCTGTCAATTTCTTCACATTATATTCTTGTGTTGTCACCGCAACTATATAAGCATGCCAAATTGAAGCCGATCGGATGTCGGAAGTTGGTCAAAATAAGTTGCAAGATTCCACCCGAACAAACATATCTCGTTATATAGATAGATACATTGCAAGTTAAATAAAAGCTTGTAAAATTTTGTAGTTAAAAAAATATTTTGGCGGCCGCACTTGCGCAACACGATTTTTCTGTTCTTTTTTCCGTAAAGTTAAATACTGGTTAACTTTTAAGGTCATATTTTAAGGGTTAAGGGAAAAGATACAGAAAAGGAATAAGCATGAACACCCATATCTGAATAAATGAGATTTAATAACTGTTGATAAAGGAAATGTTACAGTAAAACTTACAGAAAAGGAAAAGGAATTTAGCCATAAACCAGCCTTAAGGCAATTAAGCTACAACTGGGGTATATAAAATTAAGTAAGCATATTTGTGCGTAATTTTAGTTTTAATGTCAACTGTATTAGTTTTCCGCCAACGGCACTCCTATTAAATCTTTTGACTTTTTCTAGATAAATATAATATACCGGGTGGGTCATAAAAAACCGGACAAAATGTTTTCCGTTATAACTTTTAAACCATACAACCGATTTTAATGCAACAAACTGTTCTTTACAGGGAATTGAGCAAAACTTTGACTAGAAATATTTTTTTTTCTCCATCTTAAAATCTAAGATGGAAGACAGAAACAAACTTTACCCTTCAAAGAGCCTTGTTTATTCTTATGCAAAAAAAGTGCAGAAGAACGTAAATACAGTTGCCTCATTTGCTTTATATTGATTCTAGAAACTTTCTTAGAGCAAAAGTACAACTATATGGTTTTCATCAAGCAGAAATTTTTTTGATTTTTTTCAATTAGTGTTTTACGGATTATGCGATTGCCGTCTCAATTCTGTCGGCATACATTTTCTCATAAATTCATTATTACTAAACCGATTTTGATGAAATAAAAAGCCTCATAGCGAAAATCGATTGTTCTTTAACTACTGCTATTGAAATTTGTCGCCGTCTTGAAATCCAAGATGACGGACAAAATCAAACTTGTCCCTTTAAGGAGACTCGTTTATTTATATGTTCTGTAAACTTTTAAATATTTTTTTATTTGTACAAAAGTTCTGCTTTCGCCACGCACAACGAGGTGTAAATCATCAAAATCGGTTTGGTGGTTCTCAAAAAATTAATTTTTGTTTCCATCACTATTTTCCAGATTACAGTATTGCCTTCTCAAATTGATACTCAATTTATTTCAATGAAATAAAAAGCGTCATGGCGAGGATCAAAAACTCTTAAAAGATCACTATCAAAATTTTTCGCCATTTTGAAACCCAAGATGGCGTACACAATTAAATTTATCTCTTTAAAGAAGCTCGTTTAGAATCTAAAAATGCCCTCACTTCAATGCGCACGAATCATTAAAATCAGTTTAGTGGTTCTCAAAAAAATTTTTTTTAACCATGGTTTCCTCATAAACTCATTATTACTGAAATGATTTTCATGGTAAAAATAGATTTAACTGCAACATATGAAAAAATCCTTTATCCTTTATAAAGGAGTGAATTTGATTTAGTCTGCCATCTTGGATTTTATAGAGCCAAATTTCAATAGTAATCCCCAAAGAGCAATTGATTGTCGCCATGATGTTTTCCATTTTGTTGTTGTTGTTTTCGGTTTAGTAATAATGAATTTATGAGGAAACGAATGAAGACAGAATTAGCAAGGCAATCGTACCATACGTACTCATACTCTGTAAGACAATAAGTAAATCAAAAATAAATTTTTTAATAACCACTAAACCGTTTTTAATGATTTGTACCTAGTTATAACGAATTTAAAAAAAGTCGAAAAGGTTATCGAAACATAAGAATAATCGAACGTCTTTGAAGGGTCAAATTTGATTTGGTCCGCAATGTTGGGTTTACAAACTACGACAAATTTCAATAGTGTTCTTTAGAGTTCAGTTGATCTTTGTCATAATGTTTTTTATTAAATTAAAATCGGTTCAGTAATTATGAATTTGTGAGAAAATTAATGCAGACGGAATTGAGGAGGCAATCGTATAATCTTTAAAACAGTGATGGAAAGAAAAATTAATTTTTTAAGAACCGCTAAACCGGTTTTAATAATTTATACCTCGTTGTGTGTGGCGAATAAAAAAAAATTAAAAAGTTTACAGAAAATCTGAATAAACGAGCCTCTTTGAAAAGTCAAGTTTGATTCTGTCCGACATCTTGGATTTTAAGATGGCGAGAAATTTCAATAGCAGTGTTTAAAAAGCAATCGATTTCGGTTTTCTAATAATTAATTTATGAGAAAATGTATGCAGACAGAATTGAGACGGCAATCGCATAATCCGTAACACACTGATTGAAATTTTTTAATTTTTTGTGAGAACCATTTAACCGATTTTACTGATTTACACGTCGTTCTGCGTGGCAGATACAGAGCTTTTTTACGACTTCATAAAAAAATCCAAAAATCTTCCGTAACATAAGAATAAACGTGGCTCTTTGAAGGGTAAAGTTTGTGTTATTCGGCCATCTTAGATTTTAAGATGACGGACAAAAAAATATTTTTACTCAAAGTCTTGCTCAATTTTGTGCAAAGAGCAGTTTGTTGCACTTAAATCGGTAGTATGGTTTGAACGTTATAACGGAAAACATTTTGTCCAGTTTTTTATGGCTCACCCGGCATAAGTTCATTTTAAAAACCAGAAAACCAAACGTAGTTTTGAAGACAACAGAAACTTTAGTTCATAGTTAAGTTTTTGACGACTCAAATGTACAATTGTATATAATTTGAAAATAAATATATATTGTATTGTATTGTACTGTATTGATACGTTTGAATAAAACGATTTTTCTGTCTGTTTACTTTCCTTTACTTAAAATTATTTTTTTAAAACCAATAATACATATATTCGCCTGTAATCAATAGATCCTTGAGAGAAAAGAGGATTAAAAGTTGGGCCACAAAAGCAAATTTTATAAACGTCGCTCCAAGTTCAGCAGGAAAACTGATTAAAGTAAACACTTGACATTTGAAACTTTAAACTGTTTTCAGAAGCCCAAGTCCCAAAAGCGATATAAGTGCCAGTTTACCGTGACAACTCGGCAATCAATACGAAACACAAGGAAGATCAAATTAAGTTTTGTTTAATCTAGTCTTGTGCAAGATTAAATTGATCGAAGAAAAGTAGTATACAGGGTGTTCCAAAATCGATGCTCACCATGGGAATCTCCTAAACGATAGGAGATACAAAAAGATTTGAATTAAGGCAAACTTGAGCAATTTGATGCTTTGCTCAAAACTAAAAAACACGGCCTAATGATCGATCAGTCTTTGACATTTGACATTTTAGTGTGACAGGACTGGTTTTTGACACTTTAAAAATGACAGTTGTTTTTTGAAGTTTTGTTTTAAGAAAAAAAAAATTTTCATATGATTTTAAAAATATGTTTTTGCTGCGTTTTTATATATAAAATTTTTGTTTATATGTACTATACTTATTGACTTAACCATATGAAAGTTAAAGTCTAAAAATGTTGTTTAAAACATTCAAATTATACAATTTAAAAACTAAAAACAAAGAAAAAGGACTGCATGCGGGTTTCCAAAATATCTTGATTAAGTTAAAAGCAAACATGGAATTTGGACTGATGTCAGGTGTCTTGTCAAAATAAGATTGCAAAATATGATCTGTCATCCTTCATTGAGTGGCGTAGGCAGAAATCGTCTCTGGGGGGGGGGGGTTCATCATTTAATAAAAATCAATTACCTACCTCTGCCAAACTTTTTAAAAATTAGGTAGGTGCCTATTGCTAAGGGAGGGTAGAGGGGCCGTGCGGGACGGTTTAATAGGTGTTGAGTTGGTGTTCTACAAAACCAAAATATTTATTTTTAAAAATTAGGCTCATCTAGTCTCATTTGCAGATTTTTTGTCGTTGACAAAAAAATTTCTTAAAATCAAACAGAATTGTAACATTATTTAATACTGGTAGAGCGCCGCAGGCAAAAATTTACATAAAAAAAAATTCTTTAAAAATTTTGATCTTTTAGGTTTTTTAAAAAAGTAGATTGGGTTAGATGCCAAGAAGTGGTTGGTTGTGGTGGTACATATAGATTTAACTTAAAAAATTAAATGCGCCGCAGATGAAAATTTTAAGAAAAATTATGTTAAGAATACCATTTATTACACGTTTTGAAAGCTGATAAATATTCCTTAAAATTAAACTAAAATTATAACAATTAATGATGTCATAGCACCGCAAGCAAAATTTTTAAAATATAAGACAAACAAGTGGGGGAGCTATAGCTCTCCCTGGGGCCCTTGATCATGATTAATTTATTGTAGATTATTAGGTTGGACCTTTTGGGGGGATTTTAATTCCCTCTCACCCGGATACGCCATTGCTTCATTAACCAAATGGCAGGAGAAAAAAAAGCACGTGTTTGTAAGAAAAAAATAAAATTGACAGTGCTCCTGTCACACTGAAATGTCAAATATCAAAAATGACAGTTCAGACACTGGGTAGATTTTTTAAAAAAGTGTTTTGATAGCTTTATTAATAAAGTCGCAAAAAAATAAAAACTGAAAATAAAATTGTCATTTTGTGTCGTTCATCTCCGGAACTATTCGGAATTTGTAAAATTTTTCTTTTAGTTCTTCTTTATACTGTTTTGTATGTCCTATCGTTTAGGAGATCCCCACGGTGAGCATCGAATTTGGAACAACCTGTATAGTTTTTACTATTAGCGGCTAAAATAGTGTGTTTTTTACAAGCGCATGGAGTAATTTAAAAACGCCAGTAAAAAGCAGTTTAGCGAGAGAGTGTATCTTAAATTAGATTTAGGTCCATATCCATCAACGCGAAAGAACCCCGCCAATTCCTTATGTAGCGTGGGCACCTGTTAAATTTTTTAAAATTTTAATATGTTATAGGGGAGGATCAGACAAATGACAAATATTGCCACCCCTCCCAACGGGTACAGGGTAAGCCAGAAAATAAGGTTAAAATTCAAAAATTGACTATTTTGTAACTCACTAAATCCTTGCTTTTACGGAAACTATGAAATGGAAAAAAATGAGTTTCAAGTACGTTGTTCGGCACAGCACAACTAATATGTTTTGTATTTACACTTTAGTCCGTATTTATACAGGAAGTCTAAAAAAATTGTTTAAAATTGATCTAAAATCGTTATTTTGCGAAATATTTTTGATGGTCTTTACAGCAAGAAAACATTAAATGGTTGTCAATTTTATGTCTATGTAAGCAGTGGTGTAGCCAAACGACTTTTCTTGGGAGGGGGGTGGGGTGGGTTCTACCGGCTCATACGAAAATATTAATTTTTGTTTTACCTACTGGGAATTACAAACTTACGACTGCATATTCATCTTTTCCAACGTTAGTAAGGAAAGTCAACTCAAATATTGCCCATATTGGTCATGATAAGCATGACAATAATAAGCTCATCTCAAACTTTGGCAGCTATTATTGGCTTACTCTGTAGATATCGGCACCTGTGCCCTTGAGACAAAATGCTGTCATGTATTATTTTCCCAAACATACTTAAACGGCGTTGAAATGCCACTGAGTTCCAGTTTTCCTTCAAATTGTGCGTGCTTTTTTGGGTCTCATTAAAAAAAACTTTTAAAGAACAAGCTTTTATTAAATGCACTTAACAGTAGAAAATAATTTGTTTTCTTCCTTTTACCATAACAAAATGATGGGCGAAAATTAAAAATTTTATCTTATCAATTTTATCATTCGAATAGAAGAAGAATTTAGTTCTTCTTGTTCTTTCAAAGTTTTTTTTAATAAAAATTTATTTTATAATTTTTAGATTTGTACCCCAAATCGTCCATTTTGAATCCGCCATATCGAAATTTTCAAATCTGATCAAAAATTCATATCCCCTTCCCGAAAAACCCTTGTGTGCCAATTTTGATTTAAATTGAATAAACTAAATCTTTTTCCCCTTTCACTTTCCTCGTTAGGCGGAAGTGTGTAACTAATAATACCATGTTATTGTATTGTCTCCGAAACTATAAACGCATACCAAATTTGAACACTTACTCTTAATTTTTAGATTTGTAACCTTAATCGTTCAGTTTGAATCCGCCATATTGAAATTTTCAAATCTTCATAATCCTTCTCCTTAAAATCCCTGTATGACAATTTTGATTGAAATCAAACAAACTAAATCTTCTTTCTCCTCCACTTCTCTCGTTAGAGGGAGGTGGGAACTATAAACGCATACCAAATTTGAACACAATCGGATGTGGTCAAGTCTGTTAAAATTGGTTCGCAAAACATGACAGAAAATCGTTCATCTTGAATCCGCCATATTGAATTTTCAAAATCTGATCAAAAATTCGTATTTTTTATCTCCAAAAGCCCTAAGTGTACTAATTTTGGTTGAAATTGGACAAACTTAGGTGTTTTCCCCCATCCACTCCCCTCGTAGGCAGGAGGGTTGCCTAATAATAATAATAATCTATAAATGTATGCCAAATTTGAAGGCAATTGGATGAGTATAATTTAATTAAAATTCTAGTAATTAGTTAGTAAAAGATGACCAAAAATCTCTATCTTGAATCCGCCATATTGAATTTTCAAAATCAGATTATAAAGTCGTTCCCCAAGTGCCCCAACACACCAAATTTCAACGAAATCGGGCGTACTTCAACTGTACACCCCTCCACCCCCTTCGAGTAGGGGGCAGCTGTCAATTTCATCACACTATATTCTTATGCTGTCACCACAACTATATGAGCATGCCAAATTTGAAGCCGATCGGATATCGGGAAGTTGGTCAAAATTAAGTTGCAAGATTCCACCCGAACAAACATTAAATAAAAGCTTTTAATAAAAATGGATGGGAAATTTTTTTCGCACCTATAATTTTAAAAAAATTGCCAATTTTCGGACAAATAGGTACTAAAATCATGCTTTTGATGAATGTTAACACGGGATTTATAAACGCGTTCGGGTCCGCAGTTGAAGTTTGTAGTTTGCGCGCTGGAGATCACCTTTATTTTATCTTATATTTATAATAAAAGTTCGCGTTCGCGTTCGTCTTTCGCGTCCACGTTCGCAGTTCAGAGATAACCAAATTTTATGTTGGTAGTTGGTGAAGTTTGCATCAAGCAATCAAAATGCAGGATTTCGTCACATGATACATCTGTCAACTGTCATTTCTGTTTGTTGTTTTTCTTAAGAAAAATTTTAAAGTTTTTCTGATTTACTTTGTGGGCTACATACCTATATAAGAATTGTGGCCACAAAGAGGCCAAACAGTTTTTGGAATTCTCTATCAATTTTTTTCCAAAATGCCTTCAAAAAGAGTTACTTCCAAACGGGAAAATTTTTTTCAGACTTTTGGCTAGTTTACATCATGTCCACTTGATCTTGGAAAGACCAATCAAATTTCAACAACGAACTGCGTTTACAAATGCTGTTTTCTGAACTCCCGACACTATGAACGGCGAACGCGAACTTCAACTGCGAACGCGAACACGTTTATAAATTAAGCTTAAATCAAAATTTTCATGGGTAGCAAAAAAGGCCATGGTTTGGTTATTTGCGGACAGTGTTTTTGATGAAATATTCTGTTTTTGCGAGGTTCACACTATTAATTTCATTAGTTCATAAGTTATGTTAGGTAACTCGAAATTAGTAAAACTCCAAGCTGGAAAGAAAGATGAGTTGGTAAGCCGGAATTAGTAGGTATGATTCCGAGTTGATAAATTTTTTTCTATCATTTCCTAAAACTTTTCAACCATTTTTTCATCGTCAAAAGCTGAAATTGTTTAAAAGCAGGGACAGATATCTTACTCCCTCGTAAAAGGTATAAAATATACAAATATTTGCGAACTTTTTTATCGTCTATATTTGGAAAGCCATTTGCTAAATATACCCAAAAGGCTGGAAAAGGGTCGAAACCCCTTCAGGACGGTACCGATATCTTTGAAAATTTATACATCTGTGCTCATTGTTATTCTGGTCGTATTTATTTCGCCTCTGTTTACAATGTACAACAGCCGCTTTGCTAGTTAGCCTTTATGATCTATTTTATTTGTTTGTGAGCAAAAATTACATGGTTTCCAGAAACGTATAGGTATACTAATCATATAACTATGAGATACTATATCATCTCTGCCCTTGCATATTTTCGAAAAGAAGTCGTAGCGATAATAACACTCCAAATCAAATTAGCCTGGAAAAAAAGCAGACCCAAAAACTCTTCAGAGGCCCTATTCTTCAAATGATAGAATTCTGCTATTCTTGAATCGAGAGAAAATTTTCTCCCAGGGAGTCAAATTCTCTCACTATTATGCATCTCATTGGTCCAAATCTTCGGTTTAAGTCGGTTTCTCTCACTTTTGCCCAATATTGATCGAAAGTAATTCTATTGGTCTTGACTAAGAAAATTACTTTCGATAAATATGGGGAAAAAGTGAGGGAAACCAATTTAGACCGAAGATTTGGAACAACGAGAGCATAATAACGAGAGAATTGGTTTCCCTGGAAGCAAATTTTCTCTCGATTTAAGAATAGACCCACAGGGAGTCAAATTATGTCGCTCATATTCATCTCATTGGTCTAAATCTTCGGTTTAAATCAGTTTCTCTTACTTTTGCCCGATATTGATCGAAAGTATTTCTCTTAGTCAAGACCAATAAAGTTACTTTCTATCAATATCGGGCGAAAGTCAGAAAAACCGATTTAAGCCGAAGATTTTGACCAATGCATGCTGAATTTCTTTCAGGTCAAGAATAAGCGCACTGGGTGCGAGTAGACTGCATCAGGCAGTGTTGCCAATCGCCATACTTTAGTCCGATTTGCGGACTTTTTTTGATCAATTGGACTTTTTGTAGACTTTTTATTCCATCGGACTTTTTGCGGACTTTTTAAATGAAATCGGACTTTTATCGGACTTTTTGTAATAGACGAGCTCGTCAGGCTTAATCTAATGAGGTGACCACGTGACCATTTCGTTGCTCGCTGTGCTTTTTTTTTAGTCAAAACAATCAAATCGGACTTTTTTGGACTTTTTGTCTGTTGTGGGCGGATCTTTCACTGTGTCCCCATTGGCAACACTGGCATCAGGCATGCGCAGAAGATTTTTTTCCTTTGGCCTTGCCTACCCTGATTTTTACACTATTTTCATTGTTTTTCAAATTATAGGCGTTTTGAACACGATTTGAGCTTTTGATATTTGCCCGATGTATTTTGAGGTTAGTTTTTGGCAATTTTACTTCTTTGTTTGCTTTCTTTACAGCCAAAAAGTTTACAGCACGATAATATACAGGGTGATTCAAAATTCCCTAGGAAGACTTTAACTGTAGGTAGAATTTGTTGTTCTGAACAAGAATTAGTAAAATATATTTTTGTAAACTCCTTCATTTCAGAGATATTGGCATTTAAAAATTGTTAATATTTTCTGAGAAGCACCCTTTACGACGTGGTAGAAACATGAATTTTTGAAAACAAAACTTTGACAACTTAAAAATGCTTGGAAAAAACCCTAAAACATGTCATTGTCAGTACAGGTAGACTTGCTTGGTAAATAAAAAAAATATGAAATTTAAACAAAATATTCACGTAACTTTTCTTCGATTAATGATATCTAACCACTGTTCAAATCTTTTTAGGAAATCTTAAATCACCCTGTATAAAGGTCTATACCTACTTTTTTTAGGAATATCAAAAGTGCTAAAAAGTTATTATTACGAGTTTTTCAATCTTTAATCAATATTTTTAAGACAATAAATATTTATTAGACCTAAATAAATCCAATATAATTAGAGTACCTACCCAAAAATACGTCTCGTTAAATTGACATATTACGCATTTTTAAGAAAAAAATCTTGTTTTTAAAAAGATATATGAAAAGTCCCTTAGAAAAAGAGTTAACTGGCTTTTTCGATTTAGTATC
Source organism: Oxystoma pomonae (assembly GCA_963921995.1). Classification (NCBI taxonomy): domain Eukaryota; kingdom Metazoa; phylum Arthropoda; class Insecta; order Coleoptera; family Brentidae; genus Oxystoma; species Oxystoma pomonae. The sequence goes on along the minus strand of OY998169.1, from coordinate 78,382,690 downwards.
CTTTAGCCTACTATAGCGGTCATGTTGACATCCAATTGACAGTAAATCCATGTTTTACCTGTCAATTTGGTTATAAAAAAGGTGGCAATCTTTGACTAAAGGGCACTGAAGAGATAAGAGTTAACTGGCTTTTTAGTTGAGAACCGTGTTGTGTAAACTACTACTAATCTCTGCCTACTTAAGTGCACAATTTTATTGCAGATCATTTTATGCTGCCGGAATTATTTTCTTCACAATAGGTGATATATATAATAGTAAAAGTTCGATAATAAAGATTTTTTTACAACTTCCAGCACACTTATTAGGGAAATTTTGGAACGCTTAAAATTTTGACAACTTTGACAGCGGTTATGGCAGTGTTTAACAACCACTACGACTACCACAGGTCGATTTTTGAGTTTTTGGAACACATTAAAAATTATCACTTCTAAAAAAATTTAGAGATCAGGTAAAACACAAAATTAAGCTTAATGTACAAAATAAGTGGTTTATATATTGAAACCTGGTAATAATTTATTATTTTTAAAATTAATTGCGTCAAAATTCTCTAAAATTAACCAAAAAAATAACCACAAACACAACGAAATGGATTCGTAGCTTACGGCAGTGGTAGCCCAGCAAACACGGTTCCCTCTAGCCTTCGTCGGCCTGATGTCGATCGCCGAATTTGCCGTCATCAGACCAGCAGTATTTTTTGTCCGCTTTGCGATGTAGGCCCTATGTATGTTTGCCGACGCAGCGTTAGACAATAGACCGCCGTCGGACCAATGGTAAATTTTACTTTTTGCTGACATCGGCACACCGTCGCCGTACGATTAAGGTCCGATACGGTTTAACCACATGGTACCGACCATCCGCCCATATAGCTGATTAATTTGGTCGGTCTAACGTAGGCAAGCTGAACTAAGCCCGATATCGGTAAACTATTCAAGTCTGACATTGGTTTCTTAAATCGGTCCAACGTCAGCAATTGACGAAGGTCTATCGGTGGTAGCTTAAAGCGGCCCCACAATGGCAAACCACAATGGTCCGATAATGGGTGGATAATAAGGCCCCACATCGGCCTCTCAAAGCGGGCCGACGTCGGTGATTGACGAAGGACCGTCGGTGGTTGCTTGACACGATCCGACATTGGCAAACTACAAAGTTTCGATAATGCGGGTGCTTAACCAGTCGGAGTGGTTTAAGTGGCGAAAGAGGTGATTCTTGTAGAGAAGTACCACCATCTTGCCAAGTCCGCATTCTAGTTTTGAAATATCTTTGCTCATTATATATATGTTATTATCTTCCACTTTACAGGGAAGGGAAGAAACTATTGAGCAGTTTAAAAATTTTAAGGTGACGTAACCGGACCATCGTCAGTTACCGATTCTCGATCAATCAAACAAAGTTTTAATCGGAACATCGTCGGCCCTAAAGCAGATAAAGTGGTCGTCGGCATAAAGTCGACTATAGTAAATCGGGCCATCGTCAGTTGCCGATTCTAGACCGATTAAATGAAGTTCCAATCAAACCATCATCGGCCCTAAAGCCGATAAGGTTTGCGTTGGCATAATGTCGACTATAGTAAATCGGGCCATCGTCAGTTGCCGACTCTCGTCCGATTAAACAAAGTTCCAATCGGACCGTCGTCGGTCCTAAAGCAGATAAAGTGGGCGTCGGCATAAAGTCGACTATAGTAAATCGGGCCATCGTCAGTTGCGGATTTTCGACCGATTAAAAAAAGTTCCAACCGGACCATCGTCGGTGCTAAAGTGGTGTCGGCATAAAGTCAACTGTAGTAATGTGGACCTATGTCAGTTGCCTGTAAAACATCGGGCCAGCGTGTAGTTGCCGATGCCGACGTTGTCGACATTGGCCCGATTCAATGCCGACGATTTGTGTTTGCTGGGAGTGGTAAATTCTACTACAACCACTACGAATTGTCAAATAAGTGTTACAAAATATCGTTATTAGCTTCCTAGTGCCCGGAAATGTTTCCTACACACATTTTCTGAAAATACTCAGAAGTAGTTGATCTAAGTGCCTATCTTTGCATTAGGCCAATCCTACTGTATTTTAAAATCGTTATGTCTTAAAGGTCATGCTATTATTGTCCTTAATTAAGAAATGTATTTAGTCAGTTGAATATGATATTTCCTTTGATGAACTGGAATGCTTAAAGTTACAGCTTGGCAACAATAATACTCTTAGTGCTAAGAGAAGGCTTTGAAATGTCTAGAACTAAGTCCAAATAAGGTGCCTGTCCCAGTTTTCGTCAGTGCAAATTTTAAAAATCCAAATAAATAAAATTAAGATAATGATTTTTGAAGCCATTTGGCAAATTTTAAATTTAACTAAAACTTTGGTAAGTATAAAAGTATAGTATTCAAGGTTAAAAAAATATACCTACTAATTGCTTTCAAAATTTAAAAAAAAATGTTGTCGGCAGGAGTTTTGAACTCGCGATCTTCTGCAAGAATTAGGATCTTTCAATCGAGTGTTAAAAACCCTTTCTTCTCTGCCAGTGTCTCATTTTACAAAACTTTCTTAATTTAATATAGGTTTAAAGGACGAGCATGGCCAACTTGATTAAAAATTGTGGCAAACAAACTCGGGACTTTTAAAAGTAGAGAAAAGTAGTATGCGGTAAAAAAATTTGTCTACAATGAAAACACGTTCTTTTCTTGAGCAAATTGTTTTACCTTAAAACAATTTGTTTTGAACTAAAATAGTTTTTTTTTAGTTCAACGCAGTGTTTAATCTTGAAAGATTTTATTTTTCTTCTTTAATTGTTTTGTTTCGATACACCCCATTTTGCAACAAAACTATTATGTCTCCATATAAGTCATTCAGAATTCTTGCTTTATTTTATTTAAAATAAAACAAAAATTAGTTTCTATCGAAGCTACGACGCTCAGTCTTCTTTGATTTTGAAAATTGGGTTTTCACCCAAAACAACCCAGTAAAAATTATCTCTAAGGAAAACAAAGAATATGCTCGCGTTCAACCAAAACAAAATGCGCTTAGCTATAAATGTAATGTGAAACGAGTAAGTGTATCGGAATGTTGATTTGATCTATAGAAATATGCAAAAAATACGTGAACTTTTGGAAGAATGGGACATGCCCCCAGAAGGAATCAAAAATATTACGACTTTCTCAAAAGTTACCCGAGGGTTCACTTAGTATGTGTGCCAAGTTTCATTGCTTAATCAATTTTTGCAAGGTTGGACCCATTATACTCCGGACTACATACTTTTCAATGTATTCTAGTTCTTGCGTTATGTTTCCGACAGAATAAAAATAAATGTTTTTTTATTTTCAGATTTTTAGAATGTTCTATGTTTCTTAAGGATGTTCGCATTCGAAGTACTTTTAAGCGTTTTGTTCTTATTGTGTTATGTTTCCGATAGAATAAAAATAAATATTTCTTTTATTTTAATACTTAGGATTGAATTTGTTTCAATTTTTAATCCTCGTATCAAATTACCTTCATCTTTTTCAAATTACTATACTTTTTAATATCGTCATCTATTTGACAACCAAATTAATTAAGGGTAGGTGTTATCTACACCTATTTTATAAATTGACTTTGTATTCTCGAGAAAAAGATCAAATCAAAAAAATTAATTATTATTATTAAACAATAGTATATTTTATCACGAGGTTTAAACGCTATTTCTCGCACATTTGAAATTTTCAGGTTTTTTTCTCAGCTATGCGACATTCTGATACTCTACTAAAATGATTAACTAGTTTTGCATTTTAAGATGATCTGTCACTCTTTATCCCTGATAGGTCACTTTTCGTTCTGATCCCTAGAGATAAAAAGTGCAACTTTTATCTTCAAAATGCGAAAAAGACATAATAGTGATGTGAAATAAGCTAGTGTATTGAGAAACGAATATATCAATGAAATTACCGTCCCCTCTTCTGTAAAATAAGCTTAATTTGTAGAAAGAACACCGCCAATTTCTTCTTTAATATGTTATAGGAAAGGGTTAGAAAAATATTTTTTTATCATTGCCACTCCTCCTAATAGGTACAGAATGAGCCAGAGAATAAGTCAATTTTAGACTATTTTGTACCTCATTAATATAACAAGGATTTAGTGAGGTACACAAATTTACCTTATTTTCTAGCTCACCCTGCATCTAGTGGGAGGGGTGGCAATAATAAAAAAATATTTGTCACACCCTTCCCTATAACATATTAAAATTTGAAAAAATTTAACGGGAGCCCACGCTACATAAGGAATTGGCAGGGTTCTTTTAAGTTTAAGGAAAAAAACATTTTAGAAGAAAATAATACAAATCTCCGGCAGTTTTGATTTCAAAGAAAGATTTGTCTTGAAACAAAATACTACATTTCTAGGTTTGTCACAATTTGAAAAAAAAACCTTTTTTTACTTTAAAAAAGGATATTGTCATGAAAGAAAACTATAAATATTTTCATTATTCTATTTTAAGTCAGGAAAATTATTTGTCTTGGATGGGGAATTAAAAGTATTTTGTTTTGAATAAGGAAATATTTTACTTCTAGAGGAAAAGGTGTCTTAGATTGAAACAGTTCCATTTTGTAAAAAAAAACAATTTCTGTTTCGTATTAAAACAGAGAAGCAAGATATATTTTGTTCTAAATCACGAAAATATTTTCTTGGTGAATTTGACTTTGACTTTTGACAAACATTTTTAACGTGTAGATAAAAATGTGACAACACTGCTTGAAATAAAAAAAGTTCATCAAACTAAAATATATTAAAAGTGCAATGGTGAATTTCCAAAGAAATACGATGAAAATTTTCACATAGTCATGGTTAACGTCGGTCCAAACTGAACAGGTAAACTTAGTCAAAGTAGTAGATAAAAAAAGTTGTCGACAAATATTTTTCTAGATGCGATAAATCGGCCTCCTGGTAAAACAATAACTGTCCAAAATTGGATACAGGGTCTCTAATCAATACCAGCTCTGATAGAACATAGGGATTCATTGCAGAGTTGACGGCGTGCCTGCACTGAGCAAGAGAGCGCTATTATTAGAAAGAGTGGTAGACTTCAAAATGTAAAAATCACAACAAAAACTTTTATGTAAAAAGGTGGCCAAGCTCGCAAAAAAGTTTTTCGCAAAAAGTGAAGATAGCTTTTAAAGTAAAGACAAGTTCTCAATTTCCTATTTAAAAATACATTTTTTTCTTATAATTTTTTTAGTTTAAAAAACTTAGATTAAAAAGAGACAAGATATCTGGTCCAACGAAAACTCCTTGGCAAATAATAACCACTGTTTATTTACAAATGAAATCACAAAAAAACAAAGGTGAGAAATGTCGATTATTTTTCTATCCTTTTAAACGACGTTAGAACGATAGGGACAGAGAATTCTGTCTCAACCACTTTAGGACGTGATTGGCTTGTGGGTGGGGAAAGTCGGCAGAGCGCAGACGGTCGGATGATATTTTTATTAACATAAGCTTTTTCGTACTATTTATTTTAAAATTTCAGGATGTTTTAAGCTGTTTATAAGTCGTTTTGAAACCACATTTTTTGTCAAAAAACGTTTGTAGTGTCTTTTTTTTACCAGTAGGAGAATATTTCCATTGCATTTAAAGTGATATTTTGGAACTCGTCATACTTATTATTTGAAGAATCAAAAATCTCTGACATAAAAAAAACTGTTTACTTACTCAGTTATTTTAAGGCAACACAAACATAAAACAAATTTAATTAAGGTACAACATAGAAACAACACAAGACAAAACGAAATCACCTTTAGAGTACCAAGAGTAGAGAAAACCATAACTCAAAGAAGTTTTTACTTTTTAGGTCCCAGAATATACACCCGTGTAAAGAAAGAGTAAAACAATGGCTCATGCCAATATCCAGACAAATAGTGCACAGCTGGATTGACTTTAAAAACATTTATAACGTTTAAAATTAAGTTACAAACAAATTCCAAGAGTAAAATATAAATACAAAATATTAAACTACCCCAATTATGACCTAAAACTCCTTAATACGACACCTTCCTGACATGCGTCTAAATAATTCACCGGAATTGACATAAAATTAAAAAAAAAACAATATGTAGTATACCTAGTTATATAAATAGGTCTAAACTTAGTTTTTAAAGCTTTATAGAATGATTAGTACAAAAGTATAATTTTATTTTCTTTTCTGATAAGAATATTATAAATTTTTATTTGGTAACCCATTTTGCGGAAACAAATCAAACATTTTGGGCAAACAAGCCATTAAGGCTTTAAAATGCCTTTAAAATGTTTATTTGCGGCTAAAAAATGGAATAGGATTTAGAATTTTTTCTACGTAGTTTTAATTTTTTTTTCCTGTAAATAAACATTATTCTATTCTATTCTATAAATCGTCCAATGTTTTGAAAACAAAGGGAGAGCAAGTGAAATCAGTCAGTGGAGGTACATGCCGGTAGGTACACAGAAAATAAAAAAAAAGTTTATGAAATATACTTAAATTAGTAGATCTTTAGATTAAAATATCAACAAACACGTTTTTTTTTTGATGACGTAGTTAATTTCCAATGCGTCAAATGAGATATTTTCGTTTTTATAAGGTTTTTTTCGGTGTTTTTTTTATAAAGACGATAAAATAAATCATACTTTTGATGAAGTAGTTAATGCGAGTTAAATAAGCGTAGGCGACGTGATTGTTTTAAAAAAACTTTTTATTGGAGAGCTATGGCTAATACAAGTACTGCCTATAAACTGAAACTTAAAATCTAAGGTACTCTTATTTATAACATATAAATGCAAACTTAGCAAAACTAAATCTATGCGTAATTAGTAACAATATATGTTATTATATTAAGGGATATAACTCCTCCACCCTAAGTTCGAGCAATAGCGAGTTATGGGTCTTCTTCTTGACTTCGAAATATTGATTGAAGGGTTATTTCTTCTGGTATTCTTTTTTCTGATCTTCTTTCTTCTGATTTTCTTCTTCTTAGTCTTGATTGAAAAATTGTTAGAGTTTTTAATTTTTTAAAGGCAATAACACTTAATCCAAAAAAGAAAACTATATAAAGAATTATTGTCCAAATATTACGATTTTTAATTGGATTTTCAAAAACAATTTCATTCAGTTTCTGTCTTTGTAAATTTAAATTACTCTGCAACTGATTGAAGTTTTCTAAATTGATGGTATTCAGTTTGAGAGGTTTTATATCATCTTGCTTAACTGATGACGGAAGTTGAAGTTGAAGCTTTGGTAATTCAATCTTCTTATAAAACATTCTTGGTAAGCTGGTTGTCTTCAGTTGGAAATTTTCAATGGAGAGCTCACAGTCGGATTGAAGTTCTACTAGGAAAGTACCTTGAAATGGCAGATTTTCTTTGAAGTTGCCACATTTTTGAACTCCTACAGTTTGGTCAGGGGCAACTAATATCCATCCATACTTTTCTAACTTCTGGATTTTTGTGTGAGTTATTTGTAGTGGTATTTGTGTGCAGCTGGTTACATTCTTGGAGAACTTCAGGAGTTGAATCTCACAAGGAAGTTCTTGGTTAAGCAATATTGTGTTTTCTTCATGACAGATAAATTCTTCAGGACTGATTTCTTTACATTTTTCTTCTTTTAATCCATACTTTAGCTCATTTAGGATAAGGTATTTACTTTGCGGAATAATCATTTTAAAGGAGTTGGAATCAAAAGGAGTCGGAAGGGCATAAAGTCGGTAATAGGCATAGTTTTCCTTTTCTACAATAGGAACTTCTATTATGAAAATAAGTTGATTCTTCTTTACATAACTTTTAATTTCCAAAATCTTTTCAAAATTTAGTATATTCTCAATATTACTGAATCATATCTAGAAGTTCTTTTGGTTCTACTATAGAATTGTGAAAAGTATTTAACTTTGAAAATGTAATAGCTGTTTGTAGTTTTTCAAAAATGTCATATATAACTTGGAAACTAGTCAATAACTGTGACATTGTAGTAGTGATAAGAAAATATTGAAAGTTATCAAGATCTTTAACCTGCAAAGTTTTAACCATTCCTTGAATATATAAAATTTGTGATTCTAACTTTTCTTGATTATGAGTTATATTTTTTGAAACTTCTTTAAACTTCGTAATGGAATCTTGCAAAATTGAAATCTGCTCTTGAACTACTGATTTCATTTTATTTTGATTTTTTATGATATTATTGATTACTTTGTCATACCTTTTAGCATCATTGACATCTAAATTTCCAGTTATTGATTTAATTATTGAACCTAAACCATCAACTAAACCTCTTTTCACTCTGAAGCTTGGGTTAATTTGCAAAATTTGATTTCTAATTTTATTTTCATAATTTTGAATTAGGTTATATGAATTATAGAATTCTTGATGGAAAGAACTTGAATTTTTAATTGAATTTTTTAAAGTTACATAACTGTTTTGTAATTTTGAAAATTCATCAATAATTATGGAAATATCAAAAATCTGAATAAAAGACCAATAGTCTATTACATTCTGGGTATTTCCAAGGCGAATTGGGAGAAGTCCTGGATTGTCATGTAAGTCTGTTATGATTGGGGTTGAGAGTCCGATTCCACTTCCAATGAGGTAGAGGATGTACCTGCAACAAGGGGTGGTCTTTTTAACTCTTTTATATGTATTATTTGTATTTTATTATTGCTTTTATTTTTGATTTTTACTTTATTATGTTCTAACATTTCTATTATTTCAAAGGGGCCCAAAAATTTATTTTCTTTTTTATTCCGTTTTTGATTTGACTTATAAACTGTTTGTCCTACTTTAAAAACAGTTTGTTCAGGACCTTTCTTATTTACTTTATCTAAAACCTTTTCTTTCTTTTGTTGTAACTTTTGAGTTATATTTTCATATAGATGTTTAGTAATGTCTTTATGGTTTTGAACGTACTCTGAATAAAAAGACGTTTGAATTAATTCAGTTGGATTTCTTAAATTAGTATGTCCAAAAACAACTTCAAATGGGGTTAAATTTGTTGAGGAATGAATTGAACTGTTATAAGCAATTATAGCATACTTCATAAGAGTTACGACATTATCGTTTTTATGTTTTTCCCGTAAAAGCCTTAAATGTTCAATTAAACTAGAATGTAATCTTTCAATATCAGAGTTCGACTCATGATGAGTTGGAGTTGTAAAATGTACAGGAATTTTATGTCCTCTAAGAAGTTCTTTTACTGTTTCATTTTTGAATTCAGTTCCACTATCCATTGTAATAGTCTCTGGAACACCATAATTTGAAAAATAAGTAATAAGACATTCTACAACTTTAATTGCTGTTCTAGCTTCAATCGCAAAAGCTTGACCTAATTTAGAAAATGGATCTATTAGTGTAACAAATTCTTGGTTATCAAACTTAAAAACGTCAACACGTAATAGTTGAATCGGTTTACTCAAAGCTTCTGTTAAAACTAAAGGAACATATGGGGTATGTCTGGCATATTTTGCTCTTTGACATAAATCACAATCATTAATATAACTTATAACATTGTTTTTCATGGATGGCCAGTAATAATTTCTTTTTAATTTTTCAAGAGTTTCATTAATTCCGCGGTGATTAGTTTTTGTTTCATGTTGATATTTAATTAACAAAAGTCTTTCCTCATTATTTTTCACAGTATTAACCATTTTGGTACAGTGAACTAATTTTAATCCGGAATCATAAAAATTTGCTCGGAAAACATTATTAAAATCATTATACATAGATTTATCATAGAAAAACAGAAAAAAAGTTTTATTATCTGTTGTGTAATTCTTAAGGAAATCTAATATTAAATTTTGATTATTTTTGGGAATTCTAACATGCCAAATATGAAGTTTTTCGAAATTTTCCAGAGTTACCTGCAACTTATCCATTGGATTTGGGGATATTATTATTTGATAGGTTTTATTATTAATTATATCATCTAAAATTTTTATACCACTATAATTTATCATATCTGCATCATTACCAGTATGTACAGTACTTTGATTATCACTCTGAGGAACTGGAGTAAGAATTTGAGGAGGAATTCGTGGAGGAACAACAGTATCTACTCTTAATATTTTAATTTTAGATTCTTTGGGTAATGGTTCAGAATTTAAAGGTTGAGATAAAGTTTTTGGTGGTAAAGTTTGAGCTGGAACTTGAATTGATGATTGAGAATCATTCAAATCTCGCAAAAACTCTTCAACTTGATCACCTGATAGAAATTGTCTTATAATATCGTCCGAATCTCCTGGATTATTTATAATACTTTCAGTTTCAAGAGCATTTAAATCAATTCTAGACAAAGCATCAGCGTTAGTATTTTGTTTCCCTTTTTTATAAACTGTAGTAAAATTATATTCTTCCAATTTAAGACGCCATCTTAAAAGTTTGCTATTAGGTTCTTTTATACGCATTAGCCAAGAGAGTGGTTTGTGATCTGTATACACTGTGAATTTACGTCCAAATAGGTAAGGTCTGAAATATTTTGTAAAATAAACAATTGCTAATAACTCCTTTTCTATTGTACTTAATTTACATTCACTATGATTTAAAGTTCGAGACGCATATGCTATTGGACGATCATTAGGAACTTCACCTTGGGATAAAACAGCACCAATTGCATAATTCCTCGCATCAGTTGTCAAAATAAATGGTTTGGTAAAATCTGGATATTGTAAAATGGGGGCATTTATTAATAAATTTTTTATGTGATCAAAAGCAGTAATAAATTCTGCGGTATGCTCAATTTTAGCATTTTTCTTCAAGCATTTTGTAAGAGGTTTGGTAACTTTGGCAAATTCAGGGATAAATCTTCGATAATAACCAATTAGTCCTAAAACTGATTTTATATCTTTATGTGTTTTTGGTAGAGGTAAATTTTTAACAACAGATATTTTTTCAGGATTTGGTTTAACACCATCTGGAGTGATAACATGACCTAAATACTGAACTTCTTTCCTTAAAAATTCTGACTTGTCAAGCTGTAACTTAAAGTTAGCATCTCTAAGTCGATTAAAAACTTGTTTAAGTCTGTCTAAATGTTGTTGTAATGAAGTAGAGAATATGACAATATCATCAAGGTATACTAAACAAACATCTCCTTGTAAACCTCGCAAAATATTGTCCATTACTCGTTGAAAAGTAGATGGAGAATTTTTTAGACCAAATGGCATTCGTAAAAACTCATAATGTCCATTTTCACAGGAAAATGCAGTCTTACTAATGTCATCTGGATCCATTTCGATTTGATGAAATCCATTTGCTAAATCTAGAGTACTGAAATATTGACTGCGTCCTAATTTATCTAGAATGTCAGTAATGTTAGGTAAGGGGTATTTGTCGTCTATAGTTCTTTCATTGAGTTTTCTATAATCAATCACGATTCTCCACTTTCTTTTTCCACTTGCATCTAATTTTTTAGGAACTATCCAGATAGGGCTTGACCAAGGACTTATAGAATCCTGAATAAAGCCTTGATTTAACATTTTAGAAATTTGACTTTTAACTTCTTGTCTATGCACTTCTGGATATCTATAGCTTTTAGTAAAAATAGGAGACTCATTTGTTAAATTAATTTTATGTCGAATTTTATTTGTAAAGGTCAACGGTATTTTTTCACAATAAAAGATGTCCCTATATTCAAGGCACAAAGATTTTATTTGTTCTTTTTCCTCACTATTACAATGATCTAACCTTAAATTTTTTAAATTAGATTTTAATAAATTATCATATTGATTTTTTCCTTTATCAGATTGACACTGATCCACATCCATTTTCTCTAGGAAATTAACTTCTAAAGTATTAACAAGTTCAATATTTATAGGTTCATGAAAAGTTAGTTTTAAATCAGTTTCATTAGGATTAATCAAAGTTGTATAAGCAAAATAATTTTCAATGTTCACAAGTGCCATAGGCATCTCAATATTTTTGCCAAAATTAACATATTCCAAAATTCCTAAACCTTCTTGTTCAGTAACTGGAATTTTAACTACTTGTTTAGTCCTTCCAGGTATTTCAAAAGAAAACTCTTGAAAACTATTTTGAATATTAATATGATTTTCAACCATTTCAAAATAAATTGGTATTTTAGTTTTGAGTGTGTCCAAAGTATTTGAGGCAAAATTTACATTTGCACTTAAAGTTGATAACAAATCAGCACCTATAAGGCCCTGATACCGTGGTGAAAAGTCAAAAAGATAAAAAGTGTGATTAAAATTTGGAGTTTTAAAAATTGGAAAAACTGGAATGTCAGCTACTTCATTATGGAAGCTTTTTGCATGAGGAGTTTGAATATTAAACCCTTCGTTACGAATATAATTTGAATAATTTTGTTTTGCAATTTCAGGAGAAAGTAAACTTTTACTACTTCCGGTATCTATCAAAAAATTGCCAATATTAGGTATTTTTATAAACGGAAGATCATTTCGCATTATATTTAAAAATATTATGTTACTGAATCGTTTGTCACATCCGGGGAAAAATTTACATTTGTGTCATACTCCGGCGAATAGTAGTTATACTGTGTGTAATTGGAGTAATACGGATCTTGACACTCGGCGTAATAATCGGAATTTTCTTGACATTGTTGATAATATTGTAATTCAGATTGTAATTGTGAATCATCGTATGAAGCGTAGTACGGATGATTGTAAACAAATTCATTATTATACTGATTGTCCTCAGAACTATCATTATTTTGATTTTGAGGAGAAGAGGATGTAGACGGCTCATTGGAAACGGTCGTACTCGAAGTAGGGTTGTCAATATTTTGGTGGAAAACCTCTTCAATAATTGGTCCAGAGTAAGGTTTTTTGACTATAGGAGAGTTACTGGAGCTAGTATCCATTGGCTCAACATTTCTCCTTTGATTTTTACTTATTTGACTGTTATTACCCCGAAACGGTTGATTATTTTGAAAATTTCGAAATTGTGGATAATTCCATGGAACCTGTTTATTGGAAAACCTATTAAAAGAATTAAATTGTGGTTTCTGAAATTGTCCAAAAGGTAATCTTTGCTGGAAATTTTGAAAAGGGGGTCTTTGTTGACCAAAAGAATTAAAATTTCTTGGTGGACCAAAGTATTGGGGAGGTCTTTGAGGAAGTACAGGTGAAAACGCCATTGGTTGTTGTGGTTTAAACTGATTTAGATGAGATGTTAGTGCAAAATTGGGCATCTGAAATATTGGTTTTGAGTTAAATTGAGGAGAGACAGAATTAAATTTGTTTGGTGTTCGATAAAACTGGTTTTGATTCAAATTTTGATTTTTTCCTGTGCTATAATAAATAAAGCTTTCCTCTTCAAGGACAGTCTGTATAGCTTTTTCCACAGATTTAATCTTAGGCGTTTTTAATCGAATTATTAACTGCAAATTATATGGTAACCCATTTATGTACGTTTTTAAGGATAGATCCTCAAAATGAGTAGTTTTGAGGGACTTCAGAGGTTCTGGTGTAGCTGATAATTTAGTCAAGAGCAAAGATCGAATATCCTGAATTCTCATACCAAATTGAACGGGACTTTCGTTTTTAAGTGGTTTCATTGCTGTTAAATCTTGTGTCAAGCAATCAATATCTCTTTGATCAGCGAAACACAGTTCTAGAGCACTTTTAATTTTGACCCAAGTATTTAAATCTGATCGTGAACTGATTAAATCAGCTGCTCTATCGCGGAGTTTGCTTAGAATTGTATCAATAAAAACTACATTCAAGGGATCAGTCTCACTGTCAGGATTTCTAAAGTTATCATAAAGATTTTGACAACTATTCAAAAAACGATTTAAAAGTTTTGGGTTGCCATCATAAGGCGCAATATTATCCGATTGATACCTCAAAAGGCTCATGTCAGTACTTCTAGGCATATTGTCAGTTATATTTATTCCCCTAAATTCGTTAATAACTTGGTCTATGTCAAAGTTTGACATAAACAGAAATTCCTACAACTAGAAAAAGCAAACAGGCAAAATTTGGATAAATGGTCAAAGGAAAATAAGCTACTTACAGCACTACAATTTTCATTCTTCGTTTGTTCTCTTCTTTTTGGTTTCTTAACTCTAGCTTAACCTAGGTATCCAAGAGGAATGACCAATGCTGCCAACTCCCTGGAGGTTTATCCAATAATTCACGCACCCACGTTATTGTTTGTTCGATTTTTGAGTAAAGAGGTAATACTCAACAGCCCCGACGCGATTTTTGTCGTACTTTAGGAACTGCCTCAAAACATCCTACCGACTGCGCCAGTTAAATAAGCGTAGGCGACGTGATTGTTTTAAAAAAACTTTTTATTGGAGAGCTATGGCTAATACAAGTACTGCCTATAAACTGAAACTTAAAATCTAAGGTACTCTTATTTATAACATATAAATGCAAACTTAGCAAAACTAAATCTATGCGTAATTAGTAACAATATATGTTATTATATTAAGGGATATAACTTGCGCAAATAATATATTTTCGAAGGTTTTTTTTTTAATAAAGACTATAAAATAAAGGTAGGTAAAGTCCTTAAACCAACTTGGTTGGTAAGAATATTGAATTCCTACCTCTTATCAGAATATTAAGGTTGATTTATACTGCCGTCGTTGCCATCTGCGCGCACCCTTCGAATTGATATTTAAATCTTTTTGTCTGTCCTAGATGTCTCTATATACCCTAAGCATTATTGACTTTATTGTGTACTAAAGAAGTCAGTATAAGTAAGTTTCTGCTAATGACCAGAAAAAAATAACAAAATTAACAAACACAATAACATAATATTTAGCTAGTAGGTAATATTATATTTTTTTTTCTTCATGTTCCAGGTGCTATGAACTGTGTTTCTTTGATTTAATGTTTGGCATAATTTTATTGTGTTGAAAATTGAAATTGCTATAAATCATATACAAACTTTGTAATAAATTTATTTTGTATAAAATTATACTACAAACATTTATTGTTAGGAAGCTCCAATTGACAGAATTATTTTTTGCATGTTTTTTTAATTATTTTACAGATTTCATATTTTAGTAAAATTTTATTAATATACTCCGTATGTAAATTTATATTTAAGTATGTACGCCACTGGTATGTTTACTGTGGTAAACAACAAAAAGGTAAACATTGTTCTACATAATAATTTAACCAAAGCCTCCGTAAGTGTCAGGTATCTTGTCTCTTTTTCATCTAAGTTAAAAATCAAATATTCTTACTTTATTTCCCGATTTGTATACGTTGGAAAATATCACCTTAACCCAATAAGTTAATTAAAGAAATATTAGTTGACATTGTTTTCCAGTGAAAGAAAGAACAAAATTCCAACCTGTTAGCTGCCATGCATTTAAGTCTCCACCCTATATACCAATGTGTATTTTAGTTAAAAACTCAGACTAATAACTAAAGAGAGACCAAACATTCCCTATTGAAATCCTCTAATGTTTACAATCCAACACCCTTCTGGACGATTATATGAACAGAAAAGAGATAGAGCAATAAAACGGCAACACTGTCAAAAATTGCTTTTCCCATTACCAGTGGCGGCGTTAATTTGAATTTAAATATATAAATGTGAAAACGAGATATAAGGTAGGGTTGGTCGGATTTTCTTATTCAAAAGAATTAACTGCCAGAACTTGCATAACCACAAAAAATAGATTTATTCAAGGATAAAGTTTAGTTTGAAGAATGTAGGTATTTACGAACAGATCAAAAGTTTACCAAAGAGCACTTGAAATGATTTTTAGGTCAATTATTCAAGATGGCTGTTATATATTTTTTTTAATTGTGCAGTATCCCACAAAACAAAAGTAAAAAAAAATATTTTCAAAGCAAAAAAAAACGTTAATAACCCGTTTTATAACGTTTTTGTCCAAAAAGAAAACACGCTAATAAACGGCTTATTAAGCGTTTTTTTCACTATGATAATAATGTCTCTTTTAGTTTTCTTTAGTGGAATATAAACTTTATTTATCAAATTAAGAGAACTTTTTGTGATGTTAATTATGAAAATTTTAAGGCCAACAAATTTTATTCTTTACCATTGGCTGCATGTTCATTTCTGAATACAGAACACAAGGAAAATTTAAGGAAGAGGTAAAAAATTAATTACTAGTAGTTTTTCAGGAAACAAGAGTCAAAAGGCAAAAAAATAAATAATAAATATTAATGAAAATAAAAATAAGATTGGCTCAGAGTAAATATCTCCAAAACGGTTTTATTCACATTATAGAAAGTACCCAGGTACCCATTAAAATACAAAAAATACCTGCCCCAGTACCTGACTATCAGCACTTGGTCTTATTGTCTTCTCTTGTTATGTATAAATTATAATAAATAAATATTTTACATGCTGCAAAAGGAGCAAAATTATCTGGTACTTTTGTTTCTTAAAAAAGATTAGTATTAGTCTTAGATTTTTGATGTATTAATGGTATAATCATAAGCTTTTTACGCAGTTTTTTACCTCATACTACGCTCATGACTAACGTAAAATGACAGGATCTTTCTTACCTCCGAAATATTAGTTCTGGGCTGGAATATCCGCTTTTATTGCATACCAGGCAATGGTAAACCACTTTGTTGGTCCTCAAAATAGCTTGATACAGTTCTTTTTTCACAAATAGTCACAATAAAATTCAAAAATCACCGAACAACACAAACCCCCGTTAACAACAACGCCGTCAGCTGCAACCAAACATGTCGGCATTTATTCGCGGCTCGTCGAAAGAACGTTGCCGGCTTGTGTTCTTTTTTATAAATCTCGAAATTCTACTTATTAAAAATTAAAAAAAGTTAATTATTGAGACTAAAAATTAGGACTAAGAATTAAGTTATTAGCATAAGAAAAATTATCCTATATAAAAATATGTCAAATAATCAATAATATTATCAAAAGAGCTTCAAGAAGTTTATGAATTGTTTTGTTTCTAGGGAAACCCCGCGGTAAATTGGCAACCATGTATTTTTTGGGAAATAAACATTGTGGCTGGTTGATCGGGGTAATATTGTTTACTGTTATATCTCATTTTTTTTATTAATCTGAGGTTAAAAACAAGTGTAGATTTTTTGCCTAATATAATAAATATGATGTTTTTAAATATGTACACGAAACTTATTTTATAATGCCTAGTTTTCCAGTACACCCAACTTTAATTTTGTTTTCTTCTTATTCCTTCGAACTGCCTATATAAGCCAGGTTTACATTTTAATAAATAAGACGTGGAAAGAAAATGAGCCAATGCCCAAAGGAAATCTGGCTTAGCCTTCTTGGTTAGGAAAATGGGGAGTTCCTTTCAATACCTAAGTAGTTACTTTGTGCTTTCTTTTAATCATATTGCCGACAATGCCGTATTACAGGGATTTTCACCAACAATGAAAATAAAGGATTTACGTTTTGCTAGATCACAAAAATGCCAGTATCTAAGGTTTACTTAGTAAAAAATATAGTTATTTTCGATAATAATTTAAATGTGGAAAAATCCTCTAGTTTTTGGTCAACTTGTTAAAAGCGATTGCTTTGCAATGAGTGGAAATTAAAAAAAGAGAAGAAAATAAATAGGGGTCTAGAAGCAAATAGTACATACATATCATATAGCGTGTTAAAGGTACAAGTGCAAGTATTTTAATGGGTCTAAACTTTATTGCTTTCCAAAATATTTAGTTTTAAAATTCTAGGAGTGGGGGAATATAGACATTGTATAAAAAAAATATGGGTGAACACTTCTTGGTTTCCTGGTTATTTGGTTTTTAAAGTTAAAATGTTGAGGAAAATAGAGATTTAAAAAAATTTAAACCAAATATAAGTAAAACCTAAACATGTTTTTCAGACATTTAAAAAAAAGTAAAATAGAAACATGTCGGAAGAGAAATATAAAGGGTGTAGAAAGAGTGTGGGATCATTGGGAACTAATAAATATCACTATAATAATGTATCTAAAATAAACTTTAATTACAACTTTTTAGGGCCTTTAGAAAAGCTTGTTATTAAATAGTTTTTCACCTAAATTTATTTAAAATAAGTCACAAAGGCGGTTGCTAAAGAATTTATGTTAGAAAGTTCACATCTCTCTCAGATTTACACTATTAAAAAGGGGTTTTTGTGTTAAATAAGATTAATTTACAGAAAAGATTTGTGGCGTAGAGGGCAAAGGGTTTCATTTTGTAAAGATTAATTTATTTATATTCTGGATCAGGAAACATTTTATCCTTCTTAACAAAAAGACAAGATAATTTTAGAGCATGGTGAAAAAGCGAACCACGCTTAATATTATTCCGTAACCTTTGAAAACAATGAAAAGAAAATACTCTTTAGGCGTTTTAGATGTACAAAAGTAAAGCTCGTTTTTGAGTTTTAATTATTTCAATTGCTAATTTGACTACCCTCGCAGCTTTTGTTCCGCGTTGTTCCGTTGGCTAAACTGCCCCATTCAGGAAGGCCGGGTCGGTTATCTCTTTTATAAAAGCCCTCGCTATAGCCGCAGATTAGATACGTAAGATATTTCACTTAAAGCGACACAACGATATATTTTCAAAAAAACTTCTTTGTAGAACAACATTCCAACCAGTTATCCTGGTAGTGAGTAATTACAGTATTACCTATACAAATACGTAACTTGTATTATTTAATAAATTTTTTTGATCTTATATAATATATATTTTTTGTCCTTTACCGATGAAATTTATTAATTGTTTTTAATTTCAGAAAACAATAGTTATTTATACAGGGTTCCTACGATTATCCTTAGGGATAGGATTTCAATAAATCAAACAGAAATGGCATAGAAAGTTCTGCGCGCACAAAAGAAACAGGTATATTGAGTAATGGTGCCAGTTTGTTATTATCTCCGGACTGCTTTCATGAGAAAAAATTGTCGCCACTCTTTCATTGTGAGCATAAATCATAGTTGCAATAATAACCGTTGACAAGATGTCTGCAAATTCCGCTAGATGGCCGCCACACATCCAATCTAATTAAAAATTAGATGTTTTCAGGTCCAAACCACAGCTTTTTCTTGCTTAAAGGAGGCGGCAGGGTCCATTATTTACGATACTAATCGATAAACTCGTGAGCTGGTTAACATTAGAAAGAAATATCTTCGCTTTTAATTAAATTTATTTCCATTCTGTTCTACTAGTCACATCTATCCGGAAACGGCCAAACCATGCAGCTAGCACTAGCAGCCAAAGAAATCAATAAACGGCGCTGTTTTTCCTGCAGAGCTTTTTGCTTGCGATATTATTGATTTTAAATAAAGCTGGCCCTACACTACATTTCATATTTTCGAGGTGTTTTATGACATGATCTCGAAACATTTAGCGAACCAATTCTTCAAAATATCATAATAAGGGTCTGCCAATATTTGTAACACCCAAAAAGGGGTGAAAAGATTTATTTTGCTCTGTTTCTTTACAAAAAACGTTTTTTTTTACGAAAAACTTGAGCTCTGCCACTTTTTTTATTTTTTTCTCCAACTTTCTCGAAATTTTCGTCATACCGTAGAAAAAAATTATTTCCCCCATGGTCATACTCTACTTTTATTCGAAAAAATTTAGAAACAGAGACGGGATTAGTTTTCCTAAAACGGGGGATCTTGGTTTCGAGTGAGAAGATAAAGGGCGCCGCGGGCAAAAATTTTTCAATTAAATTAGCCAAACGCAAAAATGTTAGAAAAACAAAGCACGAAACGTAATTTCGGGAACGCAAAGAAATAGGTCGAAAGAGTATAATTTTTAAGAAAAAAATATCAATTTTCTCGCCCTCCTCCACTGGGACTACAGGGGCTGTGCACAAATTACGTAATGGTCATAGGGGGGAGAGGGGTTACAAAACGTTACGTAGGGGGGAGGGGGGTTTTCGACAGCGTTTGTATTTGTGTGAAACTAAGAAAATTTGGAATGAAAATAAGTGAAATTTTTTTGGAGGGGGGGTAGTGGTCTTGAAATCGTTACGTAATATTAGGGGAGTGGCGTGCCAAACCGTTACAAAACATTACATAGGGAGGGGGTAAAAAATTCGTAAAATCACCGTTACGTAATTTTGATTTCGAATCAAAGTGCAAAACCCGGGTTGGACGTTCGAAGGCGTCAACCCGTCCTATTTGCTTGATAAAGTTTCTACGGAAATATCTCAGTCGATTTCTCCGGCCATGTGTGAACGCTGTGAACAGTGCGTAAGGACAATGGTTACAAAATGAAAAGCCGACAAATATTTTTTTTACGATATGTTTCATCAGTTTGGTATTAAAGTCGAGCAAAAACAATTTTTATTCCAGTCCTAAAGGTATGAAAATGGAAAACATTAGAAAACAACAACCTGGAATGGATTTACTACGTGTAAGATGTAGTGACAACATCGCCCCATGCCCATCCTTTTCTGCCTAATGTGCTTTTCCGTTTGTCTGCGTCTTATACACGGCTGCTTGGCCCCCTAATGATTTGCTTAGGAACCCTGTATACTAAAATCGAGTACGCTTGAACTACATTCAAATCTAAGATGAGCTTATATCGTCACCTTAGAAGTACAAGGTTCTATCTACCTGCCTTGCAACTTTTGGCAATTGCATTTTTTAAAAATCCTGCTCTAGAACTATGCTATATGCCATTGTTTAAATATTTTCAACTTATAATTTAATTTGACTTAATTTGAAGATTTTAAAAAAGTTGGTCTGATCTATTTTTTTCCACAGGAAACTGTCAATGTTTGACACGGAAAATTGGGATAGAACTTTGTAATTCTCAAAATAATTTTTATATTAATAAACTGGTAGATAGAACTTTGGTACATTTAAAAGTTTTAATTTCTCGTTAACCGAGTTTAATAAAATTTGGTAAACTTATGTAATTCCAGTCACATTATAATATTACAATAAAAACTGCGTTGGTAGGGGGTAGTTAAGAAGGTGAGTGGAGGTTAATTTATTTAAATATTAAAAAAATCATAACTTTTAAATCATAGATGCTAGGGATATGCAGTCTTTAGATATAAGTTTCCCTAAGTTTTTTTCTAATCTTATAACAAAAAAACCATATTGTTTTTTGGAGTAGTAGGGGCTTGATATATTTAAAAATTGTTACTAAATATGTAATATAATGGATAAAAAAGCTATGATGATGGGTGTGGGGTGATTGAAGGGGTGAGAGAGGTTGATATATTTAAAAATTCGTAACATTTGAACCAAAGCTGCAGTTTTTAGATTTAAATTTACTCAGTATTTCCCAAACAAAAAAAAATATACTAAGAAGCAGAAAGTAATTAATTAAATAAAAAATAAGTTTTCATAAAGCTCTCTGTTTTTAAAATGGACTAAAAAGTATAATATAATATGTGTTCGTGGAGATTAACGATAAAAAAAACTTGAGTCGCATTCAATAAATAAACGTAAGAACATAATTTAATTTAATTGGCATTAATTTAAGAAAATTAAACGAATGAATACAAGTTTAATAAAAAAAAGTTAATTTTTAGGGCTTTTAAATGCACTAGTTTGCAAAAAAAAAATACCTACTTAAAGTAACGGTTCCTATGATTCACAAGAAAGGCTACCTACGCTGGTGTTGATGTGACAAAAAAATTGTAAGTAAGGTAAAGACACCATTACCTGATGGGTCACCTATAGCTGACAGTTTAATTTGTAACTCATCAAATAAAAAAAATCTGTAAACAAATGTCTAATTTTATTTGTAAAAATAATCTCAAGATGTCTCCTCTATCTGAAATGAACCAAATTTTTATTTAATGGTAAATGTCAAGATGGCTACAACATATGTTCCGGAATTGCGCGCAATTTTTTCGTTCATTTGCATAGTGTTTTATTAAGTGTAATAAGGAATTTGGACAGGTAGGTTTTGATAAAATTATACCTATAGAATTTAGAAATTAAAAAATCAATTTTATTAAATTTACATAGATTCAAAATTTGTCATTTGTCAGGTTTTGGGAAGGTCCAATACCTGACAGTGCTCTGTCAGGTACAGGACCCAATAAAAAAAAAATATAGACCCAGTACCTGAATCTATTGTTTTGTTTTTTGTAGATGCCTCCAAAAAAAAATCTTGCAATATGAAGAAGAAAAAGTGCAGGTTGCTCTAGCAGCATTCCAGTTTCCACTCTGCTGCACGTACTTTCACGGGAAATATCCAGAAGCCCGAAAAATGGGACCACAGTCGTTTTTTACAACTGATGAGAAAACTCTTCCAATAAAATGGATAATACTTATGAAAAGCAGAAAATTCGCCATAACAAAAATATTTGTATCCAATGTGCTCGCAGGTTAGCTCAAGAACTACAAAATGGCCCAAATGCTTCATGAGACGGCACCCAGAAATAACCCAGAGAATTAGTCAGAATCTTACATATCTCGTCAAAATGTTACTAAAGGTTAAATCAGAAGATGGTTTTCTGAGGTGCAAGATTACCTGGAAGAAAGTTCTCTTTTCGAAAAACTGAATGAACCTTCTCGTGTATTTAATGCAGACGAATCTGCATTCTTCCTGAATCCTAAAGGCCTGAAAGTGATAGAGGAGATAAGTCTGTCTACACTGGAGCAAACAACGATGAAAGAGTACCAATCCAAATATCTGAGAGTGTTCTCAATACCTGGGGGCATGGTAGATCTGAGTCTGGATGGATGACCTTAGCAGGATTTTATGAATATGTGGCCAATGTACTTCACCCATGGCTGGTAAAAAATAAAATTACCCTTCCAATAATTCTTTCCGTAAATGGCTACTCTAGTCATTTATCACCGGAGCTGAGTGAGTTCTGTTCCACGAAAGTCCTTCTACATAAGGAAAATAGTTAAAAGTGCGAGATGACTATAACAAACGGGCAAGTTAAGAAGAAACTATTGAAAATTTTAGCATTTTGCAATTTCAATAGATAGATAATCTATAGATAACTGGAGTTATGTAGATGTGATTGGCTGTTTACAATTATTATTTAAGAAGAACCGATGGATACTTTTTTGATCATGATATTCAGAAAAGTATGAACTCAGCTTAATATCTGTATTTGTTTTTTTTTCTGTGACATTATCATCCCTTAATAAATGATAAATTAATATACTTAGCGGCGCGGCGTCGGCGCCCAGATTTTTATCAAGATAATATTGTCAAAATGTATGCGAGATGAGAGCATTTTAATAGTGAATGAAATGGAAAAGGGTAATTGTATGACAGCATTTTTACAGAAGACTTTTTGGGTATGATTGTATTTTATTTTTGGGATCTAGGCGTTTTCTGCAATTGCTTTCAAAGAAATAGTCTAAACACAAATTAGACTCAGAGAAAATTCATGAAAATAACACAGTGACCTACCGAAGTAATGGCGTTTTGGAGTTAAACCTTCCCCTTCTCGAACTGATAGAAATTCTGCTCCCTGGGAGTCAAATTCTCTCGATACTATGCTTCTCATTGGTCCAAATCTTCGGCTTAAATCGGTTTCTCTTACTTTTGCCCGATATTGATAGAAAGTAGTTCTATTGGTCTTGACTAAGACGATTAATTTCGATCAATATCGGGCAAAAGTAAGAGAAACCGATTTAAACCGAAGATTTGGAAAAATGAGATCTATTAGTTGAAGAATAGGGGCCCAGAAGTCTAAATGACTACTCTCCAGGGGCTGTATTCTTGAAAGTGTGGGAAGGAATGCTGCCGCGAGAGTATACTTTTCCTTTTCGCACTTTTATGCATTGGCGACCATCACACTTTATTGTAAACCATGGCACCAAGCAAAATATTTACCTCAATTGCTCAAAACCCACACAGTAGGTACTTCCCGAAATTTGAGTAAAACTAGAAGTGCGCTGTCACCCATTTTAAATAACTGGTTTGGTCATGACCAGGCAAGGTAACTGGATAAGCCACTGCAGTAAAAAAATTAAATACTTGCTATACGATAGAGTTTTTCCCACTCTCTTCTTTCTATCTCTATGTACATAAGTTTCAATGTGTTTCAAACCTGTAGTAGGTACTTTATTTAATTTTATTGTTTAATGTAGAATAAATGACACTCTTTTTACGAAGGATTGCAGCAGCTTTATCACTTTACCATATTCCAAGTAAGCATCGATCTGCATTGAAAAAATGTAATTAATAATAAACCAATACTTAAAAACATATAGTTGGTGCAAGAATATTATTCTTTTATGTACATTATTTTATACTTCGAACAATTATTTGCTTACACTGTACTTCTTCTTGCCTGCTTTGCTAGAACTACAAAACAAGTTGCAGCCCCGTCCTTGTCATGAAACCCAGAAACTTTGCCAGTGTGCCCTGTATACAGCTTTCTGGCCGCGGACATTCTAGGTCCCCCAGTAAGGCCCTGGTTCTAACTAGGCCTTTCTTGCAGAAGCGGCATGTTACATCGTCTACCAATACCATTGCATACAAGTGTTTATTAGGTTTGCAGTAACGTGTTAGGAGCCCCACTATTTGTCTGAAAAGCTTCCTTTCCTTACTAAAAAGTTGTGCAGTCAGCTTTGGTGAACGTTTGGCCTGTCTTTGTCCAGGCGTTTGCTCCCACAGACCGTTCGTCTCTCGAACCCAGGCTAGTGTTACCCTTTTACTGCTTGCCAGCCTATTTAGAGCTGTTCTGCAGTCCCAAACCAGTTTGGACGTCACTTGAACTGCTTCTAGAGCTTTAAGTGCAACTTGACTATCTGAATACATAACTACAGCATGACAGTTTTTCTCTACTCTTTGTATTTATTGGGCACAGTGATGTATTGCCGCTACTTCAGCTTGGAACACTGTGCAATCGTTTGTCAGGCTTATAGAGGCTCGTATTTTTGCCCGTATATGCCAGCTTTCGTTGGCTTGGAGCCGTCTGTGTACCAGATGAATTCCGCTCCGAAAGAAAGACCACCCCCCAGTGGGCTCTATCTGGACTTTTGACTTTGTATTTCTTTTCGAAATTGTACTTGCAGACCATTACGTCGCTCGGCAATCCCGGTATAGGATCTTTTTTGAGCTCATTTAAAAGTCTTTTATGCCCATTTCCATGTGAACTGATAATAAGTGCTTGACCTCGCGTTACCCTGTAAGCTACCTCTCGTACTTCTGCCTGAATTAAGACATGTAGAGGTGGCAAATTCAGTAAAACTTCTAAAGCTGTCGTTGGGGTGGTCTTCATAGCACCCGTGATGCAGGTTTGCCTTTGTATGCTATTCAGCAGTGCTATAGTCCCGGCCTGTTTGGTTCTTCTCCACCAAGCCACCGAACCAAAGTCGTCTTGTGATTTAGCCGCCAGTTTTTCCCACACAATTTCCTGCATCTGCCCAATGCAATCGATACTTTTTGGGATGCCTTGACTATGTGAGGTTTCCATGTTAGCTTTTGGTCAAAGATGACTCCTAGATATTTCACCTTTTTGGTGTATGGAATTTCTGTCCCTTAAGTTAAGAAATACTCCTTCTTTCAATTAAATAAATAAATGGAATTTCTATCTATGCTTTTAAGTTTAGCTTAATTATTATCCAAATGAGATTTAGTACCCATGCCAAAAAACTCCAACATCTCTCCCACAGGCTCGGGCGACAAATAAGTGCGGTGTTATTATATTAGGGATTAGGTCGTCGTAGTTTAGTTTAGGTTGTATGCATGCATGTTAACCTTCCACCCTATAATGTTAGCAGTAGAGACATAAAGCAACATCATAAATTTCGACATTTATCCGAATCCGTATACGTATAGGGAGAAGATAAGTGAGCTATCACAGAAAGGTATGCTTTATTCAATCAGCCAAATATTTTTCTTTGGGTCCAAAGAATAGGTAAACTGGTTTGGATACGTCACGTATCGCGACTCGATATGTGTACCGGATCAATAAGTTTCATGTAACGCATCGAAGCGAACGTATCGTGTTTGCACATTTGCGCATTTCGATAAGTTATGATTTTAAATACTGCTATGTCTCTAATGTTTCTTTAACGTTACAGACACAAGAATTAGGACAAGGTATACCTCTGTTTTTGTAGAAGCTGACAAAAAAATTCTTAAAATTATTCTAATACCGTAGGTAGGTACGTGTATAGTCCAATTTTGTGATGAGCGCACTGACGTCATGGATGTCTTTTTGATACATTGTTTTAGACAGCGCTAATAAATATGTAAAAATATGTCATATCGTTGATTGTTTCAACTGTTACTTCAAATTGACAACAACTAATTATTTGACATGCGAACTGTTGATAACAAAGAGTTTTCAGAAAAAAAAATGACGGCAGTCCGCTCATCAAAAAATTGGACTCAAATCAAACTAAAACAGCGACAAAAATTTACAATCCTCATCGACAAAATCAAAACGACCCACATATTCTTGTATTCTTAGGGCTTTAAGAAATGATGCACTTGCAAACTTTTTTCAAAAGCTTTTAAGCATCAGATATCAAATTGAAAACTTCAGGCAGAGGTTGTTTTTGTTTATAACAAGAAGTTAAACGCATCGTAGGCACAAAGGAAAGCACGAAAATAGGGAAAGGTTAAAGAAGAATAAAGAAAATGACAAAGGGAGTTCCCCGGCTTATGTTTTATTAAAGGACCGGTAAGAGGAGATATTAAAAGTAAATTTATGGCCCCTTTTTGGATTCTTCAGGCAGCAATATTGCCACTGACTATATAACACAACACTTCCTTTGGAGAAAGTATGAAATATGTTATTTATATGGATGTATTGTAAACGCAACCAGCATTTTAGAGTTACAGCTCCCATAACGGCCTCTTGTATTAAAAACGAATGACAACAAAACGAGCGTATTTCAAAAAATGTCTTGCTTTTCTATTAATAGATTATTTAGAGATATTTTTTAAGGTCATTTTCTTAATCCCAGTTATTATTATAAAGTTGCTAAAAATTCCCCGCGACTTTCTTCGCGAATTTAAAATTGTAACCTTCATTTCATCACGTTCCTCTCCCAACCCCTCCCCCACCCCAGTTTTGACCATGGTTTACCCATTTTTTGAAATTATATTAAAAATGAGTTACTGAGGTTCCAAAAAACCTTAATCGACAAAACAAAAAGTTGTCGATAACGATAACTCAAGAACGCCTTAATCGATTTTAACGAAATTTGGTACAAAAATCAAAATATCAGCTGACCATGAACTGATTAAATTTCGGGTAAGGTGGTGGGGGGGTTAAAAGGCGGAAAAGGGGGATAAAATATTTAAAAAAATTGTAACTTTGGAATAAAAGCAAATAGCGACATAAGGTTGTCAGATTTAAGTTTCCATGAATATGGACTACAAATTTTGTTATAAGTCCAAATTCGTGAGAGTTTTAGTTTCCGTAAATATTACCCAAAAATGTTTTTATAAAATTCAAATCTTTCAAAGCTACAGTTTTCGAAATATTTTCATTTCCTTTCAACATGAAATAATTGTATTTATGGTGGACTATCCGTGCTTTCTAGCACCAATTTTTTTTTATATACACTATAATTACAAACAATAGTTTACAAATTGAAAGTAAGTAAGGTACGTAGGTAACTTTTGCGCAAACAAGCAACATTCTCAAAAATTTCACTAAAGAACTTGTCTAGAGCTTTCTCTTATCCTACAAATTCGCACAAAACTCAAATGATCATACCTTATATTTCCGTGAACCGCTTTTGATGAAATAATGCCTTTGGCCTGCCCAGGACTTCAAGGACTCCACTAGTGAAACTTACAGCAAAACTCGGTTTTGCAAAATAAACCGACAAACAAAAAATTTAAAATTTAATTTTTGGGTGTATAATATGTAGCACGTTTCACATCGTATTCATCGAAAATCAAGCATCTTGTTCTTTCATATATCACGGTCTTTGTCAGAAGAGAGAACATGCTCCATGAAAGAAAAAGAAGACAATCATTTTAATACGTATTGAGTATGATGTGAAAATATAACAATGGTTTGTTTAGAGGCCGACACAAAAATTAAAAAAAAAACACCAAAAATTTTATAGGTTTTATTTTTCAATTTAGTGAGAGGCTGTCCTAATTTATGTTCTTGTATTGTTGTCGGGAGTTTTAAAATTTTTTATGCACTTTAGGAATTAAAAGTGCACTTTTAATCCCTCATTTTAGGAATAAAAGGGGCACTTTTAATCCCTCAGGGATTAAAAGTAATTTTAATCCCTGGGGGATTTAAAGTCAATCTTTCCAAATTAAACAATGATTTTATTTATTTGTTAAAATGTATGAACGAAAAAAATAATTAGCATTTACATTACATTTACATTTACTTGGGTGCAATTTGCAAGGCTTACGAAGGGTGGTCAGTTGGAGGCAACATTTTTAGTTATAGACGTATTCTGCACATACGTAGCAGTCACCGCTGCCGTTGTCGTCTTATTTTCTGAAATTGATTTTCCTAAATGGTTGATGCTGATGCCATATCGACATCGGAGGAGACATTGGTGAAAATTTTATCGGCAACATTCTTCTTTTGATACAATGAATTTTCAACACATTCTTCAGCAACCGAACTGCTTTTCCAGCCACCATGTCTTTTTAACACATCTATAGTTGCTCCCGAGTCGGCAAGTAAAGAAGCTGATGATCTACAAAAACAATGCCCAGTATATAGATTTGCGTCTGGTAGTCCCAAGTAGCCAGCAATTTTCCTTGGTAGCTGTCCAAATGTATTTTCTCCTATGGGCTGACTCATGCATTTCCCATTTTTGTAAGACACAAAAAATAGTGTATGCTGTGTAGGTGGCCTTAGACCAATATATTTTCTCACCATTTCAACTACATTCGTAGAGTTTTCACCGAACGTTAAAAAAGCTTACATGGTCCGAGACATCGCTGCAGTCTAGCTGGCAGAGCTCCTTTCCTCGACATGCTCCAGCGACTCCCATAATCAGTGCCACCAGCAACAAAATTAGTCTCCTATTAGTAAAGTTTTGTAGACAATCAATAGTGTTATTTTTAGTAGTACTATCAGGAAAATACTCAAAGTAAAAAAAGGAATCTTACCTTTTGGGCTAGATATTCTTCATCTGGAGCATTTTGAAGAAACTCTCTTATATTGTCGAAATCCAATGTCTTGGACTTTTTCGGCTTATAATGGTCATTCTGTATCTTTAGAAATGCCGTGAGTTTACTATATTTGCTGATGTCGACGTTTGCTTCAGATATTATCGTGGGGGATTAAAAATAATTTTAATCCCTGGGGGATTTAAAGTCAATCTTTCCAAATTAAACAATGATTTTATTTATTTGTTAAAATGTATGAACGAAAAAAATAATTAGCATTTGCATTACTTAAATCTAGTTTTTATTATGATATATATTTTCATTTACATTTACTTGGGTGCAATTTGCAAGGCTTACGAAGGGTGGTCAGTTGGAGGCAACATTTTTAGTTATAGACGTATTCTGCACATACGTAGCAGTCACCGCTGCCATTGTCGTCTTATTTTCTGAAATTGATTTTCCTAAATGGTTGATGCTGATGCCATATCGACATCGGAGGAGACATTGGTGAAAATTTTATCGGCAACATTCTTCTTTTGATACAATGAATTTTCAACATATTCTTCAGCAACCGAACTGCTTTTCCAGCCACCATGTCTTTTCAACACATCTATAGTTGCTCCCGAGTCGGCAAGTAAAGAAGCTGATGATCTGCAAAAACAATGCCCAGTATATAGGTTTGCGTCTGGTAGTCCCAAGTAGCCAGCAATTTTCCTTGGTAGCTTTCCAAATGTATTTTTTCCTATGGGCTGACTCATGCATTTCCCATTTTTGTAAGACACAAAAAATAGTGTATGCTGTGTAGGTGGCCTTAGACCAATATATTTTCTCACCATTTCAACTACATTCGTAGAGTTTTCACCGAACGTTAAAAAAGCTTACATGGTCCGAGACATCGCTGCAGTCTAGCTGGCAGAGCTCCTTTCCTCGACATGCTCCAGCGACTCCCATAATCAGTGCCACCAGCAACAAAATTAGTCTCCTATTAGTAAAGTTTTGTAGACAATCAATAGTGTTATTTTTAGTAGTACTATCAGGAAAATACTCAAAGTAAAAAAAGGAATCTTACCTTTTGGGCTAGATATTCTTCATCTGGAGCATTTTGAAGAAACTCTCTTATATTGTCGAAATCCAATGTCTTGGACTTTTTCGGCTTATAATGGTCATTCTGTATCTTTAGAAATGCCGTGAGTTTACTATATTTGCTGATGTCGACGTTTGCTTCAGATATTATCGTGGGGGATTAAAAATAATTTTAATCCCTGGGGGATTCAAAGTCAATCTTTCCAAATTAAACAATGATTTTATTTATTTGTTAAAATGTATGAACGAAAAAAATAATTAGCATTTGCATTACTTAAATCTAGTTTTTATTATGATATATATTTACATTTACATTTACTTGGGTGCAATTTGCAAGGCTTACGAAGGGTGGTCAGTTGGAGGCAACATTTTTAGTTATAGACGTATTCTGCACATACGTAGCAGTCACCGCTGCCATTGTCGTCTTATTTTCTGAAATTGATTTTCCTAAATAGTTGATGCTGATGCCATATCGACATCGGAGGAGACATTGGTGAAAATTTTATCGGCAACATTCTTCTTTTGATACAATGAATTTTCAACATATTCTTCAGCAACCGAACTGCTTTTCCAGCCACCATGTCTTTTCAACACATCTATAGTTGCTCCCGAGTCGGCAAGTAAAGAAGCTGATGATCTGCAAAAACAATGCCCAGTATATAGGTTTGCGTCTGGTAGTCCCAAGTAGCCAGCAATTTTCCTTGGTAGCTGTCCAAATGTATTTTTTCCTATGGGCTGACTCATGCATTTCCCATTTTTGTAAGACACAAAAAATAGTGTATGCTGTGTAGGTGGCCTTAGACCAATATATTTTCTCACCATTTCCACTACATTCGTAGAGTTTTCACCGGACGTTAAAAAAGCTTTCCAGAGCTCCTTTCCTCGACATGCTCCAGCGACTCCCATAATCAGTGCCACCTGCAACAAAATTAGTCTCCTATTAGTAAAGTTATGTAGACAATCAAGGTATTATTTTTAGTAGTACTATCAGGAAAATACTCAAAGTAAAAAAAGGAATCTTACCTTTTGGGCTAGATATTCTTCATCTGGAGCATTTTGAAGAAACTCTCTTATATTGTCGAATTCCAATGTCTTGGACTTTTTCGGCTTATAATTGTCATTCTGTATCTTTAGAAATGCCGCGAGTTTACTATATTTGCTGATGTCGACGTTTGCTTCAGATATTATCGTGGTTTTGGTAATGGAATATTGGCTCTATACAGAAGATGCCTTGAGATTCTTAGACTTCTGTAGGAAGTGTGCCAGGAGCACCTCTTCATCCGTAAAATTCTCTGCATGCTGTACAGCGCACCATTTTCGGTAATCACGAAAGGAGAAGGCTAGCGATGGCCTCTTTCGCCGCCTCTTCAATGTTAATTTTCAAAAAAATGCTGTACGATTTTTCTGGACTCACCGCTTGGTGACGCCGTTTGATAACAACAACTGACTGACATTTGTTTTGTCCCATAGCAACACTTTCATGGCACAATAAATTTTGAGTGAATCCACCATGCCAACAAACATTCAAGGACAACTATCATGCATGCATATCAAGTGCATAAAATACTTTATAAACCTCGTGACTAAAGTGTATTTTAAACCTTTCGCCGCGGGATTAAAAGAGGCACTTTGGTCCCTAGGTTTATAATGTACTATTAATTTTACTTGGTCTCTTTATTGTCTTTTTAAATTTTAGATCCGGATCCTAACGAATAAGACTTCGATTTTACGTCAAGATTCTGGCATTTAATTCCGAAATGATACCTTTAGATAATAAAATTTACGAGATCTTGGATTTTATTGCAACTATCGCATAATTTTCGCCGACATTTCTTGCTTGCAGCAACGACTCGGAATTTTTCCTATTTATCTGGGAGAAATTGGGTCCCATTTGTTATGGCTAGTACGTTGTGCAACAGGGCAGGCTCCAGGATGTTTTATCAAAACTCCCGAAAAAAAAAAATACGCGCTACTAAGCCGTTTCACGGAAAAAAATCTCCACCAATTTCAAGTTGATAGCACTTGGACCAACACTACACTTGTTTTTATAGTCCGCAACATCTACACTTCTTTCCAAATTGCTGCGGACCAGTTTTTTGATACTGACAATGACAGTTCCATTTAGATTGTGGGTTTAATTGTCAGCCGCCATATTGAAATTGCTCCGAAGAATTTGGAATGGGGTGTACTTATGGTTAAAATAGACACTTAAAGTTGAAGAAATAGAGAGTGCGCATGCTCAGAACGGAATCGCCATCTAACAACGACTACGTCTCACCTATATCTACGACCACCATTGCAGTATTCGTACGCAGCTGGCGTATCCTAACCATTTTGTTATCTTTGGGTTTTTCATAAATGCCTGATCCAGAGTTTTATTCCTTCTATTTACCATTCTATTGCCCTAATGGGGGCCTGAGCTCTTTAACTAAGAAGAGGGAGGGGGCGGTTTTATAGGTGTCGGGTTAGTATGTACGAAACAAAAATACTTATTATGAAAAGCGAAGGCGGATTCTCTAGCAGATCTAGTCTCAGTTGCATATTTTTTCCGAAATTTTGAGAAAATTAGTAAAATGCAGGTTTTTGCGCGATTGAAATATTCTCTTTAAAAAAATGCTTAAAATTAAACAAAATTGTTATAATTAATAATGTGATAGCGCCGCAGGCGAAAACTTTGGAAAAATATTCTTTAAAAATTTTGATCTGATTTTGGTAACATATTTTTGAAAAAGTAGATAGGGTTAGATGCCAAAAAGGGGTGGGTTGCGGTGGTATATATAGATTTAAAAAAATTATTCTAAAAAGGTCATTTTGTAGACGTTTTGAATGCTGTTGATAAAAATTGCTTAAAAATTAAACTAAAATTTCATAATGTAGGCAAAATATTGTAAATTTAAAAATGATAAACCGGAGTAAAAGTTCAAACCAGAGGGGAGGGGCTATAGCTTCCTTGGCGTTCTGGACCTGGCGCCCTTTCATGATTAACATATTGCAGATTGGGTTGGACTCTCTGGGGAGGGGTTTAATCTAAATACCCCCTCCGTCTCGTCGCTATTCCAGTGGTTTTAGAAGTTACGCCTGATTAAATTTGTTATCATATCTCAAATTCTTTCACGTGTAGAAAGCATATTATCTCTTTGTTTGCATTTTAAACAGAAAATCTTTTAAAAAAATTGTTCTTCTGTGTAAGATATTTAAAACAAGTGGGTTGGGTTAGGTGCCAAGGGCGCAAAGGTTTTTTTTTATTTTGCCAACGTACCTGTCAGAACTATTTCCTCAAAAATGTGGCTTTCGGCGGTATACAAACGTAGAATTGAGGCTAGGTCCTACCCCAAGGATCCGCTTTCGAAAAGGGACATACCTAACCAACAAAATCTTCAAGAATACGCGATTATAAGGCCACTGAGCTATCTCTTATATTTTTATTTATAAATATGGAAAATCCCTCTTTTATCCCAAAAATTGTGGTATTTAGAAATTTCTGTCGAATTCCCATTTGTTTCACAGATGAAACTCAAAAAATGGAAAATAGCAGTGAGACTTTAATTCGTATACCTTTTAGCTTAAATATACGCCTTACCCAGGTTGAAACTTGTAAAGAACATATCTAGCCAGCTATGGAAATACCAAAACAAAAGACATTGGATTAGCTCGGACCACGGTCGCGCGGTCCCTAGAATAGATACTGGGACCCCTTGCACACGCGAAAAAAATTCGTCATACGTCTTCGATCGAGACGACGCAATTTTTGCTGTTTATTTGTTTCAATTCCGGATTTTTCACTTTTAAAAATTAGAAAACATTAAGTTAAAAAATTCATCTGCATAAAAAAAAATATATATTGTGTTTATGGAGAACACTAGACAAAGAGGAGCAATACCATCGGAGGTATCGAGTGAAGAGGTAAGAGGTTGTTTTGGAAAGCTGCAGTTAAAGGTCAATTAGATCATGTTTCTTTCTCAGTGGCACACATTTATATCTTTTTCTCCAAAAAAAGATCCGTGATTTTTGAGAAAAGATTCTAAATACAACGATTGACTGCTTTCGTGTCTTCGGGTCTTAGCGGATGACGCTGGCGGGGCGCATGTGCAAACGAGTTAATAGAGACAGAAAAATAAATAAATAAATAAGAGAGACATCTTGCTTACAACAAGAATCGGAAGGACGTATATTTAAGCTAATAGGTATATGGTTTCATTACAACCCACACTTTATTCCATATTCAATCGGACCAAGTTTTGACACTCGCAGTGACAGTTTCATTTAGCTTCTTTATCTAAATGTCAGGCGCCATATTGAAATTGGTTCGGAGAATTTGGAATGATCAGTAAAACTGGTACAAAATAACATGTCACTTAAAAACAAAAGATCCAAAGATCTTGGGTAGAAAAAACGAAAACTCAAACTTGGATCAGTATTCCACAAGGAACACACAAAGCACCAAAGCGAAGAGAGAAATGATCAAATGATGTTTTGCCCTGGGCAGCCAGCGTGAGCTCATCAGTGGTTCCACTGGTCACTCGCCCCAGAAATCCTTAAACATCATCATACACTTTGATTTCCAAATTTGAATCACTCACAAATAGGCATCGTTCCGCACTGGTACTTATCTAGGGATAGGATTTCAATAAATCAAACAGAAATGGCATAGAAAGTTCTGCGCGCACAAAAGAAACAGCTATATTGAGCAATGGTGCCAGTTTGTTATTATCTCCGGACTGCTTTCATGAGAAAAAATTGTCGCCACTCTTTCATTGTGAGCATAAATCATAGTTGCAATAATAACCGTTGACAAGATGTCTGCAAATTCCGCTAGATGGCGGCCACACCATGAGACGATCTATTCTAAATCTAAAAGGAGGCGGCAGGGTCCATTATTTACGATACTGAGCGATAAACTCGTGAGGTTGTTAATATTAGAAAGAAATATCTTCGCTTTTAATTAAATTTCTTTCCATTCTGTTCTACTAGTGACATCTATCCAGAAACGGCCAAACCATGCAGCTAGCACTAACAGCCAAAGAAATCAATAAACGGCGCTGTTTTTCCTGCAGAGCTTTTTGCTTGCGATATTATTGATTTTAAATAAAGCTGGCCCTACACTACATTTGATATTTTCGAGGTGTTTTATGACATGATCTCGAAACATGAAGCGAACCAATTCTTCAAAACTAGCGGGAAGGTAAAAACGAAAAATAAGGGGCTGCCAATATTTGTAACACCCAAAAAGGGGTGAAAAGATTTATTTTGCTCTGTTTCTTTACAAAAAACGTTTTTTTTTACGAAAAACTTGAGCTCTGCCACTTTTTTTATACGGCACACTGACGAACCCACGCTGGTTACCAAGGGCGAAACATCGTTTGATCATTTCTCTTTTCGCTTTTGTGGAAGGAACACACAAAGGGAAAAGAGAAATTATCAAATGATGTTTCGTCCTGGGCAGCCGGCGTGGGCTCATCAGTGGTTCTACGGGTCATCTGCTCCAGACATCATTCAACACCATCGTACACTTTGATTTACAAATTTGAATCACTCACAAATATGTAAAGTAGGCATCGCATATTTGGAAATTAAAGTGTATTATGGTGTTGAATGTGGAACCATTGATGAGCCCACGCTGGTTGCCGAGGGCGAAACATCATTTGATTTTTTAGATTCCTTTCGGTTGAAGTAACTGATTAACTGGTTTTTTAACTTCTTTTTGTAACATGTTACTTCATGTGATTTTTGACAATATTTCAGTAAAGTCGCATGAATGACATAACCTTTCTGTACCAGTTTTATGTAGCGCAAAGCGTAGGTAACGTACATTCGTCTTAAGAGTGTAAGTCTTTACTGGCAGCTTTCCATGTCTTACTCATGCAAAATTTCGACCCGGTTAACGTAGTATTATAAAGTGGTCGTGGATAAAACTTGCTAAATCCAAACCTGCTCACTATCAAAATCAACACCAAATTCGACGAGACTCTTTCATTTCCTTCGATACTAACAAGCAGTAATAACGCAAGTCGTTGACTGGAAAACGGGTGATTTCATGGCACTTCCAGAGAAGCCGCTTTTATTTCAAAACAATCCACGTTTTGACATAAACGGCTCGCAGATTCGTTAGATGTTTTCTAAATATTATTTGTTCCCATGGCACAGCCAGAAATACAGGGTTCCTAAGATTTTCCTTAGGGATAGGATTTCAATAAATCAAACAGAAATGGCATAGAAAGTTCTGCGCGCACAAAAGAAACAGGTATATTGAGCAATGGTGCCAGTTTGTTATTATCTCCGGACTGCTTTCATGAGAAAAAATTGTCGCCACTCTTTCATTGTGAGCATAAATCATAGTTGCAATAATAACCGTTGACAAGATGTCTGCAAATTCCGCTAGATGGCGGCCACACCATGAGATGATCTAATTAAAAATTAGATGTTTTCAGGTCCAAACCACAGCTTTTCCTTGCTTAAAGGAGGCGGCCGGGTCCATTATTTACGATACTGAGCGATAAACTCGTGAGGTTGTTAACATTAGAAAGAAATATCTTCGCTTTTAATTAAATTTCTTTCCATTCTGTTCTACTAGTGACATCTATCCAGAAACGGCCAAACCATGCAGCTAGCACTAGCAGCCAAAGAAATCAATAAACGGCGCTGTTTTTCCTGCAGAGCTTTTTGCTTGCGATATTATTGATTTTAAATAAAGCTGGCCCTGCACTACATTTGATATTTTCGAGGTGTTTTATGACATGATCTCGAAACATGTAGCGAACCAATTCTTCAAAACTAGCGGGAGGGTAAAAACGAAAAATAAGGGGCTGCCAATATTTGTAACACCCAAAAAGGGGTGAAAAGATTTATTTTGCTCTGTTTCTTTACAAAAAACGTTTTTTTTTTACGAAAAACTTGAGCTCTGCCACTTTTTTTATTTTTTTCTTCAAGTTTCTCGAAATTTTCGTCATACCGTAGAAAAAAATTATTTCCCCCATGGTCATACTCTACTTTTATTCGAAAAAATTTAGAAACAGAGACGGGATCGGTTTTCCTAAACCGGGGGATCTTGGTTTCGAGTGAGAAGATAAAGGGCGCCGCAGGCAAAAAATTTTCAATTAACTTAGCCGAACGCAAAAATGTTAGAAAAACAAAGCACGAAATAAAAATGGCGCCGCTTAAAATTTTTTTTCAAAAGTTACGTAATTTTGGAACGCAAAGAAATAGGTCTAAAGAGTATAATTTTTAAGAAAAAAATATCAATTTTCTCGCCCTCCTCCACTGGGGCCGTGCACAAATTACGTAATGGTCATAGGGGGGAGGAGGGTTACAAAACGTTACGTAGGGGGGAGGGGGGTTTTCGACAGCGTTTGCATTTGTGTGAAACTAAGAAAATTTGGAATGAAAATAAGTGAAAAGTTTTTGTTTTTTTTTGGGGGGGGGGTAGTGGTCTTGAAATCGTTACGTAATATTAGGGGAGTGGCTTGCCAAACCGTTACAAATCATTACATAGGGAGGGGGTCAAAAATTGGTAAAATCACCGTTACGTAATTTGTGCACAGCCCCACATCTGACTGTTCCTCCTTTTTGATTTCGAATTAAAGTGCAAAACCCGGGTTGGACGTTTGAAGGCGTCAACCCGTCCTATTTGCTTGATAAAGTTTCTACGGAAATATCTAGATTTCTCCGTCCGTGTATGAACGCTTTAGGTTAGGCATTTGCATGTATCTCAGTCCCCAGCCCGTAAACAGTGCGTAAGGACAATGGTTACAAAATGAAAAGCCGAAAAATATTTTTTTTACGATATCTTTCATCAGTTTGATATTAAAGTCGAGCAAAAACAATTTTTATTCCAGTCCTAAAGGTATGAAAATGGAAAACATTAGAAAACAACAACCGGGAATGGATTTACTACGTGTAAAATGTAGTGACAAATAGTTTTTTGCGTTCAATAGACCCATTACTTATTAAAACTATTACGTTTAGCAAAAACTATTTTTTTTTACGAAAATAACATAAAATTATGCTGTGCGCCCCCTTCCTCCAAATAAAATAAAATGATTATTTGTCTACTAGCACAAAGTATTTGTTATGGATGTATGTACAAATACTCGAGTACTAGTGATTTTGGAAGGTCTAAATCTGAGCGGGAGGGGGGGGGGGAGAAACATGAGAGTTTTGAAAAATTAAATTTATTATATTATCTGGTACCCGACCAGATTCGAGAGGAGATCATTAGATTTTCAGGGAAGATCATACCCAACCAACGCCCCTCCCCCTCTCTCTCAGTCTCACCCCTCTTCCACATCCCCCTCCCTTGTCGAGGCTTTTGTAAGCACCAATCAAAAACAATCCATGTTGGATTGTTTTTGGTGCCAACTATCATATTATATGTATGTATTTCACAATGTTTGAACGTTACGTATTATGATCTTGAAATTAGCGGGCAATAGGACAGGAGAAAAAGAAACTCTTATTCTTTTTTAACGGCCAACGTTTCGACCCTTTATTGGGATCTTTATCAAGGCTGCAACAATGGAGAAAATTACAATAGTTTTTTATTAATATAAACACACTTTCGCTCAAATATAGGTAGGTAATATTTTCTAAACTTAGTAATCAACGGATCTAAAATAATTATTCTTTTTTTCCATGTTTAACAATAGTAGTTTTTTAAATCTAGAAGTCTAAGAGGTAATAAAACAGCACTTTTTTTGTATAAATAAAAAACAAAATGACACTAAACCATAAGCAGAACACTTTAAAATGGAAAATGGAAATACAAAACATTGAAATCATTTCGTTTATTGATGCAAATATTCAAACTAATTCCAACTTCCCACCTCCATTCACCAGTACAGTGGAATTTAACAATAGTTCCAGACAATTTTTATTATTTTTTAAAAATTATTTACACAGAACATAAAAATAAATAGGGAAACCATACGTATTCAGGCAAGGTACCCACAAAAACACATATGTTGTTTTTCCGACAATTAAAAATAGAAGGTACTTACCAATTAAGTGGTTATAAGAGTTTTGTCATCTTAAAAATATGATTTTGTCCACAGTCTACACATTCTGTTGGATGCAGCAGTAACACTTGAAACCATATGTTTCTATAGCACATAACCTTCTTTTTTTTCCTTCTTTTCTCACTCTCTCCAATAACACTCCGTAATGATCTTTTTAATTTTTTTCCCTTTAACTTTTTTTATAATGTTACAATTTTTTTTTTTTTATTTATTATTACGAGTTCCTTTGAACAAAAATAAAAAGGAGCTCGTAATAATAAATAAAAAAAAAAAATTGTAACATTATAAAAAAAGTTAAAGGGAAAAAAATTAAAAAGATCATTACGGAGTGTTATTGGAGAGAGTGAGAAAAGAAGGAAAAAAAGAAGGTTATGTGCTATAGAAACATATGGTTTCAAGTGTTACTGCTGCATCCAACAGAATGTGTAGACTGTGGACAAAATCATATTTTTAAGATGACAAAACTCTTATAACCACTTAATTGGTAAGTACCTTCTATTTTTAATTGTCGGAAAAACAACATAAGTGTTTTTGTGGGTACCTTGCCTGAATACGTATGGTTTCCCTATTTATTTTTATGTTCTGTGTAAATAATTTTTAAAAAATAATAAAAATTGTCTGGAACTATTGTTAAATTCCACTGTACTGGTGAATGGAGGTGGGAAGTTGGAATTAGTTTGAATATTTGCATCAATAAACGAAATGATTTCAATGTTTTGTATTTCCATTTTCCATTTTAAAGTGTTCTGCTTATGGTTTAGTGTCATTTTGTTTTTTATTTATACAAAAAAAGTGCTGTTTTATTACCTCTTAGACTTCTAGATTTAAAAAACTACTATTGTTAAACATGGAAAAAAAGAATAATTATTTTAGATCCGTTGATTACTAAGTTTAGAAAATATTACCTACCTATATTTGAGCGAAAGTGTGTTTATATTAATAAAAAACTATTGTAATTTTCTCCATTGTTGCAGCCTTGATAAAGATCCCAATAAAGGGTCGAAACGTTGGCCGTTAAAAAAGAATAAGAGTTTCTTTTTCTCCTGTCCTATTGCCCGCTAATTTCAAGATCATTAGTACATTCCAAGGACGCTAAACACACCCAAAAAGTTACGTATTATGTTTCAGTTTTTTCAAATGAATTGATTTGATCCATGCCAAACTTAACCAAAGCAGTTGTGCGTGTTGTATGACATTTCTCTGAGACCCAAACCATAAAAGCTCTTCATTTCCAAATCGATACCCATCTAAAAAAAAGAGGGGCCACAAGAATATTAAAACCGCCAACTCCTGCAGCGATATAATACGTTACGTAGTGTTAATTATACAAACGACAATATATTAGAGAACAAAAAACCATTCACAGAACAAATAAATCCTATACCAGATATAGTACATTATTTCAACTCGTATTCCAAAAAGGTGAAAGTTGTTGAAGTGGCATTGATCAGATTCTTGATGGAAATGAATAGCATCATCAAAATCTGAAGACAAGGTTCATTCAAGTTTATTCGGTGGATCTACGCAAAATCAAATCAAGTCTTACAGTCGACTTCTCCAAATTGCCCCCAAACTTTTTATCAACCTCAGATTTGACTTCAGGAGACCAAAATACCCCAGAATTGATGTATAATTGATATATATTTTCCTCAATCCCCCCGCCACCGCAGTTATAGTGCCCCCAGAGAAAGAAATATTCACAGATTTAAATTTAGACGACCGAAAAACCCCTTAATCGACGTGTCACATGCCTATTTTGTTCAGATATTTTTTGCTCAATTTTGACAGGTTAAAACCATCTTGGATTTCCAGATACCTGATGGATAGCATTTCGACGGTTTTTTATTGCCTAATATGTGCCCAAGTACCGTGCAAAATCTCCGATTAATTCCAGCAGTAAAATATTCTGGTGAGGTTTGTGATATGTGTACCTAGAGCATTAAAGGAGAAAAAGCGCAGACGCAGCTAGACGCAAAAATTTTGAAATGATCCAATAAGCAGACATCATGACCGAAATCATAATATAGGTATCACGGTTTAACTTTGTTTAACTTTTTTAGTTGATCAACAGGAACTCCGAAAAAACTTTTTTCTCGACATTTTTGGGACATATTCGATTTCTCCAGGATTTAAAAAGGCGTTCTAGGGTTTTTAAGATAAAATTTCACCTAGAAATAATCTACTTACCTCTGGTTACAAGAACCATTATCAACAATTGTCTTTCTCAATCTCACTTTCCAAAAATTCACGTTTAAACTCAGCAGAATATTAAGAGCAATTGTTAAAAAATTCCTAGCTAACAAGAACTGTCAAGTTTAAACAACGAAATATCAAGGCTTACTTGCTTATAAGTCTAAACTTTGCTGGGATTTTCCGAAGCAGTCATTTATTTATAGAAAATTTATAACTAAATATTTTTATTGTCACTTTGCAATTTTGCATTTTTGGACAAAATAATTGGCATACATACCAAAGTGCGCCGCACAGTGGATCGACCCGCATGGATAACATGTGTTTATGGCCTACCGTGAAAGTTAACCATATTTTGGTATTTTAAAGATATTATACTTTAGGTGAAAAAAATTAAATTCAATGAGGATCGTATGTCTGTGATAGGAGGTATGAGCCGTGAAAGAACGTATGTCTGCTAAACACAATTTTTCTCGAAATTTGCAAAGTACTTTATAGATTTGGGTAATTAGGGTGTCATTTGGAAGGTACTTGAATATTGCCCAGGAGCGTATCCAAGATTATATTTTGGGAAAGCTTGATTATCTGGGAGGGTTAATTTAAAAAGAAAACATAAAAATTAAAAGTAAAATCTTATTTTAATACCGTTTGGGGGAACGATTTTTTTCAAGTCTGATTTCGTGTAAAAGGTAATGAATTAGTCGACAGAGTTGTACTTAGGATTTTGTATTGCCGTGCTTATGAAGGCCAAAACCGCGCCAATTTGCTTTTTAAAAAAATGTAAAATCAGAGTTACACATTATTTTGTCCTGTTTTCGCTGGTAGTTTTCTGCAAGTTTGGCCTCATTTTAAAGGAAATCAAATACGCTACAGGGGTGTACCTAAAATTCTATCTTAACGAAGTCATAAATACCTGGAGAGGTCCATATAAATTAATACAAAATGTAATTATATTCATCTTATTGGAATGGATTGAGATTTATACAAGAGGTTTAGGTAAGTTTAAACTAAGTGGGCTTTGACTTTGCTTTGAAAAACAATAAGGAGTAGGTCATGATGATTTTGACATATCTATGTAATTTTCATTGAAAATTGTTTTTTGTTTTAGAAAGCTGCAGATCGAGGAAGCAAAAAACTTTGTTTTATTAAAAATAAATAAGCATAAAGAAGTATTAGTTTATGAGTTTTGTTTGAAAATTAAATTGCTCATCAAGATTTTGTTCTTTTTAACGTAAGTAATTACTACGCTACTGTTTTTCTCTGATAAAGAATGTAAAATGATGAAATTAAAACCATCAACACAAAAATATTTAAAGAAAACCGACTAAAACAATGTTTTAAATCCATTTCCATTTTTCTGATTTATTACCATCAAACCCAACCTAACACCAAGAGTTGACCCATACTCAGTGGCGTATGCAGAAATTTTGTTTCTAGGGGTGGGCTTGAGTAACAACATAGTTTCAGATGACAATTTATTTTTGATTTTTGTGAGAGTTTAATCTTTAATTCAATATTCATTAGATTTAGGGGGCAAAAGAACTCTAAACCCACTCTGCATACGCCACTGCCTATACCTTTAAAGAGTACTCACTTCATTGATTGAATGAGTAAAAAAATAGTCATGCAAAAAATAGAGTGGGTTTTTGTTTTTACCACTTTTCTTATTTATTGACTTTTTATAGCCCATGCTTCCCCTCAAATTGTATTCTGCCTACGTCCTTAAATTACCTTTTAAATATGACTAACCCTTAAGAAAAACCACCAGAGAAAATAAAACACAAAAACGTTTTAGTCTCATTTACGTATTTTTTTAAAAATTAACTTTCCGAAATACTAATGCCCCCCTAAATTATAATCCTGGTTCTGCCTCTGTGCAGTATTTAAGTACCTTTCATATCTCTTATCTCCACTCACAGACATGCGATCCTCATAGAATTTAATTTTTTTCACCTAAAGTAAAATATCCTCAAAATATCAAAAAATGGCCAATTTTCACGGTAGGCCATAAACCCATGATATGCGTGCGCCATTTTTTCCTGGATTTTACATGGGGATTCTTTGGGCCAAAATAAATATCCGAAATAACATCAAGTCATTATCTATCTTGAAGATTCAGTCCATCCATTTTGTG
The DNA here is from genome assembly GCA_963921995.1 of Oxystoma pomonae. Lineage (NCBI taxonomy): Eukaryota > Metazoa > Arthropoda > Insecta > Coleoptera > Brentidae > Oxystoma > Oxystoma pomonae. The sequence continues at coordinate 78,339,386 of OY998169.1, read as the reverse complement.
TATTAAAAATTTATAGTAAGTGCGTTTTGGTACCAAAATTCGTCTCCAAAGTGGCATATGTCAAGTTTTTAATTTTTAGTACCGAAAAACGCAAATTTTTTGAAAAAAATTGTATTTTACTCATGCTTTAGGATATGTTAGGTTCATTTTCTTCGCCCTCCTGAGCTCGAATATATAGCCTTTTAGTTTGAAGAAATATATATTTTTTTAAAATGGAACAAAAAAAAGGACCGGGGAAGGCCATGTTAATTCCTCTCTTATTTTGTTCAGCAATGATAGAGCTTTAACGCCTACAAAACCATGTGCAGCCTCTCTGCGACTTGGGAGCTATAGCCTCCTTTTCAAATACTCGCATTTTTTTTAGCTGTTTTAACAAGTAAAAAAGCAAAGACTTCCGCTCGAATACAGTATTCATAGTCCAATCTCTGCGGTCTATCATTGAGCTTTTTCATCAAGGTCACGTCTTTACGTCACGCATATACAGGGTTCCTAAGCAAATCCTTAGGGGGCCAAGCAGCCGTGTATAAGACGCAGACAAACGGAAAAGCACATTAGGCAGAAAAGGATGGGCATGGGGCGATGTTGTCACTACATCTTACACGTAGTAAATCCATTCCAGGTTGTTGTTTTCTAATGTTTTCCATTTTCATACCTTAAGGACTGGAATAAAAATTGTTTTTGCTCGACTTTAATACCAAACTGATGAAAGATATCGTAAAAAAAAATATTTTTCGGCTTTTCATTTTGTAACCATTGTCTTTACGCAGTATTTACAGGCTGGGGACTGAGATACATGCAAGTGCCTAACCTAAAGCGTTCATACACGGCCGGAGAAATCGACTGAGATATTTCCGTAGAAACTTTATCAAGCAAATAGAATGGGTTGACGCCTTCGAACGTCCAACCCGGGTTTTGCACTTTGATTCGAAATCAAAAAGGAGGAACAGTCAGATTTGGGGCCGTGCACAAATTACGTAACGATGATTTTACCAATTTTTGACCCCCTCCCTATGTAATGTTTTGTAACGGTTTGGCACGCCGCTCCCCTAATATTACGTAACGATTTCAAGACCACTACCCCCCCCCCCCAAAAAAAAATAAAACTTTTCACTTATTTTCATTCCAAATTTTCTTAGTTTCACACAAATGCAAACGCTGTCGAAAACCCCCCTCCCCCCTACGTAACGTTTTGTAACCCCCCCTCCCCCCTATGACCATTACGTAATTTGTGCACGGCCCCTGTAGTCCCAGTGGAGGAGGCCGAGAAAATTGATATTTTTTTCTTAAAAATTATACTCTTTAGACCTATTTCTTTGCGTTCCCGAAATTCTGTAATTTTTGAAAAAAAATTGTTTTATTTTATTTATTGTTTTATTTCGTGCTCTGTTTTTCTAACATTTTTGCGTTCGGCTAATTTAATTGAAAAATTTTTGCCTGCGGCGCCCTTTATCTTCTCACTCGAAACCAAGATCCCCCATTTTAAGAAAACTAATCCCGTCTCTGTTTCTAAATTTTTTCGAATAAAAGTAGAGTATGACCATGGGGGAAATAATATTTTTCTACGGTATGACGAAAATTTCGAGAAAGTTGAAGAAAAAAATAAAAAAAGTGGCACAGTTCAAGTTTTTCGTAAAAAATACGTTTTTTGTAAAGAAACATTGCAAAATAAATCTTTTCACCCCTTTTTTGTTTGGCAGCCCCTTATTTTGCGCTTTTACCCTCCCACTAGTTAAAAAATTAGCAAAAAGCTCTGCAGGAAAAACAGCGCCGTTTATTGATTTCTTTGGCTGCTAGTGCTAGCTGCATGGTGGTACTAGTAGAACAGAATGGAAAGAAATTTAATTAAATGCGAAGATATTTCTTTCTAATGTTAACAACCTCACGAGTTTATCGCTCAGTATCGTAAATAATGGACCCTGCCGCCTCCTTTAAGCATGAAAAAGCTGTGGTTTGGACCTGAAAACATCTAATTTTTATCTCATGGTGTGGCCGCCATCTAGCGGAATTTGCAGACATCTTGTCAACGGTTATTATTACAACTATGATTTATGCTCACAATGAAAGAGTGACGATAATTTGTTCTCATGAAAGCAGTCCGGAGATAATAACAAACTGGCACCATTGCTCAAGATACCTGTTTCTTTTGTGCGCGCAGAACTTTCTATGCCGTTTCTGTTTGATTTATTGAAATCCTATCCCTAAGGAAAATCATAGGAACCCTGTATAACGTTCAGACGTGACGCTAACCTACGTAGTATAGCGTCTGCCGTATGTTGCTAACGTAAAAATATGATCTTATACGCAGCGAGTTTTGCCGACGGGAGTCAAATGGTGTAGCTACATAAAACTCTCTCACACTGAGGTTTTAAAGCTAATAAAAAACGAAGATTCGGTAAATACGCTGGTTAAACATTTTAACTGGATTTATCGCAGCGGTAAAATCCCTAATGACTGGCTAAAATCAGCCTTTGTTACACTACCTAAAAACATTCAGAAAAGAAGTGTAGTGATAACCGCCTAATGAGCCATATGTTAAAAATATTCCTAAAGTTTATCCATGAAAGAATTTATGGAAAGTGCGAATCCTTTGTGGGCGACACACAGTTTGGATATCATGGTAGGGATGTGTTGGTGCCCGTATATGCCTGTTTCATAGATTATGAGAAAGCGTTCGATCGAGTCCAACGCGAAAAGCTAATAGAGTCGCTAAAATAAGTTTGTCTTGATGACAGAGATCTAAATATAATCGCTAATCTATACTGGAACCAGACTGCTCAAATAAAGGTTGATGGCCAACTGTCCGAAGAGATCCAAATAAGAAGAGGTGTGCGCCAAGGTTGTGTGTTGTCTCTGCTGTTGTTTAATATCTATAGTAACAAAATAATAGAGAATGCACTTTATAATTGCGAAGAGGGTCTGAGCATAAACGGCATAAAAATCAACAACCTACGATATGCGACTGCAAGAGTTGTTCAATCAAATTGCTGCCAAGAGTTCGCAATTCGGGCTTAATTTAAATGTTAGGAAAACAAAATGGATGGTCATATCTAAGGAAAAGAACATCAGAGACATGTTAGAAGTAAATGGGCAGCAAGTCGAGCGCGTGGATTCATACAAATACTTGGGTTGCCTCCTCAATGAGAACTGGGACAACGTGGAAGAAGTTCGTGCAAGAATTGAACAGGCCAGATCATCTTTTATCAAAATAAAATCAGTTTTGTGTAGTCGCGATCTTAATACCACTCTCCGAATTCGTGTACTTCGGTGTTATGTTTTTAGCATCTTATAATATGGCATGGAAGCATGGACACTGACTAAGGCCATGTCCAAAAAGTTAGAGGAATTCGAGATGTGGTGTTATCCTAGAATACTAAGGATATCTTGTATGGATAGAGTAACTAATGTGGATGTTTCGCTTAGAATAAATAAAGATCTTAAAGTTTTATTTACCACCAAAAAACATGTTGATAATAGAAGGCAAAATTGAAGGAAGAAGAGTTGCGGATCGTAGACGGATATCATGGCTTAAAAATCTTAGACAATGGTATGGTGTTAATACTACGACTTTTTCGAAACTTTCGAAGAGAGCATGGCACTTGAAGAAGAAGAAAAACCAAGGAAAGCAGGATAGAAATAGATGGTAAAAAAATGTAAAACACAGAAACATCCGAGTCGGAAAATTCCACGTATACCGCTGGACACCTCCTACATGTCATCACCAACTTAAAGTGTCTAATAATATAACCGAAGTCTCAGTATCTTTACTTTTTTTAATCTAAGGGTGTTGCCAAATTTTGTAAATAAACAGTGGTTATTATTTGCCAAGGAGTTTTTGTTGGACCAGGTATCTTTTCTTGTTTTAATCTAAGATTTACCCATATATTTAAGCTACTACTCAACCGTCCTCTATAAAACCAATTTTTTACTATGTTGCTGCCTATAAACGAACCAGCAAACCACCACCGTATTCCATGTATGGTTAGCTTCGAAAAGTTGCTGACTATTAAATATTATCCTCAAACAGAAAGTTTTCAACTTTACAGCAAGGCCATAAATAGAATATAAAATTAAATTTAAAGTTTGACTTTGTTTTAAATAAAGTCTACTCCCCCTATATACGCGAGAATCTAGAAACAAACTATGGAACCATGCAATTTCGTTAAATTTTAACAAAGAATAATGCTTCTGATTTTTTAAAGTTTTACCGAATTTTAGGAATCCTCCGAAAGTTTTCCCACTAAACTTTAAATTGGATTTAAATTAAATTTTTGCTTTGATGGCAGGCATTGTGTAGTGTTTCGTTTTATTATTTATATATATAAACTACTATATCTTAAGAAAATAAATTAAAACCAATACGAACCCATTATCCGATTATAACAAAATGGTCTATAGATGTAAATTACGCACTAGTTTATCTAAGTTCAATTCAATTCAATTTCGTTTATTCTGTCTAAAGTACATGAAAAGATACATATCACAATGACTTTAAGATAAAGAATTGAAAAATATCCTAAGAAAAAACAATAAATTAAGACAACAATTTCAGCATGTAATAGTAATTTACATAAAAAGTTTGAGATACGAGCCGCAGGCGAGTGTCTTAATTTATCTTAGCCTGTAATGACCATAACAGGCGAGTTAGTGTACTATATTTACCTACGACCAACGAAAATGTCATCATAAATATCAGAAATTATTAAAAATATCAAACGCGAATACCCTTAAGTCAACAACCTTCATAACCTACGGTTTCAATGATTTTCTATCTAAAACGTCAAAACAAATAAGGTTACTAAAGGACGTTTCATATATCTTTTTAAAAACAAGGTTGTTTTTCCTTAAAAATGCGTAATATGTCAATTTAACGGGACTTATTTTTGGTTAAGTACTAAAATTATATTGGATATATTTTAAACGACTTACCTCTAAGGAAGTTCAATCCAAATTATACGAGATTGGTCACATCCTATTAGATACACCAGGTAGTGATACTTCGTAGCACGTCATACGCAAGTTTTAGAGATAAGAAAAACATACCGCCATGGCAGCCGGCCTGATCTCTGCTAGGTACTTCAGTATACTTCTAAAGCTTTCCTGAAATACTAAGATCGCCAAAGGCGGGTTGACTAGTACTTAAGTAAATTGCATGAAAAATACATGAATATATAAATGGGAGGGCGTTTAATAGGATGTGACCAATCTCGTATAATTGGGATTGAACTTCCTTACAGGTAAGTCGTTTAATCCTTAATTATACTTCGATTGGGCACATCCTATTAGATACACCAGGTAGTTGTTTAGAGAATATGACGATATTAGTTAAAAAGTTAAATAATAATAAGGAAACCACAAGGTTTAAAATTTAAATGTGTTTAAAATATATTTCTTAATATAATTAGCTAAGAAATCTTTTAAAATTAAAGGTTTATTATAAAATCGATTGAACGTTCTCTTTTTTCGGAACATCCCGCAGCCTTTCTAATACTTTTGATTGATGCATCAACCCTTAATGCTGCGGAAGACACCCCATGTCCTGTGCTATGTCCTTTAAAATTTGATTCTATTTTTGCATTTTTTAGACCTTTTTAAATCAACCTGCTAATGTTTTGGGATGTAGCGGGCTTATGAGGCTTTTTAATTGTTAAAACAAGTGTATCCTCTGTTCATCGAAATAGTTTTGTTTTCTGTATGCAATATATAACGATAAAACACAAATAGAACTGTAAATTTTCTTTGAAACAGGATACTTAAGGCAAGGCTGAATTCTTCTGGGTCCAGATATTTTAAAAATATCTCTAAGAATTATTTCTAAACCCTCTTCGTTAGCCTTGATGTTACTTAACTTATAGAAAATGTCTGAATTCTTTGAACAGAACAAAGAGTTAAAAGAAGTACCATTTTTATAGTTAATAACCCGAATATTAAATTTACTAAAGGGTACAAGTTACCTATAAAAAAAAGGTAACATTGATTCCGGATACCAAGTTTATATTTCGGAAACTGAGGGCGCAGCTTAAAAATGCGTCTCATAAACCTATTTACCATTACTGATTTTTCTGCTCGCAAATTAAATTTAAGGCAAACCTATGTGTCTTAAGACTTCAATATTTCCCAGTATTTTGAGATTCTGTTTCTAAAACGGATACAACTTAATTTACATTAGGCTGCAAGATGGTCTCAATATTATTGTCGCAAAACTTCCATCATTTGGAAAAAATAAATTGCATCCTCCCAAACGCCCCTTTTACTATAGGCCACCTTGATAAGATTGCTACCCCCAAGGAAAGATTCTTTCATAGTGGGTGGGGTTACCTAAACGAGGATAAGAGTAAATCACCTTTCGGATTTAAAAGGATAACTTTTAAGCGAATCACGGATTCTAATTTTGGATACCATGCTTGAGTTCTCCAGATAGAATAAACCACCAGACATATCGCATTATCGTTTTCAATTTTTTTTCTTTTTTTTACATTTTTGGAAACAGTACAACAATATATGAGAAATAAGGTTTTTTTAATTTCATTGTGAATGCATCCACTGGAAGCCACGACACAAACCGGTGGCATTTTTTGCTCAGGTATCTTGTAAATAAATATACAATTTTTCAGATTTGTTATCCGCTATATGATTATCCAACGTATTTATGTACGTGGCAAATACAAAAAAATATACCTAACCTCGCCGTCACATCATCCTCCCACTAGCAATCAATTTTTAGTAAAATATGACAATTTTTTAAAACCTTTTACAAAGCTTGTTAAGTCATAAAAAGCTGCCTTCATTTCAAGAATGTTTATGTATTTCTCCTGTTCACCTTATTGCCATAAAACCCCCTTTTGCTTCCTTTCCATTGCAACACGCCCCCATCCTGATATGTATGCATCCGATAAAATTTTAATTTTATAATTAGGCTGTAAGTTCATTTTTAACTAAGAACCTAACAAGCATCTTTTTGTTATAGTTCTTCCTGTTAGCCTTTAAGGCACGATATTTTTCTCGCTCAAGGGTTTTTACATACAACAAGCCATACTCTATACAAACCGAGGCTAGCCTTCCTATAATTTGCGAAACCTCTTTAATTGTTATTTTTTTTTCCTTTGAATAATCTGAATGGCTGTTTTTATTTTTGTTATTCTTTTCTGTGATTAATAAATGCTAAAAATTGTATCTCTTGAATCGGTTGTGTATGGTTTTTTAATTGTTAATAAAAAACCTAATGTTTTAGATAAGGGAAACAGGCCTGAAAGTGTGGAACAAAAAAATGCAGTGGCTAAACCGAATGGTAAACATTGGAATTCAACTTTTGTTTTGAAATGAAAATCTGAAATATTTTTTATAATTAAATCTAACGTATAAAATTCAATTGCCTTCTATGTGTCATTTTTCCTATATTTATGAATATTTTTTTCATTTTATCAAGTAAGGTACGTATCAAAAAGTCGAACACACATCTTTTTTGGTCAGATCGTGAGATGTAGTTCACCTAGCAAAAAAAATTCTCAAAAAATACAAAAATGTACTATTTCCTTTAAGGAGTTATGGATAATATTTTTATTTTTTCCCAGAAAACTTACAACATTTAATTTAATTTCAAAATTATTGCTTGAATTTTATTTTAAATACTTGCAGGAGAGTAAACTGTGGTCTATATTTTCCTACAGCCAGAAAAAATGTGTGCTTCGGAGGATTACAAAAAAAAACGACTTGACCTCAGAAAACTGCTTCTCCAGCAAAAAAAAAACAAATGTTAATTGGTGCTTTTGTGAAATTAGTAAAGTAAGAACCTTAACAAGACCTGCGACATATTTATTTTTGCCTGATTTCAACTTTTATTTTTTTGCATCTGGAAAGTGGCCATTTAAAAAAAAGCTCCCTTATACTTTGAACTTCACCTCCCTCGTCCCAAAGATCAGCAGTACTCCGCCAATATGCTTGCAGTCCACTTCCCTGAAAATCTCTACTTAGCAGTGTCTTGTTCATTCGAGACTGCTCCTAAATTTTCAGGGAATAATTCCAGATGCGAGTGAAGGAAGTGCACTTTAAGTGACCTGTATGCTAACAGAAATTCGTCGACCTGAGCGACATAAGTGATTTATAAGCCGTTGACCAATAATAACCGGTCATATTTGGTCCAGACCAATGCATCTAGGCGACACCGGTTTTAACCAAATTAGGGAATATTGTGTCGTCATTGATCAGCTGTTTTATTTTTGGTCTTGACCAGAGATGACCGTGCTGGGAAGGTGAGTTATGGTTCCAGTCATTAGTTTTGGAGAGGGGTATATTTTTAAGTAGCGATTTTTAAATTTATTTTACGAATTTCGATGAGAATGTTGATCTGAAGGTGAGTCTTTCGATATCAGATTTAAAGGTGATTCAGGGTCTTGTTTGGAAAAATATCTGGGGCGAACAACTTCGGAATTATAGGGCTGCACCCCATTTATAGACTACACTGGTCAACGTTGAACTTAAGAGGTTGGGTTGGTCCTAAGCCGAAAATTCTTGCCTTTGGCGCTATTACTAAAATTTTCTAACCAGTCAGTTTGACCGTTCCATTCAAGCGAACGGTGTTGGGTTACAGTTTCTTACACACGTTTTGGAATGTAAACTAATCTCGTTTTTCTTTTCGATTCAAGTGTTCAATAAACGTCGAATCTTGGAAGAGTTGTTCAATGTTCAAAATTCCTTCCTTGATTTAAGCCTCACTAAGGCGAGAAAATTTAGTTTTTGAAAATTGAAATGCGTCTCCTATCTGTTCCATTGCTGTCACAAACTGTTTGATCAATCCGAGTTTGATGTGCCGGGATAACGGGTACGGCTCGAGCCAAATTTAAACTTTTTGTCACATATTGGTGTCCTTGAAACCCTTTAGTATATGTCTGTTGGTTATTTACTCATCGAGTACGCGAGCATAATTTGAAGCAAAGTAAAGGAGGCTTCAAATAGGTAAATAAAATGTCTTACATTTAATTTCTATTTTAAAATGGATGACACAAATATTCCGTTCTTACATATAGCAAGTAGTTGAAGGCATTCTTGGGCTACAGTATTAGGTCATTAATTTTTTTTTAATGTTACTCTACATGTGACGTACTTATTTTTTTTCAATCAATGTGAAAATTATTGAAGGTAAAAAGTTTCTTTGTCTTACAAGAAAATGTAGCAAGATATGATTGAAGATATTAAATGCAGTAGAAAGAACCAAAGTGAGTGCAATCTACTACATGAAAAAATCCTGCCGCAAGATGCTACTTTCTCAAATATATGCTTTTTAAGGTAAATGTGCTACAAGTTATAACAGTGGCCCCAAGGTTCGTCACTTTTTGAATTTGCTATAACTCTTGGCATGAATGGTCGATTTTCAAATCTTTTAACGTTTTAGAAAGCACATAGATGGAGTTTCCTTGGTACAGTTAAAAATTTGACATATCTTAAATATTCAAGTTAGCGAACAGTTTTAAAGATTGGTAATTTTTTCCTTTAAAAAAATAGTGTGCGATAGTGAACAAAATCCAAGTCGTTGCCCAGTGGCGTAGCTAGGGGTGGGGAGATTTTGGGGGTTCACTCTTCCCCTTCAAGGAGCTGCAACCCAATATACAATAAATTAATCATGATCAAGGGACCCAGGGAGAGCTATAATAGCTCACCTATTTTTTTGACCCGTTACTCCGGTTTGTGACCTGTATTTGGTGTGATGTCTTAAATTTAAAATATATTGCCTGCGGTGCTATGACGTCATTAATTGTTACAATTTTAGTTTATTTCTAAGGAATTTTTATCACCAGCATTCAAAACGTGTAATAAATGGCTTTCTTAGCATAATTTTTCTTAAAATTTTCATCTGCGGCGCATTTATGATTTGGATACAAATCTATATATACCATCGCAACCTACCTTTTCTTGGGACCTAACCCAATCTATTATTTAAAAAATACTTTACAAAAAACCCTAAGAAATCAAAATTTTTAAAGACTTTTTTAATTTTTGTCAAAATTTTAACCTGCGGCGCTATAGCAATATTAAATATTGTTACAATTTTGTTAAATTTCAAGCAATTTTTTTGTAAACAATGTTTGAAACGCGTAAAAAATAGCATTTTAGTGTAAATTTTCCAAATTTTTTCCCTACGCCGACGCATTTAAGGGTTAGTTTTGAAAAAATTCTGCAAATGAGACTAGATGAGACTTGCTTTTAAAAATAAGTAGGTATTTTTGTTTCGTATACTTTAACTCAACACCTATTAAACCGCCCCTGTCCCCTCCTTTCAGTTCAAGAGCTCAAGCAATAGGCACCTACCTTTTTTATTTGCTATAGTTATGTAGTTGATTTTTATTAAATGATGAAACCCCTGCCCCAGAGTCGATATCTGGCTACGCCATTTGCGCGGAGGGTTCCCCCGTTAAAAAGAAAAGTCTACAGCCTTCCTACAAATCTTTCTGTTTCAGAACCCTTCACGTTTCAAGTACCTTAGAAACAATAATCTAAAGGCAAAAAATAATTGTTTTACTCCCACCAAAACTGTTTCGTGCAAGTGCCTCAGGTTGAAATTTCTGTTTCGGTAACTTGCTTGTATTTTGAAGATGATAATTGGGCAGCAATTTTAATAAAAATAAAACATTTATTGAGGTTTAAATGTGATTTTACAAAAAATTAATAATATCGGAATGCTTCTTATTCAACAAGCTACTTCGGAGTCGTTTATGCTCGTTTGTCCGGGATTGACGTCATTGCTGGAGCAGCGCCCCAATAGCGATGTGAAAAATCTGCTACCGATCAATGCCCTCTATCAATCAAACTGGAGAGTTCAAACAGTTGACGCCAGCTGGAGTTGGTTGTTCGAAATTGAAATTAAATAATATTGTGCATTCGGTTACCACCGAACATCCCGGCGCCCTTGAAAGGCTGGTCTTTCAACAGTTTAAACATTATTGGTCAGCTTCAATAGGTAGCAGGCAAACTCGGGTAGTTGCCCTTTTTAGAAATCCATTTTTTTGTTTTAATGGTTACGAAACGTACTTGGCCATCGGTACCAGGATGGATTTCAGATATTCTTCGTAAAGGCCAACAAGCAGGTGGTGTATTATCTTCCTTGAGAATTACTAAAGATCCGACTTGCAGGTTAGGATCTTTCAGAAAGCGCCATTTATTACGCTCTTGTAAGGTGTGGAGGTAGTCGTGGCTCCATTTTCTCCAAAACTGTTGAAATAGCTTTTGCACATGAAGATGCCTTTTAACCAAGTTCGTATGGGTGTCTTCAAGATTTCTTTGCGTTAGCGCGGTCATGGGCTGTCCAATTATGAAATGAGCAAGAGTCAAAATTTCTAGGTCGTTGGGGTCAGGAGAAAGGGACATAAGGGGTCTAGAGTTTAAAACTGCTTCCACCTGAACCAACAAAGTGTACATTTCTTCATAAGTTAAAGGATAATCGGGATTTAAAATGCATTTGAGATGATGCTTACAAGATTTGACCGCACTCTTCCAAAGCCCGCCGAAATTAGGCGACCTAGCAGGAATAAAATGCCAGTCAATTTGTGTCTGATTTAAATAATTTTGAAAAGACTGGTCTTTTATTAAATCTTGCAACCCTGTAAGTTCGTTATTCGCACCAACGAACGTAGTCGCGTTATCAGAATAAATATCTGTGCATAAACTTCGTCTCGACACAAATCTTTTAAGCAAACTTAAAAAACTGTCAGTTGATAAGTCGGTGACCAAGTCAATATGAAGGGCCTTAGTAGCCATACAGACGAAAATTGCAATGTAGCACTTTATTATTCTCCTATTTTTGATTTTACCATCCTTTAAGTTGTATGGTCCAGCGTAGTTAGTGCCACATGACAAAAACACTTTCGAAGGTTTTACTCGAACAAGATTTAACGGCCATTTTTCCATCCGGAATCCAATAGTTTTGACGAATATGGGACAAAGTTACAATACCAGCATGAAAAGAACGTAAATGGTTATAATTTATCAACAATCGGGTAAAACAATGAGTTTTGGGTAATAAAATTTGATGTTTTCCATTATATTTTAAATCAGAGTTTTTTAAGCGCCCGCCAACTCTAAGAATCCCACTTTCATTCAAAAAAGGAGATAGGGCCTTGAGTTTGCTTTTGTTTGATACTCGTTCATGGGTCTTTAGATGAGAAATATCCTCGAAAAAATCGACACTCTGAATCAATTTAATCAGGCGCAAGATAGTCTGAGAATATTCCTCGTTTGTAATGACTTTCAAATAGAACGGATTAGTTTGCTCTTGATATTGAGTTCGGCATTTAAATTTATCTAAAAATCTAAATACATAGGCCGCAATTCTAACTAAACGAGAAAAAATCGAAAATTTAGAAAAAAGTTCGACATAATTAAATTGTTCAGTTTTTTTAATTAAAAATGTTAATTTTTGAAATTTAAATTCGGGAATTTCAGTAGGATTTTTCGCAAAGTTAGAAAGATGTGTATTTTTAGGCCAGTTTTTTTGAGACTTAAAAACAAAGGACCATTGCAGTATAAAGTGTTTGTCTCAAATTCACTAGCCAGGCAACCACGAGATAAAACATCTGCAGAGTTTTCATGAGTTGAAATGTGATGCCAATCTGTCGTGTTGGTTAGCTGTTGAATTTCAGATACACGATTGCATATAAAGGTTTGCCAAGTTTTTGGCTCACGAGAAAGCCAAGCTAGGACTATGGTAGAATCTATCCATAGATAGAGGCTTTCGATGTTCAAAGAAGAAGAACACAAGCTTGCAGTTCTAGTTTTGGTAGACTGATAGCCTGCAAGGGCGATACTCGCGTTTTAGTACAATAAACTCGACACTCCATCTGTCCATTTTCATCAATGGACCTCAGGTATACAGAACAACCATACGAGTTTTCGCTGCTGTCCGCAAAGCCGTGGAGTTGCACTATTTTAGCTCGTTTTATAAGGACCTGTCTTGGGATTTGTATTTTATTTAGTTGAGTCAACTGATCTCTGTACTCTATCCATAGAGAATGCAACTGCATAGGTAGATTTTCATCCCAATTTAACTGGAGTTTCCAAATAATTATAATAGGGCCCAAAAAACCTAAAGGGTCATATATCTTGGAAATAAAACTTAAGATAGTACGCTTGCTTACAATTTCCTTTTCATAATTCTCAATTTGTACTTTATAAACAAAACAATCTTATAGTGGAAACCAAGAAATCCCTAAAGTTTTACTGCAATTATCCTCAGATATAATATATTCCGAACTATTAGGTTCGTTCGAATTTGACAACACACTGAGATCATTAGACTTCATTTTTCTGATTTCAAATCCATAGTCAGATAAAATTTTTGATACATTATTTTTTATTTCAATTAAGGATTCTACAGAGTTGCTGCCTGTAATTAAGTCATCAACGTAAAAGTTAGAAGCAATTATGTTACTCTCTACAGGATACTGATTCGAGATATGATCGGAAATTTGCTGGAGACACCGAGTAGCCAAGAATGAGCTACAAGCTAAACCATACGTCACAGTGTTTAGTTGATACTCCTTCATAGGTAGCGACGGATCTTGACGACACACTATTCGTTACAAATTTCTATGATCGGGGTGCAAGTTAATTTGCCTGTACATCTTAACTAAGGGCTAATTTTACAACCAAAGGTAAAACTCCAGATTAAACCATAGTTTAAACTTCAGTTTAATCTTTAGATTAAACCACCGGCAAACAAGTTGTTCAATTTTATAAGACGCATTTAAACTCCGATCAGGAAGAAAAGAAGAGCTGTTGGATTAGCTTTAGTATTAGGGGACAACAGGTTTTTTTCTACTTTAAAAAGACTACATTTTTTTTGGCATATAGGATTGATTATCTTTAAAATGGCATCGACTAGAGCCAAACCCAGCATAGAATTTGATAAAAATCAGTCCAGTCATTTTTGAGATATCAGACGCCACAACAAAAAATATTCATAATTGTCAGAAACGCAAAGATATACAGTATGCGTGTATACGTGTGCCATGAGCTCGGTGTGAGAATAAACTTTATACTGGTCTGTGGGATGTTCCAACTCTTGTCGATTTTCCTCCTGCATAATTTCGCATATCTCTTTAGATAATTCAAACCTCTTTTTAAAATCTACATATCGTCGGACTCCTCCAAAGGATTTGTTCTAGGACAAATAATAATTGGTCTTCGTGCTTCGACAATGTCAATAATTTTAAGTCATTGATCATAGCGATTTCACTAAATATTTACAGTCTTTTTACCAAAAACAAATTTTTAATAACTTTTTTTGAGGTTAGAATCTTTCGGTAACTATTAAACTGAAGTTTAGCAAACACCCAGACCGCCGGTAACGGTTAAACCGAAGTTTGTTGGTAAACTGCACCTATAAAACGGAAAAAAGTCGACATCTGTGGTTTAAACTGAGGTTTGACGTTTAACTATGAGTTGTAAAGTTGCGCATAAATCTCCTGTAAGAGCATAATCGTGCTGACGAAATCGCAGCAACGTAGAACACAAGTCTGGTTACACGGTAGGACCAACTTTCAGTACGCTATTTAAACTCAAATTGGTAGATGTTTTTTGGCTGCCATTGAAGACAACTCGAAGTTTAGTAGTCGTACTTTCAGCCTTTTCCACGCAATGATGAGGAAGATAGAAACACAAATCATTTTGAAAGCTGGGACTGACTTCTGTCATATGGTTGAGGTCTTCATACTCGGACATAAATGATGAATACATTTCACGCATTTCAGGGTTTTTTGAAAGTTTTCTTTCAACTGAGTACAAAGTACGCAAAGCAATATTTTTTGATTCGCCTAAATTTGAATAATTGTCCTTAAGAGGGAGCCTCACAACAAACCGGCCACTCTCGTTGCGTAGGTGGTATCCAAAAAATTTCGATCTCCTCTTGAGTCATAATCGGCTTTTCACAAGAGATTTCGTCAAGTGACCAAAACTTTTCTAACTGCCTTGATAAATCTGTGGTCGTCAACATAGTCTGGGATCTCACGGGAGAGTTACCTTTGTCAAGATGTAAGTTTCCACTCACAAGGTAACCAAATAATGATTTTTGCAAAACTGGCAAGTTTTTGCCTAACTTTATTTAACCCACCGACAACAAATCATAGAAAATACTAGCTCCAATGAGCATATCTATCCCTTGAAGGGAATTAAAATTAGGATCAGCTAAAATTATGTTTTTTGGAATGTGCAAATCAGAAATATTAAAAGAAACTTGGGGGTAACTTTCAGAAATCTTATTCAGAACCAAAAATGACAGCTTGATGGAAAAGTTGTTAAATAAAGATGATATTTTAACTTCAACCTTTTGATTTATATTAGTCGAAACTTGAATAATTCCAACAACAGGTATATTTATTTTTTGACACGGTAAGTTCAGCCTGTCAACGCAGTCCTTTGTAATTAAGTTTGACTGAGAACCTGAGTCCAAAAGAACGCGGCATCTTATAGGTTGATTATCCCTGTCAAAGGCATAAATGATGGCTGTAGATAGCAACACAAAATGTTTCTTTACAAATAAAGAACAAGGTTGTATAGCAGCTACCTTCTCCTGACTGATCTTGAACCAAGTTTACAGCCGATTTAGAAGCTGGCGTTCCTTTAGATTGAGATTGTGCACTGTTGCCGCTATTCTCAGAATTTTGCTTACCAAAGAAATGCAAAAGAGAACTGTGTTTTTTATGACAATATTTGCAAGAATATGCCTCACAATTTTATGCTCTGTGATTGCTTGTTTTTAAGCAACTCCCTCAGGAACAGGTAAGTCTTTAAAGGTTTTGCACTGAAACAAAAAATGACTTTGTTTGCACAAAGGACAGGTGGTTACTGACACCACACCAACGTATCGGTTTTTTGATTTATTGTTATTATAAAGCATGGTAGGATTTATAGCTTCAAGAACCTCGCATCTTTGGAATAAAAAAGTTTTAAAATCTTCAATCGTAGGTTTGTCATTGTCTTTGCTATAATTTTGCCACTCCCTACGAGAATGAAAATTCAATTTTTCCGTCAAAATAAAAATCAAGATTAAATTCCAATGTTTTACAGAATTATCTAACAATTGCAGAGGTCGATAATTTTTCAAAAAAGTGTCCAAAAAATGTCTCAAATTTTTTGAATTTTCTTTAATAACGTTTGGCAAATTTAAAATTTCCGTAATATGAAAATTTGAAATTACTTTTTTATTTTCGTATCGATTTTTTAAAAGCTCTAAAGCTGTTTGATAGTTGTCCTCATTTATTTGCAAAGATGGTATAACATCAGCCGCTTCCCCCTCCAGACAGCTGGCAAAATATTGAAATTTTTCTGTATTACTTTTATTTTGCCGATTGTGCACCAACGCGTCAAAGGTATCCTTAAACCTTCTCCATTCCCCGAAAGAGCCAGAAAATTTAAATAAATCAAGCCTGGACAGATTTACATTTGGTTCATTAGAAAAGGAAGGACTTACCTGAGCTGGTGGATTTAGCTGAAAATTTGGCAACACTGGCAGGGTTGGGCTAAGTTGGGCTATGAGGTCTTTAGCTGTGGCGACACAATGGTAATATTGTGTTTCGAAAGTATCTCTTTCTTTGGCCCATTTGGCCTCATCATAAGCAATTTCCCCTATTACATATTGGGACTCCAACTCTATTTGGATAACTTTAAAGTCTTCCAAAATTCGAGGGCAAATTGTCTCTAAGCAAGACTTAATAAGAGTTAATGAGGTTGGATCTTTGCTCAAAAATGTCTCAAACCGAGTTAATTCAGCTTTTATTTGACCTCTTAGAGCAATTAGTCTCTTAATTTCCTGCTCGTGGTGACTCATTTTTTGTTATTTTTGAACGAAAAGAAACTTAACTAAATTTTACAAATAATCTGGGCTACGGTGCACCAGTGCAGGGCTATGCCTAAAAATGCCTATTCTCAGTAGGCTTTATTTTTTTACAAATAATCTACACTACAGTGTGCAGTACAAGGCTATGCTTAAAATCTACACTTAAGTGTAGTACGAACAGTCTTACTTTTAGTGACTCAAAATGTGGGCTCCAAAGTAACTATTATCATAGTCTACACTACGGTGTGTAGTACATTGCTAAGAATATTTTTAAGAAACACTCATATTACACAGTTTGCTCAAAAATATGTGCTTAATTTATGCACAAAAACACTCAACAAATGCATTAATATACGAATATATGGGAAATAAGGGTTGCAAGGTGAAATTAAACACACATGTTTATTCTTTATTCATAAAATAATAAGTAAAAAAAAAACTCAAAACAATACCGTCGCCAATCAAATGCTTGTAGGCACCATTCCAAACTTGAAAAATTGAAATTAGAGTATATTTATAAAAACATGAGTACAGGCGGATGCCCTTTGTGGGAAAAAGGATTTAAATTTTGATTAGGCAATGGTAGAGTTTGGTAAACTGGGTAGGACTGACCTTTTTGCTCCCATACTTCCTTCGACGAGAACTGTTTGCAGGTGCAGCTAGAAGGGCGGTGTCGCTGTGTGGTGCATAATCCGGCTCGAAGGACCAATGTTTCGTGCAACTGCCTGCTTCAGGTTGAAATTTCTGTTTCGGTAACTTGCTTGTATTTTGAAGATGATAATTCAGCAGCAATTTTAATAAAAATAAAACATTTAATGAGGTTTGAATGTGATTTTTTCAAAAAAATAATAATATCGGAGTGCTTCTTATTCAACAAGCTGCTTCGGAGTCGTTTATGCTCGTCTTGTCCGGGATTGACGTCATTGCTGGAGCAGCGCCCCAATAGCGATGTGAAAAATCTGCTACCGATCAATGCCCTCTATCAATCAAACTGGAGAGTTCAAACAGTTAACGCCAGATGGAGTTGGTTGTTCGAAATTGAAATTAAATAATATTGTGCATTCGGTTACCACCGAACAAAAACCATCGAAAAACAGTAAAAATAGGTAGGGGAGTCTCTCACGGAAATAGGGGGCAATGAGGAAAACGAAGCTCATATTTTGATTCAGGGGATAATTTTACATAAGAATCGACAAGAAGAAATCTAGGTTTTTATGCTGGACAGGGAAATAGTATGTGCTCAATGTTTTCATCTTGATTACGGTTGCAGATAGAACAGCGCTGTTTGTGGTCAATTGTGTATGAAAAGCCATTGAATTTTAATTTCCTAAAATACTTGGATGCGAGCCTAAGTTGGGCCACAACTCGAGTTCGAACGATCTGTTCGGTCAGGCAAAAAAGCACTTTGGGGGGCCCGGGCGGAGCAAAAAAAAATCGCAAAATTGCAAGAACATGATTCTGCCTTGCGAGGTATCAAATCATTGATAAATCTATCTGGATATTTAATATTTTTACTTGTTAACACTATTAGCAGGTACGCAAGAGCAGAGTGTAGAACAGGATTCCTGCTCTGCATAGAAGCGCCTTAAATTTAAGTCGAAGTTGAGGACACATAAGTCTGTCCTGCCAGCCAGGTGGTATTTGGACACTGCACATGTGCAGTGTCCTCAAACATAAAATTTATTCAATACTGGAGTTGTGGTACTTGTGGTAGGGCAGTCAATGATGAATATTAAAGTCTTTAGCTCCTTTATACTTAAAAGTGTTTAAATAAACAATATGTTTTTACATTATTGTACCCAATAATTAAATTTAAAAAGTTATAAACTTTAGAAGCAAAGGTTTAGTTAAACTGGTGAGGAGGGCGGTTTTTCCCCGGCCTTGCTGGATACGTAGATAACGATAGCAATCACTTAAAGAGTTACAATATTTTCTGTCTTTTTCTGTTCTTCCTTTTTAGAAAACCAATTTTTTAGTTCATAGCTATTGGAAACCTAATGGGATATGAAACGCAAATAGGTATTAGCTTGAAGATCCCAATTCTCAATATTGATGCAGCCTATAAATTTTACAGCCCAGTTAGGTTTACAAAACGTATTGTCCTTTGATTTATTTACGGCTCCCTACAATGAAAATTTACGATTCTAAAAGTTATTTTGGTAGCAAAACACACCAAAGGTTCTTAATAGCCCAGTTGTCTTTCGCCAGCATTGAGAATCAAGTTGGCAATCCATTGAATTTCCATTACTACTTAATAAATTTTTATTTTTCAAATCCTATACAAAACAAAATTCGAGGGGATTCGAGGAATTTCATTCATACAAATTCAGATAATTCTTCTTCTTCAAGTGCTACGCTCTTCTGAAACGTTGGCTATCATCAGCGCGATTTGTACCCTGTCCACTGCTTTTCGGAAAAGTGTCTTAGTACTAACAACATACTATTGTCTAAGATTTTTAAGCCATGATATCCGTCTACATCCCGGACCTCTTCTGCCTTTAATTTTGCCTTCCATTATCAATTTTAAAAGTTTATATTTGTCATTTCTCAAAATATGACCAAAATATTCAAGTTTTTGTTTTTTTTTATGGTAAATAAAACTTCAGGATCTTTATTTATTCTAAGCAAAACATCTACATTAGTTACTCTGTCCATCCAAGATATCCTTAGTATTCTACGATAACACCACATCTCGAATGACTCTAACTTTTTGCACATGGCCTCAGTCAGTGTCCATACTTCCATGCCATAATATAAGATGCTAAAAACATAAGTCTGAATCACACATTGATTTCATTTTGATAAGAGATAATCTGGCCTGTTCAATTCTTGCACGAACTTTTTGCATGTTGTCCCAGTTCTCATTGAGGAGAAAACCCAAGTATTTGTATGAATCCACGCGTTCGACTTGCTCCCCATTTACTTCTAACATGCCTCTGATGTTCTTTTCCTTGGATATGACCATCGATTTTGTTTTCCAACATTTAAGTTAAGTCCGAATTGCGAACTTTTGTCACCAATTTGATTCAACAACTCTTGCAGGCCTTCCATCGTGTCTGCTATTATTTGGACCTCTTAGAGATTAGCGATTATCTTTTTTTTTAAATTCCAACTCCAAAAATTGTCTCTATAGTTTCGTAAATACCTTTTTAACTTCTCCAATTTATTTTAGATGCTTTGGGGCAAGGGAAAGTATCAATTTGTGCACGCATAGTTTTTCTGTAATAACAATAAAGCAACGCGGATATCGGTATTGTTGTTACGCTTTTATATTTTATTTAACTGAGCAGGCAGTAGTAGTAGTGGAGCAGGCAGATTGCAAAAACGCGCGGTCAACTTGGCTATACTCTAGATTAAATTTCAGATTCGGCCAATTTAATTCCAATCGGATTTATGGCGAAACATAACTCTAGAAGTTGTCTGTATAGTTTCGTAAATAATTTTTTGGCTTTACGAATTTATTTTAGATGCTTTTGGGCAAGATAAATAATCACTTTGCGCACTTGTTATATGAAAATAACTATACTATAGCTTTTGTAGTTTTGGCACAACTCTCCACGCATAGTTGTTCTGTAATAATTTGCTTCAGGATATCATTCATAGAAACTACCAACGTGGTATTTTTGTTACGCTTTGATATTTTATTTAACTGAGCTACACTAGGAAGAAGAAAACAACGAACGGCGAACTGGACTACTCTAGATTAAATTTGAGGTTGGGCCAATTTAATTTTAATCGTATATTTGAGATTGGGCCAATTTAATTTCAATCGGATTTATGGCGAAATATAACTCCATAAGTTGTCTCTATAGTTTCGTAAATACCTTCTACCTACTCGCGTGCGGTAAAGTGCACTTTACCGCACTTATTTGCGTGAGGAAAGTAGTAATTTACCGCACTCAGGGTGGTAAAGTTAACGTTATGGCACAAGTGTCTACGATTATTTCAGAAAATTAAAATACAGATATTTATATTCCTTTTTTGGGAATTTTTTAGGCTTGTAGGTAAAATCGTGAAGTATTTTTAGCACCCTTACCGTCATGTGCGGTAAAGTATCACCTTCCGCACTTGTTAGGTAAATAACTATTTGACATTGCCAATTTATTTTAGATGCTTTTGGGCAAGGGCAGGAATCACTATGCGCACTTGTTATAGAAAAGTAACTATACCATAACTTTTAGAGTTTTGACACAAATAGCTAGGCATAGTCTTTCGGTGATGATGATGAAAGCGCGGAGATCGGTATTTTTGCTACGCTTTGATATTTTATTTAACTGGGCTACACGAGGCAGAAGGCAACAACGCGCGGCAAACTTGGCTACTCTAGATTAAATTTGAGATTGGGCCAATTTAATTCCAATCGGATTTATGGCGAAATATAACTCCAGAAGTTATCTCTATAGTTTCGTAGTTTGTTTGGTTTCAAATCGGCGCGGCGGCGGTTCAGTGATTATAAAAGCGAAATATGCTGCCAATTCTAACAGACACAAAGCCATATTTTGTCGAAATAATAAGAGAGAAAGTTATCTGCAGGAGAACGATGTGACTGCGTCATTTCGGTACAAATATCCTTTTTGATATTCCGAAATTTAACTCTTCTTTGAATATTGAACAGGTTTATAAAATACATAAAGGAGAGTAGAGTTTTTTATGTGCTACATTGTATTAAATCTTAAACAGTGGTTATAAAGCCAAATTGTTTTCAAGTGCATCGATGTAAAACTTTAAAAATTCGGTCAAGAAGTTAGAAAGTTTAAAATGTTTAAATAGAACGTTGTTTTCTAGAGAAATCAAGCTTATTAAGAAAAAATGTACTTGTTTGAATGACAATAAATTTTAAAAAATCGACCAATTTTAATCAACATAGCCTGATTTTAATAAAGACGGCACTATTTTTGACAGTTCTGCACGAAGCTTAACGGGATTCTGACATTGTTGTTGTCTAAATATGTCATCTTTGCTATCAAAATAATCTCGATTTTCATAACGTTTGTGCCTGCCTTTAATAAAGGACGGCATTAACTTTAATTTGTCAACTTTAAGAATGGCACAATATAAGCATGTTTAGATGACAAAAATGTCAGAAACCTTTCATCCTTCGTGCGGAAATGTCAGAAATAGTGCCAAGTCAGGCTATGCCGACTTTATGTACCCCCTATTACCATAAAATCCATTCTGTTTAAAAATGATCCCCATGGAAAAAGCTTTTTTTGCAATAATATTCAATTTCAAACAACAGCTCTAAAGCTACATTCCTTTCAACTATTCCAGTGTAAAATTTAAAAAATTTGACTAAGAAATAAAGCAGTTTTAAATATTTAAACACTTTCCTTGGTTTTTCTTCAAAAACCTAATTGTTTGAAGGCAAACCGAGAAAAACTTCCTTATTTCTTAACCGAATTTTTTAAGTGTTAGATGCAAATGCTTAGAAGAAATATGTCTTTATAACTAATGTTTGAGATTGAATACAGTTCGTACAGAATTTTTTTTCAAAGAAGGTTAAAAATGCTCATTTTTTAAATAAACCCACCTTCTTGATATTTAGTAAATGTCAGTTTTGACACTGGTTTACCAAAATTGGTCAAATTTTGGAAACGTTATTGCTTTTCAAACGAGTAGATTTTTTCAATAAGTTTGATTTTGCAGGTAAGCTATGGCCTATTTCAACATTTTAATGTTCTTTATTTCTGGGTCGAATTTTTTAATAATAATAATTATTAATATGCTCTGAAAGAATATGGGTTTGTAACCGATGTATTTTAATACATTGTCACACAGAAAAAAAATATCTAGAGGGGTCAGCAATAACTGCTTTTAACATTAGGACTGCCATATTGGATGTTAAGGAAAAGTTAAATTTAAGATCGGACCGGATCGGAGATGGCTTGGATTTCAAAAAAGCTTAAAATTATTAAATAGAAACAGGTTCACGCTGAGTAATAATCATTTAAGTATTGCGGTATTTTTGGCATACCTCTATAGTGTCCAAGCCAAAATTTTTTTGTTTGTATATAGGCATTACTTTATTTAAAAACTTGTCAAAATTAAAAAAAAAATTAAACAAAGGAAACCAAATGAAAAATTAATTTCATCATTCACACTGTAATGTTTTTTTAGTCAAAACATTACAAGTCAAATTAATAAAAGCAAAACTACAAATTTTCTCAATACCTCAACCTGACTTCCTACACTAATCTTGCTATTAACTCCAGCATGCTACAAAATCGTCACAAAGCCGGTTTTTACTAGCCTAAGAAACGTCTGCGACAGCCATCCATCTAATATCGATACATTCTAGTTGTCTTTGTCGAACATACGTAAAAAGGTACAGGAATCACATACGTCGAAGCAGATAATGCGAGAGAATATCTATCCTTTTTCCTCTTTCTCCATGTAATAAAGACAGCCTACGTAGAACGGTAATCTTTACTATTTAAAATTTTAATATTATAAATGCATTTAAAGTGTTAAATTCGACGAAGCAGTCGTCTTGGTTAGTGTAAAAAAATTTAATAAAAAACAGTCAAGTCGGAGTGTAGTTGGGGAACCAGTGAATTTTAAGGGGTCCCGGGGTAAAGGGAGTGACTACTATAAAATAGAAAGACACCAAAAGATGAGCTCTTTTCAACACTAGAAATGCAGCACTAAGTGGTGTCCAAAAATTTTCAACAAAGTGAAAAATGTAATCTGACAAATTCATAAGCCAGAACAACCGGTATGTTTTTCTATTTTCTATAAGCCTAAACTATTTTTTTGATTTCTTACTATTACTTACAAAATTGAGGATTACTGATTTTTGAATTATATTATTTTTTTAAATAGCTCAAAACCAATTTTTTTGAATTTTTTTTGAAATTTTTGTAAAGTTTTTATTAGGTACCTTTAAAACTGGTCAGTGTGCAGTTCACTTAATTTTTTATAATATAACAAGCATATTTTTATAGTTCATTAAATTTTATTTTTTATTTCTGTTAGAAATTGGTAGTTAGAGCAGTGTCATAATTATTCAAATCCACTGCACAGTTTGTGAGACCTAAAATATATTTAGAAGAAAACAAGATTCAAGGAATAACCTTAAAAATCAGTAAGAAAAATTTGTAAAAATTCATTTTTTTGTAAACCTTGATTTTTATTAACTCATAGAATAGTGGGGGCTGATGTAAGTTTTTTATTAATAGGCTTTAAGGGCTAACCTTCTACCAACTTTAAGGGCTAACCTTCTACCAACTTCAAGGGCTACCCTTCTACCAACTCCTAAGATTACCTTTCTACTGACCACACTTCTCATAATGACCACCTAGGCTTAAACTTCAACATCATGGTTTAAAGCCTACGACCAACTCTTTAACCAGCGTTTCCGTCAAGCTACTTTCCATCTTTTTACTTCTACGATGAATTAAGACCAAGTTTAGAGATTTCCAATCCCATCATACAACTTCCTGTGTGCACCCGGAGTTCTTGAGTTTCCATGTGGCATGGATTGCGTCAGCAGTTTTATCGAGAGTCCAGGGAGGGGTACTGATGTCTGGTGCGATTAGGATCTACGGTTAAAAGCTAAGTACACCTGCGTTTATTCTCACTAACTTTCCTTGCGTCTTAATTTCTTCAACTCAAGCGGTCAACATGGTCAAATTTGCCTTTTTCACAATTTTTTGTATTTTTTATAAATTTTTTTGGCACTTATATTTGGAAGTGGTGAAGCCAAATATATTTAAGTTTCGTTATTTACGGAGTGTAACTAACTATTGTATAGTTTAGTGTGTTTACCTACACCCATAAATGTTGGTTTATAATTCCTTCAGAATTATAAACCGTGTGACCTTTTTGGTTTTATTTAACCTTTGTTTTGGTAATATAGTTTTACAGTTTATTACTTTTTTTTGATAAATGGATACTGGTGGAGCTATATACTTTTAAATTTAAGTAATTAACCTAGAGTATGACTATTTATAGTGTGTCCATTCATACTCCTAGGGTTGGTTATGCCAACTTGGTATAGTGCGTTAATGTGTTCTTAATAAGGCATATGCATGATCTAGTATCACAATAGCTTTTCATAATTCTGATTTTTGGAAGGCCAATGATGTGTTTAGCACGTTACAGATTATGTAGGGGTTGTTGATGTACTAGATTATTCCTTTGGGCAAATCTGCCTACCTAAATTTGCTGTTTTAAAATCTGGCAACACAATGTTTTCTATAGTCAAGTTTTTCTGTACTACAGAAACTAGGTGTTTAGCACGTTATTTGACTATAAGAACTTATTGATGTGTCAAGATTGCCCAGGCAACTTATTTTTGTCCTTAAGTTGTTTTCCTTGGCCTTTATTGGTTTTAAACCATGTTATGTTTTTTTGTGGAAAGACCACACTTTATTATCTTGTGTAACATATAAGTTTCACTTTACATTTATTTGGTGGAAAGACCACACTTCTTACCTTGTGTAATATATTTATGCATTTTTTTGTGGAAAGACCACACTTTATTATCTTGTGTAACATATAAGTTTCGCTTTACATTTATTTGGTGGAAAGACCACACTTCTTACCTTGTGTAATATATTGATGCATTTCTTTTCGCGGAAAGACCACAAAGTTGTCTGCGTGTAATATATATTGTCATATACCGTTATATACACTATGCTAAGTTAACTATATTAATTAATATGAGATTTTAGTCATTGTAGATTATTTATTGATTTTTTTTCAAATCTTGTTAATTTTTATAAAATTATTTTGTTAATACATTTACTAGTTGAGATATTTTTGTTTAATTTCATAATATGAATTTTTGAAAATAGATTTTAAGAGGCTCAACTTAAAATCATACTCTGAAATAAATATTTGAATAAATTGAGCAGTTCAATTTTCTGTCTTTGCAACTAATAGACAGGGCGCCCACAAAAAGATACAACCTGTTACTTAAGTAAATTTTTTTCAAAATTAATATTAAAAATTCTTATTTCAAAGTTCCTTTTTTTTATATTTGCAACTTAGGTTTGAACCCACGCCCTGTGCTCTCAGTACAAAACATTGAGTCATAACTAGGCATTTAATTAAAAAAAAAGAAGGAATAAATTCATTTTTATTATTATAAAATACATCAAAAAAAGAGTCAAATTTTAACAACAATTTTTCCTTTTTCTAAATAAGTTCCCTCGAATAAATAATTACAACACATCCACTCTATCAGGCATCTTATAAGCAACTAAAATGATTCTCTTTCTTTCCGAGTTAACACCTACGCGACAACTTATCCCCGGAACTTTTACTCCGGCTTCCCCTATTCCCATTAACATTTTAAAATTTATAGCATGTTCCGAAACTAAGTTGTCGCGTCAAGACGAAAAAAAGTTTTTGCACTCTAGAGGCTGGGTTTCCTCTTTAAATTCAAACATCCAAACAAAAAAGTCGTTACACTAGAAACCGCACACCTCGTTTGAGGAATTTCGCGGTGCAATTCCTGTGGGTTTTGTAGAGAATCCTGCAAACATTATATTTTAGCGCATGCTACCAACCTGCACCTAGACGATTAGATCTAACAAAATTAAGAATGCATTCCCAATAATGCAATAAGGAATGCAATCATCGTGGGTTTTTATTTTTTCTTCAAGCGTTTCAAGTATGAAGTCCGATATCGGATTAAGTCTCCAAAAGATGTTATCGCTTTTTGAACAGTAAGTCAGTTAAGCCCTCGCTGTACTTGATCGTGCTAGACATCCCATTGGTTCACTGTATTCGGCAAAATATGAGTAGGCTAAATCAGCGGTCTTAAAACAAAATTATTTAAGAACTTCGCGTTATACTTCTACAACGATAAATATTTCTATTTTATTTTATTTTTCACTTTTACTTTTTAAAAACTTTTTGCGTCAATAAGTTGAAGATTTGTCATTATAGGTAAATTTGGAGCTGTCGTCAATGCTAATAATTAAAATTTGCTCCAGTTGGGGATGGCATGTTCTATTTTAAATAAGTAGGTTTGCTTTAATTTGCTTTTAGTTTGTTTCTTATTGTGTGTGAATTACGGAATTTAAAGCAGTTATAAAGCGAAGTTATGGAAAATGTTCAGCAAGGTGATACAACGCCTAGAAGGTGTTTATCTCTAGGTGAACGCGGTTTGGTATTACAAGTGGAACGTTTATTTTACGTTAGGAAAAAATAACTCGGGCCCGTTAGTGTCTGTTTTGGCAGTGCAAAAACGAACGTCTTTAAGAAAAACCTTAAGAAGACTTCGAAAAAAGAGTGAAGAGGAATTGGACAGACCATATAAAAGGGTTCGAAAGCCTTAAAAAACCTTTGACCTATCCCAAAATATTAAAATATCGATTAGAAATATTGTTTATGATATGCATAGGTCAAAGGAATATGTTACCTTCAAAGCCATTCTAGAAAAGATAAAGGAAAAATAAACTTTGCGATATTGGAATTACCAGTTTGTCCTAAATTTTAAAAGAGATGGGCTTTAAATATAAAAAAAACCAACAATAGAAAAGTGCTTTGCGAGCAATCCAATATTATGTTAAAAAGATGGCAATTTATAAGAGTTTACATAAAAAAAATCGGAATTGCCAAGGCAAGTTGTTTTTCTTGGCGAAACATAGGTATTTGCACACGGAACTTCAACAAAATCGTCTTGACAAGATGAATCGAAAAATTGCTATTCAAGTACCCGTGCAAATAATGGAAAAAGATATATAATAATACATGCAGGCAATGAAGAAGGGTTTATTTCAAATGCCAGTTTAATATTTTCATCAACAAAAGAACTGACGATTATCACGGCAATATAGATGCTAACATTTTTGAGCATTGGTTTGAGGAAAAACTTTTAAACAGTTTAGAAGACCCTTCCTTAATTGTTTTGGGCAATGCATCTTACCATACGAGACTCGAAGAGAAATTTCTTACAAGCAGCTGGAAAAAAGAAAAAATAAGAGAGTGGTTGTCAAAGAAAAACATAAACCATGAAAATTTATTTTTAAAAAGTGATCTTTTAAGCAAGTGTAAAGAGCAGCCATTTAAAAGAAAAATATGTTGTTGACGAATTAGAAATTAGAAATATGGACATCAGGTTTTGAAATTACCACCCTACCACTGCCATTACAACGCAATTGAATTGGTATGGGGTATTAGCAAAAATTGTTATGATAAACATGCCTGTAAAAATATCGGTGAGCCTAGCGTTATAAAGTTGTAGGAGGTGGCACTTAGCAAAGTGGGCAACGAAGAATGGCGGAAATGCATTGAACATACTGAAAAAAATATTTTTGAATCTTATGACACAAAACAGATTATAGACGAAGTACGACCGTTAATTATTACGGATGATGATAATGATTCTGAAAGCATGGATGATATTTCAGATGCAGAGGAATAATATTTTTAGTAGGCATTTATAAGTATGCAATATCCGTTCTTTTTAGAACCAAAACTTTATCAAAGAGTATTCGCAAAACTAATGTGCCTAAATACTATAAAAGCTAAGAAATAATCTTTCTTTACCTAATTATTTTTTTATTAACTTGTAAAAAAAACACTATTTTAGCCACTAGATATAAAAACTACTATTATTTAAAAAATGTAATTCGTCATGTTCCAAAAATATAATTTATTGTTTGAGAACCACCGATTTACCTGCTCAAGAGGTTTTATTGTTTAGCGGACTTCTTACAACGATTGCACGTTACTGTCGGATTCCTACCGACTTAAACCCCTCGATTGTGGCTCCGACCAGCCTAATTGATGACAGGTCAGAGTCACTGCACTGCAGCCATTACTGGCCTATTGTGCACCCTTTGATTCTAGTTTAACCACTCCATTAGATTTATCTCCTGTACAAGTTTGTGCAGGTTCTTAATGGAGCAGTTCATAGTGGTTATTGGGTCTAGTTCAACTTCCCCATAGGGCTATACCGCCCATATTCGGTCACCAGAGCCTCGTCTGTTTTAGACAGGGAGCACCATGAAAAGAGTGGATTGGAGCACATACCATCCTCAGAGGTCAACACTCTTGCAGATCATAAAAATATGATATAGGCTTGAAAATACGGACCACTGGAGGCACTGAGAAACAACCCAATAACACTTGTGAGGCGTCTTTGGTTAGGTGCTGCCACATATGTCACAAGAGACAAACTATGGCACCTCCACATCCACTTGTGCCACGTGGAGGCAGACGCCAAAGTCATGGTATTCCCATTTTCCAGTAGGGCCACATGAAAAACCCTTTCAAAGAGATAGCAATATCCACTCCCAGCCCACCCACACCATCATGCCTAGGAGGACACTTTTTTTTTCTGACTGACCATCTGAGAAGACGACAGCGCGGCGGGTGATGAACAATGCCTCCCATACCCACTCAATCACACATCTGCAATACAAAAGACGTTTTAATCAAAGAAAAAAGAAAAATTACAGTGCAAGTGTGGGTATATCTAGATTAGGAGTGGTGCGGTGTAGGAGTAGAGTAAGAGTACGGAAGAGTGTTTGAAGTGGAACTGTAATAGTCGAACGCGTCGGAGTGAAAAGTGTTAACTTTAAGCTAACCTAACC
Source organism: Oxystoma pomonae (assembly GCA_963921995.1). Lineage (NCBI taxonomy): Eukaryota > Metazoa > Arthropoda > Insecta > Coleoptera > Brentidae > Oxystoma > Oxystoma pomonae. The sequence continues at coordinate 78,310,016 of OY998169.1, read as the reverse complement.
TTTAGTAAGGTGCTTTCCACGTGTTTTCAATTGGTGAACGAACAAGTCTTTGCTGGTTTTAAATGAAATTTGTCAAAAATTCTACTCGTATTGTTGAATTTTCAAAGGGAAATTTTGTATGATGGTTCGTCGGATAAAAAAAGAGGGGTTTCAGGAAAGGTTGACAATTCATTTGACTAAAACTGATTGCACAAAATAATTTTAAAAATTCCTCAAGAATGCAGAAAATGTGTCACCGGCACCCTGCTGTATTTCTAATACCCAAATGCTAACGCTTTTTACTTCGATTTGAATAGTAACCGAATAGGAGGAGTCAAAAAGAATGAAGGGAGGGAGGATTACTCGAACGCACCTACCTATGGATGACATTTACTGAATATCATACATACAGGTCTTTAGGGATATCTACAACGAAGAAACAAGCCAACCAGTAAAAGTTTGCTTTAATGATCAGAGACGCAAAACTCAACAAGGAGATACAACTGGATCAAAAATTCAATCAATAGCAAGGTTTGTCACCAAAAAGAAAAATCTATTTAAATAGAGGTTTAAAGAAGCAGCTTTCATACAGAAGAACCGGAATGTATTTTTTCTACGAGCGTGCGGAAAATACAATTTTGCGCATTGATAATAGTGTAGAAAATTTTACTTTGCCCAACATAATGTCAAAACCAGTTCATGACATTGTCAGCATACGTCAGTAAGTTTTGGAATGCCTTAGTTGCTATAGGGAACCAAGTGGTTATTTTAATGTTAGAGGCGCGTCTTCCTTTCCTTTCAAATTGCTGAAATTTTTTTAATATTACTTCTTAATTAATTTTATTGACTATTTTAGTTTCCTGACTTGCTTATAAATAGTTATTTACCTAACAAATGCGGAAAGTTATACTTTTCCGCACGCACCGCCGTTTGCACGTCCAACGCGCCAGCGGAGTTCGGGCAAGCCGTAAGTGCGGAAAATACTTTCCGCACGCGTTAGGTACAAAATTTTTCCTACAAGCGTGCGGAATATCAAAATATTTTGTCATTATTTTAGTTAAACCTAGCAGACTAAAAATGAAAAAATAGTCAAAACTACGAATTTTATGTTTTATTCAGAACTAAACTTTAACAAGCTTAAAAAAATAATTTTTATGGTAACATTGAAAGTACCACTGCTCATGTTGCTTAATGCCATCGTCGGCTGGTTGATGCATGGGTTGATGACTGGAAACGCTAGGAACGCTACCGCTGGCAGGATTTTCTTGCTACTGTTCGATGTATTGCGGTCATTGTTCTCTTGATGTGGATGGTTTTAAAATTTTATCTGCCAATTCTCTCTTATTTTGGATGCTGCTTTTCCAGCTGCCGTGACATTTTAGGTTAGTCAAACTTGTGCCGGCGTTAGCCAATATTGTAGCTGATGTTCGACGGAAGCTATGCCCAGTGTATTGTTCAGGGTTTTTTAAACAAAGGAACCGATACTATTAATGCCCACTCATTGATTACTACATTTTTCATTTTTATAGTAAAAAAAAACCTTTCATGGGCTGTAGATGGAGGCCGTAATGCTTTATATTTTTGGTAAAAATTTAGATAATTTGTTTGCTCGTTCAGAAAAATGAACTTTCTGGATATATACGTTTTGTGTCATTGACAGATAAATAGGTTAATTCTTCCCGGCGACATGTCCCTGCAACTCCAAAAGTTGCAACTACTTTCATCATCAAGTACACATTATCTGGCGCTTCAGAGACAAATTTTTCAACTTCGTGTTTTTCAAAAATTTTAGATTTTTTTGAAACTGATCCAACGCTTTTTGTTTTTAGGAAAGCAATAGGTTTTTTGAATTGGCCAATATCAACATCTTTTAGCAATTTTACCTTGAGTTTAAACATCGAAAACTTTGACCAGAATGTGGACGATACGCAGGTCTTGGACAGCTCCAAAAAATACGCAAGAAATACTTCGACCTTTAGTATGTTTTGAACGTTTTCGAGAGCACCATTTTTCAAAATTAATAATAATATATTTCCTAACAAGTTCAGAAAGTATCACTTTTCCGTGCGCAATTGCAGATGGCCAAACGACGCGTAGCGGAGTTCGGCCAGCAATCAAGGCCCTTTCGAGTAAAAAAAAATGAATTTTCGGCATTTCAAGGATATTTGGAAGTCCATATATTGTTAAAATGTAATGTAAAACTCTAGTTTACTTAATAATTAACAGAATGATAAATAAATTCCTAGTGTTTATGGTGGAGTTAAATATAAATAAAAAAGAGAATTTTACCAACATAAAAACTATTGGATTTTTGGCCTCCTCCACTACTGTTGGCAAAATTCTCTTTTTTATTTTTACTCTATAATTATACAGCTAGTGGGTAGTTTTTCAGTACTTTGTGGTGATATAACTTAATTAAGCCTGGTTTTAGTGTTAAGAATGGGAATGCGCTGTTTATTTAGGACGTTGCGTCAGTGCGGTTTTTCCCCCAGAACTTTGCGTTACCCTGCCGCCTGTTTCCGAGTATTGTCCCGTTCAGCTCAAACCCTTTAGGAAATAGCTACGCGACGCACTTGGGATATAAATTTTGCAATTCTTGAAAAGGCCAGGGACATAGAATTATTGTCTCTGTTGATTTATCTAAATGTGGTTGCCGACACTATGCGACAAGGTTCGCTAAATATTTACATTGTTTTACATTGCCGAGTTACTTTACTATGAGCCTTAGGAAGGTTGTCTGGTAAGTTATTAGACATAAATATTTCAGCGCTTATCGGTATACCTAAGGCGTTCAGAACAAAGTTAGAGGACACTATATTTTTCACTTATTTAGGGCATGTTTCGAACGAGGCCTGCTTTTATGGTGGATGCGATGAAAGAACATCTAATTCCAGTCGTTGCGTACGGAGGGATGTACGTAACTTTACAGATCTACCAACGTATACCATAAAAGCAGATATGATTCAAAACATAGCACAGACAAGTAAAAAATGTAGTGCCTTTTGGCTTTGTTTTAAACGCTTTAGGTGAAAAATTAACTTTAAGAGCCAGTTTAGCAAGTTGGCAGTTAACTCTCGAGTTAAAGCAGTTACGTGGTCAACGTTGTGCTGTAACAACAACCAGGTAGAAGCAGGTTGACCGGAGAAATTGTCGAATTCACATGGTGGAATAACTTCGTTTATAATTTCCCTCAGTAACCGTTTTTACAAGAATTAGTTTACCTTATTTAATATCCCAAGATGTTCATTAGTCAATAAAACACCTCCAATTTTGTCCAGGAAAACGCCATATTTTGAACCCATTTTCAGCACAAAAAATATATTTATGAGGGCACTACGGGGCAAAACAAACATAAGTGAAGGTCACTGATTATGCACGAAAGCTGTTTTCAATGAAGAAAATCGAAAACAACTGTACCTATTAATTTATTTACAAACTGAAATTAAAATATTCCGTTTATCTTAAAGCTTAATCATTAAATAGAACTTTTTAAGCCGACATGACTCTTTTGTGAACGCATGAGTGAATGATTGGATTCGGATCTGTTTTTAGCCGCATTTGACCTCCTTTGATGAAATATTTTTATTTGTGTTTTTTGATTGCGACGGGTTTGTGTTTGTAAAGCTTTTTTCATACTTTCTATAGAAAAAATCCCATTTGAAATAAATACAAAGTTAATCTATTCCTTATTTTATGATTACATATCGAAATGGTTTTGTGACAGTGAGTATTAATCGCGAAAATCGATAAACAAGGGTAAGTTTTGATAAGAGTGATATATAACGTCAATTTTAATTTGCTGAACAGAGTGTTTACCATTTAGATTCCTCCCAGGGTTAAAGAAAAACTTCTTTTAAATTGAAACTTTCTTCTTATATCCAACAAAAGGTTGTGTTAAGATGATTCTTCACTAAAAAAATAATTAAAATAATTTTTATGAATCAAACTATGTCCAAAATTCAAGGAAGTTGGTATAAAATGTTTAAAACCAACAATTTTACTTAAACTTAGAACCTGTCTAAAATAGGCTAAATCTTTTTAGTAAATCCCACTGTTAATTTTTAAAAAAATTAAAATGTTTGCTATAAATCTGTTATATCCATATCCATATATATGTGGTTTTGGCCACTCGGAATAGAATTAGTTTGAGCATACCTTAGAAATGTTTTGCTCAATCGATCAGTCAATAATTGTTTATTCCACAAGGTTACATACACATAATAATTTTTCGGTATTCAAGTCACAATTTGGTTTTGTTTTCTGTTTTATTTCTATGCATAGTTTAAACCATAATCTTGAAAAGTTATGAATAATAATTCTTTTATTTTGACCTATCCATTGCTCTAATGTGTTTTTAAAGTTTTTTTTGAAAAATTGCTGATTTTAATTGATTTGGTAAGAAGTTATAGAATTTTGGAGCTAGGTATAGGAATGATTTGTGTCCGATGTCTTTTTTATGTATGGATGTGTAATTGTGTTTAATTGTAGTTTTTTACGATGTACACACATAATTATTTTTAGGAAATATAAATAACTTTTAATAACCATTTTTGAATTATTTCTAGGTTACTTAAGTAGATATCTCGTACTCCGCCCCAGCCCACTATACCATAACTTATCTGTGAATGAAATAGTGCAAAATATACTTGTTTTAGGTGTTTTATATCGAGGTACGGTTTCAGAGAGGAGAATTTAGTTACCAAGTATCCTGTTTTATTCAATAGGTTTTGTATATGTTTGTCCCATCTTAAGTGACAATCAATTTTTATGCCTAAGTATTTAATGTTTTCAGCTTTTGAAATTGTTATATTCTTGTCAATAATAAGGTGGTCATAGCTTGGTAGATTTTTGGAGTATGACCTAAAGGAAAAAAACCTGGTTTTTGTTTTATTCAGAGTGAGTGTGTTCTTTTGAAACCAGTAACTTATATTTAATAGTTAGGTTTCTACTTTTATTTTTAAAGATTTCCAGTTATCCTCAGTGTAAAAAATAGCAGTGTCATCTGCAAAACTGATTATAGCTCCCAAGCTCTTTATTTTAAGTAACTTGTTTAATATACGGTAAAGAGGATCAGTCCAAGAACTGTTTTCTGCGAAACGCCGCATGTGACCGTTCTAGGGTTACTCCTTATCCCCTTCACATTGAAATGTTGTTTCCTGTCCCTGAGATAATCTTTTAAAAGGTTTAACACACTCTCCCTAAATCCATATTGTTCTAATTGTATTACTAGTTTCTCATAGCACACAGTATCAAACGCTTTAGTCAAGTCAACAAAAAAATCTAAAGATTTTAGATACACTAGTAATCAAGGAGATTGGTTTGTAGTTATTCTGTAGGAATATCGATTTCTCGTTGCCGTCAGTGGGAAATTTTACACTGCTGTGACCGGGAATCGAGCAAATACCATTATCCAAGGTGGTTTCCTACCTACGACCTCATTAAGGTGTGAGTCCTCTGGTGCAAAATGGGAGATTTGGTTTGCCACCCCTTAAGGTTTTTGAGAACCAGTCTTATTAGACTAACCTTGATTTTGAGATGCTGTCGTTCTTACTAGATAGAACGTACCTACTTCGAACGTTTGACTACACCCAAAACTGTTGCTTGAGGTTTGTAGACAAGGTTGAACTTGAGAGTTAACTAGGGTTTTGAACTCTTATTATCTTTATTTTTACTTTTTCACAGCGTTTCGAATCCTTATGTATATTCAATCGTGATCTGAATACTGAATACTGGGACCCAATTCATGAATTACTCGACTTTTAGTCGTATACGAACCATATTTTAGCTAAAAATTGTCAAAAAAGAGTCAAAACAGAGGGTTTTCATCACACCATCAAAAGAACAGTAACTTAATTTTAGCTAATTCTAACAAAAAATCTAGATTGACTATAACAGTTTATAAACAGTATACAAGTATAAAAACTCGGCTATTACAGAAGTTAAAAATTAAAAGTAGGAATAATTTTTGTTTTTTGAAAACACATCTAAATTAAGAAAAATGAGATAGCTTTTTTATCTGACAATAATTGTCACAGCACAATTCTTATAATAAAATATCAAAAATAGTTAACAGTAACACTGGGACTTAAGTTGTATTTCTCTACATTAATGTCGAAAAGCTCATGAAGAAAAACTACAAAATAGGCTAATTTCTTAGTTTATGGGGGTGGATTATACATCATCAATCGCATCTTTAGTCAGTCAGTTCTCCTAGCAGCGGGCGGTTGGAAGGGGGAGGGGTTCAAACCTGTGAAATCATAAAAAACAAAAATAAAACAAAACCGGATACTATACTGTTACCAATGTTTTTAATTGAGTAAGATCTAAATGTTTTTGAAAAATATTTCAGAATAATTCACTTCTTGACAATAGGTGTAGGAATTTTTTCCCCTCGGAGAAATAGAAATTTACCGACACAGACCTATTTTTTTTCAGGTTAGATGACCGTTTAAAAGAAATGCATGTTCTCTGTTTTACTGTCCTCTGCTTTACCCAAGTTTTAATTGCTACTTCAAAATTGACAGTGCATAATTTTTGTATGCCTGTCTCTTTTATTTTGGAAAATTAGGCATTATCCATTAGCCTTTACGCATTAAAAGTTCGGTAAACGGGGCATAAATTTCTATTCCTTACACTAGAAAGTGCTTATACACATAAAGAATTTTTCATAAAAAACTTAAATGAAAACCCAAAAATAATATAGCCCATTCCTAACCTATAGGTATGTACCATATTTTAAAATTTAATGAATAATGTACTTAAGCTTTTAAAGAAGACAACAGGAGCTCTAATGTTAAATCCACACAGCATTTTGTACAAGAACCGATGGGGCGGACCGTCCATTTTGGATTGCCTTTACTAAAGCTAATGGTCAAACAGGATATAAAATAGTGGTTTACATAACAAGCATGATATGATGGTCATTACACGCTTGCGGCTCGCGTCTTAATTTATCTGAGCGTGTAATGACCATAACATGCGAGTTAGTGTACTATACTTTACCTGCGACCAATGAAAATGTCTTCATAAGTATCAGAAATTATTAAAAAAATCAGACGCGAACACTCAAAGTCAACAACCTTCATAACCTGAAGTTTAAACAAATAAGGCTACTAAGGTTCTTTTCATATATCTTTTTAAAAGGGTTTTTTTCTTAAAAATGCGTAATATGTCAATTTACCGGGACTTATTTTGGTTAGGTACTAAAATTATATTGGATTTACTTACGTTTAATAAATATTTATTGTCTTAAAAATTTTTAGTGCTCTTATAAAATAAAGTTTCAACGCTTGTCACGCCATCTTGTGGTTTACGTCTAAGCTTCATTATTATCCTAGGATCGTAAATGAGCCATTAAAAATTAGTATTATTCGTTGGTCGTAGGTAAAATAAATTATTCAGCTACACAATCAAAAATCTGTGAAATTTACTACCCACAACAGTTCAGGCATGACTACTGTACCTTGCAAACGACCGGAAATACATATTTTAAACCCTAAATCGAAGAAATCAGGAAGGCGTACCCTGCATGGACGGCCGGCACCTTGTTTTCTAGCAATACCTTTTTTAAATTACTCAAAAAATACTACTTACATGCTTACCTCTAAATCTCGATTCCAAGTGCCCCATGCCCATGCACATTTAGCAGTTCTTCCAGCCACGGTATTTTTGAGGTTCCCACCTGACATATTTTTACAACCAACTGCACAGAAACACACGTTTGATCATTGGGTGTGCTCGGTAACTGGCCGAACAGATTGAGGGAAGATATCCTATCATGGAATGAAATAATTTATTTTAATTTTGTAACAAGTTTTGAGCATACTGTCTTGCCAGATAAAATAAAACCGAGATATTAGGAATCTTATTCGGAGAAATACTAATTTCTATATTGGAGGAAAAAGATATAATGCTAAAAGAAATTAATTTATGACGAAAAAATAAAAAAACAAGATAATTTGTGATCTTGTCTCAAGCGGAGTTTTTTTTCAGTGTAAAGCATCTTTTTTTTAACACTGTATTTTTATTACAAGCAGGCGAAAAAACATTTCTATATTAATCCTTTAAAATGACAGATTAAATCCCCAATTTCTTGCACCAACACCAACACTACGTGGATTCCAGACGCATCCCGCTCTGATGCAGCAGTGGCGAAAATTTATTATGGAAATACCCCGTTCCGTATTCAATTGGGACGTGATCGAGTTTAAAATGGAGGCATATTTTCGAACTCCGGAAACGGACGTTGCCTTACTGGCCGCACAATTGCTAAGTCTACAGGCTTAATCATTGGAATACGGACTGTCCAATATCTAATATACTCAAACATGTCAATAGACGAGTACAGTGACGAAAAAAAGGGCCTAGAAACTCAGCAAAATCGAAACGACATATTTTTAAGGTTTTTGACAATTTCTCAAGAAATTCCGTCCGAAATACGTCAAACTCACATCGGTTACCACTTTTTTGTGTCATTCACTAGAGTCCGGTTAAGAATTAAATGGGCAACTTAGGAATGTGCGTAAAAACCCATTTTCGTCTGATACCTGCCCACTTAGCTCGCAATTGGTTTGCCGTATGGAGTCATAGGCGTAGACACTCTAATCTGTTTATTGCACTTAATTTTCCAAAGCATTTCATTGAATTTACTATTTTATAAATAAATATCGCTTTTACCTAAAGCAGCCCTTGTCAATTTGTTATTATTTTTAACAGTAACATATACAGACCGCTTCAAGCTACTGCGAACATAGGGGGAATCAAGTCCAATTTACTCTCCGTGCCGTACGACCGAGGTGGATTCGAAGCACGCTGCAGTGTTATCTTTTGGAAATTCATTTTGTTTTTATTATTTTGTTTTATTTCTGCCTTGCTCGAGAAACAGATGGGTAAGTTCTTAATTGAAATAATACATTTTTAAAACCAAAAATGGATGTCTACGAAGTTGCCGAAAAAGTGCAGATGGTCAAATGGTCAAATCGTCATAACCCAACACACGTTCGATATTGGTCGAGGGAAAATTTGCATTTGTATTTTGACGTAAGAACACAGTATCCCCAAAAACTAAATGTTTGGGGGGGGGGTATTATCGGGGAACACGTAATTGGGCCATTTTTTATTAACGGCAATTGCAATTTGAATGGTCCTAGATACTTGGATCTACTGCAGCAGCACATTATTCCAACTGCTAGGCAGTTGTTAGGTGTAAGATTTGGTGAAACATGGTTTCAACAAGATGGTTGTTCCGCTCACAATGTTGGCCTTGTTAGGGAATATCTTGATAATGTATTTCCTAATCGGGTTATAAGTACACGGGGAACTATTTTATGGCCAGCTCGATCTCCCGATCTTGCTCCTAATGACTTCTATCTGTTTTTGAAGAAGCTTTTCAAATTATCACCCCTAACATGCTTGAAAACGTTAGAAGGGGTTTTTATAGTAGGCTCGGATATTGTCTAGCCGAGCAAGGAGGACTTTTCGAACATTTGCTTTAATTTTTTTTTGACTGGGAGAATCTTTTTGGTTTTTAGAATGTATTATTTTATTTTAAGAACTTGCTTTTATTATGTTTCTCCTTATTATTTTCATTGTAACACGTCGTCACTGATAAATCTGAGCAGTTGACAATAAAACGCTCTTATTTATCAGTGACAAAAAATAAGAAAATTACGTTATAAAAATTTGCGTATTTATTGACCAAATTCCGGTTACATTGACTACGCTCCACACAGCACCGTGGTTAGAGGCGTACTAAATACCAAAGGAAAGTCATGCAAGTGGTGATCGCAAGCCTGAGTATTGGTTGCTTCACTGATAGGCGTGCGGTGTCTCTGCATGTACGTACACTGGCAAATTAGACTTCTTCCGCACTATGTTCGCAGTAGCTTGAAGCGGTCTGAAAAATGACATGTGCCCCTAGAGGCCACAATATATATTTTTTTGAAGTCATAGTCAAATCATTAAAATTTCAGGTCCGGACTAATATTTATTTGATTTTATTTGTCTTTATTGGAAAACCACATTTTTTTTGTACTTCATTTGGAGATTGTGCTGTCACAACATACAAGGCAGAGGATGTTGCTATAAATATATTTTTTAATTAATTATTTTCTAAAAAACCGTCCCAAGATTACAACCAGGGAAAAATGTACAGGGTGATCTATCATAAATGCATTATGCATGTGCATAAATGCGTTATGCATGCAATGTTATTATGCCTGCTATAAAAAAGTTTTTGAAATCAGAAAAATTTAGAAATTCGATAAAATGTAGGATGTTTTATTTAAAATAAGAAACCTTATGTTAAAATTTGACATTTGCAAAGACACTTGTCAAATTTGGCATACACATTCTAAAAGGCTGGAAAAATTTATACAGCGTTTGTACCAAACACTTCTTAAAGCATGCCTAATAACAAACAAAAGTGGCCGTGGCATTTACGGTAGATCACCCTGTACATTATCCCCTGATGGTTGTAATCTTTAGAAGGTTTTGTAGATGATCAATAAAAAAAATACCTATAGCAACATCCTTTGCCTTGTATTTTGTGAAATCAGAATCTCCCAATGAAGTACAAAGAAACTGTTGTTTTCCAATAAGAACAAATAAAATCAAATAAATATTAGTCCGGGTCTGAAATTTTAATGATTTGAGCACGACTTTCAAAAACGAACATCAAATTGAAATAGGGTTTATTAATAATTAAAAAGAATGTGTTTGTGTATTTAATAAAATTACATTTAAAAAATATTAATCAGGCCCGCCTGTACCTGCCTGTTTTTTGCTTGGGTAGGATGGGTATTAATTTATTTATGTTTAAATTAGTTTTAACCCAAAAATATGTTTTTAGTAATTTAGAACGTGATATTGTTTGTAACCCTAATATCTCAGGATTGGAATTTGGATTTTTTTTTTAATTAAAAACTGAGACTTAACGCGTAAAATACAATCTAAGGGTATTAGGGCACCATCCTTTAGTTTTTGATATGGTAATACCAAAATTTGCAAATTGCAGTATACAGGGTATTTTTTTTAACAAAAATATATAATACTACATTTTTTTTAGTCCGGACCTGGAATAGGAGCTCCTTATGTGTGTCAAATTTAAAGTAAATGCATTTATTGGTTTCCGAAATATGTCCGTTTTTATTTCTGCAATATTTTCATAAATCACACTGTATATTAGCCAAAAAGACAGCATTGGATATGAGTAGCCCCTGGCCTGTAAAACCTACTTACCATTAAAATGTTTGCATTTCGTCGTACCCCTGTCATGGTTAGGAGGCCAATATCTGTACCAAATTTAATTTCTATATGTCAAACTGCTTATATTTGAAAAATATTTTGACACTCTAACCTTACTTTTTAACTCCAGCACTTTTGAGTTCGTTTAGAGATAGGATAATATGATCTATTTGTAACTTCCTCAAAATATCAAATAGTCAAAGATTAAAATGTCGCAACAATAAACGTCACCGAGTAAAAAGGCACATCGCTAAGGAAACCATTGTTATTTAATTTACCAGCGGCCTTGATTTATAGTGTAAAGATGGTGTGTTGCGAAAAGGGCTGGTAAGGGGTGATAAAGGTATTAAAAAAAATAGTGTTATCAACTCGCGGCTAAACTGTGCTTTATTTACACGCGTTTTTGAATACCTCGCTGCGCTCGTTATTTAAACCAACGCTTGTAAAAAAAGCACTATTTAAACTTCACTTCGACATTTCTTAAAAAAAATAGAATTCTCGGTCAAAAAATTTAAGGAGTAGAAGAAAAAGTACAGTATATGTACTTTTTTTTTAATTTTTACTTTCTCTGTGTGGACTGAAACTGTGTGGACCAATCCAAACTCATAAACTGATTTTGTAGATCTAGTGCTACTAATTATCAGATTAAATTAATTTTTGAGTCAATTTGGTCATAAAAGAAAATATCCCTTTCGTGCTCAATACAGTTTTTCAAAAATACAGAGTGGAAAGTCAAATTGATTATGCTAAAAGCTTTAGAATATTGTACAAGAATACTCCTTAGAAAAGGGCATTAAGGGAGCCTCTTGTATGAGTCGTGAAAAAAGAAGACACGTTTCTGAAAATTCCTAAAAACATAGCAAAAGAGGACGCACACGATACATGGGAAATTTCGCATCAGTTTTTTTTATATGTTATAAATATTAAAATTCCCAACAATGTTTAAATAACCCTAAATCTTGTAGGTTTTCGAGATATGTTTTTTTAAAGTTGCGGTTTTCGGGGCAGATTTTTACTAAAAAATAAAGCATACATAGCTTATAAGAATACCAATACCATGCATTTTTCAGATGTTGGGCAGATGAAAGATTTTAATTTGAGATGATTGTCCGCCCTTTTGTCAACCTCAAAACATGAGAAATAACTGCTAACGTAGGACCCAACCACCAAAATATTCTTTTTGGAAACTAAATAAATGGGGTAAATAAAAGTTCAGCGTTGAGTACATAGGTGATGAGGCTCTACACAATGGCATAAATAGAACACAATACAGACTCAAGCGTGCCCAAAGTGAGTGCGACCGTGGTGCCGATTCTTGAATTTTGTAGGAAAGGTCGCACGGTAACGGTCACCTCCTTGATATCGACCAATGACGGGCTTTAAAGTTATCACGAGTTATCCGAAACCTATCCGACCCCGGCCGAACTTCATCCGATTGCCGTGTATCGAAAGAACCTTACTCAACCTTCATACACCTGGGGTCGTATTTTCGAAACCATACGAAATTATTCGCATGCGACTACTTCCGTCTCTTCCTATACCGTATAGAAAAGGAGGCAAAAGACATGCCGATATGCTGATTCAGGGGTAGTACGTGAAAGAATAACCGGTTTTTCATGCGAAACAACACGAATGCCCTCCACCCACTCGTGCAATATTGCGCTAAACCAGTCGAATTCGAACGCGGTCCACACATACCGGCTTATCTTTCGTCTCTCATTTCACACGGTATAGAAAGAGACTGACATAAAAATTGTTGATTATTCAGTACACGTATGCGGATATTTTCGTATGGATTCGAAAATCAGACCCCTGCCTTTGTGCAGGAGAACGGGTGCCCTTGAAAAACGATAATCGAGTTTTGCGCGTGCACCGTACAAGCTTCTAAGCCTTTTTATTGGCCGAAACGAAGGATGTGAACGTTCCCATGTGACCATTCTCTCGAAATTCAAGAATCGACACCCGTAGAGAGGTGAATGAGTTCGCGCTAAATGTAAAATAATGAACCGATTTTTGGTAAAGGAGTTTAGTTTATCATAGAAGCTACTTCACCAATTTAATTAAAAGATTCGGTACAGCATACTTCCCTTTTATATGAAGATATTTCGCGCCGGACCGCTTTGCTGGGAAGACGTTCTGCCGCGAGTCGTTCGCAAACGATAAAAAAACCCCAAAACAAACAACATTAACCTCACTAAACCTTCCTTACCGCTACGAAACGACTAGTGTCTGGTTAATCTCTAACATATAAATCGGTCAATTGGTTTTGGAGATTTATGCTTTCGCAAAAAGAAGTGGATATATCAGATTTTCTTGAACACTTTATTTTTTAATGACCATTTATGTGTCTTATAGAAAAAATGTAATTAAAACAAAGATTCAGTTTTAAACTTTCTAAAAATGTTTATGTATTATATAATTCCCAAATTCTCGTTTCGGATAACGTACACTTAGTACCCCTACTAAAAATTGTGTCGTCGTAATCCAAATGACGATAAAACAAAGTTATGATTGTTTCCACAAACCATAACTACACTTTTTTGCACTCGACGCACGTTTCGCTAACAACGTTAGCATCATCAGGAGACGATAAACAATGAACTAAATTAATCTACGCTCTATCTTATATACAATCCTTTAGTGGGCGGAGATAAGACTAATAAATTGTGATTGATCACGATTTTTAATCGTATCTCCCCTCAACCAAAGAATAAAGTGTACTAAACGGGATGGGTCCTCTATCTTTATTTAAACTATTTCTGGATTTAATGATTTCCATACTTTCATATGCATTCAAAAGTCTTTTGTTTGGTACACTTTTTAGAAGCATGCTTTTGAAAACAATCATAGATTCACATTAGATAACCTAAAACTTCTAAAAAGTGTACCAAACAAAAGACTTTTGAATGCATATGAAAGCATGGAAATCATTAAATCCAGAAATAGTTTAAATAAAGATAGAGGACCCATCCCGTTTAGTACACTTTATTCTTTGGTTGAGGGGAGATACGATTAAAAATCGTGATCAATCACAATTTATTAGTCTTATCTCCGCCCACTAAAGGATTGTATATAAGATAGAGCGTAGATTAATTTAGTTCATTGTTTATCATCTCCTGATGATGCTAACGTTGTTAGCGAAACGTGCGTCGAGTGCAAAAAAGTGTAGTTATGGTTTGTGGAAAACAATCATAATTTTGTTTTAGTGCAACCAAAGGTTCCAAATTCCCAACATAGTTGAAATGACGATGTCAATTTATTTGTCAAAATTCTAAATATGGTTTATTTCGTAGTCAAAATCCACTCAAAAACCGCAAATTTAAAAAATTATATCTCGAAAACCTTAAGACCTACAATATTTAGGGTAATTTAAACATTGTTGGGAACTTCAATATCTACAACATATAAAAATTTCAAACACTTTTACTGATGCGAAATTTCTCATGTATTGTGTGCGTCCTCCTTTAAAGCGTTTTTGACATTTACTATAGTTAAATTTTTTGTAGTTAATATTAATTTTGCTAATGAACGTGAAAAATATATAATAAATATCGATTTCATTCTGGCATTACTTTACAAATTATTTTAATAAATCTCTCTGTTTAACGTTTAGCAGGCCCTGCAAATAATTTTTCATTACCGAGCCATATTTTTGTTATTGCAAAAACGACAAAATGTCAGAGAAATGTGAGACCGGGTAGAGAGCGCAGTGACATGTAACTAATAAGGATGTTAGTGACTGACTAACTTCTTGACTTTCCGCCCGAATGCCAACATTTAGCTCTTCGCATATGTATACATGGAGTTTGTCTACAATTACTATGTTTATAAGCATCTAAAAGCACTTTTATACAAGGACGGTCTTAAATAAAATCACTTTCTCCAAGTGTTTATACGTCCTTCATTAAATGTCATTAAATATGTCAGTCTAAAGAAAAAGGAAATAAAACAACTTAGTTAACAACAGATTTTTCGGAAAACCAGGGTTGAATATTTTCTTAGATTGAAAGCAATAAGCCAAAGCATTTATAGAGTGCTTATAACGATCTTAAGATGGGTTTCAAAGCGATAAACCGCTTTCCTAATTCGCTTTAAAATAAAATCGATTTAGTGATAAAACGGCTTTAGTGATGTTTATACGACACATATAAACAAACTAAATGGCTCTCATCAGTTACTTAGTTCATACAAGCCCGTTAAACCGTTTGAATTTCAACGTTTAAATTAAAACGCATGTATAAACACTACCTAAACCGTTTTAAGAGGTCCGCGTATAAACCCTCAAACCGTTTTTGAAGCCAGTGCTGCCAACCGAAAAGTTCAAAATGCGTTCAAGGTCGATTCCGATGTGAAACCAGGTATGTACCCACTATACCAACTAGTCGGCTTTTGGTTGCGTCAATTTTTTTAAATTTCAACGTATAAACATATATTAAAATAAAAACGGTGTACGGGCCGTATAAACTAAGTAACTGTTATAATAATAATAAGTGTCGTTTGAATAACAGCATACCATTGTTTGCCTAGGATATTTAGTAACCTGGTCAGTTTTATATACTATAGGTTAGGTTTGTTATGAGTGGTGTTCCTCCACTGCGACTTAAAATGTCTATTGTGGCTCATAACTGTTTTACAAGTCACTCATCCCAATCCCCCTGATAAAGGAAGTCAGTCTATTTGGTGAGCCTTTCTCGAAATTTTGCGGCACTTTTAACCCAGGGCCAAATATTTTCGCTCTTGTTCTCATTAGTCCTACGAAGTGGCACAGGATATGTACCGGCATTTCGCTCTCTCCTCCATAGAATCTAAAAATCGGTGTATTGCACACTCCAATTCTTTCATGTGTTGGTTGACTCGGCACTGGCCTGTATACAGACCTGTGATTATTCTCAGGCTGTTCCTTGATAGTTGCAGGAGCTGCTTTGTTCTACGTTTGTCTGGCTTATTCAAAAAGGCTTTGGAGTACTGTTGTTCCGGAGTTGAGCGCCAGTGCTGCACCCCTTTTCTTTCAACCCACTCTGATAATTCCCTAATGGCCGTGGCTTTAGTTAGTCCAAAGCAGGGCTCTGGCCTTAAGAACGCTCCTACCTTGGCAAGAGAATCGGCTTTTTCGTTTCCTTCATTTTCTGTGTGGCCCGGGAGCCATACAAGAGTGATTTTGTTGGTTCCACAGATCCTTAGCAGAGTTTAAAGGCAGTTCTAGACTGATAGTGATTGGATCTCAATTGAGCTTATTGTTTTTAGAGCAGCTTGACTATCTGATATGCCTCTACGGCATACACCTCGGCCTGGGAAATGGTGGCAAGGTTACCGAGTCTAACTTAAATTGCAGCTCTTGAACCCGATACACGCGCTCCCACGCCGTCCTTGGTTTTTGATCTGTCTGTGTGCCAAACGTGGTCAGCTTTCTTAAGTTGATTTATATTCCCCTCCCATTCTTCCCTCGTTGGAAACAGAATCTGAAACGGTTTTTCAAAGTTGTATTTTGGTAGCCTGTGGTCTGAAATTAACTCTGTGTTTCGGACTTCCATTGTCTATATTTTATTTATACACGACGTTTCGATCAGTACAATCTCTGATCGAAACGTCGTGTATAAATAAAATATAGACAATGGAAGTCCGAAACACAGAGTAAATTTCAAACACATCATTGTCTCAAACTTTCAAACAGCCTGTGGTCGGTTGACATACTAAATGCCTTGGTTAGCCCTGCACAGTTTCCCAATACCTGACCAGGATGCTTCTGATTCAAGCTATTGATTCTTGCTAAAGTTGCTCTTGCCTCCTTCACCACCCAGATATGCAGCGGGGGGATGTTGAGCATTACTTCCACTGCTTCCAATGGTGTTGTATTCATTGCTGAAGTTATGACTTTGAATGCTGTTCGTTGCACGCCCGCCAGTTTTTGCCGAGCAGTGACCTGCTTGGTTTGCTGAACCACCAAGCTACAGAGTCATAAGTGATCATCGGTGTTACTACCGTTAGATACAGCCAGTAGGTTTGTTTTGGATTTGTGGCTTCTGAATAACTTTGTCCATGTAAGTTTCTGGTCCAGTATCAGTCATACCATAAGTTTTCCATCTATTATACCCAAGTGGGGACATAACTGACGTAAATTTTTCCTCCTAAATAGGTAACAGTAGTTAGTTTTAGTAAAAAAATAATTAATCCCTTAGGGATTAAAAGTGCCATTTTATTCCCTGACGCGAGGAATTAAAATTACTCTTTTATTCCCCAAAGTGCACCTTACACGTAATTTATGTATCTGGGTCTTAAAGACATAGTTTAACGCCAGCGGCGTGTAAATAAAGACCCTAGGCGATAGGCGAGGGCTCAAAGTTACAATTTTTTAAAATATTTTATCCCCCTTTTCTCCTTTCAGCCATCCACTACCCCACCTAACTGTTAATCAGTCATGGTCAGCCGATGGAGGATTTTTGTACCAAATTTCGTTAAAATCGATTTAGGCGTTCTTGAGTTATCGTGTATAAACACAGACAATAGACAACAGACAACAGACAACAGACAACAGACAACAGACAACAGACAACAGACAACAGACAACAGACAACAGACAACAGACAACAGACAACAGACAACAGACAACAGACAACAGACAACAGACAACAGACAACAGACAACAGACAACAGACAACAGACAACAGACAACAGACAACAGACAACAGACAACAGACAACAGACAACAGACAACAGACAACAGACAACAGACAACAGACAACAGACAACAGACAACAGACAACAGACAACAGACAACAGACAACAGACAACAGACAACAAACAACAGACAACAGACAACAGACAACAGACACCAGACAACAGACAACAGACACTAGACAACAGACAACAGAAAACAGACAGCAGATAAGAGACAACCGACAACAGACCGACAGACCGATAGACAACTTTTTTTTTTTCGTCGATTAAGATTTCACGATTTTAATAGTCCCCCATACGATATTGGTATAGAGGACTAAAAAACTGAAAAAAAAATATGTCTAGGTAAAAAATCTCTTTGTTTTGAACGAACAAAATGCAAGCCAAACAGAAAAAAAAAGCAAAATTAAGTGCGCTTTTCGGCGTTACAGTGCCACTTAAAAGGTATTTTAACGCCCGGTTGTGCACAAAAAACATTTTTTTACTTAAATTTAGTTATAGTATAGTAAGTAGTTAAAACTCCTTCAACCCACGTTCTAGTATGTCTTTCAAATATACAATACATACAAAATAATGATAAATTAAAATTACGAACATAAAAAGCGGAACGGTTCATTAGGTTTTATTGTTGCGAAATGATTTCCCATTTTCTAGCTTTGCGCGCCTGTCGTCGACGTATAACAACGAGTATAACAATTTGGGTCGATCGTAAAAAAAATAAGCTTACAAGAATACAATCAGAGCATAAAATATGGTGGTTGTAATTTGTATCTTACAATTGAGTTAAATTAAGGCATAATTCAGCGATTTTTTTACCTATTTCGTGTGGACTTCTTTAAAATCAGGACTTCTTACGGTGTAAACAGAAAATTAAACAAAAACAGATAATTAATATTATTGATTGGATAAGAAAGTTAATTCAAAAAGAAAGGCGAAATGGTAAATCTCTATCTTTGGATTTTTTAGAAATACCAAATTTTCATGATGGAACCAAAACCCTCGTGTTACCTTTTCAGAAGACATTTTAAGAAAAATTACGTTTTATTAATAAAAAAGGTATTAAAAATAAAAGAAGCACTTATTCAAAGAATAAACATTAGATACCACAAAATACCAACAAGATCCCAATAATTAAGTTTGTTCATGTCAGTGTTGCACGAAGTTTTAGTGTTTTTTTGGTAGGAGGAAAGGAATGAAAATAAGCCGATATTAAAAAATGTTCACCATCTTGCTTCATAATAAATAATAAAATAATAACATAAAATATATAACAACAACTTTAACAAAACCATAAATCTGAATAAATATGAAAAGGCCATCTTAAGTTGAAAACTTGTGTCGCGAATTTTATCTGTACAATTAAAGAAATAATTATAAACAAACTCGTAGATGTAAAGGAACATCAAAGAAAGCGATATAATAATTTTATATAAACCTAAAACACTTTATTTATTTTATTGCCACCTACCTACTTAGTTATTTTTTAGATTAATACAATAACAAAATTTAAGGTATTTTTAAAGAGGAATTTATTATTAGTTTCTGTAATTTCAGATAGAAAAAAGTTCAAATCGAATGTATAAACCAGATTTTGTGAAAATTTCCCCAATAAAATGAAACTTAAAACCAACATCTCTGTTGTCACACGTTAGAAAATCTTTTTTTTTGGTCGTTGCAGTGCTTTTCATAAAAAAAGAAATGGCGCCAGCAGGCTCGTATCCATAAAAAGTTAAAAATAGTAGTTTTCATAACTAATGGCTAACATAGTGCTTTTTTTACAACCGTTGGTTTAAATAACGAGTGCAGGTATTTAAAAACGCCAGTAAAAAAAAAGCACAGTTTAGGCGCGAGTTGCTAGCACTATTTTTTTAATACCTTTATCAAAAAATCCGAGAAAAACAGGAAAATACCTTTAAAAATCTCGAACGAAGAGCACTTCTCGCAACTAAATCAATGCGCTTTTTTACTCGGTAACGTTCATTGTTGCGACATTTTAACCTTTGACAGTTTGATATTTTGACGATGTTTTTAAATGATTTTTTCGGAAATACTTGGTGAAAACTGGCGAAAATGGCTTAATTTTTAAGCAAGAATAATTAGATTTTGTCAATATTACTACTCTCCCCTATTTCTCTTTCATTTTGGGTCAAAAAAGGAAAGAAATGCTTTTTTGCACCTGTGATAAAAAAAAGTTTTTTTGCATCGGTAACCAAAAAAGCCATGCTTTAGTTATCTGCAGACAGTTACTAAAATCATGTTTTTGATGAAGGTATAAAATTTTTTTTTTGTTCAAAATATTGTGTCGGTAGTTCATACGGTTCGTAAGTTAGGATTTTTTTTTAAGTTTTATCTTACGGCCTACCCTCTTTTTAACTCCCTACCCCCATGACCAATCAGCTCATCGTCTGTTAACAAGGATTTTTTTGCTAAATTTGATAAAAATCGGTTTACCGGATTTTGAGTTATGAGGTACATTTTTAAGTATTTTCTAAAAGTTGCTACAATTTATTCATGCTATTAAAATGATGACCAAATAAAAATCCTTGGTTTCCAAAAACTTGTGTTTTGGCAATTATCCAAGCAAAAACTGGGATTTCAAAAAAATGCTCTCAACAATACGAAAAACCCCTTTTTAAAGTGATATATCACAAAATACAGAAAAAGTATTCTACTAATTAAGATTTTGTATGGATCAGTGTCGCACATAATTTTTTTTGGAAGAGGAAAAGAGGTAAAAATAAGCTATGTTTTCAAAAGATTGCGTGACCTATCCCTTATAAAAAAAAATCTGAAAAAAATCACTGTTAAAAAGAAATAATTGTCAAAAATTTTAATAGTCGTTGCAGTCCTTTTAACTTTTTAACAGAAAATTAAACCGAAAAAAACACCAAAAAGTGTAAAATCAAATGATTTTTAATGTTACAGGTAATCAAATGTTACATAAAGTCCAACTTTACTAGTTATTTGAAAGCGCCGACTTCAAAAAATTCGGATTTTATGTAATATTAAAAATTTGGTTCAATTTTCTGTGAAAAGGTTTTTATTTTTTAATTTATAAATAAATAAATAAATAAATAAATAAATAAATAAATAAATAAATAAATAAATAAATAAATAAATAAATAAATAAATAAATAAATAAATAAATAAATAAATAAATAAATAAATAAATAAATAAATAAATAAATAAATAAATAAATAAATAAATAAATAAATAAATAAATAAATAAATAAATAAATAAATAAATAAATAAATAAATAAATAAATAAATAAATAAATAAATAAATAAATAAATAAATAAATAAATAAATAAATAAATAAATAAATAAATAAATAAATAAATAAATAAATAAATAAATAAATAAATAAATAAATAAATAAATAAATAAATAAATAAATAAATAAATAAATAAATAAATAAATAAATAAATAAATAAATAAATAAATAAATAAATAAATAAATAAATAAATAAATAAATAAATAAATAAATAAATAAATAAATAAATAAATAAATAAATAAATAAATAAATAAATAAATAAATAAATAAATAAATAAATAAATAAATAAATAAATAAATAAATAAATAAATAAATAAATAAATAAATAAATAAATAAATAAATAAATAAATAAATAAATAAATAAATAAATAAATAAATAAATAAATAAATAAATAAATAAATAAATAAATAAATAAATAAATAAATAAATAAATAAATAAATAAATAAATAAATAAATAAATAAATAAATAAATAAATAAATAAATAAATAAATAAATAAATAAATAAATAAATAAATAAATAAATAAATAAATAAATAAATAAATAAATAAATAAATAAATAAATAAATAAATAAATAAATAAATAAATAAATAAATAAATAAATAAATAAATAAATAAATAAATAAATAAATAAATAAATAAATAAATAAATAAATAAATAAATAAATAAATAAATAAATAAATAAATAAATAAATAAATAAATAAATAAATAAATAAATAAATAAATAAATAAATAAATAAATAAATAAATAAATAAATAAATAAATAAATAAATAAATAAATAAATAAATAAATAAATAAATAAATAAATAAATAAATAAATAAATAAATAAATAAATAAATAAATAAATAAATAAATAAATAAATAAATAAATAAATAAATAAATAAATAAATAAATAAATAAATAAATAAATAATATCTTGTGTTTTATTACATTGCGCATTGAAGCCAAGTGACCACTTTTAGACTTTTCTAATGATTTTTTAGATTTGGTCGTAAAAGTGGTGGGGAAGTATACTTTTTTTTAAAAGCGGACCACTACACTCCTGAATTGAATAAAAAAAGAATTATGAAAATAGATTTTGTTTCAAACATATAATTATATGAGATACCATAACTGCCCTGCCCTTACATTTTTCTAAAAAAATCCGTAGCGATAATAACTCTCCCAATCAAGTTGCCTGGACAAAATGCTGAGCCAGATACTCTTCTGCCCGCGAGTAGACCCCGTCGGCCAGGGGCGCGTTCAGCGGCGGCTGGAGCCAAACCAAAAATGGGTTTTCCCCTTCCACTCAAAATGTAAAAAATGGCATTGACATTGCCGAACCAGCTTTGAACGCGCAAAGACGACTGTCGTATCTCTAGTATTTTTGCTAGGTACGGACAGTCTGTTTAGAAAGGAAAAGGACTGTCGGAACTTTAAGCTACGGCTACTTGATAGCTTTTTTTAAACAGATACCTTCTTTCCGCAAAATAAACGCATTCTCCTCACATTCCACAAGTGTGAAGTCTACATAATTCATTTTATTCAATTCACTTTTCATTCTCAAACGATTTTCTGAATTTTCTTCAATTTGTTAGGTTAGGAAAACCTCGCAACTGATTTTTTTTTGTTGGCCTCGCCCGCGGACCAATAACAGCAAGTGATGCTTCAGCCGATCTTAAACGGTATATGGTAACCAATTTTGGCAAGCTGGAGCCATTTATGAAGGGCTAAGGCCAATTTTTGTTTGGCTCTAGCCGCCGCTGAACGCACCCCAGGAGCACTAGATTTTTCGCTTTTGGTCAGGTCCAGGGCCACCTCCGATTTTTACATTATTTTCTTTTTGTTTCAAACTTATTATTGTTAATCATTTTGCGACACCTTCGGCCAATATAGTATCTTATAGTTATACGGTTAAAAATAAATAAATAATGGTTTATGCTCTTAAAAAACAGCTGACGACAGTCCTATGAGTAGGTAATAGTAGGTATGCCTTAAAATATGTGTGAAGTACTTTTCATTATTCTCCAAGTATCCGCAATTTATCCGTATAACCCTTATCGCCAGAAAGCTTTTAAAAAGATAAGTTTAATTTATTTAATTAAGTCTTTTCTGAATTCAAAATGAAAATCCTTAGTCTCCAAAAAGTTGTGTTGTTTTCCTTTGACAATTATCCGCGGAAAAACTTGAGTACGTGATTGGAATTGGCCCTCCAGGTTTTCTGGCTCTTATGAAGTTTCCGTGTTTCATTATGCTACACTGTTTTGCCAACTTTCGGGGCCTACTATGCTCGCAACATTAGGCAAGCATACTACAAAACTCGAGTGTTGTTACAAGCTTTTATTTAATCTAACTTTTTTGTATGTTTGTCACAAATGTTCGAAGTCAATTTTATGCGTTTATAGTTCCGGTGACAATACAATTTTTTGGGGGGACGTTGGGGTAAGAGAGGCATTAATTATTTAAAAATTCAAATTTTATAACTTTTAAACGAAATCTGCTACGAATATACCGCTAAGAAGATGGGAGGGAGTTAGTATATTTAAAAAATCATAACTTTTCAACTAAAGTTGCTATGATTAGGCAGTTTTGAGATTTAAATGAAGAGGTGATATTATTGTAGGTGGTCGTGTTATCTAAATCTTTCCGATTTCGTTCCAAATTAGTATATTGGGGTTTTTGGGGACAAAGAACATATATTTTTATTGGGGGGATGGGTAGGGGGGGCCTATATGAAGAAGTCCGATTTCCTTCAAAGCTGGTGCACATTGCAGGGATTTTTGGGATAGAGAATTACGAAGTTGTGATAACTGTTAAAAATTATGAAGTTAACAGCTCTACCCTCTTCGGATTGAGAAGGAACATCTATTATAGTCGAATTGATTTCCATTTTTATTTTCAAAATTATAAAGTCGTCAGCTCCCCTATCTTTGAAGGGGTAAAGGGAAGTATACCATTTAGCTACGTCCAATTACTTTTAAAATATTAAATTATTTAATTCAAATTTGGTACTCATGCATAACCAGCTTTTATGAAAGGCACTAAAAAATTAAAAGTAATTTTTTAGCTTTTTGATACTATACCAAAATAAAAGCGATGGGCCCAAATAAAATTTTACACTTTAACCCTTATTAGAGGAGTAAATAAGATTAAAGGGATGACTAAACTCAAAAAAATAGCAAGTTTTAATACTTTTCAGTTTTTATTGTCGTCTTTAAGAATTGCTATTAACAACATATTTTTTTATAAATGCTATTGTGATCTTGGTTTCAAAATTGTAACTGTTTAAAATTTTGCTGAAAATTAAAAAAGAATTTAACAAAAGAATATTTTTTAAAACGATTTTTTGAAAATATATAATAGTTGTTTTAGTCAATTTTTTTGGTATGCTAAATGTTTTTCAAGAAAATCTCATGATGAAGTTTGTAGTCATCTAATCTACTAAAAATTAAAAAATGTTTGTTTTAACGCGCAAAATGTAATGCAGCTTTATTTAGCGCCCCTATTCTGAAATGACCGACATTTTCATCCTTTTCTTCTCCAATTAGGTGAGCCCTTTGAAAATACCTGTCGTAAATAATAGCGCTGGTACACAGATAGTAAGTCCTAAAGCGCGCATTGTCAAAGATCATAAAAACAAAATTATGATTGTTTTCCACAAACCAAAACTACACTTTTTTGCACTCGACGCGCGTTTCGCTAACAACGTTAGCATCATCAGGAGACGATAAACAATGAACTAAATTAATCTACGCTCTATCTTATATACAATCCTTTAGTGGGCGGAGATAAGACTAATAAATTGTGATTGATCACGATTTTTAATCCTACCTCCCCTCAACCAAAGAATAAAGTGTACTAAACGGGATAGGTCCTCTATCTTTATTTAAACTATTTCTGGATTTAATGATTTCCATACTTTCATATGCATTCAAAAGTCTTTTGTTTGGTACACTTTTTAGAAGTTTTAGGTTATCTAATGTGAATCTATGATTGTTTTCAAAAGCATGCTCGGCCACACTTGACTTTTCTGTTCTTCCGTATTTTAAGTGTGCTAAATGTTCTTTAAAACGTGTTTGAATAGAGCGTCTCGTTTGGCCAACATATTTTTTATCACAATCCATGCAACTAATTTCGTAAATTCCACTTTTTTCTAGAACTGTAGTTTTATCCTTGGGATTTCCTAGTAAGCTTCTTATTGTGTTACCGGATTGATATACTAATTTAAGACCGGTGTTATTAAATACTTTCTGTAATCCTTTCGTATAATTAGGATTATACGGAATTGATACAAATTTTGAGTCGCAGGTATCTTTTTGTCTGAAAAAGGTAGAATTCCGAAAGGTCTTTTGAAAAGAATGTCTATTTATCAGCTTATTTATTAAGCCTTCGTCGTAACCGTTTTCGCCAGCTATATTCCTAATCCTATTCTTTTCTGCTTTAAATCTTTCTTTGTTTAAGGGGAAATTTACTAATCTATATGTTAAAAAGTGCAAACTTGCAAGCTTATGTTGTAAGCAATGAAAAGAGTCATTTGGAATATACCTGTTGGTGGCCGTGCCTTTTCTGTATAGGTCAAAGTCCAATTTATTTTTATTTCCTATAACTAAAGTGTCTAGAAATGGCAGTGTACCGTTGTTCTCTGTTTCATAAGTAAATTTAATAGTGGGAAATTTGTTATTTATTTTTTCCATAAAATTTTCAACACTAGTTACTTTAGTGTTGAATACTGCAAACACATCGTCTACATACCTGAACCATACTCTGGGGAAATACTCAAATTCTTTACTTATATCTGATTCAAATTTGCTCATAAATAGGTTTGCGATAAAAGGTGATAAACTATTACCCATTGTGGTTCCTTCTAATTGCTGGTAGTAGTTATTTTTATATTTATATTTTTTATATATATATTTTTATATATATTTATATTTTTATATATATTTTTATATTTAACATAGTCAAAGATCATGGTCAAAGAACTGCTGACAAATTCGCGAATAAGGCAGAAAATCGCGCAGGTCAAAAACGCGTGTCTATAAAAGGGCAAACTGCAATGAACTACTATAAAAAGAACGAGTAGTTAGGAACATAAAGTTGCTTGCTTGCTTTGCTTAACGCAACTTCAGTTTCGCCACTTTATTCGGTACCTATCTGGGCGGGATCTCCTGCTTAACGTGGATCCCCAACCACGGTTCTTGACCCACTTCTATAACGACTGAGGGACAAGGGCCTATGGAAGGGCAGAGGGGAAATAGTGGGTCATCTGGAAATCGAGGAACTGGTAACAAAAGAGTTGCCTCTTCTAAAGATGCCAGTAGGGACTCCTTCGAAACCATGGAAGTTTGACAAAGAGTACAAAGTCACAATACCTGAACGGGATGGGTGGCAGGGAACGAATTAAGCAGAGATGCGCGGTCACGCAAACAACAGGGCAGGAGTGTAGGTAGAAGACCTAGAAGTTCAAGAAAGGTACCCGCTTGGCGAGTACGCTACGGTCTTTCAGGCAGAGTTATACGCTATTTTCATGGGGGCAACCCTACCAGAGGTCAGAAACGGCAGGAGGGATATTTGCATATGTTCCGACAGCCAAGTTACCCTCATGGCTCCTAGTTCACCAAAAATTGTCAGTAGCTTAGTAGAGAAGTGCGTTAACGCGCTACAGACATTAGCTGAAGACAAGAGGGTGACTGATATGGGTCCCAGGCCGCGAGAAAATACCAGGGAACGAGAAGGCGGACAATCTTGCCAGAGCTGAGGCTGAAAGCCAATATATTGGACCGGAGCCGCTTCAAGGAATCACAAGAAAACAGGTGCAGGGCGAGCGCAACAAATGGGCGAGCGATCAACTGAAGTCGTCCTGGAGGGAAGAGCAGTTTTTACTGTCTGCAGTCCCGACTGCAGACAGTAAAATTAACACATTGCAAAAATAACTTACTAAAGGGCGCTATTCATCAACTATTAAAGCAAAGAGGACCAAATTTGATAAGACAGAGAAAAAGAGCAAGTCCAGCAACATTGTTAAAAAAAATTGGTTCAGCTATGACGCGTTTCAATACGGCGGCTGATATATCAAAATGGCGACCCATAACCACATTTTATTTTATCCAAATTCATAAAAAAGCAAAAATTACAAGATGGCCATCAATTCTTGTTGAATGGTTGCCGCTTACTATGAAAAAAGAGTTTAGTTGATGCATGACCTTGATTGACTTTGAAAATACCATTTACAAGTGAAAAACCGGCTTTTTATAATAATATTTTTCCCAATTTACCTCTGTTCAAAAACTTTAAGCGCCGGAGATGAAATTGATATCTTAGACATAAACAAACACTTCATTTTAAACCTCCCTCTGTCGTTTTTGTTAAGTTTTGGAACTTCTACAGGGATGCGGTGGCACATGAATGTGTGACTAAATAGCTGTTAAATCCTCGTCCTTGAATTTTATTATGAATGTTAATAAACAAGTGTGGTCATGCCCTACTGGCATAATTAGAATTTTTTATACTTTTTCGATCGCCATTTTGGAAAACGGCATCTAAAATCACTGGTCCAGTATATGGTAATATATATAATATATATATAACTTCTGCTAACTCTTTTATAGGTTACTTTAATGAATTTCTTGGCCAGACAAGTGAGTATAACATAAAATTCACGTTCCGAAACTTAATAAAAACGACAGGCATATAGGTTGTTGTTACCGGAGCATAGCATAAACATCTGGGACGCTACATCAAAGAAAATGGTAGGGAGGTTTAAGATGAAGTGTTTATTTATGGCTAAGATGTTAATTTCATCTCCGGCACTTAGTTTTTCCGTAGTAGTAAATTGGAAAAAAAAATCACAAAAAGCTGGTTTTTCACTTGTACATGTTATTTTCAAGAATTAATGGCCGCCTTGTCGTTTTTACTTTTTTACGAAATTGGATAAAATAAAATGTGGTTATAGGTCGCCATTTTGATACATCAGCCACCATATTGAAACGCATCATAGCTGAACCAAATTTTTTTTAACGGTATTGTTGGACCTGACCTTCTTATCTGTCTTACCAAATTTGGTCCTCTTCGCTGTAATAGTTTATGAATAGCGCCCTTTAGTATTTTTGCAATATGTTAATTTTATTGGAGTATTTTTCAATGTCATTAAGCTTCAAACTAGATCAAACCCTAAGGATCGAATCTGGCGCAAATGCATAAAAATTTAAGGTAGATTTGAAGTTGGACGAACAAAACCTCGAATTAATAAGATTTTTTGAAAAGAAAATGATAAAAATCTTGTTTTTTGCTATTTTCAAGTTCATTTAAGGTCGGATCACCTTGAAAGTACATTTTTTGGAATCCTTTTTTTTGGCGAGCATCTTGAAAGATGGGGTCATATCAACTGCTTCTACACGGACGCGAATAAAACACCCGGTAACACTCGATTCTTCATTCAAAATCCCACGAACTTACACATTTATATTAACAGTATTTTTAAAATCACTTTAAATATAATATGCTGGGAATATCTGATCTTCTTCTATTTTGAATACTTTCTCCAGACTCAAATAGTTTTTCAAGCAAAATACAGGTTATATAATTTTTAAATGCGTTTTTATGAAGTTTCTAAACATATTACTGTCCTAAATTCGGAATTGGGTCAGTTCATACTGTTCGTGTCACTTATCTAAATAATTTAATAGCCCTTAAGTCCATGAATAAATCGCTTTTCCATCTTAACACGATTTTAATGGCTCATTTACGGTCCTAGGATAATAATAAAGCTTAGACGTAAACAGCAAGATGGCGTGACAAGCGATAACATTTGAAACTTCAGGTTATGATGACATTTTCATTGATCGTAAGTAAAGTATAGTACACGAACTCGCATGTTATGGTCATTACACGCTCAGATAAATTAAGACACTCGCCTGTGGCTCGCGGCTCAAACTTCATCTTTACGTTTAATGACCATCATTACATGTTTGTTATATAAACTACTATTTTACACTACGTATTCGTTCGATATTTTTGAAGGTTGCCTCGATTATGTATCTGCCAATTTAATTTTATGGCATTAACCATGGTCCTGCAATTGAACGAACTATAGGAAATTTTGTGTTAGAGCAGTGGCAATTAGATCATGAGCGAAATTTATTTACCTCCACTTGAGAGTGCCCTTTTAGGCGCGTAAAGAAACTTTCCGCAAGAGTTAGGAACTTTGTATTTTCTTTGAGCGCGCGTATAATATTTTAAAAAAAATAAAAGTTTATTAAACTAACTGCTAACTATAATGTTGATAGCTGTAAAGTTGATTGCCTAAAATACTTTTTTCTTATAAGTAGGTTTATCAAAAACATGATTTTAGTAACTGTCTGCAGATAACTAAAGCATGGCTTTTTTGGTTACCGATGCAAAAAAACTTTTTTTTTTTATTACGGGTGCAAAAAAAGGTTTCTGCCCCTTTTTTATCCAAAATTAAGGAGAAATAGCGGAAAATATTGAAAAAATCTAATTATTCTTGCCTAAACATTAAGCCATTTCCGCCAGTTTTCATCAAGTATTTTCGAAAAAAATCATTTAAAATCATCGTAAACCGAGTAACATCATACAATAACACATAGCACATCGCTATGGCAACCACTGTTATTTCATTTACCAGCCGCCTTAATTTATAGTGTAAAGATAGTCTGTTTTGTGAGAAGTGCTCTTCGTTCGAGATTTTCAAAAGTATTTTCCTGTTTTTCTTGGATTTTTTGATAAAGGTATTAAAAAAATAGTGTTCGCAACTCGTGGCTAAACTGTGCTTTTTTTACGCGCGTTTTTAAATACCTCGCTGCGCTCGTTATTTAAACCAACGCTGGTAAAAAAGCACTATTTTAGCCACTATTTG
This sequence comes from Oxystoma pomonae, assembly GCA_963921995.1. Lineage (NCBI taxonomy): Eukaryota > Metazoa > Arthropoda > Insecta > Coleoptera > Brentidae > Oxystoma > Oxystoma pomonae. Next base: position 78,279,974 of record OY998169.1, on the reverse strand, counting down.
TGAAAACTACTATTTTTATCACGGGTGCCAAAAAAATATTATCCGTTTTTTACTCGGCATTACAGAGAAATAGGGGAAAATAGTAATATTGAAAAAATCTTATTATTCTTGCCAAAAAATGAAGACATTTTCGCCAGTTTTCACCAAGTATTTACGAAAAAATAATTTAAAACCATCGTCAAAATATCAAACTGTTAAAGTTTAAAATGTCGCAACAATAAAAGTCACCGAGTAAAAAGGCACATCACTATGGAAACCATTGTTATTTTATTAACGAGCCGCCTTGATTTATAGTTTAAAGATGGTGTATTGCGAGAAGTGCTCTTCGTTCGAGTATTTTCCTGCTTTTCTTGGATTTTTGAATGAATTAGTGGTAACAAGTCGCGGCCAAACGGTGCTTTGTTTTGCTCGCATTTTTAAATACCTCGCTGCGCTAGTTATTTAAACGAACGCTTGTAAAAAAGCACCTTTTTAGGCACTAGTTATGAAAACTACTATTTTACTAGCAAGTTTTTATAAAAGGTACAAAAGACTTTAACCTTTATTAGAGTAGTAATTGATAATAATAATAATCATGACACTCATCACAAGTTTGGTACTTACCACATCGCTTTTATCATAGTATCAGAAATCAAAAAAATTATTTTCAACTTTTTAGTGAATTTTTAAAAAAAGTTTTTTACTTAAATTTTGTCTTGTATAAGGTAGAACAAAAGTAAAACGTGCGGCTTCTGAGTCCAATAGTGACTGATGCAAAAATACAGATTTAGGTTATATTTCACCGAAAAATGAAAAATTGTTGTACTGGTTCTTGGTTTATAACTGGAACACTCTTTATCTTTTTTGTGAAAGAAAAGAAAATGCCAAGCACTATTGAAACATCTTTTGTAGTTTCTGAGTTATTTGCGTTTAAGATTTTAATAACATACATTAGAAACGATCACCTTCTTCTTCTTGTAGCGCTACAACCCTGGGTGGGTCTTGGCTGACTGTACGACTTTTTTCCAATTTGTTCGGTCTTCCATCAACCTAGGGTCAAACGGAATGTTCATTTTCCGGAGATCTGCTTGGATGTTATCTTTCCATCGCGTTCTGGGACGTCCGAGTGGTCTTTTGCCTGTGGGAATCTCCTCCCATACCAGTTTTACAAGTCTTTCGTTATGCAGTCTGTGCACGTGGCCTGCCCATCTTAGTCGCTGTGATTTAATTTCTTGGATAATATCGGCGTCGTTGTAGAGTGCTTTTAATTCGATATTGGTTCTGATCTTATACTGGTTTGTGGTGATTTCATGGTGAGGTCCGAAAATTTTTCTAAGTATTTTTCGTTCAAAGCGCCTTAGCTTTTCTTCGTTTGCTTTGGTCATGGTCCACGTTTCGCATCCGTACGTTATTACAGGTCTGACGATGGATTTATAGGTTTTGATCTTTAAACTTCTTGTGAGATTTTTTGATTTTATGAGCTTATTCAGTGCAAACAGACAGCGGTTTGCAGATTGGATTCTGTTTTTTATTTCTTCGGTAACATCGTTGTCCGCTGTGATTACGGCCCCCAGATACTTAAAACGTTGTACTCTTTCGAAATTAAAGGTGTTGATCGTCACATTTTGCCCTATTCTGTCTCTTCGTGTCGTTCTATTTATACACATATATTTCGTCTTCTCTTCATTGATCTTCAGCCCTACTTTACTTGTTGCTCCTTCCACCTTGTTGAAAATGTCTTTCGTGGATAGGGTAGAGTCTCCAACGAGATCTATGTCATCCGCATATGCAAGTAGCAGCTTGGGACCTTGAGCCGATAGCAATTCTGTTTTTATTTCGGCCGACCTCATGGCTTTCTCCAATACAAGGTTAAAAAGTAGTGGAGATAACGCATCGCCCTGTTTAAGTCCACTGTTGATTTCAAAGCTGCTAGAGAGTTTGTTATTTACACGCACTTTAGATATTCCACCCTCCATACAGACTTTGGTCATCCGAATGAGTTTCTTTGGTATTGAGAACTCCGCCATGGCATTCCATACTTGGCTTCTTTCTACGCTATCATATGCCTGTCGAAAGTCTATGAAAAGATTGTGTATGGGTCTGTTATACTCCCATCCCTTTTCTAGAAGTTGTCTCAGCGTGAATAGTTGATCTATTGTTGATCTGTTTGCCCTAAACCCGGCTTGATATTCGCCTAGGACATTTTCAGCATAAGGGATTAGTCTACTAAGAATGATGTTTGAGAGGGTTTTATATGCCGTGTTTAAGAGTGAGATTCCTCTATAATTCGCGCATTTTGTTTTGTCCCCTTTTTTGTGGATGGGCACTATTATGTTTTCCTTCCATCGTGCTGGTGTCCTTTCTTCTAACCATATGTGCGTTATTAGCTGGTGGATTTGGCGATGTAGTGCGTCTCCCCCATATTTCAGAAGTTCTGCTGGTATCCCGTCCGTGCCCGGCGCTTTGTGATTTTTAAGCTTATTTAAGGCCCTTTGGGTTTCTTCAAAGGAGGGATTTTTGACGGGCATAACCGCTGTGATATAGATCTCTTCTTTGTGTTGTTCTTCCTGTCTAATCACAAAGCCCGTTCCGAATTCATGTCTTCCGTTTTTGTTACCGCTGAAGAAGATGGTGGATTTACTTATTTTTATATTTCCATCGTCTGGCCATCTTATTTCTTGGACGGCTGTTATATCCATTCCTATGCTTTCCATTTGTTCCACAGCATTTATAGCAGCTCCAGGTCTGTACCAACTCTGGACATTCCAGGTTCCAATATTCATAGTCCTTTTACGTTGCATTTTTCTTTTTATGTGTTTATCTGTCCGGTTCCGAGGCAAAGTTGCAGTTTTTATAACTAGTTCCAATCACCTGATCAAGCTTAGTTGACTTCAATCGTTTTTTTTCAAGGCCACTAGATTTTTAAGTTTATATTGTTAAAATAAAGAAATTCATTCATGGCGCACTTGGTAGGTTGATCAGTTGGTAATTTCCAATATATTTTCATTTTGACAATTAATAAAATTTAAACGCAAATATCTCAGGAACTACAAAAGATATTGAAATAGTGTTTGATATTTTTGTAAAGCTAATTTAAAAAAAAATCAAACATGCCAAAATATACATGGTGTTCTATTTCAAAAAATTGTCTTTATTGCCACACACTGTATACCAAGGGCAATAAAAAAAAGATGTTATAGCGCTTAAGTTCGTTGTAATCTGCCAAGAAATTTTTGAATTTAGACCTACCCTTTATTTTCAATAATAAAAAAGGTACTGAGTGTTCAAGTTATAAACAAACACCCTGTACATTAGGCATCGCAAAAAGGACCAACTAGATCTTACAATGGATCCACTTCTTCCATGAGTATAAAAAATAAATTAAAAAATTTGAAAAAATGGTAAGTTAAATGGCTATTAAGTGTTTAAATGTTCCGCTTCAATAAAACAATGTTCACAAATATATAAAATGATTTGTAAAATGATTTAATTAAACCGTGGTATATCAGCAATAAACTAAGAACAAAATATCAACAAAACTGTTAGTTTTATTTTTTTTAATGTCCTTAAAAAAGCATTGCATCGATCCACTGTGCGTCGTTCGATTGACTTTTTAATAGAAGTGCGCCCAGAATCGAGCCCCAAGAGAGGTTCCCAATGGTAAAATTAGTGCGCCACTCGGAGTGCACTGACATTGGCTGGTGCTGTCAAAAAATTGCGTCAGTGCAGTACGAGTGCAGTTTGAATGGAAGATGCAAAAACGCTGCACCCACACCAGAACACTCTTTTCACTCAAACGCATAACTCAGTGGATGTAAAAGTAACTTAAAACCATTGGAAAGCTACTTTTAAGGTTGGATAGTGGGGTCAGTCCATATCAAGTCAACCAGGGTATTTTACCACACCATCTCCGATGTTGATGATTTTTAATATACATGTTTTTTCTACCAAAAAACTGGAAAATCCAAAATTTCAGACTTTTTTGACCAGTTGTTTATTTTGAATTAATTTTTGAAAATCGAAAAAGTCACTTATTTGTCCTTAACATGTGCGCACAAAATTAGGAATATCCAAAGAACCACTTATAATAGAAAAGTAGGTGAAGGTTCATTTTAAAGCTCTTATAAAGACCTTTCATATGAGAATATTGCATAACATATATTGAAAAAAAAAAAGAAAAAAAAAAATTTTTGATTTTTTTTTTTGAAAAATTTCAAAAAGGCCATTTTTAATTTTTTTCAAAAAATTATATTATTTTCTTTAAAGTGTTATTAAACTATTCACAAAATTTTGAGATGGACAAATCATGGATTCAATGTGAAAAAATTTATTAAAAATGTCACATGCATGAAAAATTTTAAGTTTAAAGCGATATTATAAAAATATTTAACAATATTTTATTTAATAAAAAATTATATCCTACGTTTCATTCTGTATCAGTAATCAGATTAACATTGCCCCCCATTGTAATATTTACTTACAAAACCTCTTTTCCACCGGAGACGTACTATTGGATGTTCCAATTCTTAGGAAAATATGCCTGTATAAACCTGCCAATACTTTTGTGAAATACTGCCTGTTTATTCCTGTTTAACATGAAGGACACACCTCCTTCATTTTATTGGTCTGTTTAGGTACATTGTGGGGATTTGCTGACATGAAAATTTCTGCATAAATTGATTTTAAATTTTTGGCAAGTATCTTCCTGATACAGCTCCAAATAATCGATACATAATAGTTCGACTGAAGGTTTATCAGAAGTCATCTCTGTGTAATTTTAAAAGTTTCAACTATGGGTGAGGCAAGTGGATGGACTAAATATAAAGTAAAGTGCTGTGATCCACTAGAGTTAAAAATCAAGCATTTTGGGAAATTAAGAAATGTGACCAAGTGGATGTGCAGTTACAAAAATGTCAAAATGGGAATGAAAATCTGTGATGGTTGTAGACTAAAGCTTTCAAAGGAGTTTAAGGCATCTGAAGAAGATGAGGCAGGGTAAGTAACAAATAGTATTTTTTAATATAAAATTAATAAACTAAACCAATTGCGTCAAGTACGGAGTGGAAAAATCTCATGGCATTATTTTGCATGGCATTATTTTGCATGGCATTTTGAGAATACAGACATTATGTACAAATTTCTTGGCATTATGTACACATTTTGGGTCAGCTGTTACCCCCTTTTTAAGTTCTTATAAAAAACTAACTTTTTAAATTTTTTTAGACCCAGTCAAGTTCCAGAAAATGATCCAGATTTTCAAGATCCTGCTGAATCATTTACTCTTTTAAACAAGTCATTGGAGCTTCTTGGTGTGTCGCCGATTAAAAGAAAAAATGTATACAAAGAAAAAATTGATATTGTACAGCATACAATTGCGAAAGCATTTACAAAGGAATCAGATTCAACGCTAGTAAAGGAATGCCAGAGTGACGAAAGTGAAATGATTAAGCAGTTAAAGGACAAATTTTTAAAAACCGAAAAGAGGACTGAGAAAATACTAGTTTTATCATGTGTACCTCAAAGTTGGAGTAGAAAGAAGATTGAAGAAGAATTTGGAGTTTCTCAATATTTGGCCAGAGCTGTAAAACAGTTAGTTAAGGACAATGGGATATTATGTTCTCCTAACCCCAAACCGGGAAAGACCCTTAGTGATAGAGTGGCCCAAATAGTGGTAGATTTTTACCAAAGGGATGACATTAGCAGGACCATGCCAGGTAAAAAAGATTATGTTGTTATCAGAAAATATAGAGCTGAAAAAGAATATGTAAAAAAAAATTAGTCTTAGCTAATTTAAAAGAAATTTATGCATTGTTTAAAACTGAGTACCCCAATGAAAAAATTGGGTTTTCTAAATTTTGTGAACTGCGACCCAAAAACTGTATACTGGCAGGAAAAAGTGGGACTCATACTGTATGTGTATGTACTATACATCAAAATATAAAACTAATGCTCAATGGCTCCAAATTAAATAAGCTATATGATGAAAATAACAGGCCTCTTGCAATATCTTATCATGATTGCCTTTATAAACTAATGTGTAATCCACCTTCAGTGGACTGTTTTTTAAGCAATAGATGCAAGCAATGTCCTGGAGTAGAACAGTTTAAAAATACGTTAATAGAAAAATTTGAGGAAGAATTAATTGATGAGGTCTCATTTAAAAAGTGGGTCTCAGTAGATAGGTGTACTATGGAAACCGTTGTTAAGAAAAGTGATGATTTTGTCCAGGAATTTACTGATGATCTTGTAAAACTTAAATCACATTCTTGCGCTTGCGACTTTGCGGAAAATTATTCCTTTGTTATGCAAGATGAAGTCCAGTCTTATCATTGGAATAACAGCCAGGCAACCCTCCACCCTTTTGCCATTTATTTTCTAAGTGATAGTAAACTGCACAACCTGAATTATGTGTTTATTTCGGAAAGCTTGACACATAATACAATTGCATTTCATTTATTTTTATGCCTGATTTAAAAATCAAAATACCAGGACTTAACAAAATTTTTTATTTTTCGGATGGATGTGCTGCGCAGTACAAAAACAAAAAGAATTTTCTGAATATATGCCTGCATAAAAAAGATTTTGGTGTTGAAGCAGAGTGGCATTATTTTGCCACCTCGCATGGCAAAAGTGCCTGCGATGGCTTGGGAGGAACTGTTAAAAGACTTGCTGCCAAAGCCAGTTTGCAGAGGCCCTATGACAATCAAATAATGACACCTCTACAATTGTTTACTTGGTGTGAAGAAAACATATCTGGCATTGATTTTAAATATTGCACAGAAGCAGATTATACAAATCATGAAATAATTTTGAATAAAAGATTTGCGGAAGTCTTAACAATACCGGGGACACAAAAAATTCATGCTGTAATTCCTCTTACAGAAAGCACGTTTTTGGCAAAACAGTTTTCTACATGCTTAGAGGTCGAAACACATAATCTTTTTAAAGGTGGAAGCATTATTTTGCAAAATATCGAGTCAGGGTTTATCACTGTAGAATATGACAGTGCTTGGTGGCTGGCTTGTGTCTTGGGGAAAAATAATGAGAGCGGAGAACTGAAAGTAAGCTTTCTTCATCCACGAGGACCTGCCTCATCATTTTTTTACCCAACACCTCAAGATATTTTAATTATTAAACCAGAAAGTCTTATAAAAAAAAGTTGAACCCAACACTGCTACTGGCAGAACTTACAATGTCAGCAAAAAAGAAATGTCAGATTCATCAGAAATTCTTAAAAGAAAGTTAAAAAAATAAATTTAAGGTATATAGTTAGTCTTAGTGTTTTCTGTCTAATTTTTTTCAACGAAGTAGAAAAGTTTGTTTATTTCTTTTGCGAGTTTAAAATAAAATAATTTGTAGATAAAGCCTCTGGGTATTTTTTAAAACCTGTATCCATCCAACAAATTTATTTATTTTAATATCCAGTGCACTATTGGTGCTCCTAAAATATGTTTATTTTTTTAAATGCATGATTTTTAATGTACTTAATATTTTTGATATTTTTTTTGACATTGAACCCATCATTTCTTCATCATAAAATTTTGTGGATAATTAAGTAACACTTTGACCAAAATTATATATTTTTTTCAAAAAAATTAAAAATGGCCTTTTTGAATTTTTCAATTTTTTTTTTCAATTTTTTTATTTTCAATTTTTTTTTTGTTAAAATTATGTTGTGATATTTCATAAAAAAGAGCTTCAAAATGACTTTAAAATGAGCCATTTATTACTTTCCTAGTGTAAGTGGTTCTCGAGATATTGCTAGTTTTGTACATTCTTGTTAAGGTCAAAATGCTGACTTTTTTATTTTGAAAAATTAAAAAAAAAACTACGAATCAAAAAAATCTAAAAATTTGCATTTTCAACTTTTATGGTAAGAAGAAAATATATACCAAAAATCATCAAAATTGGAATTGGTCGCGTAAAATTTTTGTGATTTTTTGGTTGATTTGATATGGAATGACCCAGTGTGCTTTGACTTAAAATAAATGCAAGAACAAGTTTTCGTTGCGGCACGAGCCCTCAGGGCCGGTGCGGAAAAAATTGCACTCCGTGCAAAACTGAAATTATCAGTTTTGCAATGGAAGACGAAAACCGAAAAGTGCAACCCAATGGAACAGCAGCATCGACTCAGTTGTGCACCAGTTTTACCTATGGAACCCGCTATTAGTGTTAAAATATAGAACATTTTAAGTTGTGTGAGCCTTATCTAAATTTCGGCAGTCGTAATTCATCTGGTGCCATTTTGCTTCTTTTGCATACTGATCACGATGTCTCCTGCTGCTGAGCTCTAAAATTAAAAAAGCATTGCCCCAAAATTGTCTGTAAATGAGCTGCTAAAGGTTAACGAGTATTTATAATGGAGATTTGTGCTGTTTTGTGGCTTTCGTAATTGAATTGGCTGCTTTATTATGTGTTGTTTAAATGACTTTATTGTACGGACAATTGTTCATTTAGATTTAGTAGAAACCATATAACTATGAGATGCTATAGGAGCTCAAGCATATAACTATGAGATACTATAACGGCCCAAGTGCTGCAAAATGTGTAATGAAAATAACTTTGAAAAATAAAGAAGTAATAATACACTGTCGAAAAGTTTACTTTTTTGACTTGGTATGGTTTTGCCATTTTGTTTATATTATTGTGGAATTTTTGCGTTTTAAAATTTTGTGGCGGTATTTTCTATGATTGCGTGCGTTATTATTACGGGAAACACTAGACAACACTTTTTAAATTTTTTTTTTCTTGGTAGTGTCTTCTTTTAATAGATTTTCCAAAAGTAAACAAAAATATTAATTAACTCCTTATTTTAATAAATGGAGTTATAATACTACAATCAGGTTCCTTTCTTTTAAATAATACATTATAAATAATATCAAAAAATATTGGTGTTACCAATAATGCCAAAAATTTAACATAAAAATTAAATTAAATTAAAATAATAATTATAATTATAAATAAAAAAGCTCCTCCAGGTCAGTTTCTACAGGTTGAGTAATGAGGACGGAGGCCGAATTTCCCCTCTGGATAGCAAGACCAATCTTTTGTATCAGATAGTTTTGAGCTTTTCTATTCTTTATTTTTGCGCTTATTTCACTAATAAGATTTTTAGCCGGGCTACCCCAGGGTCCAAACGTCTCAACACTAAATGGGACAAAAATATACTGGTTCGAAAGTTGCTCGTATTTTTTTTGTTTTATTTGGTCACCCAATTCTGCCGCTGAACCCGCTCTAGTGGAAGTCCAATATGGGACTCCGCCATGGAGGGCCAAAAGGCGCGCTTTCTGTCATTCTTCAGTTGTTTGTGATATCATTTTGTTAAAGAAAACCTGGCACATTCCCCTATGAAAATCTTTTTTTTGATTCTGTTCTGCCTTCAAAGTCGTTAAACCTTGAACGAGGGTAATATTGTTAGGAAGGATACAAGAAAGAAGGTTAGAGGTGTTTTTAATTGAACTCAAAAAAGCTGAAAAACATAAAGTTTCTAAATATCTAATACCCAAACTACCCATGTTCTCTGGCAGGATAGATTGTTGCCATGAAGTGTCATTAAAAGTACATTTAACAATGTTTTCTAAACAAGATTTTAGACAAAAATCAAAATTTTCTAAACATTGTGGCACTCTCCAACATGGAGCACAACGCAATAAGTAGGTGATGCGCGGTATTGCAAATGAATGCTTTAGAATAAAAAAGGCTACATGCGAATTAAGTAACAAAAGATTTTTGGAAAAAGTTTTAAAAATATCAATTTTCTTATTAAAAATTTTTTCCATTTCAAAATTTGAAAAAGAACAACCAAGCAAATTAAGATTTTCCAAATTAATAGTAATTGACTTGTTATGGATTTATATTCGGATAAAATTTTTGATTGGATCATGTGATTGTTTGATAAGATAGTAAATTCGGTTTTTTTGTAATTGACGTTTAAGCCTATTTCTGAGCATTCTTTTGCAATTATCTCAAAATCTTTAAAAACAATTTCTGGGGGACCGGCAATTGTTCCGTCATCTAAATACCAAACATTAATCTCTGACTGTAGTTTTGAAATAACTGGGTAGAGAACTAAGCTAAAAAGCAGAGGACCCAAAGGATTGCCTTGCTGTACGCCTCGTTTAGAAAGTATTAAATTATTTCCAAATGATAAAAATTAATCGTTTTTATAACATTGCCTTATAAAGTTATAAAACTGCGGAATATATTCTTTTACTCTTTCAAGAATTGTGTCTGTGTTTATCATGTTAGAAGCATTATAAAAGTCAATTTTAATGAGAACCTTTTCTACATCATGTGTGTGTGTGTAACATATCTTCTGACTGCATGACAAATCGCCTCTGCACCATTGCTCGTTCCAAAACCCAATTGAGTGGGCCGGAAAAGTGTTCCCAGATTATCATAAATTTTTTAACATATTAATTTCGCAGACAATTTGTCATCCCACTGCAATTGGGCGTATCCCACCACCTTTTTTGTTAAAAGCACATAGGGACGCGCCAAAAAAGATTGGAGAAACACACATTGGTACAGAAGCATTGTAAATGTGGCTTATAAAGGAAGAGATTGCGGAAAGAAGATTTGAGGAAAATGTGCCAAGATTTTCACTTACTAGGTCCTTTATGTGTTGAGGTCTCAACCCATCGATACCACCTGCAGATCCTGGCCTGAAGGATAAAATTTATTTTTTAATATCTAGATCCAGAATATTTAAATATGAAGCAATTTCCAGGCTTGACGGAAAGCGAATTTCTTGTTCGTGTGGTGGATGTTTCTCTTCTAGAATTCTAAAGCATTTTTCAGTTTTGTTAGAATTGCTCCTTTGATGTCTCCCTCGGAAATTTTGGATTCGATTTTCCCCTCCAGGTTTTTTTGTAGACTATTCAGGTTTTTTTCCCCTTTCGATTTCTTTTTTCTTTGCTCGGTAGTATTGAAAAATTGGATAAATTCTTTAAGTTGTAGGTTTTTCTTTTCTGACCAAAGTTTTAAATTCTCTTTTACCAGTGAGGTCAGGTGTTTATTCTTGTTGTGTTTATTTTTTTGTGGTAGTTTTAATACAAGAAAACTAAAACAAAAAAGATGCATCCAAGATTCCAGATCATTTTCTTGAACAACACAATTTAAAATACTAGGTAATTCTTGAGCAACACATGCTCTTGCTCGTTTTGGAATTCTTTTTAAGATTGCGTGCACTGTTTGAGATTGACTGGTAACTGGTTTAGTTTCTCGGAGTCAAAATTTTCGGTGTTATAATTAGACTCCAATTTATGTTTAATTTTCTTATGTCTGCTTAAACCTCTTTCACCTTTAAAGTAATGTTCACATAAATTACATTTTAATTTACTGGATTCTTCTGTATTTAAAGGCGAAGGTAGTTTCTGTTCTTCTTCATCTTGTAAATAAAGAGATTGATCGATAGGAGAATTATTAACATTCTTGAAATTTGATGTTTTACCTTGAGAGAGAGTTTCTGAGTGGATTCTTCTGTTATGAATATTAAGCCCATTTTTATTTTTAAAATATTTGTCACATTTCAAACAAAAATTTTCTTCCATTGGTAAAAGCAAATTGTAGTGATCACAGTCACGGTTTCCAGAAAAACCTAAAAAAAGTGACTATTTGTTTTGATGTTTGCTAATACATATTGGACTTTCTTTCGGTACAAACAGTTTGGCTCTAAGATTTTGACTAGATTCATATACGTTTAAATTAATTTTAAATACCTCGGAAATAGCAAAACATACAAAATGGGTTCCATAATTTCCTAATTTCGACATTGTTGATCCATATTCTTCTTTAGTTATAGCATTCTCTTGAAAATTTTCAAAATCGCTCCAATTTTGTAAAACGTACTGTCCTTTCTTACTTTTTCATGAGAATCCTGGCTTCCAAAAAGGAACTCACTCACAGATCGAAAAAGGCAATTTCCATCTCCATGAGCAAAAATAATTTTGATGTCATTGAAATTTGTCATTTAAATTTGATTTTTAAAATTTTTCTTTTTTCTTTTACACTTGTTGTTATTCCTCGAGTTACTGATTAATTTTCTGAAAATTAAAGTTCCAGGCTTCGTTTTCGTTGTATGGTGGTATTTACTAAAAATACGTAAATGAAAATGTAAATATTTTTAATGATATTGAATAACAAAAATATTAAACATAACCCTACATTTTTGCTGTCAGATGGTTGTCAGTTGCTTTCACTACTGACGCAATCGACGCACCTGCTTACTACAATCCTCGTCTATGGGTTTTTTCCAGGCCAACTTGATTGGGAGAGATATACGCATTTTTCTCCGGAAAAGCAAGGAGAGGGCCGTTATAATAGACAATCGACATTTAAAGTAAATATTTCAACGCATCGGTATCGGTATACGTAACGCGTTCGAAACAAAGTCAAATTACGCTACTAAACGGGATAAAGGAACAAATTCGGTAAGCTTCTGCGGCGGGTTGTTGTGCTTCGTTATACAATATCTAATAATTCCCTATTTCAATTTTCCAAGAAATGAATAGTTGTATGTCATTTTTTCCAACAAAACAAAAAACAAAATTACTAAAAAAACTAAAAAAACTAAAGACGTTTTTTTGTGACCGATGTTTTCGAAAGCACATTTTGAAAACATACGTCACCGTTTGGAACTATCGCCACTGAGAGCCAAAATGACAATTGTTGAATGAAATTATTCAGCTGTGTTTGTGTGGTTTCTCGTTTTTTGAATTTGGAAGTTTTTTTTTGTGATTTTTCGAAATGGATGTTAGATAACCTGGGCCTATTTTCATTATTAGTATAGTACTTCCATATTGAACCGTGTTCGAAACGGCGGTCTAGACTCCTTTGAAATGTTTTGAACCATGACGTCACCGTTTCGTCGCCAAAATAACATTTTGCGCATGTTTTCAAAGCGGTTTCGAAATCATCGTTCGCGCAAAGCCGTCTTAATGACATTCAAAACTGCTAATATTGCATAGTTTGTTCACTTTCTGTGGTACGGTATCGACATAAAAGCGGGGCGGGCAATGTACGTGTTTGCTTGATGATTGTCTATTGTTAGGTATTTTTTTTATAAGCTTTAATCTACAGTCGAAGGCGAAGAAAATGTTTTAGCATATTTTTGGTTATTTTTTGGGAACCTTTTGAACAAATTTAAGTGAAATGAATCGTCATGTCAAACACCAACCTGTATTTGGAATCACGTTTTTCATTTTTATACAAAAGTTGTGAAACATCCTGTATACTTGTAAAAATTCAGCCACGATGACGATGCACAAACTTTTCCTGCCATCATTGTTAGACGAGTAAATTCACATTTATCATCTCTTTTTCAAAGTACGATATGAGAAGTTTCATATTTCGTACCGCATAAAATTTTAAGTGAATACCTAGCCGACACAATAAACATTTTTCATCTTTAGAAAACTACAACACACACACACACGAGTTAGTCTATAAGTTTTCGAAATTTATTTGCGAGGTCGTAAATTTGTCAGTTTAAAAAGAAGGCGTTGCTCAGTAAAAACTTAGACGTACGTTTAAAAATAATAGTTTTGTGCAGTAGAAAAAGGAATAAACAGGTACGTCACGGGTTTATTTTGGGACTCAAGTGTTAATAGTCACAAACGATAATATACTAGATTACACCAGACAACAAATTTAAATTCTTTCAAAGGTCCTGGCTAAAAATAGACTTCTTCGATTGTTTATGACTGAAATGGAGCCCAAACGTTTTCTGAAAAAAATTCTTAGCGCGTAAACAAAATATAATAACACAATATTTTAGTGCCATTTATTGCATAAACACGTCATTTGAGAATTTTAGTATGACATTGTTTTTAAGTAGTAATTCGGGCAATACCCTCTCCACATAGGCCGATCAGCTCTTATCGTTTTAGTGTCCTTTTCTCCACCTTCGCCGCCATTTTGACAGAAAACGAATGGATTATCTGTCACTTTTGAGTGAAAATGGTGGAGAAAAGAACACTAAATCGGTATGAGTTGATCGGCCTATCTGGAGAGGGTACTGATTCGGGTTTTCATGGGCTGTACTCTTCAATTTCGGGGAAAGAAGTGCTCTTGGGAATTAGAAGCGCACCAGATTGGCGGAATTCTCATTTTTTTGTCACATTTCGGTCAGTTTTGGCAGTAATGCCATTAGTTGTCAGCGATTTTGCTCTTCTGCCTTATACGAGGAGAGCAAACTGCCCTGAAAGAAGCTCTGCTTCAGACAAGATGTTTTTTATTCTTTGGTCATAAATGAATTTCTTTTAGCATTATATCTTTTTCCTCCAATATAGAAATTAGGATTTTTCCGAATAAGATTCCTAATATCTCCGTTTTAGTTTATCTGTCAAGAACAATATGCTTAAAACTTGTTACAAATTTAAAAGAAATTACTCTATGATAGGATTTCTTCTCTCAAGAGACAATTATCTCAATTCGTTTGGCTAGTTGCCGAGCACACCCATTCTACCCTGCCATTTGTCAGATGCCGGCCGCATGATAACAAGATCAAACGTTTTTTATTTATACACGACGTTTCGATCAGTACAATCTCTGATCGTCTTTAGGTGCAAACTACGTAGTATCGAAGTCCGAAATACAGAGTTAATTTCAAGATCAAACGTGTGTGTCTGTGCAGCTGGTTGTAAAAATAGGTAAGGTTAGAACCTCAAAAATACCGTGGTTGGAAGAACTAAGCGCTACATGTGCATGAGCATGGGGCACTTGGAATCGAAATTTAGAGGTAAGCAATTTATTTTTTGAGTAATTTAAAAAAGATATTGCTAGAAAACAAGGTGCCGTCCATGCAGGGTTAAAATATGTATTTCCGGTCTTTTGCAAGGTACAGCATTCATGAATGAACTATGTGTAGTAAATTTCATAAATTTTTGATTGTGTAGCTGAATAATTTATTTTTTATATCCTGTTTGACCATTAGCTTTAGTAAAGGCAATCCAAAATGCACGGTCCGCCCCGCCGGTAGAACATGCTGTGTGGACTTAAGATTAGAGCTCCTATTATTGTCTTCTTTAAGAGCTTAAGTGAATAATTCGTTAAATTTACAATATTTTTTTTATGAAAAATTCTTTATGTGTGCAAGCCCTTTCTAGTGTGAGCAATAGAAATTTATGCTCCGTTTTTAATTTTTATACGTTTGTTTCTTTTTATTCTTTCAAAATAAAAGAGATAGACATATAAAAATTATGCATTATCCACTTTTAACTAGCAATTAAAACTTGGGTAAACTAGAGGACAATAAAACAGAGAACATGCATTTCTTTTAGGCGCTCACCTAACCTTAAAATAGATAAAAATTCTATTTCTCCGAGAGGTCAACAGCTGGGAAAAAATTCCTGCACCTATTGACACAAAGTGAATTATTGTGAAGTATTTTTCAAAAACATTTTGATCTTACTCAATTAAAAACATTGGTAAGAGTATAGTATTCGGTTTTCTTTATTTTTAGTTTTTTATGATTTTTTTACAGGTTTTAACCCCTCCCTTTTCCAACCGCCTGCTGTTAGGAGAACTGACTGACTGGAGCTGTGCTTGATGACGTATAACATACCGCCATGAACTAAGAAATCAGCCTTTTTTGGAGTTTTTGTTCACGAGCCCTGCCACTTTAATGTAGGGAGATAAAACTAGTGAAGTCCCACTTTTACTGTTAACTATTTTTGATATCTCAATTTAGGAATTGTGCTGTGTACTTTTTGTTTAAAAAAGACAAAAAGGGAATGTCTTTATTTACAAGTTACAATATACCGTGTACAATAAGTAATATGAATAGGTGGCGATATTCGCTTACTAGTGCTCTTCCATATAACCACCCTGAGAAAAAAAATGTTTTAAATATATAACTAAATTATAACAACCATCTTTACTCTAGTAATAAGAACAACTGCGCCATTCAGATGAAATGAAATAATCACTACGTACGCACGCAGTATAAAGATCCAATGGCCTATTGGTAATTGATTGATTTATCTTAACATTGATAAGGAGTAAGAATAATAAAAAATAATAATCAATCATAAATTACCTACACACTTAACAATTTAAATAGTTAATCTTAGCTGATTCCTTGTAATCAACCTCTTGATGCCTTTTTTAAATGAAAACACACTTGCTGAGGATTTAATATATTCGGGGATTTTGTTGTACATTTTAACAGCAGTAAAGCGAAAAGACTTTCTATAAAGTGCGGTGTGGTGCTTAGGCACGCGGTAGAGACTACTACTTATTGAAACCGCACCCCTTTTAAAATGGCTGGGACCGTCACTGGTTTTGTTAAGCATTGCACCTTTGTTCCATAGTAATTTACTTACTTAGTACAATATGCATCGGGGAAGTAAAAAAGTTTAGTACCACTCCAAATTTAGCACTGATGATAACGCCACTATACAAGTCAACATATATTATGCATAAAATTTTGTCTTAGAGTCATCCGCGTTAATGTGGCATAAACACTCAACCTCAAAATACAGATACGTAGGTAAAACAATGAATAATATAATCATTTAAATCTTTTTCAACCACTGCACGATTTTGCTTATGCAAAGCACTTTCCCGGTGTGCGGAAATAGTATATTACATACGAAGAAAAGAAAGTGAAAAGTGAGTTAAACAACACGCGAGTGTAAGAAAGTACTTTCTATCGAGTTGTGTACGCTATTTTTCCTACGAACACTGATCAATTGCATTAATTTTTGTAAAATTGGTCTTTCATTTTGAAAAAATCAAACGAAACTGCTTTTTCGCACATATGTGGAAAAGTACTTTGCAACACATGTGCGGAAAAGTATGGTGACAGTTAACGTCATCGTACACTTTTCCACACATGTGCGGAAAAATGTCTGCTCACGGATAAAATTTATCGTTTTCTAAGATTGCATACTTTCCTGTACACTTGCTTGGAAACAAAATTATTATAAATAATTTTGAGGTACAAGTTTTGTTTGTGCTCTCAATAAAAATTAAAAATAAGTACTAACACATGCGCAAAGCCATTTGCCGCAGGGAAAACACAACTTTGCGCACTTTTAGCAAAATTTATATTTTCTACGAATGTCAAAACAGTTTAAAAATAAAAACAAAATAAAAAAAAATAAAATTTTACATGGGTAACCCGGAAAAATTATTTACCTGCTAAGTATTTACTGTATATAAAAAAACCAGTTTTAGTATCCTAGGGTTAATATTTATAACATATAACTCAAAAAAAGAATTATTGATGTTTGGTGATTCCTTGATGGTTCACAAACTCTTAGAAAATTGGATTTGTGTTTGCTTAAGTAGAAAAATATAAAGAGAAATAATATAATCAAGACATCAAAAATAACTGTCATTTTCAAAGTGTAATAAAATGCTCCTAATACCGTAAGCAGCTTTCCATAATATCTTGACAAAGGTAAAAGCAAAAATATAATTTGGTCTGATTATGGTCACTTAATCCAAATTTGCAGGTGACTTGTCAAAATAAGGTAGCAAAATATGATCTGTAATCCCTTATAAACCAAACAGCAAAAGACGAAGCACGTTTCAATAAGAAAAATGAACTTTGCAGTGCTCCTGTTACACGGAAATGAAAAATCTCAAAAACGGACCCGTAATTAGTTAACTTAAAAAAAGTAACGATTTTTTCTGCAGCGTTTCCACACGCGACTAAATAACGTATTCTTAATCAGTTCTTAAGTTTATTTTTAAAATCATTTGTGTTTTCGTGTATTAAATAGGGCATATATTGGCAAATTTATCAGAATTCATTAAATTTTATGTAGATCAGCTTTTATTATTATGGCTGCTGATGTCAAAAAGGGGTTATGTCCGAAAACTACGGAAAGTAGTCGTCGTTTTTATTCTGATCAAAACTTTAAATTTGCAGATATACTCTAGCGTTAACTATTACTATTATTATTTCCACCAGCTCTCAAAGGTAAAATACAACACAATATTAAATATATATATATACATCTATATATATATATATATATATATATATAAATTAGCTACTTGTTCCAATAATTGTTATTAACGTAAAGGTTTATTGGAAAATTAATTTAACTGTGGCGACCTGATTTTTTTGCAAAATTTTACGTCATTGCATTTGTTTTCAATGCCAACGCGGAGAGTTTATTTATGTTTGTCCACAGTGGGACACCAGAGATTTTTTAGCATCGGGTCAAAAATTTGGTGTTAGGTTACTTATTTTGACTTCGCATTCCGCGCCGCTAAAGCACATACGTTTTTTTTACTATGGCTTTTTTCGTAAGGTTTGTGCGGTCTGGCACGCGTCCGTGTAAGTCATGATGCGTTGCTGTAGCCCGAACTTGAACTATTATCATTACCGCCGCTGTACCGTACCACGGCGCAAATAACCCTATAGGTTCATGTGACCGCTTGGTTATTTGGATTTTTTAGACAAAAAAAAAATAAGTTTTCTATTATGTTTGGGCCTCGGTTTCTGCTAATGCAGTACATGTGCCCCTTGATGCGCTTAAAGACTCCGAAAATATGCAATGGATATCAATATATTCCCTAAAACTAAATACTAATACTAATAATACTAAAATAAAAGAAAACTCCCAACTATATATTAAAGTAACTGGGTGTAATATTTAAGTTTCCATTTACAAGTGCATTTGTAACTGAATTGGAAACACTCCTGCTAGCTGCTACCACTGATGGTTTTAGGACAACAAATTAACTTAAAAAGCATCCATATTAAAAAATCGGCTGCTGACGCTAGATGAAATAATCATATTCTATTTTAAACAGGAACGTCAACGATTAACAAAAGTCTCTCCAACCTCTAAATGGAGCTTTACTGACCTGTTTTTTTAATAATCAATTATCCGTGTGTTTTTGAAACTGAGGATCTAAAATCTATCCTTTGCCCTCCAAGATTTCAGTAGTAAACTTGCACATAACTATTCCGCAATAATTTAAATTAAAAAAAAATATTGGATCAAAATAAAAACAAAATTATGACGTTATAGGCGTTGTGATTTGTTGTTTCTATGCGAATTCCTAGTAATTCCAGCGAGCCAGTAAAGTTCTCTTGGTTGTTTGATAAAATCGGGGTAATGCCCGCGCAGCGCTAGGCCATTTTCGGCGGGGACCACACACGCGGAGTTGTTTCATATTCGTTTTAGAACAATGTTTCCGAAAACATATTTTGGAAAGACAAACCTCGAATGATTTTCTGTCAGAAAACGTAAAAATACTCTTTTGCCCCACTGCGGCCCTTGTTGACAAAACACCTGCAGTCGCCACGGTATCGGGGGCCTTAGGATAGTTGGGAACTTTAGGTTAGAGGGCGCTTTGCTTATTTTGATTTCACAATATCAAATTCAAAAATATGCAAAAAGAACATTCTCGTTGATGTCGTTTTGATTTTTTTGCACTTGCACCATTCTTTAATCTTCTCGAACAGTTGTTCGTAGATATTTCGACACTTTTCTGGCAAAAGTTAATTAACTGCCGTTTCAGCAGCACCTTCAATGTCCATTTTAAGGTGTGGCGACAGGATTTTTCGATTTATGCAAACAATTTAGTTGTCAACTAAGCTTTGTTTACACCTTGTATTTGTTGCACCACAAATACCTTGGCCACCAAATATTTCAAATACAATATAGTCCAAACTGTCTACCACTCGACATTATTTTGACATTTTGCTTTTGATAGAGTGCCTTAATTTTCTTGATATTTTTACGAAAAATAATATATGAACCTCTGGACTAAAGTGTCTTTTTATCCCTCGACGAACTGTATCCCGCCCTTTGGTCGGGCTACAAACTTTTCACCTCGGGATAAAAAGTTACACTTTAATGCCTTGGTGTATAATATACTATTAGGCCCTTATTTGCCGGATCAAAATGCGATTTTAGTACCCAGAGTATAAAATGTTTTCTAAAGAGTGTGGCCTATCCGTATTATTATTATGCATACATAATAATGTTAATACATGGACAAAGTTTTCGTATTTGACAAAGAGCAATGCGAAACTTTAATGCTTAAGGCTGATGTTGTGTCTGACTAAATAAGATTTATATTGCTTTCAAACTTAAACTGGATTTATACGTTTGCAGCTTTCAGTAAATAAATTTGATAAAGTTTAAGCAATAATTAGACTTTAGTTAAGCATAAAAATATTTGTAAATTACAAGAAATGCGGTGTAAAAGTAAAGATTATTTTTTTACTGTCAGTGACCTTGTCTCAAAAAATGGCGAAGTAATGTTCAAAATGCGTCATGAGATATCCGTAGCTTTTGGAGTCGATTAAAAATCAAAATGGCTGAACTTTGAATGGAAGGTACATTTTGTGAAAACTATGACACGGCTCGGAGCACTGTTTTTTATTTTTTTCGAATTAATAAACCAGGAATTTATCAGTATGTATGAAGTCCGATATCGGATTAAACCTCCAAAAGATATTACCACTTTTTGAACATTAAGTCACTTAAGTTAGTTGCCCTCGCTGTACTTGATCGTACCAGATATCCCACAGGTTCACTGTATTCGACAAAATATGAGTGGGCTAAATTAACGGTCTTAAAACAAAATTATTTAAGAATTACGCGTTATACTTATACCACACTATTTTATTTTATTTTTCACTTATACTTTTGGAAAACTTTTTGCGTCAATAAGCTAAAAATTTTGACAGATATTTTTTCCGAAAGTTTTATTATTTTGCGGTCATTATAGGAAAGGTAATCACTATTTTCCAAGAAACAATTAAAATTTGCTTCAGGGGGGGATGGTATGTTCTGTTTTAAATAAGTAGGCATGCTTTTATTTGCTTTTAGTTTGTTTCTTATTGTGCGTGAATTACGGAATTTAAAGCAGTTATAAAGCAAAGTTGTGAAAAATGTTCAGCAAGGTGACACAACGCCTAGAAGGTGTTTATCTCCAGGTGAACGCCATTTCGTATTACTAATGGAACATTAGTTTACGTTAAAAAAAATAACAAGGGCCCTTTAGTGTCTGTTTTGGCACTACAAAAACGAACGTCTGATGCTTGCTTAAGAAGACTTCGAAAAAAGAGTGAAGAGAAATTGGATAGACCATATAAAAAGGTTCGACAGCATTCAAAAACCTTTGATCTATCCCAAGGGATTAAACTATCGATTAGAAATATTGTTTATGATATGTATAAGTCAAAGGAATATGTTACCCTCAAAGCTATTCTAGAAAAGATAAAGGAAAAACAACTTTGCGATATTGGAATTACCAGTTTGTCCAAAATTTTTAAAAAAGATCGGCTTTAAAAATAAAAAAACGAACAACAGAAAAGTGCATTGCGAGCATTACAATATTGTGTCAAAAAGATGGAAATTTTGAAGAGATTACATAAAAAACAAAAAATCGGAATTGTCAAGGCAAGTTGTTTTTCTTGACGAAACAAGGGTATTTGCGCACGGAACTTCAACAAAATCGTATTGACAGGATAAATCGAAACATTGCTATTCCAGTACCGATGCAAGTAATGGAAAAAGATATATAATAATACATGCAGGCAATGAAGAAGGGTTTATTTTAAATGCCAGTTTAATATTTTCATAAACAAAAAAAATTGACTAAGGAAACCCTTCTTTAATTGTTTTGGATAATGCGTCCTACCATACGAGACTCGAAGAGAAATTTCCTACAAGCAGCTAGAAAAAAAAAGGAAATAAGAGAGTGGTTGTCAAAGAAAAACATAAACCATGAAAATTTATTTCTAATTGGTTTGTGGAAAACAATCATAACTTTGTTTTAGTGCTTTGGTTCCAAATTCCCAACATAGTTAAACCATTGTTCATCAAACTCATTCAATATCAAACACGGAATTCGTTAAACCTGTAATTTATCAGAAAATTTTTGGTAAATTAATTGCGCATTCGCCAATACCACAAGAACCGGAGGCGTACACCCAGGTGGCGCAGCGTCGTGGCGTTTTGATGCATTTGTCGCTATTACGCGCGCATACTTACAGGTTGCGTTGAATAGTTTGTGTATAAATGTCACTTGCATTCACCCTTCTTGCATTCATGTGGTATTGGCGAATGCGCAATCAATTTAGCAAAAATTTCTTGATAAATTACGGGTTTTACGAATTCCGGGTTTGATATTGTTTCTATGCTGAATCGTTCTTAAAGTACATTTGTTGTAAGAAGTCCGTTAAGCAAGAAAACCTCTTGAGCAGGTAAGTCGGTTCTCTTCTCAAACAATAAATTATATTTTTGGAGCATGACGAATTACATTTTCTAAATAATAGTAGTTTTTACATCTAGTGGCTTAAATAGTTCTTTTTTACAAGCGTTGGTTTAAATAACATGCGCAGACAAAATAATTTTTTTTGCATCGGTAATTAGGAATGTCATGGTTTGGGCATTTGTAAACAGTGCTTAAATCATTTAAAGTTATTAAAAAAATTATTAGGTAAAAAAAGATTATTTCTTAGCTTTTATAGTATTTAGGCAAATTAGTTTTACGAATTCTTTTTTATAAAGTTTTGGTTCTAAAAAAAACCGATATTGCAGTCTTGCGATAGAATGCATACTAAAAATAGTCTTCTTCTGCATCTGAAATATCATCCATGCTTTCAGAATCATTATCATCATGCGTAATAATTAACGGTCTTACTTCGTCCATAACCTGTTCTGTCTTATAAGATTCAAAAATAATTTTTTCCGTGTGTTCAATGCGTTTCCGCCATTCTTCTTTGCCCACTTTGCTAAGTGCCTTCTCCCACAACTTTATAACGCTAGGCTCACCGGCATGTTTGTCATAATAATTTTTGCTAATATCCCATACCAATTCAATTGCGTTGTAATGGCAATGGTATGGTGGTAATTTTAAAACTTGATGTCCATATTTAAGGGCTAATTCGTCAACAACATATTTTTTTTTAAATTAAATTAAAAATAAATTTTCATGGTTTATGTTTTTTTTTGTAGGAAATTTCTCTTCGAGTCTCGTATGATAGGACGCATTATCCAAAATAATTAAAGAAGGGTTTTTTCAGTCAATTTTTTTTGTTGATGAAAATATTAAACTGGCATTTAAAATAAACCCTTCTTCATTGCCTGCATGTATTATTATAAAACTTTTTCCATTACTTGCACGGGTACTGGAATAGCAATGTTTCGATTTATCCTGTAAATACGATTTTGTTGAAGTTCCGTGCGCAAATACCCATGTTTCGTCAAGAAAAACAACTTGCCTTGACAATTCCGATTTTTTGTTTTTTATGTAATCTCTTCAAAATTTCCATCTTTTTGCCACAATATTGTAATGCTCGCAATGCACTTTTCTGTTGTTCGTTTTTTTTTATTTTTAAAGCCCATCTTTTTTTAAAATTTTGGACAAACTGGTAATTCCAATATCCAATATATAAGTTGTTTTTCCTTTATCTTCTCTAGAATAGCTTTGAGGGTAACATATTCCTTTGACTCATACATATCATAAACAATATTTCTAATCGATAGTTTAATCCCTTGGGATAGATCAAAGTTTTTTGAATGCTCTCGAACCCTTTTATATGGTCTATCCAATTCCTCTTCACTCTTTTTTCGAAGTCTTCTTAAGGTCTGAAATGCCGCAAGCATCAGACGTTCGTTTTTGTAGTGGCAAAACAGACACTAACGGGCCCTTGTTATTTTTTTTAACGTAAAATAATGTTCCACTAGTAATACGAAATGGCGTTCACCTGGAGATAAACACCTTCTAGGCGTTGTGTCACCTTGCTGAACATTTTTCACAACTTTGCTTTATAACTGCTTTAAATTCCGTAATTCACGCACAATAAGAAACAAACTAAAAGCAAATAATGCCTACTTATTTAAAACAGAACATACCATCCCCCCCTGAAGCAAATTTTAATTGTTTCTTGGAAAATAGTGATTACCTTACCTATAATGACCGCAAAATAATAAAATTCTCGGAAAGAATATCTGTCAAAATTTTTAGCTTATTGACGCAAAAAGTTTTCCAAAAGTATAAGTGAAAAATAAAATAAAATAGGGTGGTATAAGTATAACGCGTAATTCTTAAATAATTTTGTTTTAAGACCGTTAATTTGGCCCACTCATATTTTGCCGAATACAGTGAACCAGTGGGATATCTGGTACGATCAAGTACAGCGAGGGCAACTAACTTAAGTGACTTACTGTTTAAAAAGTGATAACATCTTTTGGAGGTTTAATCCGATATCGGACTTCATACATACTGATAAATTCCTGGTTTATTAATTCGACAAAAATAAAAAAAGTGCTCCGAGCCGTGTCATAGTTTTCACAAAATGTACCTTCCATTCAAAGTTCAGCCATTTTGATTTTTAATCGACTCCAGAAGCTACGAATATCTTATGACACATTTTGAACATTACTTCGCCATTTTTTGAGCTAAGGTGACTGACAGTAAAGAAATAATCTCTACTCTTGCACCGCATTTCTTGTAATTTACAAATATTTTTAGCTTAACTAAAGTCTAATTATTGCTTAAACTTTATCAAATTTATTTACTAAAAGCTGCAAACGTATAAATCCAGTTTAAGTTTAAAAGCAATATAAATCTTATTTAGTCAGACACAACATCAGCCTTAAGCATTAAAATTTCACATTGCTCTTTGTCAAATACGAAAACTTTGTCCATGTTTAACATTATTATCTATACATAATAATAATATCGCATTTTGGTCCGGCAAACAAGGGCCTAATACAGTTCGTCGAGGGATAAAAAGATACTTTAGTCCAGAGGTTCATGTATTATTTTTCCTAAAAATATCAAGAAAATTAAGGCACTCTATCAAAAACAAAATGTCAAAATAATGTCGAGTGGTAGACCGTTTGGACTATATTGTATTTGAAATATTTGGTGGCCAAGGTATTTGTGGTGTAACAAATACAAGGTGTAAACAAAGCTTAGTTGACAACTAAACTGTTTGCATAAATCGAAAATTCCTATCGTTACACCTTAAAATGGACATTGAAGGTGCTGCTAAAAGGGCAGTTAATAAACTTTTGCCAGAAAAGTGTCGAAATATCTACGAACAATAATTCGAGAAGTTTAAAGAATGGTGCAAGTGCAAAAAATTCAAAACGACATCAACGAGAATGTTCTTTTTGCATATTTTTTTAAAGAATTTGATATTTTGAAATCAAAATAAGCAAAGCGCCCTCTAACCTAAAGTTCCCAACTATCCTAAGGCCCCCGATACCGTGGCAACTGCAGGTGTTTTGTCAACAAGGGCCGCAGTGGGGAAGAAGAGTATTTTTACGTTTTCTGACAGAAAATCATTCGAGGTTATGTTTGTCTTTCCAAAATATGTTTTCGGAAACATTGTTCTAAAACTAATATGAAACAACTCCGCGTGTGTGTTCGCCCACCGAAAATGGCCTAGCGCTGCGCCGGCATTACTTCGAGTTTATCAAACAACCAAGAGAACTTTACTGGCTCGCTGGCATTACTAGGAATTCGCATAGAAACAACAAATCACAACGCCTATAACGTCATAATTTTGTTTTTAATTTGATCCAATATTTTTTTTTAATTTAAATTATTGCGGAATAGTTATGTGCAAGTTTACTACTGAAATCTTGGAGGGCAAAGGATAGATTTTAGATCGCAACCTCAGTTTCAAAAACACACGGATACTTGATTATTAACAAAACAGGTCAGTAAAGCTCCATTTAGAGGTTGGAGAGACTTTTGTTAATCGTTGACGTTCCTGTTTAAAATAGAATATGATTATTTCATCTAGCGTCAGCAGCCGATTTTTTAATCTGGATGCTTTTTAAGTTAACCTGTTGTCCTAAAACCATCAGTGGTAGCAGCTAGCAGAAGTGTTTCCAATTCAATTACAAGTGCACTTGTAAATGCAACCTTAAATATTACACCCAGTTACTTTAATATATAGTTGGGAGGCGTATTTTAGCAAATAATTCTGCAGTAAAGGGTTTTCTTTTATTTTAGTATTATTAGTATTAGTATTTAGTATTAGGGAATATATTGATATCCATTGCATATTTTCGGATTCTTTAAGCGCATCAAGGGGCACATGTACTGCATTAGCAGAAACCGAGGCCCAAACATAATAGAAAAACTTATTTTTTTTTGTCTAAAAAATCAAAATAACCAAGCGGTCACATGAACCTATAGGGTTATTTGCACCGTGGTACGGTACAGCGGCGGTAATGATATTAGGGCAAGTTCGGGCTACAGCAACGCATTATGACTTACACGGACGCGTGCCGGACCGCACAAACCTTACGAAAAAAGCCATAGTAAAAAAAACTTATGTGCTTTAGCGGCGCGGAATGCGAAGTCAAAATAAGTAGCCTAACACCAAATTTTTGACCCGGTGCTAAAAAAGCTCTGGTGTCCCACTGTGGACAAACATAAATAAACTCTCCGCATTGGCATGGAAAACAAATGCAATGACGTAAAATTTTGCAAAAAAATCAGGTCGCCACAGTTAAATTAATTTTCCAATAAACCTTTACGTTAATAACAATTATTGGAAGAAGTAGGTAATACATATATATGTATATATATATATTTAATATTGTGTTATATTTTACCTTTGAGAGCTGGTGGAAATAATAATAGTAATAGTTAACGCTAGAGTATGTCTGCAAATTTTTAAGTTTTGATCAGAATATAAACGACGACTACTTTCCGTAGTTTTCGGACATAACCCCTTTTTTACATCAGCAGCCATAATAATAAAAGCTGATCTACATAAAATTTAATGAATTCTGATAAATTTGTCAATATTTGCCGTATTTAATACACGAAAACAATTAAAATAAATAAAAGTAATAGTTCTTTCACAGTCTCACAAATGATTTAAAAAATAAACTTAAGAACTGATTAAGAATACGTTATTTAGTCACGTGTGGAAACGTTGCAGAAAAAATCGTAACTTTTTTAAGATCTACCTAATTACGAGTCCGTTTTTGAGGTTTTCCATTTCCGTGTAACAGGAGCACTGCAAAGTTCATTTTTCTTACTGAAACGTGCTTTTCGTCTTCTGCTGTGTGGTTTATAAGGGATTACAGATCATATTTTGCTACCTTATTTTGACAAGTCACCTGCAAATTTGGATTAAGTCAAGATATTATGGAAACCTGCTTACAGTAGATTGATGTCTTGATTATATTATTTCTTTTTATATTTTTCTACTTAAGCAAACACAAATGCAATTTTCTAAAAGTTCGTGAACCATCAAGGAACCACCAAACATCAATAATTCTTTTTTAAGTTATATGTTATATAAAACTTTTTTTTTATACAGGGTTCCAAAGATTTTTCTTAGGGATATGATTTCAATAAATCAAACAGAAATGGCATAGAAAGTTCTGCACGCACAAAAGAAACAGGTATATTGAGCAATGGTGCCAGTTTGTTATTATCTCCGGACTGCTTTCATGAGAAAAAAATTGTCGCCACTCTTTCACTGTGAGCATAAATCATAGTTGCAATAATAACCGTTGACAAGATGTCTGCAAATTTCGCTAGATGGCGGCCGCACCATGAGATGATCGAGGAAAAACTGGGATACACAGGCATTGCATTTTTATTTCCTTTCGAGTCGCTTCAGTTTCGTAAATTTTGTGTTTTTAAAATGCCGTATACTCGAGAGGAAAAGATTTTTATTATTAAAACCTACATAAAAAGTGACAGTGCGGACGAGGTCATTGGGCTTTTTGTTTTTGCGTTTCCAGATCGACCGGTTCCTGTGGCACAAACTGTCTACAACATTTATCATCGTTTTGAAAGTTACGGGTGCATATATGGTTGCAGAAAGTGTTACCACGACGGCGAAATACCAGAGCATCCCGTTCTTCCTAACAAGGGGGAACGAGACGAAATGGTATGCGCTTACGTTGAGGCACATGAACCATGTTCGACGAAACCGATTGCGGAGGCACTGGATATTCCCAACAGTACTTGCCAATGGATCCTAAAAAAATACGGCTACAAGTCGTTTAAGATTGGGAAGTCGCAGGAATTGCAACCAGGTGATTATTTTCACCGGTTAGAATATTGTGAGGTTATGAGGGATAAATGTGACAGGAACGAAAATTTCCTATCAAAAGTTTTGTTTAGTGACGAGAAGACATTTGAACTTCATAGCTCTCACAATCCACAAAATAGCCGCTATTGGTCCCGCGAAAATAAACATCTGCACGCAAGTGTTAGAACGCAACATCCTCAAAAATTAAATGTTGGGAGTGGTATTGTCGGGGATCATATTATTGGACCCTTTTTCATTGAAGGGAATTTGAATAGCCAAAAATATGTTGATCTTCTCCGACACCAGGTTTTACTACGTTTGAGGGAACTCAACATAAATTTGGACGAATTGTGGTTTCAGCAAGATGGCTGTTCATCCCACAATTCACGCCAGGCTACAAATTACCTTCGTCAGGTATTTGGTGATAGAATTATTTCCACGTATGGAAATATCCGATGGCCACCTCGATCACCAGATCTTGCGCCAAATGACTTTTCCCTTTGGGGTTGTTGGCACGACAAAATTTTCCAACAACCTCACTTACGGCCTACAACTATACAAGAGTTGAGGGCGAAAATTTTGGAGTCAGGCAACCCTATCACCCCTGAAATGTTGGGTGCTACGCGCCAAGAGTTTTACAATAGATTGGGATATTGTGAGGCTCAAGAAGGGGACAGATTTGAACATCTAATCTAATTAAAAATTAGATGTTTTCAGGTCCAAATCACAGCTTGTTTTTGCTCAAAGGAGGCGGCAGGGTCCATTATTTATGATACTGAGCGATAAACTCGTGAGGTTGTTAACATTAGAAAGAAATATCTTCGCTTTTAATTAAATTTATTTCCATTCTGTTCTACTAGTGACATCTATCCGGAAACGGCCAAACCATGCAGCTAGCACCAGCAGCCAAAGAAATCAATAAACGGCGTTGTTTTTCCTGCAGAGTTTTTGCTTGTCATATTATTGATTTTAAATAAAGCTGGTCCTACACTACATTTGATATTTTCGAGGTGTTTTATGACATGGTCTCGAAACATATAGCGAACCAATTCTTCAAAACTAGCGGGAGGGTAAAAGCGAAAAATAAGGGGCTGCCAATATTTGTAACACCCAAAAAGGGGTGGAAAGATTTATTTTGCTCTGTTTCTTTAGAAAAAACGTTTTTTTACGAAAAACTTGAGCTCTGCCATTTTTTTTTATTTTTTTCTTCAACTTTCTCGAAATTTTCGTCATACCGTAGAAAAAAATTATTTCCCCCATGGTCATACTCTACTTTTGTTCGAAAAAATTTAGAAACAGAGACGTGATCAGTTTTCCTAAAACGGGGGATCTTGGTTTCGAATGAGAAGTTAAAGGGCGCCGTAGGCAAAAATTTTTCATTTATATTAACCGAATGCAAAAATGTAAGAAAAACAAAACACGAAATAAAAATGGCGCAGCTTACAATTGTTTTTCAAAAATTACGTAATTTCGAGAACGCAAAGAAATAGGTCTAAGGAGTATAATTTTTAAGAAAAAAATATCAATTTTCTCGCCCTCCTCCACTGGGACTACAGGGGCCAGGCACAAATTATGTCATGATCATAGGGGGAGGGAGATTACAAAACGTTACGTAGGGGGGAGGGGGGTTTTCGACAGCGTTTGAATTTGTGCATTGCAGTTTTTTTTTTGGGGGGGGGGGTTATGGTCTTGAAATCGTTATGTTATATTAGGGGAGTGGCGTGCCAAACCGTTACAAAACATTACATAGGGAGGGGGTCAAAAATTGGTAAAATCACCGTTACGGAATTTGTGCACGGCCCCACATCTGACTGTTCCTCCTTTTTAATTTCGAATCAAAGTGCAAAACCCGGGTTGGACGTTCGAAGGCGTCAACCCATCCTATTTGCTTGATAAAGTTTCTACGGAAATATCTCAGTCGATTTCTTCGGCCGTGTATGAACGCTTTAGGTTAGGCATTTGCATGTATCTCAGTCCCCAGCCTGTAAACAGTGCGTAAGGACAATGGTTACAAAATGAAAAGCCGAAAAATAGATTTTTTTAAGATATCTTTCATCAGTTTGGTATTAAAGTCGAGCAAAAACAATTTTTATTCCAGTTCTAAAAGTATGAAAATGGAAAACATTAGAAAACAACAACGTGGAATGGATTTACTACGTGTAAGATGTAGTGACAACATCGCCCCATGCCCATCCTTTTCTGCCTAATGTGCTTTTCCGTTTGTCTGCGTCTTATACACGGCTGCTTGGCCCCCTAAGGATTTGCTTAGGAACCCTGTATAAAGAAAATACTTAGCCGGTAAATAATTTTTCCGGGTTACCCATGTAACATTTTTGGGCTTTGCTAATGAACCATTATTTAAATTTTTTTTATTTTGTTTTGATTTTTAAACTGTTTTGACATTCGTAGAAAATATAAATTTTGCTCAAAATGTGCAAAGTTGTGTTTTCCCTGCGGTAAATGGCTTTGCGCATGTGTTAGTACTTAATTTTAATTTTTATTGAAAGCACAAACAAAACTATTTATAATAATTTTGTTTCCAAGCAAGTGTACAGGAAAGTCTGCAATCTTAGAAAACGTTAAATTTTATCCGTGAGCAGACATTTTTCCGCACATGTGTGGAAAAGTGTACGATGACGATAACCGTCACCATACTTTTCCGCACATGTGTTGCAAAGAACTTTTCCACATATGTGCGAAAAAGCAGTTTCGTTCGATTTTTTCAAAATGAAAGACCAATTTTTACAAAAATTAATGCAATTGATCAGTGTTCGTAAGAAAAGTAGCGTACACAACTCGATAGAAAGTAACTTTCTTACACTCGCACTGTTGTTTAACTCGGCCAGCGCCTCGTTAAAAAAATTCAGGCTTGTGTGAAATTTTTCACTTTCTTTTCTTCGTATGTAATATACTATTTCCGCACACCGGGAAAGTGCTTTGCGTAAGCAAAATCGTGCAGTCATTGAAAAAGATTTAAATGATTATATTATTCATTGTTTTACCTACGTATCTGTATTTTGAGGTTGAGTGTTTATGCCACATTAACGCGGATGACTAAGACAAAATTTTATGCATAATTTATTTTGACTTGTATAGTGGCGTTATCTTCAGTGCTAAATTTGGAGTGGCACTAAACTTTTTTACTTCCCCGATGCATATTGTACTAAGTAAGTAAATTGCTATGGAACAGAGGTGCAATGCTTAACAAAACCAGTGACGGTCCCAGCCATTTTGAAAGAGGGGCGGTTTCAATACAAAACATACTAGAATAAAACCCTGGCTTTCATGAGAAACATATCAATATATGCAAATAAAACTTAGTTACTTCAAGCGCGGATTTGATCTCAAATCTAAGGGGAGGGGGTACCTAGATTTTAAGTCGCTTATGAAATAAGCTTGTTTATTTAAAAAAATGTTTAAATGCGCCTTTGAGAATTTTTTAAGAAAATTGCATTAAAAAATGTATTTTTTTATTTTAAATTAAACTAAAATTGTAACTGTATCAATGGTTTCAAAGCGCAGCGGGCGAAAATTTTTAAGAGAATGACAATATCAATATCAAAGGTGATATAGATATAGATATATAGTGCCGCAATTTATGCCCTACTTTTGATTTTCTAAATGTTTTCATAAAAAATTTAAAGCCAGGGTACGGGGGGTTATATACCTTTCTATACCCCTGAAATCCACGCTTGAGT
Organism: Oxystoma pomonae; assembly: GCA_963921995.1. Classification (NCBI taxonomy): domain Eukaryota; kingdom Metazoa; phylum Arthropoda; class Insecta; order Coleoptera; family Brentidae; genus Oxystoma; species Oxystoma pomonae. The sequence goes on along the minus strand of OY998169.1, from coordinate 78,248,294 downwards.
AATTACGTATAATTTTTCAGTTATAAAAAACATAAGTAACAAACAAACCACAAACAAAACCTACCTAATTATCTAAATACTTTTGTTTTGAGGTTTAAAAAGATTTTTAAGTTGAAACGTTACAACGATCAAAAGATCTTGAGAGGAAAGAACGAAATTTCAAAATTGGACGAGTGTCCCACAAGGAACACACAAAAGTCCAAAGCGAAAAGGGAAACAATTAAATGATGTTTCGCCCGGGGTGACTAGCGTGGGCTCGTCAGTGGATTCACTAGTCACCCTCAATCCAGGCATCATTTAACACCATCGCACACTCTGAGTTCCAACTCTAAAACACTCACAAATAGGCATCGTTCCGCATGGTACTTATTATAAGTCGCCTGATACGGGTTCGTCCTGGCGTGACTAGTGAATTCACTGACGAGCCCACGCTAGTCACCCCGGGCGAAACATCATTTAATTGTTTCCCTTTTCGCTTTGGACTTTTGTGTGTTCCTTGTGGGACACTCGTCCAATTTTGAAATTTCGTTCTTTCCTCTCAAGATCTTTTGATCTTTTCTTTTTTAGATTCTTTTCGGTTGATGTAACTGATTTGGAAGTTTTAACTTCTTGTTTTAATTGTCTTAGGAGCATATTCCTATTGGAAAGATTAACACGCCAGGACGAACCCGTTTCAGGCGACTTATAATATAATAAGTACCATGCGGAACGATGCCTATTTGTGAGTGTTTCAGAGTTGGAACTCAGAGTGTGCGATGGTGTTAAATGATGTCTGGATTGAGGGTGACTAGCGAATCCACTGACGAGCCCGCGCTAGTCACCCCGGGCAAAACATCATTTAATTGTTTCTCTTTTCGCTTTGGACTTTTGTGTGTTCCTTGTGGGACACTCGTCCAATTTTGAAATTTCGTTCTTTCCTACCAAGATCTTATGATCTTTTCTTTTTTTGTCAATATGTCTGTTGATATACAGCAATGCTAAGCCTGTCAGACGAATTTCCGTCACAGTGTTTTTAAGTATATACTTATGTTTTCAATATTCTGAGGCATGAGAAGCTTCTTTCTGACGAAACATCAGTTACTGGAAAACATCCAAAAATGTTTTTATTAACGGAAAAATACCACCACACTTGTTCGTTGCCTCGAAAACGTTATCAGGTATGTTTTGATTTAAGCTTTTGCCTACTTCTGACCAATATTGTTTCCAAATACTGACTTCTCCCAATAAAAGATTAAGAATTTCTGTTTTGGAATAATCAAACAGTTTACAGTATTTAGAAACGATTTTAGTTAATTTGGTATGAATATGTTCAGGTAAAAATACTTTTTTATGTCCAATTTTCGCGTTAAGCACGTCATGCGTTTGTTTATTCTTGGTATGACGAATTGAAGGTCAAACTGTCCCAAAATATGGGGGGTTTCTAGAATGTCTTTAGGCTGTCGCTAGATACTAGCGACAGACTTTCAAAGCGGTTAAATCAATGCTGTGAGTTAAAATAAAAATTTTAAATACAGGCTACTAGTGACAGATCAACGAAAATGGTGCAAAAAAGTGAGGTTAGAAATCACTGTAATCTGTATGTAGTCGCTTGTATTTTAAATAGTGCAACAAAGGAACTTTCTGCAATTTCTCGTTTCTTCTTTAAGGACTTCAGCGTTACCACCAGCATCTTTGTTGTCTATTTTTTTGGAGCAAAGGTGGGAGGCGATCGCCCCGACAAAACGAACTGGATCGCATGCCTTAAGATGTACGGTGTGTCCAAAATTCGATGGTTTTGGGGGGGATCGGGTACTTCTAGAGGAGATTCGACCCCCATTTACGAGGCTCAAATTTCAAGAAAATATTTTTGGTAGAAGCCGCATTTCAATATGTCACCCCGTCTTCGAGTTACAGGGGCTTTTTGAAAAGTCTTCATTTTGGGATAGGCCCTATAACTTTTTATTTATGAAAAAATCTTTGTAGAGTTAATTGTATTTTGTTGTGTTTAAACTCGAATCTAATTACCAAATCAGATTTCATGATTCACTTTTTTAATTTCCTGCCAAACGATTTGCCTCTTACAGAAATCGGATAAATATTTGTCAAGTTATTAAATATTTTCCATGAATCCTATAGTAGGATGTGATAAAGGCGACACGCCACAATATTAAAAAATCTACACGGAAAAAAAGCTCTTCTTGGAACAAGATTATTAATCTTGATCCTAGAATAGCCTCATCTTCGATATCCTCAACTCTAGTTATTCTTTATCCAAGTAATATCCTATTCTTAAATATAATGAATGATTAGCGTTGAGACAAGTGTAATTTATATGATAATTCAAATATAGGTCTATAGTTATTTTAAGACAATGTGGTTTTTTACTTTAAGCGGTAAGTATACTTAATTCAAATTTTTTCTTTGCTTGTTTCCAACACTGCTTTCGGTTTTATTGATGTCACATGCTAGTCGAATGAAAATAAAATGTTTTTAACGTAAAAGTAACTGTATTTCAATCATATAATATTTTATAATTATTAAGAAAAAATTATATTTACCTCAAATAGTTCTTATACTTGACTGAAACCGACCTTATATTTCACTTAACACCAATTGTAATTAAAACAAAAGTAGCATATACATAATATATGCTAATATAAAAATGTTATTTACTATAACGTAGCGTAAGCCCCTCACTTGCAAAATAACCTCCTATAACCATGCTGATTCAGCCGCGCAGCAGAATCAAATCAACAAGATTATTGGATACAAATTAAAAAGGCTCATATTTCCATAGGAGGATTATGTGGCGTACTTCCAGTGCCGAGTTTCTGCGGCTCACGCATATATCAGAAAACTTCCGCAAGCTGCCAGCGAGATGTTATGACTACAATTTCGAACCGACTCTCGCGACAGCACGCTCTGAAGCGCTCTTGCAAAAGAGGCAGTCAGGACCGAGCCAAACAACAGGTGCTGTCGCCACTTCATCCACACATCTTAACAACCGTGGGTATATATAATGATACTCGGTTTCTCCTATTAATATAAGGGAATTATTTAACTTTTTAGGCGTTTATAATAATCCGAACCTGTAAACTAAAGATATAGGAATATAGTTTTACCTATATTAAATGATAGATGTTGAGATAAAAACCTGAAACTGAAGGCCATTAAGTCTTTGTTGCCCCCATACCAAACAACAAAGAGGGATAATGGATTAGCCAAGCGGTCTTACGGTGCGATTCGATATTGGGACATCTCTTGTTTTTAGTACAGCTCTTCTTATTTTAAAAATAACTAAGGCGTTATAGCAATAATAAGAGGACTTGATCCAAATTAAACCTTTGTAGTTAAACTAAGTTTAAAGTATGATTCAATCAATTCGTAACATATTTTAGGTCAAGATTTATCTTTTTCTTCTTGTCACAAGTTTTTTGTCGACATGGTTTTAATATGTTTTCGCTTTCAAAGAAGAATTTCTGGTTTTGGTCCAAGTAAAATACCTGTTTTTTGAAAGAATAATAAACTCTTATCGGTTTACCTCTAGAAGTTATTTGATTTAATAATAGCCTTGGTTTTGATTTAAATTACCGCTTCTTCTTATTTAAAGTATATTTGGATTCTATTTAAGTATAGGAGCCTTCGTAGATCAAGAATAGGTAATTGCTTTATTCTAATAATCCCTATTCTTATACTAAGAATAATATACTTAAAGCAAATGTAATTTTTCAAGAATAGAGCTATTCTTAAATATAAGATAGATTTTTTTCCATGTAGAGTGGTTTGGTTGAAAATCTGAGCATAAAATGTTACAGGTATAATAATTTATTATTGATATAATAGTCGGCTCTGTATTCAGTTAAGAAGCCAAATCGTTTTTTACTTCTTCATAACAAATTATTTTTACCATCTCAGATTGACAGCCATGGCAATCTAGATTGTCCTAATAATGTGGCGTGCCGCTTTTATCACAGCCTACCATATGATTTATGGATGATATTCAATAACTCGACAATTATTAATCTGATTTTCTTAAGACGCACATCGTTTTGACAGAAATTAAATAAGCATTCAAAATATAAAAAAAATTGGGGTGTTCCATAAGAAAAATACCAACTTTGTGTTATATGTCAAAAACTAAAATTGACTCATGAAATCTGATTTAGTAATTAAATTCTAGTTTAAAAAGTCTACCAAAACGCAACAAACACGATGAAGATATGTTCATAATGCTCAAAGTGCATCCAAAATGTGACATATTAAAATGCGGTCTTTACCAAAAAGCTTGTCTTGAAACTTGAGCCTCGGAAAGGGGGGTCGAATTTTCTCTGTCTCCTCTCGAAATCCCCCAAAATTATCGAATTTTGGATACCCTGTATAAAGAAGTGACAGTGGTGGCCCCCATTCGTCAGCTCACTGCACAATCGCAGTTCTAATATCACAAGCGAGACATTTCTCAGTTGTTACGTGCCTCTACCCGGCATGCAGCGCAGTTCACAGTTCTTTCTTTCCAGTTCTGACGTCACAATTGCATTTCTGACGTCACAAGTGAGAAATTTTTTAGTTGTTACGTGCCTCTGCCCGCCAGCGCAGGTTACAGTTCTCACAGACTCCCCATTTCTTTTCATTACTTTTTAAAAACTTAAAAATTGGCTTCGCTGAACATGTTACATGAGATGTTTGTTAAAAACAATTGTCTGGAATTAATTAGTTTGGAAGTTAACTGTCAGCTGGCTATACATAAACCGCTTTACTTCCATTTATAATTTGTTTTGTTGTGCCGCTAAAATATAAAGTAGAAAAATAAACAAAAATTGTTTACTACGTGAAAAACTTTTCTAACAACAAGTTTTGTATACCTAGCTTCCTACTTTCAATATAGAAACTTTTCATTCGTGAATTTTCCAGACTTGATTGCGAACTGCCTTTATTGTATATTTGGACGACTCAATCGGGTAATGAATCGTTTCAAAAGAGAAATAAACGAAAGGGAAAAGTTTGATTTAAAAATTACCTACCTATAGAAAAGCGGGTACGTCGTAGATATCCTACCTACTCAATTCAATAAAATATATTAGCAATAATCCGTTCATGTTTTTAAATGTATTTAAAAAATGGTATGATACTGGCAAAAACTTGTTTTACTGTAGGTCGACAACCTTTAATGTTTTAGAAGAAAATTTCTCTATCTTTTTAGATGAAATTTTCACTTGTCCACTCCTTGGATTCCTAGACTGCAAAGGTGCCTGTATTTAGCTGAAGAATATACCCACCCATTATTCAAATTATTAGGAATTTATCGAATACCAGTCAATCAAAAATATTTTTGGTTTTCTATTTAATTTTGTTGGTAATTATCAATAATATATCCGATTAAGCTACAAACTTTCAGTCACGGAATAAAAAGTGCTATTTTTTATACCTTCAGCAAAAATATGATATTAGTAACTGTCTGCAGCATGGCTTTTTTGGTTAACAATGCAAAAACACTTTTTTTTTATCACGGTGCAAAAAAAGATTTCTGTCCGTTTTTTACCCAAAATTCAAAAAATTACAAAAAAATTATTTAAAAACATCATTAAAATATCAAATTGTCAAAAATTAAAATGTCGCAACAATGAACGTCACCGAGTAAAAGGGCACATCGCTATGAAAACCATTGTTATTTCATTTACCAGCCGCCTTGATTTATAGTGTAAAGATGGTGTGTTGCGAGAAGTGCTCTTCGTTTGAGATTTTTAAAAATATTTTCCTGTTTTTCTTGGATTTTTTGATAAAGGTATTAAAAAAATAGTGTTAACAACTCGCGGCTAAACTATGCTTTATTTTTAGTAGCGCTTTTAAATACCTCGCTGCGCTCGTTATGTAAACCGACGCGAAGACTGTAATAAAAGCAATATTTTAGCCACTAGTTGTGAAAACTACCATAAACCTCTTCTATGTTTTAGCATTTGGTTAAAATAAATAAAGGAATAACGAAGATAATCCTTAAAGATGACATTTTACTTATATTATATATCGTCGAGATCCCCTTACGAAGAACTAAAATACTGTGTTATCGCTAGGTTTATTTTAAATTGTTCTTTTCATACTTGGAGGAAGCTGAAAGCAGCTTACACAAAAATATTAAATTACATTTTAAATATAATTTAGACTTATTTTAAACTAAAATTAGACCTTAGCTATACAGGGTGTGTTACACTTTTTGTTAAAAGACACAAAACTTTTCGAATCCCCTAGTGTTACAATTTTAAAAATGTAGCAATTAGTTTTCGAAATATTCACGAACTAAATAAACTCAAATTGTACAGGTAAAAATTGAATTATATCGGAAAATCTCAAAAAAATATTATATTACACACCAAGAGACTAAAGTGTAACTTTTTAGCCCGAGGCGAAAAGATTGTAGCCCGACCGAAGGGAGGGATACAATTTGTCGGGCGATAAAAAGATACTTTAGTCCAGAGTTTTATATATTATTTTTCGCACTTCTTTATTATTTTTAACAAAAAAATATTACAGTAAAAAATCAAGAAAATAATGGCACCTTATCAAAAAATAAATGTCAAAATAATGTCCGGTGGTAGACCATTTGGACTATATTCGCAAAGTGTGCGAAAGATTGGTATTTGTGGTGTAACAATTGCAAGGAGAAAACAAAGCTTAGTTAACAACTAAATATTTTTGCATAAATCATTAAATCGTGTCGCTAAATCTAGAAATTGTCATTGAAGATGCTGCTAAAGCGGCAGTAAATGAATTTTTGTCAGAAATGTCTCGGAATATCTACGAAAAACAGTTCTAGAAGTTCAAAGACTGGTGCAAGTGCAACAATATTAATGCATCAAAGACATTCAAATCGTTCATCCATATCCAATCCATATCCATATCAAACAAAAAACAGGTATCTGACCAAATTTTTAAACAATGCTCTGAAACAGTAGTCAATGAAGATGCATTAACAAAAAAAAAACTCAATTTGAGAAAAACAGCCTAGCTACTCAAGAGATTTTTGGTACCTCAAGCACGTCAAGATTTCAAAACAAAGAGCTGAGTGATATTTGGTTAACTTCGCCCATTACAGAGGAGTTATTATAAACGTTAACGTTAATAACAATTATTGCAACAAGTAGGTAATATTTATGTAGGTAATATTGGTGTAGATTTTTAATAAAAAAAATTAAAAAATAAAACACTTGTTTACGTCACTTTTTTCTTTAGTTCATTAGGGACTAAAAGTAGCAATTTTGTCCCTGAAATGAGAAACTGAAGTAAACACTTTAGTTTTTCGTCTCCTTGTATATGATAAATTATAAAACTTTATAAACTTTACTCTTATTTAATATTTTTTAGTAATCTGTGGCCAAAGTCGTATTGGGAGGATCTCTTGTGCTTTCAGTTAAAATAACCAGCATAAGGGCACAGCAAACAAATCATCAGATTTGAGAGAGAAAAATATAGGAGACACAGTAGATAAAAATATGAAATGGATGTTTCGCACTCCACGCTATATGGCAATCCACCCACAATAAGTTTTCTTTTGGAGTGAATGTATGGCAAACATTTTAAGTGAATATAGGGACTAGCACCAACATATTGCGTAAACGCAACGTACGTTACTCAAATGTGATACGACCCGTAATTTTATAGCCAAGTGCGTTCAGTGTAAGCAAGAGAAGCATTGCTTCTCCTAGCAAATCACAAAGCTCAAATGAAATGAATAGTTAAACAAATTATAAACTGACATGCCAAGACTGTAGAGTTGTGCAACTGTGGGGTGTATGCAATTAAGTATGTGTTTCGGACTTTAATTTTCTATATTTTATTTATACACGCCGTTTAGATCAGTACAATCTCTGATCGTCTTCAGGTGCAAAAAGAGGGGCTTCCAAATATTTGGAATTTCAATACTGTCCTCTTCATTCGGTGCCTAAGGCTAACAGATAGTAGTCTTTTCATCTTCGCCTAAGTATGATTCACCACACTTACAAGAAACTTCGTAAATGCATTCCTTATTTTGTTTGTTCTCCGGTTTTGTTTTACTAAGAAGGCTTCGTAAATTGTATTATTGGAATTAGAAGCTGTTTTAATATTAAAGTTGTTCGCTACTCTTCGAATTTTCTCTGATATTCTAATTGTAAGGAATGCATTCTCTGTCCTGTTTGCTGAAATTTATAAATTATTATCTGTTTTAATTTTAAGGCTGTAACCATTCTGCTATAGATCTTTGTTAATGTTTCTAATTTCGATTTCCAAGTCGTGAGAATTGTTACAAATTTGAACGCCTTTGTTATACAAAGTTCTTATTATGCCCTTTTTGGTTGGAGCAGAATGATTTAAACCTTAATTTAAATATTGTCTTGTGCAAGGGTTTACGATAGACTGTTGTTATTATCATATTATTTAGGTGGTGAAGAAATTCTGAAAGTTGTTGAGTATTCCCGGTCCAGACAATAAAAGTATCATCAACAGATCTCAGCAAGAGCTTAGGTTTATATATTGCGGTATCAACTGCGTGTGATTTGAACCAATCCATCGGGTCCTCAAACAAAAGATTTAAGAATATTAAAGAAATGGTTGGAATTTTCTACAAATGAATGAAACGGTCTTGCCTGCAAGAGGCTGAATAATTTGTATGAGGTGTACGTTTTGTTAAAAAAGGGTATCTTTCCAAATTTCATCGCATGTTGGTGGCGTGATAGGAACAATGTAAAAACAATAGAGCATTAAGGTTGGGTAATACAGGAGTATTAATGTTGGTTGACACGAGGTGACGTAATGTAGGAAAACAACAAGTGCGCCTGAGCATGATCCCCATAACATACGTTGCGCAATACGGTCGACGTAAGCTTACGCCACTTTCCGTATGTAAAAGTATAAAGAAAGAGCAATAAAGTTGGAATAATCTAATATTTAATCCACAGCTTCACTTCTTTGGCACTGACTTTGATTTCCCTCTATGTCGTGTACACGAAAAATCCCGCATACACTTATAACCCACTAAGGCTGGACTTCCATTAGCTTGTTTTTCGCGTGGATAAAAATAAAAGCAAGCTAAATGTGTGTTGCGCCAAACACTATTTTCAGCTCCCTCTATGTGAACAGTAGATATCTAAGAAGAATATTACCTATAGCTGTAGTCGTTATATTTTTTTTTGTCCTTTCATTTATTTTGATATAGAGGGAGATATAGGTCACCGGTAAGAAAGACACTATGGGTTAAGCATAATGACCGTACCATACGTTGCCTTGAGGTACGTTGCGTTATGTGCTAGCCTTAGTGCTTATATAATAATATAATTCATCGTCGAAACGTATCCCGCTTTCCACAAAAATCTTTGTTTGTTTTCAAAGGAAAGTTGAACTAGCACTTCCTTTCCAGATGGTTTGTAAGTCATCATTTTCTAAGAAATAGTTTCTTTAGGACTGATTTACTAAATTTTTTTCCAAAAAAAAAATAACAACGTTGGGTTAGTATAATCATAACCCGAGCACCACTTTAGGTTCAGTAAACCAGTTCTAAAGATAAATAGGTAAGGTGTTACCTATATGGCCTTAAAAATCCTTCATAATTAGTATTACTACGCTAGTACGAAAATAGACCAAGTATTGGCTAATTTAACAACAAAATTTTTGAATAATAGAATCATAGATTTCTCCAGGGTGAAGCAGTTGAATCATAGTAGGTAGAAGGAAAGAAAGTCCTGTATGCTTCACAAATATTTTATTTCATTAAACATGAGGCATTTCGATTTTTTCTTTAAAAAATCATTTTCAAGTGTGCATTCTGTAATACAATAAAGAAACGAGTGTTTCTAAATTAAATTTAAATAAATAAATAAAAAAAAGTACTTACAAAACGTCAAAAATTTAGGACACAAACTACACATAATTAAATTAATAAATAAAACATGTCGGACAATTAAAAACAACTTAGTCAAACATACACTAACAACAAATTTAAAAAAAGACACAGGAAACGAGAATAATAATAAATAAAATTCGAAACGAAACAACGAGCGGCATCTAAAAATTTAAAAACTAATTAAAAAATATAAATAATAAATTTATAAAATAAACAAATAAATAAAAATCGAGACGGATAAAAAAAAACTATTTAAAATTATTGATAATTTTAGCTCTCTTTATAGTGTGCGTTGCTTGGTTCATTCAAACTGACAGATGTAGGATCATTTTCCAACTTCGCTGTTTCAAAATTCTCCAAAAAATTCAATTTCCTGCCCTTGCCTTGTGAGCATCATGTAACATTTTAAAGTTATTTTCCAAATTAAAAGTGTGACCCGTCTCTCGCAAATGCATGCCAAACGACAAACGCTTATCGGATGGTGATTTTTGAGAATTTCAGTGTTTTCGAACTCTAACACGAAAACTGCGTCCAGTTTGACCAACATATTTTGCAGAGCAAGAACCACAAGCAAGCAAATAAACACCACTCTTTTTTCAAGTTGGGACTGCAGTATCTTTTAATCTGGAAAACAAACTTTTAAGGTTGAAGAAAGATTTATATACTTATTTGATATTATTATTCAAAGAATTACGAACATCACCCACTTTTAAAGAGATATCTCCCAGGTAAGTTAATTTTATTAAATGTTACCCTTAATGATGGATATTTGACGTTCTGTAAGTTCTCTTTTTTATTTTTTTATTTAAATTTAATTTTCAAACACTCGTTTTTTTTTATTGTATTAGAGAATGCACACTTGAAAATGATTTTTTAAAGAAAAAATCGAAACGTGTCGTGTTTAATGAAATAAAATATTTGTGAAGCATACAGGACTTTCTTTCCTTCTACCTACTAAAAGTTGTAAAATTAACTCTGTGTTTCAGAGTTCCATTGTTTTATTTTATTTATACAAGACGTTTCGATCAGAGATCGTACTGATCGAAACGTCATGTATGCATAAAATACAGACAATGGAAGTCTGACACACAGAGTGAATTTCAAATACATCATTGTCTCAAACTTTCAAACAAACAAAATTTGTACCGTGTTTTACTTAGATTCAGGGAAATTGAAAAATATATTAGAGAATTATTATTCCCTACTTTGGCCAATTGTTGTTGGTAATATATATTTAAATCTAAACTTTAACTTAAACGGCTCGCCTCTGCAAATAGTAAATGAGTTTGCCTATCTTGGGGTCACCTTTTCTAAATCATCTCTTTTAGAGATATGGCGGGACGTACTGTCGAAAAAGCAAATTAAACCATAGGCTCGATAATGTCTATTATGTCGGCAGCAAAAACCATCTGCTGGGCATCTAAAGTCAAACTATTCGAATCTATTGTGTTACATTCTTTATCTGGATGTCTACCGGTTTGGGGACCAAGGTACTACGATATTTTAGACAAAATCCAAACCACTTTCCTAAAAAGGTTGCTGCATCTACCTCGAAGCACCGCGCCAGCAATAGTCAGGTTGGAGGCAGGCTTCACCCAATTTCTAATATTTAAACTTTGCATACATTTTTTGCTAAAGTTATTGACGATTGACGAAACTTTGCTAAATTCGTCAAAAGCAACTCATTGAAACCGCAGAGTCGAAATATAACTGGCTAACGCAGGTCAGGGCATGGTTTAACGAGATAGGCTATCGAGAACTATTTGATAACTTTGATGCAAAATCATTTAAACAAAACCAAAAACTTTACTCTCTGCATTTTAAGAGAGATGTTACGTTAGGGATAAATGGATTGCTGAAAGATCAACGTACACACTCTTTTACTCCAACTTTCTTTTTACCAAAAATTCTTCAGTATATCTTGCAATGCACCTTCCTATGTATACAGGGTTCCTAAGCAAATCCTTAGGGGGCCAAGCAGCCTTGTATAAGACGCAGACAAACGGAAAAGCACATTAGGCAGAAAAGGATGGGCATGGGGCAATGTTGTCACTACATCTTACACGTAGTAAATCCATTCCAGGTTGTTGTTTTCTAATGTTTTCCATTTTCATACCGTTAGAACTGGAATAAAAATTGTTTTTGCTCGACTTTAATACCAAACTGATGAAAGATATCGTAAAAAAAAATATTTTTCGGCTTTTCATTTTGTAACCATTGTCCTTACGCACTGTTTACAGGCTGGGGACTGAGATACATGCAAATGTCTAACCTAAAGCGTTCATACACGGCCGGAGAAATCGACTGAGATATTTCCGTAGAAACTTTATCAAGCAAATAGGACGGGTTGACGCCTTCGAACGTCCAACCCGGGTTTTGCACTTTGATTCTAAATCAAAAAGGAGGAACAGTCAGATGTGGGGCCGTGCACAATTTACGTAACGGTGATTTTACCAATTTTTGACCCCCTCCCTATGTAATTTTTTGTAAAAAAAAAACTTTTCACTTATTTTCATTCCAAATTTTCTTAGTTTCACACAAAGGCAAACGCTGTCGAAAACCCCCCTCGCCCCTACGTAACGTTTTGTAACCCCCCTCCACCCTATGACCATTACGTAATTTGTGCACGGCCCCTGAAGTCCCAGTGGAGGAGGGCGAGAAAATTGATATTTTTTTCTTAAAAATTATGCTCTTTAGACCTATTTCTTTGCGTTCCCGAAATTATGTAATTTTTTAAAAAAAATTGTAAGCGACGCCATTTTTATTTCGTGCTTTGTTTTTCTAACATTTTTGCGTTCGGCTAATTTAATTGAAAAATTTTTGCCTACGGCGCCCTTTATCTTCTCACTCGAAACCAAGATCCCCCGTTTTAGGAAAACTGATCCTGTATCTGTTTTTAAATTTTTTCGAATAAAAGTAGAGTATGACCAACGGGGAAATAATTTTTTTCTACGGTATGACGAAAATTTCTTGAAAGTTGAAGAAAAAAATAAAAAAAGTGGCAGAGCTCAAGTTTTTCGTAAAAAAAAGTTTTTTGTAATGAAACAGAGCAAAATAAATCTTTTCACCGCTTTTTGGGTGTTACAAATATTGGCAGCCCCTTATTTTTCGCTTTTACCCTCCCGCTAGTTTTGAGGAATTGGTTCGCTACATGTTTCGAGATCATGTCATAAAACACCTCGAAAATATCAAATGTAGTGTAGGGTCAGCTTTATTTAAAATCAATAATATCGCAAGCAAAAAGCTATACAGGAAAAACAGCGCCGTTTATTGATTTCTTTGGCTGCTAGTGCTAGCTGCATGGTTTGGCCGTTTCCGGATAGATGTCACTAGTAGAGCAGAATGGAAATAAATTTAATTAAAAGCGAAGATATTTCTTTCTAATGTTAACAATCTCACGAGTTTATCGCTCAGTATCGTAAATAATGGACCCTACCGCCTCCTTTAAGCAAGAAAAAGCTGTGGTTTGGACCTGAAAACATCTAATTTTTAATTAGATTAGATGTTCAAATCTGTCCCCTTCTTGAGCCTCACAATATCCCAATCTATTGTAAAAGTCTTGGCACGTAGCAGCCAACATTTCAGGGGTGATGGAGTTGCCCTTCTCCAAAATTTTTGCCCTCAACTCCTCTATAGTCGTTGGAAAATTTTGTCGTGCCAACAACCCCATAGGAAAAAGTCATTTGACGCAAGATCTGGTGATCGAGGGGGCCATCGGATATTTCCATACGTGGAAAAAATTCTATCACCAAATACCTGACGAAGGTAATTTGTAGCCTGAAACCACAATTCGTCCAAATTTATGTTGAGTTCCCTCAAACGTAGTAAAACCTGGTGTTGGAGAAGATCAACATATTTTTGGCTATTCAAATTTCCTTCAATGAAAAAGGGTCCAATAATGTGATCCCCGACAATACCGCTCCAAACATTTAATTTTTGAGGATGTTGCGTTCTAACACTTGCGTGAAGATGTTTATTTTCGCGGGACCAATAGCGGCTATTTTGTGGATTGTGAGAGCTATGAAGTTCAAATGTCTTCTCGTCACTAAACAAAACTTTTGATAGGAAATTTTCGTTCCTGTCACATTTATCCCTCATAACCTCACAATATTCTAACTGGCGAAAATAATCACCTGGTTGCAATTCCTGCGACTCCCCAATCTTAAACGACGTATTTTTTTAGGATCCATTGGCAAGTACTGTTGGGAATATCCAGTGCCTCCGCAATCGGTTTCGTTGAACATGGTTCATGTGCCTCAACGTAAGCGCATACCATTTCGTCTCGTTCCACCCTGTGCGGAAGAACGGAATCCTCTGGTATTTCGCCGTCGTGGTAACACTTTCTACAACCATTTATGCACCCGTACCTTTCAAAACGATGGTAAATGTTGTAGACAGTTTTAGCCACAGGAACCGGTCGATCTGGAAACGCAAAAACAAAAAGCCCAATGACCTCGTCCGCACCGTCACTTTTTATGTAGTTTTTAATAATAAAAATCTTTTCTTCTCGAGTATACGTCATTTTAAAAACACAAAATTTACGAAACTGAAGCGACTCGAAAGAAAATAAAAATGCAATGCCTGTGAATCCCAGTTTTTCCTCGATCATCTCATGGTGTGGCCGCCATCTAGCGGAATTTGCAGACATCTTGTCAACGGTTATTATTGCAACTACGATTTATGCTCACAATGAAAGGGTGGCGACAATTTTTTCTCATGAAAGCAGTTTCTTTATTGTTTTGATTTATTGAAATCCTATCCCTAAGGAAAATCTTAGGAACCCTGTATAATGAGAATCATTGCCCAATTGAAAATAAGCATAAGTATTTCTTGAAATTCAAAGCAAAAGGTTACACTTGTCGGGTGTCCATAGGTGAAAACTGCACAGTCTTCAATATGCACGAGTTGGAAACTGCCCACCACGTTTTTTATGTTTGCCCACTGTATAAATCTGGACAAACCTCGACTTGCTCATAAATGCCTTAAGCATTGGAAATACGAAAAGTACTAAAGAGATAGCTCATGTAATATTAAACATATTTAAGCTCCGTGCGTTCCTAAGAAATAAATAAGACCATAAGACAAATATAAATTCCTAATACCTTTTAGCAAATAAGATTTTCTGAAACTAGTTCTATATCGCTAAAAAATTGATTTTTATATGGTTAATATAAGTTAATATTTCTTTTTGGGTATTTCTTTGTCTTTTTTTTAATTCCTGATGACCGACGCGATCCAAGAATTTAACCCTTTGTTATTAAAATTGTTAAATTTTAAAGACACAATAAAACTAATGAATTGAATCGTAATTGAATATATATTTAAGCAAAAAAAAATATCAAGAACCCCACACCATTGGCTAAAATTTTAAAACAGGTACTTTTAGTACTATTGTATAAAATTATATTTTTTATCAGATGTCAAAAGGGATGCACGATTTTTAATTAGTGCCGTATAAACTATTCAAAAAATATTACTTTAAATGTGACTGTCTTATGTTTATGTGTGTGTGGTTAGTCTTTGAAAAGATATGCTATGCTTTTGGGCACCGACCGATTGGCTGCCAGCAATCAGCCTTAGCATTTATATTATTAGACTTTTCCCCCTCAAGCGAAGAAAACGAATTCTTATCAACCCGGTGATACATTAACATTTACTTTTTTAATTATGCTTCAAACAAAAATAAGGCCAATATATCACTAACCCGGGCCAATTTATTTTCCAAATTTGCCATATTGTGAGTTTAGCAGAACATTATTTACCCCCTGCCAACTTTTAAGATTAAAGTTAAATAGAGGCGGGCTATATTTGCTTGCCCGCGTATTGTTGATTCAGTGAAATGGCGTCAGATATATCTTATCCTCCTGTTATTTCTTTGTTTAAAGTTAGTGGGATCGGAAAAATTGCGTGAGATCATAATTGGCTTAACAGATCAATAAAAATACATTCCCACAATCAAGAAGCCCTTAAGGCTCTCGAATCTTCTAGGTGCTCATGGAAAACTGTTAGGAGCTGCCAGGACAACCTAAATTGTTTTGGGCTACCAAACACAGTGGTATCAATTTCGAAATATTCTTTCAGGAATTAGGGATAATGAAGTCGAAAAACGACTATAAAAGGAAGAGATTTCCATCGTTTCTGTCGGCTCTGGATCATCTTTAGGAAAAGCGTACAACATGAACAAGTGAAGGGGCATATGGCATAAATTTCCATCCCGTGGGATTTTGAATCAAGGAGTTTTGTGACTATGTGGGATTAATTACTCTTTAGTCACATAATCAAGTGCTACCGGTTGTTTTGTTCGAGTCCGTGTAGAAGAGGTTGATATGACGTCATCTTTCAAGATGGCGACCAAAAATCATAAAAACTTCAAGTTTTGCAACCGGAGCATCATTATACTCGATTCAATATAACTCGGAGACGAGGATTCCAAAAATTTACTGTTAAGGTCATCCTAGCTTTAATGACCTTGAAAATCGCAAAAAACAAGATTTTTGCCATTTTCTCTTCAAAAAATCTAGACTAACTTCAAATGTAACTCAAACTATTAGGCATATATGCCAAATTCGATCTCCATAGCTTGATGCAGTTTGAAGCTTCATGACCTTGAAAAATACCCCAGTAAAATTAACATATTGCAAAAATTACATACTTAAGGGCGCTATTCATCAACTAATAAAGCGAAGAGGGCCAAATTTGCTAAGAAATATCAGAAGGTCAAGTTCAATAATATTGTTAAAAAAAATTGGTTCAGCTATGATGCGTTTCAATATGGCGGCCCATATATCAAAATGGCGACCTATAACCATATTTTATTTTATCCAATTTCGTAAATAAAACAAAAATGACAAGGTGGCTATCAATTCTTGTTGACTTATCGTCGCTTACTATGAAAAAAATGTTTAGTTAATGCATGACCTTGATTGACTTTGAAAATAACATGTACAATTGAAAAATCAGCTTTTTGTTGTATTTTTTCCAATTAACCGTTATGCAAATACTTTAAGTGCCGGAGATGCAATTAATATCTTAGCCATAAACAAACACTTCATTTTTAACTTCCCTAACATTTTTTTGATCTGGCGTCCCAGATGTTTATGCTATACCCCGGTAAAAAGGATCTATATGTCTGTCATTTTTATTAGCTAAATGATGGTGGCACATGAATGTGTGACTAAATAGCTGTTAAATCCTCATACTTCAATTTTATTGTGAATGTTAATAAATAGATATAGTCATGCCGTTCAGGCATAATTAGAATTTTTTATACTTGTTTGACCGCCATTAAGGAAAAACACCTAGTCCAGTATATGGTAATGTATATCTAACTTCTGCTAACTCTTTTATGCATAATTTAAATGACTGTTGACTAGACAAGTAAGTAGAACATAAAATTTACTGTTTCGAAACTTAATAAAAACGACAGGCATATAGGTAATTTTTATCGGGGTATAGCATAAACATCTTGAACGCCAGATCAAAAAATATGGTAGAGAGGTTTAAAATGAAGCTTTCAGTTATGGCTAAGATGTTAATTTCATCTCCGGTACTTCAAGTTTTTGGGTAGTTGCAAATTGCAGAAAGTACTACAAAAAGCTGGTTTTTCAATTTTACATGGTATTTTCAAGGTCAATCAAGGTCATGCATAAACTAAATTTTTTGTTCATACTAAGCGACGATAAGTTAATAAGAATTGAATAGGTCAGGTATATATCACCGCCATATTAGAGCGCGTCAAAGCTAAACCAATTTCGCTTCAATAGTTGATGAATCCCGCTCTTTAGTATATTATTTTTGCAATTTGTTAATTTTTCTGGGGTATTTTTCAAGGTCGTGAAGCTTCAAACTTCATCAAACTCTAAGGATCGAATTTGGCATATATGCCTAACAGTTTGAGGTACATTTGAAGTTGGTCTGACAAAACGTCAAATTATTAAGAGATTTTTAAGAGAAAATGTAAAAAAAATTTTTGGATTGTCAAGGTCATTTAAGCTCGGAGTTTTATGGAATCGAGTATAATTATACCCCGGTTGCAAAAGTTGTATTTTTTATGATTTTTGGTCGGCATCTTGAAAGATGACGTCATATCAACCTCTTCTCTACGGATGCGAGCAAAACAGCCGGTACCACTTCATTATGTGACTAATGAGCTATCAATCCCACCTAATTACAAAACTCCTTCATTCAAAATCCCACAGACTTACACGTGCCCCTTCACTAATATGGTAAATTTGATGTATAATCAATTTCGCCAGTACTGGCACATTCCAAAAAGTTTATTATAGAACCCCGCAGAAAGAAGACCAGGAAATTCATTGTGATGTCGGACATTGCAAGCTGATGCTGAGAGTACCACTACGACAATTCTCGTTTAGGGTGCCGAAATGTATCTGTCTAAGTAAGAACGCTATTCAATTCAGATGCACTGAAGAGAGATGCCGTCTAGGCAACGTTGTCAAGTAGGAAAACTGCTGCACTTTCTAGGTTTTATTAGCGTCACTCTCATTCAGAGTGTACTTGCCGTTAAAAGCGCAAGCGCGACTCATCGCGAGATAAAGCAGCTCGCATCAAACAAATTTTCAGTCGCTTTTCTTCCGACTACGTCCGACGTCAGTTAGCCAGGTTTGGTTGGCCAAAAGGAGTCAACAAATATCAGTATTTTTTAAAAAACCACCACTCTATTATTAAAAATAACAGCTTTAAATTCGTTTTAAATTTAAGCAAGACATGAACACGGTTAGAAAAAGTGTTCTAAGTAGAAAGAGACTGCACGACGTTCTTTGAATTTTCTTATTCTTTTGAAAAAGCATAACTTTGTTTAAAATTTATTTCAACAAGATATTTCGCGAAAACGCGAGACTGCTACTATAAATTGTCTCGTCGAGTCGGGACTTTAGCTTAACTATTTATGGGAGGTCGGGCTCAGATTTTCGCATCTTTATTGAAAGAGCAACGTCAATCGGTAGTAAAAGTTTGTGGATAAATGGGCATTTTAATTAATTTAGCGGATTCTAAATTTCAATTAAAATAAGAAAATACTCATAATCACTGTTTTACGCCCTTTGAAGGCAACATTTGTCGTTAAATGACGGATCTTACTTGGGAATCTTTTAGTTAATCGTGGGTGAAATCGGCAACAGCGAATCGGTTTCTCAAGTTTATGGATGGATAAAGTTTGTGGATAAATGGGCATTTTAATTAATTTAGCGGATTCTAAATTTCAATTAAAATAAGAAAATACTCATAATCACTGTTTTACGCCCTTTGAAGGCAACATTTGTCGTTAAATGACGGATCTTACTTGGGAATCTTTTAGTTAATCGTGGGTGAAATCGGCAAATCTGTTTTAGCAAGTCTCTTTAGGGTTTTGCAAGCCTCTTTAGGGGGCCAAGCATATTGACACATACGAATGTTGTTCTGTATTTTTTAAATATTTTTTCTTTTCTGAAGCAGCAAGAGGGATGCTTTGTTTTGTACACAACGTGAATGGCACTACAAAGGTATGTTATATTTTGCTTATTATTTGTTTGGGAAAGCTTGGCGATAAATTGTTTGTGGAAAGTGCGAATTGCCAACGAAGGAATGCCAAATAAAAGCATGAACGTTCTAATACGGCTTAGACACAGCATTGTTATTAATATTACTATTTACTAGAATATTCAGCATACTTATTGGACCGTTGCACACTTAGGCGGTATATTGAAATGCTACAATTTACGTACAATACACACCTATAATTTTGATGCCTTTTTACTTTATCGCTTATTTCTTGCATGCGCAGTTAAGAGGTAATACCGGAATCGCTTACTAACCAATTATGTTTGAAGTTACCTGCGGGTGAATACCGTATCCCTTATAGTAAAACGTTAAGTAACAAAAAATATTTATAATTATTTTTGAATGCAAATACTTATGTTCTCTATTCTTTTTAATTGTAAAGACAAGATAACCGTTTTCTTTCTGTTTATCATAATGTTCATTTCTGTTGAGTTTTTAAAGATTATTAATAATTAAAATTAACCATAAAAATATAAAAATAAGATATAGACAAATGCGTTTTGTTAATCTTGATAATAATAAATACCCATATATGTATGAGGTTAAATATAGGCCTTTCCCAGGCCAAACTTGTAAGCAAGATCTAAAATCTAGCAGGCTATGGAGCCGTCTTAGCTGCGCGCCTATGCACATGCGCGAAGGCGGCCGGTTTTGCGACCTTAGTCTTCGGCTTTCGGTCGAGACGCCATTTTTGTTGATTTGTTTTGATCACACAGTCGTTTTCCACGTTTTCGTTCATGCAAATTTTTTGATTGTGATATTTTTAATCTTTTGTTACGCGAAAGTTTTAAGGAGTTATAATAAGAACTGTTTATATCTTGGTGCTTAAGATGTCGCCGCACTTCCACAGGTTGGTAGCTATTTTTTCTTAAAATTTGAAGGAAAAAAAGGGAAAATACTAGAAAACTAGAAAATACTGATTTTCTAAGAACGTAAACAAATAGAAAACTTTTAATAACTGCACAACTGCCTTTCGGGATTTTGGTTGGTTAACCGATGACGATGGCCGCGCATGTGCAGAACCGCTAAGCTTTGACGCCAGAAAGAGACAATATAAGAGTCATAAAATAGTAAAAGAGAAAGGTATAGGCATATATATAGGACATCCTGCTTACAAAGTTGTGCACGCCGAAAGCATTGCAAGGGCGTATATTTAAGCTCATACATATATGTAAATACCGCATAAAGTTGTTTATAAACAAACCAAAGCAAAAACTTAAAATGCTGCCTTGGTTTTTACTAAGGGTACGCAAAAGCTTGTCTAATTTGACATTTGGATTGTAACAGGTTGTCCATCTTGATTTTTCATGTTTGACCAAGTTTGGTTAGTGCGAGAATTGATAGAAATATGGATCTGATTTTGTGAAAAACCAAGATAGGTATGTAAAAACCGTTTTGCTCTATCCTTAACTGTTTCGATCTTACGGGCTGTCAAAGTTAAAAAATGTCAATTTTCACCTGTCAATATGTTAAAAACAGTTGAAGATTGGTATAGGATATTATACATAAAATATACCTAAAATGATTTGTAGAATCTAAAAATGCAAAAACGTAGAGCGTGTTCAAGTTAAAATAAGAAAGTTGTTGCCAAGTTTTCCTGCAAATGGCAACACTGCAAATATGAGAGTATCTTATAAAGATAGTTCACAGGGAATTATGTTAGAAAATAAAGTTGTAAAAGTTTTCATTGTATAGTTTCAAAAATATTATAATAGGTTACTCACCTTGGGACACCCGGTATTCTGTAGAAAAATATTTAACTTTAAGTTTTCCAAAATTTTCATGTGTTGGACTTCATTTGCTCACCAGTTTATATTCCAATACCTAAACTATGCATTTGTCTCTCAAATTCAATAAGGCTAAAACCTTAAGGCTATAGTTTCTATCCAGATTTTAAGTAAAAAAAGTACAACAGTTCTTTAATTTTTTTTGTCTTTTGCCATAGTGCACAGGGAAAACTAAACATCGGAATTAGCTGAAACTTTGAAGGGGTTATCATTTTTAAATGCTTAACAAAAATATCCGAACGATTTTTTAAAATTCTCAATTATTTTTTCTTCAAAATAAAATCTCTGGTGCGGTCATCTATCTCAAAAGCCTCAAAATAATTGCGGTTTAGAACAAACCCGATTTACAAAAAAAAAATCAGAAATACTCGCAATTTCCTCTGGATTACATTTTTCCTTTTTATATTTCCTTGCTTTAGCGAAAATAAAAACTAAGTTTCCTTTTTTTTAAAAGTCTGTGCACTTCGGAAAAGAAAACCGATCAATCAATCACATTTCATTGAATTTGGGAGACACACGCAGTTCAAGTGTTGGCCCACAAACCGCAGAACTTATGCGATTCCATGGTAACTGCAGGTATTTTGTCACTAAACTTTAAATCGGGCCGCAGTGGGACAGAAGAGTATTTTTACGTTTTCTAACAGAAAACCATTCGAGGTTATGTTTATCTTTCAAAAATGTAAAACAAAATTATGGTTGTTTTCCACAAACTAAAACTACACTTTTTTGCACTCGACGCGCGTTTCGCTAACAATGTTAGCATCATCAGGAGACGATAAACATAGTTTCAAAAATGTGTTTTCAAAAACATTGTTCTAAAACAAACATGAAACCACTCCGCGTGTGCGGTCGCCCGCCGAAAAAGGTCTAGCGCTGGGCGGGCATTACCACGAGTCTACCAAAGAACCAAGAGAACTTTACTGGCTCATTGGTATTACTAGAAATTCGCATAGAAACCGTCGGCGCCCATACACGGAAAAAAATCTATTCTATATTTAAGAATAGCTCTATTCTTGAAAAATTACATTTGCTTTAAGTATATTATTCTTGGTATAAAAAAAGGGATTATTAGAATTAAACAATTACCTATTCTTGATCTACGAAGGCTCTTATACTTAAATAGAAACCAAATATACTTTAAATAAGAAGAGGCGGTAATTTAAATCAAAACCAAAGCTATTATTAAATCAAATAACTTCTAGAGGTAAACCAATAAGAGTGTATTATTCTTTCAAAAAACAGATAGTTTACTTGGGCTAAAACCAGAATTTTTTTTTTAAAGCGAAAACAACCAAGTCGAAAAAAAACTTGTCACAAAAAAAAGATAAATCTTGACCTAAAATATTTTACGAATTGATTGAATCATAATTTAAACTTAGTTTAACTACAAAGGATTAATTTGGATCAAGTCTTTTTATTATTGCTCTAAAGTCTTAGTTATTTTTAAAATAAGAAGAGCTGTACTAAAAACAAGAAATATCCCAATATCGAATCGCACCGTAAGACCGCTTGGCTAATCCATTCTCCCTCTTTGTTGTTTGGTATGGGGGCAACAAAGACTTAGTGGCCTTCAGTTTCAGGTTTTTATCTCAACATCTGTCATTTAATATAGTTAAAACTATACTCCTATATCTTTAGTAAGTTCGGATTATTATAAACACCTAAAAAGTTAAATACTTCCCTTATATTAATAGGAGAAACCGACTATCATTATGTATACCCACGGTTGTTAGGAAGTGTGGATGAAGTGGCGAAAGCACCTATGGTTTGGCACGGTCTTGACCGCCTCTTTTGCAAGAGCGCTTCAGAGCGTGCTGTCGCGAGAGTCGTTTCGAAATTGCGGTCATAATATCTCGCTGGCAGCTTGCGGAAGTTTCTTGATATATCCGTGAGCCGCAGAAACTCGGCACTGGTAGGACACCACATAACCGCCTATGGAAATGTGAGTCTTTTCAATTTGTATCCAATAATCGTGCTGATTTGATTCTACTACGGGACTGAATCAGCATGGTTATAGGAGAAGAGTTATTTTGAAAGTGACAGGCTTACGCTACGTTATAGTAAAATAACAATATTATACAGGGTTCCTAAGATTTTCCTTAGGGATAGGATTTCAATAAATCAAACAGAAATGGCATAGAAAGTTCTGCGCGCACAAAAGAAACAGGTATATTGAGCAATGGTGTCAGTTTGTTATTATCTCCGGACTGCTTTCATGAGAAAAAATTGTCGCCACTCTTTCATTGTGAGCATAAATCATAGTTGCAATAATAACCATTGACAAGATGTCTGCAAATTCCGCTAGATGGCGGCCACACCATGAGATGATCGATTTGAACATCTAATCTAATTAAAAATTAAATGTTTTCAGGTCCAAACTACAGCTTTTTCTTGCTTAAAGGAGGCGGCAGGGTTCATTATTTACGTTACTGAGCGATAAACTTGTAAGGTTGTTAATATTAGAAGGAAATATCTTCGCTTTTAATTAAATTTCTTTCCATTCTGTTCTACTAGTGACATCTATCCGGAAACGGCCAAACCATGCAGCTAGCACTAGCAGCCAAAGAAATCAATAAACGTCGCTGTTTTTCCTACAGGCTTTTTGCTTGCGATATTATTGATTTTAAATAAAGCTGGCCCTACACTACATTTGATATTTTCGAGGTGTTTTATGACATGATCTCGAAACATGTAGCGAACCAATTCTTCAAAACTAGCGGGAGGGTAAAAGCGAAAAATAAGGGGCTGCCAATATTTGTAACACCCAAAAAGGGGTGAAAAGATTTATTTTGCTCTCTTTCTTTACCAAAAACGTTTTTTTACGAAAAATTTGAGCTCTGCCACTTTTTTTATTTTTTTCTTCAACTTTCTCGAAATTTTCGTCATACCGTAGAAAAAAAATATTTCCCCCATGGTCGTACTCTACTTTTATTCGAAAAAATTTAGAAACAGAGACGGGATCAGTTTTCCTAAAACGGGGGATCTTGGTTTCGAGTGAGAAGATAAAGGGCGCCGCAGGCAAAAATTTTTCAATTAAATTAGCCGAATGCAAAAATGTTAGAAAAACAAAGCACGAAATAAAAATGGCGCCGCTTACAATTTTTTTTCAAAAATTACGTAATTTTGGGAACGCAAAGAAATAGGTCTAAAGAGTATAATTTTTAAGAACTACAGGGGCCGTACACAAATTACGTAATGGTCATAGGGGGGAGGGGGGTTACAAAACGTTACGTAGGGGGTAGGGGGGTTTTCGACAGCGTTTGCATTTGTGTGAAACTAAGAAAATTTGGAATGAAAATAAGTGAAAAGTTTTTTTTTTTGGGGAAGGGGTAGTGGTCTTGAAATCGTTACGTAATATTAGGGGAGTGGCGTGCCAACGCGTTACAAAACATTACATAGGGAGTGGGTCAAAAATTGGTAAAATCACCGTTACGTAATTTGTGCAGGGCCCCACATCTGACTGTTCCTCCTTTTTGATTTCGAATCAAAGTGCAAAACCCGGGTTGGACGTTCGAAGGCGTCAACCCGTCCTATTTGCTTGATAAAGTTTCTACGGAAATATCTCAGTCGATTTCTCCGGCCGTGTATGAACGCTTTAGGTTAGTCCCTAGCCTGTAAACAGTGCGTAAGGACAATGGTTACAAAATGAAAAGCCGAAAAATATTTTCAGTTTCAAAAACACACGGATACTTGAGTACTAACAAAACAGGTCAGTAAAGATACATTTAGAGGTTGGAAAGACTTTTACTAGTCATTGTCGCTCCTGTTTAAAATATAGAATACGATTATTTCGTCTAGCGCCCGTAGCCGATATTTAAATCTGCATGCTTTTAAGTTAACCTGTTATGGGTATCAGCTAGCGGGAGTGTTTCCAATTCAATTACAAATGCACCTGTAAATCCAACCTTAAACATTACATCCAGTTCCTTTAATACGTAGTTGGATAGCGTTTTCTTTTGCAGGTAATTCTGCAATAAATGGTTTTCTTTTATTTTAGTATTCTACTTGGTTTTTTAACGGCGCAGAACGCGAAAATTCAAAATAAGTAACCTAACCCTAAATTTTGGATCCGGTGCTAAAAAATCTAGGGTGTCCCACTGTGGATAAACATAAATAACGTCTCCGCGTTGCCATGGAAAACAAATTCAATGACGTAGAACTTTGCAAAAAAATCAGGTCGGCATAATTAAATTAATTTCCCGTACAGTGTTTCTAAAAACATTTCCCCAGATTGTAACTACGACCTTAAATAGAAAATATTAACTAACCTTTATTTCAGAACGGCCAAGTATTTAGGAAAAAGAAAACTTAGTATTTTTGTCTTTTGCTAATCTTAGGAAATAAAAAAATAAAAAAGAATAATCCATAAAAATTGTTAATAAAATCTTCAAGGACGGTATTTACTAAGATAGACTAAGGATTTTTTTTTAAACCTGAATAAAATTTGTTGGAATTTAGGACATAGGTTTTACTAGCATTTGGAGAAAAAAATGGACAAAAGGAGATTGACGGTAAGTTTGTCCCGGTATAGTAGGCCTTTTAACTTAAAATTTAAAATAACACACACTTCTTCACACTAATGAGAAACAAATATTAAAATTTTTAAGTCACCAACGATGAGATTTACTAAAAGGGTTTAGTCTATTTTAGAACGGTCCTAAGTTTAAAAGAAATGTTTGGTTTTAAGCATTTTAAACCAACCCTCCTTGAGTTTTGGACATAGTTTGATTGATAAGAGGAATTTTAATATATTCGTTTATTGAATATTAAATAATTTATTAGATGAAATTGTCCGGTATTTATATTTTTGTTTCGGTGATGATATTGAATAAATAAGATTAATATTTTTCTTTTAAAAATCATTGTAAAATTAGAGTCACGGTGTACAAACTCTTATGTATTACTTAGCCCGATAAAAAAGAAGTTAAAACAGCAGAATGACAAATCGCTTGATCTTAAAAGAGCTTACCATAAAGCGGAAAGGAAGTAGTGGAAGTAAAACGGTGTCATTTAGATGAAAAATGTCCGGTATTTAGACCTTTGTTACGACGATGATATTTAATAAAGAAAATTGTTATTTTTCTTGCTAAACTTAATGTAGAATTTTCTGAAACTGCCTGATAAAAGAAAATGTGCTATTACCTTGAATGAGAAAAATAGGGTTGAATTTCGTGTTACAAAACTGTTTGTTCTGACTTTATCTACACATATAATAAATCTCTATAAAAACCATTTCTATACAATGAATATTTTTAGAGTTTTTGGTCTGTTGGTCTGTTTGTTTGTTCCAGCATCACGCAAAAACTACTTAATGAATCTTTGCAGATAAATTGTTTGCCTTCAATTTTTTAATATTTCGTGAAAAAGTGCAACCAAGGTATAACGGCTCTCAAACACACGTTTTAAAATAAAATGTGCGCTTTATAAGTATAAAATTGAAAAGGTTATTAAACTTGTCTTATTTACCGGTGGTTGTTATACTAATTTAATTGCTTTCAAAGAGGCTTTATGCTTTCCTATTACCTTAGTAGTTATTAATGATATCAGTTGCCAGCGCTTGTTTTATTTACAAAAGCGTTGTTGTATTTTACTAAATAGAAACAGCTTTGTAGAGTAAGAATTATCTCTAAAAAATTTATCTTCTTTTTCAAAATGTTGGTTTTTCTTCCTACTAAAAAATATACAACACGGTCGCGTCACCTCGGTCTTGACTTTTTTCTAGTAGCCCATATCGATAGGAATTTAAAAAAAAATACTTCTTTCGATTTTTGCACGTGGTGCTTTCTTGTATTATTGGAATTATCATAGTAGTTCCATAATTGCTCATTTAATGGCTTTTAAAATATATATATAATTAAATAATCTGCTACGAAATAAAAAAGCAATACGCTTTTAAAAACTATCTTAAGATTTTTGGTCCACCCCTTGCTAGAACCCCCTGAAAACATTTTTGTGCTGTAAACAACACGACCAAAAAATTATCAAGTCACGTGACCAATACTTTGTGAACTGTCAGTTAAGCTTCCTCTGAGAAACCCAAAAAATATGTAACTATAAGTACGATGCTTGATTTTACTTCTTAATAAAATTCTCCCTGCCGAAACTGCAAAATGATAGTTAGTATTACCTTTGTCAACATTCCATTATGCCTGTTTCGAACATTTTCATAATTATTTTATATCTTATTTCCAATAGGTAGATCCGTACTGATGAGCACCACTAGTGCGAAACACGTGTTATTTATCCTCACTAAATCCCTTTTTGATATAATATAAAATATATGAAAAATATGGTTTTTATTATATTTCTTTATCTCCCAAAATTTGTTTCGTTGCGTGCAAGAAAAAGTTTTTTTCATTACTTTCTATTTACTTTGCCCTAACACAAGATTGTTATCATTTCGAGTACGAAATCATAGGTATTTTATTTTGTGTTGGTTCAACCAAATCATCCATCTTTTGTCTTTCACATAAAATTCCGAAGAGGTACATCATATTGTTTTTTTTTTCCTGACGCAATATTACATTTTTTTTTCCTTTAAGGTTTTTTCTACCCTCATATATCTTCAAGTGATGTAATCTCGGGGCTGTCTTTTACCGCATTCTGCTTCAAGAACCTGTGTGCACTTTAGTTTAGTTTCGTTTCTTCCGCAAAGTTGCTGGGGAAATTAAACAAACATTCAATTTGTTTAAAACAATTGCAGATACTATAGTTAAATAAGGAAAAAAAATATTTCAAGAATTTTTCCAGTGAGCTCATATAAAGTCGCAACTTTTATTATTCGACAATTTTCTTTATTCATCGAATAATTTACGAGTTATCAGTGACTGAAAAATGTTGAATTTTATAAAATTCAACGGTGGGATTTACTAAAAAGGTTTAGTCTATTTTAAAACAGTCCTAAGTTTAAGTGAAATTTTCGGTTTTAAGCATTTTAAACCAACCCTCCTTGAGTTTTGGACACAGTTTGATTTATAAGAAGAATTTTAATAATTTTGTTTATTGAATAATTATCTTAACACAATCTTTTGTTGGTTTTAAGAAGAAAGTTCCAATTTAGAAGAAAACAAAATTAAAAAATTTAAAACCACGCGGGGTTTAAATAGTAAACACTCTGTAGAGCAAATCAAAATTGGGGTTATATGTCACTCTAATTAAAACTTACCTTTGTTAATTAATGTTTCCAATTAATACTTGTTTCACACAATGATTTAGATGGTTATGAGAAGTGGATTAATTTTGTACTTATCTAAAAGTTATTTTTATTTATGAAATGTATTAAAAAACTTAAAAGCAAGTTTTATTTACATTTCTGTCACTGTCAAAATGTCAGTTTAAAAATATTAGCTGCGTTCAAATCACAAACAGCGAGTTCGGATCTCTTATCTCTGCTTGCACCTTGTCTTGCACCAACCTCTACTGATAAAAGCTACATATTTAAAATGAGTGGGCTTTGAGTAAGGAAAGTTTTCTTGACTGAGCTTTTAGATAACCTCAATGTTTTAATTTCAATCTGTGAATAAATTAATATAGTTGTTTCCGGCTTTTTTGTTTGGAATATTTTTCGTGCATAATCAGTGACCTTCACTCATGTGTGTTTTGCCTCGTCGTGCGCTCATAAATATATTTTTTGTGCTGAAAACCGGTTCAAAATTGGCGTGTTTCTGGACAAAATTGGAGGTGTTTTATTGGTTAATGAACAACTTGGGATATTAAATAAGGTAAATTAATCCTTGTAAAAATGACTATTTAGAGAAATTATAAACGAACTACCAATTGCCACACAACAATCCTTTCTGGGGCTAAAAATTTAAACCACCTCTCAGAGATGGTCTAAAAAATCACCAATTTTATAACCTTAAACTCAGATAAGCAAAAAGCAGTTTTTCGGTGGTATTTTGCTATAACAATACAAAATATTTAATAACTTTGTTGCTTTTTTGTATGGGTAAGTATTTTTTGAAAATTTGTTTTAAAATTTAGTACCCCTCACAAGTGTAAATATTTAGACCTGTGGGGAGTATTACTTTAGATCTTAGTAAATCTTACTCTAAATATCCAGTCAGAATAAAACTTTTATAAAGAGCAAGACGACGACCAGTCTTGAACCATTTTGGCCACGTAAGGCACTGCTCTTGTAAAATTACAGATAAAAAATTATAAACAAAAAAATTACCATCCACCGCAACGCCAACGACTTTAAGAGTTGATGGAAATAATCAACGCTATAGTATGTCTTCTTGCCTGTACCAATAGCATGACCAAAAAACAGAATGAGAACAACGATGATTTACTGTAATTCTGGGACATACCTCTTTTTGACATAGGGACCCATAATAATAAGGCCTGATTTACATAATTGATAATGAATTCTAATAAAGAATATCACCCCTCCCAGAAGTACCCGAAAAGTGACGACAAACTCGTCAATTTCGCATTTGTTAGCAATTTCAATCCAATCAAAATCTAATTTTCTTTCTTGAATTTTTTTATAACTGCGGACAAACTTGCCAGAGCTGGAGCCGAGACCCAACATATTCGACCGGAGTTGCTTCTGGTAATAATAAGAAAGCAGGAGAGAGCTCAAAAAATGGGCGAGCGATCAACTGAAGTCGTCCTGGAGGGAAGAGCGAGAGAGCAGATATTCCAAACTGTTCGTGAGTCGACCGGACGCAGCCAGAACTAAATGGCTCCTGGGAAAAACTCGCAAAGACATTGGACTGTTAGTAGGAATGCTGACAGGGCATAATCGACTGCGTAAATACTTGACATGCATCAGAGTGTTAGATAACTCCGCCTGCATGTGGGTGGGTGGAGGAATCAGCCGTGCACCTCATAGGAGGGTGTGACAGATACGCCAGATTGAGGCAGCAGATGTGGTGACAGAAAGGGCACATAAAGAGGCCTAATTGCCAGGCTAACTACTAAGTGAAACTGTCATTCTCAGTGTCAAAAAAATGGTCCGATTGAATTTAGCGGGTTCTTTAGTAAAAAAATATGCCGATACATTTTGCTCAAAATTTTGGTCTTCTCTAGTGGTTTTTCGTTTTCTCTCTTTGTGTAACATGGGTGTAAATATGACACATTTTGTCCGTTTTCAGCAGCCTTCACTTCACAACCGAATTAAAAAATGAAAAAAATACTACTACATTGCAGAACCCTAGTACTACTTTTAATTTTGTAATTTTTGAAAATCTTTTCAAACGTTCCCATATAGTATGTAAACACCAAAACGGTTATATATATAATTATTAAGTTAGGATTAAAAAAAAATATTTGTGTAAAGATGTCGACTTCAAATACGAATACTTTATCAAAATAGAGATTGATCTGAGATGCACATAAAAAAATGCCAAAGACTTGTTTAAAACCTGGTGTGAGTTATTGGAATGCCTTAAACTGATATAAGCCGGTATCTCTCCCTTCTGATACTGCGTTGTCACTTTTGTTCTTGCCCCTAAAGTTACTTATAACATTGTAATATTGATAGATGGCGGTCAAAAAAAGTGGGTGATATATGATCCACGGTCATTACATGCGGATGTCATCCGGAGGTAAATTTACAAAATTCGAAGTCGATATTGAGTGATAAACTCGTGAGGTTGTTAACATTAGAAAGAAATATCTTCGCTTTTAATTAAATTTCTTTTCATTCTGTTCTACTAGTGACATCTATCCGGAAACGGCCAAACCATGCAACTAGCAGCCAAAGAAATCAATAAACGGCGCTGTTTTTCCTGCAGAGCTTTTTGCTTGCGATATTATTGATTTTAAATAAAGCTGGCCCTACACTACATTTGATATTTTCGAGGTGTTTTATGACATGATCTCGAAACATGTAGAGAACCAATTCTTCAAAACTAGCGGGAGGGTAAAAGCGAAAAATAAGGGGCTGCGGATATTTGTAACACCCAAAAAGCGGTGAAAAGGTTTATTTTGCTCTGTTTCTTTACAAAAAACTTGAGCTCTGCCACTTTTTTTATTTTTTTCTTCAACTTTCTCGAAATTTTCGTCATACCGTAGAAAAAACTTATTTCCCCCATGGTCATACTTACTCTACTTTTATTCGAAAAAATTTAGAAACAGAGACGAGATCAGTTTTCCTAAAAGGGCGCCGCACGCAAAAATTTTTCAATTAAATTAGCCGAACGCAAAAATGTTAGAAAAACAAAGCACGAAATAAAAATGGCGCCGCTTACAATTTTTTTTCAAAAATTACGTAATTTCGGGAACGCAAAGAAATAGGTCTAAAGAGTATAATTTTTAAGAAAAAAATTTCAATTTTCTCGCCCTCCTCCACTGGGACTATAGGGGCCGTGCACAAATTACGTAATGGTCATAGGGGAGAGGGGGGTTACAAAACGTTACGTAGGGGGTAGGGGGGTTTTCGACAGCGTTTGCATTTGTGTGAAACTAAGAAAATTTGGAATGAAAATAAGTGAAAAGTTTTCTTTTTTTTTTGGGGGGGGGGGTGGTGGTCTTGAAATCGTTACGTAATATTAGGGGAGTGGAGTGCTAAACCGTTACAAAACATTACATAGGGAGGGGATCAAAAATTGGTAAAATCACCGTTACGTAATTTGTGCACGGCCCCACATCTGACTGTTCCTCCTTTTTGATTTCGAATCAAAGTGCAAAACCCGGGTTGGACGTTCGAAGGCGTCAACCCGTCCTATTTGCTTGATAAAGTTTCTACGGAAATATCTCAGTCGATTTCTCCAGCCGTGTATGAACGCTTTAGGTTAGGCATTTGCATGTATCTCAGTCCCCAGCCTGTAAACAGTGCGTAAGGACAATGGTTACAAAATGAAAAGCCGAAAAATATTTTTTTTTACGATATCTTTCATCAGTTTGGTATTAAAGTCGAGCAAAAATAATTTTTATTCCACTCCTAAAGGTATGAAAATGGAAAACATTAGAAAACAACAACCTGGAATGGATTTACTACGTGTAAGATGTAGTTACAACATCGCCCCATGCCCATCCTTTTCTGCCTACTGTGCTTTTCCGTTTGTCTGCGTCTTATACACGGCTGCTTGGCCCCCTAAGGATTTGCTTAGGAATCCTGTATACAGCCCAGCAAATGCATCTGCTACTTTAACATGGTATTTACGAAAATCTAAAGTAAAGAAAATTACTTAATTAAATTAAATATGATACCAGAAATTATTCAAACTAATTTTTTACAGATTTTGTTGAGCTTTTTAAATCTTTCCCATGGTTATGGAAAAGTAAATCCAAAGACTATATGAACAAAAATAAAAAAAACGATGCTTATAAATTATTGGTGGAAAGGTGGATAGAAATATCTATTTAATTCGTGGTTTTCGTTTATTCAATAATCGGTTTTGTTTCTTTTTTATTATGCACACACACGCCATTGCTAATAAACTTAAGTCACTGTCCCTCATTGTCGCCATGTTGATTAATAAACTGTATTTAAAATTATCTTCGCGTGTCTGGGCAATTCCACTAAACGTACATGTACGCACAGATTTGTACGCAGTCACAAAATTGACCTTTCTAAAAGTGTATAATATATACCGACTACCAGCTAAAATGCCTAAAAACTTCAAAAGTACGACAATTTGTCATATTGTTTAAAAAAGGTCTTTAAAACTGAAAATATTTTTTGACTTGAAATAATGTTTTAGTAAAGTTGAAAAATATCAAATTATCACTCGAGTAACGGACGAAGGCTGTTCTATAAAGAGGGCGGTAACCCATTTTGGAGTTGATAAAATAACAATAATACGATGGAAACAGCGCTGGATTGAAAACAATTGGACGAATAGGAAACGTGGATTAGGACAAAACGATGGTAAACTTAATACTAATTATTTTAACTTAAAGAGAACTAAAATAAATAATTTAGTATTTAATAGGATCACCATTTTTCTCTATTACAAGCTGCAAACGTCTGGGCATTGATAAGGTTAAATTTTGAAAATACTGATGGTCTTCTGAGAGCTGATCCAATGCGCGATAAATAGCATCGCTTAACTCTTCAGCATTTCGTGGTCTCCAATTCCTTTGGTATATTATTTTAACGATTCGACCCCATATATTTTCCATTGAGTTAAGGTCAGGGCTGTTGGCTGGCCAAAGAAGTGTTTCTATATTATTATTCTGAAACCATTGGCAAACAACATTAGCCGCGTATACTGGACAGTTGTCCTGCTGATAAACGAAGTCATTATTTTCATGTAAAGCCTGTACATATGGCAGCATAACGTTTTCAAGGATTTCAATATATCTTTACTATTGAATCTTCCGTCGATTATCCAAAAAAAACCCAAACCTCTAGCAGTAAACCAGCCCCACATGTTTACAGAAAAATGTCCAGCTTTTTTAATTTGGTTTATATATTCGCGTTCAAATCTAGAATTTGGTGGACGATAAACTAAAATTCTCTTGCTGAAAAATTTTTCGTCAGTGAAAACCACCTTCTCCCAGAAGTCATTATCACAAAGTTGTTCAGTGCAAAAATCAATCTGGCCTGTTTTTGTTCTTCTGTTAGAAAAAGCTTCTTTGCAGCAACTCGACAAGAGACTTCTGATTTCGTTACTCTTCTATTTACTGTTGCTAAAGAACCCGGAAATAATGTTACATTAGCTACTTGAACCGACGTTGAAAAAGGATTTTGTCTGAGATGATCAATAAGTCCCTCATCTTGCACTTTAGAACTAACTTTTGGTCGTCCTGATCCACCTTTCCTATCCGTAAAATTATTTTCAACCCAGCGCTTTTTCCATCGCATTATCGTCATTTTATCCAGTCCAAAATCGGTGGCCGCTCTTCTTATAGACCAGCTGTCTTCTATAACTCGAGTGATAATTTGAAGTTTTGTAAATGTTCATATCTGTGGCATTCTTAAGGATGTCACACTGAATTTTAAGCTGTCAGGCATACTAAGCTGGTGGTGTACACTAATGGAAAGCTAAATTTTGTGGCATAGGAAAAACTGCATGTATGAGTTTTTTTTGAAATCAAGTGTACATATCGCAAGAAATGTTCGCCTGTCTGTAGGCCCCTTTATTACACACCTTACGTTCTGAACAATTACAATTTTTGCTGCCTTTTTATATAAATGGTAAAATAAAAATCATATGCACGACACCACTCAAGATGACAGACAGATGACAAAACAGAAATTTTTATTAAGCAATTGCCTTTAATTATTATTTAAAACTTATATATCTGGACCTGAGTATAAAAAGGACCAATCTCCATTTTTGCCATATGGAGTTAATACCATCACTGAAATAAGCGCATTCAAAATTACAGATAGAAAAAAGGCCATACTCCTTGTATGATTGGTTGTCGATCTATTTCAATTAATCTTGGCCTATCTCCCATATACATACCTATAAGAACGGAACTTTAACTCAAAACACGAAAAATGGAGTTTGGCCCTTTTTATACTCAGGTTCAGACATACATATCACAATAGAACGGATTACCCTGCAAAACTCGCTTGAATGTATAATATCTTTAATACTTGGCAGAGAGTCTTTTAAGTTTTTCAAAAATATAAAAAGTAAACCCAATAAGAATATCAAAAAGAACACAAAAAATTGGACGCTTTGTCATAAATTATTACTCTCTATAACCCCATTTCTATGCTAAAGAACTAAAATGGTTCAATATGGTGTCTAAAATCTACATATTCCAATATTGGGTCACTTCACTTAAGGCGCAATTACACAGACGAACATGCTCAAATAAAAGCTCGTGCAAAATATCTAAAAATTTTTGCGTGAACATTTTTGTGAGCTTTTCTTTGAACATTTTGTTCGGGTAAATTTTTGAGCAAATTATTGCTATCTATTTTGGAAACATATTTTTAAAGATGAGAATAAATAAAATTTCACATCAATGATCAGTGATCTCAATTCTTTAAAAAAATGGAACACCAACTTTTATTTAAAATTTTTATGAAAAAAAGCGGACGGCAAGCGAAACATTATTATTGCCTCTACTATCAGTTTTGTCACATGGATTAGGGTTACTTAAAATATTTTTTTCTTAGGGTTTTCCCGAATTTTTTTGCCCGTGGTTTTTTTTGGGATTTTCTTGCGAGTTTTTTTTTATTTCCAAGGGTTTTTCTCCTAAAGTAAAAAAAAACCCAGGAAAATTATTCTTTTCCAAAAAAATTTTGAGTTTTTCAAATATCGGCAAAAAACTTAAAAATTGCACTTTTAATCGGTAATCCGCGCCTTACGACTATGAGGAGTGGTGGGGAGGGGGATTTTTGTAGCTTTACTTTACCTTTAGCTTTTATTGTTGTTTTTTAATTCCTCACACCAGATTTACCTAGTTAGTTTAAGGTCCCAAGGGTTGCTTAAAAAAGCAAAATGCTGAAGATATAGATATTTATTGTCAATTTAACGTAATAATCAAGGTCGATTACTGACACTGAACCAACAATATGCAAAGGGCAAAATTGCGATTCAAAAGAGTGGCCGGTCTACTACCTGCGAAATCCAAAACTCGGGATGATAGATCGGCGACACAGTCTACTAAATTACTGCTAAATTATATTTTTTAGACAAGGGTCGGGTTCGTAGGGTTGTAAAAGTGGGTAATAAACGGGTATTATTTAAACCGAACGTGCTTTTGTTCATATATTTGAGATTTAATAAAATGTATATAGGTTTTTTAATTTGACTTATTTATTATTGTAAAAGACTAAATTAGGAAGTAAAATAAAGGGATATTCTTTTAAACGTAAATTTTTATCATTACATTTTACAGGCAACAGCAATAAATAAGTGCCGATTATTATTTTTTTTATTCTCGTTTTTTTTACAACCCCAAAAAAGTTACAAGTATACTGGCATATCCCCTATAAAAATCAGATCAATCGAAGTTGCTTATGAGGTAAAATGTGAATTTCGGCA
Source organism: Oxystoma pomonae (assembly GCA_963921995.1). Lineage (NCBI taxonomy): Eukaryota > Metazoa > Arthropoda > Insecta > Coleoptera > Brentidae > Oxystoma > Oxystoma pomonae. Next base: position 78,212,202 of record OY998169.1, on the reverse strand, counting down.
TCGAATCGTTTTTCCGTCGGAAAGCACTTGATTAAAAGTACCTTATTTCAAAACTTTGTTTTTCTATTTTCAGTTAAGTTCAATGAATTCCGATAAAAATATATATTTTAAATTTGTAAAGAAATTTTTATAGCCCCAATTCTTCAAACAAATTTTGCTCAAGATTCTCTCCAAAATTTACGTGTGTTTTTTTGTACGAGATTTTGCTCGAACATTTCTTTGAGCATTTTGCTCAAGAGGCTTGTGTAAATGTTTGTCGGCATTTCCACATCAAAGGAAAGTTTGTCTATGTAAATGCGCCTTTAGATCCAAGATGTAAACAAAACAACATTATTTGATAAGGAAAAGCACTGCTAAAAATATTAAAATTTAAATTTTTTGTACTTAGTGGGAATTTGGAGGAGGAGAGGGGGAAGAAGCTTAGTTCTTACTTTGGGGTGAACGTATGTATAGTCAGTGATGGTTAGCATAACAAGTCAGATAATTAAGACGCAATAGGTACTTATCGGACATTATAGGCTAACTTTAATAAAGTCGGCCCTATAGTTGCTGGGGCTATCCCAAACCTACGTTTGCGCTATCCAGCGAGAGCTTTTTTGATGGCGGCGCTGTCAAAATAATGTTGGTTGACACTACCATTACAGAAATCTTTACGGTACTGGTCAACACTCACTCAGTTGGCAGTTTCCTTATGGGTCGACGCGCCCTTAGTGCCTGGTGATTATTCTCCGGACATAAGACCAGGTTTAGTTTGGGGGTAACAATTAATTAATTGAGAAAATATATGAAAAAGGATTTAGTGAGGCTATTAGGTACTTTTAGCTATATTAATTCACGTTAAAAATTATTGATTATTTAAAAAAACTGAATACAAACAAGATATTTTATTATACATTTTTTTGAAAAACCACGCCAATAGTTTGTGGGGGATACCAGAAGCCTCCGCTGTGCAAAATTTTGTTAGGTTTTGATGTGCGGTTTATCTGTTTAACCAAAAGAACTGTTTTTAGGATTAAAATTCACTCTTAAGTCAACAATCTTTATAACCTGAAGTTTCAATGACTCTCTATCCAACACCGTTCTCAACTAAAAAGCCAGTTAACTCATTTTCGTTTTAGTATCCTTTGGCCTATAATCGGTGCAATATTGACAGGAAACTGAAAATGAAAATCCTTGTCAATGTGGTTATAAAAATGGCAGCCACAATAGGCTAAAGGGCACGCAGGCGATAGGAGTTAACCGGGTTGTTCTATCTAAAACTTCAAAACAAATAAGGTTACTAAGGAACTTTTCATATATCTTTTTAAAAACAAGGTTTATTTTTTAAATGCGTAATATGTCGATGTAACGGGACTTATTTTTGGTTAGGTACTAAAATTATATTGGATTTATTTACGTTTAATAAATATTTATTGTCTTAAAAATATAGAAAAATAATTCACATTTATGTGTCAATTAGTGCTCTTATAAAATTGCTTGTCACGCCATGTTGTGGTTTACGTCCAAGCTTTATTATTATCCTAGAACCATGAGCCATTAAAATCGTGTTGAGAAGGTCGTAAAATTACTATTATTCGTACGACGTAGATAAATATATTTTACTCTATTCCATTCATTCTATTCTATTACAAATATTAAGGGATTGTTTAACCCTAGAAAGACGAGTATCATGAATAAAGTGTCTCAAATCTTGGACTTCGTCGCGTCCATCGGCAAGTAAAAGGCGTCAATTTGTAACGGGTTGTCACAAAGGGCAAAATGCCCTGTATTTTGCCTTTACGGTTACGACCTGGTTGACCGTTTCCAAAAGATTTCACCGAAATGCGAGAGTGAGTAGAAAGATCCGCGACCGGTGTTTAACAAGCTGTAGCGACCCAGGTGTCACCATTTTTAATTGAACATCTCTCATTTCTTTTGAATGCTGTGATTTGTGAGTTTATTTACCTCATACATTATAAAAGCAGTCGATTTTCACCTATGTAGATAAGGGAAAAGAAAATAATGCCTTACAAATGCGCGGTTCTCATTGGTCGATGCTGCTGATTTCTCCCACAAATGACACTAATAACAATATTTATTTTATTTCTCTCACTAAAAACCAGTAGAAACAAATTTCATCAAAAGTCATGTTATCACCCAGTAAACACCGTTATGTAAATATTACGTAAAATTTACATAACATATTTACCTTGTTATGTAAATTTAAGGTCACTCAGAGCCCACCTAATTTTTAGATAAATGTGATGTAAATAAAATGACATAACTTTTTTATATAAATATTACATCCTTGTTAAGTAAAAGTTAAGTAAGAACTACGTATCTTTTACATAATAGGTTTACCTTGTTATGTAACTTTAAGGTCACATAGAGAGCACAATTGTTTATTAATATGGTAAAATTTAAGTCACATTAATGTGCGAAAACTCTGCATAATGCCATGCGCAAAGTACACCTAATTTTTACATAAATGTGATGTTAATAAAATAATAAATAAATATTACGTCCATGTTACGTAAGAGTTAAGTAAAAACTACGTATATTTTACATAACAGGTTTACCTTGTTATCATAGAGAAAGAAATAGCTACGCGAGAGTGACCGATACTGTGTTGGGGAACATTGTATATCGCGACACGAGCGCAGTCAGTGGCTACAGGAAGGAACTACTTGTACTCCAAGACGCATAATAAAATACATATATTCTTTTGGTTAATTTTTTACAGACACTTACTTATTTAATGATAAAAAGATAAGAAAAAACTTAACAGGCGTAGTTTTTCCATAATTTTTGGTGTTAAAAAAGCAATGCATTCGTGAAAGGTTTTAGCTTACAAACCTTAACCAGCTTTGTACTGTTCCATGCAGTTAAAAAACTTTCTTTAGCTTACAAAAAGTTTTTTGGACCCTAAAAGAGGATAATTATGTTGAGGAATATTATCAAATATTAAAGGTAACAACATTTTATTATGTTAATTGAAAAAAAAATCCCAGTATAAAAGTCTTACAGATTTTATAAATGTTTTAACCTATATCTCTTTTTTTTGTTGTATTTTAAACTATTATCTTCTTGCTTAACTCTGTATAAATCATCACAATATTTTCTTCAGGAATTTGGTTCGCAAAAATCTAAATCCCAATTTTCGGCACTCACAAATAGTCCCATGCTCTCTAGCTTTAATGGTAGTGATCTAGCCTGATTTGAATGGCTTTTTAGACTTTACAATAAGTTGTTAAACCACTATATGGTTAATCCCATAAACTCGCGTCCAACCAAAACTAATTAAAATAACTCCCTTTTGAAAATCTAAAAAAACCGCTTGCCAGGCTTGACAGACTTTGACGAGCGGTGGAAAAAACCGGCACATACTAAATTAAAGTTGTGTGAAATATATTTCGACATTGAAAAATGTTCTGTCTTTATTTCATGATCATATCGAAAGAGATGGACGGGGTAAGGTAGGTGTGGACTTAATACAAGCATTACTTTCACTCTTCGCCGCAATACGCTATGCGATACAGAAAACGTAGTTCCTGCGCGGCCCTATCTTAGTGTTAGTTTCCGTAAGTTATTAGGTTGTCTCTGCTTGTTATGTAAATTTAAGGTCACATAGAGGTCACAATTATTTAATAATAAGGTAAAATTTTTAATTTACATTAATCTGCATCACATGCGCAAAGCGTCAACTATCGACATGAGCATTTAGCTTGAGGCGGGCCAACGGAAGGTCCGTCCAGGTCCGTCAGTCGTTGCTTGACACGGTTCGACATTGGCAAACATGTGGCAAACTACAAAGTTAACTAGACGGGCTTAAGTGGCGGAAGAGGTGATTCTTATAGAGATCTTCTTAATACCTCAAAGTCGGCATCCTAATTTTGCTCTTTATATATATAATAATAACATCCACTGTACAAGGAACATAGTGACATTAGCGCCATCTCTACCTACTAGGAAGAAACTGTTAAGCACTGGTAATTTCTTTCATTTTCATAATATTTTTGTAAATTTTAATGCGCCGTAAATCGCGTTATAGAGCGTTTACCTCATTTAGACCATATAAATATTACATAAAATGTTTTATATAATAGTTATGTAACATTTGAAATGTAAACTAACGGTTCAATTGACTATTTAATAATTATGTAAAATATAGGACTTTAATTTGACGTAAATCATTTTATGTAACAGATATGTAAAATTGTAAATGTAAAGTTAAGGTGCAAACTATTTCATAATATTTATGTTAATTTCAAAATTTTAATATGACGTAAATCATATAGTGCGTTTACGTAATTTAGATAAAATAAATCGTAAGTAAAATGTTTTATATAATGCTTATGTAACATTTCAATTATAAACCTACGGTTCAATTTATTATATAATAATTATGTAACAATTAGGACTTTAATTTGACGTAAATAATTTTACACGGAAATTGAATAACTTAGATGACATAATTAATACATAAAAAATACACATTGTTTCATAATATTTATGTAAATTTAAAAATTTTAATGTGACGTAAATTATGTTATAGAGAGTTTACGTAATTTAGATGACATAAATATTACATAAAATGTTTTACATAATATTTATGTCAAATTTTAAATGTAAATGTAATGTCTAAATTGTTTAATTTAAAGTAAATAATTTCATGTAACGTTTACGTAAATTGGATTATTTACATATTACATATAATTTTTTATATAATAGGTATGTAATATTATTTTTTATGTAAAATTAAAGTCCCACTATTTACGCAATATTTACGTTAAATTTAAGGATTTATTTATAAAGTCACATTATTTACGTAAAATTAACATTGCTTATGATGACTTAAATGTACAGTCAAAGTTTTGACGTAATGTTTACATAATTTTTTTTGTAAAAATATTTTTATGTGAGATTTACGTAAATATGATGTAACATATTTTTATAATAATATGAACCTTAGATTTATATAAATTTTAGGTTAAAGTAACAAGTGTGTTTACTGGGTACATTATAAAAGCAGGTCGATTTTCACCTGTGGTGCTATTCCTGAGATCACGGAAAAGAAAATAATTCCTTACAAATGTTATCGTTGGTTGATGCCGCTGATTTGTCCCACAAATGACACTAATGGCAATATTTTAATAGAATTGGCATCTTTTATTTCGCTCACTGAAAACCGGTAGAAACAAATTTCATCAAAAGTCATGTTATGAGGGAATCGGTGGCATGGACCAATAGAATCTGTGCGTTTCAGGGAGATAATTGTTTTCTCCCTGATTTCAAGAATGGGTACACTGAGCGGGAAATTTTCGCTTAATAATCACGGAGAAAACAATTATCTCCCTGAAGCGCACAGATCCTATTGGTCGACGCTACCGAAACATACCAGAGAACACCAGAAAAAATAATAAGTTTGGCTGGAACCAAGTTATGGAGTTTTGCAAAGCCAGAAAATATGAATTGAAATGAAACGCTGGTGAGCGAGATTGAAAAAGTTTTGAAGGATTTGGCACAAAATGTGAAGAAAGGAAACGGTGAGGGGTATAAAGAAACTACCTTCTACAATTTATTACAATAATTAGTCTAAATTCTAAATTCTTGAAATTTTCTACTGAATACCATTCCTGCTTTGAGAACTAATCCTGAAAAAATGTGTTTTTTTTTTAAACTGCACTAGGTTATTTTTTCCGTTGTATCAAAAAATTGCCCACCTCCTGCAAAGTCGCGCAATATCTGCTTCGACACAACGGAAAAAATAAACTCGTGCAGTTTTCAAAAACACGTTTTTTACATTTATCGATAATTACCCCCGATAATTGCTCTTTTCAAACCTCAAAATGACACGTCTGTATCAACAGGTTTGTATGGTCGTTGTTTGTTTTATGATATACCTATAAATAGCGAATATTGGCATTTTGGTTTGTTGTTGTGTTGCTCGTTTTCTAATTTGGTAAATAATCTTTAAAATTCATCTCGAGATGGTGAAATCGTCAGAAAATCATTCTTAGATTTTTTGCCATGAAGAAACCGCGGTTTCCACGGCAAAAAATCTTCAGATTGAGGCAGCAGACGTGGGGTGCCCCCACAATAGAAGAGGAGGAGCTACACTCTCTAAGATGGGCTAACGTGCTCACCTTCGTAAGGAAAGCAGGAAAGCCCGGAGAGAGAGAGGCAGGATATGTAGAGAGAGTGGGAGGATAAGGGTGCGAGACGGGGTATGGTAGAAAGGGCCCATGAAGAGGCCTAATTGCTAGGCCTGCAGGCCGCCCCCTGACTACTACTACTTGGATATTCTATCCTAAATTTTTTAATTCTGGAGGTTAATTTTAACGTTTGTCAATGTTTTTAATTATTGTTTGCGTTTTCTTCATAGATTTGAGTGGGCTGCCTCACAAGAACTAAATAATTAGTTGGGATTGCCCATATAACTATGAGATACTATAAAGACCCTGCCCGTGTATCCCTGATAATAAAAAGCATACACTCAGAAAACCATCCCAAGCAAAGTATCTGTTTAACTTTTTTTGTTAGTGGTATCATCATAATACCGCATGCCTATAATGATTGCCAACGTATTGCCATTATAAGAATTCGACAATCCTATTAAGCTAAAAAAAACTCGATGACTGGAAACGAACCCGGTAACCCAGAGATGCTTGTGAAAATTCTCTGATTAAGCTTTAATCATGATTAACACTTTTTAGTTGACCAATAAGAATCCCCCAAAACGCTTATATTCCGCGGTTTCAACCTATTTCTTTATAAGCGCATGTTACAGTAGATAAAGCATTGGTCTATCAAACTGTAGGTCGCACTTTTTTATTATTTGTTTTTATTTTTTTTCTTAGGGTGCATTGTCATAGGTCATGCTTTTTATAACAAAGTTATGATTGTTTTCCACAAACCAAAACTACACTTTTTTGCATTCGCCGCGCGTTTCGTTAACGTTGTTAGCGAAACGCGCGGCGAGTGCAAAAAAGTGTAGTTTTGAAAAAAGTAGTAGTAGTCAGGGGGCGGCCTGCAGGCCTAGCAATTAGGCCTCTTATGGGCCCTTTCTGCCATACCCCGTCTCGCACTCTTATCCTTCCTCTCCCTCTACATATCCTGCCTCTCTCTCTCCGGGCCTTCCTTACGAAGGTCACCACGTCAGCCCATCTTAGAGAGTCTAGCGCCTCCTCTTCTATTATGGGGGCACCCCACATCTGCTGCCTCAATCTGGCGTATCCGTCACACTCTCCTATCAGGTGCACCGCTGATTCCTTCGCCCACCCACATGCTGGGCAGGCGGAGTCGTCCAACACTCTGATGCGAGTCAAGTGCTTACGCAGCCGATTATGCCCTGTCCTACTAACAATCCAAAGTCCTTGCGAGTTTTTCGAAGATCCATTTAGTTCTGGCTGAGTCTGGTTCACTCACGAACAGGTTGGACTCTCTGCACTGTCGCTCTTCTCTCTAGGGCGACTTTAGTTAATCGCTCGCCCATTTATTGAGTTCGCTCTGCACCTGTTTTCTTGTGATTCCCAAGAGCGGTTCCGGTCCAATATATTGGGTTTTGGCCCCAGCTCTGGCAAGTTTGTCCGCGTTTTCATTCCCTGATATTCCCTCGTGGCCTGGGACCCACATCAGTGTCACCTTCTTGTCTTCAGCCAATTAAATATCCAAGTAAGTATGTTGAAGATATCAAAATATATTTTTATGCTAGCTGTACCTTGCGACTTCGTTCGCGTGTTTATAATTTTAATTTAATTAAAGCTTTCCTCTTCCCCTGTCCCTCCCCCTAACCATGTCCCTTCCACAACTCCTGCCACATTGCACTTCCATTGAATCGAATACTCGCTTTTTGTCTGTATTTTTCCCGTTTTTGTTTTTTAAATCATCATAACTTTTGTTCCTGTGAATTTATTTGGATCTAGATCTCCAAGGAATTTGGTACTGCAATTCCCATTAAATTTGTTTGGTAGGCTTTAAATGATGCTGGTAGTTTATTAGGAGAAGGGGAAATTATCGAAAATCAATTTGAAGATTTTTTGCCGTGGAAATTGCGCAAGAAATCTAAGAATGATTTTCTGATTATTTCACCATCTCGAAATGAATTTTAAAGATTATGTACCAAATTAGAAAATGAACAACGCAACAACAAACCAAAATGCCAATGTTCGCTATTTATATATAATCAAACAACACATCGACAATAAAAACCTGTTGAAACAGACGTTTCATTTTGAGTTCTGAAAAGAGCAGTTATCGGGGGTAATTATCGATAAATCTAAAAAACGTGTTTTTAAAAACTGCACAAGTTTATTTTTTCCGTTATGTCGAAGCAGATATTGCGCGACTTCGCAGGAGGTGGACAATTTTTTGATACAACGGAAAAAATAACCGAGTGCAGTTTTCAACAAAAACACCTTTTCTCAAAATTAGTTTTCAAAGCACGAATGGTATTCAGTAGAGAATTTCAAGAGTTTAGAAATTAGACTAATTATTGTAACTAATTGTAGAAGGTAGTTTCAGTATAACCCTCGCTGTTTCCTTTGTTCATATTTTGTGCCCAATCCTTCAAAATTTTTACAATCTCGCTCACCAGCGTTTTCTGTTTCAATTCATATTTTCTGACATTGCAAAACTCCATAACTTGGTTCCAGACAAACTTATTATTTTTTCTGGTGTTCTCTGGTATATTTCGGTGGCATCGACCAATAGGATCTGTGCGCTTCAGGGAGATAATTGTTTTCTCCGTGATTATTAAGCGAAAATTTCCCACTCAGTGTAGCTATTCTTAAAATCAGGCAGAAAACAATTATCTCCCTGAAACGCACAGATTCTATTGATCCACGCCACCGATTCCCTCGAAAATGACACTAATAACATGACTTTTGATGAAATTTGTTTCTACTGGTTTCCAGTGAGAGAAATACAAGATGCCAATTTCTATTAAAATATTGTCATTAGTGTCATTTGTGGGACAAATCAGCGGCATCAACCAACGAGAACACCTGTAAGGAATTATTTTCTTTTCCGTCATCTCAAGAATAGCAAAAAAATGGAGTTTTGGTTTGTGGAAAACAATCATAACTTTGTTTTAGTGTAACCAAAGGTTCCAAATTTCCAACATGGTTTTTAGAGCTCAAAAATTAATTTTTTATTTTATTTAAAGCCATATTTTAGGATTTATACTAGTTTTCCGCTACTATAGATTTACTAACGGGTAATAGATACTTTACTTACGGTAAGTGAAGTTTTTACTTATGGTTAATATATTATTTTATACCCTTTAGTAAGTGGGAAAACTTAGGGTAAGTAGAGAGTTCACTTGTCTCATATTTAAATAAAGTTTCTACTCGGAGCTAATGAATTCTTACTTAGGATTATTGGATATTTTTCTCAGTGTAGCGGAAACCCCGGAGCCAATGGATTGATGAAGAGCTTTAATGCGCATGCGTCAGCTGGAAACGCAGGCTCAGATCAAGCCGTCTTTATCCCATTGGCCATGTCTTGGCGATCTAGGTTTTGACCGTTGCCGCAGCCTGGGCCTTTTTATACCTAATAGTTATAAGGGATTACCACACACTAGGGACGTAAAGTCAATAACCATCAGTGTCCGTATTCCTACCAAATTTACTTATCAGCCACTTGCGGATACTGATACCACCGATAATAATTGGCATTTAAGTCCCATACTCTCACGCATTCTACTCAGTCTGCAATATCATTGTAAAGTTCGAATTACGTGAATGGAAATTTTACAGGAATTTTTCTTAAAAGGGAAGAACTCTTTTTGGGTAGAGATGTTCGTGAATGTTAACAAAATTGCCAGTTAGGATAACCTCTTTTTTTAAAATCGAAAAGGAAAGGTTAATGGCGTGGAAACTATTATACTAAAGTGGAAAATACAGAACAAGGAAATAATGAATAACGGCGGTCAAATTTTCTACTTCACGACTGGGGCAAGGTAGAGATCCAAGTAATTTTTTTTTGCTTTAGAAAGTGACTGTAATTTGAAATAACTTAAGAAATGGTCGTTATACATGACATTTTAAAGGTTTTCTTTTGGGAAACCTTTCATACCGCATTCCTCGTATTAAGGGCCACTTTGTCACCTTCCACTTGTTTTAGGTGCCACTTATCTTGCAGTCTCTCTTTTTCTCACTTTAATTTTCAAAAATACACAGCAAGCACTTAAGTCTAAGTTATAACTTAATCCAAAGTGAGAAAGTGGGCTTAAGTCTTGAAAGTTGTTTTGCAGAATATGAACCCTGCAAACATTGGATTACTAAAAATGTAAAATATTCACTGTATAAAAAAAGTACTAATTTGGAACACGCCATTTTACTATTCTTGTACATTTGATGCTGCACTTTGCGGTGTCATTATAAATAAAGGATTATTTTAGTACTCTAATTAAAGTACTTTATTCCAGTACAATATTTACTTTTTTTTTGTATTGTTGGTACGAATTGCAGCACAAATTGTGCAAATATTGTAAAATGCCGTGTTCCAAATTAGTGCTATTTTTATACTTGCGATATGTTTGCTGGGAAAAAAAATGAAAATTGATGGTAATTTTAACTTGATATTCTACTATGAGATCCTCGCCTGTATTGGACATTTTTTGGTCAACAATGCTTGTTAAAAATTCTTAATAGTGACTTAAAGAAATACTTCAAATTTAAGAAGCTTTTGGGTTTGCAACTTATATTTAACCTACAAAAATTTCTCAAAGTTAGGGCTCTTTTTATTAGGGTCGCCGAAAAAAGGTAACTAGCCATCTTTTTTTGCTCGTTTTTTTAACAAGTTTTAATTTTTTAATTTAAAAACATTCGTAAAGTCTTTAATAGATCGTAAGTTTTGTAAAGTATGCTTGTGGGTTGCCTTTAAATGAAATGAAAACGCAACTTTTTACAAAGCGAAAAGGGAAAGTTTTTATTTATAGCAAAATTTTTTATTTTTTTTATCACAGCTAAGCGCTTTCGGCTATAATGGGCATCATCAGAGCGAACATCATTCTATGAGATACAAGCCTAATATATTGATCAGGACTGATTTTTGATCTTTTGTCAACTTAAAAAATGTAAACAAAAATGCTAAACCAAACTGGTGCTTATAGTCTTTGTCGGTTTTCAGCTGAAAAAGCAAAGATAAAATTTTGCGTTGGGTAGAGGTGAGTAAATATTTGGGTTTTATTTATGTCGGGGGAAAATAATGTTATTTTATTTCAAATGTTTTGTTTCAATATTTTACTTTTCAGGTGAGTCAAAGAAGGTCTGGAGAGATGCTGATTTGTATGTGTTTTCCTGTTGCTACGTGGACAGGTAGGTGGAGTGTGCAAACGTTTTTAAACATATTTTTTTGTTTTGTTTTCCTTTCTTTTATATTCGCTAAAATAAATAAGGGAGTAGGGTATGAAGTTGTGTTTTGAGGGGGGTTGGGTTTAAACTATTGAAATGTTTTGTTTTAATATTTTTTTGCTTAACTTACTTTTCAGGTGATTCAAACAAGGTTGGAGAGGCGCTGTTTTGTTTGTTCTTTCCCCTGTGGCTATGTGGACAGGTAAGTGGGATATGCAAAATTTTTCTGTTTTGTGGTTTTCTTTGTTTTATATGCGCTGAAATAAATAAGGAAGGAAGGTATTGAGTTGGGTTTTTTGTTACCTTGATGGTATGGGAGTTGAAAGTTTTATGGGGGGGGGATTTCAATAACTTTTAGTGCTTGTCTTAGTGTTCTATGGTTGTGGGGTATGTATGGGTGGTATGTCTTTTTAATTCCCACAGTCAAATTTCCGTCGGGTGACCTGTTTCGAGGCTAATTACATATTCACCATCAGACCAATGACTTCAAATCAAAATCATGTCAATATTTTGACAATTCTTGAAGCATGATGATTTTTTTTTCTTGAGCAATTAAGTCTGATGATGAGGTTGCAATTAGTCTTGAAACCGGTCACCCTACGGAAATTTGTAAAAAGTCCAGTTTTAGGCATAAATTTGTTTCACACCCAGATACTAAATTATGAGCACAATATGGAAATAATACTTAATTATTGTTTTCCTGAAAAATTAAAAAATATAAAAAACTGAATGGTTTGAAGGGCGCGGGAATTTTATGGTAGATCAATTCAATGAAAATATTTTCGGTGCATCATTTCTTATTATAAAAGTTGTTAAAGGCCATCATGATTATTTTTTCTCTGCCAAAAAAAGCGCATTAAATCTCATAAAAAACAAACCTGATTTTTATCAATTTTTATAAGCTTTATGAGTTAAAATTTTAGGTTATTTAATAACGTCTTTGATTTTGGTAAGATTTTGTGTGGTATCATACATCTGTTTTATATCTGATCTTATATCCTGAGAGACTTATAAATAAATATAAAATTTTACAGTACAAAATATTTCATAGGTTTAAGAAAGAACCGTTTTCTGAGAGATTTTATAATCAAACAGACTTATTAAACTTAGTAGGTTTCTATGATTACACTCCTGTTTTTTATAATGTTATATAAGTTTGTATAAGCCCATTTTCTATGAGACTTTTGGGAGATTTTATGATCAGCCAAACTAACAAAATTTTAAAGGTTTCTATGAACATCTTGTTTTATTTCTGCTATGGGTTGGTAAAAGCACAAGTTTTTGTAAGACTTCTTATATTCTTATAGATTCTATAGTCAGAGAAAATTGAAAAATTGTATATTTTTTATCTGTCCTTTTTTAAAAAAATATATACTATGGATTTAAATATATCCACAATTTTTATCTGTTTTCCAGGGCATTTTATAATCTAACAAGCTCATAATATTTTATAGGTTTTTAATTTACTCTTTGAAGGCCTTTGAAACAGATATATCTCATTTTTGACCAACTGAAAATTAATTAAAAAAAGCTATACTTAGTATACTAACTTAGTTAGTTATATATACTGTCGTAAATATTTCCACATAATTTTCTTCAATCATGAAATCTTATGAAATATAATAAACAAAGCCTTACGAAATCTGATTGAAACTTATGAAAGTAATAAGATCTCATCATCTGTCGTAAATATTTTTACAAAAAAAATGTTTTTTAACTTATGAAATATTGTGGGCTTTTATAAACAATGCCTCAAACAATCTTATAGAAATTTATCAAAGTAACATCTCTCCTATAGCTTCTGGCGACAAATAAGTACTTTTAGGAGAAAAATGTTCTATTAGATATTTAGAGCTTGTGAAATCCCAGGGTGTGTGATTATATTATAGGTAAGGTCGTCGTAGTTTATAGTTTAGGTTATGTTATAGTTTAGTTTACTTCTTCTACTATTACTACTGCTACCATTGCTAAAGTTATGTCGTCATTTTATATTTTAAAATGTTGCAAAAATTATAAAATATCATAAATTTATGTGAGCATAGATCATGAAATCTTATAATGTTATTTTGTGTTTTTTTTATAAACTTTTATAAGGTTTTTTTGTCAGGGTAAGACAATGCTTTAACTCACCCTTAGCCAAACTGAGTTTTAGTTTAAATTTGTATTTAAATATTCAAAAATTTAAAATATATATTTTACCTTCTTTGTATTGCTCTCATAATAACACTCTTTAAATATTTAACTTTTTATTTGTGTATCCAACTCAAACCCGAATTTATTACATTAAATGTACAAAAGCTTTTTGAAATTGAAGAACTTTAAAATGTAGCCAACAACGCAACGACTTGCCTAAGGCACAAACCTCAGAGACTTGATGAAAACAAATTGTATTCTTTTTTAAACTAGTGTGCAACAGCATAAATTTAAATTTTAAACACATTGTTACTTGGTATAGGGCGCATTTCATCACCTCTACTTTAACGAGACACTAAAATTTGTGAAGCTACTGAAAAAAAATTTAAGACTTTTGTTGCTGGTTAAAAAAATGGACATAGTTTTTCGACGCAGTCCCTATAACGAAGGTGCCTTTGTTTCATATAGTAATTAAATAATTTTTTCTCAAAAAACTAAATCATTCAACGGTTGCATTAAAATATGAAATAATTTTTTCTACTCTGTAAAAAAAAATTAGGGTGAAATTTTACTCTAAAATCACTCCAAAAGTATCTAATACAGGTCCAAACCAATTGGAGTGAAATATTTTGGAGTGAAACCAAAATTTTTTGAGTGAAATTTTGAAGACTATTTTTACTCTACTAAGAGCAGGACTGAGCACTTATATTGAGTTACTACTACTACTAGGTTTTAACCTATTTTAGAGCAAGTTAAAACAAACAAGAGCAAAAGAAACTCGGAATTAATCAAAGTAACTCTTTTTTTTTGAGTAAACTGTTGAAAGGTATATTTTAAGAAAATTGGGTAAGTTTGACGGATATTTGAGTAAATTATCCTTTTTTGGAGTTAGTTCAATTAAAATTGAGAAATTAAACTCTATATTAAACTAAATTTTACCCGCATTGTATGACTTGTCTACAAATTTTTCACTCGCTATTGAATAAATAGACCTTTCTTGTTGCTATTTACCTCATTTTAGACGTCTATTGTACTCCTTTTTCACTCCAAATTAAGAAGACTACATCTGTTTTGGAGTAAATTTTTACTCAGAATTAAGTAAATTGGTTTGGACCTGTATTAGTCTAGTGAGTGAAATTTCATTCTATTTTTTTTACAGAGTAATTAGTCGTCTTCAAGTGAAATAAAGTCTAGATTTAAGCTGGGTTTGTACGGGAAAATAAAAATTAAAATAAATAATTTTGGTTTATATGCAATTCTCGGTGTAATCATTCTAGTCGCGAATAAAGCTATTGATTTTTGACAACTATGACCTCCGAAATGAAAATCCATAATTTAGTGAATAGTATAAATGCTTATTTAAATTGAAGGAATGAAAAAATATGGTGAATGACCAAATATTTCAAGATTTTACTCTATATTCAAATTAAAAAGAAAACGAAAAAATATGGGGATTCACGGAAAAAAATCTATTCTGTATTTAAGAATAGCTCTATTCTTGAAAAATTACATTTGCTTTAAGTATATTACTCTTCGTATAAGAATAGGGATTATTAGAATTAAGCACTTACCTATCCTTGATCTACGAAGGCTCTTATACTTAAATAGAAACCAAATATACTTTAAATAAGAAGAGGCGGTAATTTAAATCAAAACCAAAGCTATTATTAAATCAAATAACTTCTAGAGGTAAACCGATAAGAGTTTATTATTCTTTCAAAAAACAGGTAGTTTACTTGAACTAAAACCAGAAATTCTTCTTTGAAAGCGAAAACATATTAAAACCAAATCGAAAAAAAACGTCACAAGAAAAAGATAAATCTTGACCTAAAATATGTTACGAATTGATTGAATCACAGTTTAAATTTAGTTTAACTACAAAGGTTTAATTTGGATCAAGTCCTTTTGTTTTTGATATAAAGCGTTAGTTATTTTTATACTCCTATATCTTTAGTTTAAAGGTTCGGATTATTATAAACGCCTAAAAAATTAAATACTTCCCTTATATTAATAGGAGAAACCGAGTATCATTATCTATACCCACGGTTGTTAAGTGTGGATGAAATGGTGAAAGTTTGGCACGGTCTTGATTGCCTCTTTTGCAAGAGCGCTTCAGAGCATACTGTCGCGAGAGTCGATTCGAAATTGTGGTCATAACATCTCGCTGTCAGCTTGCGGAAGTTTTCTGATATATGCGTGAGCCGCAGAAACTCGGCACTGGAATTTTTTCAATTTGTATCCAATAATCGTGCTGATTTAATTCTGCTAGAGATGGGTAAGTCGATCATTTTGTACTAAACGAATCGATCAGTGATTCGTTTCTAAACTGATCGAATCTTTTGAATCGATCATTGAATCAATCATGTGAAATTAAATAAAATGGTGACGTAGTGACCAATAAAAAAAAAGGTCGATGCAAGATGCAGATAAATAAAACATACTCTGCTGCCCAAAATATCTATTATTTTCATTCAGATTACCCGGCGCGCAGGAATTCGAATCAAAGGAACGAATGAACGAAACGATCGACCTATTTCCGACTGATTCAGTGTATCGCCACAGTGGGTCAGTCAGTCGTTGATCCGTTCCGATTTGATTCACTCGTCTGATTCATTCTGTCTTCGTCGCTCATTTAACTTATTTCACTGATGGAATCAAATCGAGCAAACATGATTTGATCACTCAATAGCGAACGAATCGTTCACGAATCACACATCTCTAGGAGAAGGGTTATTTTGCAAGTGACGGGCTTACGCTACGTTATAGTAAAATAACATTATTATATTAGCAGTATAGTTAATAAAACATGTTATTCTCGTTCGAATAGCATTTGACATCAATAGAACCTAAAGCAGTGTTCAAAACAAGCAAAGAAAAAATTTGATTTAAGTATAGCGTTCGCTTAAGGTAAAAAACCACATTGTCTTAAAATAAGTGTAGACTTAACTTGGATATTACTTGAATAAAGAATAACTAGAGTTGAGGATATCGAAGGTGAAGCTATTCTTGGATCAAGATTAATAATCCTGTTCCAAGAAGAGCTTTTTTTCCGTGTTGACCGAATACCTGAAAATTTTACTTTACTTTCAACTTTGTGTCCCTATAGTAGGTTTAGGAACCGGCCATATGGAAAGAATAAAAACTTAGCCTAGCATGGGCCACTCTAGAATTTGCTTTTAAGATAGTTATTCGTTTATTAATATACCTAGGTACATACGTACCGCTTCACGTGCACAGAAAAAATATGATATTGCTATCATGTTTAAAAAAAAATCAATGGAAATAAGCACTCAATTACCTACCTAATTTTTCCCACTGCGGCGTTACCTACGTCATAAAAACTTGTCAATCTTTTGAAATTTGTCTATGCAGATTTCATTTCCGTCGGCCTTGCACCATTTCACGATTTTTTCGAATTTTAACTTAAATACCACCATTTTTTAATATTTTCGAAAAACAAACATCCACGGGCACAGGTTAAAGGCAGCAATCTAGGGGGTAGCGGGTATGAGGTGCAGTGTTGCCAGGAGGTTGGAAAAAAAAAGTATCATTTGCACTTAAAATGTATTGTTATTGTTAAGTGGCCAAACATACTGGATTATTAATTTAAATTTAGCAAGATGTACCTACAGTTTTTGTGCTTTTTGTTTCACAGTAAAGGAGAAAGTGAGAGAGAAGATGATCAGATTGCCGACGTCGATTAATTGAGTTTATAGATCGGGAGTTGATGTCAGCTATTCTTGATAATATAACTGTTCTTATATGTACACACCTACTATTAATTCCAATTCTCAAAAATTAAAAAAAAATATTCGTTTTTAGATCTGTGGTTGAAATTGTTTAAGTCACGAGCAGGGCAATACCTTCTGTGGCAATACTATGCAAGTATAAAAAACAGGCTGCCTGATTTAAAATGGTGGATGGGCCAGGCGCCCGATGTAATCAGATCACTTTTTATTACTATTGTATACAGTTTTTAACATGTAAGGATAGATTTAGGGGTTGATAATAGATCATTATTATTTATAATGTTTCACCCAATATTATCATAGATTTTTTGAGGTGAGGTATTGGAATGTCATCATAAATATTAATACGTGGTTTTTTGTTCCATATTTCACACTATCGCTTTTTGCCGTCTCTCCTCGTTAGACAAGAACAAAGGGAAACCCAAAATTGTGATTTTGTTTGGCATAAAAGTAAAACTCTGTGTGCTTTGCGAGAGACTTTGTATGCATAATTTTACAATGGCGATTCGTATAATACACTTTTCCATTTTCGTCTATGTAACATTTTTTTTTATATTAAATTGAGAACTTTTTGTTATTACTCTATTATGGCTTGGCTTTCAATAATGGAACTATTGTTTATGTAATATCTGGTGAATTTTTGGATTGTCAAAATATTTTTATTGGCTTAGATTAGTGTGTGACTAGAGTGTTCCGAGTTAATATTTTACCATGAACAAAATTTGCTAAATCGAAGGAGTGCCTGCAATGAAGAAAGTCTTATCTCACTTTTTAATACAACTTTTTTAAAAGCCTGTGCAAGATGGTTAAAAAAAATTGTTTTAAAACATGGCAAAATATTACAAACACAACTTGACTTTTAAGTGGGATTAAAACCTTCCCAGGATTCGCCCTTGCTTTTATATATAAATTAGTAGTTTTCCGTAACACACTAACCCAACATCCAGGTAAGAATAAATTGCATAGATATTTACGGTACTTATTTCTACACCTTTAAAATTAAAAGTCTTCCCTTTTTCCCACGTTTTTATTATCTCGCTTTTATTTTCTGTCTGTCTGTTTTTTAGTATACTTATGTAAGTCCGGTGACAATACAATTTTCAGTTAGTAGTATGACAAGAGACAGATATTTTTAAATAGTTATATTCCCAACAAGTGCACACTCAGTGCGGTAAAGTACATCTTCTCGCACTCAATAAGGGCGGTAAAGTGTACACAAGTTTTTGAAAGGATAATTTCTTTGATAACGGCAAATTCTGCTGAAACGTCAGATTAGTACTTACACAGTAAAAAACACCATTGGGAGCGGACCTGTTTTGGGAGAATTTTGAGTAAACTTTAACTCATTGGATCTATTTTGGGAAAATTTTTGAGTAAAATTTAACTTATTCTGAGTTAATTTTCTCTCACAACTCGAATTATCTCAAAATTTACTCAGAATGAGTTTAAATTTACTCAAAATTCTCCCAAAACAGGTCCACTCCCAATGATATTTTTTACTGTGTAGATTCCAGTAAGAATTTGCGAGTGTGTTTATTTGCTTGTTTTTATTTAAAAATTACTGACAAATGAACAAAATTTTTTCCTTAGGAATTTGCGCAATGGTTTTTAATATATTTTTAAAAAAACCCAAAAAAATGGATTCACCATTATGAATCCGCCGCAAATATATAGATTTAATTTAATATAATTTTATTGAAAAACTACACTGGCGTGAGAAGGGGGCAGTTATGAGGGTGACACGGGTTATATATGTTTGCATATTTACAGTTAATTAAGTCATCACTTTTGAACCAAAACTGCTAGGAATATGCAGTCTTCGGATTTGACTTCCTATAAATATTCCCTAATCTTAAAGAAAAAAACAACGTTGGAAGAGGTGTGAATGAGGGGGTGAGAAGCGGTTAATAATAATATATTATAAAATTTCAATTTTTTGAACTAATGTTGCTATGGAGTTTTTGGATTTGAGTTTCATTAAAAACTGCTACGAATACGCATTTTTTATATTTGACTTCCACTAAATATTTTCTAATCTTAGCGGAAAAAAAATCGTCAATGGGTATGGTTGGGGAGGTTGGAGTGACGAGGTTGGAGGGGTTAATATAACTTTTAAACCAAAGCTGCCTACAAATATGCAGTTTTCAGATTTGAGTTTTAATAAACATAAGAGAGAGAAAGTACGGTGGAGGATGGAATAATTATTTTAAAAAAAATTGAATGCTACGTTTTTAAAACGGAATATAAAATTATTTTTCCCAACCCGATACAGATGAACAATATGCTGAAAACGTGTAACAGGTAATACCAGGTAACATAATCAAAAGTATAATTCGCACACAATAGTTCATATCACTATTAATGCAATAAAATTATAGTGACCCTTTATAGGTGACCTATTCATGCCCCCTCGTTTTTTGCGTATTGTTTATCTGTATTGTACCTAACAAGTGCAGAAAGTGATATTTTACAGCACGCGACGGCAGTTGACCGAACGAAGCGAAGCGAGCCGGCAAGGGCGGAAAAGATACTTTACGCATCTGTATCTGTATTTTAATTTTCTGAAATAAAGGTAGTCACTTTACCGCACGGAGTGCGGTAAAGTGCCATAACGTGTAACTTTACCGCATTGAGTGCGGTAAAGCTCTATTTTCCGCGCACTTTACCGCACGCGAGTAGGTAAAATTATTTTATTGTTTTTAGACTCTTTTAAAAACCTGGTATATTACATTTTTATTTTCTTTAAACAAATATTTTAATTCAACCGCCGAGTTATTTAGTTTTGTTTAACACAATTATTTAATTACTGTATTAGATATAGGTAAGAGTCTCTATGTCAAGCTGAAAGCTGGTCCAAAAAATCCGCACAATCTTTTATCTCCAGATTTTTAAAAACTTGTCAGATTTTTATGGTTGATATTTTTTTGGAAAGCTAAGACATTAGGCTTTCTCATCTTGTATTCAAAGTTGAAATTGTTTAAATGCAAGATTTTAGCAAATGAGACCAAAAATACTTATTTTTTAAACGCGTTCGCCATTTTGTATTTTAAGAAAGTGAGAACTTTCAATAAAGGACTAAAAAGTTTAACGTCTGGGAAATTGGACAAATTTTAAAAAATCTTCGAATAAATAAGGCGTGCGGTTTGTTTGCACCATCTTATGTATATAAAAAAAAGGAATAAAAAAAAAATATAATCATATCTTACAATATCAAATTAAAAAATACAGCTAAAAAAATTACAAAGTTTAGACAGACTGGACTAAAGATAAGATCTGCTTATTTTAATAATACATAACATTTCTAATGCAGTCTTTTAGAAGCATCATATTTCAGAAGCAGTAGTGTGAGCCAAACTTTTGCAATTTTAATGAATTTATGTAAGCAGCATAAAAGCAGGGAATTGAATTATCTCGCGGCAAGTTATGGAATTAGAACTTCCAGAGCATAATGAAAGTTTACCGAAAAGTTTTTGAGTAGTAATAACGTGTCTGTTTTACATCGCAATTTTAAAGTTGCGATTTTATATTTATACTCTAAAAAGGCCTTATAAAACGTTTAATAGGCAATTTAAAATGCCGGATCGAACGTTCCTGTGTTTTACATTTCATTACCACACTGACAAAAAGGAAAAAAAAAAATTAAGATTGCTTTTTAGAACATTTGCGAAAAAAAACATATCAGATATTGTATTTTTTTACGTTTACAATGTAAGAAGTATAATCCGTAATACTTAATACGTAATATCTAATCTAATCTATGTTTTACCTTATACAAAGTTGCAATACGTTTTAAGGTGGATACTTTTGTTAGCGCAAATAATTCTTAGAGTAACAAAACAAATTTGCTGCTCGTTTTTTTCCCGCATACCTTCAGTCATGCTGTAAAAGATAACGGTTTTGAATATTTAGTATAAATTTATTTATCATAGCAACAAAGCCTTCGACAAAAACGTTTAAATTTCTTGCAAAGGATATGTCAAAGAAAAACATTTTTTCACATTTTCGTCTCGTTTTCATTTCAATTTAAATTTCCTTATCCACCAAACTTTGAATTCCTTTTACTTTCATTTATACCTGTCAAGAAAAAGTATCAATAACTACGTTTATATGCGTCTAAACCCGGTTTTATAAAAGGTACGCCGAGAAAATGAGGCCAGCTGAAAGTCGTAGGCTAGAAGTTTGGAGCTGGAAAAACTCATTTTTGTGGATTCTTGGTTATTCCAGCTATTTCATTGAATTACATAGTACCATGGTAAAATATTCGAGTGTAAACTTTAGCACTGCATCAAACACAATTTACTATAATTATACACCCAAACAGTCAAAATTGTTGGTGAATTTTAATAAGGCATTTTTTTATGGCATCTATGTAAGAATAGTTGTGTTGAGTGCCTAGTATCCATACCTACAAACGTAAAGAAACCTTAGTGTTAATATCATTTAGACAAAATGAAGTTTACCCTTTTTAACCTAGTATTTTTCGTTAAAAGGTGCTAAAAATTTTTATTGGTGTTTAATTTACCCATCATAAACGGTAAAAAATATATAATTTAACTTGTATCTGGTAAAAATTTCAACGAGAGTGTAAAAATTATTCCTCTGTACACGTGCAACGTGATCTTTACACCCAGTGCTCGGTTTAAAAACCATTCGTGCATACGCGCTTCACACTGCAACTGTCGTTTGTCATTCAAGATTCGGCGGTCAGTTCAACAACAGTAAAACGGTTTTATGTTTTAATCTTTTGTTTTGTGTGCCATGTTCAAATTAAAACACGAAAATAAAAGCAAAATTTGCTTGGTGAAAGAGGAGAATTCCTCCTTTGATGGAAAAGTAAAAAGTTTAGCTTTTTTTTTCTTGTATTTTGGGCTGTGGCTAAACTTACGATTAGTATTGTACCCTTTACGACAGTCAGCAATTTTAGTGTAATTTATTAACGGTCTTGCCATTTACAATATGTAATTCTGGGCTTTTTGGTCCTTCTGTTGGTTTCCATTAAAGGATAAATGGTAAAAAGTTTTTTTAGACTGGCTAAAGTTATGACAGTCATGCCACATAAATGCACATAGGCCATTTGTTAGCTAATATTAGTAAGTTTAATACTGAGGTTAGTATCTACCTACTAAATGACTGTCATAACTCTAGCATTTTCGCCTGTGCAGGTACCTCGGTAGGGACTAGCATGTCAAAAGTTATCACTATCCCTTAAACATTGATTATCATATTGTTTACACACTCTATTTCTTAAAATGTCAGGCTTATTTCTCTCCAGTTAGAAAGACTATTTACAATCGTACTTACCCGACATAACCCATTAAAGAAACATCTCCCCTGCGTGATTGTGGAGAATGACTATTGCTATGTTTTCATGGGTATTGAGTTCATTTTCAAAACTCATTGTGTCTTTTTCTTTTATGTAGCGTGTTCTTTATCAAGAGCAAGAAGGATATATCCAAGACACCAACGAACACCAAGACACCAACGAACGCCAGGGCAATGAGTTTATTCTGCAATCGTAAATACATCTGCCTAGAAGATCCAATATCACAAACCTACTGCACTTGTAAAGTTAGAAGTAGAACCCTTGGAGTTTGCGCTCATGTAGCAAATGTTCTCTCGTATTTGGGATACGCTTGTTCACTATCCTAGAAATATTACGCTTCGGGCAGTTCTCGATGCAGCTAATAGAAACTAGCCTCAAATTGTAGACGAGAGTTTTATAAACAACTCATTTTAAATTTATTTTTGTTTGGGTGTAAATTTACATTAATAAATGGTAAATTTACATTGTATAGTGTTATTCTTTCGCATTGAAGAACGATGATTTTACACTCGGGGGTGTATTTAATTAAAAGTGCGATTTTACACCCGACAAAAAGTCAAACGGCTTATGGGGGTGGCTACTTTACACCCCTGGTTAACTAGTTTTACCATCTCTAGTGTTAAATATTATAC
The DNA here is from genome assembly GCA_963921995.1 of Oxystoma pomonae. NCBI lineage: Eukaryota > Metazoa > Arthropoda > Insecta > Coleoptera > Brentidae > Oxystoma > Oxystoma pomonae. The sequence goes on along the minus strand of OY998169.1, from coordinate 78,189,029 downwards.
ACTCAAAGTTAAGTTTCTTTGACACTCTTAGAAAGGTCAAATTAACACTCGAAAAATTCTTAAAGTTTACACCCAAAACGCAGGACCTATACAGACCGCTTCAAGCTACTGCGAACATAGGGGGAATCAAGTCCAATTTACTCTCCGTGCCGTACGACCGAGGTGGATTCGAAGCACGCTGCAGTGTTATCTTTTGGAAATTCATTTTGTTTTTATTATTTTGTTTTATTTCTGCCTTGCTCGAGAAACAGATGGGTAAGTTCTTAATTGAAATAATACATTTTTAAAACCAAAAATGGATGTCTACGAAGTTGCCGAAAAAGTGCAGATGGTCAAATGGTCAAATCGTCATAACCCAACACACGTTCGATATTGGTATTGTAGGGGAACACGTAATTGGGCCATTTTTTATTAACGGTAATTGCAATTTGAATGGTCCTAGATACTTGGATCTACTGCAGCAGCACATTATTCCAACTGCTAGGCAGTTGTTAGGTGTAAGATTTGGTGAAACATGGTTTCAACAAGATGGTTGTTCCGCTCACAATGTTGGCCTTGTTAGGGAATATCTTGATAATGTATTTCCTAATCGGGTTATAAGTACACGGGGAACTATTTTATGGCCAGCTCGATCTCCCGATCTTGCTCCTAATGACTTCTATCTGTTTTTGAAGAAGCTTTTCAAATTATCACCCCTAACATGCTTGGAAACGTTAGAAGGGGTTTTTATAGTAGGCTCGGATATTGTCTAGCCGAGCAAGGAGGACTTTTCGAACATTTTCTTTAATTTTTTTTTGACTGGGAGAATCTTTTTGGGTTTTAGAATGTATTATTTTATTTTGAGAACTTGCTTTTATTTTGTTTCTCCTTATTATTTTCATTGTAACACGTCGTCACTGATAAATCTGAGCAGTTGACAATAAAACGCTCTTATTTATCAGTGACAAAAAATAAGAAAATTACGTTATAAAAATTTGCGTATTTATTGACCAAATTCCGGTTTCATTGACTACGCTCCACACAGCACCGTGGTTAGAGGCGTACTAAATACCAAAGGAAAGTCATGCAAGTGGTGATCGCAAGCCTGAGTATTGGTTGCTTCACTGATAGGTGTGCGGTGTCTCTGCATGTACGTACACTGGCAAATTAGACTTCTTCCGCCCTATGTTCGCAGTAGCTTGAAGCGGTCTGTATGTACCACCTTGGGTGCAAACTGAGTGTTAAAATATACACTCAATTTCTTACTGTGTACTTTAACACCTTCTTTTGATCTGCAACAGTTCTGACTAAGGGAGCCAACAAAATTGGTCGAAATTTGTTTTTTTTTTTTAAATTAAAATGCTGGCCTAGGCCAACCATCTTGGTTTTACTAAATTACATAGCTGCCGCAAACAAGTTATTGGGTTGTGGCAAACCCTAACTATGGGTAAATATTTTATGGACTGTTGCAAATCCATCGGAAGTAAAAACTGTTAGTTACAAACCAAACGTGAATTGTTTTAGCTACTTCGCGGGCCTGTTTAAACCTCTAGCAGTCCAACTATACGGTTTTATCAGATTATTGCTTAAATTTGGCACTGTTCAGTTCATTATCGTTTAAGCACCCGAAAGGTGCACGTTTCTTTGCCCCGCACCGGGTTTGTTCTGTTCCGCGCAGGACCCGGTCGTTTGACGCAAAAATGCCAAAAAATACAATATCTTAGAACGATTTTAAAATGCATGCTAATATACTCTATCAAATTGTTGCAATACCAAAAGACGATTTACCTTACGCCGTCGTCGGGCGGTAAGATCGCGAAAATTGCCTTTATGTCAAAGTTTTTGACCGAAAATGTTTACAAATTTAGATTTTGTGGCATATTATAACACTGTGTTTTTGAGAATTTAGAAATGGTTTGTCTGATTTTTATCCATTTTTGGTATTTTCAATCAATTTATTAAAAAGTGTTGATTGCTGTCATAAATTGAAAATTTAAGACTTTTATTGTATCAGACCTCTCGAAAACTAGATATGCATAAAAGCAAACTTTGTGAGAACAAATATTATGTCTCCTTCAAAAAGACCTTTCCAAAAAAAAGCTACGTCAATAAAGCTTTTAATTTTTCTATTAAATTATGTTTGTATTTTTGTTTGTTTAATATGTACAAATTTAGGACAAATGTGTCAGAAAGAATAAACTTTTAGTTGCAGCCCTAAAATATGTGCTGGTCCAGTCCACCTAACTGGGCTAACCAACCCAGGCGACGGGGCGCCAAAAAAAATAAACTCTTTATTCCAGCCCCAAACTTGTGTTGTTCCAGCCCACCTACCAGCCCAATTGGCGGGGTACCAAAAAAATAAAATCCTTATTCCAGCCCCAACCTTGTGATGTCCCAGCCCACCCAACTGGGTTGTACCAACCCAATTGACGGGGCACCAAAAAATAAGGTCTTCGTTCCAGCTCCAACTTCAGGCTGTTCCAGCCCAGCAGGTAGGACTATAGCTATTTATATTCACAGTCCCTCATAGTGGGTTGCTGTAACCCATTAATTTGGATTAAAAAACTAACCCACGCATGTGGGTTGCTTAAAGTCAAAAACTGTGGGTTGCGACAATTTAAAAAAAAAATAATTGGAGTAATTCAAGCTTCAATGCACTATTTTACCCGCGGCCCTGGGCTGATTTAACCCTTATTTTGGGATATGGCTACCATTTGTTTTCTCAGTGTAGGGTTTAAATAAAATTCTATAAAATTATATTCGTATCAATTATTTTCTGGGTGTTTTACTTTCGTCCATATTTCGTTTGGGACGCTTTATTTTCTGTTCAATTATCTTTCGTTTTTACTTGACCGGAGAGATAACATGGAAAATAAAAAAGAAGTTGACCGGATTAAAGTGGACGTATACCTATTCCAAAAGTCGAACTTGCTTATGTGTCACATGTCCTTTATTGGTCAACTTGTTTCCGCTTCTATTTTATTTATTTCTCGACTGAGTTACATGGTCGAACGGAGTTTGACAGTTTTTCGAGTTTTGGCTTAGCAATGCGTTTAATAGTTTGTTGCTAAAATGCACTCTGCAAAGTTTTGTCCAGTGTCGAGCTGTTTCCTGCATGGATACAATAATGCTTTTCAGTGTTTTAGGTTTTGGTAAGGGTATCATCAAGCGGTGTGAAAGGAAGAACATCCGAAAAACGTATCTATGTGTTAAAAATACAGGAAGCACAAGTTCGTGGAACATTTCTTTAGAGATCCCGTATACAATTTTTGACAGTTATTGTTTTACCAGTGTAGCTATTCTTGAAGTCAGGGAAAAGAAAATAATTCCTCACAAATGCGCGGTTCCCATTGGTCGATGACGCTGATTTCTCCCACACATGACACTAGAGTACTTAAAATAAAAATTGGTGTATTTCATTTCTCTCACTAAATTGGGGGGGGGGGGGTGGGTGTGGAAAAAAACTTCCGTTTCGTGCAAAACATTTTTTTTATATTTTCGGATAAAGGTCTTTCACCTTTATGGCATCTTCAGCATCCTCCTGCATAAGAGAACGAGTTTTTTAATATTTATTTATATAGGTAAGATTGAGTACTTACGTCAGGTTGAAGCTGCTATAAAACTGAGTTTTAGGTTCAGGTACATAATATTATAGTTAAGATAAAACTTAATCTAATGTGCGGAACGAACACAGACATGTTAAAAATGTAAAAATAGGTAAAATTTTTTAAAAATTATGTTTTTGGTTTTATTCTTGGGGCCAAGTTGAGTGTCAAAATCAGTTGTTTTGTGGGAGCGATCTTTGTTAAAAGACAGACTTTGACTGATACTCGTCTTTCGCAGTCACGGTCTGCTCCAGTTAGAATAAAATAGCACTGACATTTTGTCTGGCTGGCACTCGATGGTTGTTGCATAGTCCCGAAACTCGCGGTGCGGCCAGCGTTGCAGCATACGCATAAAGTCGCGATTGCGAGTACTTAAACTGCTTATTGCCGCGCCGCCGCATCGCTGCCCCCGCTGAAAACGAGAGTAGCAAGCTGCGACCAATCAAATTTAAATTTTTTTGGCTGCGTGACACAACTAGAGCAGGCTTCACTAAAATCGCGGGTTGGCCCATCTTAAAAGCGTCTTTTGTTAAAATTTCGTGACTGAAAAAGGAGATGGCGCTGTTGTATGATAGACAATTTACTGTGGTCACAAATTTTAGAAAAAAATCTTGTTTCTTACTTTTTTTGATTTATTTTTTAATATTCAGTTAATTATTGAAATAAAAGAAACGTAAATCTTTAATACTAAACAAATTGTCGTTTTTCAAAAATTATTGAATATAAATAGTAGTTTTCACAATAAACCGGTGGCTAAAATAGTGCTTTTTTTTCAAGCGTTGATTTAAATAACGAGCGCAGCGAGCGAATAGCACGGTTAAGCCGCGAGTTGTTAACATTGTTTTTTTTTTAATACCTGTATCACAAAATCCAAGAAAAACAGGAAAATTCTTTTAAAAATCTCGAACGATGAGCCCTTCTCGCAACACACCATCTTTACACTATAAATGAAGGCGGCTGGTAAATGAAATAACAATGGTTTCCATAGCGATGTGCCTTTTTTACTCGGTGCCGTTCATTTGTTGCGACATTTTAATCAGTAACAGTTTGATATTTTTATGATATTTTGAATAATTTTTTTGCAAATACCTGGTGAAATGGCTTATTTTTTAGACAGGAAAAATTAGATTTTTTTAATATTATTGTTAAAAAAAACAATTTTCTGACACTCGGAGGCAACGCACCCTTGCGCCGGATTTTTTTTTTCACGCACTTGATAGAAAAAGAGCTATTTGAACAAATTTGCTGCAATTTGATATACCAATTACTGTGACGTCTCTCCTCTCCCTAATTAAAACAAAATTTGTCTTGCTTGCCGTTTTAAAAAAAATACCAGAGAAATGATAAATTAAATAAAAAAAGAGTTTTCAAAAGATTCCTTTTATTTCTTCATTCGGGCATTTATTCAAAAGTTAAAGAGCAAAATAACAAGAGGGAGACCGTTTATTTTGTTCTTTGAGGCGAGATACCGTAAAAATGCCCTGAAAAAGGGAAAATAACCGACATGGGACAAATGCCCACAATAAATATCTGACACAGAAACGTTGGCACGCCGTAAATTTCACAATTAGGGCTAAATTGAGTAGTTCTTTTGCATATTATTCTTTTAAAGTCTTTGTTATTAACGTTATTTTTCTAGCTCAAAAAGAGCAAATGAAAACGTATTTCCTTATCTAGAATCGTAGTTAACCCCTAACAGAAAAATGTTGATGAATATTTATCCCGGGATCCTATAAAATACCCGACCCCAAATTTGGCAAAAACATATTTTGTCAGAATTTAAAAGAAAAGAAAATAATTGGTCCGAAAAAAATTGCCTCGAAATTGAAATGACGGAAAATCAAATCGCTAGAAAATATATGCATAGAATTAAATTTAAACTAGACGTATTTTTATAGAAACACAAAATGTCAGAAAATATTTTTAACGAAAATAATTTAATAGAAACATAATATTGCCGAACAACAAAATTCAAGAACCCCAATCTGGCCGAAAATAGGGATATTTTGGAATGCTTATTTGACACTTCGTGATGGTTGTGGTAAGTACTGCGTCTGCGCAATATCTAAATGTCTTTCCGTAGTGGTGAGTAACCACTACCACTGCCGTAATCTATGAAACCATTTTATTGTGATTGTGGTTACTTTTCTGGTTAGTTTTAGAGAATTTTGGCGTAGTTAATTTTAAAAATAATAAAATATTATCAGTTTCCAACATATAAAACACGTATTTTCTAAAATTAAACCAAATTTTTTATTTTTTCTCATCTCTAAATTTTTTTACAAGTGACAGGTTTTAATGTGTTCTAAAAACTCTGGTAAAATCGATGAGTGGTAGTGGTAGCGGTTGTTAAACACTACCACAACGGCTGTCAAAGTTGTCAAAATTTTAAGCGTTTCAAAATATCCCTAATGATTTGAACCGATAGCCACGAATTCAACTACTACGTTGCCAGATTTACGGTAGGGAAGAGTCGTAGTAAGTTGTGATATTGTAATAATTTACCCCCTTTACATTCTTCAACCGCTCCCTAACCCCAAATTTCTTCATAATATTGTATTGTTATCGGACCTTCATTACAAAAATAAATCGCGAGATTTGATAGGCTATGACGTTAAATAAAATTGTTTGATACAAAAAATATCCGTGTTATCTTCCAAATGGAGAAATTTGTCAACGCTGCAATCGAGGCCCTACGGTACGCTAGAGATTTAAATTTGACGCATCCCCAATAGCGATTCGGCTGGATTGTGGTTCTGATCATTTAAGGATCGAGCATATTATTTTCTATCAATTTGTGGGTCGGGTGCTTTTCGCTTCTAGACAATTAGTTTCGATACTTTTGTAATTCAGATATTTTAAAGTTCAGAAAAATTATAATCGGTTAAATTATATTCTTGTCTTTTAAGGATCGAGGACATTAAAATTCTATAAAATTATATTCGTATCCATTATGTTCGGTTTTTGTAAATTCGGCTTTTTTGTGGATTCCCTTTTTCTCTACCAGTTTCTACTTTTTATTTACCCAATCAAAAAAAGAATTTCTAATGATTTAAAATCAACTGCACCCCTTTATTATTACGTGCGGAAAACAGTTTATTTTTGTCCATATCCACGAACGTGAAAATCATCCGATTAAACTTTAATCATGATTAGTACTAATCGGAGTTTGTCCAACAAAGATTTAAAATAAAACAGCGCATTATAAAAACCGATTAGTGTCATGATTAGGGCGCAATCGGGAAATTTTTAAGTCTTTTAAGCTTAATATAAAAAAAATGTACAGCCCAGCATAGAGACGTTGGTTAAATAGAGTATAACCCAGATTATAAAATATGGATGTAATTTTTTTGAGTTCTGACATACTATGACTTTAAGGTTGCCCACAATAAATAACTGACACCGAAACGGTGGCACGTCGTAAACTTCACAATTACGGCTAAACAACACCGTTCTCAACTAAAAAGCCAGTTAACTTATTTTCGTTTTAGTATCCTTTGGCTTATGATCGGTGCCATATTGACACCAAACTGACAGAAAGTTCACGTTTTACTTGTCAATTTGGTTATAAAAATGGCAGCCACCGTAGGCTAAAGGGCACTGAGGCGGTAGGAGTTAATAGGCTTTTTAGTTTAAAACGGTGTTGGGCTAAATTAAGAAGTTCTTTTGCATATTATTAGGGATTGGCCAAAAACACAATTTCGGTTGGCAGAAGTAAATTAAAAAAAAAAAAGTTAACTACGAGAATATTCCTTGTGCATATTAATATCTGGAATTTTTTTTCTGGATTAATAAGTGGAAATGTTTTGAAATCGCAAGATATGTGTCAAAAATGTCTACGAAAATCGCATCTTATATCTTTTAGATTTTCTAATGTTTTAAATAAAAGGATATCGACCTTTTTAAATGGAAATTTGTATTCGGTAGAATTGCCTCATTTTTTTATATTTTGTAGTACTCGTCCTAAGAAGATTTTTGTTTTATTTCGCCAACTCTCTACCCCTCCCAGAAGTACCCGAAAAATGGAGTCAAAGTTGTCGAAATCGCACTTTTGAGCAATTTTTGAATAATTGTACTGATCTTATTTGCAAACTGACCAGAATCGAATTTTCTTTTTTGATTTTGCCATTACTGTCTTTCTAAAAATAAAATCTTAAATGTCAAAATTGCACTGCCATCGTGGATTCGCCATATTGAACTTTTTTATTTTTTATCTGATTTATACGAAACTTTGACTAACTGTGACAGAAAACTGACAGATGTCAGTTTCCATCTTGCGTCGGCCATTTTGAACTTTGTTATATTTTGCCCAATTTAAACATAACTTTTTATACATTTTAAGGTTTTCTAATATTACTTAAATAGGACGCAAAATTGACATATGACAGTAACCATCTTGCGTCGGCCATTTTCAACTTCGTAGGTTTTAGTCTGATTTTAGCCACAATTTTTAACAATATCTAGTTTTGTTCCAAAATTGACATATGTCAGTATGAACTTCATTGTTTTTTGTTTGATTTAAACAAAAATTTTTCTAAATTATGAAGCGTTTCCAAGACACATGATTATGGCAAAAATGACCTTCGTCATTTTTTGTCCGATTTAAATAAAACCCATTTACATTATAAAGCGGTTTTACCAGTATTCAATTTTGATGCGTCCCATTACTATAAAAAATAACGAATTTCAATATGGCCGACGCAACATCTGTCAGTTTTCTGTCACAGTTAGGTGTCTTGGAAACGTTTTATAATTTAGAGAAAGTTTCGTTTAAATCAGATAAGAAATAAAAAAGTTCAATATGGCGGGTCCAAGATGGCAGTGCAATTTGGACATTTAAAATTTTATTTTTCAAAAGACAGTCATAGCAAAATTAAAAAAGAAAATTAGATTCTGGTCCGTTTGCAAATAAGGTCAGTACAATAATTTAAAAATTGCTTAAAAGTGCGATTTCGACAAATTTGACCCCACTTTTCGGGAACTTCTGGGAGAGGTAGAAAGTTGACGCAATGAAACAAAAATCTTCTTAGGGCGAGTACTTCAACATATAAAAAAATCAAGCAATTCTACCGAATACAAAGAACACCGCACGAAATACATGGGAAAATGGTATTCACCCGAATTTTATGTAACTTTGACATGTGATAGTACTAATCGTGGTTTGAGAGATATGCAATTATTGTCGATATGGTAAAAAAATCTATTTTTCAGCTGAAATAGTGAAATGAATTTGTATTGTTGAATATTGGTTCATATTCATTAATTTTTTGAATATGCATTTAATAATAGTTTAGAAGAAAAAACCAAACATTCATCAGGATTCTTTTATCTGCATCTATTTTAGATAGTTGAAATATAATCACTTAATTTTTTGCCCATCCTTTTCACGGTACAATTTTTTGAAGTTTGACTATTTTTTATCGCTTTAAAAACTCGCTCAGATATTTAAGCATTTTTGTCTCACTCTCAAAACCTATTCTAACTCTTTTATTTGCCATTGTTAATACGATCTTCGTATTAATTTTTAGCATGAAAAGTTGGTGAAAGAGAGTCTTTTTTTGACTACGGAGTCCATTCGAAAAATGTTTTTTGTTCAACGTTTTTTGAATATTTCATTTTTGTTCTGTGGTCAGTGAGTGAGTAAGTCAATTTTCACAATATTTTACTCCAATGATGCCATGATAGGTATGTACTATTTGTATGAGTTTGACCAACTTTCTCTGTCTGGTTTTTGAACTATGAATTTTTGAAGTTAAAAGAAAAGTCTTTGTATGGTCATAGCCAACTCTATTTTTTATTGTAAGCCAAGATAGACTCATTTGTGGTCACAGTGGTCACTGCTTTAGCCTATTAACATTCATCTTAATTAGTCAGCTGTTTTTTTTTATCACATGAACATTAAAAAAAATACATTTCTTTTAAATTCAAAAATTCATAGTTCAAAAACCAGACATAGAAAGTTGGTCAAACTCATACAAATAGTACGTACCTGTCATAGTATCGTTGAAGTAAAATATTGTGAAAATTGACTTATTCACTCACTGACCACAAAATAAAAAGTAAATATTCAAAAAACGGTGAACAAAAAAAAATTTTTGAAATGGCCCCGTAATAAAACATGTCATGAACTTTTCATGCTAAAAATTAACACGAAAATCGTGTTAACAATGGCAAATAGTCGATTTAGATTAGATTTTAAAGGTGGGACAAAATTGCTCAAAGATCTGAACCATGTCGAGTTTTTAAAGCGATGAAAAATAGTCAAACTTCAAAAAATTGTACCGTGACAAGAATGGGCAAAAAATAAAGTGATCCTATTTTAACTATCTAAAATAGATGCCGATAGAAGAAGACATATTTGTTTTTTTCTTCTAAACTAATGTCAAATGCATATTCAAAAATTTCCGTATAAGAATTAACCATTTTTTAGCAGTCATGTTTATTTGGTAAATATGAACCATACTTCAACAACACAAATTCATTTATGCCTGTTACGATTACAGCTGGGAAATAGTTCTTTTTTGTCATCAAATTTACCACTGCAACGCGTTTTTCGAACTTTGACCCTCAATATCTTAAAAACTAGACATACAATCTCGATAAAAGTTGCACATCTCTTAAACCATAATTAGTACTATCAAATGTCAAAGTTCCATCAAATTTTGTGAAGTCCATTTTCCCATGTATTTCGTGCGGAGTTCTTTCCATTTAAAAAGGGCCGATATCCTTTGTCGTCTGATGGAAATATGCAGTGTCATCAGAATATAACGCATGCATGTCTTACTAGGTATATTACTACTTAGAATCGTTGTTATTAACCACAAGGCGTGCTTATTACCGCCAAAATTACATTACTTTTGTGGTGTAAATTCACATCAAAGCTCGCGTCAAAGTTTTTGTATTTTTTGATTTTTTTTAAAAGATGTATAGAATTGACACTTTTTTATTATGAAAGATTGCTTTATGGGTAAGCGTAAAAACAGTTAACTGTTAATAATAAATTAATAACTCAAAATAAATTAATTCTTGACGGCTTGTTATTTTTGTATGTTGACCAAAATCTCCCTATTATCTTAAAATCTTTGTTATTAAAAACGTTATTTTTTTAGCTCAAAGGGAACTAAAACCGTAGTTGAATACTTGCATAAACACTTTTAGTAAACATTTCCCACAATTTTTATGTGCCTTTATTAAATTGGTTAAAAATAGAGATTTTGTATTTTAATTTAAGGTCAACTAAGGTGTTCGATAAAAAAAAATGGTACACAATTTTTCTACTCTAAAAAAGAACCCTATTTTAATGATTATTAAAGGTCCTCTAGGGGTAGCTTTTCGTTTATTTTTCTATTATTTTGCAATACTGGTGTAAGCTGATAAATTTTTTTCTTATTTTGTCCAATTTTTTCCCGTCTTCAGCACATGATACAAAAAATGAGGTAACTACCACTAGTTCTAAGCTTTGCCTCTCAAATTAAACAACTTTCTTAAATAAATTTTTAAATAAAATACTTTTTTGCACTTCAGGAACTAAAGTGGTTACTTAAGTCTCTCAGTTCAGGCATTAAAGTGCTACTTTAGTCCCTGAGGGACCTAAGTAAAAAGTTACATAAACAGGTGTTTTTTTTTTATTTTTTATTACAAATATAACACAACATTAAATCTACACAATAATTCCTACATAAATATTACCTACTTGTTGAAATATTTGTTATTAGCGTTAATGTTTATATTAGCTCCACTGCAATGGGCGAAGTTAACCAAATAATCCCTCAGCTCCTTGCTTTGAAATCTTGACGTTCATTTACTGCCACTTCAGCAATGTCTGACATTATCTTGATATTTTTTTTTGACAGAGTGCCTTAATTTTCTTGATTTTTTTTGTAAAAAATAATATAGAAGTGCGAAAAATAATATATAAACCTCTGGACTAAAGTGTCTTTTTATCCCTTGGTGTAAAATATACTATTAGTACTTCTCCACCATAATGGACTAGGTATATCCAAAGTTATAAAGTTTAGTCTGTTGTCTAGGGTTTAAAAACCTAGTGGACATATTATATATTACAACAAGCAATTTTTACGGTTCTAAATATCTAAACGTCTCAGCCCATCATTGCAATATTTTAACAACTTTTCGATCGGAACATTCCAAGAACATCTTACATAGGATATTCGACGAATGTCGTGTTTGGATGTTTTCATTTGCACATTCTATAGGAATGTCTTCCCTAGGATGTCCTTTCCAGATATTCTGCAAACGTCTTCTTGGGAACATCCCAGGATCCTACAGTTTCATGAATCTGTCCGCCTTTAGAGTAATTTTGGATAGATGGCACTAGTTTGAAGATTTATTCTCTGTTGTGGATGCTATTGTATATATATACATATAGGCAGCAAAATTATATAAACTGTGAACTTAGTAATTATTATTAAAAAGAATTTGAAAATGATACTGATATATATATATGTATATATGTAAAATTATATTCGTCTGAGTCCTCTTAACTTAACGTTTTCGAATTAGCTAGGTACAGGATAAGCCTTTAAAATCCTTAGCATATCTTATTTTTTTAAGAAAATTCTACGCTGCTGACCACCTAATTCGCATTTAACTTTGAATATGTAGTATGTTGGGCATCTGATAAGAATGTCTGTAATCTATTCTTAGCACGTGCTTTAAATATTTTACTGCTTTTTAGAACCTCCTTAGCACATCCTTCTTCTTCAGATGGATGTTCTATCCACCCGCTCAGGATAACAAATGCTATGTAGGTAGTTGGCAAGGGGCGGTGCCAAGTCAATTATGATAACCAACAAACTTCATAAATTTACGGCAAATACGAACTAAACTTTTCGGTGATTTATATTAGAGATAAAAATTGGACGGTTAATTAGTATTTTTTCTTCTCTTTCCATTTCTAACGTTCAATATTTTCTATCCATATTTACTAAATAAAAAGAAAAAATCAACAAACTTCAAAGTTAGTTAAGGAATTTTTTTTTATACGAAAAGTCTTATAAAACTGACAGTTGTTCTCCTTATCGTTAATAATGATAGATGACAGTAAAATGCCACGGCCTGACTGATAAGCTTTATACTGGGAATGGCATAAACTTTCGAGAACTGGACTAGCACACAACAAAGAGTACAAAGGCCAGTTTTTGGTGACCGGTCAGCTCAATGCCTCGGTCGGTCGCCGGTTTGTCTAAGCAACAACGTTGGACATTCTGCCTGCAGGCAGGAAATAATTCCTGCAGAAGCCAGCTAGGCCCGCAGGATGGACGACTCTCTTAACAAAGGATTGAATAGTCAGCAGTCGTGTGAACTGAGAAACAATTAATCACGCAATAATTATTGTGCGTTCCGTAAGTAGTAATTTTAAGATAATAAAGCGCGCAACCGTGCTCGCGCAACCATTCCCGCCACCAATAGCAGGTGGACAATAGCGCGCAACGAATTTCGCACAGTCAATGCCGCGCAGCTAAAACAACGCATTGCACTTAAATAAATTCGAAAGCATCGTTTTTTATATTTTTTATAAACACAAAAATGCCATGAAATAAAAAGCCGACGAGATATGCAGGGGTTGATTTTATTGCAAACCCCACCGCCAATTCCACCAAACCCCCGTATCGCTTTTTGTCAAAAAACATTTTGCGCGGTTTTGGTTGCGCGGGAAAAAAATAAGCGATAAAGAAAACATTCGCCGAACAGTTCCTTCTTCTTAATATATTTAACACCAGCTGAAGAACCCGCAGGTTCGCCTGCGGTTTTACCCTTTTTGCTTTAAATTGTCATAACTTTTGTTTCGGTAAACCGATTTTAATGAAATAACACTTGTTTAGTCTCCAGGAGTCCACGAAATGCAGCAGTAGAAGTCCCATCAAAATCGGTCCCGTAGTTTTTTGCGTAATGCTGGAACAAACAGACAGACAGACTAAAACGTGGATTTTCGTTATTTATATTGTTTGGTTGGAGGCCAACCCCAGGAATTGTTAAAAAATATTTAAATATATACACAATTGGCTTTTCTTGAGATTCATTATATATATAGATTCGCTCACTGGTGAAATTGTTGTGTACATAATAAGCAGCTACTTGCGGAGCGGACCAACCCCTCCCCCCCTCATCTAGTTTTGCCAACATTTAAAGTGGGATTTACTAAGATCTAAAATAGTACCCCCCACAGCTCTAAATATTTACACCTGTGGGGGGTACTAAATTTTAAAACCAATTTTCAAAAAACACTTACCCACACAGAAAAGACACAAAGTTGTAGATTATTTTGTATTGATATTCCAAAATACCACTGAAAAACTGCTTTTTTTCTCAAAAATTTGGCACATAATAGCTTTATTTTCTGTGTTTGAGGTTATAAAGGTGGTGAATATTTAGACCACCTCTGGAGGGTGGTATAAATTTATAGCTACCAGAAAGAATTATTTTGTGGCAATTGGTAATAAGTTCATTTAAAATTTCCCTAAGTAACAGTTTTTACAGGAATTAGTTTGCCTTATTTAATATCCCAAATTAGTCAATAACACACCTCCAATTTTCTCGAGAAAAACGCCTTATTTTAAAGCCGTTTTCAGCACAAAGAATATATTTAAGAGGGCACTACGAGGCAAAACAAACATAAATGAAGGTCACTGATTATGCACGGAGATTGTATCGAATAAAAAGAATCCAACCATCCAATAACTGTACCTATTTATTTATTTATTTACAAACTAAAATTAAAACTTTGCGTTTATGTCAAAGCTTAATCATCAAATAAAACTTTCCGCTGAAAGATCACACTCAAAAGTTTCAAAGCTGCAGTTTTCATCGTTACTTCGGTAATGGTCATTTTCTGATGTTCTATCAAAGAACCGGATATCGTCCAAATCGTTGAGCCGACATGACGCTTTTGTGAACGCATCAATGTATGATCGTTGGATTCAGGTCTGTTTTTAGCCGCATTTTTTTACATGACCTCCTTCGATGAAACATTATTATTTGTGGTTTGCGATTGCGATGGGTTTGCGTTTGTAAAGTTTTATCACACTTTTGATAGACATAAACTCCTTTTAAATAAATACAAAGATAATACAAAGTTTTGTGACAGTGATTAATAATCGCGAAAATCAATAAACAAGGGTAATTTTGGATGAAAGTGATGTAAAGTCAATTTTAATTTGCTCAACAGAGTGTTTACAATTTAGATATCCTCCAAGGGTAAAAAAAACTTCTTTTTAATCGAAGTTTTCTTCTTAAATTTAACAAATTTAGAAATCGAACTCTGTTTAAAACTCAAGGAAGGTGGTATGAAATGCTTAAAACCAACAATTTCACTTAAACTTAGGACCTGTCTAAAATAGGCTAAAACCTTTTAGTAAATCTCACTGTTAGGTTTTATCGAACTTGCTAATAACTGTGAAATCTTGATTTAAGCACAAGAAAAGATGGTGAAAACCACTGCCTCCTCCAATGTTTGTAGAAATATCTGGTATTCCAAAATTAAATGGAAACCGTAAAGAAAATATAAAACCAAGTGCATGTTACCGAAATGCGACGTTATTCCTGTCGGCCCTTCCGTTTCCGGTAGGCGTGCTTTTCGCGGGGACAGGAATGCGAATTTATGGCGTAAGGAAATTTATGCGCCCCCAACTCGTAAAGATGTCGGCGTCTTTTTAAATACAAGGACCTTTAGAGATAATTATTCTTTAATACTGAGAGATGAGATTATTAATAATAAGGGGACAGGTACACAATCTTTTTAGAAATTGCTTGCTTCTTAAAGCGCTTTTATGTAAGGAAGGTTTAAACATTTTGTCGTATAAACACAAATAAAAGCGGTTTAACCACTAAATCGATTTTATTTTAAAGTGATTTAACAAAGCGTTTTATCGGTTTAAAACCGATTTTAGGGTCAATTAAAATACTTTAAAAACACTTACACACACTTACTCCAGCCTGGTTTTGCCAAAAAAAAATCTGTTGTTAACTTAGTTGTTTTCTCGGTGAAAGCAATTTTATTTAAAACCGTCCTTATATAAAACCGGTTTTAGGCGCGTAGAAACGTAGTAACTAAAATTTTTCTGATGTGCTTACATTAAGTTGTGTTCACGTTATATTTTGTAAAAGCGTAGAATAGGCAGCAAGGCAAAAAATATATCCTTTTACTTTCTTACTTTTATACAGGGTGACCATTTATAAACTTCCGAATGGAAACACTTTTTTGTTATTTGTCGCAAAAATATAAATCAAAAAGTAAATTACTCATGATATTACGGTGTTTTCTATCAGATTTTCAGTTTTTTCCTTGATCACAATCTACATGCAGGGTAGCCTTGAGGTTCTCGCTTTTTAATGAAATCTCATGTATATTTTTCAAAATATCGATAGATATTTTCTTTCTGATTGCAAAAGTGTATCATATGTAGGGTTTATCTTCGTCGGTTAGCCAATAAAAAAGAGCTATATTTAAGGTGTTCAATGACCGTTCAAGACAAAGGTAACATATGGTATCTTTTTGAAATCAGGAAGAAAATATCTATCGAAATTTTATCAAATATACAGGGTGTTTGATTAAAAAAAGGACTCATGGCCATCATGTGTGTTAAGAAAATAGTGAAACTGTAATAAAAATATACATAATTTTATAAGTAATGAACTTTTTGAGTTATCTTTTTGTGACAAATAACAAAAAAGTTTTTCTAAGTGGAACTTTATAAACGGTGAACCTGTACATATATTAATTCGGTTTTGCCCAAAATATGAAAAGTTTTTTGATGGGTAGTATGGATCGGCCTTTAATTATTTCACACAGGTCACAAGGTTTTAACTGCGTTATAGTTACCGCACACTTCAAATCCGTGCAGGGCTTTACCGCGCCATATGACATAATTAACACTGCTTAAGTCCATAACGCCAAAACAGAGAGCTACGCTAATTAATATATGTTTATTAATTTTTATTAAATGCACTTAAAAGTACAAAATAATTTTTTATCTTTCTTATACCATAATAAAAGCGATGGGCGCAAATTAAACATTTTAATTTTGGGTAACGGTAACGGTCACATCGACGATTCACCTAAGAAACAATTGTATTACTCTAGAACCTAAGAACATATTCAAAGTGTTGGCAAGCACGGCAATCTCACCCGTTCTCAGCTCCTTTAGATGAAAGCATTATATTTATCATTCAAATAGGAGATTTTAGTTCTTTATTTGTAGTTCTCTCTTTGTCACCGTAAAGTTAAAATTTTTAATTTACGACCATCGCTTTTATTATGGTATAAGAAAGATTAAAAATTATTTTCTGCTTTTGTGTCCATTTATTAAAAGCTTGTTCTTTAAAAGCTTTTTTTAATAAAAATTAATTTTTTAATTTTTAGATTTGTACCCTAAATCGTCCATTTTGAATACGCCATATTGAAATTTTCAAATCTGATCAAAAATTCATATCGCCTTCCCGAAAAACCCCTGTGTGCTAATTTTGATTTAAATCAAACAAACTAAATCCCTCGTTAGAGGGAAGTGTGTACCTAATAATATCATATTATTGTATTGTCGCCGGAACTTTAAGCGCATATCAAATTTAAACACACACCCTCAATTTTTAGATTTGTAACCTTAATAAATCTGATAAAAAATTCATAATCCCCCTCTTAAAAACCCTTGTAGTAACTAACTAAATCTTTTTCCCCCTCCACTTCCCCCTTAGAGGGAGGTGGTCACCTGAGAATAGCATATTATTGTATTTTCATTGGAATTATAAACGCCTACCAAATTTGAACACAATCGAATGTGGATAAGTTAGTTGAAATTGGTTAGCAAAACATAACCGAAAATCGTCCATCTTGAATCCGCTATATTGAATTTTTAAAATCTGATCAAAAATTCGTATTCGTTATCCCCAAAAGCCCCCGTATACCAATTTTGAAATCAGACAAACTTAGGTGTTTTTCCCCGTCCACTGTCCTCGTAGAAGGGAGAGGTGCCTAATAATGACACGTATTGTCACCGGAACTATAAACGCATGCCAAATTTGAAAGATGACCAGAAATCGTCTATCTTGAATCCGCCATATTGAATTTTCAAAATCTGATTAAAAATTCGTACGGCGTACTTCAACTGTACCCTCTTCCATCCCCTTCGAGTAGGGGTGAGCTGTCAATTTCATCACACTATATTCTTGTATTGTCACCGCAACTATATAAGCGCGTCAAATTTGAAGACGATCTGATGTCGGGAAGTTTGTCAAAATTAAGTTTGCAAGATTCCACCCGAACAAACATAATTAAATAAAATCTTGTAAAAATACATTTATTTTATTCAATCTTACCTACTAACACCAAAAAAAATACAAATCTTTACCAACCCGGTGATCGCGTGCAGAAAGCTGTTTCTGGCAAATGGTAAATGTCATAGTTAAGCCGCCAATTCCATAATTTTAGTATATATTAGGCTTCATATTTATTTGTTTTAGTGGGTTATAGATATATAAATCGAAGGTATTTTTTTTAATTTGCGCGTTTCTGTAATAACTGTACTTTGCAAGGTAAACGTTATGCGCGGTAACTGATTTTTCACGGTAAAGGTGTTGCGCGTTAAATTATTTGCGTGGTTGGTGATCTTGCGCGGTGTTTATAACGACCCCAAAAAAAGTTATGAAGCGCAAAACCGCTTTCTCAAATCGCTTTAAAATAAAATCGATTTAGTGCTTAAAATAGTTGAAGTGGTGTTGATACGACAACATTTTTAAACCGTCCTTATATAAGAGCGCTGTAAGAGGCCCGTATAAACAAAGTAACCGTTTAGAAAAGTCAAACAAATTCTGTCTTTCTTTACATAGGGAGAGTTTATGACACTTTTTGGTGTTTATTGTTACGCGTATAGCAATTTAGCTCCGTCGCACAGAGGGGAAATTACGAAACTGGGAGGACAAAAACCCTAAAATAAAACTTTAAATAAAGTATATTTTTTATTATTTTTTTAAATACATATGTCCTTGTTGTTCAACCGTTATATTATTATTCTCATAGTAGGTCATGGCAAGATGAAAAAGATTTTTGGGAATTTTAAAAAATGCTATAAAATAAGAAGGCATTTTTTATATCATAGTGTCAAATTTTAGAGGGCATTAAAAGAAAAGGTAAAAAAAGGTATTTTTAATTTTTTGTAAAATCAAAGTCGACATTCTCTTTATTAATCCAGCAAAATATTGTTTGCGTCTATTTGCCACTTTCAAAGTTATATAAGTATTTTTGGCATCATGGCGAGATGAAAAAGATTTTTGGGAATTTTTAAAAATGCTATAAAATAAGAAGGCATTTTTTATATTATAGTGTCAAATTTTAGAGGGCATTTAAAAAAAAAGGTAAGAAAAGGTATTTTTAATTTTTTGTAAAATCAAAGTTGACATTCTCTTCGTTAATCCAGCAAAATATAGTTTGCGTCTATTTGCGACTTTCGAAGTTATATAAGTATTTTTGGCACCATGTTACATAATCATGTATTGGAGTAGAATATTTAAGAATTAAAAAGAATCGGTTTTTTCTTACTATGTCCATCAAATTTCAGTTAAATTTTGCTAGCTTATTTATAAAAGATTTGTTCATAATTTCACAATAAATTGGAGGCTATAAAAGTTTATACAAGGTGTCTAAACTTTCTGTGATTATTGGTTTGTAGCTTTATTATTCATCTTTGATCAAAAAACTAAAAACAAAGGTCGTAGGCGAAAAATTAGCGCCTACTTTCATCTTCTTAAAATTTTATGTATGTATGTTATAAACCTTCCCCGTGGCCAAATTTTTATGTTTGGTTCTAGAAAGCTGAGATAAAAAGAATTTGATAAAAGAGTACTTTGTGCCTGGCTAATGATATTGTTAAAAACATATATTTTTAGAATATGAAAAATTTGGAAATATATATATAAAAAAATCATGTAAATCGGCTTTCCTTATAAACTAATCACGTCATTTTTGTCGGACGTTAAGGGACATGGAAAAAGTACTCTTATATCGAATGCTTTTTATTTCAACTTCCTAAACCCAAAAATAAAAGTTTGCCACCAGCAAGATTTATAAAAATTCAGTTAAATTTTATTAAATATCACTATAAAAATAAAAAAAAATATTACTAGAAACAGTGAACAACCATTCAACTAATTTTTTTAAATTTATGGTCTAACTAGCTAAATACCTGCTGTTTTTACTCCTACCAACTTAATCCAAACCCTACCACCGGCCCCTATCCCACTTTCGTTCTTTACCATTCCACCCACCCCCCTTCCTTCCCTTACCTTCCACCTAGTTAAGATATCTTCATAATATACAGATTGTTCCATTTAAATATCCAAAAAGAATTTCACTTGACTGCTGTCAGTAAGCGAAATCAAAGTCAAATAAACAGTAACCTATAAGTCAATCCAGCAGGTCACACCCTATCTCCTTACCAAATTTTATCCAAATCGGTTTAGCCATTTTTGCGTGATTAAGAAACCACCACAAACACATATTAACACACGAACTTTCGCATATAACATAAGTAGGATAGTAGGATTGATTTTTTCTTTAATTTATATTTTGTTTACTTAAATTGAAAATATCATAATTACACCATAAAATCTGAACATAAACTTCAGAATATTTTTGTCCTCCCAGAAATTAAATTGCACCCACTGTGCGACGTAAAACTAGTCCTGCAGAATATCTTTAATCTTTTTTGTGTGAACCTTCCGGGTAAGCCAGAAAATGTCTTCAAACTCTTAACATTTTTGATGTTTAGGTCAGTGGTTTTTAGGAAATCACTCTGTTAAGGTCACCCTTTCAGTTAAAATTTTAATATTTAGGCACCTTAAGCTGTTAGAATTTGACTTTGGCAATTTGAAAAAAAGGTTTACGGATTCATCGATCTAAATTTTATCACTTATCAAGTCCAAATCTTAATAATTCGTCAGTTTACAAAAATAAATATTGCAACCCCATTAATCTTAATATAAAAAATGTTAAAAGTTGAGAATGATTTGTGGCTTATCCGGAAGAGCTACACAAATGTTTCAATTACCAAAAATGCTCCTATGTATCCATTAGAATAAATATCCAGCACTCTGTGTTTTTATTTTAAATGAGGCAATAAGTAAAACTCGCCACTTCCCACAATAATTGTTTTTTTGCAAGCTGATGGTCTTTTTAATCTTTAATGAGTGGACTATTGTGCCGCACTGAAAAAAAGAATCTCTTAGTGTTACGAAATACGAGGTTAATTTACGAGAATTATGACTTTCGATATGCGCAGAGTCCCCAGTTTCTTCTCACGAGCTCTGAATGCCCTTAAACTCATTTGAGATTAAAAGTCCTATGCAAAGAACATAAAATCTTATGCCAAGAGCATATTTTTTGAACTATTTGAATCATAGTAAATATTTTCCTTTCAAGAGCATTTTTGTTGAAAATTGGCCTTAAAAGAAGCACACAAATTCTCTTACGAAAAGTTTTAAAATAATGAGGTCATTACACAGTATGGTACCACTTAAAGGGATCATTGCACAATTCACATAAGAACCTTTGTTTATTTTGCATTCCCCCACTCCTTTTTGGTGGATCATGGCGGAGGGGAGTAATATAGCAAAAGAAAAAAAGAGAGAATATTTTGCGAATTATGCAATTGTTGTGCACCTGTAAGCAAAGGTACTAAATATTAAAAAAAAATGGAAAAAATTTAACAGACAATGTTTATTAATAAAATATTAAAACTTAAATAAACGTGAATATAAATTCGCTACATCTAATATTGTCAAACAGTGTATTTTGCACATGAACGTGAACATTTTTCGCATAGAATTTTTGTTTCTAATTATATCAAAGGGTTTACATTACACCATCAAAAGAGCAGTAAGTTAATTTTAGCTAATTCTAACAAAAAATCTAAATTGAATAAACAGTTTATAAATAGTATACAAGTATAAAAACTCTGATATTACAGAACTTGCTTAAAAATTAAAAGTGGTAATAATTTTTGGTTTTCAAAAATACATCTAAATTAAGAAAAATGAGGTAGCTTTTTTATCGGACAATAATTTTAATTCTAATAGTCTCTCCTTTTTGGCTTTGTTCAACAAAAAGTACACAGCATAATTTTTAAACTAAAATATTGTCACGTAGGGGTTTTCGTGACGGGGTTGTTCTTATTAATTGACTTAATAAACCAACCGTACCGGGTTTTAATGAATTTATTATAACAAAATATAAAAACGTTACTTACTTGTAATTAATTAACATCCAACAGTCTTAATACAGCAGCGTCACAGTTCTATCTTAGGGGTAGGTCGTGGTTCAGCAGTTTATCTTATTCTTGAGAAATACATCACAACTTTCTGACTTAGTGAACTTACTAAACTTACTGACCCCTTCTTGCTGTTCTCGATTGGTTTTATAGGATATATGTGATAACAAAACGTGAGTTTACAAAAACATCTATTCATTGAACTTAAAACATCACATACTTCCTAATGCTAACTGTCAGGTTCATAACCTGAGTCGTTAACATTTAAAAACCAAGCAAGGGCAACATAGAATGACTAAAGGACATTCACGACAATATCATAAATAGTTAACAGTAAGAGTGGGACTTAAGTTTTATCTCCTTACATTAAAATCGGAGAGCTCGTGAACAAAAACTACAAAAAAGGCTGATTTCTTAGTTTAAGGGGGTGGGCTATATATCATCAAGCGCACTTCCAGTCAGCCAGTTCTCCTAACAGCAGCCGGTTGGAAGGGGGAGGGGTTCAAACCTGTAAAAAATCATCAAAAACTAAAAATAAAAGAAAACAGGATAATATACTGTTACCAATGTTTTTAATTGAGTAAGATCAAAATGTTTTTGGAAAATACTTCACAATAATTCACTTGACACAGACCTATTTTTTCAAAGTTAGGTGAGCGTTAACGCAAGTTTTAATTGCTAGTTCAAAATGGATAAAGCATAATTTTTATATGCCTGTTTCTTTTATTTTGAAAGAATAAAATGAGACCGACGTATAAAAATTAGGCATTATCCATTAGCCATTACGCATTAAAAGCTTGGTAAACGGGCATAAATTTCTATTCTGTACACTAGAAAGTACTTCTACACATAAAGAATTTCTCATAAAAAACTTAAAAGAAAACCAAAAAATAATATAGTCCATTCCTAACCTATAGGTAGGTACCCTGTTGTAAATTTAACGACTAATGCTCTTAAGCTCTTAAAGAAGACAACAAGAGCTCTAATCTCATGTCCACACAGCACGTTGTACAATAACCGGCTAGGCAGACCGTCAATTTGGATTGCCTTTACTAAAGCTAATGGTCAAACAGGATACAAAAAATTAATTATTTAGCTACACAATCAAAAACTTGTGAAATTTACTACACACAAGAGTTCAGGCATGATTGCTGCACCTTGCAAAATACCGAAAATACATATCTTACACTTTAAATGGAAGAAATCAGGAAGGCTTACCCTGCATGTTTTCCAGCAATATCGTTTTTATATTACTGAAAAAATACTACATGCTTCTCTCTAAATCAAGTGCCCCATGCCCATACACATGTAGCAGTTCTTCCAACCACGGTATTTTTGAGGTTCTCACATTACCTATTATTACTGCACAGACCATACGTTTGATCTTATCATGGCCGGCATCTGACTATTGACTATCGATTGACGGCTGACAGGGTAGCCGCCAATCGGGTGTGCCCGGTAACTAGCCGAACGGGAAGATATTAGGAATCTTGTTCGGAGAAATCCTAAGTTCTATATTGGAGGAAAAAGATATAATGCTAAAATAAATTCAATTGTGACGAAAAAATAAAAAACAAGATAATTTGGGATCTTGTCTCAAGCGGAGTTTTTTTTCAGTGCGGGTTTGATTTTCTGTCGTTTCTCTCCGTTTTTCTATAAGGCCACGATAGAGCGTTAATACCATCAAAATTGGTTATTTTTCTCCCGTATCCAAAAGTAACCGGTCCGAAATACGTTACTTAACAGAGGCTTAACGGGACCCGCTCCGTTATTTTTTGTAACCAACCAAATTTACTTAGCTGGTAGGTGATAATTCGGTTTTTTGTTAAGATAGGTTTTCATTTTTTTGTGAAAGTGAATTTGCAAAAACAGGAATTGTTGTTTTCTTTTCTATTCTATTTACATGGGCATTTTGTATGTGGACAAACCGTATTGGTTACGGTAATTTGTGTTTGTGGTTTAAAAACTCTTTTTAGCATCTCAATTACGGTAATACGGTAAGCAAAAAAGGTGACGATAAATTAGTGGTCTATTAACTCTCTAATATTGGGAGAAAAACCGAAAATAACACCTTAGCTAATTAGATTAAAATTCCTAGTACTGTATAGTACTGGTTTACTGACCCTAAAATGTGGCTTGGGAAATGATCCTTGACATATTAAAACAACTTTATACAGGTATATGTCTAAACTGTAAATTGTATGTAACTAAAATAGTTCGAATCCTCCAGGCGAGGCGTTGGCGAACAAAGAACTTCTGCAAATAATTTTACGAGATGTTTTACATAAAGTTTTCAGAAGATTGTTGGTAGTTTGAATTTTAAATTTTTAAATATTCTCCAAGTTGAAAACAGACACCGATCGTTGCCAGATACAAAAAGTTATCTTTTGCTACAAAGAGTTTACTTTAGAACAAAAATAATTTTTTAACAATATAAAAAATGTAACATACCACGTTTTTAAAAAGAACAAAAAGTATAAAATAATTTTTTCTAGCCTTATATAATAGACACTTAAAATAAATTTTCAGTTTTATCAGCCTTCGTATACTTATCTCTATCGAGTCGATCAATCAAGAAGGTGCACTTTTAAAATCATGGCGAATTCGTTACAGCTCCATCTCATCAAATGTACGAAAACACCTAACGATTTTATTGCAGTTTTTAGTGATTTATAAACTCATGTACGTAAAGTTTTAAACTAATTATACCACCCATTATTGTTATATTATTTCTATTATCTATTGCAAGCACCTCACAAATTATTTTATACTTTTTAGTCCGTTTTAAAAACGTGGTATATTAAAAAAAAATATTTATTTAAATAATTACTTTCTGTTTTTAGTCACGTGTGTGTTAAATTTCGTAAAAAATTTTTTATACCTTCATCGAAAACATGATTTTAGTAACTGTCAGCAGATAACTAAAGCCTGGCTTTTTTGATCACCGATTTTACCGTTTTTTTTTGATCACGGGTGCAAAAAAAGATTTCGGTTCGTTTTTTACCCAAAATTAAAGAGAAATAGCGGAAAATACTAATATTGAAAAAATTTAATTATTCTTGCCTCAAAATTAAGCCATTTTCGCCAGTTTTCACGAAGTATTTAAGAAAAAATGAACAATGAACAATGAACAAACAACAATGAACATCATTTACCAGCCACCTTGACTTATAGTGTAAAAATGGTATGTTGAGAGAAGTGCTGTTTCTTCGACATTTTTAAAAGTATTTTCCTGTTTTTTTTGGATTTTTGGATAAAGGTATTAAAAAACAATTGTATTAAAAACTCGCGGCTAAACTGTGCTTTTTTGCACTCGCGTTTTTAAATACTTCGCAGCCCTCGTTATTTAAACCAACGCTTGTAAAAAAAATCAAACTTAGGGTAGCAAAACTACGGCCCACCTTATTTATCCCCTCTTAACCCCATGCCACCCCAACCAACATAAATCAGAAAACTGCATGTCCGTAGCAGTTTCGATCAAAATAAGTTAAAAATTTTAAAACTTTAATGCCCCCTTCTATCCTATCACACACTCCCATTACAGCGACGTTGTTTTTTCCTTCAATATTAGGAAATATAGGGCTGGTAAATATCGAATTCGATAAAACTTTATGTCGCTGCCGTACATTACAAGGAAACACGCAGTCTAAAGCATCATTGCCCAATGTTTAATGTATAATGCAAAAGTTCTATGCACATTTTGCATAAGCTCTCCATTAAAAACTAAATTTGGTTTATAATCTGTAACAGCTACTTTTGTATCCCTACATATTTTTTTATAATTCAATTTTTATTCTTGTAATTATCTTATAATTTAAATATTTTTTTTCTAATCTTTCAGATAATTTTTGTATTTCTTCCCTTTTAGTTATTTTCTGTCTTTTCTCTAGATTTCACATATTTCGTTCAGTTTCTTAAGTTTATAATTTAAAAGGCTAATAATATATAATATCAAAGATAATATATTGAATTCAGCGGAATGTATTGATTTTTGATAAAAATTAACCATCCATTATAAATTACTCTTACTTTAGGAATATAACTAATAAACGGACTGTTACCATTTTTTTTTATAAAAGTAGAAGTCAAATTTTTTTTTCATTTCCTTTAATGCAAAATAATAAGAAAATTAAAAGAAAGAAAATAAAAGTATTTGAATTATAAAAAAAATAAGAAAAAAATGTAAAGGATACAAAAGTAGCCGTTACAAACACCTCCTCGCTACCAAAAAACCTGACTTAACTTTGCCTTTATTCTACAAAGGTATTAGCGTGACGGTAGAGCCTTATTTTCCTTGGTTTGAAGACATATTATTATATTAATAGATGTTCTTAAAAAGGGAAACTAAATTTTTATTTACATACAACAGTAAGTAATAATTGAGGTTATGTTTGCAAGTCGAGAATTTTAGTAACTTTTTTAACTTTATTTAACGGTAATTCACGGCCAGAAAATCATTCTATGGGTGACGGAAAAGAAAATGAAACATATATTTAACGATGGTTCCCTAATTTAAAAAAAAATAATCATCCAAATAAAGACGATTTGTGACGTTAATGTGACGAAAATTATTTTATTGTAAAACGATTTCTTTAGAACGTCCAACTAAGGAACGTCAAATAACTTTAAGCGGACTAACGTCTCTCTGACGACGTCAAGAACTAGAGGGTAGCCGATTTCTGTCTGATGTCGGCAATTAGTTAAAGAAAAACCTAACTGATAACCAAATGTGACGTTGGGTTAGGTAGTTTTCAAAGGCTTGGCAAGCACGGCAATCTCATCCGTTCTCAGCTTCTTTAGATGAAAGCATTATGTTTATCATTCGACTAGAAGAAGAATTTAGTTCCTCTTTTGTAGTTCTCTCTTTGTCACCGTAAAGCTAAACTTTTTAATTTACGCCCATCACTTTTATTATGGCATAAGAAAGATAATCTACTTTTGAGTGCATACAGACCGCTTCAAGCTACTGCGAACATAGGGGGAATCAAGTCCAATTTACTCTCCGTGCCGTACGACCGAGGTGGATTCGAAGCACGCTGCAGTGTTATCTTTTGGAAATTCATTTTGTTTTTATTATTTTGTTTTATTTCTGCCTTGCTCGAGAAACAGATGGGTAAGTTCTTAATTGAAATAATACATTTTTAAAACGAAAAATGGATGTCTACGAAGTTGCCGAAAAAGTACAGATGGTCAAATGGTCAAATCGTCATAACCCAACACACGTTCGATATTGGTCGAGGGAAAATTTGCATTTGTATTTTGACGTAAGAACACAGTATCCCCAAAAACTAAATGTTTGGGGGGGGGGGGTATTATAGGGGAACACGTAATTGGGCCATTTTTTATTAACGGCAATTGCAATTTGAATGGTCCTAGATACTTGGATCTACTGCAGCAGCACATTATTCCAACTGCTAGGCAATTGTTAGGTGTAAGATTTGGTGAAACATGGTTTCAACAAGATGGTTGTTCCGCTCACAATGTTGGCCTTGTTAGGGAATATCTTGATAATGTATTTCCTAATCGGGTTATAAGTACACGGGGAACTATTTTATGGCCAGCTCGATCTCCCGATCTTGCTCCTAATGACTTCTATCTGTTTTTGAAGAAGCTTTTCAAATTATCACCCCTAACATGCTTGGAAACGTTAGAAGGGGTTTTTATAGTAGGCTCGGATATTGTCTAGCCGAGCAAGGAGGACTTTTCGAACATTTGCTTTAATTTTTTTTTGACTGGGAGAATCTTTTTGGTTTTTAGAATGTATTATTTTATTTTGAGAACTTGCTTTTATTTTGTTTCTCCTTATTATTTTCATTGTAACACGTCGTCACTGATAAATCTGAGCAGTTGACAATAAAACGCTCTTATTTATCAGTGACAAAAAATAAGAAAATTACGTTATAAAAATTTGCGTATTTATTGACCGAATTCCGGTTTCATTGACTACGCTCCACACAGCACCGTGGTTAGAGGCGTACTAAATACCAAAGGAAAGTCATGCAAGTGGTGATCGCAAGCCTGAGTATTGGTTGCTTCACTGATAGGCGTGCGGTGTCTCTGCATGTACGTACACTGGCAAATTAGACTTCTTCCGCCCTATGTTCGCAGTAGCTTGAAGCGGTCTGTATAGTAAAAGTTTGTTGTTTAAAAGATTTTAATAAAAATTAATTGTTTAATTTGTCCCCATCCCCAAGTGCCCCAATGCACTAAATTTGAACGAAATCGGGCGTACTTCAACTGTACTCCCCTCCGCCCCCTTCGAGTAGGGGGGGAGCTGTTAATTTCATCACACTATATTCTTATATTGTCACCGCAACTATATAAGCATGCCAAATTTGAAGCGGATCGGATGTCGGGAAGTTGGTCAAAATTAATTTGCAAAATTCCACCCGAACAAACATACATAGATAATTGCAAGTTAAATAAAAGCTTGGAAAAAATAGCTGTAAAATGTTCTCAAATTCCATTAAAGTCGTTGCGATAGACAACTTCCAAAACCATATGGCTGGCAAAACGTTTGCCAGCGTTTGTTCAGCAACTTGGATATACCTCTGGCTTCAGACTAATTTAAGTGGTTAAAATTGAAAAAATAATTATTATACTAAAAAGTACTATAGCCATTTATTAGCGAATAACCAAAATATCTTAGTTCAACCACTTGCTTATCCTTGGTTTGTCATATGTCATTAGTCCCTCCATCAAAATACTAATAACCATTAAATTCGCCAATATGGGTTGGTTATTGCGTTTTTAAAGTTATGATTTTTCATAATAATAATAAAGCTGTGTTTATTATAAAATACTATTATTTTTATGATAATTGCATGAAAATCTGTTCGGCGGTTCAGAAGTCTGATCTAGCCTAGTTCAGAAGTCTAACCAGAGAGTCCAATCCCACAAAATTAACATAAACTGCACTAAAAATGTGAGTGAGTATATAAACAGGCCAAAGAAATGCCATCTCATATGATATTTCTAAAACAAGCCATTAACCCCACTTAAAAAAAAATATACATATATAAACATAATATCTCTCGACACTGTCGGAAATGCAGCAACGGGAGTAATCAGTACGTTTTACATCACATACCTATTTTGTTGTCAACTTAACGAAAGGTAACCTTGCTCCGGAGCTGGGTTATGTGAAACAGCTGATTATTGACAGCAAAATTTCCCCTACTTTGGTTGAAACCGTGACCGCTAATATGCTCGGGTCAAAATTGGTTAAAATTGGTTATCCGCTAATAAATATTATATTTTTTGATTTGGTAATCTGGGACATTGTTTTTAACCCTGTCTATACTTCACCTAGCCTTCATGTCACAGATGATTTGATTTTTCGATTTTGACCCCGCAAATCATCGAACCGTGAACAGGAGGTTAAAAGTTAATATTATCGTCTCTTTTAAGCCATTAATGTCGTAAGCGGGAAAAAAATAAAAAAAAAACAACACAATCCAGAACTATAGAAGGTCACGTGACTTTGAGGACCGATTTTTTAACATTTACTCGCTTGTTAATAAAGGCAAATTGTCATCCTAGATTATAATCAATCGTTGTATGTTTTTAAAAAATCAAGCTTGATCTGCCTATCGGATACCTAGATGCTTTTAATGGAAATATGCCACCATTTTCAGTGACTTAACAGGATGAACTAACCGGAAATGAAGGGCTATATCTAGACTTTGTCTGTGTACGTTTTTAAAATAATTGATTTATATAGAAAAAAAATTAAAATTATTTACAAAAAATTTACAAACAAGAGTAAAAAGTCACACAAAAGTTGTATGTTTTATATTATAAATATGTGTGCAAAAAAATTAACAGAGCATAACACACACAGTATACTATAACACAGCATAACACACAAAAAATTTGCACAAATTTAAATTTACAACAAAATAAATTTTATTATAAAATTTGTGGGTGGTACCGATCCCGTTACAATTTTTGTAAAAAAATGTATAATGCGGTAAAAAAAATCGGAAATAATAGTTTACACAACTAGTGGCGCATTTAAAAACGTGAGTTGTTTACACTATTTTTTTTTAAACCTTTAATCTCGAACGAAGAGCATTTCTCGAATACACCATCTTTACATTATAAATCAAGGCGGCCGGTAAATGAAATTACAATGGTTTTCATAGCGATGTGCCTTTTTACTTAATGACGGTAATTGTTGCGAGATTTTAAACTTTGACAGTTTGATATTTTGACGATGTTTTAAAATAATTTTTTCGTAAATACTTGGTGAAAACTGGCGGAAATGGCTTAATTTTTAGGCAAGAATAATTATGTTTTTTCAATATTACTATTATCCGCTATTTCTCATTAATTTTGGGTAAAAAACGGACATAAATCTTTTTTTGCACCCATGATCAAAAAAAAAAGTTTTTTTTGCATCGGTGACCAGTTAGTTACTAAAATCATGGTTTTGATGAAGGTATAAAAAAAAAAAAATTTTCATGTGTTCGTGAAATTTTTCAATTTGTAAAAAGTGACGCTTACGACATTCTGGCGGATAAGGCACGATATGGGCCTGTCCACTGATCTTGACGAAAATTGCCTGGCCGGCAGATCCGCTTTGTGGATAGGCCAAACGAATCCGATCGGTTTGAACCCGGTGCAATCATCTGCGATGGCGATGTGCAGCGGATTGTGAAGTGGGGTAAAGATTGCAAAATTTGATAGTGGCTGCATTCCTTTTACCCGGTAAAATAGGTTGTGTTTGGTACAGATAAACTAATCAATTAGAAATTTTGTATATTTTTTGCTGCCTTTGTGTTCAGATATATTCAAAACAAATTTTTTACTCGTATAATCGTATCGGCACCGTCGGAATTAGGAATTAAATTTCATTAATCAGAAACTACAAACGCACGGATAAAAATATATAGGGTGTTCTAGAGGCCCTGTGCACGATTTTTGACAATTATTATTTTACCAGAGGTGAGCAACTGGATTTGACAGTGGCTAGGGAAATATTTAAAAACAAATTGTGTGTTGGCAATGATAGCTGGTAACCCCAGACCATAAATAATTTTGTTACTGTCACATTTTTGATTAAGAAACGTCCGGTTTAAAAATTGAATTTTGCTGTATTAAAAACTGTAAAAACACGTGTCACGACGAATTTGTATTGTTCCGTTGTCCAACGGAGAAAGAAACTCAAGAAAAGTGGAAAGAACACATGCATTTACCAAGCTGGAAAATGAATAAAAATAGCCGAATTTGCGAGGCAAGTGAGCTATAAGCAGTAGGTACAAATACAGACCGCTTCAAGCTACTGCGAACATAGGGGGAATCAAGTCCAATTTACTCTCCGTGCCGTACGACCGAGGTGCATTCGAAGCACGCTGCAGTGTTATCTTTTGGAAATTCATTTTGTTTTTATTACTTTGTTTTATTTCTGCCTTGCTCGAGAAACAGATGGGTAAGTTCTTAATTGAAATAATACATTTTTAAAACCAAAAATGGATGTCTACGAAGTTGCCGAAAAAGTTCAGATGGTCAAATGGTCAAATCGTCATAACCCAACACACGTTCGATATTGGTCGAGGGAAAATTTGCATTTGTATTTTAACGTAAGAACACAGTATCCCCAAAAACTAAATGTTTGGGGGGGGGGGGGTATTATAGGGGAACACGTAATTGGGCCATTTTTTATTAACGGCAATTGCAATTTGAATGGTCCTAGATACTTGGATCTACTGCAGCAGCACATTATTCCAACTGCTAGGCAGTTGTTAGGTGTAAGATTTGGTGTAAGCTCCTAATGACTTCTATCTGTTTTTGAAGAAGCTTTTCAAATTATCACCCCTAACATGCTTGGAAACGTTAGAAGGGGTTTTTATAGTAGGCTCGGATATTGTCTAGCCGAGCAAGGAGGACTTTTCGAACATTTGCTTTAATTTTTTTTTGACTGGGAGAATCTTTTTGGTTTTTAGAATGTATTATTTTATTTTGAGAAATTGCTTTTATTTTGTTTCTCCTTATTATTTTCATTGTAACACGTCATCACTGATAAATCTGAGCAGTTGACAATAAAACGCTCTTATTTATCAGTGACAAAAAAATAAGAAAATTACGTTATATAAATTTGCGTATTTATTGACCAAATTCCGGTTTCATTGACTACGCTCCACACAGCACCGTGGTTAGAGGCGTACTAAATACCAAAGGAAAATCATGCAAGTGGTGATCGCAAGCCTGAGTATTGGTTGCTTCACTGATAGGCGTGCGGTGTCTCTGCATGTACGTACACTGGCAAATTAGACTTCTTCCGCCCTATGTTCGCAGTAGCTTGAAGCGGTTTGTATACGCATTTAGCATGTACTTTTTAAATAAATAACACATTATGTGTCCGTGTTTTATTATAAGAAAAAGAGTAACAAAAATATAGATTAATTGGAGTCTTTATATTTTACCTATTATTTACATTTTTAATATCTCCGCGTTGTTTGTTTTTGTTTTTTGCACCCATGAAAAAAATGAATCTTTCAAAAACTTTCTGAGGAAATTATAAAAAAAGACAACAAAACATCAGTCCGCTTCATAAAATCGCTTTTACATGCAAATATGAAAAAAACTAGAAAGAGAGGGCAATATGAGTTGCCCACCTCTGGTAAAACAATAACTGTCAAATGTATATATAGAGGGCCTCTAGGGTTACCCAACGAAAACAAAACTCAGAGGCGTTTTCGAGTATTTAGAGTAAGGTTTTAAAAAAACTCTTGTACGCGTCGATTCGTTATTTAAGAGGGGCATTTTTGTCTATATTGGAATTTTCGCAGGACACACCCCTTTGAGGTCGTCGGATTTAGGAATAAAATTTTCGTTAATAAAAAAGTACGGTAACAAATATGATTAAAGTGGCTTAGATCATTAATAATTTATGTAATATAAACTTGTGCTCATGTGGATCCCACGACATTATGTTACGTACCACCAGGAAACAAAAAGACGGAAAAATTTGCGCTAACGACTCGAGCTGGAACTAGTACAAAGTACGCCCAATAAATAAGCACACTCTGTCGGTCTATAGGCAATAGTTGCCGTCGCCCACATACTGTGGATATTTGAAGCTTCTGGGCCAGAACTTCCAAAAATATTGGGTTGCTGACAGAAATGCTGACGGCGCATATTCGACTGAGCAAGCCATTTTTTATGCATTTGAGAAGCGCAAGATCTTGCAACCTTCAAGGCTCCAAACCCGATTTACATCTCTGCATTTCTCAAGCGTGGCCATCCTGCATAAAAAAATGCATAACCCGAAGTAACGTATATTTGCCTAATCAGGTCCATGTCACACCAAGGTGTTGCGTAGAAATTCTTTTTTTTTCTGTCAGTGACCTTAGCTTAGGAAATATCGAAATTTTATGACGATCAAAACAGGTCATGTGATATACACAATTTTTGGAGACTTTGCATGGAAGGCACCTTTTGTAATAGTAGTCTACATAACAAGCATGGTATGAAGGTCATTAATCGCGAAGATGAAGTTTGAGACGCGAGCCGCAGGCGTGTAATGGCCATAACGTGCAAGTTAGTGGACTATACTATACGGCCAATGAAAATGTCATCATAAATATCAGAAATTAGACACTTAAAGTTAACTTTCAAGTTTATCGGCATTCGTATCCTTATCTCTATCGAGTCGACCTATCGAGCAGGTGTACTTTTAAACTAATGGCGAATGCTTGACAGCTCCAGCTGATCAAATGCGTCAGAACATTGCTTAGTATGCAGGGACGGTCGTAACGTTACGACTCCCTTATCATACTTAACGAGGTTTTCGTGCATTTAGTCAGCTGGAGGTGTCACGCATTCGCCATGATTTTAAGAGTGCACCTGCTTGATTGGTCGACTCGATAGAAGTAAGGATACGAATGCTGATAAAACTGAAAATCAACTTTAAGTGTCTATTATTAAAAATATCAAACGAGAATACTCTTAAGTCAACAACCTTCATAACCTGAAGTTTCAATGATGTTCTAAAATCTTAAACGTCAACACAAATAAACCTCCAAATCAGTTACTTCAACCAACAAGAATCTAAAAACAAAAGATCAAAAGAGATCTTTGGTGGAAAAAACGAAAATTCAAACTTGGATGAGTATCTCACAAGGGACACACAAAGGACCAAAGCGAAAAGAGAAAGGATCTAACTTCTTTTTTTTTAATCGCCTTAGAAGCGTAACCCTATTGGAAAGATTAACACCCCAGGACGAACCCATATCAGGTGACTTAGATAGGTGCCAGTGCGGAACAATGCCTATTTGTGAGTGATTCAAAGTGGAACCACTGATGAGCCCACGCTGATTGCTCAGGAAACATCATTTGATCTTTTCTCTTTTCGCTTTAGTCTTTTGTGTGTCCCTTGTGGGATAAGTTTGAATTTTAATTTTGTTCACCCAAGATCTTTTTGATCTTTTGTTTACAAATAAGGTTACTAAGGGACTTTTCATATATCTTTTTAAAAACTAGGTCTTTTTCTTAAAAATGCATAATATTTTAATTTAACGGGACTTATTTTTGATTAGGTACTAAAGTTATATTGGATTTATTTACATTTAATAAATATTTGTTTTCTTAAAATTAGTGCTCTTAAAAAATAACTTTTCATCGCTTGTCACGATATCTTATTGTTTACGTTTAAGATTTATTACTATCCTAGGACCCTAAGTGACCCATTAAAATCGTGTTGAGATGATCGTAAAATTATTATTATGTTTTGGTCGTAGGTAAAAACCTGGAGTCCTTTTTTGATTTTTTTTTAGTCAATGTGAGGTGTTTTCATCCTTTTGGCGCGTTTTCGCTAAAAATATATTGTTTTGATTTGTTTAGTGCAGTTATATTACTGGAATGACTAGTTTTTCATCTTTTAAAAGTGCTGCGAAAACTCGTTTATAATATTAGCCTTAGAGTTAATAAAATACCCTTCGCCCCTTACGCCGCTGGCAACCCTGTATAGGTACAAGTTATTGTTATTGCACCTTACCAGTTTTAAAATAAGATATATTTTTTGGCGAATATTATAATTAGGCGATAATTTAATTTAATAAGACCACTGCTAAACAAGAACGGATTTTTTTTTCAAGACATACGTTTCCTGAGATAGCTTTGTCAATATGTTTTGACCGTTCCCCTATCTAGAGTTAGTAAATCGATGATAACTTGATATAGAAGAAAGCGCATGAGGTCAGTGTAGCTTAGTCAAGACCAATAGAATTACAAAAGATCAAAATATCTTGGGTGGAAAAAAACGAAAATTCAAACTTGGATGAGTATCACACAAAGAACACACAAAGAACCAAAGCGAAAGGAGAAATGATCAAATGATGTTTCACCCTGGGCAATCAGCGTGGGCTCATCAGTGGTTCCACTGGTCACCCTCCCCAAACCCAAGAACTTTTGATTTCTTGTTTTTAGATTCTTTTCGGTTGAAGTAACGGATTCGGCGGTTTTTTAACTTTTTTTTGTCTTAGTCACCTTAGGAGCGTAACCCTGTTGGAAAGATTAACACGCCAGGACGAACCCGTATCAGGTGACTTAGATAAGTGCCAGTGCGGAACGATGCCTATTTGTGAGTGATTCAAATTTGTAAATCAAAGTATATGATGGTGTTGAATGATGATTGGAAAGGGTGATCAGTGGAACCACTGGTGGAAACATCATTTGATAATTTCTCCTTTCGCTTTGGTTCTTTGTGCATGTGTTCCTTGTGGGATACTCACACAAGTTTGAATTTTCGTTTTTTTCCCCCAAGATCTTTTGATCTTTTATTTTTAGATTCTTTTCGGTTGAAGTAACTGACTCGGAGGTTATTTAACTTCTTTTTATTACCAATAAAATTACTTTTGATAAATATCGGACAAAAGTGAGAGAAACCAATTTAAACCGAAGGTTTAGACCGATGAGATGAACAGTAGCGAGAGAATTTGTCTCCTTGGGAGCCAATTTTCTCTCGATTCAAGAATAGACGCACAGGGAGATAATTGTTTTCTCCCTAATTTGAAGAATAGCTACACAGGAGTAAAACAAACTGCATTAATATCTGATTATCGCAGCGACAGATCTAACTAAGTAGTTTTCTGGTATAACTTGTCGTATATACCCAATGGACAAAGATCAGTGGTTCAGAACTGTAACAAAAAACACACTTTTTGCAGATAGCATCCATCATCTTTATATATCAAAAAATATACGACAAAGACAGTGCTGTCCTTTTTGTCATGATATCGACGCGTGCAGTCATTTGGGAGTTCATTTGTTCTTATTAAAAAGAATACGTTTGCTGGGTTTGTTCATTTTTCTTTGTTATTTTATTTTAAAAGATTCCTAAGCAGCGCAGTGAAGATTTTAAATGAAATATTGCTGCTGCATGGCGAGTTAAAACTTTATTTTATAACGGAAAGATCAAAAGACCTTGAGTGGAATTACGAAACCTTAAAGGACCAAAAAATAATGGCCCCACTCTTGAATTTTCCGAAAAAAGGCCGTAGCGATAATAACTCTCCCAATCAAAGATATTCAACTAAAATAGACCCATCAAGTCATTCATAAAGCGCTTTGATACGCGTTAAATGTAGGGACAACCAATTTTCCTTGCAGGGCCGGTTCGAGCTCTTTGGCCGCCCTCATGCAAGAGCTTGTTTTGCCGCCCCCCATAAAAAACTTTTTGCTTCGAAGGGGGAGGGGTAATTTTTTGACAATAATAATTTTCACAAATAATTTTTTTATATAATATAATATATTTAAAATAATATATACAGGGTGGATTCTTTAAACGGAACACTTCTTCTATCTTGGATTTTGTCTATGTCATTTAGTTTATGAAGTATGACAATTTTTTATTATTTTCTAAATAGGACACCCTGTATATTTTGCAATTTTTTAAATCTGCAAAAAGTTCTCTCCTCAGCAGTACTACACAGTATGATCTATCTTTTACGTTAATCAAGATATTTTTATCTAAATCGGTATGGCAAACTTCGATATTCATTCAAATATCCCCCGTAAAACAGGGCATAGACAACAATTCCATGCAAGTTTAAATGCCTCTGTCTTGAAAACCATAAGAGATAGAGTATTATTGTGAGGTATTGTATTGTCAAAAAGATAATTTTTTTTAACATTTAAAATTATCAAACTATACAGCCTGTCCTATTTAAAAAATATATTTTTTTGCCATACCTCGTAAACAAAACGTCATAAAAAATCCAAGATAGTACGATTAAAGAAATTTAAAAATCACAGTTGAAGTGTTTTAGGATTTTTTTATAAAACCAAATTCTAACCCGTTAGAAGCACCGTTCCGTTTAAAGAATCCACCCTGTATATATAATCTAATTTAAATATGGCGGTTGACATTTTTACACAGCAACTTCATCATCATCATAGGCAATCACTCGATACCGAGTATGATTTTCCTCTATTCTGTATCGTCGCTATCTGTTGTGCGTTTTTTGATGGCTATGTAAGCCAATTCTCGAGCCGCACACACTTCCACAGTCCTGGCACATCCAGTCTCCGGCAGCAGCCGGGTGTAGTCGCTCCTTTCTACGTTCTCTCCTTTCCGTCTCTAGCATACGTCGTTGCTCTTCAAAAGTTTGTGCTCCCTCATGGACTGTTCGGCGCCATGAAGTCCTATTGTTTGCCGTGGTCTCTAAGTTGTTTGTATCGATGTGACCCTTCAAATCACCTAGGATGATAAGTTTATCAGATTTAGGTACAGATGTTACGGCT
The DNA here is from genome assembly GCA_963921995.1 of Oxystoma pomonae. Classification (NCBI taxonomy): domain Eukaryota; kingdom Metazoa; phylum Arthropoda; class Insecta; order Coleoptera; family Brentidae; genus Oxystoma; species Oxystoma pomonae. The sequence continues at coordinate 78,151,423 of OY998169.1, read as the reverse complement.
TCACTAAGTTGAGAATAAAATTCATCTTTTTGCTTTTCATCAGCTGCAAGAGTTGGAGCGTAGGCGCTGATTATAGTAGCGTGTTGGTGGTTGCTAAGGTTTAGGCGCATCAATCTTTCGCTTATTCCGGATGGAAATTCGGTTAGGTGGTCCACAATCTCATTTTTTATAGCCAAACCCACTCCGTGAATACGTGGTTCATCTTCTTCTTTTCCTTTCCAGAAAAATGTGTAGCCTCCTCCGTGTTCTTTAAGTTGACCTTCGCCTGCTCTTCTAGTTTCATTGAGAGCAGCGATATCGATGTTATATTTCCTTAGTTCACGTGCCACTATTGCCATTCTTCTTTGTGGTCTTGTGGTTGTGTCTGTATCCATAAGTGTACGGATATTCCATGTGGCAAAGTTCATTGGATTTCTTTTTCTTTTGTTTTGACCGCATGTGGTGTACCCTCTAGATGCCGTTGTCCAATCGGGCAGTTGTTGGCTGACTATGTTTAGGGCACCTTTTATAGCCCCTTCCCTTTCAGGGTGAGCAGAGTGGGTCCTAAATAGGGCTGCTCAGTCACGGATGCAGCACACGAGTTACTCTACAGCCAATCCTTCAGCAAAACGGCGATCACGCTTCCGCCGCTTTCGTGCCGGTTTGTCACTAAGTGCTTCCAGACTACGCTGTCCTGCTCCCGTCGCAAATTGCCGATCGCCGAAAGACTTTGGTGTGCTTGGACTTCATGGTCTTATGTGTCCTAGAAAGTATAGGATCTCAGAGTAGAGAATGCCTGTGCTAGACTTTTATTAACGTAGACATGCTGATGCACATTCAGCAAGCTCACGGTCCCTAATAACGAGTGACGACCCAATGGCGTAAGGAATACGACGATTGGATCCCTCAAGATAAGGTCAGCTGATTGCACGATTGAGCACTAGACTCGAATCGTGGGCGGGGGGTCGCTACATCCCACCGCCTACAGGCTACAGGCAGTATGGTTCGCCCAACTTCCCATAGCGGACAGATTCATGCCACAGTGGCCTGATCTGTCCGGCCTGGCAACTTAATGAAACTGTCACTGTCAGAGTCAGAAAGTTGGTGCCGATAAATTTGGAATAAAGTAGTACCTATACTTATATCTCAAAGTAAACAAGAGCATTTTGTAATATTTATCCACCCCTTTTATTTGTTCCTCGCGCCCTCACTGACTCGTAGCGCTCTTGTCCGCCTAACTACACTATATGGCTAGGTAGGTACTTACTGCTGGATTAATTTCTCTTCACAATCACACAATTCTATAGATATTCTAAGGAAGAAAACACAATCACTTTCTTATTTAATTTAGTTGGTTAGATTTGAATATAATTTAAAAACTCTTGTTATTATCACTCCAAACCCGCGAGGAGAACCACGATTTTCACGCACATAGGGAAAGATTCCAATGCTCTCGCTACTATGCATCTCATTGTTCCAAATCTTCGGTTAAAATCGGTTTCTCTCACTTTTGCCCGATATTGATGGAAAGTAATTCTCTTAGTCAAGACCAATAGAATTGCACAGTAGCGAGAGAATTTAACTTTCTGGGAGCAAATTTCCTCTCTATTCAAGAATAACCCCCCTGGAAGTGCAGAGGAGCTACCTTATATAGGCGAAGCAGGCTGCCGCCAACAACGCTCTCCGTTGAAATCTTCGAGTCTCAACTCTCAGGAGTCGGTACGTCTCCAGACTACGAAGCAATGTTCAAGAATTTTAAAAAATGTATTTTTTCATATGAAACGGAGAGACACTATCTTTTATGGACGGCCATGGCATGGTCACATAAAATACTTTAGTTAAATACTTATTAAATTATTTATTTTTAGAGGTGTTAAAATATTTAAACGCATGGTCACATTCTTCGCTAATTTTAAAGGCCTTAAGAACTTGATACTTCAAAAAAAGAAGTTAATATTATAGTATATTTTTTAAATGTGTGCACCCAAATTTTAAAGTGTTTGTAAAAGTCAAATGACAGCAGTACTGTAGCAACAAAATACAAAACTTCTTTCGATTTTTAGTGTGTGTGCACGCAATCACTCAACAAAAGATAGAAAAAATTGCTTAAATACAAAAGTTTAAATTACGCTGAATTATTTTTGGCCTTAAATTATCATCATGGCCGTACCATTATATCTGGATTTAAATTCACAGTTTATTTGCTTTAACAAAGAAATAAAGGTCTTTCAGTGTTTTATATAAATATTTTGTTTTTATTGAAGAAAAAACGACAAAATACCAGTGCAATCCAAAAACTTTACGGCCAACTCTGACATTAATAAAATTTGCCGCCCCTTTTCTAAGAAACAGCGATCTTATTTGAGAGTACGCATCTCTCCGGGGGTGCTCGTACTACTTTGCGTGGTGTTCTCGTACCACTTGCTCTATAGCACGCGCCCCAACACTCGGCCCTCAGTTCGTGCAATATAATTTATCTATTTTTTTTATATCTGTATAAAATGCAGGTCGAGCCGCCCTCGTGCGGCGCACGAGTTGCACGACCGTAAAATCCGGCCCTGTTCCTTGTCACCGGCAACGCTGCATAAGAGAATACAAAGCATGCTCCACCTCACACATGCTCCATCTAAAATAAGAAAGCTGGGGTCAAAGTTTGAAAGGTCGCAAAAAGTTATACAGCTTTTATATTTGAAAAATAGCGGAGGCGACATTTATGTGGTAGAACGCCCTGTACCATTGCAGAACTATATCTATTTGTAATTGATTCAAAGATGAAAATCAAAGCATATGGTATGGTGTTTGTGAAGGGTGACCAGTGCAACCAGACTCCATCGTTTCATCATTTCTCTTTTCGCTTTAGTCCTTTAAGTGTTCCTTGTGGGATACCCATCATATTTTGAATTTTCATTTTTCCTTCCAAGATCTTATAATCTTTGGTTTTTTAATTTTTTCCAGTTGAAGTAATTGATTCGGAGATTTTCTAACTTTAGTTTCTTCTTTTTTCTCTCTGTGTTTATTTTTCCCAGAAGTTGAAAAAGATTTTAACCAAGATTTCTATTACACTGAAAGAAAACTTCGATTTTATAGTTAACAAATGTTTGTTATTCCGTGTTTTTGTTCTAATTAATAAGATATATTACAAAATATTCTTGTTTCTGTTCTTCAAAAAAGAAGGTTTATAAATAAGAACTAATTTGTTTCTTTCAATTTTGAAAAAGATATTAACTGAGAACAACACTTATTAAACAGAAATAAAGCCAAATAGGTTTTTAGACAATAATGGTCTGTGTCTTATCCCAAAAAAAAACCTACAGTTATAATAAACAAGTAGTGTGTAATCACAAGTTCTTTTTCCCGTTAATCGATTATTTTTGTTGAAGTTAATAGCACAAGAGTATAGGTTAAAAACCATTTGTTTTTTATTAACAAATATTTTGTCTGAGGATAAAAAGATCGATTGTTTTTGTTGAAGTTACTAGCACAAGAGTATAGGTTAAAAACGATTTGTTTTTTATTAACAAATATTTTGTCTGAGGATAAAAAAACGGCAATAAGCATGCGCGGGAGCTTCGATCGAGTCTTTTGGAGCGCGGCAACGACTGTCAGCGTTAAGTGTCAGCGGATGCGGTCACGTTAACTAGTTCAGAAATTTTATTGCGTCATTTTTCATTTTTATATTTTATATTGGACATACATAGAAGTTTTTTGTGTCGCGATTATTTCTATATTTGTAAAAATTTGTCCGCAAGCGTATGTTAATGTTTTTTTAAGAAATGCGGTGGTTTATCATGAAACTATTAACAGGTTTTTGGGTAACTGCAAGGATTTGTTTCTCCGATGTATGTATGTAGCTACCCACCTATGTTCATCCACGTCTTCCAAGACAACTTTATGAATGAAAAAAATAAAAATGGTCTATTTGCAGTACTTAGATTTAAGGTGGGTTTATGTATACTACACAATGTTAATAAATAGAAGGAAGTGGCTAAAGTCACAGTCGTGCACAGGTTACGAGAGCAGTAGCAGATACAGGGAGGGGGCGGGAACGGTGGGGGCGCCCCCCACTTGTATCTAATCCAACCCAAGGTAACACCAATAAAATAAACTAATTTCAAATTTGAGTGGAATCCAAAGACCTTCAACTAAAATAGACTCATCAAGTCATTCATAAATCGCTTTGAAACGCAATCAGTCGTTAGACTTAGGGAAAAAAAATTTATGTTCCACTGGCAACACTGCACCAGGCATGCTCCCCCTCACACATGCTCCAGCCACCAAACTTTTAGCAGCGGACAGGAGCGACTCGTTATTTATAAATGTAAAAAAGGTGGACTTTATTTTTAGACTTGTTAAATATTAATGAAAATACATTTAAAATTTTGTTATACTCAACAGTTGATACCGAGTTATGGAGAGGTTCTCAATTATGTTTCCTAATTGCGTGCGTAAACTTTTTCGCACGCATTTAAATGAAAAATGCTTGGATTTCCCGCATGCGATGCAAAAAAAAACATAAAAAAATATTTTTAATTTATTAAATGTCAAGTCATACACAAAATATGGAGTGCCTGTAGAACTTTATTAAAAAATTAGCCTACGTAATACTTATTTATTTACCTAACTAGTGCGGAAAGTGGTACTTTTGCGCTCCTCTACGCGTCGTTCGGTCAATCCGTCAAGAACGAAAGTCACTTTACGCATGTATTAGGTACAATGTTCTTCCTACGAGCCACCATGAGCCACCTGATTTATTAGAAATTATTTTTAAAAAATAAAAATTTTATTTTGTTGAATAAAAAATTAAGTAAAACGTTAATTAATATCGTTATAATATGTACTTCATTTTAAATTTTTTCCGATATAAAAAAATGAGTGCGAAAAAGTAAAGTCTTTGTGCTACTTCCCGCACGTTCGTAAGAAAAAGCACAGCTTGAATTTTAGGTCCAAGTGTTTTATGCAAATAGGAAACTAAACAGGTGCGCCCTTGACCTCCGTCTCGTGCAGAAAAGTTTCACCTTCAGCACTTGTTAGGTAAATAACTTTTGTGAAAAAATATACACAGCGTTTTGTAAAAACGGCTAAATCAATGTGGAAAATTTAAAAATAAAAGAAATATTCTGAAAAAGGAAAGTATATTATAGATGTTAATGATGGTTTTACATTGTTTAAAAATAAATAATATATGCTATAATTTTTATTTAACGACTAGAAAAGTATCCTTACGTTTTTATTAAATAAAAACAGATCTTATGTAGAGTACGTTAAATTTTTATTTGTTTTTCTCATTTCAGTTTTTTCAAAATTATACTGCCTTCGAAGTCAGTATAATTTTTAAAGTAAAAAATGGCTTCGTGATCATGCGCGAAATGTGATTTCACATGACATAAATAACATAACATAAAAAGATAAAAGTTGGGCATCTTTATGTTATTCTTCTGTATAAACACCAACAGGGTTTGTCATAAGCTCAACTCTTCTTCAATGAGCTTTCACTTCATTTTATGTTATGTCTTAGTTTAAATCTTATCTTATCTTATTTTTCTGTATAAACCCAGCACACCTATTTTGTCCATCATATTTTATATTACACTATTTATAAAAAAAACCTTGGCTAAAAAATGAGCTGACTATAGATAATATTAAAACTGTGAAAGTAGCTAGTTATAAATAAATACCATACGCACATCTCACATATTTTTTCTACTTGCTTGCTTACTATAGTTATTGTTTTTATTAGAAAGTCGCGAAAATATCCTAAAAAACTTATTTCTTTTCTATATTTAACACACAACACAAGTTGCACGCCAATGGCGACCTATGCAAAGATGGCGTCGAAGAACATCTGATAACTAACCTGTGAAATGTTTGGTTTTCACCTGCAATCTCCAGTTTTCGGTACACCACGCATTTTGCCATATCACGATTGTCACAAACACTGAAAAATCTATCGAAAAAATATTAAAAACTGTCCAATATCTGTAAAATATACCAAAAACCCAATTCCACTAAAACGACAACTGCGTCTACAAATAATGAATGGAGCAGAGTACACACGATTATATAGCTGACCCGCCACAAATGCGAGGTTGCCAGGTTGTTGTAGGTTTAATTCCCGATATATAATGGAAAATAAAAATATTTATTTTTTCGGTCAAAATATCAGGTATTTTATCTGATATATCGACCGAAGAAATAAGGTTTCAAGTACCATAACACGTACCTACACATTATAAATTCTTTATTGATTTAAAATTGTGAACATTCAGAGAAATTTAAATCCAATAATATATATATTATATATACTTCAACTTCTTTATGTATGTGAATAAAAATAAGGTGTTTCTTCATGTTTTTGCATAATTGCAGGTAAACGAAACAAGTAATAAAAATAATGTGTTTGTAAAAACATTACGTGCGTAGATACAACTGTGGTAAACATAATGTCTCTATTTAGGTTATACCTTTATGGTGGAATCCCTGCGACGTGCCGCCCACGCTTCTACTGTCATATTACCATTGGTCATGGTTTATTTGTTGCTTTCACACTTTTTCATTGCGGCACAATTTTCATTTCTTATATACAGACCGCTTCAAGCTACTGCGAACATAGGGCGAAAGAAGTCTAATTTGCCAGTGTACGTACGTGCAGAGACACCGCACGCCTATCAGTGAATCAACCAACACTCAGGCTCCCGATCGCCATTCGCTGCCGTTCGCCACCGTTCGCCTTGTGTTTAGTACGCCTCTAACCACGGTGCTGTGTGGAGCGTAGTCAATGAAACCGGAATTTGGTCAATAAATACGCAAATTTTTATAACGTAATTTTCTTATTTTTTGTCACTGATAAATAAGAGAGTTTTATTGTCAACTGCTCAGATTTATCAGTGACGACGTGTTACAATGAAAATAATAAGGAAAAACAAAATAAAAGCAAGTTCTCAAAATAAAATAATACATTCTAAAAACCAAAAAGATTCTCCCAGTCAAAAAAAAATTAAAGCAAATGTTCGAAAAGTCCTCCTTGCTCGGCTAGACAATATCCGAGCCTACTATAAAAACCCCTTCTAACGTTTCCAAGCATGTTAGGGGTGATAATTTGAAAAGCTTCTTCAAAAACAGATAGAAGTCATTAGGAGCAAGATCGGGAAATCGAGCTGGCCATAAAATACTGTGTACTTATAACCCGATTAGGAAATACATTATCAAGATATTCCCTAACAAGGCCAACATTGTGAGCGGAACAACCATCTTGTTGAAACCATGTTTCACCAAATCTTACACCTAACAACTGCCTAGCAGTTGGAATAATGTGCTGCTGCAGTAGATCCAAGTATCTAGGACCATTCAAATTGCAATTGCCGTTAATAAAAAATGGCCCAATTACGTGTTCCCCTACAATACGCCCCCCCCCAAACATTTAGTTTTTGGGGATACTGTGTTCTTACGTCAAAATACAAATGCAAATTTTCCCTCGACCAATATCGAACGTGTGTTGGGTTATGACGATTTGACCATTTGACCATCTGCACTTTTTCGGCAACTTCGTAGACATCCATTTTTAGTTTTAAAAATGTATTATTTCAATTAAGAACTTACCCATCTGTTTCTCGAGCAAGGCAGAAATAAAACAAAATAATAAAAACAAAATGAATTGCCAAAAGATAACACTGCAGCGTGCTTCGAATCCACCTCGGTCGTACGGCACGGAGAGTAAATTGGACTTGATTCCCCCTATGTTCGCAGTAGCTTGAAGCGGTCTGTATAATATGCGCCTGCACGACATAGTTTACATTATAAACACTAAATTTCTATGACAAATAGGAAAAATGGCTAGATTTCATCTCACTTTTTGGTTAGTTTTTAAAGCGTTTTCACTTTTTTATTTTATATTTGGATGTGGAATCCCCCTATTCTTGCATCTTTATATTGTCCAAAAACAAACATTTTTTTAAATAATTTTAATCAAATCAATTTTTATTTTTAGTCGAGCAGCGACCAGGAGCTGCTACAAAAATATGGGCTACCGATTGATGCTGCCGTTTTTAATAGTAGAATAAGAATAGAATTTTTTTGTCATTTGAAACAAAAAGTAAACAAAATAAATATAAATAAATAAAATATCCACGAATAATATTTTTACAAAAATCTTTGCGTTGATTTATTTTGTGTTTTAGGTAGCTCTAGCGGAGAATATGGAAAAACCGACGTTACAAGGCTTGTACCCGGTTCCCACCAATAACACCCGATTCCCGCCTTCGACTTTTTCGTGCGTGTCCGACCACCCTTCACATGACCCCATATTGACATCATGCGATGCGTGAGTGGGCACTCACGAAAAAGTCCTAGGTTGGAACCGGATGTAAGACTTTCATGCGTGACCGCCGGGTATAAGTCTCATAATGTGGTGTCGGTTTTTTCATATGCTCCTCTAGAATTACCCGAAACACGGAATAAATCAAGGTTAATGGTTAAATTACATTTATTAACTGTTAACAAATCAAGAGTTTGCGGTTAACATGCATTTATTAACTGTTAATAAATTGCTGTTAATAGTTAACATATATTTGTTTACTATAACCAGAGTGAATGCGTTAGGTATATTTATTTATTATAAACAACTAAGGGTTTATAGGTAATTGATATTTATTTACCATAAACAAATCATTATTATTAGCTAAATTATAAATATTTATTTTAAACAAATTTCGTCTGGTTAATCAACTATCTTTGTTTTCTATTAATAAGTTTTGTTACTGGTTAATATAATATTTGGTTAGTATTACAAAGTCGGTTATTTATAATAATCGATGACTTGCTTTCTATTACCAAATATTTGTTTTTAAATTCTAAAATTATGGTTGGTTCCTCAGAAACAAATATCTATTAAGCCGTAAATCACAAAATACTTTTGTTGTGCTTAAAAAGATTTAGTAATTATAACTAAACTCTTTTCTCAGTGTAAGTTCCATTATGTATCCCAAAATTTTTCTATAAAATGTTTTACGGAAATTGGTGAATTTTTTAAATTCATAAATTATTTTTTAATTAAAAAATCCTTATTAAAAAATTGTTAAAAACCTATTCTCATTAATTGTGTAAAAAAACAAATTATATTAATGATTAGAACCTATTAACTCCCAAGTTTAATCACATACTTTGGGGACTCAATGTTTTGACGAACACTCACACGATTTTAAAAGAAATATACTTAAAACGGTTAAATAAGGTTTCATCTTCACACTCTGTAACGAATGAACAAAAAGCTCTATTTTACTTATGTTGCCTTAGGGCACATTATATTTTTTGTTAATACGAAAATGCTTTTAAACGTGCCTCCAGAACATAATAATTTAGACTTGCTAATGTTAAAATAACTAGTGTAACTTACCTATGCTGCTTCTTATACAAAAGCCATCATCTTAAGACATTAAGCGGGGCTTAGTTTGTGGAAAATTTACCTTAAAAGGTTTTCTTAAGTAGAGTAGGTAAGTGCTGCAGGTATATTACTATAAAAGCAACTGTTTAATTATAAGACAATTTAAGGTTTGTTTGATGTGAGGATTATGAGGTGCCTAGGTAGCATTATCTGGCAAGTAGTTTTGGAATAACTGACACATTTTTTTTGCGGCTATTTTTAAGGACGTGGTACCAAGTAAAAAGGCAACGTATTTTTTATTTTGTTTTTAGTTTTACTATTTTTATAAAAAAATCCCCCAACGCCTCCTCCCTGCGACCGTCACTGAGAACATTTACGAGACCTTTTATTTAAAGGAAATCCATTTAAATTTGGGAGAGAAATCTGCTCTAAGATCTTATTATAGTTTTCTTAGTTGAATTGTTTGGGTCGTTTAGAATGCATAATAAAACTATTTGTAACATAAATCTCTTTTAAAAAAGAAGTAAGTAAGTATACTTTAAATTTCTTCTGTAAACACAAACATTTTATAAAAATCGAACTCCCCAAATATAACTTTTTTTTAGGTTTAACTACACTCAAGTAACGAAAATATACCAATTAAATATTTAAGTTGATTTGGAAAAAAAAAACTATATAGTATGTGTGTTACCATACCCAAATAGCATTTTTCCGTCTTCCAACTACTTTTGTACGGCATTTGACGTCAGAGAGAGTATAAAATATAGTCAATTGACGACTTTCGTGGTTTAAGTCAAGTATTATACCTTATCTTTCGTTGTTACGACGTCTGAGCTTGTATAGGCGAACGTAAGTCGTCGAGATAACGTTTGGAGCCGTTGTGTGTAGTCTGGTGCAAATTCCCGACAACGCTTCGACATCGTTAAGTTAGCCCGACATCCGAACTTGTAGTACTTGTGTTAGTAAATTTTTCTGACGACGTTCCAACGTCTGTGCTTCCAACGTTTCAATGAGTAAAAACTACGACGTCCGTCCCACGTCCGGGATGTGACTAATGTACCCAATGTATGTGGTGATGTTATTCGACCTACATCTGATGGTTTTTTAACGTAAGGGTTTGGAATCCAACCCAAAGTAGTAAAAATTGGACTTCCTTTTTGTATTTTCATGCGTGCGGTACATTTTTGTGTTATAACTAATAATGTCAAAGGGAAACCAATTTAAATATCCTACCACGTTCTACAGGAAAAGAATCAAATTGATCGCGCAAAACTCACGTTTATACAGTCAGCATAAGCAGGTAAGTCCGGCCGATTTAAACGAAATTTACCATAATTTTAGAACTCAACTTTAAACTTATCTAGACCTTAAAGCAGTTTACCACAAACCGTTGTGTGTAGTGTATCACTTATGTTGATCACTTATAGTGTCTTATATAAACGTTGTTGCAAAACACAAAACGGAAGAAAAAATGAAAGTCAGTTGGAAAACGTGCAAAAATTGTCACAAAATTTTGCACGTTAGAATTTTTGGCATTCTGTTAAAACTCACTGCTCCCACCTTTCTGGGTCTTGTTCCTATGTCGGACAGACGTAGTGAAGAAATATTTTTTGAAAGAAAAGTTCCCTAAACAGATTAAGTTAACCAAACACCACCAGAGGGCAGATCCACCAGATCGAATCAAACTTACACGACTGGCGACCTCTAGGATCTTGCAGTGGCGTCACTGTAGATGAAACCAACATTTCGCCAGAACAGGTGATCGACTAAGTAAACAAAAATTCACTAGGGGTCAGGACCAGTCAAATTTGAAAAATAAAACTGGATTTTCAGTAGAAATCGTGCAACTTTACTTGAATTCTCTGACGTAGCCATCTTTTCCTTGCGGTAGTTGTGGATAAATGATAAAGACGATCGAAAATTTTGTATTTTTGTGTGACATACATGAAATCAAATGAATCATGAACTTTGAAATAAAATATTGTTGAAATGTCTAAATACATCATTTAGGCATATTTTAAAAAGGATGGTAAAGGTTTTTTTTTTAAATCTTCTTTTTTATTGAAAAAGTAAGAATAATCGTGGCGATCATATATTTTCTGCCATGCATTTGTTATGTATGTCAATTGAAGTGCGTTGGTAATTTTTGGTGTTCAGGCTGGTTTTCAAGCTCGCATCTTATTTATGTCTGCCAACGTTGCAAGTATAAAAATCTAGGAATATTTTTTTGGCTTTTGGCTGTTATTTCGAATGAAACCGTAGGGGTTTCCTAAATTTGGACAAAAATATTAGTTTGTTGTCCAGGCGTTAAAATATTTGCACTAAGCACGACTTACTTTGTAGTACAAATTTCTGTATTCCCCTATGGAACCCACGTATGGCGACGTCGGTACAACCTGGATTTGTATTCCCCATTTTGGTATCTTCGTGACGTCAAGTTGTCTAGGCCAACGTCGAAATAACGTCAAAATGCTAATTCTGTATTTTTATGACACGTGTTTCAGCGTTTTTCTGCCAACTGATTTTCTTTTTGCCAACTAAATTTAGTTAATGATTACTCCCCATATTTGATATCGAACTGAAGGAAATAAAGCACGGCATCGAAAAAAGTTTTTTTCTTTTATCTTTTGCAACTTTTATTGCTCATCCCTCTCCCCTCCCCTGCCAACCCCATATTTAAAGAAAATATTGACTAATATACTAAAGGAAATAAAGTCCGGAGTCAAGAAAAAGTGCTTCTTCTATTTTTTTACGATTTTCAATAAAAACAATGAACTGTTAAAAAATAAGTTAACTAAAAAAAAGTGGTTTTTGAAAAAAAAACTGCTGGAAGAATTTTGCTGCCTTATTTGGATCTCTGGGGAGTAAATGGGCTTTATTTCCTCAAAATCGGTTCACGGAAACAAAAGTTATGACCCTTGAAAGCAAAAAAAACGTCAGGCGAAGCGGATACTCGAGCATATGGAAGGGATTAAGGGGGTAAAGGTTTGAAGGCATGAAAGTAGGGTAAGCTGGAGAAGGAGGGGGAATCTGCAAATATAATTACGCGAACGAAGTCGCGGGCGGCTGGCTAGTTAGTATAATAAAATAACTAAGATTTTGCTAGTTTGGTCTAGGAAACATTTTTGCTTTTCCTCAGTGTAATTCGCCGAAAGCTACGAACTTCAATAAATTTAGTATTCCCCGCATCTTAATTTAAGACGCTTGCTTTTCATACTGCGCCTAAATTTATGCCTCACGGGTATCAATATCGTCATTTACAACACCCATATTACAACCTAATTATTACTTGGGAACATGTGTACATAATATGTTCGAGGCTATATAGTATAAACACTTGAAGTTACGTTAGATTGCTACGCTTTAGAGATGTTTACACAAAGAGGATTTTAGCTTATTTTAGGAGAATTGATTTAACCGCTACTAGCACAACAAAACGGACAAAATTTTGGTCCATAAAAAAATGTTTGGTCAGAACGCATATAAATCTAAATAGAAAGGACTGACTCGAAAACGACACGGAAAGAAATAATTTCCTAGAATTTAGTAAATCATGTTATTAATTTTAGAATCTGTTAATTTACTAAAATTTAGTACAATATATATATACTATATATATATATACTAACTAAGATTATTCTTTTGACAGTATTTAACGCTAGTATAAGCTTAACAGACCCTAATATTTGATTTAAATGATTAAGCAGTAAACTCTAGTACAGCTGCTACTAAGTATAATTATAAGAGTATATTGGTTTTAGTATTTACCATTGAACTAACGATAAGTACATAAGTACTGAATACTAGTACTTAAATATAGCAATAGTTTTTATTCCTTATAAAAATTGGTATTAGTAAATTATGTTACTACCACTCAGTATACAAAGATAGATTCTAGTATAGGTGAATTAGAGATAATCAATAAAATGAAAAGGTCTATTAATATTCAATATGCACGTACTAAAGATAAATTTATTTGTACTAATTTTTAACGGTTTTTTTTTTATTGAAAGTTTTTGTATCAGGATCATGTCAGTTATCCCAGAACTTTTACGGGTGCATGTTGTACGAGTTATAGTTTTTCATGGCACCGTTTTCGCTTGCAAAACAGGTGGTATTTGTTTTCAGTTTTGGACAGGAAAAAACTTATTGTTTTAGAGGTATGTTAAACAAACTATTTAAAATAAGTATTTTTTTTAAAATAATGATGAATTTCATTATGTAATTTTTTAAATTATTATCCATGTATTTTTTTATTTTAGATTCAAGGAACAGTATGCCCATCGATTTACTATGACGCCAAAGAAAATTTGACCCACCGATAACCAGCAATTCAGGACTATCTATCTGACTTTAGAACAACGTTCCAACCAGTTACCCTGGTAATGAGCAATTACAGTAATATATAATATTTTTATATTATATATTTTTGTCCGTTACCGACAAAATTTAAAAATTTTTTTAATTTCCGAAAACAATACTTATTTATATATTAAAATTTAGTACGATTGTATTACATTTAAATCTACGATAAGCTTATGTGTAGTGCAAATAGAACTGTAATTTAGTAAAAATACTATTAAATATTAGTATTAATGGGACTAAAAGCTAGTACAATAAGTACTACGGTTTTAGTTTAAAAAGAATAAATATTAGTACAAATGTATTAATATTTACTCCAAGATGTTTCAGATTTAGTTCAGCAAATAATAAATACTATTATTAAAAGTACTGACAAAGAGTTATTGCTAGTACAAATTTTCTTAATATTAATGCAATCTGTACTTTTTCAAAATAAATATTAGTGAGGCTTTAGTTAACTTGTATTAATATTAAATACAAATATTATTGACGCTATATTGATCCGAGGATTTGCTAGTTTTTAGTGTATAGTACTAATATTTAGGACATATTTCTTTCCGTGCAAGTGGCGCAGCTATCGTTTTTTTTGGTTTTTGGCTTAAAAACTTGGTGCGCCACTGTTCCTTTCACTCTTGTTTATTTTTATCGATCCAAAGCATAGGAAAATCGTATTTTTTGGACAAGTTCCGCGTTGGGAACTATCCACAATATCGATCGCCCGCATTGCACTGCAGACAACAGGGGTCGTATTTTCGAAACCATACGAAATTATTCGCATGCGACTACTTCCGTCTCTTCCTATACCGTATAGAAAAGGAGGCAAAAGATATGCCGATATGCTGATTCATGGGTAGTACGTGCAAGAATAACCGGTTTTTCATGCGAAACAACACGAATGCCTCCACCCACTCGTGCAATATTGCGTTAAACCAGTCGAATTCGAATACGGTCTACACATACCGGCTTATCTTTCGCCTCTCATTTCACACGGTATAGAAAGAGACTGACATAAAAATTGTTGATTATTTCGTATGGATTCGAAAATCAGACCCCAGATCCGTCCCGGTACAGTCACAGGTGGCGAATACAGAGTGAGGCGATCGACCCCCTCTCCGACGAAATTACGTACCAACTTCCAAAAAATGTCGCCCTGCGGTGTCAGTTTTTTCTTTATTTTAAATTAAATATTATTCTTTTACAAGTTTTCGTCTTCGGCGGTCAAAAAAAAAATCAGTTTCTGAAAAAATGTCTTTGTCTCTCCCTTTTGGAGAAGACTCCCCTATTTTGGATTAAAGGAATATCCATGAAATTTATCGTCGATTGAGTTTTTTTCTGTGCTTCCCAGTCATACAAAAAAAACTTTTTTTTTACCTCTTTTAGAGGGTGAAACACAACCCCATTTAATTTGTACTTGTAGCACATTCCTGAAAAACTCTTTTAAAAAGAAAGTTGTCTATACATTTTTTTTAAACTTAATAGGTGCTTAATTTAGATTAAAAAAAAAACATTATTTTTGCCTATCAGTCACTTGTAACCAGCAGAATCGTCAGTCCTTTTGCATAGTGCCTTGCAATAGATGCATCAAAATCGCCTATAAATTGCAGCTTTATTACAGCAACATAAAAATTTCATAAAATATAGTGAAATCGCCTGTCCATTATTTTTTGATATTAGACTTAGACACTATAAAACATATCAAAATTATAGCTTGGTTAAAGTAAAATAATTTTTAGTTTTTTTTAAAATTTGTTTTTCAATGACGCAACCCGGTATGGTTTCGCAGGTCGGTACCATTTTTATTAACGATTATTTAAATATATGTTTACAAAACTCTAGCCTTGCTTAAACACCTTAGTCGATTTGGCCGCTAGCTCTTCTACTATATCGAATATCCAAAACCGTTTAGTTTATTAAAACTAAATTGGGAGATAATGTTGATGGGATGTCATTTAATGGTGAACCAGAGTTTTACCTAAAAATAAATAAAACTTATGAGGTGAAAAAAAATCAAATTTAGGGTTAGGGTGTCCATAGTGCCTAAACAGAAGAATATCTTTAATTAAAATTTTACTGTATTTAACTAGTTGCCATACTTACACTTTGAAAAACTATATACTTCTATAAAAAAGAATAGTGTAATTTAATACTAAAAAATAAAAATAGATTATAATAGGATGTAAAAAATGATCAAGAAATAGAAAAAATTTTAAAAAGAAGGTATACAAAATATATACTATGTTAAAAAAGAAAAGATCAAAAGATCTTGGGAAGAAAGAACGAAAATTTAAAATTGGATGAGTGTCCCACAAGGAACACACAAAAGACCAAAGCGAAAGAAGAAACAATTAAACGATGTTTCGCCCGGAGTGACCAGCGGGGGCTCGTCAGTGGATTCATTAGTCCCCCTCAATCCAGACATCATTTAAAACCATCGCACACTCTGACTTTCAACTCTGAATCACTCACAAAAGCATCGTTCCGCATGGTACTTATTATAAGTCACCTGATACGGGTTCGTCCTGGCGTGTTAATCTTTCCAATAGGAATATGCTCCTAAGACAACTAAAACAAGAAGTTGAACTTCCAAATCAGTTACATCAACCGAAAAGAATCTAAAAAAGAAAAGATGAAAAGATCTTGGAAAGAAAGAACGAAAATTCAAAATTGGATGAGTGTCCCACAGAGAACACACAAAAGACCAAAGCGAAAGGAGAAACAATTAAATGATGTTTCGCCTGGAGTGACCAGCATGGGCTCGTCAGTGGATTCACTAGTCACCCTCAATCCAGACATCATTTAAAACCATGGTACTTATTATAAGTCACCTGATACGGGTTCGTCCTAGCGTGTTAATCTTTCCAATCCACTGACAAGCCCAGGCTGGTCACCCTGGGCGAAACATCATTTAATTGTTTCTCCTTTCGCTTTGGTCTTTTGTGTGTCCCTTGTGGGACACTCATCCAATTTTAAATTTTTGTTCTTTCTTCTCAAGATCTTTTGATCTTTTCTTTTTTAGATTCTTTTCGGTTGATATAACTGATTTGGAAGTTTAACTTCATATACTATGTTGCTTATCGTCTCCTGATGATGCTAAAAAAAAGTTAGCGAAACGCGCCTCGAGTGCAAAAAAAGTGTAGTTTTGGTTTGTGGAAAACAATCATAACTTTGTGACAAAATATATAAGCAAATTAAAGAACAAAAATGGACAGAAGAGTCAATTTATAATCGGTTCTGAAATAGTAAGCAAACAGGTAAATGTTTATGGAATACAGATAAAGACTCACACCTGCAAAAAAGCATCCCTCACAGTGTTGCTTGCAGTTGGGAAATATGAAGGTTCAATTGGGAAATTTAAGTACGTATTATAAACATTTTGCATTTCTAATTTCTTTAAACAATAATAAACAAAATCTGAAAGTTTCAGGTTTTAATATTAGTTGGGAAAATGGACTTTATCCCCCCCTCAATCAAATGCCTTCGGATTGCCGGTGAAATCAAATATTGTAAAGTATAAAGTTTGTTCTACCTGTATACTGATACTGATTTGACTAAGGCAATAACAAAATAATTTTCAAACGCCTAATGCTTCGATCGCAAAGTGCCTATTGCTGATTTTGTGGTCAAATCCTATCGAATAAATTATAAGAGGATCTAAAACCGTTCAGTCTATTAAAGCTAAATTGGCGGGATCATGTTAATGAGGGCCAGTATTGACTTCGTCGACGTGGACATTAATAAAGTTTGGTTTATTTAGGTCCTCCCTAAGTACATAGGGCATTTGGACCCTTGAAAAGTTTTGTAAAATTTGTAAAAAAGGCTTATTTCCATTTAAACTAAACACACAAAAAGTTATTGGGCGCGTATCCTTAAAACAAAAGCAAACTTCCACTAAATTATTTTATTGTAGTGTAGTGAAACCAATGCGGTTTGTTTATTTACCTACGACCAACGAAAAAAACTAATTTTACGACCATGTCAACACGATTTTAGTGGCTCATTAACGGTGTCATAAATAATAATAAAGCTTAAACATAAACCACAAGATGGCGTGACAAGCGATGAAACTTTATTTTAAAAGAGCACTTATTGACGCAAAATATTTTTCTAGATAATAAATATCTATTAAACGTAAATAAATCCAATATAATTTTAGTACCTAACCAAAAATAAATTTCGTTAAATTGACATATTACGCATTTTTTTAAAAAAAAATCTTGTTTTTAAAAAGATATATGAAAAGGCACTTAGTAACCATATTTGTTTTGACGTTTTCGATAGAGCGTCATTGAAACTTCAGGTTATGATGGTTGTTGACTTAAAAGAGTTCGCGTTTGATATTTTTAATAATTTCTGATATTAATGATGATATTTTCATTAGTTATAGGGATAAGTATGGCCATTACACGCTCAGATAAATTAAGACACTCGTCTTCGCCTGCGGTTTGCGTCTCAAACTTCATCTTCGCGTTTAATGATCGTCATAACATGCTTGTTATGTAAACTACTTTTAAAAGACCTTTGTTTTAGATATAATTGGATAGTGGATAAAGACGGCTTCTTTTTTGTGCAGAAATTTATTCAGTAGCAGGCAACGCTAAGTGAGTTTATAGTCCATTCACGAAGAAAAGAGAGTAATAAAACGATTTAAAACCGATTTTCTCGAGCATACCATTAGCGTTGGTGATTTGCCAAGATTTAAATTTAAAAAAAAAATAGAAAAAAGACAGCAGTTAAAAATATATATCCTATTTTAACCTGATAAAGAAATTGTTTATTATGCGTGTTCTGTTTTTGCACTATAATACGTGTATGCAGATAATGCCATAATTGTTTGATGTTCATAAATAGAGGATTAAGTTTAAGTAATAATATAATATTATGATTTTAAGAATTTTAGATTATTAGAAATTTTTGTTTGTTCCTGGTATTTTAGGAACTTATGAGTTGGTTCTAAATATTATTTTTATAAGGTAATTAAGAGTAATTATTTTTGTAGTTATAATAAGTGACAACCGTAACATTTTTTTTATGTACCAACCATTTGTTTAGCCGTAATTTAATTTTTAGGTGTGCTTATTAATTATAGTTAAAATGCCAATCCGTTTTGGTATACATATTATAATATTATTTTTATCCCTAAAATGTATTTTTATTATTTAATTTATCAATTTTTTCTAATAAAGTAATTTGTTTTATCAAATTTCATAGAACTTTTCACATATTTAATATTTTCTTCACTAATACCTATATACCACGATACTTACCCCAATTGCGGCGCCTATAAGAATAGTTTATCGATTGCCTTCTATTGTTCCCGGTTTTGGGTCCTATTGACTTCTCCGGTCGAACAGGGTGAGATATATAAAAATAAAGGATTTTTACCTGAGGTACATTAGAAATTTTTTAAAAGAGAAGAAAAAATGGTTGATCAGTCAGTACAAAATTTATCCAAATTTGCATAATAATTACTCTCTCTTCTTTATAAACAGACTTTAGTAACAATCTTAACTTAATAATATTAAGGAGGGGCCGCTGTGCCGTAGACTAATGAACAGCGTCTTAGCCTACAGAACAGATATCGCAGGATCGGATCTCGGCAAGCACAAATTGCTTCACACAACACCGAATGCGACTCAAGACGACGACGAGCGACCCCACTTCTCAACAACTCTGCAGTCGACGTTGTGCATAGAATAACAACAAACGAGGTAGAAGTAGGCACGGTTGACACTGCACCGAAAACTTTGCGGGACTCAAAGGTGGACGGCCGAGGACCCCACCAAACTGGGTAGAAGGCTAGCCAGTGACCCAAAAAAAAAGGAGACCTGTACTTCTCTAAGATCGGGACTCCATGGGACGCGGCTGGTCTCCGACAGAAGGATGTACGTATCGTAAACGGACCCACGAACGTACGCAACGATTTCAAATCAGCAGTTGTTTCATCGCACCCTTCAAAAAAGCGGGAATCGTTCGAAACATCGCATAAACAAGTCAAAAATATGGTTATTTTGGCTTTATTTCGAACGCGTTAGGTATACGGATACTGATGCGTTGAAATATTTACTTTAAGTATCTAGTGTCTATCAGTAAAAAACGTAGTCTTTGAGTAAAACTTACACATTTGTTCATTCACCATACTTAATTGAATGTAAGGTGGAAGCTAAAATTAAGTTGTTAAGTTTACAAGCGAAGAGCACAAACAACTCAAAACTTTCTTAGCTTCTTAATAAGCGCTAAACCATCTCCCTTTGAAACATCATGTTTAAAACAGGGAGTAATATGTCACTTTGGCTACACGAAAGTATTTTCAAACAATATATAACTTTTTCGCTTTAAAACTGGGACACCGTCGCCTTCGTCTTATGATGTCATTTGTAAAACTTTACAAAACAGTAAGGACATATGTGGGATTGCGGTAAGAGAAAGAAAAGTATTTTTTAGAGAGTAAAGGAGAACGGTGAATTTGCACGAACCGAATTTTCTGGAAATCCAAACAGTTGACAAAATATGAAAATAACAAAAGTATCGCGCCCATATAACTATAAGATAATATAACGGCCCTGCCCTTGCACTTTTCGAAAAAAAGCCGTAACGAAACGATAATAAATCTCCCAATAAAGTAAATCTGGAAAAAATGCAGATCCAAAAACACTTCTGGGTGCAAGTAGACTGCGTCATGCATGCGCAGTATAATTCTTGCCTTTGGCCTTGCCCAGGGCTAACCCTGATTTTTCAATTAGTTTATTTGTTTTGCAAAGTTATTTTTGTAACGCATTTGACGACACTGGCGCCGTTATACAGGGTTCCTAAGCAAATCCTTAGGGGGCCAAGCAGCCGTGTATAAGACGCAGCCAAACGGAAAAGCACATTAGGCAGAAAAGGATGGGCATGGGGCGATGTTGTCACTACATCTTAGACGTAGTAACTCCATTCCAGGTTGTTGTTTTCTAATGTTTTCCATTTTCATACCTTTAGGACTGGAATAAAAATTGTTTTTGCTCGACTTTAATACCAAACTGATGAAAGATATCGTAAAAAAAATATTTTTCGGCTTTTCATTTTATAACCATTGTCCTTACGCACTGTTTACAGGCTGGGGACTGAGATACATGCAAATGCCTAACCTAAAGCGTTCATACACGGTCGGAGAAATCGACTGAGATATTTCCGTAGAAACCTTATCAAGCAAATACGACGGGTTGACGCCTTCGAACGTCCAACCCGGGTTTTGCACTTTGATTCGAAATCAAAAAGGAGGAACAGTCAGATGTGGGGCCGTGCACAAATTACGTAACGGTGATTTTGCCAATTTTTGACCCCCTCCCTATGTAATGTTTTGTAACGGTTTGGCACGTCACTCCCCTAATATTACGTAACGATTAAAAGACCACTACCCCCCCCCCCCCCAAAAAAAACTTTTCACTTATTGTCATTCCAAATTTTCTTAGTTTCACACAAATGGAAACGCTGTCGAAAGCACCCCTCCCCCCTATGTAACGTTTTGTAACCCCCCTCCCCCCTATGACCATTACGTAATTTGTGCACGGCCCCTGTAGTTCCAGTGGAGCAGGGCGAGAAAATTGATATTTTTTTATTAAAAATTATACTCTTTAGACCTATTTCTTTGCGTTCCCGTAATAACGAAAAAAAATTGTAAGCGGCGCCATTTTTATTTCGTGCTTTGTTTTTCTAACATTTTTGCGTTCGGCTAATTTAATTGAAAAATTTTTGCCTGCGGCGCCCTTTTTCTTCTCACTCGAAACCAAGATCCCCCGTTTTTCGAATAAAAGTAGAGTATGACCATGGGGGAAATAATTTTTTTCTACGGTTTGACGAAAATTTCGAGAAAGTTGAAGAAAAAAATAAAAAAAGTGGCAAAGCTCAAGTTTTTCGTAAAAAAAACGTTTTTTGTAAAGAAACAGAGCAAAATAAATCTTTTCACCCCTTTTTAGGTGTTAAAAATATTGGCAGCTCCTTATTTTTCGCTTTTACCCTCCCGCTAGTTTTGAAGAATTCGTTCGCTACATGTTTCGAGATCATGTCATAAAACACCTCGAAAATATCAAATGTAGTGTAGGGCCAGCTTTATTTAAAATCAATAATATCGCAAGCAAAAAGCTCTGCAGGAAAAACAGCGCCGTTTATTGATTTCTTTGGCTGCTAGTGCTAGCTGCATGGTTTGGCCGTTTCCGGATAGATGTCACTAGTAGAACAGAATGGAAAGAAATTTAATTAAACAACCTCACGAGTTTATCGCTCAGTATCGTAAATAATGGACCCTGCCGCCTCCTTTAAGCAAGAAAAAGCTGTGGACCTGAAAACATCTAGTTTTTCCTCGATCATGTCATGGTGTGGCCGCCATCTAGCGGAATTTGCGGACATCTTGTCAACGGTTATTATTGCAACTATGATTTATGCTCACAATAAAAGAGTGGCGACAATTTTTTCTCATGAAAGCAGTCCGGAAATATTAACAAACTGGCATCATTGCTCAATATACCTGTTTCTTTTGTGCTCGCAGAACTTTCTATGCCATTTCTGTTTGATTTATTGAAATCCTATCCCTAAGGAAAATCTTAGGAACCCTGTAGTATCCTATAGTCAGATCGTCACGCCTAAGGTGATGCTTTCAGTCATACGCCAGTCATGAGCATTTTACGTGTTTTCGATGTAATTTTTATTTTTTTTTAGATTGGTTAGTGCGTAAATATTACAAATTTTATTAAAAAACTTTGTTTCTGTTATCTCTAGGGATCTTTGGAATTTATCAACAATCAGAACTTAGATCAATTTGAAACAGCTGACTTTTCATAAATTATTTTTTACAAAGTAAGCTGTGACGAATACGACATATATTGATGAGCAGTAAATTCGGAATAGGTTCTTGTATTGAATTGAATGTGTATAAATGAATTTATATTTTTACTGATTCGTGATCCGTCAAGCCATGTTCAAAATGGGGGGTGCAGTCTGACGTCAAGCTATACCCCCTCAGCATAGAGAAAAATGAAAAGCAACTATCCCAAAATTAAGAACTAATTTCAAATCCCTAATTTCATCAAAAAAAATTTCGAAAAATCCACTAGTAACTTTTTTTTAAAATATGTTGGGGGATGCAAGTTGACTTTAAGCCCCAGCCTCCTCAAAAAAATTTCGAACTTTGATGTGCTCATAATTTTGAAGTAATTTCGAACTAATTTTGTACTACTTTTAAAAAAAAAGTAACCATTCTAATTTCTGCGATTTTTTATATTTATTCAAAATGGGGGCCAATTGAAATTCCGTTAGTTTGGAAGGCATAAAAATATACTAGAATCGGCTAGAAATTTCTGTTGGACTTTTGGTAATATGTGCATGTGTGTACCTGATTTTTCCAATTGTGCCTCTTAGCTGATGCGGACTATATCAATAGTGGATTTTTCGAAATTCTTTTTGGTGATATTAGGGGTTTCAAATTAGTTCTTAATTTTCGGATAGTTGCTTTTTATTTTTCCCTACGCTTTAAATGAGGGGGGTGTAGCTTGACGCACGGCTGCTCATTTTGAATATAAAAAAAAAAGAGTTTGGTTCAAAATTTTTAAAATTCGTTCAAAATTATATTATAAGCACGCAGTGCAAAATATAAGTCTTTTTTGATAATAAGAGCACAGAAAATACTACAAAAAAATATTAAGCTCTTGACAAATAAAATCCCGCGTGAAATTACACCACTCTTCCCTAAACTACTTTAAGGACGGTATTTTTTTTACTTTAAGCTTTAAAAGAATTGTTGGGCCACACAACGTGGCACACCATTGTGGTGCAGTTTTTAGTAAGCTAAATCAAAACTTTCTTGACTGCAGCATCAGTACTTTTCAGTAAAGACCCGCTTGCTTTGCCTGCCGTTTTACCAGTTTGTTTCCAGTTTTTCTTGTTTTAATGGTTATAACTTTTTTTCTGTCAACCGATTTTAATAAAATGAAGCCTTTGTCCTGCCCAGTGGTAAAACTCGCATCAAAATACGTCCAGCAGTTTTTGCGTGATCCTGGACCAAACAAATAGACAGAAGAACAGAGCGACAGGCAGAAAAAAAATCTAAAAAGAGATCTTTGTTATTTATATGGTTTGGTTAGAAGCCAATACCAAAAATTAAAAAAAATATATTAAATGTACTGCAATGGTCTATCTAGAGATTTATTATAAAATATGTAATAGACGATAAACGAACTGTCGTCAACTAACAACTAACTACCACTTGCTTGGGTAATTCCACTACCACTTGCTTGGGTAATTCCTCGCAGGTCATTATGGGGTAAACCATGCATAAGTTCAGTCAAGCCACACCTTTCCCCCCTCCCGAAAGATATTCGAGTTTTGATATGCTTATAATGCACTGCTGTCGTACAACGGTAGAAATTCGAGGATAATTTATGTTTATATTATAGGCGGTCACGAAGAAAGAATTTACGAAAAAATTACCCGAAGGAGGTAAAAATAAGGGTTGAAATTTTAAAAAGATTGTGTACTTCAAAAACGAAAAGTCATAGATTTCTTAAAAATCATATGAAGACTTTCTTAATCACATAAGCAAAATCCTGTTTCAGAAATTTTAAAAATTTCGGACCGGTGATTGAGAAATAGGGGTGATTCTGTTTAAAAGAGGGTATACAATAACAAATAATTTCTAAAGTTCTAGATAAATGTAGCGATAAAAATTTGCATTTAACACCCTCTTTAATATTTAATCGATAGGTGCTTTTGAATTTTTCGAAAGTTCGAACAGGAGGTTGAAACTACCCCTTTATATTCGATAACAATTTTAATCCTGCAAAATATGGATTGCGGAATATTAAATTAGAAGAATTTGAGCCAGCAAAACAGTGTTATTATATTATATTAAAAACGTGATGTGATCACATGAGGCAAAAAGTTTAAAAAAAACTACATTCAAAGCTGCAGATAATCTGTTAGTAGTAGTCTACTAAAATTTAAATGTAAGTGAAATATACTTTGGCTGCACTATTAAAGTTTTCTCCTGTTGCCCCACACACACACCATAAGCTATCCCAAAGGCGTATAGTAGAAGTTATCTTTTCTCTCTAAAGTCGAGGCTACATGCCTCAAGTATAATTTGAGTGGATTTAAGCCTTGAAAGTTTCATATGATAAAAGAAAGCTATCCTGTATGACTTTAGGTAAAGATTTCATGAGAAACGGGCTGGTAATTTGAACGACGAAATTTGTTTAAATTCGCAGGGTGTGCATGGTTGCTTATGTCATGCTACATACGCCAGATACAGTCCGATGTTACCCTGATGATTCCTAACATGGATGAAACATGCCTGCAGATTTCTGGACTATCCATTAGATCTCGGAGGCCTAGTCGTAATGAATTGAAAAGCAAAATTTGTGTCCGAATGCCACGAACCTTTCTTTTTATTTCCAGGCAATTTAATTTGTACCCAAATAACAATCGCAAGTTTAACAAGGTTTTTAATTTTCTTTACATATTAAAAATTGTTAGATTGGATAAACCAATAAACTGCGTGTATGTTGTGCGCATCGCATATTACAGGTTTTTAGCGGTCGAAAATATCGGAAGAAACGATTTCAGGAAGAATTAGGGTGAGACACAGTTAATTTATTTTTAATATAAATATAATATTTTTTTTATAGTATAGTAAAAAAAGCTAGCTACTCCTTTTTCATAAGGGCCCTTATATATTGTTTTTAAGCACCCGATATGTTATGTCAGAAAAGGAAATATTCCCGAATGAGTTCATGGAGTGAAAAATATTGTTCTGCTTAATATTCTTCTTTTATTTTTCGGATTTGGAAAAGACTGTAACTTTAAAATTATATTCTTTTATACGCCTATTGTCAGTAAATAAACCAGAATTTTTGTTCAATATATTTTCCCTCTATTAGGGCTCAATGCCCATCATAGAAAAGTTTTTGCAAAGTTGCCTGTCTAAGCTATTAATGCACCTAAGCGGGATTCGAACTTGAGACCCTCTTTATTAGACACTTATGAGTAGAGATTCTTTTTTTTTTTCTGTCAGAAAAACAAGAATCTTCACTCCTAAAGTGAATATGTCAACTTATACGCAACCCGTTCAGAACAAAGCTAAAAGAAAATATAGTTTTGACTTGTTTGTGCAATATTTTGAACAACAGCTGATTGTAGTCGTTACGTTCGTTAGGGAATACGTAACCTTACCTAAGCACCATTTTAACTTTGCGACGACGTATTTTATGAAGTCGGCGACTTGACTGTAGTTGGTCGGTTAACGTTTTGTGGACGTTGTAAAATAAATAATGCAGTAAATACTTAAATGTCTGATTCTGAAAGAAAAACACATTTTTTGAGCTAAAACATTCAGCCTAGAAAACACGCGCGCCCTAAATCCAACCGTCTTTTAAGAAATAAATTAATTTTGAAAAAATATATTTAGTGTTAAATTATTACAAGTCTATTTTAAATTTAATGTGGGGGTGGCCTAGGTGACTAGTCAACAGTTTATCGGTATTACATATTTTTAACCGAGTTCAATTCATTTACAATTTTAAATAATAATAACTTTAAATCAAAAATATTAAAGTTGTGAAAAGTTTGGTTTCCCAAAGTTTTTGCTGCAGTTTCAGTAGATGTAATATGCTCTAAATATTTCTGACATAAGTAAGTAAACCCCCTATCTAGATCAGTAAAGCGTAAATATCTATATGATTAGGATACTAGTAATAGTAACCTTTAATTATAAAGGTTGGTTATATAATCAAAGTAACTTAATGACTACACCATTTCCACTTGTAATTTGGACAATATAACTTGTAGTTTAGAACTGTAATTTTATTTTAGGAATGTATAAATTGAATTTTAGAAATAACACTTTGATTTAAGGAAACGTAAATTTAAATTTTGAAATGTAATTTAAATATACGATATTATAAATTGCATTTCAGAGTAGTGATTTTAATTTGGGAAAGCGGAAATTTAATTTAGAAATAATTGGTTGATTTTTAGAAAGTAAAAATTGAGTTTGAGAAAATGCTAGTTGAAATTTTGAATCAAAATTTAATTTGGGAAAAGGCGAAATGAAAAGGATAAATAACATTTACATAGAAATAAGAATATGGATTTTGAAAAATTAAAAATGAATTCGAGATTTATTATTTTAATTTTCGAAATGGTAAATTGAAAATGGCAATAGTTATTTTAATTTCAGAAATCGAAAAATGTATTTTGAAAAATTAAACTTAAATTTCAGAAGTATAAAGTTTCGATTTTTGTACTATGTACATAATGGGGTTGGTGTATGTTTTTCAGATACAAAGGATTCATAATTAACGAAAAAAATATTACACAACTACATATTTTTTTCTTTTTATCGAAAGCTATTGCCCGACAAAATTGCCTTCAAAGTTAAACCTTATATAAAAGGATAAAAAACGCGCCATATTCCGAGTTGTTGTTGATATTGAAATATTTGCTATATTGAATATCAAGATATTGAAATATTTGCTCCCCCACACCTGGCCCATTTACAGCGGGGATTCTAAGTCTATTTTTAACAGCAGCTTTTACTTTTGACCATATGATCTCTATTGGTGAACATGGAGCCAGGCGAAGGAGTATGGCTGGAGATTCGTTAAGAACTTCTTGAATTCTTGTGTGGCATGGGGCATTATTACAAACTATTACAAGATCCTCTAAATCATTTCCCATCTCTTCCCACTGAGTCATCAGCCTTCTAATAAATTGACTTGCTAAATTGGCGGTATATGAGCCTCTTCGCCATTCAATAATTACTACTCCAGCTGCTGAAATGCCACCTATCAAATGGACATTAGGCCCTCTCACTGTAGGTAGCTCTTGAATACACCTGGTTCCTGCTAGAGCGTCCTCAAGTTCGTTTACAAAATAAGTTGAAATTCGTTTAAGTTCATCTACATAAACAGCTCTTCTTCTCTTATTTTCAGGAGAATCAATACCACGATCCTCTTCTTCCCAAGATATAATAATATCTATTTCTTCCTCAGTCAAAATTTTAGGTTTTGCACCTTTTTTTTGTGTATATCAGCACGCCCAGATCTTACCCAGTTATGCGCCGTCTTATATTTAACACCAAATTGCCGAGATAAGCTCACCCAGTCACCCCCTTGGTTGGCACAGCTAACTATCCGTTGACAGTCTTGATCTGCATTTTTTGTATAAACTTTTCTTGTCACTGGAAGAAGAGTGTTCACAGGAGTTCGGCACAATGGGCAAACATTTTGTTGTGGGTTTAAATTCCAGCATTTTGTATGGAACATGTGGTCGCATGGCTGCAATCTTTGCACGGGGTGCCGTTTCATTGAATCTCTGCAAATGACGCAGTTATCTTGAAGATTTTTCTTAATTTCATATTACCAACTCTCATTTACATTGTTTACATAACTCAGGATTTCCATTATCATTTTATATTTTCTAAATAACAGTTTACGTGTTCTTAAATTAAATTTATGATTTCAAATATTAATTTTACAAATCCAAATTTCATATTTTACTTTCTCAAAATAAATGTACTATACTAAATATCAATTTTTGTTTTCTAAAATTAAACTCACTAATCTGAAAATCAATTCATGTTGTCTAATATTGAAGTTACTATCCCAATTTTAATTTTACGCTTTCCGATATCAACATTTGATGGTCTGAATTACAACTGAAAATGGTGTAGTTATAAAGTTTCTTTACTTGAAATATAAGTTTATATCGAATAGTTGTATTAATTTTTAAAAGTATTTCAATATATATTTTACCATAAAAATAGTGTAACCCTTAAGAGAATGTTGATAAAATATTGTAGGCAAACAAGTCAATCAGGCTTTATAATGTCTTAAATATTTATTTGCAGCCTTAAAATGGTTCCGAGATTTAGGTTTAAAATGTATTTAAGATATGAGCTGAAATAAATATTATAATTATCTTGATAAGGCGTTTAATTACAGTTTGTATCAGGTTATAAAACCTTTTAAGCGAAGTGCACAAATTAAGTGGATTGAACCAAACAATTTGCATTTGAGTTCGTGTCAAATTATCGTAAGTAATAGATTTACTATTGTCTCCAGGATATCGCAGTACTCTAAGATCAAAGGCAACCTAACTAACCATTTTAAAGGGCAATTTGGGCAATCATGTACAGGGTGGTCCAAATTCGAGAGGCCTCTATAGCTTTGGGCTTTTGCAGCATAGTTAGCCCAAAACTAATATACATGTTACGGGGTCGATTTTAAAGAGAAGTCGAAAACTAAAAACCGCACTGCGATATGTCAAAGCGTTTCTGAGCTACAGGGCGATTCTCAAAAATGTGCGATTTTAAAGGCCTTCTACAACTTTTTTATTTGTAAAGATAGGGATTTTCATTAAAAACATTTTTTGAAGATTTTTTAAAGACAAATCTACTTGTTTCACCGATTTTCTCTTAAAGCCTTTAGTTCCAGAGATATCACACAAAGTTATATTTCTTGAAATGGGATACCCCCAATTTTTCTAAAAAATCAGATTTCTAATAAAATTTCCTGCCGAACGATGTACCATACACCTATTTTTATTAAATAGTTTAAAATATATTTGCATATTTTGATATTTACTATAGTAGGCGCTGTGCGCGCCCTAAATGTGTAAATAAAATTTTATTGTTTTTTTTTCATACAAAATCAAGTTGGCTACGACACGAGGGGATACAACAACCTCGAACTTTAACTTCTAGTTTACTATAATTACCAACCCTAAAATAATAAACAAAAATAAAATTGTTAAAAGTTTTTATTTAGAATTTTTATTAATTAAAGTATGTAAAACCTAAAATCTACATCTAACAATTTTCTTTAATTCTAAAACAAATGCTCAAATGGACGGACGTTTTCTTGTAAACATTAAAAAGATCTACCGCTTGAAGCTGCCTGAATGCAGTAAGAAGTGCTTCTTCCAATTCTCTTCTAGTAGTTGGGCGATTTCGAAATAAAAGAAGACCAAAGGAGTCGGGTCTGGAGATCTTGGGTGCCAATATATAGGACCTTTATTTCCGATCCAGTTTTCGGCAAATACAATATTTAACAAATTAGTAATGTCTCGTGCATTGTGAGGAGTTGCACCGTCATGTGGAAAGTATAGCTCATTATTTTGCTGAAGTGGCAAATTGTCGATAAACGGAATCACCTGCTCTTCTAAAATTTGTTGGTATCTTTCGGCATTTAAATTTCCATAAAAAATATATGGCCCAATAATTTGTCCTCTGTAGATGCCTACCCATACCTTAATTCGCTTGTTCGACCATAATATGGAGATTTTGCTGTTTCCAGTAATAGCAGTTATATCTGGTGAATATTCCATCACTAGAAATCGTTGCCTCATCCTTCCAAATAACTTTTCTGGCAAAATCGGGGTCTTCTTTGCTTTTATTTAGGTACCACCTGCAAAATGCACGTCTCGGAGCAAAATCTCGTTGCCGTAATTCGTGCACCCGTCGGGGTCGATAGGGCCTAAACTTGTGTTTTTTAAGCACCCGAACGGCATTGCTGCGTGGAATTCCAGTGTTTCTCTTCATAGCCCTGGTGGAAGTATTCGGATTAATTTCTATTTCTCCTAGAACCGGTAGTTCTTCCAACTCTCTATCTCTGGCTAGGTTTCTATACGTTCTAGGCCGCGGTTTTGTAAAGGATCCGTATTCTTGTAGATGACGTTTTATCTTCAAGAATATTTTTGAGCTAGGTTGCCTTCTTTCCAGATATTTCTGGAAATATAGATTTAACGCCCTCTGTCGATTTTCGTTACTTTCAATATAACACTTATCATGTCGTACTTTTCAAAGTTTTCAAACATTTTTATATCTTGACGAAGACGCCACTTTTGACATTTGGGCTCGTTTATCATGGCACTTGTTTTTATTTGATCATATCTACCTAGATAGATACCCTAAAACTGCATAGGTCAGAGTTAAACACAGCCTACTATGGTAATTATTAAAAATTGCA
Source organism: Oxystoma pomonae (assembly GCA_963921995.1). Taxonomy (NCBI): domain Eukaryota; kingdom Metazoa; phylum Arthropoda; class Insecta; order Coleoptera; family Brentidae; genus Oxystoma; species Oxystoma pomonae. The sequence continues at coordinate 78,120,712 of OY998169.1, read as the reverse complement.
GATATCTGTTTAACCACTTAATAAAAATAGGTGTATGACACATCGTTTAACAGGAATTTTTTTTACAAAACTATATTTTTTTTAAATTGGAGTATTTCATTTAAAAAACTGTAACTTTGTGTTATATCTCGTGAACTAAAGGCTTTAAGACAAAATCGGTGAAACAGGTAGATTTGTCCTTAAAAAATCTTCAAAAAATGTTTTAATAAAAATCTCTATCTTTAGAAATAAAAAAGTTGTAGAGGGTTTTAGAAACGCACATTTTTGAGAATCACCCTGTAGCTCAGAAACGCTTTGACATATCGCAATGCGGTTTTTAGTTTTCGACTTCTCTTGAAAATCGAGCCCGTAACATGTATATTAGTTTTGGGCTAACTATGCTGCAAAAGCCCAAAGCTATAGAGGCCCGTCGAATTTGGACCACCCTGTACATTGAGAGAAAGGGTATTAGTCCTTATACACCAGTTGTATACTATATGAAACAATTATAATAAAACTTGTTTAATAATGGATATACAAAAATAGTATAGCCATTATATAAAATTATATGCCTATTATAAAAAAATGTATTATCCCAAATAGTATACAACTAGTGTATATGGAATAATATAATTTCTCTCAGTGTAGTAGTGTTTAGGTAAAGAAATTGAAAGTTCGGAGTCAAATGCAAGTTAAGTCTTACGACACGGGGCGGACAAGTTATTCTGAAAATTTATGTACATTTTACAAATATAAGACACAAATAAATAGGGTGATTTTGGTCAGACAGTTTAATGGCAAATTTCGTTATTACCTTTACCGAAAATCATTTAACTATATAATATACCGGCCCTGCCCTTGCTTTTTCAACTTTGAAGCCCATTTTCAATTAAGAACAAAATATTTTTAGTGGAGAATTTTTTTAAATAAAATTTTCTGTTGGGCCCATTGCCTGGCTCAAAACCTATAAAAAAATAATGGATACCTCTTCACTACACTACACGCGCTCAAAAAGTGAATATTTCATAGAGTAACACGAAAAGAGAAGTAGGTACCTACCCTTTACGAAAGACATATTTAATGTATCCCTTGTAGGGTATAAAAGAACGCCTCCTGGCAAAAATAAAGATGGCAATCGCAATAAATACCACTTAGACGAACAGGAAAGCACCTAGAAAAGAGACAAAGAAGGCAATAAAACGAAATAAGCAAAGGCGAAGGAATAATCGTGAAAAGAGTCTCCGCAATCGTGTCAAGCAATAAACACCGCGTTACATTTTTCATGTTTTTCCTCATGGCTTTATGCGGACCAGACGTAATCATTAGGGTGGTAGTTGCTTATTTATAGAAAGACACTTTTAGACCGTAACGCGAAAAAATGCCGTAGCGATAATAACTTGTAATCAAGTTAGCCTGGAAAAAATGCAAGGGCAAGAACACTTCTGAGCGCAAGCCGACTGCGTCAGGCATGCGCAGTAAATTTTTCGCTTTTGGTCTTTCCCTGGGCCAACCCTGATTTATACATCTTTTTTTTCTAAAGTTATTACTGTTATACATTTTGCGATCCTTGGGCCATTCCCAAGTAACATTTATTTTTTTATAATGGCCATCCATACCTTCTGGCAACTCTCTTTAAAACCTTTTCAGGACTCTTATAAATCCCTTATACGTCTTAAGTGTCAGTTTTTAATTTAAAAAAATATCTTTAAAAACATTCTCTAACCATTTATAAAATCTCAAGCCAACTACAAGTAGTTTTCAAATGGTTGTCAGAGGGTTTTAGCGCGTCCAATTTGACCCCGCCCCTTATTGATTTAACCATATGATATATATGGTATTTTCTTTCTTTCTTTAAAGTTACAATGCATGCGTTTTTTTATAATTTCATCTTTGTCTAAATGCATCAAGTAATATGTTTACAGAAATGACGAAACTTTTGATGGATATTAGTTTCGACAAATATTTATAGGTTATATTATTATGATATTTTATTGATGTTTATATCGATTCTCTACGGGAAATCCTATAAGCAACGTCGTCTTTATCATGTAGAATTCATTTCTGCCTTCTAAAATCATGCGCGCTTGAAAAAACCGTAATTTAAAGAATTTTTAACCAAATTTATGGAGAAAAAAGTAAGGTTAGTTTTCTTAAAGTTCCTGTAATTCAAACAATAGTTAACAAATAACAAAATGCAGGTCGAATGATTGATAAATCAACTATTATTACATAACTTATTATACTGTTTGGAATTAAAAGTGAAAAATACAAAATTTTTGAATTATGAAACAGTTCCGTCATTGTCAGTGCATGCGGATAATTTCGCCGGAAAAATTTGTTTTTTTAAAAATAAAATCCATAAAATATATTGCTTTAAAATCGTGCAGACGTGCGTACAACATAAAAATAAACTAACAATAGTGCCACATGCGTGGAAAAACCACGGCATTCTATCATGGCCCCGCCATCTCGGCAGATGAAATATATATATATATATATATATATAAAAGCTTGTGCAGCTATGGACACCAACAGTTTTGTAGTGATTACCTTTAAAAAGTTTTTATTTCTATTTTATAAAACTTAAATGAATTTAAACCAAAGTTTTATAACAAGAGTTTTTAAAATGTTTTGCTAACTATTTTATAAAACTTGTACCACTTTAAGCTAAAAGTTTTATTAGAATAGTTTTTAAAAGGTTTTAATTACGATCTTATAAAACTTATCAATTTTACACTAAAAGTTTTATAAGAAATGTCGTCAAAAGGTTTTGATTGCTAAATTATTAAACCCAAAAACCAAAAGTTTTATAGGGAGGCTTTTTAAAATGTTTTGTTTGCTATATTATAAAACCTAAGACAAAAGTTTTATAAATATAGTAATAAGAATATTCTGATTACTAATTTTGGAAGAATAATGCTCGTCTGGTTTTTCCATTACCATTATTAACATTAACATGTTGAAGTTTTCTATAAATATTGTTATAAATATTTACAAGCCCTATAAACCCCTTATAAAAAAGGTCAAAAATAATAAAACTATGTAGCAACCTAAAATGTTACTTGGCTAGGCAGTATTGGTGGGTCCATTAGTAATCGATTAAAATAAGTTTCGTAAAATAGTCATCAAAAAGCCCACGGACGCATACGCATGTCCCCTCATTTCTCAATTTTAAACAACCCTAACTTGACCCCAGCCCCTAGGGATTTTTTCACCATTTTAAAATTTCTACTATATATAATAATAAATCTCCAGATTCTGTGATATTTGTTTGTTACTGTTACCTATGTGCAGATAATATTTTGGTTGTGCTATCTTAATTTGGATACATCTTGCATTTGATACTTTTCTCTTTATCCTAAAATAGCCCTATAGCGGCTTTATGACCAGCAAAATCATCATGCAAGTTTTTACGACTGGCGGTTCAAATAGTGTTTTTTGAAGGATTAATTGGTTTAAATAACGGGCATAGCGAGTGATTTAAAAACGGGAGTAAAATGAGTACAATTTTTAGCCATCCATACTTTTAAAAAACCATAGCAGCTAGGGACACGCGGCTATGGATGGCTATACTTGTCTGCTGGCGCCATTTATTTTTATATAATTATCAAAAAATCCTAAAAAACAGAAAAATACTTATCTACAAAAAAAACTGACTGCTCACCATTTTTGTACTATAAATCATGTTAATTTCTGACAGCTTGTTAATCTGTTGTATTTTCAAAATGCTTTTTTTGTGACTAGGATAACTAGATTTTCCCCCAATATTACCCCATTCTGCTATTTTTCTTCAAATTTGGAAAAAACCCCAAGCAAAAATTGTATGACCTACTGGTTGTTGCGATGACTAAAAACTTAACCAAAATTAACTTTGTATTTGGTTGGTTATTTTCGGAATGACCTTCCTTAACGAAATAATTACTGACTCCTTAACATTAATTTTGCACTGGAGTTAAATTGTCACATTTTTTTAACGTTTTCGTATGACTACTGAGTTTTCGTGAATATTTTGGTGTCAAAATCACGACCAGAGAACGTAGTAATAGCACAGAAATAGTACTATTTTATTTCATTGACTTGGCAGTCTGTCAACTGCCACATAAAAAGATTTTGGTACGTTGACGTTAAGCGTTACCAAAATATGTACGACGGATAAGAGCCATGTTGCTCTTTGCAATCACCTTCTTACTTTAAAGCGATATTGTAAAACAGAATGTAAACAAACCCATTAGAAGTATTTTATTAGTTTTTACCAGCAATCTACAGATAATATTACTGTAAAATCATTAATTTAGTTGTATACAGACGTAAAAATAGTTGTGCAACAATTTTTTTCTCTTACATAAAATTTAAAAAAGTGCTAAACTAAGTTGCGTTTCGGATTTTGGTGAACAGAAAGCCTTTAAAACGTACAACTTGTTCATTATTATTAATTTAAGAGATATTAATTAGTAATACTCTGAATATTATGATGGATGATATTTGGTGGAGAAAAAATATAAAATGTTTACTAAAGGTCAAATTTTGTGCAATAATAAATACCTCTGGTGCACTTCTAACAAATAACTTATTGTAGGTGGCGCTGCATACAAGGATGTGATCTTGGTCATTTTATGACTTGGATGCGTATCAAAGGTTGCCTGCACCTTTGAGACAACTCGAAAAGGATTTATTCAATTGGTTTAAAATAGGGTTCGCAAAACGTTCCTCACAACGTCACATCGCAACGTTGAGGTTACATTTGCGTCGACAAGTTTTTACTCGAGAATGGATGGAAACGTTTTTTTGCACTTGTGTAAACATTTCTCACAACGTCATATTGCAACGTTGTAGTTGCGTTTAAAAACGTTTTTGCGGCGACAAATTGTGACTTGAGGATGGATAGAAACATTTTTCTGCACTCGTGACAAAAAAATATGTGTCAAAAAATAATTTAATAATCTTCTCTTGTTCATAAATCCGTTTACTTTAAAAGGATCAAGATGTTTAATTATCTTACAATAGTGTACAACTCTAAATATGTTTAAAAACAAGTAAAATATATATTTTATTTATTTATGGTGCTTATTCTAGTTTAGAACAATACTTTACGTGAATTTTAAGTTAGTGTATTTCGTTTATTTTTTCCTTTTTAAAATTTCTTGTGACGAATATTCCTTGTGTAGAATTTAAATTTGTATATAAAATGTTGGAATAGTTTTAGAACAGCCGTTTGAGAAATGCTTTTTAAATTACCTGTGTCCTGTTTTGTGGATCTTTTTATATAATTTTTAATTTAATGTAAATAATTAAAAGTACAACTGTCATACATACAATTTTTATTCTTTTAAATTTATAATATGTTTTATTCCTGACGCTTCTCTTTTGAAAGAAAAGTTATATGAATATATTATAGGTATTTACAAATTTTTGTATTATAATTTTAAAATTTATTACGTGGTACATGCTTCGTCAGTGTACCAATACGTAAGGTATTATTATTTAAGGATATATTTATTGTAAATTATTTATTACTAAGCTTTGTCCACAAAATGTGTAACATTTTTTGACATCAAAGCACTTCATCTATCTATCTAATAATAATAATAATAATAATGCTGGTTATAATAAAATAATGTCTAAACAATAAACAATAACGTGCGCCTTCTAATGTTTCCAGAAAGGCAACTTTACTACTTTGACAACCAACATACGCTTAAACTGCAAACCGCTTTACGTTCCGCAACAAAGAAAAGCATTCCATTAATTATGTTTGATGGAAAGGAGAGAAACCTCTGCTATTGCACTGCACAAAAGGAAAATCGGAAAATTCGTTTCCTTCGAAGGGCAGGGTTGACAAAAAGAACCCTTTTTAGTTGAATTCCTGACTGGCGAGCACGCTATGGTGCCCTTAACCTAAGAACAATCTGGAAACCTATAAACTTGACTGTGGTTTACTAGAGTGCCACTTTATAGAAACACATTTCTTTTAAATAAAATAATAAAGATATTATCAATAGTATAGGAGCAATTTAATCTGTTAGGGGATTGTAAAAAAATTGCATTTTGTTCCACAGTTGCAGGGCTCCAGATCACTCTGATGAGCAATACAAATGACAAATGGTGTATGTTTTTAGATAGATGCACCTCTTCTCTATCACAAAAATAGTTCCTACATTTAATTCCTATAATTTTGGTACCGGTATGTATCATTTTAATATGTGTATATATTAATACGTAATTATAACTGTATATCTGTGATATATTATAATATATTTAAGTTATCTAAGTTACGTCAACTAGGTTTTTAAATGCTTAATTTCGCTGTATCTGTGCACTTTACTTTAATATTTTGAGTTTTCAAATGTGACACGTGACAACAGATTAGCCCTTCGACAAGCCATTAAGGCTCAGGAAAACGAATCCAACTGAAATTGTAATAAATAATATGTATTTAGAAAAAAATAAATGAATATTGAACATTGGTACCAAATATTAAAAGGTTATGTTACACCAATGTTAGAAAAAAATAAATTTTGTCACTTAGCCCTTCAAATATTTTTTCAGTATACCTTTTTAAAAAATTAAAATGTAGTAATGGTTTGTTATATAAAAATTATTGTAATAATTTTTATATAACAAACCAAAATTTTATAAAGAAATCTTTAAAATGTGGCAAAGTTAAAGCTTAAAAATACCTTAACTAAGTAAAAAACAATAAAAAATGATACTGCTTTAAATACGCTAAAAGGTCTTAAAATACCATCGAAAATTTGCAATGTAAACTGTGAAATTTCTAATCATATTTGTTTCTTCTTGGAAAAATATATTTTATCTAAATGTATATACCAATATATATATTACATTGTGAAACTACAGAAAAAGTGTAATTTCGTTACGGGATCACGATGCGCATTATGTAAATTTACAATCTTTTTGAAAAATTACCCAGGGCAAGTCATTTTTTTAAAAGCCAAAACTAAGCTAATAATTAAATTTTAAATCTTTTTATCAGAGTAGAAAAGACGAGAAAAAAATGGACATTTTAGACAACAGAAAATCCATACTTTAATCTCGTGCCTTAAACAATTACCAACTGTTTTTGCTTTTAAACCTTATAGTCCCAGCTACTCTAACAAAAAACGCTATAGAACAAGTTGCTCTTTTTAGGTGCCCTTTTTAGTGTTTGCCACTAAAGGTAATAAATAAATAGGGCCATTTCTAAGGCAGTATGGGAAAATTTACGTTTTTGCCTCTATAACTGGTTTTTGGAAGGGACCGCCAGAATCCCATTTAGCATAATTTATAACTCAAGGAGTTATAATAGAGGGAGATACAGCGAAAGAATTCTAATGTTTTTCTAAAAGCAGTTTTTTTGAACGTCACAGCGTCACAGGCTAAATCTTTTGTAATTCACGACGTGATATACCTATAAAAAATTAAACAAGTTAGTTAATGTTGTTTAAAGATCGCAGGCAATGAAATAAACTCTGTGTCTGGGACTTCCATTGTCTATATAAATTAAGTCCTATGCAGACGATGCGCAGCTATCCTACTCTTTCGACCCGCATTACCACAGGTATATAGAGGCAGACATTAACTCTGATCTAAAAAATTTTTTCGAATACAGTAACATAACCTTACACTAAACGCGACAAAAACTTAGGTTTTGTTATTTGCTCGAGAAAATAGCAAACAGTTTTTAAAAGAAAACATTTTTATAGATGGTCATCATTTAGAATTTTCAGAAACAGCAAAAAACCTTGGATTAACTTTTGATACGTTATTACGATTCAGTCAACACATTTCAAATCTCAGTAAAGATCATATTTAGCGTTAAAAGTGTTGTATGCAAACAAACACATTTTGAACTTTAAAGTTCGTAAAAAACTATGTGAAATATATATTTTTCCTTCACTCTCCTACTGTTTGTTAGTCTACTATCCTTGTTTAACACAAGATGATAAGAATCGCTTACAAATAATACAAAATAATTGTGCAAGGTTTATCTATGGCCTACGAAAATTTGACCATGTTCCTAAAAAAATCAATATATATATAACTAGCTAAAAGTAGAATTTTTGTATAAATATTTATTTTTAACATTTTTATTTAAGCTGTTCCCAACCTTTACTATACATTACCTAAGATCTAAGCTAGTTTTGCGTAACCAATTACATAACTTAAATATTAGGTCAAATAATATGCTTGCATTGCCAAGATACAGCACTGCACTATTTCAAAGATGTTTCACCTATAATGCAGTTAAGATGTAATATCAAAATAAATTTAGACTAATGTATTCAATCAATATTTTTCGAAAGGACTTAAAGAAGTTCCTGCTGCAAAATTAAAAATGTAACCTTGTCTTTTTTTTACACCTTGTTATACAAAGCAACTCTCATGTTTATGTAATTAGCCTTAAGTTTTTTTAGGTTAAATTAGAATAGCTAGATTTTGCCTTTTAGGAATTTGCAATTTTTTTTATTTGATTCTTAATAAAGACTTAATTTTTTTATATATTTATTCATTTATATTTTATTTATACACGACGTTTAGATCAGTACAATCTTTGATCATCTTTTGATTCAAACTACAATCTATTCCTAAGGCTAAGTACTTATAAAATATGGGAAATACTCCCAATATTTGGAATTTCAACACTTGGTTTACTGAAGATATCCTGATTCTGCCCAAAAAAGGCAGCTTCAAGGAATTTTCGTTTCTTCCAGTGTGAATGATTGTGTAAAACCTTTGCTTCTATCCACTTCATTCGGCGCTGTTTTGACCGTGCATGTTTGGCGATTTCTGAATTGGTTTTTTCACCTCTTTGGGTAGGCGTCTGAAGTTTCTTAAGCCTATCGTAGACCCACTTACACAGGACAATATTTAAATCAAAAAATCTTTTGTATAATAACAACCTCTTACAAATTGACATATCGGGAGTATTTGCAGTCTTTGCTGATGATGCGACGGTTATGTGGCACAAACAGGACTCCCAGGAGCTACTTCAGGTGATATCTCAGGATCTGACAAAGATTAAACAATGGAGCGATGCGAATGGGCTTCTGTTCAACTTTGATAAGACACAAGTCCTTGATGCCAATCTCAAATTTGAATCACACATCTTGTCACTTAACAAAAAGCTTGCAATCACATCTTTCCTACGTATTACCTTTCTGGTGATGTTGTAGTCAATATCTCTTCAATTCCGTTTTTAAATTAAAAAAAGATCAATTAGGTAAATTGCAGGTGTTTCCCCAATACATCATTGCAAACTGCTCTATATACAGTACAAAATCTTAACTCTGCCATCACTCTTTATCTTAGAAACAGTTAGTTTCATTCACAAAAATATTTCTTTGTTTCCATCTAATCAAAGGTATTACACCACACGTCATTATAACACATTATTTCTTCCTACACCAGATACTACGCTTGTTAAAAAATCTATTATTTATAACAGCCTAAAGATCTACAACCACCTTTCTGCAACACTCAAATCTATTACAGATCTTTCAAAGTTTCGGAAAGCACTAAAAGATTTTACTCAACAGGCCTTTTATTCTATAGAAGAATTCTTCGAATTTTCTTTTCCTTAAATCTTTAGTCTCCCCAATTACATTCAACTTTATATATATACATACTCATGCATCCCTTTCTTCTTAATCTTCTTTAATCTTGCTTAATGATGACTATCCTAACATTGCAATAAATGCTCCCTGTTTTACACCTATTGGTCGGCATATATAATATAACATCTATATTTTGTGCTGTTTTTCTTATAATAGTAACACCTAAAACTATGTACCTGTTCAATAATACTTTAATGTACCTGAAGTTTAATTTTATTTAATTTTAATACTTTTTACTTATTTTAACCTAGATTATTTATTTTTATTTTTATTTTGACAATTTTTTTTGTTTTTTACATTTAGATATATATTTTAAAATTCTTTTAGCTTTTCACACGCTTGATTTTGTTTCAAGATTTGTTGTTTGTTATTACTTTATTTTTCCTCTTTTTATGATTATGTTTTTATCTTTTTTCACATGACTTTATAATTATTGAATTAATATTTTGAAAAAATCTTGGAGATTAAAACTAGGGTTAGATTTAAACTTCTCCCATGAATTCCTCTTCCACTCCTTATGCTTAATTAAATTATCTCCTGCAGTTTAGTTATAAGTCTAGATTTAAGTTTAGCTTTGTCAATAAAAATTTTCTTAATCTTGAACAATAAAGCAAGTGTACTACTACTACTACTGATTCTGCTACAACCACGCGAGGCATAATAAGACCTTTGTATTTGTCGATCAAATTTGTAATGATTCTCATAACTTGGAAATCGTACTAAAAAACAGTAAGAAGGATCTGCAACAGAATGATTACTGCCTTAAATTTATAAGAGATACTATTTATAAATATTAGCAAACAAATTAAAGGAGTATCAGATAAAATTCGAAAAACAGCGAACAACTTTAATATTAAAACAGCTTTTAAATTAAAAATCTAAATCCTACATACTGGCATGTGTGCAGTTCACCAAGTTAGTTAGTTTTTATGGTTCACTGAACACATGCACACATATAAGATTAGGTGGTCTTAGTTTTTGTTACGATGCACCTGATGACGATTGCAGATACATAAGCACTCGGACTGTTGTCAAAAAGTAAAAAAATAAGAAAGTGGAAGCTCGAAGCTCTAGTTTACCATAAAGTTCAACATAGTTTACCACCTTCAAACAACAACTGAATTTAAAATAAATCCTGTAAGGTCGTCTTGGATTTTTATATGAAAGCCTTAGTGGTCGTGATTTTGCCTCATACATGTTAAAAAAATATTGTCTCTATCGCAAATAAAATTTAGAGTGGCATATTGCTGAAAAATCAATGACTACAAAATTAGGATTCCTTTAAATATACTTGTTTTGGAGTATAGCAGTTTAGTAAACGCATAATAGACGCATAAAGAATTATATGGTTTTTTCTTAATTATTAAATATATCTTAAACCAACACTTTAAAGTCAGGGCATGCAGAGGTGGATATATTTGCTTCTTCCCTGGAATTGTCCAATTCAAAATATTAAGAGGTTACAACTTACCAATATTTGTGTTTATTTAAAATCAACCGTTTAATTGTTGAACAACCAAAATTTAAACTTATCTTAACAAAGCAATTGCGACTGAATAAATTATATTCGTTGTCTATGACCCGTTTGATTTAGGGCCCTAAGACCAAACCCCTTTCCTAAAATCATAACTCAAAATCAGCCGGACGTTTCATTGGGCTTCCTGCACATTAGAATCACAGCATATTAAATTTACGTCCAGCATGTCCATCAAAAATTGGATAGATTGCTCTATACGCCGAAGAGTATATAAAGTTCTTTTTAATGGCAGTTTTGTAGATATATAAACTTTTATTTTACTGAAAAAAATATCTGTTAATAAAAGCATTGGAATATACAGGTTGTTCCATTTAACAGAACGCACCTTGATTTTCTTAAACACTGATCAAAATTTTAAACATTAGAACTTTTGTAGAACACTCTGACTACAAAAGGTGAGCTTCACCCCCAAAATATAAATAGGGAAGGGCAAGTCTAGCACTCTTGTTTTTGCAATATTAGTTTTAAAAAAGCATGAAAAATATTTTTTTTAAAATGTACAATAGTACATTTTATAATTACTTTTATTCTTCTACAACAACTTTTGTTTTTTTGGTTAGTTTTTTGTTTATACCTTAAAAACAATTCCTTTTGACATGTGTAAGAACCCTTTGAGAAAAATATACTGAAAAGTAGAAAACATCAGTTTTTTTTAAATCTATATCTATAGGCGGCGACTTCAAAAAACATGATATTATTATGTAATTTTTAGTGATTAGCGGCTTTTAATATAAGTAGGCTTTCCTAATATACCTGCAATATGTATAGAGCTAGACTTTTCTTTTATACAGGGTTCCTAAGCAAATCCTTTGGGGGCCAAGCAGCCGTGTATAAGACGCAGACAAATGGAAAAGCATATTAGGCAGAAAAGGATGGGAATGGGGCGATGTTGTCACTACATCTTACACGTAGTAAACCCATTCCAGATTGTTGTTTTCTAATGTTCGCCATTTTCATACCTTTAGGACTGGAATAAAAATTGTTTTTGCTAGACTTTAATACCAATCTGATGAAAGATATCGCAAAAAAAATATTTTTCGGCTTTTCATTTTGTAACCATTGTCCTTACGCACTGTTTACAGGCTGGGGACTGAGATACATGCAAATGTCTAACCTAAAGCATTCATACACGGCCGGAGAAATCGACTGAGATATTTCCGTAAAAACTTTATCAAGCAAATAGGACGGGTTGATGCCTTCGAACGACAAACCCGGGTTTTGCACTTTGATTCGAAATCAAAAAGGAGGAACAGTCAGATGTGGGGCCGTGCACAAATTACGTAACGGTGATTTTACCAATATTTGACCCCCTCACTATGTAATATTTTGTAACGGTTTGGCACGCCACTCCCCTAATATTACGTAACGATTTCAAGACCACTACCCCCCCAAAAAAAAAACTTTTCACTTATTTTCATTCCAAATTTTCTTAGTTTCACACAAATGCAAACGCTGTCGAAAATCCCCCTCCCCCCTACGTAAAGTTTTGTAACGCCCTTCTTCCTATGACCATTACGTAATTTGTGCACGGCCCCTGTAGTCTCAGTGGAGGAGGGCGAGAAAATTGATATTTTTTTCTTAAAAATTATACTCTTTAGAACTATTTTTTTGCGTGTCCGAAATAACGTAATTTTTGAAAAAAAATTGTAAGCGGCGCCATTTTTATTTAGTGCTTTGTTTTTCTAACATTTTTGCGTTCGGCTAATTTAATTGAAAAAGTTTTGCCTGCGGCGCACTTTATCTTCTCACTCGAAACCAATATCCCCTGTTTTAGGAAAACTGATCCCGTCTCTGTTTCTAAATTTTTTCGAATAAAAGTAGAGTATGACCATGGGGGAAATAATTTTTTTCAAAGGTATGACGAAAATTTCGAGAAAGTTGAAGAAAAAAATAAAAAAAAGTGGCAGACCACAAGTTTTTCGTAAAAAAAAACGTTTTTTGTAAAGAAACAGAGCAAAATAAATCTTTTTAACCCTTTTTGGGTGTTACAAATATTGGCAGCCCCTTATTTTTCGCTTTTACTCTCCCGCTAGTTTTGAAGAATTGGTTCGCTACATATTTCGGGATCATGTCATAAAACACCTCGAAAATATCAAATGTAGTATAGGGCCAGCTTTATTTAAAATCAATAATATCGCAAGCAAAAAGCTCTGCAGGAAAAACAGCGCCGTTTATTGATTTTTTTGGCTGCTAGTGCTAGCTGCATGGTTTGGCCGTTTCCGGATAGATGTCACTAGTAGAACAGAATGGAAAGAAATTTAATTAAAAGCGAAGATATTTCTTTCGAATGTTAACAACCTCACGAGTTTATCGCTCAGTATCGTAAATAATGGACCCTGCCGTCTCCGTTAAGCAAGAAAAATCTGTGGTTTGGACCAGAAAACATCTAATTTTTAATTAGATTAGATGTTCGCCATCTAGCGGAATTTGCAGATATCTTGTCAACGGTTATTATACACTAAAAATAGTTTTTTTTAAGTCGGTGTCTTTAGGCGCCAACTTCAAGAAATTTGGGTTCTATATAAAAATATATATGTAATTTTATAATTGTAAGTGTGTATTTCTTGTTGAAATCGGTAAAAAATTTGGTTTAAAAAGTTTTTATTATGTAATTTTTAGTAGTGAGCGGCTTTTAATACAAGCGGGTTTTCCTAATGTATCTACATTATTCTTCCAGAAATGTAATGTTTATATTATTTTCAAGGCTTTTTAGTCAAGAGCGTAGATAAGATTTTTACTTGGGGGGGGGGACAGTATAAAAAAATTCAAATCAACTCATATAAAAAAAACTGGGTTGGGATCTGGTTTTGATCCTAGATTTGTTGCTAAAATTACGTCATAAATGTGCCGTGGGCAAAAATTTTGTAAAAATGTACTAATAACTTGCTATGAAACCGAAGATAAACTAAAATTCTAACAATTAACGACTTTATAGCGCCGCAAGCAAAATTTTTTAAAACGTAAGGTAAAAATTTTAATTTTTCCTTGTTTTTTGTGTAAATTATTTTAAAAAATATGGATTGGGATACAGAATGCGTGAAAGCTACCCAGCAATTATCTTGTTACAAGAACAGTAAAACATCGAAAATACGCATTTTCGTGAAGTCTTCGACCGTAAGTTGAAAAATAGGTAGTTTTCACACTTTTTCATGCGTAAGTGTAACACTCATGCCCATTATCTACGCCCTTGTTTTTAGTTCGTTTTCCCCTCAACAACTGCTCATTAGGTTCAATTTGAATTAAGTCTGCTCTATTTTATCTCTAAGCTTGATATCTAAAATAAAAATAAGCTTCCCGAAAGAAACTACTAAAATACTTATTTTAAATAATTTGTATCCGTTAGAAAACGGCAGATCATCTGTTAACTTCTCTACTTAATAAAAGTTCTTAAAACTTCCAGTAAAACATACTAAAGTCCAAATAAAATATAGCACCAAAAATCCCAAAATTAATTCAGATCTTATTAAGACATATAAATATAACTTTAGAAGACTTACTGCAGTATTTTCTATTCTGAAAAAGTCAACCGCAGGACCCACAGTTTCAAAAAAACAACTTTTTGATCGAAAAAAGCCTCTATTCTAAACGTCAATACTGTGAAGTCAGGTCCTGAAAGGCCGCCATGATTGATTTTAGCATCTACAGATACGTCGCTTTTGGAGAGGTCGTATATCGTACAATTTTAATCTTTTTTTTAATATTTGAGAAAATATCAGTTGGGAGTTAGGTCAGCTACAAAGAGAGGGGGCAATCGCCCCCTTGTATCCGCCCTTGAACAGAACTTACAGGTAGAGTCAAAACTAGTCTTAAAGCATTTATGTTGCAATATGCTGAAAATTAAATTGTATTCCTTCAAATCGTTTAAAATGACCATCTGACCTAGTATTATTGTCTTGGAGGAGACCAGAGGCATACCGCAATATTGATTTTCCGGAAAGGAACCGAAAATTACGAGGAAAATTTTTAAAAATATTAAGTTTTTTAACAGCTAATTTTGTAAAATGTACAAAAGTACTTTGAAAGGCGCCTCAAAGTACTCTCTGTCCATGGCGCCTAAGACAGGTGCGCCTGTCGCCCCCCCTCTAGCAACGCCCCTGCCATAATATTTTGCAAAATTATAAATTGTTTCTTACTGAACTTAACAAAATCTTGCTTAATTTCTACAATGACAACCTGGTATAACATCTTGCTAGACCATTCAACGGCGTTTTCGATAGAAATTAGACAGAGTAGCCAATTGTTTGTTAATATGTCTGTAATGATTATGAATCTAGACAGAATCTGAGGGTCGTTCAAAAATTACATTACAGAATTTTGGGCTTTTATTGTAACTGTGATATGATGAACTTTTAGGAAAATCAAAATCTTACGTTCAACAAGTCGTCGCCTTAGAATTACAAGGTTCTATCTACAGTTCTTTGATATTTCAAGTGTTTTTAAAAAATAGTCAATTTTTTAGTGTTTCATTGAAGTAAAACAAAACTTTTGAAAAAATCAAATAGTCAGAGATTTATTCTAATGATTGCACATTTCCACGCTCCTACTTAATTTAGAACTGTATGCTTAAGGTTTAAAAGGGCCTTGCAAACCAACTTTCAATGGAAAAAAATTGATTTATTAAAAAATAATGAATTTTTCGGCATTTTGGTCTCGTTGATTCATCCGAAGCAGAAGGAGGGCTTAGAGGCCTAAGCCTTTCCGTCGCCTCCTCCGCATGGCTACTAAAAATCGACTCATAAAGATTAAATCTTTCTCAAAAATGAAGAATAAAATAGTTATCTTCGATTATGCTGTTACTCAAGCACCCCCCAGGAATTTATGCGTACGCCAATAAATCTAGTGTTGTTTGTGAAATTTTGTTGAGATCATACTGAGCAAAACTTAAATCTCTACGATAGCTATGCAATTCCATGACAACTCGTGGGACAAACCTTACACAATTAATTTTTTGATCTCATTTTCCCTCTCTTAAGATATACCACAATGACAATATTTTAATGCATTATGCAATATTTATATTCATTTTGTATTCAAAGTCCAGGATATAACCAAAAATTGGTGGTAACTCATGAGAAAATTATGGATTTAGAAAGTGCTTTTTCTCTTACTAAAAGTATTTTAAAATTAGTAGTTACAAAATGTGTTTCTTTTCCCTAGATATAATAAAACGGTATAATATTGCTTTTATTCACTTGCTTTGATTTTAAGTTGAACGTCATTTTTTGATAACTCATGAGACATTTCTTATGAAATGTTAATATTTTGTTTGCCTATATTTTAGTTATTGGCTATTATTTCATGATTTGGAAAAAAGTTATTGCGTTCTTATGAGCGTACACGTTTAAAGATACCCCACACACTACTTTGGTTGTGATAGTTTCTTAGATAGAAAAATCAAGAAATTGCCAAGAGCCCCCTCTCAACTCCCCAATCACTCCCAATACAGTTTTTTCCTCCAGGACCAATAAGAAAATATTTAGTAAAACTTAGATCTGAAAACAGCATATTTATAGCATCATTGGTTCAGAAGCGCACCCCAACAATGTTGTTTTTTCTCTAAAATTAGAAAATATTTAGCAGAAATCTAAAAATTGCATATTCGTGGCAGCTTTGATGTAAAAATTTCAGAAATTATTAATTTTTAATTTAAAAATTTAAAAATATTGTATTGACAGGGAACCTACATCAGTCTATCAAATGTAATTAAACTCCGTTAACAAGAAGTTAAAACTTTAAATGTAACAAAGTTCTATTTACTATTGGTTGATTGTTTTCCTAATTTAAAAAATATTTTAGGAATTAAAAGGTTCTATCTGAATTTGCCTTGTACAAAAATGACAGCTTTTGTAGAAAAAATAGATATAATAATTATATTAACCACTTTGTCAGTAAGTAAAATTAAATTATTAGTTTAAAAAAAGGCATAGGTCTAGAACACAATATTTTAATAGTTGATTTACCAAAAGGTGCAAGGGAGTAGATAGAACCTGGTAATTCTGGGGTGAGGAGCTAATAAAAATTTTAATGAGGACTCGTTGGTTAACAGTTTCTCTTACTCCTTGCATTTTCTTCTATGAAAAGCATGTCTTGTTTTATTGGATCTCCTTAACGAAGTTTTTGAACGGCTTCTTGGAGAGATAAATCCATTCCTTTTGTTCTAGAGAATCCCTTCGATAGATTAATGCAATTATGCTGTGAGAATGGAGAGGATATTACCACTACATTACCAAGTTGCTAATCAATGCATTTGATTTTGACGTGTCAAACAAATTATAATTGATAAATGCTACAGATTTATTAAAATGACTTAATTCAAAGTAAAAAGGTTAAGAAAATCAAAGATATGATTGATTGCATTGATTGATTTGATGAAGGTATAAAATAACAAATTTTTACACTCTTACTCGGTGGTTTTCCTCAGTTTTTCCAGTTTTATGTGGGAAGAGAGGCATTCGCCCCCACCCTCCTTCCCCTTGGTAGCTAACCCAGTCCACCTTCTACTTCTATTTTTTTTTACAATGGTATCAAATTTTCACACAAATTGTTCTTGGATTTGCACCAAGAACAGTCTGTGTAAAAATTTTACATATCGTTCTTTAAATGTATATGTTGTTAAATTTCAAAGAAAATATGTAGATTGATTCTGAAACGGTATTTACACAATATTGTGTATTTATATTTTACATAATTTTTAATTGGTTTGTGGATATTTTTAGTAGATTTTATTTTCTTGTTTAGTTGTAGTTGTAAAAATATTTTGAAATTTCTGTTGTAATTTTTATATCATTTTTTTAAGTAAAAAATACACAATATTTTGTAACCTTCAAATCTTTTTTTTTTAAATTTTATCTAAATATTTGGATATTAATATCACAAATGGTGCGATAATATTTTGCACAGGCTTTTGTAATATTCGTCACAATTTTTGTCTATATTGTATAATATAAACTTATGGTTTTCTTTCACTTGTGTAAAATTTTTACAGTAGCCTTGCTTTTCTTTGTTTTGGCCAAAAAGATATTACATTTTCGCGAAGTTGATCCATGCGAATAATCTTCTTTCGACGTTATAGAGCTTGTTTAATAACCTATGGTACCTAAAAAATTAATGATATTAAGTAAACTTTTGAAGCAAAGTTTACATTACTCTGAGATTGTTAGAAAACTTGCTTACTTTAACTCGCAAAATAAATCTAGTCTCATTCTATGTTGCTTGGGTTCCATATGTCGTATCCTTTGGTTAATGACCAGGGACAGGTAGGAATTTTGAAATGAACATATCCGAAATCATCATCTAAAATTTAATAAAATAAATAGTAAAACCATATTTAATCATCATTAAAAACCAAATTAGGTCATTTTACAATTACTTAAAAAAAATAGTTTGACAGGGAAAAATAAATAAATATTTTAATTACTAAAGCAAACTTTACATTACTCTGAGATAATAAATAAATGCATCCATGCAAACAAAAAAAGAAGTTAAAAAACCTCCAAATAGGTTACATCAACCGAAAAGAATCTAAAAACAAAAGATCTTGGGTGGAAATAACGAAAATTCAAACCTGGATGAGCATCCCACAAGGAACACACAAAGGACCAAAGTGAAAATAGAATCATTTCTCTATGTCTTTGTTTTTATGCAATTAAATACACAAAATTGTCATTCAAAAACCTTTTCAAAAAGTGTAAAAAGACGTTGCTATCGTACCTATACTTATATTAAATACAACTTATCGTCCCGTACCTAGCTTTTTTAAAACTTGTTTAAAAGTTAAGATGGAAGTAAACCGAATCCCTTAAGAAAATAACTTTAACCAAAAAAGCTGCGTAACTTACCCGAAAATTTTTCCTTGTACAAGAGCTTCTTATCCTCATTCAGTTAATTTCTTCTTGATGGATTCCATAATTTACTGTTACTGAACACCACCATAATATACTATAATATTAATTAAAAAGGAGGCCAAAATAAAGCCATATTTTTGTTTTAGCTGCGTTTAAAGCCCGGTACGCGCTTTCACTGATGCCCCTGAATTCATTTAGATAAAGGGCACCAACAATTCTTAAGTATTGTTACATAACCCGTGTATTTATTTTAATAAAAGTTTTTACAATGAACTCTTTAGTAAAATTTTTGCCACGAAATATTGGCAATTTCCTAACTACGTTGAGTTGAGAAAAATAATCATATCTTTGCACTGTCAATTTAATTTTTATTATCTTATTTCAATTGTTGACTAATATAAATTTTACAAAATTATCGTGAAAAATTAAAAATCACTGAATAAAATATACACAGTTAACGTACAGCAATTTTTGGAAACATATTTAAACATTTGGATTAATATTTTTTTACCAATTTGGGTATTTTAGTTTTTTTTAGTCTCCTGTTTATATATTTTAATTAAATATAGGGTCGGCTAAAACTATTTAAATTTGACGTTGAGTTTTTAATGTCTATTGTATTGGCATTTTTAAATGCTTTAGGCAAATGCGCTTGGGCATGTTTAACTTAAGTAAAATGATATTTTACTTAAGATAAACAGTAACTAGCAAAACATGGCAAAAATAAACCAAGAACAAAGACCCCTTGCAATGTTAATTCTTCACCGATTTTCCCAAGTGAGACATTTTTGTGTTCCGGAAAAATGCATCTTTCGGACAGAAAAAATATTTTTATGCCAGTAACGCACAGAAAAGGTTTCATGGGGTGTAAAAATTGTTATTTTTCAAAATTATCTACCATTCATTTGTTTCTTCAATTTTAAAATTATTCTTATAGTGGTCCAAAAACTTTATATTTAATACTACGATGTTATTGATATTTATAACAAAGTTAACAATAAGGATAGGAAACTAAAGAAAGTGTTTGTAATATATCAGGTTATTTTAAGTTATGACCGTAGATTAATTATAATGTAAAAATTTACAAAACCTACATTTTATCCAATTTTAGTAACCTGCTAAACCGCAAAAATTTGTTGCATGGAAGCTTATGTAGTACAAAATGTATTTTTTATTGATCAATAGCAAACTAAATAAATTTAAAATGTGGTTGGAAATCTGTCCCATGCAAAATAACAATCCCCGATAACTCAGAATAATAAAATGGAAACAAAACATGAACCTTAAAATAATTTCAACTATCACTGCTATAAACGTGTCTGTATTAAAACTGCTAGAATTAAAATTTTTAGATTCATTGCCTTTCACGCATCATGAGCTGTAGTTTAGGAAGTCAAGCAGCCCTAAGTTTACTGCCAGCCCTAAGGGTACCTTTGTAACCAGCCTTCTCACTCCCTTGCACTGGATAGGCGGTAAGTATAAACTAACCAAGAAAATTCAGAATAATTATAGGTAGCGGTACTTGACATAATTCGCATACTCTGTTTCTATGCAAACCAACACCCTGCCTGTCATTAGATGCACCCCTAAAGTCAAGTTGAATTGCTTGGAAAGTCTAGGGACACTGTTAGTGGCGTTTTAAATATGCATAACTTGGGAATTAACCCCCAAATTTGTTCGGTTGTAGTTTTGGTATAATTTTTCAAGAGTAAAATCACTTTAAAAACCTTACGTTATTCGTATTCTAACTAACGGCTTTCTTTCGATATATATGCCCCTTGAATAATAAAATAGGTGATCAAGAGGGTTTTATAAACTTCACTTAGATAACACTCTGGAAACCGAGGTTAACCAAGGTACTTTTCTTGGACACTTTTTGGTGGCCCAAAAGGAACTAAACTTTATTATCATTTTCAACTATGTTTCAGAAGGCACAAAGGGCTATGTGCGAGATGCTTGGCGATATCAGATCTCTCAAAACATCATTCAAAACAATAAAAATAGTACATTAAATCACAATAAAACAATTAAAAGTTTGAGGGAAAAAAGATGTTTTCTATCTAAAGGCTGACAAGGGTAATAAAGTTGTTATATTAGATAAAACAGATTAATTCGAAAGGATAGATAACCTAATAAAAAATGGACCCTACAAACAAGTCCCAAAGAACCCCTTACCAAAAATGATTAACGAAGTAAAAAACACAATTAAAAAATTATTACTGACAATATTAAATATAAACTACAAGTAAGCAATCCCACTATGCCGAAACTGTATTGTCTTTCGAAAATCCACAAGCCTGAAAAATCGGTTAGACCTATAGTTTCTGCTGTAGGATCACCTACTTTTCTGTTCAAAATTCCCTTAAATTTATCAACAAAGTTAAATATATTTCACTCCAAGAAGGTGAAATTTTAATCTCGTTTAATGTTAGTTCGTTGTTCCCTAGTGTGCCGATCCCCAATACCGTACAATACCTGGAGGAACTACTAAGAAAAAACAATCTAGAAGACAAACAGACGTTACAATACCTATCTTTAACAAAGCTCTGTATGAATCAAAATTACTTTCAATATAAAAATAACTACTACCAGCAATTAGAAGGAACCACAATGGGTAATAGTTTATCACCTTTTATTGCAAACCTATTTATGAGCAAATTTGAATCAGATATAAGTAAAGAATTTGAGTATGTCCCCAGAGTATGGTTCAGGTATGTAGACGATGTGTTTGCAGTATTCAACACTAAAGTAACTAGTGTTGAAAATTGTATGGAAAAAATAAATAACAAATTTCCCACTATTAAATTTACTTCTGAAACAGAGAACAACGGTACACTGCCATTTCTAGACACATTAGTTATAAGAAATATAAATAAATTGGACTTTGACCTATGCATAAAAGGCACGGCCACCAACAGGTATATTCCGAATGACTCTTTTCATTGCTTACAACATAAGCTTGCAAGTTTGCACTTTTTATCATATAGATAAGTAAAATTCCCCTTAAACAAAGAAAGCTTTGAAGCAGAAAAGAATAGGATTATGAATATAGCTGGCGAAAACGGTTACGACGAATGCTTAATAAATAAGCTGATAAATAGACATTCTTTTCAAAACACCTTTCGGAATTCTACCTTTTTCAGACAAAAAGATACCTGCGACTCAAAATTTGTATCAATTCCTTATACGAAAGGATTACAAAAAGTATTTAATAACACCGGTCTTAAATTAGTATATCAATCCGGTAACACAATAAGAAGCTTACTAGGAAATCCCAAGGATAAAACTACAGTTCTAGAAAAAAGTGGAATTTACGAAATTAGTTGCATGGATTGTGACAAAAAATATGTTGGCCAAACGAGACGCTCTTTTCAAACACGTTTTAAAGGACACTTAGCACACTTAAAATACGGAAGAACAGAAAAGTCAAGTGTGGCCGAGCATGCTTTTGAAAACAATCATAGATTCACATTAGATAACCTAAAACTTCTAAAAAGTGTACCAAACAAAAGACTTTTGAATGCATATGAAAGTATGGAAATCATTAAATCCAGAAATAGTTTAAATAAAGATAGAGGACCCATCCCGTTTAGTACACTTTATTCTTTGGTTGAGGGGAGATAGGATTAAAAATCGTGATCAATCACAAATTATTAGTCTTATCTCCGCCCACTAAAGGATTGTGTATAAGATAGAGCGTAGATTCATTTAGTTCATTGTTTGTCGTCTCCTGATGATGCTAACGTTGTTAGCGAAACGCGCGTCGAGTGCAAAAAAGTGTAGTTTTGGTTAGTGGAAAACAATCATAATTTTGTTTTTTTATCATTATCAACACATGTTCCTCACTGAAATTAGGATTTTTGTTGAATAAAACGTGAGTTTTTATTAAAATAAATTGCATTTGTTCATGCTTTCGATTTTTGACGTACGACTGCCTCCTTGAATTAGCCAAGTTTTAGCGTTGATTCTGGCAAGTTACCGACCTTTTCGGTCGTCCCTTTGGGAAGTAAGTAGAAAGAGAGAAATGTCGGTGAATGGCAATCAGTACTGAAGGGTTTTGAACTTGTTCAGCAGAGCATCTTTTATTATCTTGTAAAAAAAAGGATAATAACATTGGCAATCAGAGTTTTAAAGTGAAAAAAATTTAGCTATTCTGTGTGTCATATGTCCTGGGGTACAATTTTCGAGACCATACGAAAATAGGTACACCTAATGTAAAAAAAAAACTCATACATGCATTTTTTCCTATGCCACAAAAATAAGCTTTCCATTAGTGTACACTATTATAAGGCACCACCAGCTTAGTATGCCTGACAGCTTAAAATTCAGTGTGACATCCTTAAAAATGCCACAGATATCAATATCTACAAAAGTTCAAATTATCACTCGAGTTATAGAAGACGGCTGGTCTATAAGAAGAGCGGCCACCCATTTTGGAGAGGATGACGATAATGCGATGGAAAAAGCGCTGGATTAACGATTGAAAATATTTCTACGGATAGGAAAGATGGATCAGGACGGCCAAAAGTAAGTTCTGAAGTGCAAGATGAGAGACTTATTGATCATCTCAGGCAAAATCCTTTTTCAACGTCGGTTGAAGCAGCTAATGTAACATTATTTCCGGGTTCTTTAGCAACAGTAAATAGAAGAGTAACGAAATCAGAAATCTCTTGTTGAGTTGCTGCAAAGAAGCCTTTTCTAACAGAAGAACAAAAACAGGCCAAAGTGATTTTTGCACTGAACAACGTTCTTCGTAATAATGATTTCTGGGAGAGGGGAGTTTTCACTGACGAAAAAATTTTTCAATCATCTTCAAGCAAAAGGAGAATTTTAGTTTATCGTCCACCAAATTCTAGATTTGAACCCGAATATACAAACCAAATTAAAAAAGCTGGACATTTTACTGTAAACATGTGGGGCTGGTTTAGTGCTAGAGGTTTGGGTTTTTTTCGGAGAATCGAAGGAAGATTTAATAGTGAACGATATATTGAAATCCTTGAAAACGTTATGCTGTCATCTGTACAGGCTTTGAAAATAATGACTTCGTTTATAAGCAGGACAACTGTCCAGTACAAACGGCTAAAGTTGTTCGCCAATGGTTTCAGAATAATAATATAGAAACACTTCCTTGGCCAGCTAACAGCCCTGACCTTAACTTAATGGAATATATATGGGGTCGAATCGTTAAAATAATGTACCAAAGGAATTCGAGATCACAAAATGCTGAAGAGTTAAGCGATGCTATTTATCGCGCATTGGATCAGCTCTCAGAAGACCCTCAGTATTTTCAAAATTTAACCTTTCCAATGCCCAGACGTTTGCAGCTTGTAATAGAGAAAAATGGTGATCCACTAAATCATTTATAAGTTATTTTTTAAGTTAAAATAATTAATATTAAGTTTACCATCGTGTTTGTCCTAATCCAAGTTTCCTATTCATCGAATTGTTTTCAATCCAGCACTGTTTCCATCGTATTATTATTATTTTATCAACTCCGAAATGGGTTACCTCCCTCTTTATAGAACAGCCTTTGTCCGTTACTCGAGTGATAATGTTCAATAAAGACTTTACTTAATATTATTTTTGCTGCTTTTTTAGTATTATGCAAAAATTTAATATAAACATAAGGTTGCCTTTAATTTAAGTAAAAAAATATTTTCAGTTTTAGAGACGTTTTTTAAACAATATGACAAATTGTCGTACTTTTGAATTCTTTAGGCATTTTAGCTTGTAGTCCGTATATACTATACACTTTTAGAAAGGTCAATTGTGTGACTGCATGTATGCGTTTCCTTTGAAATCAAGTGTACCTTTAACTATTTTTTACACGGATCCTTATACTTATACCTAACTCGTTCAAAACAAAGCTGAAAAGCACTACATTTTTTACTTATTTACACCATTTTTCGAGCGAGGCACGATGTTATGGTGAAGGCGATGACCGAACCCCTGACTATTTTATCAATGCGTGCCACGTACGCAACGAAAGCAGGCAGCTGTTTTACTATCGAATCCACGATAAAATCGAACCTCGTTCGAAACATGGCATAAACCAGTCAAAAATGTAGTGTCTTTTGGCTTTGTTTTAAACGCGTTAGGTATAGATATACGGATACTTTTGAATAATAGCTAAAAATCTACATACGAGTAGTTTTGTGTGCTAAATAATAGTTAATTTTTACGTCTTCCTATACCGTGTGGAACGAGAGGGGAAAGATAAGCCTGTATGTGTGCATCACATTCGAATTCGACTGGTTTTGATCAATATGACTCGAGTGGGTGGAGTGAAATCGAATTGTTTAGCACGCAAAAATGGTAATTTCTTCACACACTACCCAGGAATCAGCCGCTCGTTCTACACAGTATAGAAAGAGACGAAGGATTCGTATGTGTGTTGCGTACTTCATGCAACATGGGGTGATACACAGTATAGAAAGAGAGGAAGGATTCGTATGTGTGTTGCGTACTTCATGAAACATGGGGTGATAGAAGAAGGCAAAATCAGACTTTTGAAAGGGCACAGGGTAAGTCGCAGGCGAGTCCTGTAAAGCTGCGGAGACACTTTTCGGACGTGTATCGTACGTACTGTTGTTTCAAACGATCAGAGAAACATTTTAGTACCTATACCACCTTCGTCAACGCCTAACCGCATTACGTAATTTATGAACAGTCCCCTAATAAGAAAATGTTTGCTTTCGGCTTCTTGCTAACTAGATAGCCATTGCCGCCAAGGCCAGTAGCTCTTAAGATAAAAACTAAACAAAAACAAGTAAACTTTTGTGGTTAGAAATTATTTTTGTAATTTTAACTTGTGCAAAATTGCAAAACACTTCAGAAAAATTATAGTCTAGATTCCCACAGCTAATTCAGTGATGACCGACGACCAGTAATGGCCGGCCATGGCCAACTTATCAGAATAGTGATAAAACAACTCATGAAAGGTAGATTTTTAGGTTTTTCCTTTAATTATTTTTAGAGTATAGATTCCACAAGCTTGATGACTTTAATGTTGTCGATTTTTCCAAAGAATATACCACCAATACATCTTCATTAATTTTCTTCATATTTTTTAATTTTCACCAGTTTATAAACGCATCAAAGCTCCACTGGTAGCGCTCTTTAGATTTTTCAGGCAACAATCGACATGACTCTTGTAGCAGCTTCTATTATTTTGTCCCAAATCAACTTATTTTCTAGATCTGAGTCCACTTTTGACTCAAAACTGCCAAAAAAAAACAAAAAGTAAAAGCTGTCAACAACACGTCATGGCCAACTTGGCCAAAAATGAGATCGGAAAATGATCAAGGGACCGGAAAATTGAACAAAACGGTCCTTCAGAGTAATGAAGAACTTTCCGTAGGAAAAATGGTAAACTTAGTAACGTCGAGTTGGTTTGTACCATAACTGTGTTAATTTTAATCTGTTTTTATTTACCTTCACCCCCCCATATTTCTGAAATATCTAACGCGCAGCTAGAGACTGACGGTTTTTTAAAACAAAAGGTCTTTTCTGAACATATTGACCGAAAAATATAGCTTCAAATAAATAGCTTCATTACCTGTAAAATTTACCTGTACAATATGCCAATATGGCAAAAACAGCTTTCAGCTAAAGTTGGGCTCAAATTATTATTTAAATACAACAAACCTTAGAACCTCAATAATATCCATATGCAAGAAAAGGTCGTGTTACCTCTCAAAATGATGCTGGTGGCATCTTTATCTTGTTAATATTAGTTTTGGGGCGCACTTTCTATTTCTCCCTTAATACGCCACTGAATTTGTAGATTCTATGTAATAAAATAAACCATTTTATATTTACTTCTTATTCGAGTTTAAATAAAGACAAGTGACATTTTGGTCTCTCAAAATCGGAGTGAAAATTATTTTCGGCAAATATTTTTTGTAAACTGTATGAAATAGATCAGAAAGTATATGTCTCCATAAATGCTTTAGATATGGATAGACTATAATTTTTTAAATCTTTGCTAGAGTGCCCAAAACTAAACATCAAAATTAGTTAAAATTACTTTACAAAAAACGAGCATCAAGCAAGCAAGTGCGTTGCCCGCCCCGCTCTTACTCTTACTCTTAGAAAGTAAACATATTAGCTGATTTAGTTTTGATTGTCACGTCGCATTATTGTGGTGCGGACTAGTAGGTTTTTTTATCAATTTTTTTAAAAAACTTAACTTTTTATTTCTTGGGAAATTAAACAGCGAATTAGAGAATATTGTTTTAATTTATTACAGAACACAACAACCCGCCGAAGAAGCTTACCGAATTTATTTCTGTGTCCCCTTACATTAATACAGGTATGTCATTATTTGACCTTTTTATTTAGTTATGAGAATATTCAGCGATAAAAGATTTTTGTTAAGCTAGGAACACACGATGCCTCTTTTTCATGCATCAAATTTTCTAATAATAGGATAGGAGAAGACAAAATCTACTTGCGTCATTTTTTATCTTGTGAAAACTAAATTTGAGGCATGGAAAGGTTGCATCGTGTGTTCCTAGCTTTACTTTATTATTTATCATATTTCAAGGAATCATTTGCATACTTTTACAGTACAGTCATGTCTAGGAAAAATGTTTCCTAATCGAAACTTTTCTGAAGAGGGTTTTGTTTTTTTTTTATATTTTTGTATAACTTGCAGTTCACTTAAGAACCAGGACCCCCAGGATATTCTGGAAATCCTGGCCAAACAATAGCGCTAGATTGCTGAAATTTTGCACACATACTAAATATGTGACTCCTAATTGCGCTACAGAGCCCAATGTGCCAAATCTTAATTTTGGAATTTATTTTTTTTTAAATAATGTTTTTTTATAAAAAAAAAGCTCTCTGTAGCGCATTTGGAAGTTAAGTTTTAGGATTGTATGCAAAATCTCATTTCTCTAGTATTCTTCATTTGGCTATGATTTCCATAAAATGAAAATTAATATTTTGCACAATATGGCAATCACTGTTTAAGCTATCTAAAACATTCAATTTTGATTTTATTTTCTAGATGTAAAACTTCAATTTTGAAGCGAATTTCTTATTTCAAATTCACTTGGTTTGTCTAAATTTTTATTTCAACCATAAACAAAAAAAAAATAAAACCCAGATTATTAGTTTACATTTTCAGTGCGACTTTATCAGTTTCAGTGGTCCTGGTTAACTTAACAGAATATGGTTATAAATTTAATAACCTAAATGTTAATTTTTCAAACACACGTTGCCATATTGTGTTTGTGCTATATAGTGGAGTTATAGTGGGGGGAAATACCCTGTATAGTTTTTTTTTATAGCGACGAGAAATCTTCATAGTCACCCTTCTGGTGGTCTACCGAATGTGCCCTCTTGAGGACGCCTACGGACTAAACCCCTCCGTTGTAGATTTGGTCGAAATAGAGGAACCATTCTCAGGAATATAACGTCACTATTTCGCCATTCACTGTTTTGGTCTCCTAGACATGTTCGTCTTCGTGTTTAATTTTTACAATCGTTCTTATCATTTCATGCCCCTTGTTCCATTGTATGTGTTTTATCATTCCTTTGAAGAGGTTCTCTATGGTCATATTCTCTATCTGTAGATCGTATCTTGTTATTTGGCAGTAGTTCTCAAATCTTGGACAGTTAATTAACGTATGTTCTGTGTCATCTATTCGCTTTGTCTATGTCCTAAAAGGTCCATCTCCCGTTAGAGCTTGTGTCATATCATAATCCATTTTTTTGTGTTTGTAGTCTATCCATGGTTTACTGTGGTAATAATTATTTTCGTCCATTATCCTTTTTCTGTATTTCGGTCCCATCTTGCTTGCCAGCATTCCAGTGTTTTCTCTTTTGCAGTTTCTGTGTTTTCTTCACTGTGTCCATTTTTATCTTCATATACGATTTCTTCGACAATTACATCGTTGACATCGTTGGGTAGCCGCAGGCTACTCTTAGTACCGCACCATATGTCACGATTGAATGGATTACATTGTATAGTAACTTCCTCTTGCCCATACTGGGTCAGTTTATGTAGGGCATAAGTCTTTCTAGTTCAGCAAGTATTTTGGTTTCCTTTTTAGTGGTTTCTTCTATATGCTTCGTAGTTTCTGGTTTTCACCGATGTGAATTCCAAGATATCGTACGCTCTTTTGCGGTTTCATGAGGACTTCAGTTAGTCGAAACTCAATGTTTTGCCGGTCTCTTTTTCCGCTTAGTATAACGGCTTCGGTTATTTTCTGGTGCCAATTCTAGGCGGTTGTTTGTCATCCGTTCGTTAATAAGTCTTGTTGCCTCGTTTGCTCTTTGCATAAGATGTATCACTGTGTCAGCCCGCCCTGTATAGTTAGCCGTAACCTACTTTCGGCTGTACATTCAATCGTCTATTCTACAGTTTATTGTTGTTCTATGAGCCTAACAACCAGAGGCGATATGGATTTACGCGTCGGTATGCATAACTTCCGTTTTCACATTATTACAGCAAAATAAATAATACACGGGCCAATAATCATTCAAATTTGTTTAGATTGCGATATAGAGAGACATTTTCTGTGTAAATTGCCAAAATTATCGAAGCATTAAAATTCAAAAAAAAATGAACCGACTTCAAAAAATACAATAAAATAAATATTTTTTTTTCTATTTAACCCGTTTCTTTTTAAGTTAGTTTGCAGAAGTTTGTAGTAGTAGTGGTAGTAGTAGTGTGTAGTAGTTAAAAAAGTTGGGTTTCATATAAAAATTAAAAAAAAATATTTATAATTATTTCGTTTTATCACAAATTATAATATTGTTAAGAAACATATATTACTTACCATTTTTACAACTAACTCTAAAAATAATACTAAAAACATTAAAATCTGCGCCTATAAGTAGACTATTAATAGGTATTATAGACGCTGTCGGGTGACTCGGAATATACTTTTGGTAAAATTCCCTCTTATTACACAGGGTGTTTCACAATAATAATAATAACGTTTATTTGCAATGAAGTTAACATTGTATACATGTATCTTAAAAATAGATGAAGGTAGTTTTATAATTGCAAAAAGGATCTTAAAAACAATTTAAAATTGATCGAATCCAGATCCGACGTTATCTACACAGTTTATAGAAGAAACGGCAATAGACTAAAATCTAACTAGGGAGAGCTTTAAACATTTTATTTTTTATTGAACAATAATTACTCCTAAGCGTAACCTCAGAGATTTAAAGTGAAAACAATTTTCTTGAATTTTTGTTTTTATTTTCTACTTATCTGTTTTTTTTTTTTAATTATGTTATAAAATTTCTGAACAGGCAATTGGTAAGATTCATAATCTAAAGAGCATATTTCAAAGATTCTGATAAAAAATGTACTTCCTTATATGTCTTTTAAAGCTCCTGAGGTTTAATTCTTTTATACAAGCGGAAATACCATTATACAGGCGATACACGTTGTGGGAAAAGCTTCTTTCAAACATTGCTGTTACATGCTGGGGTGGTGTAATCAACCCTTTGAACCTAAGATTTAAGTTGTGGACGTCTGTTTTGTGTTGGATTCTTTTAAATAAGTAAGGTGGAGTTTTTGTTTTAATTATTTTATGGAAAAAGACAAGAGAGTTTAGTTCCCTTCGTTTTTTCATGTTCAACTATTTTGTGTCTTTAAGCTTATGTAATACGGGTTGAAATTTCCTTATTCCGAATATAAACCTAAGGCAGGATTTTAGTACT
The DNA here is from genome assembly GCA_963921995.1 of Oxystoma pomonae. NCBI lineage: Eukaryota > Metazoa > Arthropoda > Insecta > Coleoptera > Brentidae > Oxystoma > Oxystoma pomonae. Next base: position 78,090,050 of record OY998169.1, on the reverse strand, counting down.
TTTTGTATCGGTAGCTGTTCGTTCTGGTCTAAACAAGGGCCATATACATCACCATGATTGAAGTAGCTAAGAACCAAGATATCAATATTTGAGTTAACATGTTGATGAAATCGCAATTCTGTGTCTAGCATAAGTCCCAGGTTTTTAGAACACTCTGTTATTGGAATAGGGCTACCGTTTTTGGTTAAGTTAATAGTGTTTTTTACTTGCGTTTTGTTTTTACCAAAGAAAGAAACTACTGATTTTTAAGGATTAACTTTTAAATTATCCTTATCAGAGTAATCTATTAATTTTTTAAGGTCCGTTTCTATTACAGACTTTGCAGTGATCCAGTCGTGCGGGTGAAAAGAATATTAAATTTGATAGTCATCTGCCTACTGATCGGATTTGCAGTTTGGTAAACAAATGGAAAGATTGCAGGTATAGATAGAGAGTTGGCGAAATTATCGCGCCCTGTGGTACGCCGCTTTTAATTTGACATTTAAATGACTGACCGGAAGATGTTTCTACGAACTGATATCAATATTCTAAGTAGCTTTTAATAGAAGTAACAGCTTGATCAGAAACCCTGAAGTTAAGTATTGCATAAAGCAATTCATAGTTAACCGTATCGAAAGCCTTGAAGTAGTCAAGTAAAATTAAAGAAGTAGTTTTTCCTTCATCGATTTCAGTAAAGATGTCGTCTGTTATATTTGCCAGTGCCATTATACAACTAAATCCAGGCCTAAAACCTGATTAATGTTCTGGAAGAAGTTTGTAAGTTTCTAGGTGTTCTCGAATTTGCAAGTCAAATATTTTTTCCAGAATTTTCGATATAGAAGACAAAATATTCACCGATCGCAAATCATTGTACTTTTCTGGTGAAGCGTTTTTTGGAAGTGGTGTTACTTTCGCAATCTTTCATGCGGATGGAAAAATGTTGTATAATATACAGGAATTTAGTATGTTTGTGAGGTAGGGCAAGATTTTGGGGCAACACAAAATAATCATTTGATAATTTATCAGATCGGAGCCAAATGCTAGGGTTTTTATGCTATACAAGTGTTTTTTTATTTCTTCTGTAGTGACTGTTCGGAAGTTAAATTTTTCTTTAAAAACACTTTTTTGGTCTTGCTTACAAAAGTTTATAAGATTTCGATCCACGCTCGAATCTACACCAGAGTATTTAAGAAAAAAATCGTTTATTTCATTTGGTTTATTGAGTGTGTCTGGTAATGATTTATTTTTTTTTTTTGGTTCTCAATAATGTCAACTCTTTTAAGCCTCTGCCAAACAACATTTCTGTCAGAACCTGAGCAGAATTGTAAATAGCTTTTCTGTTTCATATTCGTGGTGTTGCGTAACTGTTTATAGTAGGCCCAGTGTGCTGTATTGCCGAGACTTTAAACCGTTTGTATGCTGAGTCTCTAAGTTTCATCATTTTTTCAATGTTGTCCGTAAGCCAGGGAGGTTTTTGTTTTTCAATTATAACTGTTTTGAGAGGGGCGATTATGTTAAACATGTTTAAGATAGTTCAAAATAGCGACTTTTTCATCTACTGTTTGGGCATATAGACGCGGTTGAAAGGATGTTTGTTCAAGAAGGTTAGAAAATTCATTTTGATTAATTCTTTTAAAATTTCTAAATGTGATAAGATGAGGAGTTTTTTTCACTTTTTTGTCTAGAGTATAGTGGATTAGGTAATGATCCAATACACTTTCGACTTTAATTACTTTACACATATAGTTATCAATTTTTGACAGTTGCTTTTATCTATATCCAAAAAATTTACATTGACATCACCACCACAAACAATTTTACCAGCGCATATTGTAAATTGAGACAACGAATCTTCAAAACTTTCCATAACTTATGTATAAAAAAATAACGAACGTGCTAAAATATTTTCTTCGCTTTAGACTGTACATTGAGGTTTATCAACCAACTACCTAACAAAAAACGAGCTTTAAACAAGCAAGTGCGTTATCCGCCCCGCTCTTAGCTCCGTATCGTACTACAAAAAGTGTGGTGCGGAGTATTATAGATAGGGAGGTGGTGGCAGTAAAAAATTAATCATAGCTTTGATAAAGACACACCAAAGATAACAAAAACCATATTTTCAGACCTCTAGGTGGGGGCCTTTTCTACAGGGGGGCTTCGAAACTTGAAAAAAATAATAGCTATAGCTCAGGACTTAGAAAAAAACCAAACGGCACCCGCCTATGGCGGGGCGTTTACGAGTAGTTAAAATTTTTGCAAGTATTTATGATACATCAAAAAGTTAGTCATTTCATCCCTTTTATTATTGGGAGATAACCAAAAAAAAATACGCTTCGAGATGGAGGCTTCTTTTACAGAAGATCCCAAAACTTGCAACAAATAATAGTCTATGAAGGCATTTCATCTCTTTTCTGATTAGTGCTATTGTGTTAAGGGCCCCACCAATATACTAAAAAAAAATATTGCACACCTGTAGGTGGGAGCGTTTCTCACATGGATGCCCCAAAATTTGCAAAATATAATTGCGCGTTCTAAAAAAATATTGTCTTGTGTCTATCGTGATTCTGTAATTTTTTTAAGAACAAAAACTGATAGGAATATTGATTTTTAGATTATTCGCTGATTATTCACTTTCGCTGTCGCTTTTTTGTAATTCTTTGAGCCGATAGAAGAATGTGGTTTTTGATTGTTAACAAAAAAAGTTGGCAGAGTTTAAAGAAATATCGCCTTTTGTATATCGTGATTCTGTAATTTTATAAAAAACAAAAACTATTAGACTATTCCTTAATTATTGTCTTTTGTCTGTCGCGTTTTTGCAATTCTTTAAGCCGATAGGATACAGTCGTTTTTAGATTATTAAATAATTTTTGAAAAAACAAAAACCAACAAAAATATATCATTTTTAAACTATTTAGGAAGGTACGCTGATTATTGTCTTTTAGCCGTCACTTTTCTGAAATTTTTAAGCATATAGAAGAATGTGGTTTTCAGATTATTATCAAAAACAATTAGTTGAATTCAAAAAAAGTATTGCTTTTTATCTATCATGACTCTGTCATTTAAAAAAAAAACAAAAACCGATATAGATAGTAGTAGTAGTAGATGGGCGGCCGCAGCCTGGAAATTAGGCCGCATAATGGACCCTTTTTGCCATACACCCCGTACACCCCCGACTGATGCACGTGCCCCTTAGTATGAAAGTTTTCTTTCTCTAAGAGGACTTAATTATGGTCTGATACTTCTTTATCGAGGGCAGTGATCTTTAGACTACGTAGCAAGAATTTCTGCAAAAAAGCGACAGACAAAAGAAAATAATTAGCGAATAGTCTGAAACCGACATATTTATGACATGCAAAGAATTGCAAAAATGCCACAGACAACAGAAAATATTAAGCGAATTTTCTAAAAACGACATATCCGGGGGCCGCCGTAGACCAGTGAACAGCATCTTAGCCTGCAGAACAGAGATCGCAGGATCGGATCTCGGCAAGTACACATTGCTTCACACAACACCGAATGCGACTCGAGACGGGCGGCCCCACTTCTCAGCAGCTCCGCAGTTGACGTTGTGCATAGAATAACAACAAACGAGGTAGAAGTAGGCGGCACGGTTGACACTGCACCGAAAAACTTTGCGGGACTCAAAGGTGGACGGCCGAGGACCCCACCAAATTGGGTAGAGGAGACTTGCCGGTGACTCAACAAGGACGAGCTGGACTTGTCCGAGATCGGGACTCCATGGAACGCGGCTGAACTCCGACAAATTTGGTAGCGGAAGTCGACAGAAGGTGACTTGGAAAGAGGCGGTAGCTCCTTCGGGTAGCAGGACCAATCCAAGGAATGCGTCTGAAGACTCCGACGGCGACCTCTACCAGTGAAACCGGGACCTCGATTTTCAGGTCAACCTATATGACGGCGGGCTGCTGGGGAGAAAATTCTACCGTCAACCAAGTTCTGCTGGGACTGTAGCGATGTTAGATAGATGCAAGTCTATGTAGCAGGACCACCCTTCGGAGGGGGTGTAAAGTCGGCGGTCCACAGAAATTCTTTAAGCCGATAGAAAAATATTGTTTTTGGATTATTTACAAAAAAGTTAGCCAAGTTCAATAAAAGTATCGCCTTTTGTCTATGGTAATTCTGTAATTTTTTAAAAGACAAAAACCGACGTAGATATGTCGTTTTTAGCCGATAGGAAAATGTGATTTTTGGATTATTAAGAAAAAAAGTTAGCCAAGTTTTGAAAATATATCCTTTTGTGTCTATCGTGATTCTGTAATTTTTTAAAAACAAAAGTACCGCCTTTTGTCGAGCGTAATTCTGCAATTTTTAACTAAACAAAAACCGCAAGAAACAGGTCGTTTTTAGCCTATTGGCTGATTATTGCCTTTTGTCTGTCGCTTTTTTGCAATTCTTAAAACTGATAGAAGAATGTGGTTATTATATTATTAACAAAAAGTGTTAGTCTAGTTCAAAAAAGTACCGCCTTTTGTCTAGCGCGATTCTGTAACTTTTTTAAAAATAAACACCAATAGAAATATGTTAGCCTATTCGATAATTATATTTCGCAATCTCCTCCTCGAGATTACATTATGTAATACACTTGTAGTTGTAGTTTTACTTCACTGCGTGTTTTCACCACATGTTTAAAGAAGTTTTTTGATCCTCCCTGTATACCCAGTTATTTGACAGTCCCTCGTATAGCTCCCGACAGCCGTTGCCGGTCATTTGTGACGTCTCGCTCGGCTTTCGGTTCCTTCGTCCGCTTCACTTTTATTTTTCTGTGCATTGGAACCACATGTCTGTTTTTTGTGACGTATTTGGTGCACGTTCTTGTGTGAAAAATGGGGAAAAGACACCGGAAAAATTTGACCAAAGAATATTTTGCCAATAGGTTGGTAAGCCCTCAATAGATCTGTTTGCAACATACAAAAATACAAAATGTCTCAGATATATTTCTTGGAAAAAGGATCCAAATTCTATTTCGGTAGATGCATTTACAATGAAATGGTCAAATGAATTTTTTTATGCCTTCCCGCCCTTTTCTCTAATCCCCAGGGTCTTGAATAAAATTATGGAAATCACAAATGTGGTATTCAGTTTTTACAAAAATAGGTAAAAGCAACTACTTAACTTTTAGTCCTGAAACTAATTTACTTATATCTCCTTTCAGTGACCCTCACCCACTCTGGAAAACAATTACCCTGGTAGCAGGGAGATGCTCAGGGAAACTTTATTAAGAAAAAAGAACCTTTCTGAAGAGAGTCTAATGACCATGTTTACTTCAATTTTCGAAAATACTGCCCAACAATATGATGTACATTTAACAAAATGGTGAGAATTTTGTAAATTTAAAAGCCTGAGTCCCTACAATGGTAATCTTAATCTTATCCTACAATTTCTCAACTTAAATTTTGATAGTGGACTTTCATATTCATCTGTTAATGCCTCGAGATCAGCTCTAGCATTTTTATTTAACTTTAGTATCACCGATCAAAAAATAATTAAAAAATTTATGAGAGGGATTTACAGTAGGCGCCCTACTGCTCCTAGATATGAATCTACTTGGGATCCCCAGTTAGTTTTGGAAAAATTAAAATAATTATACCCCCTGGAAAACTTAACATTAAAACAATTGTCCTTGATACTTATAGCTCTAACCGCACTTATATCAGGGCACAGAATACAAACCCTTTCGAAAATAAATATTTAAAACATTGGATTTGAAAATAACATAATAAAAATAAAAATATCTCAAAAAATAAAAACTCCAAAAATTAATAAATATCAACCCCATCTTGAATTTAAACTGTTAGACTCAAATCCGTAACTTTGTCTAGGTATTAAATTATTAAAACTCTTTTTAACCCATAAAAAACTCTATAAAGCAGCAGCATCCCAAACGCTAAGTAGGTGGCTAAAAGAAGTTTTAAAAATTAGTGGAGTTAATACTGATATCTTTAAGGGCTATAGCTTCAGACATGCATCCACATCAGCAACATATCGAAATGGTACTAACATCGAAACCATTAGAAAAGCTGCTGGGTTGACTACAAAATCATCAACTTTTTACAAATTTTAGAATAAACCTTTAGGAAACTATAAAACTTTTCAAGCTGGGGTTCGGGAGTCTTTAGAGAGCATTTAACCATTTTTCTTGTCCTTGTGAATTCTTGTTATGTGTAAGATATTGTTAATTATTATGTTATAATTATTATGTAGTACTTAATTATTATTGGTTTCAATTTAATGTTATAATATAATATGATGCATAAGTTTATAGAAAATAAATTTATTACTTCTTTAGATTAAATATTTATATGTCTTACTTACCCTAAGATTTAGTAAGTACCAGCCTGTGATATTATTGGTATAATATCACAAATAAAGCATATTTTGAATTAACCGAAATAACTAGTTATACTTATTTATAAAAATGTTATAAAATATGACAATTATTAGGATCAAATATCGACAAAAAATAGAAATATAAATTGTTATGAAAGAACCAAATTGTATCTTTCAAATTAAAATATTAAATTGCCTTTATAGGTACGAAATTCTAATTGAACCACTCTTTGAACATCTACAAGTGTATTACATAATGTAACCTCGAGGAGGAGATTGCGAAATATAATAAAAAAATTAATCTACTTACCTGAAGGACGATTAATTATAATTATATGAGCAATCTCCTCCGAAGAGATTACATCCGCCCCACCAGATTAACTAAACTATTGGCATAAACAAGTGAAACAACTTTATGCCTACCTACCCCATGTTCAAATTAGGATTTCGTACAAATGGTGCAGGAGTTGGAAAAATAAAAGTGAAGCGGACGAACGAACCGAAAGCCGAGCGATACGAGGGACTGTCAAATAACTGGGTATACAGGGGTGATCAAAAAACTTCTTTAAACATGTGGTGAAAACACGCAGTGAAGTAAAACTACAACTACAAGTGTATTACATAATGTAATCTCTTCGGAGGAGATTGCTCATATAATTATAATTGATCGTCCTTCAGGTAAGTAGATTAATTTTTTAATTATTGTCTTTTGTCTGCCGCTTTATTGCAATTCTTAAAACTGACAGAAGAATGTGGATTTTAGATTATTAAAAAAAACATTAGCTGCATTCTAAAAAAGTATCGCCGTTTGTCTGGCGAGTTTCTGTAAATTTTTAAAAGCAAAAACCGATAGAAATATGTCGTTTTTAGCCTATAATCTAATTATTATTTTTTGCAATTCCCAAAGCTGATAAAAGAATGTGGTTTTTAGATTATTAAAGAAAACAAACAAAAACCTATAGAAATGTAGAGTTTTTAGCCTATTCGCTAATTATTATTTCTTGCAATTCCTAAAACTGATAACAACATAACAAAAAACGTTAGGTGCGTTCAAAAAAAGTATCGCCTTTTGTCTAGCGTAATTCTGTAATTATAAAAAAAACAAAAACCGATAAAAATATGTCGTTTTTAACCTATTCGCTGCTAATTATTGTTTATGCCATTCTTAAAACTGGTAGAAAAATGTGGTTTTTAGATTATTGAAAAAAAACGTTGGATGCATTTAAAAATAGTATCGTCTTTCGTCTAGCGTGATTCTGTAATTAAAAAAAAAACAAAAACCTATAGCAATATGTAATTTTTAGCCTATTCTCTGATTATTATCTTTTGTCTGTCACTTTTTTGCAACTATTAAAACTGATAGAATATTGTGGTATTTAGATTATTAACAAAAAACTTTAGATGCGTTCAAAAAAAGTATCGCCTTTTATCTAGTGTGTTTCTGTATTTTTTTTAGAAGCCAAAACCGATAGAAATATGTCGTTTTTAATTAATATTTTTTGCAATTTCCAAAACCAATAGAAGGAAGTGGTTATAAAAAAAAACTAAAAATATCGACATTTTGAACCCAGAAAGTTGGATTTTGTATAATAACAAAAACATATTTTGTGTTTGTATTTTTTAAGTCGGATCAACTCTATTTTTAAAGATTTTTTACTCGTTTTATTTAATATTAAAAAGAAGCTTCCATCAAAAACAGAAAGTTGGTATTACACAAACTCTCAGCTATTTTACAAACAAACCTCCTTTTTTGAAATCATACTTTATTCAACGGTTTGCTCCTTCAAAGATTTTTCTTAAGAACGTGTAAGTAACTCATCTCAAAATATACTTTGCATGTTTCCCATTCTAGCAGGATACAAGATTTGCCTGCGGCGAACAACAATATGTTTTGCAATTTTTCCCCCGCTGATGCTTGCTTGCAACACAATTTCGCGAGCAGCTACAATAGACGGAAAATATTACACGGAAGAATTTAATTTCCACGCAAAATTCAATTTGCCAAGCTCTGATATAATTAATATAAGTCGAAAAGAAACCTTTGTATACGTTGAGCAATACGCTCTCCACATAGACCGATCAACCCGCAGTAGCGTAGCCAAAGAGGGGGGGGAGTTGAGGCTAAACTTCCCCCCAGGGTATCCAACCCAATCTACAACAAATAAATCATGATCAAGTGCCCCAGGGAGAGCTGAAGCTCTCCCACTTTCTAGAACCTTTACTCCGTTTTGTGACGTGTATGACGAAATTTTTCTCACCAACATTCAAAACGTGTAATAAATGACATTCTTAGTATAATTTCTCTTAAAATTTTCATCTGCGGCGCATTTATGATTTGGCAATAAATCTATATATATAGGAGAGAGCGGGGATGGTTCGGACAGTTTCTTTCGTCGATTTGAAGAGTGTCTGATTTAAATTTTGTGATCAACAAATTTATCAAAAAAGATTATCCACAACAGAATTTATGGGAAATGCGAAACCTTGGGCGACACGCAGTTTCGATTTCGTGGTTGGTTCGGGACAAGAGAGGCCTTAAACTTCCAAATCAGTGACATCAACCGAAAAGATCTTGGGAGAAAAGAACGAAAATTCAAAATTGGATGGGTGTTCCACAAGGAACACACAAAAGGCCAAAGCGAAAGGAGACACAATTAAACGATGTTTCGCCCGGGGTGACCAGCGTGGGCTCGTCAGTGGATTCACTAGTCACCATCAATTCAGACATCATTTAACACCATCGCACACTCTCACTTCCAACTCTGAATCGCTCACAAATAGGCATCGTTCCGCATGGTACTTATTATAAGTCACCTGATACGGGTTCGTCCTGGCGTTTTAATCTTTCCAATAGGAATATGCTCCTAAGACAATTAAAACAAGAAGTTAAACTTTCAAATCAGTTATATCAGCCGAAAAGAATCTAAAAAAAGGCAGATCAAAAGATCTTGGGAGGAAAGAACGAAAATTCAAAATTGGATGGGTGTCCCACAAGGAACACACAAAAGACCAAAGCGAAAGGAGAAACAATTAAACGATGTTTCGCTCGGGGTGACTAGCGTGGGCTCGTCAGTGGATTCACTAGTCACCCTCAATTCAGACATCATTTAACACCATCGCACACTCTCACTTCCAACTCTGAATCACTCACAAATAGGCATCGTTCCGCATGGTACTTATTATAAGTCAACAGGGTTCTGCTACCCATTTTTTAACCTTTTTAATCAGCAAAGGCTGCCATTTTTAATATTTTTAATTATTAATATTCAAAATAATAAATTGGACGTAAAAGATTACTCAACTTGGCGTTGCCATTATAACAAGCGTAGTTCAGATATGCAAAAGGTTAAAATATAAAAATTGATATTTTTAAAAGCAGACATAGAAAAAAATCTGTATTTTTGTATTGGGGTAGTACCAAGTCTTGACACTATTAATATGAGTTGATGGTGAATAATTGAAAAACCATTTTAGAGCAAATGCAACTTTTTTTTATTTTTATTTTTTTGAGTAGACCCCGTGAGTGAACCAAAAGTAACCGATTTTGTTTTTTTCTGTTAAGATCGTTTGTTGTGACCTAATAAATGATAAATAATTTACAAATCAACTTTTAGTCTTCACAAATTGAATTTGAGACTGCCGAAAGGAGGCAAGGTCAATTTCTTTTTGTAATAAAATTGACCTAGGAGACAAAAATTAATAACAATAATACTAAGGGCTACGAAAAAATTAAACTTATATTTTTCTTTAAGTATCAACCAAAACTATTAGTTTTTGTCAAAATATAAGTAGTAGTAGTAGTAGTACTAGTAGTAGAGAAGGGGCGGCGCGAAGCCTGGAAAGTAGGCCTCCCTGGGCCCTTTCTGCCCTACCCCGAGCCTGCCCCTAATCCACCGCCTGCATCACTGGTCTGGCAGTCTGCTCATCTGGTTTCACTCTTCTTTTTGCAAAGTCCAGTATTTTGTCCCATTTGAGCGTGTGCAGGTCCTCCTCATCCAGGGTCGGGAAACCGAATACCTGGTATCTCGTCCTCTGGTATGCCTCGCAGTTCGCTATAACGTGTCGAGATGTCTCTTCTGCCCGCCCGCAGGCCCGGCAGGTCGAGTCATTCTCCACCGTGATCCGGGTCATGTGCTTCCTTAGTCGGTTATGACCTGTTATGATACCTGTCAGCAGACCAGCGTCCCTTCGCGATCTCCCCAGAAGCCATTTTTGTCTGGTTACATCCGGGCCCTTCACGATATCCTTGGTTTATCTGCATCCTGTTCCTCCTCTCCAAGCGGTCATCATGGCATCGTTGGCCCATTTATTGAGTCGACTTTGCAATTGCCTCTTGGTTGTTCCTAGGAGTGGTTCCGGCCCTACATATTGGGTGCTTGCCCCGATCCTGGCGAGCTCGTCGGCCATCTCGTTACCCGGCACCCCCATATGTCCCGGTACCCACATAAATGTCACTTGTTTGCCCTCTCCCAAGGATTCTAGTGCATCCGCACATTCCTCCACCAGTGTGTTGTTGATCTTGGGCGCCCTTAGTGCCTGTAGGGCTGATTGGCTATCGGAACATATATAAACATGCTCCTCCCTACCGCTCTTTATTTCTTTCATGGTTGCAGCCATTATTATGGCATACACCTCTGCCTGAAAGTGTGCTTGCTCTCCGAGCGGATAGCTCTTTCGAACCTCCTGGTCTTCCACATAAACCCCCGATCCTGTGGTTTCCCTCTCCGACAGTTTGGACCCATCGGTGTAGCAAATCACGGCGTTCTTCTCAAACTGTTCGTGGAGGTTTTTACTCTGCCATAGTTCCCTGTCTGGGATGACTACTTTGTACCTCTTGCTGAATCTCCAGGGGTTTTTTGGTTTTTGTGTTTTAATCGCTGCCATAGGGATTTCTCTCTCATCGATCGCGTGCGGGGTCTTTTATTTTTATACACATAAATTTGTTGTTAGTATTAGGATTGCTTATTAACAGTTTAGAAGTTTACATTTAAAGTTAAATATAAAAATATATAGTGTAGTATTTGTTATAAAAAATTCGTTTAAAAAAAACTTTTAAATATAAAATTTCTGTTTATATAGCGTAAAATATTACAAAAATTAATAATTTGCATATAGTGTCTTTCCAAGATAATTATTCTTAAATCTGTTTTACTATTATTGACATAAATTATTGTTCACGTTCATCAACTTTTTGGTTTACTATTCGGAGCCTCACTACCCTACAGGGGGGTTCGGACAAAATGCACCTCGTTATATTTTTGTGAAATTTTTTTTTTTTGTTAAACCATGAAAGTGCGTTTTGGCATAACTAAGATTACCAGACATCTATATTTAAATGTTAACATAAATTATTAAATTCTCTTTGAAGATTATGATTTTATAACCAAAAATTAAGAAAGTGCCCGAACCATCTCCGCTCTACCCTAACACCGCAACCCGCCCCTTCTTGGCATCTAATCCAATCTACTTTTCAAAAAATATTTTACAAAAAACCTAAGAGATCAAAATTTTTAAAGAATTTTTTGTTTTTATTTGTCAAAGTTTTAGCCTGCGGCGCTATACCAATATTAAATATTGTTACAATTTTGTTTATTTTTTTTTGACAACAACATTTTAAACACGTAAAAAATACCAGTATAGTGTATTTTTTTTTTAATTTTTGACCGCGGCACATTAAAGGGTTACCTTTAAAGCTAATCTGCAAATGAGACTAGATGAGACTTACAAAAAGAAGTTAAAAAATCTCTGAATCAGTTACTTCAACCCAAAAGATCCTTTTCGATTGAACTAACTGATTCGGAGGTTTTTAAACTTCTTTTTATTTTAATCCCCTATTGGAAAGATTAACACGCCAGGACGAATCCATATCAGATGACTTAGACAGGGTTCCTAAGATTTTCCTTACGGATAGTATTTCAATAAATCAAACAGAAATGGCATAGAAAGTTCTGCGCGCACAAAAGAAACAGGTATATTGAGCAATGGTGCCAGTTTGATATTATCTCCGGACTGCTTTCATGAGGAAAAACTGTCGCCACTCTTTCATTGTGAGCATAAATCATAGTTGCAATAATAACCGTTGACAAGATGTCTGCAAATTCCGCTAGATGGCGGCCACACCATGAGATAAAAAATCAGATGTTTTCAGGTCCAAACCACAGCTGTTTCTTGCTTAAAGGAGGCGGCATGGTCCATTATTTACGATACTGAGCGATAAACTCGTAAGGTTGTTAACATTAAAAAGAAATATCTTCGCTTTTAGTTAAATTTCTTTCCATTCTGTTCTACTAGTGACATGTATCCGGAAATGGCCAAACCATGCAGCTGGCACTAGCAGCCAAAGAAATCAATAAACGGCGCTGTTTTTCCTGCAGAGCTTTTTGCTTGCGATATTATTGATTTTAAATAAAGCTGGCCCTATACTACATTTGATATTTTCGAGGTGTTTTATGACATGATCTCGAAACATGTAGCGAACCAATTCTTCGAAACTAGCGGGAGGGTAAGAGCGAAAAATAAGGGACTGCCAATATTTGTAACACCCAAAAAGGGGTAAAAAGATTTATTTTGCTCTGTTTCTTTACAAAAAACGTTTTTTTTTACGAAAAACTTGAGCTCTGCCACTTTTTTTATTTTTTTCTTCAACTTTCTCGAAATTTTCGTCATACCATAGAAAACAATTATTTCCCCCATGGTAATACTCTACTTTTATTCGAAAAAGTTTAGAAACAGAGACGGGATCAGTTTTCCTAAAACGGGGATCTTGGTTTCGAGTGAGAAGATAAAGGGCGCCGCAGGCAAAAATTTTTCAATTAAATTAGCCGAACGCAAAAATGTTAGAAAAACAAAGCACGAAATAAAAATGGCGCCGCTTACAATTTTTTTTCAAAAATTACGTAATTTCGGGAACGCAAAGAAATAGGTCTAAAGAGTATAATTTTTAAGAAAAAAATATCAATTTTCTCGCCCTCCTCCACTGGGACTACAGGGGCCGTGCACAAATTACGTAATAGTCATAGGGGGGAGGGGGGTTACAAAACGTTACGTAGGGGGGAGGGGGGTTTTCGATAGCGTTTGCATTTGTGTGAAACTAAGAAAATTTGGAATGAAAACAAGTGAAAAGTTTTTTTTTTTGGGAGGGGGTAGTGGTCTTGAAATCGTTACGTAATATTAGGGGAGTGGCGTGCCAAACCGTTACAAAACATTACATAGGAAGGAGGTCAGAAATTGGTAAAATCACCGTTACGTAATTTGTGCACGGCCCCATATCTGACTGTTCCTCCTTTTTGATTTCGAATCAAAGTGCAAAACCCGGGTTGGACGTTCGAAGGCGTCAACCCGTCCTATTTGCTTGATAAAGTTTCTACGGAAATATCTCAGTCGATTTCTCCGTCCGTGTATGAACGCTTTAGGTTAGGCATTTGCATGTATCTTAGTCTCCAGCCTGTAAACAGTGCGCAAGGACAATGGTTACAAAATGAAAAGCCGAAAAATATTTTTTTTTACGATATCTTTCATCAGTTTGGTATTTGGTCGAGCAAAAACAATTTTTATTCCAGTCCTAAAGGTATAAAAATGGAAAACATTAGAAAACAATAACCTGGAATGGATTTACTACGTGTAAGATGTAGTGACAACATCGCCCCATGCCCATCTTTTTCTGCCTAATGTGCTTTTCCGTTTGTCTGCGTCTTATACACGGCTGCTTGGCCCCCTAAGGATTTGCTTAGGAACCCTGGATAAGTGCCAGTGCGGAACGATGCCTATTTGTGAGTGATTCAAAGTTGGAAAGTGTATGATGGTGTTGAAAGATGTTTGAGCCACTTTTTACCACTGGTGAGCCCACGCTGGTTGCCCAGGGCGAAACATTATTTGATCACTTCTCTTTTTGCTTTGGTCCTTTGTGTGTTCCCGGTGGGATACTCATCCAAGCTCCAATTTTCGTTTTTTCCACCAAAAATATTTTGATCTCGTGTTTTTAGATGAGGCTTGCTTTGAAAATTGTATTTCTGTTTCGTATACATGAACTCAATTAAACTGACCCTCTCCCTACCCTTCAGTTCAAGAGCTCAAGCAATAGGCACCTACCTAATTTTTAAAAATTTGGCATATTTGATTTTTATTAAATGATGAAACCCCACCCCAGAGTCGATTTCTCGCTACGCCACTGTAGCCCATAATAACTCTGAGATACTATAACGGCCCTGCCCTTGCATTTTCAGAAAAAAGCCGTAGCGATAATAACCCAATCAAGTTAGCCTGGCAAAAATACAGAACCAAAAACTCTTCTGGGCGCGTGTAGATTGCGTCAAGCGCGCGGCGTAAATTTTTCGCATTTGATCTTGCCCAAATCTAACCCTGCATTATTTTCTTTGTTTTTCAAAGTTATTATTGTTGTACATTTTGCGACAATTGGACCATTCTCTTAGTTACCGGGTGAGCCATAAAAAACCGGACAAAATGTTTTCCGTTATAACTTTTAAACTATACCACCGATTTTAATGCAACAAACTGTTCTTTGCAGGGAATTGAGCAAGAAGATTAGAAATATTTTTTTTTCCGCCATCTTAAAATCTAAGATGGCGGACACAAACAAACTTTACCCTTCAAAGTGCCTCGTTTATTCTTATGTTACGGAAATTTTTTGGATATTTTTATAAATTCGTAAAAAAGCTTTGTTTCTGCCACCCAGAATGCGAATCATTAAAATCGCTTAAGTGGTTCCCAAAAAAATTTTTGTTTTGCTTTTGTGTGTTTTACGGATTATGCGATTGCCGTCTTAATTCTGTCTGCATACATTTTCTCAGAAATTCATTACTACTAAACCGATTTTGATGAAATAAAAACCCTCATGGCGACAATCGATTGTTCTTTAACAACTGCTATTGAAATTTGTCGCTGTCTTGAAATCCAAGATGACGGAGAAAATCAAACTTGTCCCTTTAAAAAGGCTCCTTTATTTATATGTTCTGTAAACTTTTAATATTTTCTTTCATTTGTACAAATGCTCTGCTTTCGCCACGTACAACCAGGTATAAATTATCAAAATCGGTTCTCCAAAAATTAATTTTTGTGTCCATCATTGTTTTCCAGATTATAATATTGCCTTCTCAAATTGATACTTAACCGATTTCAATGAAATAAAAGGCGTCATGGCGAAGATTAAAAACTCTTAAAAGATCTCTTTCGAAATTCGTCGCCATTTTGAAACCCAAGATGGCGGACACAATTAAATTTATCTCTTCAAAGAAGCTCGTTTGTTCTTAGGTTTTAAGAACCTAAAAATGCCCTCTCTCCAACGCGCACAAATCACTAAAATCGATTTAGTGGTTCTCAAAAAGTTAATTTTTGTTTTAACCATTGTTTCCTCATCAACTCGTTGTTACTGAACTGATTTTGATAAAATTAAAAACATCATAATAAGAATAGATTTAACAGCAACATATGAAAAGTGAATCAAAAATTAATTTTTTAATAACCACTAAACCGCTTTTAATGATTTGTATCTAGTTATACGCGGCGAAGACAGAGCTTTTTTACGAATTTAAAAAAAATCGAAAAAATTCTCCGAAACAAAAGAATAATAGAGCGTCTTTGAAGGGTCAAATTTGATTTTGTCCGCAATCTTGGGTTTACAAATTACGACAAGTTTCAATAGTGTTCTTTAGAGTTCAGTCGATCTTTGTCATAATGCTTTTTATTAAATTAAAATCGGTTCGGTAATTATGAATTTATGAGGAAATTAATGCAGACGGAATTGAGAAGGCAATCGTATAATCTTCAAAACAGTGATGAAAAGAAATATTAATTTTTTAAGAACTACTAAACCGGCTTTAATGATTTATACCTCATTGTGCGTGGTGAAAGCAGAGCTTTTCTACGAATAAAAAAAAATAAAAAGTTTACAGAAAATATGATTAAACGAGCCTCTTTGAAGGGTCAAGTTTCATTCTGTCCGGCATCTTGGATTTCAATATGGCGGCAATTTTTAATAGCAGTGGTTAAAAAACCATCGGTTTTATGAGAAAATGTATGCAGACATAATTGAGACGGTAATCGCATAATCCGTAAAACACTGATTGAAATTTTGTATTTTTTTTTGGGAAAAATTTAACTGATTTTAATGGTTCGCACCTCGTCTTGCGTGGCAGAAACAGAGCTTTTTTACGAATTCATAAAAGTATCCAATAAGCTTCCGTAACATAAAAATAAACGCGGCTCTTTGAAGGGTAAAGTTGGTTTCTTCTTATATTTTAAGATGGCGGACAAAAGAATATTTTTACTCAAAGTCTTGCTCAATTCCCTGCAAAGAGCAGTTTGTTGCATTAAAATCGGTAGTATGGTTCGAAAGTTATAACGGAAATCATTTTGTCCGGTTTTTTATGGGCCACCCGGTGTATGGATCAACCTCTACGTGTTCTAAGTCTAAGTCTAGTCCTTATGCTAGATTTGTGGACAAAACCATGCCGTAAATGCACTTCAGGCGATAATTTTTAGAAACTTATGCTATAAAAAATCCTATTTTTAACTATAATCAACAATAAATTTAAACACAAATTTCTTCAAAAATTTTAACCTTTTTCACATTTCTTGCAATAAACTCATTTAGTTTTTTAAATTAATTTATAATTTTTAGACAACTATACTATAAAAGCACATGTTTAACTAAAATTGAAAAAGCAATAATGTTATAACGCAACAGGCATTTTTTGTAAAATTAAGAAAAAGTGGGATGGGCTGGCTGCAAAGTGGCGGGGGTTATCGATCTGTACAAATTTAGTTCCTCGTATACTATACCAATTTCTACAACTACCTCTGATAAGGATTTTTTGTTGAATGAAATAGTCACGACGCTTTTTAAATAATTCATTTTGTTTATAATTAATGCGCAAGCTCTCCCCATAAAGGGTCGGTAAAAAAATACTAAAACGGTAAGAGTTAGTTGATCGGCCTATAAGGAGAGCGCATTGCTTTAAGATATAAGAAAATGCTAAAAATTACTTTTTTGAATAATTCTTTAGACACCGCACTGTTTAAAACGTAGAAACACTTTTTTTCTTCATCAAAAATATGATTTTAGTAACTGTCTGCAGATAAATAAAGCATGAATTTTTTGGTTACCGATGCAAATAAACTTTTTTTTTGATCACGGGTGCAAAATTAGATTTCGGTTATGGGATACTTATCCAAGTTTGAATTTTTATTTTTTCCATTCAAGACCTTTTGACCTTTTGTTTATTAGATTCTTTTCGGTTGAAGCAACTAATTCAATTGAACCTTAAGTTTACATTTCAAATGTCACATAACTATTATATAAAACATTTTATGTAACATTTATATCGTCTAAATGAGGTAAACGCTCTATAACGCGATTTACGTCACATTAAAATTTACAAAAATATTATAAAAATAAAAGAATTTACCACCGCTAAATAGTTTCTTCCTAGTAGGTAGAGATGGAGCTAATGTCACTCTGTTCCCTGTACAGTGGATGATAATATTATATATATAAAGAGCAAAGGTATTTCAAAATTAGTTGTCTATCAGAATAACCTCTTCCGCAACTTAACCCAGCCCGTCACGCTTCGAGCCTGTCATGCAGATTAATGTGACTTAAATTTTAATAACTTATTGTGACCTTAAATTTACATACCAAGTTATGTAAAATATATTGTATGTATGTAATATTTATGTAAAAGTTATGTATGTATGTATTACGTAAGAATTAGGTGGGCTCTGCGCATGGCATTATGCAGTGATTTCGCACCTTAATGTGACTCAAATTTTACCTTATTGTGTCCTTAAATTTACGTAGCAAGGTAAATCGGTTATGTAAATTTTACGTAATTTCTACATAATGGTGTTTACTGGAGTGTTAACAACTCGCGGCTAAACTGTGCCTTTTTTACTCGCGTTTTTAAATACCTCGCTGCGCTCGTAATTTACCAAACCAACGCTTGTAAAAAGGCACTATTTTAGTCAAAACTACTATAAAAATAAGTAAAAAATGCACATAAATATTACTTCGATGGGCATTTTTTATGATAGTTCTCAAATAAATTATTATGGTTGATATTCAAACCTATTTGAAATTTGTTATGGTTTATTGCCCATTTTGCCATATCTGAAGCATCAAAATAAAGCACACAATTACTTTGTTTATACAGGCCTCTTAACGCGCTTTCATATAAGGACGGTTTGGAAATGTGGTATAAACACCACTAAAACCGATTTAACCCGGGAACGGTCGCGTTGATAGTTTTCACCTAACATTTTTTGTTTTTTGCGTATAAAATACTGGTAAGCTATTTAAATTTAAAGGCTGTCTAGGTATGCCTTAAGCCGCTCCCATTCTAAGTACTTCTGCAGGCGGAACGTTTAACTGAGTTATCGGTACTTGTTAGTTTGGACCTAACACGCGACTAGCAACGTATGATCAAAGTTTTTATGAATAGTAATAAAAACATGAAGCTAAATTATTAAAACGGTACGAAGAAATAGATCCTGGCGTGTAAATTGACCCCTTGGACTCTGAACATGTAAGTGATGCTTATTCTCCAATAAACAGGAAAATAGTTTATAAAGCTAATACAAATGAAATAACATCAAGCAGAAAGTATATAATGGAACTTTGAAAACAATTAATGCTCTCCCATTTAACACACCGCGCTTCAATACCAACATCTTACCTCTACCGGTACGCAGAAAAATTGCTGCCGTTACAGGTAATAATACCCATTTGATTGTGGAACATGTGAATCTCCAATTTGTAAAGAGCACACTATGACAACTATATTGACATGCACCACTGGCGCCGCCAATGGAGAAGATTTAGAACAATAAGTTATGCAAATAAGTAAAAAATATGTTAGCTATTGTTCCTTAGTTTAATTGTTTGTAGTAAAAATAAAATATTTTTAGGTCACCTTACTTTTTTTTCAAAAATTATAAATGTTAGGTCAAATCTAACACGCGATCATCTGCGTAATTTTTTTACCGCGACTTTTTCAATCAATCAATTTTATTTTAAAGCGATTTAAGAAAGCGATTTATCGCTTGAATACCCATTTTAAGATCGTTATAAACACTTTAAAAACGCTTTGGCGCATATCTTTCAACCTAAAGAAATAGTCAACCCTGGTTTTATGAAAAAATCTGTAGTTAATTAGGTTGTTTTATTTGTTTTTCTTTAAACTGACATATTTAGTGAAGGACACCTTAATCCTTGGAGAAGGCGATTTTATATAAAACCGTCCTTATATATATGCGCTCTTAGATGCGGATAAACGTAGTTAATAATTCAATAAATTTCAGAAATGTTCGGAACTGTGTGCTTCTAGCCCATATGTTTTAGCGTCATATTGTTTTGCATATTTTTCAATCAAAAGTGCGTCAACCTGGTGTAATCACTTCTGTGCAGTCGAAAAAAAAAGCGTAAGAAACCCAAAAACCTTTATTTTTTATTTTTCTGTGAAGTTATGCTGCAAAAATTTTGCTTTTCTTTAAACTAGGACAGTAGTAGTGAGCAGTATATTTAACTTAACTACTTAATTATTTTCCAATCTCTTCCACACAAATTTTAACTTGAATATCTTGGAAAAGATAAAAGATAGACACAAAGTATTTGGTATTTTTGTTGTTTAAGAATTCAGAAAATGAGATTATATGCCAGGGTGTCCATTTTAAAAAGAGATTAGTTTGTTCGATAATTTATTTTTGGTGCACCCTGTATAAAGGGGTACACATTTTTTTGACACCGCTTTTTTTACCTAAAATGACTCTAAGTTTTTTTTTTTAAAAACCATAGTTCTCCAGAAAAATCCATTATTCCAGACATTCGGGACACCCTGTAAATTAGGTATCACTCATGTGAACTTAGGTGCCCATCGGTTGGCAGAACATTGTTAATTTGTTAGAGTAGGTGTGCTAAAAGTTTTTTTGGTATATCAACTCTATGTTATAGGATAGCTTTATTTTTGGTCAAAATATGGTTTATTCTTATAAAATCCAAGAGAATTTGGTTAAAGCTTCATATTGGAATTTGTAGTGGTATTTTTTTGACAGACCGGAAAGTACACATTTTCAGTACAACTTTTTGTACGGAAAGTGCCACTTTACAGAGATGGGTACAAAGATGGGGCCGGAAAATAAAACATTGCGACGCACTTTTTGCTTATGTATAAAAAAAAATTGTGGTTTTATCTTTAATTAAGGAAATCGGGTTTTGAATTAAACAGTTAAAAGTTTTAAAGTGCGGGATGCAAATACATTTTTTTAAATTATTACCCGTTGCTCGGTCTTGGAGATTGGGAGTGGGAGAAAACAAAATGTACTTTAGTGGACGCCACCAATTTTTCCAAAACCAGCTAAATTGGAAAAGCTGCCTATTTGTTTTAGGTGTTGAACCAAAACACGATTTATAATTTGTGGGAAATTTAAAAGAAGCAAATTTAATTCACCCGTTTAATGAGTTTAATATAATCCAAATTATCTACAAAATAGGGGGTACCTTAAAAGGCAGGAAAAAAAAAGGTTAAATAAGTTGAACCAAAAAAAAGTTATTCTAATTTAGCACATCCTGTTATGTACCTTCTAAGCCCCTCAAGTGATCACTTTCGGTTCACACGGAGAATCAATAAATCGTATCAAATAATTAAACCAGAAAATAATAAAACTATAACTAAAATGAATGCGCGGAATGACGCAGATTCGCAGTAGCGCGACTCAGTCTCGCAGTAGCGCAAGGCAGTCTTTGCAGTATCGCAGTCCTGCAGAAGCGCATCAGCGTGATAAATTATTAAGCCTAAACTTATCTGTTTATCCAAAATAGCTGAATAAGGGTCACTGTCCTTGTGAAGAGCAGGTAAGCCCCATACAAAAGGGTGATCCAAAAGACAGGGTAGACTTGGTGGTTGATTCAGGTGTTGATTCAGAGTAAGGCTAGGTTTTAAAATGGCACTTGAGCCCTATTGTAGAAAGAGAGACCCCTTATTTAGCAAACTCAAAATAGCAGAATAGCAAAGTATTAATATTTTAAGTTTAGGAAATTAAAAGAGCATTTAATATATAAATAAGAACTTGAATAAAATTTCAAGATAGCATTAATGAAACTAAACTTATACAATAATGATAAAAAAAATACTTGCAACCAAACAAAAAGGTTTTGAAATGAAATAACATTAATAAAATATATATTAATAATTACCTCGATAGGATGTCTGGAGGGCAAGAAACACAGTCACGTGCATGTGGTAAGTCCGACAGAAATCCGCAAACAATGCGAGTGTAATCTTGGTCCCAAAACAGCAAAACGCACAAAATATCTTCTCAGAAACGTAGCCCCAAACACAAGAATTACTTTGAGATAACTTAATTTGAAATCCCACTAAGGATTGCGAAAATAAAGCCAGAATAAAAATTAAGATATCGAACTAGCGGTTACCAATGACGTGTTATCGTGTGTTCTTTTTTAAAGGTTGGTTCTGAATGCCTCCAAAAACACTGTGCTGCGCACTCCAAAACCATTTGATCATAATTAACAAATGAAAGTAAATTAACTTTTACTAAAAAATCTTACAGTTTGTCCTTTTCTAACAACCAGCAGAATATGTACGAAAATAGGACAGAAAAGGGGAAAAAGGACTCCAGTAAAATAAAATGAAAGAGTATTCAGAAAGTAAGTTAACTACTGAAATGGTCTTAAAAGTCCAACAAAGACAAGGCAACATTTTATAAAAATGAGAAAGAAGCATAAAAAGACAACTACTCCATGGGCGGTTTAGCTACATGAAACGACCGATATAAGCTACAGATCTTTAAATACCATGACCCCTATTTTGAAGTGCAACAACCGATTTGAATTAAGTTAATCAAATAAAGAGGACAATATTAATTTTCCCCATATTTGACAAATTGTGCATTTAATATGAAAATTATGACGTTTAAGTTTACAGTCGACCTATAAAGCGCCTTCTCTTTTAATAAATTAATAGTCCTAAAAATATTTTGCCAATGGATATGGCAACCCTTATGAGTGCAAGAATTAAACATTTAAAATGCAAGTCTTTCAGATTGTGCACAGTAAAGAATCTTCCCTAAGTTTTGAGAACAGTCATGAAATAATTAGAATACACCAAAGAAAAGAATTAAAACTGACCAAGCTATAAAGTTATGGTTTGGGACAATTAAAATATCACAAGTTACAAAGATATTAAATTAATGTAAAAAGTTAAAACAAATTACCAAAGACATATTTCGGAAATATTGACTAAGGTAGCAACATAGCAAATTTTCAGTTCCAAACTAACACACAGGTGACTGAATCTATTTTTAGCTTAAAAATCAGTTCAATTTTAGGAAAACGTAGGCATAAGGAAAATCAAAACAAAGGTGCGAGTGGTGCAGCAAAATTGTTTAAAAGAGACGTAAAACTATCCCAGAAAATTACTAGGGATTATCAATAACGTACACGAAGGTAGGCCGAAGTAAAATTAATAAAATAGTGATAGAAATAGTTAGGCATGACAGATTAATTAAATTATTTATCTATTTCTAGGTAGAAAGCTATGAAATGATCTATGAGTCATCAGACCACTCCGTGATAAGCTAGGCAAAATAGAAAATGTTCTAGAATTGACATAGATAAATAGAGATCTCGGTAGATATAAGATAGACGTGAAATAGAAAATAGAAAAATGGAAATGGAGAATGGGTTGCAGAACAGTAAAGAAGTGATGTAAACAGAAATGTTCCTAGATTAAGGTTGGTAGGTAATAGGCGACAAAATATTACTAACATAGCCAGAATAGAAAATAGACGGCTAGGCAAATAAATTTCTGTTAGTTAATATTAACTAATTAATATTTTATTTTCTTTCAGGCACAAAATAATAGAACTTCGACACAAGATGCATAGAAGAAAAATGGAGAATGGATAGAAAAGAAAATAGGTGAGAAAATAGCTAAGATGAAAATAATAAGAAAAGAAAAGGAATACAAAGTTTCAGAATACTATTTCAGTTTCAGGTTGACTGCCATGTTACATAGAAGCTGCATCAATGGAAAAAAAATAATAGATCTTAATTATAGGAGAAGAATAGACAAAATAATAAATTAAGAGACAGAACCCCACTTCGTCATAAAGCTATATATGATTTGCTATCGTTGCTATTACATATATACATACGTTTTATTTTTAATAAAATTATTTACAAAGTTTTTGTTCTTTTATTCGTTTCTTAAATACTACAGAAAAAAAATATATATATATTAATCGTATTAAATTTTCCCACACAATCTCTTACACTCAAACCTTTTTTTAATTTGGCGAATGCGTTAGACTAGTACATTGGGAGTCAAGTTAAATTAAAAAGGAAATAATACACAGACGCGCTATTTTGTTAAGGAACTATAAGATTTTTAAAAATGTAATACTAGTTCTTTTTAGTAACAAAATTTAAACGTTACAACATAGACCGGAAAAAGAAGAAGAGACCGAAAACTGATAATTTTCCGGTCTATGTTTTATTTTGCGTTCCCATTTTTAATCAAGTTGGCTATAACTTGTGTTGATAGTTTTAAAACTTTTATTTTTGATTTTTTTTTGGTTTTTGTTTTTTTTTATTTATTTATTTTTTTAATTTTATTTAATGTTTTTTTTTGGATTTAAAAAAGAATATTTTTGTATATTTTTTTTCTTAAATTTTTTTTTCTTTTTTTTATTTTTTTGATTTGTTTCGTGGAATTGTTTTTAAATTTTTTTTTAAATTTTAAACTAAAAACTTTATTAATGACCTCTCGATGTAAAAATAGGCGAATATTAATGACTGGAAACTCACTTTACAGATCTTGCTTACGACTCGCGCCGAAAATTTTTTATCTCGACCTGTAAAGTTCCCTTTTCCGGTCTAGTAACGTAAATACCTAATTAAATTTGTAAATGTAAAAGCCTGTGCCTTTACTTCCAAATCATTGCTATAAACATTTTAATATTTTACTAAGGACAACTAAATGTATATTAACACAAAGGATCCTCATGAAAACAAATTTTAATTTCGAAGTTTTAAGAGTAAATTGTCAGTCAGTCGAGTCGTATATATATGAGGCAGTAAACAAAACGGTTCGTCGTTTGTAAACAAAAAGACGCTTTTGTTTCAGTGACAAATATTACATTACTTTAAAACTACATAATATATAAATGCAAATAATAAATAGCTTATTTATAAAATAAAGAAAAAAAACCCTAATTAATAGGAATTTTTTGAAGTAACGTAAGTTTTTGTGGAATATCGTTTAAAATAACCGACCAGATGTTCCTGCAATGTGAGTATTATCAATCAATTAGTAGCGCACTCAGGTATTGACTTCGAAGGGAAGGTTTTTAGTCTCGGTGCGCCAGTGAATCAATCAATGTAGGAAGGATGTGAGACTGGCAACAAGGCTCCTAACGGGACACCATCGGCGTCGCCTTAACAAGCACCTAGAAACGATGTAAATTGCCGAAAACTAAGAGTTTCGATGGTGCAGAGAGAACGAGCAATCGTCCTTGCACGTCCTGCTGGAGTGTCCGGCTCTAGCCAAGTCAAGAGAGTCGCACCTTGGGAACTATCTGCTGGCCCCAGGCGATGTCAGAAGATTGCAATCCAGAAAAATCTGTTCTTTTGCGAAAGAGGCAGTCTTCGATGGCTAAACCAAGGATAGTGGGCGTGCAACGGGCCCAGCAAGGTGGCCTACGTACATGGGAATTGTCCCACTCGTATTTCTACAATCATTTATTAATTCATTCATTCATTCATCAATCAATCAATATCAAGCTACACACCCTGTAAAAACAAAAAAAAATGAGGTTATCTTGAGAGTAGGCAATCTTTTAGAAAGGGACGAAATTAGTACATAATTAGTACCAAATTCTCTTTCCTAAGTAAATACCTTGATATTAAGCTACACACCCCATAACAAAAAAATCTTAGAAATCGATGGTTTTTGTAAACTAAAAGTTCCCTTCTTTAAGAGTACATAATTAGTACAAAATTATGACATATCAACTTTCATTAAATCTATCTCTTAAGCATAGGGGGGTGCAGCTTAGCGCCACGCTATCCTCCCCCCCTTTTAAGTGCAAATAACTCCGTTATTCATTGAGTACAAATATTTTGAAAAGGGAACTAAATTAGTACATAATTTTTACAATATATCCAAATTGAGTTTCGTTGAGAGGAGGGTGTAGCTTAACTCAGCTTCATTTCTGTCAGTTTAACGTTAAATTGAGTATGGACAATAGCTGCAAAATATAACAGATCTGGCTATTAACCGATAATGAAATACGTTAGTTCCGCATAACAGCGTAAACCTCCCTTTTCTTTCTGAAACGTTATTGTACGGCCATGATGAAGCTAAAAATATTTATGTTAGCTGTTCAAATATTTTTCTAAATTAAAAAAAAAAACTTTAAAAATGTTAGTCTTTAACTTTACAATTTTAAATTTTATAAAGAAAACATAAAATATGTGACTAAAATTCTATGTTAAAAATTTAAAAAATTCTAAATAGAAATCACTACTACCTTTTTATAGACGGAAAGCTTTAAAAATGTGTTTATCAATTTATTATAAAAAATAATCGTACAAAGCTCATTATAAAGGAAACAAGTCCACTGTTTTGCTTAGTTTTTTCTTATTTATCTATCGATCTGCTTGCAAATCGTTATACTTCAAAAATTCAGAGAAATTTGTTTCTATTTTTGCTTCTCGAACCTCGGCAAATGAGTGCTCTTCTATGAAAAATTAATCACTTGCTGATCTTTCCGAACCTTCTTTCTATTTTTCTAGTCTAGTGGACTTGTTTCGTTTATAATTAGCGTCTACTTGCCAAAAGAATCAACCACAGTCTAGTTTTGCCCAAATTTTTTGACTCCGATAACTGCGAATACTTGAAATACGCAGGTAACAAAGTGAAATTTAGATAATGTTTGTATAAAAAAAAATGAAATGGCCTTCAAAAATCAAAACTTTGTTTTCCATAATTAACCGCGATAATGCAAACCTTTACAGTGAGATTTACTAAGATCTAAAATAGTGCCCTCACAGGTATAATTATTTTACTAAATTTTAAAAACAATTTTCAAAAAACACTTACCTATACAGAAAAGACACAAAGTTATTGATTATTTTGTATTGTTATTGCAAAATACCACTTAAAAACTGTTTTTTTGTTAAAAATAAACCATATTTTGGAAGAAAATGCCCTAAAACTATTTTTTTTTTGACAGGTTTCAAAATGGCAAATGGTGAATACGCCAAAAATTTTGCACATAATAGCTTCATTATTTGTATCTGAGGTTATAAAGTTGGTGATATTTTAGACCACCTCAGGGGGGTGGTTTAAATTTATAGCCCCCAGAAAGGATGGTTTTGTGGCATTTGGTAATAAGTTCCTTTATAATTTCCCTAATTAACCGTTTCTACAGGGATTAATTTACCTTATTTAATATCTCAAGTTGTTTATTACCCAATAAAACACCTCCTATTTTGTCCGGAAAAACGACATATTTTCAACTCGTTTTCAGCACAAAAAATATATTTATGAGGGCACTACGAGGCAAAACAAACATAAGTGAAGGTCACTGATTATGCACGAAAAATATACCAAACAAAAAAACCCAAAACAACTATATTAATTTATTTACAAACTGAAAGTAAAAAATTAAGATATCCTAAAAGCTCAGTCCAAAAAAACTTTCCTTACTCACAGCCCACTCATTTTAAAGTTGTAGCTTTCATCAGTAGAGGTTGGTGCAAGCCAAGCTGAAAGCAGAGGTAAAAGATCCGAACTCGCTGTTTGTGATTTAACGCAGCACTATTATTTCGACAGTGACAAAAATGTAAAAAGAACTTGCATTTAAGTTTTTTAATATATTTCATAAATAAAAACACCTTTTAAATAAATACAAAATTAATCTACTCCTTATTTTATTATTGCTCATCTAATTCGTTGTGTGACCTCAAGTATTAATTAAAAAAGTAATTAACAAGGGTAAGTTTTAATTAGAGTGACATCTAGCCCCAATTTTAATTTATTCTACAGAGTGTTGACTATTTAAGTTCCGCGTGGGTTTAAATTTTTATTTTTTTTTCTTCCAAATTGAAAATTTCCTCTTAAATCCAACAAGATGATTATTCAATAAACAAATTTATTAAAATTCTTCTTATAAATCAAACTATCTCCAAAACTCAAGGAAGGTTGGTTTAAAATACTAAAAACCAAAAATTTCACTTAAACTTAGGACCGTTCTAAAATAGACTAAACCTTTTTAGTAAATCCCACCGTTAAAGTCTTTATTATTCCCGTAGCGTAACACACTCAGAAAACCATCCCAAGTGAAGTGTCTACTTAGCTTTTTTTGTTAGTGGTAATTTCTATTAGCGACAAGTGATGAATTCACTAGCTGCAAATAAAACGATCAACTTAGACCCGAGTTTGTTAACCCTTATTGACTTTTTCTTCACGTAGGGTTAGTGAATTTTTCTACTAGTTTGTTAACTCTTAGTGATTTATCTTCTCACCAATATGCGACAAGTCACTTAACTTTCCCTTCACTTAGAGTTAGTGAATTTTTCTACTAGTTTGTTAACCCTCAGTGATTTATCCACTTAACAATGTGTGACAACTCACTTAACTTTCCCTTCTCTTATGGTTAGTGAATTTTTCTACTAAGGACAAGAGTAAAGGCATCAAATATTGAGAAATCATGCGGAGAAATATATTCATCCTAATAATAATGCTTGCCTATAATATTTGTCAACGTATTTCCATCATAAAAATTCCCATTTCCAACGATCATTGTTCTATTTATATGGCGATCATGATGGAAATAAGTTGAAAAAACTCGAAAAAAAATCGATGACCGAAAACAAACCCGGTAATCCATGATGTAGAGATACTTGTACATATATATCCACCAAACGCGAAAATTCTCTAATTAAGCTTAAACATGATTAACACTTTTCAGTCGACCATAAGAACCCGCCAAGACGCTTATGTTGTGCGGTTTCAACCTATTTCTTTATAAGTGCATGGAACAGTGGATAAAGCATTGGTCTATCAACGTGTAGGTTGTCGGTTCGAACCCCGTCGGCGCGTCGCACTTTTTTATTATTGTTTGTTTTTATATTTTTTTCTTATGGTGTATTGTGATAGGACTTGGTTTTTAGAGCTCAAAAATATATTTTTATTTAAAGCCATATTTCAGGAGTTGTACTGATTTTGCGCTACTATAGATTTACTTAAGGTTAGGAGATACTTCATTTACGGTAAGTGAGGTTTTTACCTATGGTTAATATGTTATTTTGTAACCTTAAGTAGTGAGAAAACTTATGGTAAGTGGACAGTTCACTTGTCTCTCTTAGTGGATAGTTTTCTCAGTGCAGGAACGGATCCAACATAGGTAACCAATGTGGCTTCCTTCCAGCTTCTTGGCGAATGCGCCAGAAAAGCTTGGACTGCCAAAGCTGCTAGAGGGCGAAAATATAGTGATAATGTTAAAACTGTCCCTCTTCTTTTGATTT
The DNA here is from genome assembly GCA_963921995.1 of Oxystoma pomonae. Taxonomy (NCBI): domain Eukaryota; kingdom Metazoa; phylum Arthropoda; class Insecta; order Coleoptera; family Brentidae; genus Oxystoma; species Oxystoma pomonae. The sequence goes on along the minus strand of OY998169.1, from coordinate 78,061,165 downwards.
ATGTTCGTCTTTCTGGAAACCTTCAGGTTTTAAATTTGCCTATATTAACTCAATGTTAAGACATTTTAATAGGACGCAATTGGTTTAATTCTTATTTAGAAACTAATCCCTAGCCAGACGAGGCAATCAAAGGTACCACTTTTGATCAGTTTGGGGGGCTTACGAAAAAATCCTGATAGGTGGCATATAAGTAGCTACCCGCTTCGGTATAATATCTTTTTGCCAGACGAGGCAATCAAGTGGGCTGCCATTGATTGGTGGCATAGAGGTCACTAGTCACATTGATTGGTTAAGTTAGCACTGGTTAAGATGGCTTTACAAAACAATCCCAAAAGGTGACATATAGATGGCTAGCCGCTTTGGCCAGACGAAGTAATCAAGCGAGCTGCTATTGATTAATTAAAGTGCCTTGACGAAAGATCCCGAAAGGTGATATATAGGTGAAATATCATCTTACTAGCCAGACGCGGCAATCAAGCGTGCTGTTACTTAATAGAATCGTTGCGTGGTCGGCATTTATCCAGTGCCATCTAGAGGAGCAATTAATCATTACAGCTGAGTGGCGGGGCTGCCTTTGGCCGCAAGGTTTTTGTTTAACTTTAACATACTCAATACAAGATACAACTTTTTTTTTTGAGAGAGGGATGTTTGAAGATGGGGTCTGGAAAACGTTATGTAATTTTAGGAGGCCTGAGTTAGCCCAAGCGTTACAAAACCTTAAAGAGGGGGGGGGGTTTAAAAATTGACAAAATTGCCGTTACTCACAAATAGAAAAACATCTTTTTGATAAGTGATTTTTTTTTTTAAATTTTTTGGCGCTTATGAACAAACAAGTACAGAAGGTACTTCTTTCTCTAAACAATGCTTTTTAATAAACTTGACTTTTCACCGATTGTCGCTTCTCTCTTTCATCAAACTGTGTCATAGATGCAGGGTCTCTGTCTCTAACTACTTATTGAACAGTCAAAACACATGGTCGTCTTGCCATCAAAATTGGAACCCTTTCTTGCAATTATGAGGGTTTCATAGTTTGAATATCGAGACAAAAGCGGCCCCAAAAACGGGGTCCACTGACAAAGAAGATGCTCCGCACAGACTTACAGGAAATAGGTGGAGTAATTATATTAAAGGACGTCTTATGGATAAAGCAGAGGTCGTATTCTAAGGAATTGCTCTCTGTAAAGGACTGTATTGTGGTATTATGCGGTAAAACACAGTTTATAGTCTAAGTTTGTTTAAAGACATTGCTGTGGCAGAGGTAACTTCTCTTGAAGAGTGGAGAGAAAGGTTTAGTGCTAAAAAAGGTAGTCCTTATTTTTATTTTAAAGCAACAAGCGGTGGTTTAACCCCAATTCTGCGGAAACTAAACCAAAAACTCAATTTTTCACGCGACTTAATAATAGCTTAATCAAAATTTAATTAAAGTTGTAACACTCGATCAATCAATCAATCAAAAGGTGGGTAAAATTAGCTCTGTGTTTCGGACTTCCATTGTCTATATTTTATTTATACACGACGTTTCGAACAGTATAACCTCTGATCGTCTTCAGGTGCAAACTACGACATGGTCTAAAACTTTCAAACAACATGCGTTATTGGAAGCGGAGATGTGTAACTATCTCAGAAAATTAAAAATTGCATCGACGTGAAAATAAAGTCACTCTCGTCACAGGCCCGCGTAACTCTTGATTACATATTAAAGTTTAGTAACATGCCTAGTAGTAGGTATACCTTATATTTCATTTTGCTCTAATTAGTAAGGTTTGACAATATCGTTGAAATTAAAACAGTTTATATTTCACCTCACAAGAATACCATCCCAGTTTGAACGCTATTATTAACTTCAGGTCATGTAAGTGAAAAATCCCACTTCTGGTAAAATAGTAGAAGAATGCTTTAAAATATGACCTATTTTAGTTTACAAAATATTGCCCAAGCCTTGTTTTGTCCGATTCAAGTAAATTTGAACTTCGTAGGGAGTCAGGTAAGTGCTAAATAGGTACCTAAAGAAAACTGTTTCTACGCTAATATCCTTTAGCCTTAAAATATCCACTTCTGGTAAAATAGTAGAAGAATGCTTTAAAATATGACCTATTTTAGATTATAAAATATTGCCCATGCCTTGTTTTGTCAGATTCAAGTAAATTTGAACTTCGTAGGAACTCAGGTAAGTGCTAAATAGGTACCTAAAGAAAACTGTTTACTACACTAATACCGTTTTTTTTTTTCATTTTTTTTTTAACTAAAGCGGGAACTAAACGACCCCAACCCGGAATATAAACCAACCAAGCACTTTAGGGACCCTGATGGTAAGTGCCTACATACTTACAAGATTTTTTTCATAAAAAACCAAGTAAAATACTAAAATAAAAGAAAACCATTTATTGCAGCACTACCTTCTAAAAAAACGCTATCCAACTACTTATTAAAGTAACTGGGTGTAATGTTTAAGGTTGCATTTACAGGTGCATTTATAATTGAATTGGAAACACTCCCGCTAGCTGATACCGACAACAGTTTAACTTAAAAGCATGCAGATTTAAAAATCGGCTACTGGCGCTAGACGAAATAATCGTATTCTATTTTAAATAAGAGCATCAACGACTAGCAAGAGTCTTGCCAACCTTTAAATGGAGCTTTACCGACCTGTTTTGTTAGTACTCAAGTATCCGTGTGTTTTTGAAACTGAGGTTGTGATCCAAAATCTATCCTTTGCACTTCAAGATTTCACTAGTACAATTGTACATAGCTATGCCGCAATATTTTAAATAAAAAAAAAATGGTTGAATCAAAATAAAAATAAAATTATGTGGGGTTATAGGCGCCAAATGTTTCTACGCGAATTCCTAGTAATCCCAGCAAGCCACTTATTTTGGTTCTTTGATAGACTCGGGGTAATGCCCGCGCAGCGCTAGGCCTTTTTCGGCGGGCGCGGAGTGATTTCATATTTGTTTTAGAACAATGTTTTTGAAAACACATTTGTGAAAGATAAACATAACCTCGATTGGTTTTCTGTCAGAAAACGTAAAAATGCTCTTGTGTCCCACTGCGACCCGATTTAAAGTTTGTTGACAAAACACCTGCAGTTACCATGGAATCGTATAAATTCTGCGATCTATCGGCCAACACTTGAACTGCATGTGTCTTCCAAATTCAATCAAGTGTAAACGTTTGTGATTGATTGATCGGTTTTCTTTTCCGGAGTGCATAGGCTTTTAGAAAAAAGAAAACTTAGTTTTTATTTTCGCTAAAGCAAGGAAATATAAAACGGAAAAATGTAATCCAGAAAAAATTGTGAGTATTTCTCAATTTTTTTTGTAAATCGGATTTTTTCTAAACCCCAATTATTTTGAGGCTTTTGGGATAGATGACAGCAGCAGAGCTTTTATTTTGAAGAAAAAATAATTGAGAATTTTGAAAAATACCTCAGATATTTTTCTTAAGCATTTTAAAATGATCACCCCTGCAAAATTTCAGCTAATACTGATGTTTAGTTGTCCCTGTGCACTCTGGCAAAAGATCAAAAAATTAAATAATAAGGCGTTGCCAGTTTTGTATTTTTTTTTTACTGTGAAGAAACTATAACCTTAAGAGTATGGATTATTTTTTTGTAAGTAAATTCAGCTCAGAAAATGTCCAGGTGATGTTCAAACCCATACTGAACTTTGAATGAAAGGCACAGTTTGTAATAACTAAGACACATCTCGGAGCAATTTTTTGATGCACATGTTTAAATATTTCGAATTGGTAAAATTTTAGCTTCTTCGCCAAAAAATAAAAAAAGTGCTCCGTGTCTACCAAATGTGCCTTCCATTCAAAGTTCAGCGAATTCTGATGTTTATTTGACTCCAAAAAGCATGGATATCACGTGATCCGTTTTGAACGTAACTTTAACATTTGTTGAACTAAGGTCACTGATTGAAAAAAAAATAAACTTTACAAAAACATAATAACTAAATGGTTTTAGAAGGAACTTGTCAACAAAATTCAGCCTAAATTCTCCTGCCATACCAATTTTTCTGATAAACTTTAATAATTTACTTATAAAAAACAAACGCACCTTTAAATATGTGGGTTTTCAACATTTTTGAAAAAAAAAATAATAAAAATTTATAGTCACACATTTAGACAAATTTTGGGACACTTCTTAAGACTGTGTGAATTTTCAAAATGACCGAAAGAAGGAAACTGAAAGGAGAAGGATTTGTCATATCTCTCATATCAAAAAGGATTTTCGATTTATATTTGGTACCGAAACCGGTCCTTTCGTTTTAAAATAATGACATCACAGTTGCAACCCGGTTGTGGAATTTTAGAACTAGCCTGGGAGGTTGGTTCGGACCTTTGGTTGTAAGCTTAACCCCTAAAATTTTGCAAAATTATGGATAATTTTTTTTTAGTACAATCAAAGATGCCTTCACAATATTTTAAATGACGCCATTATTTTAGAAACGCTGTCAAAATTCATGTCAAAATAATGTCAACCGGAACCAGGACCAAATCTAAAATCGAAAATCCCTAAAGGCTCACTAAATCTATCATTCAAAATTTAGGTAAAAGAAGAAATCACGCATATCCAAAAAATGTCTAACTATGAGGGAATTATGAGAAACTGTATAAGTTGAAAATCTTGTGTGATCCTTGTTTTGGCAAACAAATAAAATAAGACAACGCAGCGCTGCTGTTTCAATAAATTAATCTCTCTAAACTCACCCCAAACTTATAAAGCCAAAAAAATGTAGAAAAAAGGTAAACTTTACCAAACGTGGTTTTCTTTGCCACTAGTTTACAGACCTTAAAGTGCCACTTGGGGGGGGGGGGTACAAGGGAAAAACCAACAAAATCCAAAAAAAAATAATTTTCCGTAAAAAAAAAAAAAAAGATCGATAAAAATCCGATGCTTCTGAAGGTTTTTGAGCGAATTTTAGTTCCATGTGTACTTTTTTTAATAGCTGGAGTAATGTTATCATATATTTTTATTTCGTTGTTAGATATTTATTATTTTTTAAACAAATAGGTATTTCTACATGGTAACAAAAGAAAAGAACGAGCTGTTAACTTCTGACTGAAATAATGTTATTTTGAAAAATCGCTTTGATCATCGGGCATATCATCTTGATCAGGTGGTAAGTCAGGCTGGTTAGCAGAAAGAAGTTGACTATAGTACTCTTTAGATCCCTCTTCTTCGTAAAATCTCATTAGTACTTTTAGATCAGCAAACTTTTCTTTGGACAAAGGGATAAGCCTATGCTAGAGCTGGTTTGGTTCTTAAAGATTCGGTATGTTTGATTTTGTCTTCTGGTTCTTGTGTTGATCTTTTATCAATGATGAAGTGAGAAGACCGTTATATGTTTTCGTATGGTCCACGGTTTTGCATTTTGTCTCATTTGATTGATTGATTCATTTGTGAGTGTGCCAGTATGGCACTGTCCACTGCGACCACTATTGGGTCTATTGTGGCTCACTTTTAACATTTTTTTTGTTGCTACAGAATATTCAGCCCCTTAAAGAGGCTCACAACTTGCTTTGGTGAAGCATCATTCAGATCCAGTCCGTCGATCTGTGGTTTACCGAAAATAGTTGACGCTGACGTGCAATGAACATTAACTGTTTCAGGAAGGAGACCTTTTCTTGTATAACTTGGAAGACAGAAAGTTTTTCTTTCTGCACATCACACCAACAGCACGTTTCGGTTCTTGGGTAGTCAAAAGCGATATTAAACTCAGACACAAAAATTTTCCTGAACGTTTCGTACCATATTTTAATATGGGGGTGTTTAGTCAAAAATAAGTCAACGAGCTTTTTAACATTTATATCTTCCAGAAGGTATACCCTGTTGGAGTCCTTTAAGCTGTAGTGCGCCTTACGTCTTTTTAAGGAGCCAAAAAACGGGAATAATAATTCCCGGGTTTGCTAAGATAGCTTACATGTTCTATTGGCATGTTGTCTCCTTCCATCAATTGGTGACTTGCCAGTTGTTCTTAAAGATATTTTGTTTGTATGTAATCGAAAGGCTTTAATTCTAAAAAGTGATGGAAACATGTGCATTTTCTTCATTTTTCCTTGGCCGTCGTGAAAACACTGGTTGTAACGAAATATATACAGACCGCTTCAAGCTACTGCGAAGATAGGGCGGAAGAAGTCTAATTTGCCAGTGTACGTACATGCAGAGACACCGCACGCCTATCAGTGAAGCAACCAATACTCAGGCTTGCGATCACCACTTGCATGACTTTCCTTTGGTATTTAGTACGCCTCTAACCATGGTGCTGTGTGGAGCGTAGTCAATGAAACCGGAATTTGGTCAATAAATACGCAAATTTTTATAACGTAATTTTCTTATTTTTTTTCACTGATAAATAAGAGCGTTTTATTGTCAACTGCTCAGATTTATCAGTGACGACGTGTTACAATGAAAATAATAAGGAGAAACAAAATAAAAGCAAGTTCTCAAAATAAAATAATACATTCTAAAAACCAAAAAGATTCTCCCAGTCAAAAAAAATTAAAGCAAATGTTCGAAAAGTCCTTCTTGCTCGGCTAGACAATATCCGAGCCTACTATAAAAACCCCTTCTAACGTTTCCAAGCATGTTAGGGGTGATAATTTGAAAAGCTTCTTCAAAAACAGATAGAAGTCATTAGGAGCAAGATCGGGAGATCGAGCTGGCCATAAAATAGTTCCCCGTGTACTTATAACCCGATTAGGAAATACATTATCAAGAAATTCCCTAACAAGGCCAACATTGTGAGCGGAACAACCATCTTGTTGAAACCATGTTTCACCAAATCTTACACCTAACAACTGCCTAGCAGTTGGAATAATGTGCTGCTGCAGTAGATCCAAGTATCTAGGACAATTCAAATTGCAATTGCCGTTAATAAAAAATGGCCCAATTACGTGTTCCCCTATAATACCCCCCCCAAACATTTAGTTTTTGGGGATACTGTGTTCTTACGTCAAAATACAAATGCAAATTTTCCCTCGACCAACATCGAACGTGTGTTGGGTTATGACGATTTGACCATTTGACCATCTGCACTTTTTCGGCAACTTCGTAGACATCCATTTTTGGTTTTAAAAATGTATTATTTCAATTAAGAACTTACCCATCTGTTTCTCGAGCAAGGCAGAAATAAAACAAAATAATAAAAACAAAATAAATTTCCAAAAGATAACACTGCAGCGTGCTTCGAATCCACCTCGGTCGTACGGCACGGAGAGTAAATTGGACTTGATTCCCCCTATGTTCGCAGTAGCTTGAAGCGGTCTGTATATATAACCATTCTCACGTCCAGTATCGTTGAATTGTCTTAATAGATCATTTGTTCAGCGAAAGAAATATTCTGAAAACACTTATTATCAACATTTTTAAGACGACCATATTTTTTACGCTTTTTCGTTGATTTTTCTTGATTAACACACATATTTTCATTACTGTCAGATATCTTGAACAAGTCAAGAACTCCTAAGAAAAAATCGTGTAACTAAATAATATTATGGAATACTTTTTTATTAGCACTAACTTGAATAATTTTGTCGAAACAGCTACATACTAAAAATAAACATAGCTGATAATATGACCCAAGTGGGAGAAACTGGGCATTCTAATATCTTATGGTTTGGTTGGTTATTCCCATGTTTTAGGTAGACTAAGTTGGTTTTTCCCCTGCAATGTACATGTATTACCTTAAATATCTCCGGACTCCGTTGGTTGTTCTCCTTGACGTTTTGCCATAATAACATATACTCCCGAACTATATTTTTAAGATGGGTACTGCCGGCAGGCGTGGCGGGCGGATTATAAAGACGTATCTATAGAATTTGCATAAGTTTTCGCACTATTTAACAAATAATTCCTGACTCAGCAATTGAAGCTTTAAATAAATATAGGCAAAATTTTCCGTGCCTGAGTCTGGTAGAGAGAAGCTTTCCAATGCTAAAATGACTTTTTTTTTAATAGTAATAAGTATTTATTCCCAACCAACTTAAGTAGTTCATTACAGGGAATACACTAAAACATTATATACATTTGAGTACAACATGCATTAAGTAAATATTTATAGATATTATTAAATTAAAATTATATTAATTGTAAAAATGTTATTAAATAAATTAATAAATAAATTGCCATTAAAAAAATTATATGATAAAAAAGTAATAATAATAATAATAATAATACTATTAAAATCCGAGAATACAATAATTACATCATTTTAAAAGGTATATTTTTAACCAAAATTACTTATTGATGCGTTGCAAATAAGTTTTCTGTTATTTCTTGTTTCATATTCACAGTAAATTGAATGAATTAAATGCCAAATTTTAAAATATGTAGATTGTTAATATCAAGGTAGCCCTTTGGTTTATTGTTTTCTGTGGGAATGGAAATTTATGAATGCATTTGATTGCTTTATTTAATAGCTTTTTTATTGGTTTTATTGTGGTTTTTTTTGCAAACCCCCAAATAGATATCATGTATTGTAATATGGAGTAAATTAAAGCATAATTAATGTTTTTTAGGTGTTTTAACGGTATGTAATATCTTATTTTGTAAAGAACAACGATTAAAGGAGGAATAAACTTTCTTAAATGTTCAATGTGTTTGTCTCAGCTTAATCTTTCATCGATGTATAATCCCATTGTATATTTAATTTCATTATTATTAAATTTGATTGGTTCTATTTTTTGATTAATTTTCTTTTTATTAAATCTTGATGTCCACCATCAGTCTGGTTGGTTTGAGCCTTATGAATGTTCACAGAGATATTTTATCTTCTTAATTAAAGTTCGGTTTGGATTTTTGTAATCTTTTTCTTTAAATAACACAAGTTTTTGGATTTTTTTTTGCATTCTGTATTTTCTCACCCCCCTCCGTATGTATGCTGCTGTCAATCACGAAAGCCTTATCAGATGCAGTGTACCATTTTGGAGCTAGTTGCACCAAGGCTCTGGATGGAATGGTGAATTCGACTCGGCATTAAAAATGCGATACTTGGGTCAAAAAATACCTAAATACAAAATTTCGTGATGGTGTCTGTCTGTCTGTCTGGGACACAATAACTCAAATGGCTTCAAACCGTTTTTTTGGGTTTGAAAAAAGGCTCTGAAGGGAAGTTTGACTTCTATGGTAAAAAAATAATTAGGCACGTTATTTGCGATTTTCTGGAATCTAAACTTAGATAAACACTTCTCAACTACTTACTCGGCTATTAGTCGCAGAGAACTTTAGAATGTCCTACACACTTAAAGACTATTCCCTAGAACGTAGAGAGGTAATTTTTAAATCAAGGCAAAGGGTTTAAAATATTTTATGTCTCTGGTTTTAACGATAGCCATTAAGCTCCGCCGATGTAATGTCTATTATTATAGAATCCTAGATAAGACTTCACGATTATAATAGTTTTTTAATGGACTCGCATTTTCTAACCCTTAGGAAGTAGTAAAAAAGCAGTGTAAAAAAAGTTTTTGTTCGACTGCTTTAGAATAGTCATATACGTTACAAGTCCGGAATTTCTAGGTGAGTACTTTAATGACATTTGAGGGCCGTTCTATTTCATACTACTTACATAATTTATTTTTTTAGTTACTTTACCGGATCGATACGATATATATACCGATACGAAACATCGATTTCGGTCCGGGAAAAGGACTTTACTACCGAACTAGTGATGTAATGTATCATTCTAAAACTGAAACCGATAACGTAGTGGAGTATATTACATTACAGTATGAAATAAAATGAAGTTTAGCACACGAAAAACTCAATGTGAATTCGGTAAAATTTATTATTAAAATTAGAATTACATTATTCTTTTTTATATTTCTCTAGCAAACAAAAACAAGGAACAATTAATTTTTGCTTTCTTAGCGTTTTTATTTCATTTAATTTTAAAGAAAATGCGTGATTTTAGGGTTGAAATATAGATCGCCATACAATTCCAGTGATTGCTCGAGGTTATTTGGTGAATTTAATAGTGTTTAGTGGTAACTACCGACGTGAGTGCAGTGTTGCCAAACACTATGTCCGTATAGGAAGTATCTAAGTGTAACTCTAAGAGCAAAACCAATTTAACGGAGCTGAAAGAGGTAGCGAATCGAATAAAATCAATCAAATTTACTTCAAATAATAAAGAAGTATACAAACTCTAATAACAGGTACGCAAGCGCAGTACATAAAAAAAGTGTCGCTTTCATACGCACTGTCCGTAAAAATAATGCTGATATTAACATTTTCTCCTGTTTCCAACCCAAACCACACGAATTTCTTTTTCAACTAACCAACTTTCTACCAGTGGAGATTATTCAATTATTTCTGAGATACTGTAAAAATAGCTGTATTATCTTAAGCTCTCAGGAGAATTTCAGTTTTAAATGAAACCGCAAAATGAAAAAAAACGTAATAAAAAGAAAACAGTAGGTTATGAAAACATGCAATAGATGGTTATTAGTGCGGTGTTGGCGGCACAGAATAATAACAGCCAGGATATCCTGGTAAAAATATATAGATGGAGGAATGTAAGCAGTTCTACATTCCGTGATGTTCATAGAAGGAACTCACAGCTGAGGATCCAGAATCAGGTCAGCGCTTTTGGATAGCCGCCAGTAGGGCCGAGGTGTATGAGAACTGCTCAATTTAAAAACGTGCCTTTTTATTTTGTAATTTGATTAACACACTAAGGTCTTTTCAATGCTTTCCCTTTTCAACTAAAGTTACAAAACTCCTATTTGTCTTTGATTTCTAGCCGAAGCTTTGTTAATGGTTTTGTCATAACATCTGTCAACTGTCTTCTTGTGGGAATTTAGTGGACAGCTATCACACCTTCTAAAACTTTTTCTCTGACGAAGAAATTCATTATACTTATATGTTTCGTTTAATGTAGCTCTGGTTTTTAAGCTAACTTACTTGCTGCTAAGTTATCAATTTATAGTACAGGAACTTGATCTAAATTCTTTCGTTGCTTCAATAGCTGCAATAATTTCAGGTTCGATTGTAGAGGTTGCAACTGTAGTTTAGCGTTGACTCAATCATGATATCGCTCCTTGTGAAAATATAAGAACTACTCCAGATGTCGAACTACCAGTTTTTGTACCGTCTCCAAATTCTGCATCACGGTAACACTCCAATTCAGGTTTCCTTGATGTACTATAGGTTATGTCCAAATCTCCGGTCCTAGTATCAGAAAATTCTCTTCACTTGAACTATATTTTCTTGAGTCGCCAACATACAGTGAAGGTAGCATCTTCTCATTGTTTTTTTCTTGAATGTAAAAACACGGATCTGCCTCATTTCCTCAAAAATTCAATATCAACAAGTAGACATTGAACTTTTTATTCCAACAACGGGGGCTTGCTTGAGATCATACAAACTGCTTTATTCTGGACACTCTATTTGTTTCGTCATTGTGTCCCTCTGGTTGTTCCATATAAATTGTTTTTTTCACCTCTCCATACAGAAAAGCTGTCACAACGTCAAATTTTTATTTGAGATGCATCTTTTTGCTAGCTTTCAATGAGTTAATTTCATTTTTCATAGTGTCTTTAACTGATAATAGTTGCCACGTTCTAATGATTCGATGTATGATTGAGGTATCTTAAGATTACAAATAATCCCTTTACCTATATTTATGCACTCTTCCTCTTTCAGGTTAAGCGCCAAGGATATTTGACTAAAGCCCGTGGACCACTATACTTTTTTATAATTATTTTTTCACCCGCAAATTCTGCTACACCAAACCTGATATCCCTGTTTAACTGTAGAGGGCCACAGCGGACACTATGTTAAACTACATAAAAGCGTGTCCTCTTGGCCAGGTATAAATGACAAAGATTTAAAACCAAGCGGACACTGGTGTCCTCTATGATCCAGGAAACTTATCAGACATCGGACACCGATGTCCGTCATGGCGCTTAACCTATTAAATTGATGTGGATTCTTTAAAGTTTGTTCATTTTATTAATTAATTGATCTTGTACTCCTTCATCTTAAAATTTTTCATCTTCATGATCATCTACTTCTCTATAGTCTTTATTTTCCTCTTCGTTCTTCTGTTCTGGTTTCTCTAGCACATCTGTTTGATTCTCATTTGTCCATGGGAGCCTAACCTGAACTCTTCAAGAATGCTTGGACTCTTTGCTTTTTCCACCCAAGAACTTTTGATCTTTTGTTTTTAGATTCTTTTCGGTTGAAGTAACTGATTCGGAGGTTTTTTAGCTTCTTTTTATTTCAATCGTTTTAGGAGCGTAACCCTATTGGAAAGATTAACATGCCAGGGTGAATCCGTTTCAGGTGACTTAGATAAGTGCCATTGCGGAACGATGCCTATTTGTGAGTGATTCAAATTTGGAAATCAAAGTGTATGATGGTGTTGAATGATGTTTGGGGGGGGGGTGACCAGTGGAACCACTGATGAGTCTACACTGGTTGCTCAAAACGAAACATCATTCGATCATTTCTCTTTTTGCTTTGGTCCTTTGAATGGTCCTTGTGGGATACTCCTCCAAGTTTGAATTTTCGATTTTTTTTCGACCCAATTTTTAGATTCTTTTTGCTTGAAGTAACTGATTTGGAGGTTTTTTAACCTCTTTTTACTCTTTGGTTTTGTTTGGCTATTGGCTAAATTAACACATTTTTTGAGTCCTTCTTGAAACGTGAGGTCTCGTGGTACTAAAACTTTGTTTTGTTCCTTGACCCAAATTCTGTACATTTCATCACTGTCATAGCTCACCGAAAAACCATTTATTGCTTTTCTATTCATTTTCCTCCCCTTTTCAAATCCTACAATTCTTAATGCTTGGTTCTCAACTAATAATTTTCCAGTTCTGTTTAGAGCATAGATTGCTGTGCTGACGAATTCAGCCAAAAGGTTAAAAACTTCATTTATACGAGAGTCAGTTTTCGATGCAAAAAGCACGTTCTTTAAGTTGATCGGATTGGGTTGGGTCGGGTTGTGTCAAAATATAGTACCTAATAAACAAACAAGTAATAGTAATTTAAGATAGAAGGGCGGGAAATGCTCTTTTAAAGTGGAAGTAGATGTTTAAGGACAAGGCGACAAAGGGGCCGGGTCTGACATTTAGCGGCCGTTTTATTTAAGAGTAAAATTGCTTTATTTTTCGGTCAGTGACCTTAGCTCAGGAAATGTCAGAGTGACGGTAAAAGCGCCGAATAAGATAATATCAAAGCTGTGTATTGGTTTTTACAACATATACCTTCCATTTCAAAGTTCAGCCAATTCTAAACTGACAGAAAACAAATATTCTCTGCTCTTAAGATTAACGGTTTTTGACCAGCTTTTTCGTAATATTCGCCTGTGTGTCCTGTGACCTCATACTTGGTAATCTAAATAGAAGTCAAACTTCTACCTAATATCCATTCTGTGTCAGTTGAGTTAGCCTCAAGCAAATGAATAAAGCACGACTTAATTTTTTCGCAACACGCTCAATTCTGGTTCTGTTTCCCGTAAAACAGTACTTTCACAAGAGAAGATTAAACAAAAGAATACTACTAAAATGTAAATGCTTAGTTTGATTTAACTTATTTTAATTTAAGCAATTAGCTCTATATATCGACTGAAGTAGATATCCTTTTCAATTCAGATTATTAAATTTTCAGTGCCATTATATTAAAAGTAGTAAATAAATATTCAATTTTAGAAAAATGATTGGATACAGGAATATCAAGCGTTGAGGGAAAATTATATTTAAATCGAATGTACTAAGACAGATGTCTAGCTAGGCGATGTTGTCAAGTGGCCAATTTGGGAAAAGTGATTCAATATTTACAAATTATTGACGCCACTTTAACATAAGTAGCTTGCAAACCATTACCTTGAGCCGCGCAATCGCGAACAAGCAAGAAACTAGGTTTTGTTTTAACTACTAGACACTTAAAGTTGGCAAACCGCCTATACGTAACGTAGCTCTAAAATCCGGCGCTCTCATTTGTGAAATCCGGCGGAGGTGAGCGTTTTCACCTCGACCAACGCGATTTCAGCTCCGGGTCAGGCGATGCGATGTAACGATAAACCATCTAGCGCGCGCTAGCGCCCGTATCTCATGAAAAGCAGTCTCGCTCGACGTGCGATTCATAACTTCTGTCGGATCTGACCAATGAGGCTGCTGTAAGTCGGCGTACGATAGGTTTAAGTAGAGTGGCATAGCTTTTAATGTCTACTTATTATTTATAAACCTGCTTCTCAGGGTTTACGATATAAACAAAAAGGAATATGCCACATTCTTCATTTTTTATAACCTCTAACGTTATCTTTTCGCTATTATCGTAAACAGAAATGCCGTCGATATTGCGTCGATATTTCACAGATGAAGTTTTATAGTAAGCACGCCATACACGTGCAAGTCTGGTAATCACCTCTAAAGTAATTAAGCATTTTTTTGCACTAAAAATTCCAAAAAAATCAATGAAGGAATCCGACATGGCTATAAGTTGATGAAATTATTTAAGAAGGTAAGCAGTAAAATTAATCATTTGCACATCTGCTTTCATAGAAACTTAGGTGTTAAGTATAGGTCGGTTCGTGCAAAATCATATCCTATATGAAAAAGAAATTGTAGTTAACACCTTAAGTCAGAAGATATTTTGGGCATTTACAGGATTCTTGCCAAAAATCAATCGCAGTTTGATGAAAACCCAAAATCGGCAAATCTGTAACAATAATAACTTTCAAAAACAAAGAAAATAATGTAAAAATCAGGGTTAGCTCTGGGCAACGCCAAAGGCGAAAAATCTACTGCTCATGCCTGACGCAGTCTGGTCGCGCCCAGAGGAGTTTTTGGCTCCGCATTATTTTCAGGCTTACTTTCCCTCAGAAAATCATCTCAAGTGAAATGTCTACTTAGCTTTTTTTATTAGTGGTAAGTGAAGTTTCTATTAGCCCCAAATAATAAATTCACTAGCTGCAAGTAAAACGACCTACTTAAACCCGAGTTTGCTAACTCTTGATTTATCTACTTGCCAATATGCGACAAGCTACTTAACTTTCTCTTTACTTAGGGTTAGTTAATTTTTCTACTAGTTTGTTAACCCTCAGTGATTTATCTACTTACCAATATGTGACAAGCCACTTAACTTTCCCTTCACTTACGGTTAGTGAATTTTTCTACTAGTTTGTTAACCCTTATTGATTTATCTACTTACCAATATGTGACAACTCACTTATCTTACCCTTCACTTAAGATTAGTGAATTTTTCTACGAAGGACAAGTGAAGGCATCAAAGATTGAAAAGTCATGTGGAAAAATATATTTATCATAATAATAATGCATGCCTATAATGATTTGTCAGCGTATTGCCATCATAAGGATTCGACAACCCCATTTGCAACGATCATTGTTCTATTTATAGGAAGATCATTATGAGAATAAGTTAAAAAAACTCCAAAAAAAATCGATGACCGGAAACGAACCCGGTAACTCTTAATATAGAGATGCTTGTCCATATATATCCATCATTCCGAAAATTCTCTGATTAAGCTTTAATCATGATCAACACTTTTCAGTCGACCAATTTCTTTATAAGCGCATGATACAGTGGATAAAATCATATCAACCTGTAGCTTGTCGGTTCGAACCCTAACTGATATTTTTTATTAAATTTAAATCCATATTTTAGGAGTTATATGGGTTTTGCGCTACTATAGATTTATCAATGGTTAGTAGATAATTTACTTACGGTAAGTGAAGTTTTTACTTATGGTTAATATGTTATTTTAAGTAGACAGTTTACTTGTCTACTTGGGGCTAGTGAATTCTTACTTAGTATTAGTGGATATTTTTCTCAGTGTAGTTTTTACAAAATGTGCCATCTGATCTTTGACTCCAAAAAGTATGGATATCACATGACTCATTTTGAACGTCACTTCGACATTTCCTGAGCTAAGGTCACTGACAGAAAAGAAAAGAATCTCTACCCTTAAAAAAAAACTGGGTATCGATTAATTTTGAAAACTGGCCGACCTGCGAAGGATAGCATCCGCTTTTGCGATCGTCTTTTATACCCAAAGTAGGGCGACAAGTCTTTAGCAGAAATTTATTAATATAGATCAAGTGTGAACCTCAAAAATAACAAAACACTTTCAGTTAATAATAACAAATGTATTACGTGATAATTTCAAGGAAAAGGAGGTGATAAAAGCAAATAATAAAAATTATGTTTTGGGTTTCTGTAAAGCACTTAAAAATTTATGGACATTTTTACACTACAACAGTTATAACGTTACTCGAAGTGTCGTAATAAAACGATGACATAAACATAAAATCTCACACTTCTGTAAATCCAGAACGCTTTTCTGGCATCCGCTTGACTGACTCTTAATCCTTTGGAACATGTATTTAGGTGTGTAATAAAATATTAAATATAACTAAAGCGGCAGTTCATCATAATAACAAATTTGGCTTAATGAATGGCAAAGAAAATTGCGATAAATTGGGGTCCGTGAAGTTATCAGCAAATTTGTCGAATTTAATCGTCAAATATTTGTCAATCGTTAGTGTTTCGTTAGTGCTCTTTAGTGCTTTAATAATTTACGTTAGTGCTCCTTTACTTTTTGAGATATTTGCCTTTCTTGTTTTTTCAAGGTCAACAGCCAATCATTGAGATAAAAGGCTTAAACACAAGTCAGTGGTTAGTATTTTGTTAGTGCTTTCATCTGCTCTAAGTAGCTTCGTTAGTGCTCTTATGGTTTCAAGATATTTCAAAATTTAGTTTCTTCTCTCTCTTTTTAAAATTATCGTGTTTTTAAGAGTTGTCAACCCCGCACTGGCGTTTGAAGTTGGCAGCCAGTATGTCGAAGTTTATCACCAAAAATTCACAGTTGGTAGTCGTTAGTGCTTTTTAGTTGTCTAAACAGTTTCGTTAGTGCTTTTCTAGTTTTCGAGATATTCGACATTTCGGCTGCTGACTTTAAATAAAAAATGTCGAATATGTACAAAAACTGAGAAGCACTAACGAAACTGGTTGGACAACTAAAAAGCACTAAAAAAACACGATCGATGGTAACAATTTGGTGATGAAATTCCACATAACGGCTGCTAACTTCATGGACTGACCCTGGATAACAAATGTCGAATATCTGAAAAACTAGAAACGCAATAACGAAACTGATAAGACTACCTAAAAAGTACTAACGAACCACTACCAATTGTGAATTTTTAGTGATAAACTTCAACAAACTAGATGCCAAGTTCACGCGCAAGTGCGGAGTTGACCTTGACTTTTTAATGAAAAAAATAAACTTGACGCTTTTTGAAGCACTAATGAGCACCAACGAAATACTTTGAAATGAGTATTACCTTGAAAACCATAAGAGCACTAACGAAACTACTTAGAGCAGATTGAAGAAGCACTAACAAAATACTAATTCCTTACTTGTATTTCACCCTTTTACCTCAGTGATCGGCTGTTGACCTTCAAAAAAAGAAAGTCAAATATCTCAAAAAGGAAAGGAGCACTAACGTAATTTAATAAAACAGTAAAAAGCACTATCAAAAAAATATTTGGCGATAAAATTCGAGACTTTGACAGCACTTAAAGCGCTTTTTGTATGAGGACGGTTTGAAAAAACACCACTAAAACCGTTTTAATCACTAAATAGATTTTTTTTAAAGCGACTTAAGAAAGTGGTTTATTCCTTTAAACTTATTTTAGGGTACAGACACCTTTAGTTAGCAGTTTTTCCAACCTTTTGTTACCTGAGTTATTTTATTTGTTATCTTTTTTACACTGATATTTAATCAATTACGGAAAAAGTGATTTTATTTAAAACCGTCCTTATGTAAAAGCGGTTTTAGGTGCGTATTGTACTAATTGGCTCTACAGGAATTGGAAAAATCTATTGCTTTTACCAATGTATCTTATTATAGCAATTTAAAACAAGTACTTAACTTGTTAAAGACATATTTATTATAAAAAGTAATAATACTAATAATTATAAATAGAAAATCTCTTCCAGGTCAGTTCCCACAGGCAGAGTACCGATGACAGAGGCCGAATTTCCTATCTAGATAGCAGGGCTAATTTTTTGTATTAGATAGCTATGTGCCTTTTTGTTCTTTATTTTGGCAGTTATTTCCCTAATAAGATTTTTAGCCTCGCTACCTCAGGGTCCAAACGTCTCAACACTAATTGGGACAAAAATATATTTTTTTTGGTTTATTTGTTTGCACAGTTTTGCCGCTGAACCCGCTCTTGGGGATATCCTACCAATATTATTGTACTCCGCCATGGTATTACGACAAATTGCATCCCTTAATGGCGGCCCCTAATCTATCTAACTGCCCCATGAAAGGCTACAGCGGAATATTTGCCGATCTTAAAGAGCGCAAAATAATATCGTTGATATGACTGTGTCGAGTTGGCCTACCTACGCTTTTATTGAAGCATAGTCCGTGAAGACTATAATTTTTACTTTTTTGCTACAACCAGCGCAGGCGTACTCCCCAACAACAGGTATACCAAGTCTTAAAACAACGGAAATACGAAAGACGGGTCAGCAACAACATTCCCCAAAGAAGCGGAAGAAAATGCCTTTAGCCGGTTCCTGAAGGGCCAAAAGGCGCGCTTTTTGTCGTTCTTCGGTTGTTTGTGAGGAAAATCTGGCACATTTGCGTTATTTGACAAATTTTGAAATTTAGAAATAATGCAAGAAAGAAGGGTAGATGTGTTTTTAATTAAAGTCAAATAAATTTTTATTAAAAAAAACTTTTAAAGAACAAGCTTTTATTAAATGCACTTAAAATTAGAAAATAATTTTCAACTTCTTTAAATGAAAGCATTATGTTTATCACTCGAATAGAAGAAGAATTTAGGTCTTCTTTTGTAGTTCTCTCTTTGTCACCGTAAAGTTAAAATTGTTAAAAAAGGGATTTAGCGAGGGTGAAAATTTTTATTTTGCGCCCACCGCGTTTATTATGGTATAAAAAAGATAAAAAATAATTTTCTACTCTTAAGTGCATTTAATAAAAGCTTGTTCTTTAAAAGTTTTTTTTTTAACAAAAAATTATTTTTTAATAATTAGATTTGTACCCTAAATCGTCCATTTTGAATCCGCCATATGGAAATTATCAAATCTGATCAAAAATTCATATCCCCTTCCCGAAAGAACCCTGTGTAACAATTTTGATTTAAATCGAACAAACTAAATATTTTCCCCCCTCCCCTTCCCTCATTTGAGAGAAGTGTGTACATAATATTACCATATTATTTTATTGTCACCGGAACTATAAACACATACAATACCTTTAATTTTTAAATTTGTAACCTTAGTCGTCCATTTTGAATCCGCCATATTGAAATTTTTAAATATGATCAAAAATTCATAATCCACCTCCTTAACAACCCCTGTATGCCAATTTTGATTAAAATCGAACAAACTAAATAATTTTCCCCTTCTCCTTTCCTCTTTAGAGAGAGGTGGGTATCTGAGAATACCATATTATTGTATTTTCACCGGAACTATAAACGAATACCAAATTTGAACACAATCGGGTGTAGATAAGTCATTTAAATTTATTTTGCAAAACATGACCGAAAATCGTCCATATTGAATCCGCCATATTGAATTTTGACAATTTGATCAAAAATTCAATCAATCAAAAATTTTGGTTCAAATCGGACAAACTTAGGTATTTTCCCCCTCCACTCCCCTAGTAGAGGGGAAGGGTGCCTAAGTATGACATATTATTGTATTGTCACCGGAACTATAAACGCATGCCAAATTTGAAGGCAATCGGATGTGTATAAGTTAGTTAAAATTGGTTAGCAAAAGATGACCAAAAATTATCCATCTTGAATCCGCCATAAAGAATTTTCAAAATCTGATTAGAAATTGCTCCATCCCGAATTGCCCCAACACACTAAATTTTAACGAAATCGGGCGTACTTCAACTGTACCCCCTCCTCCCCCTTCGAGTGGGGGGAGCTGTCAATGTCGTCACACTATATTCTTGTTTTGTCATTACAAGTTTATAAGCATGCCAAATTTGAAGCCGATCGGATGTCGGGAAGTTGGTCACAATTAAGTTGCAAGATTCTACCCGAACAAACATATCTACATAGTTATTACATATTTACATACATAGCAAGTTAAATAATAGTTTGTAAAAAGCTGATGGCAGGATAGATTGTTGTCATGAAATGTCATTAAAAGTACAGTTAACAATCTTTTCTAAACAAGATTTTAGACACAAATCAAAATTTTCTTAAAATTGTGGCACTCTCCAACATAGAGCACAAAGCAATAATGCATGGTATTGCAAATGAATGCTTTAGGGGAAAAAAAGGTTTGACTTAGTTGGTTTATTTGGTTTAATGAAGGACGTATAATCCGCAAGAGAAAGCGATTTTATTTTAAACCGTCCACTTGATATCTCCGAGGTTTCTCTTAGTTGGCTAACTTTCACTTAAAGAATGTCAGGATTCAGTAAAAAAATGATTATCACCATTCGTCATAAAAAAAATTGCGATCGATTAAACCTTTCCTTTAGTAAAACGATTAGCCTCGCTTTTTTGTGGATACAATAACAGAATGTAATTTTCTTCAAATTGCACTGCTATCATGGATCCGGCGGAACATTTCCTAAATTACCCTAATAGCACAAAAATATTCCCCGAACAATCGCTGAATGTTCAGCTAGCAAATCCTCTAAGCATACCAGGGATGTTTAGGCAATATTCTGTGTCCGCAGTTTTGATATTCTTAGAACATCCTGGTAGAATATTCATAGAATATTTTTGCAGGATTTTCATAGCACATTTATGAGGTTGCAAAAATGTGTTCTCTCACAAAACACCCTAAAGAAAAATAAAAAAAAAAGTCATTTAAACAGCGATGGGATTCGAATCCTCAACCTTCTGGCAACCATATAACACTTTTCCAACGACTTAACCTTTTGTGCTACGGAGGCTTATGGGAGAAGTTATATATTAGCGGGGTATAACCTTTTGTTTTCTGTTAGAAGAGCACCGTGGATGACTCCTGAACGGATCAACAGATTTTCATAATTCTTTTTTTATGGGATAAAAATATTACCCCCCTCCCCGAATCCTGTCAAACTGTAGTGGGAGGGGATTATGTTATTAGTTCTATGCAGGATAACTCGATTTTCATATTTATTTTTTTATTGGAAATAAATTTAATATTAGCCTACCCCAACAAGCTTTTTGAACAAAATAAAAAATTAAATTTTGCTACGTAAGCATGGTCGTAGATAGAAAAATATTATGTCCTTTCATGGCATGATTTGATGATATTTTTTTAGGCCAACAAAATGGTTTTTTCTTGTAACTAAAAATAGAGTATTTTTTATATATCCAGAAAAAAATCTTTACCGCAGCTGTTAGAATAAAAAAACGTTACAATATTGTATGGTATTTTTAGGACTTTGGTAGAACATTGGTAGATTATCCTGCATATAATATACGCTGAATGTTCTATCCAAGATATCCAGGTATTGCATTTTCAATGTACTGTCAATATCCAAAAGGAAGGGCATTTTCCAGACAGAACATTCCTGGAATATAATGTTCGCTGAATGTACTAGGTAGGATATTCTGAGAATGTCTTTTAAATGTGCTGTTCATGTGCTAACTTGAAAGTTATTCAGAGCACGTTTTTGGAACATCCTACGACTATACTGTGAATGTGCCAGAACATTCAGAACTTCACAGCACCTTACTGGGATATCCCTGGAATATCCTGTGCTATTAGGGATAAAGCGTTTCCAAGTTATCTAACTTTTAAACCAAACTTTTGTGGCACAGCATTTTGAACAATATTAACAGTAGGTCATATTAAACTTCGTGATTTTTTGACCGATTTAAGCAAAACTTTTTTACACTATATAGCGTATTTTAAAATTGTGTTGTGCTCCCAAGGAACAATTTGGCGGAGATTTTTTGAGTTGTGTTGACGTTGCCTACGACTAGAGTCGCGTGCCACGTTTTCACACCGTTGCCGAAACGACTACGATGGAAGTGCCATCTGAATAATATTTTTATTAATATAATTAATTTTAAATCAGGACTTCCACGTCTACAACCGCAAATTCTAAAATACGTAGGCTAGGTAACTTACAGTTGATTTATAATAGTAAAGTGGCTTTTTAAATTTTCCGATCCACTAAATTTACTAACGAACCTTAGTCAAAAATGGATATTTTAGCTTTAAAAAATAAGCCTTTTGAATTTTTTTTTGCTAAATTATTTTTTTCATTAAATACTAAAAATTTAAAAAATGCTTTAAACCTATTTCAAACCAGTAGAAGCTGTGGTGTAATCTACTTTATTTTAATACTCTGTGATTTTTAATTATGTGTCTCTACCCTATGGTTTGTATCTGTGGTCATGATAGACAGTGATGTACAATAGGATGTCACTACGTTTGGAAGTCGTTTGTTAAAAATGTATTTTCAAAAAGTCTCTATTTTATTAAAGTTGAATACATAACAGAGTTTGGCAACGAGGATGGGATTAAAATGCTCAATTTTACCAATTAAAGACATTCTCTTGGACTTTTATGACTAAAGACTTTAACTTACAGACTGTTTTTGGACTCGACTGTGACAGACTTAACTAATGACTTCTAGACATCACTTCAGATTTTCGGCACGTAGGTGGATCTTTTTTTTATTCCCAAGGAGTCAGATGCACAGGCATATATTGAACGTTTAGAACAGCTATTTAAAGTCAACAGCATTACCACTGATGAAAAAAAAGTTCTACTTTTTTTTAACTTTAATTGGTGGACAAATACTAATGGTGCTATTGAGAAATTTATAAGTTTGTCGGAAATTTGTCAAACATCTCAAAATTTTTCAAATAGCAGTACGTTACTATCTTGGCCAACACCGTTAAATAAATTTTACCGGGTTAACATTGATTTTTTTCACAAATATGACAATCCTTTTTTGGTCTTGGTAGATGATAAATCAAAATGGTTAGATGTGAAATTGATGGAACATGGCACTAATGCTAAAGAAACCATTTTAAAATTAAAAGAAATTTTTTCTGTTTTTGGATTGCCTGTGGAATTGGTCTCAGACAATGGACCGTCTTTTAATTCACATGAATTTGTTGCCTTTTGTCAGGAAAATGGAATAAAACCGTTAAAATCTCCACCATACCATCCACAGAGCAATGGTTTTGCTGAAAGAAGTGTACAAACCAATAAAAAGAGTCTGGAAAAAGCTTTATTTTTTTCAAAAAAAGAGGGAAATAAGTCAATATGCTATAAAAACCAGGATTTATAATTTCCTTTTCACTCACAGAAACACACCGTCCACGTCTACTGGTGTTTCTTCGTCAGAAAACATTTTTAAAATAAGACCAAGAACTCGATTCGATCTTCTCAAGCCTTCTTTAAATAAAAAAACACTGATTTTGACTCAACCTCGGATAGTCTTAGAAAAACTAAATTATATTCTTTAAATCAATCTGTTTAAAAAAAAAAAATCAACTAAAAGTTTGGCAAAAATGAAAAATTGCAAAAGTCATCAGTCATTGTACTTATTTAGTTCAGGTTAATCATAATATAAAGTTTGTTCATGCTAATGATATACGAATGTGTCCAGAAAGTTTTTCCAGTAATAACTCTGGTACACAAGTGACTTTACCGAATAAAGATTTGCCTAAAGATGTACCACAGCCTGATCTTGATGGTCCTATAAAAAGTAGTACACCTTTAGTGGCTAGTTCGAATACTATGTCTACAATACCTAGTAAGAGCATGGAAGCACCAGTAACTGAGCAGGTTATTAAGGACTCACCAAAAATTATGACAGATAGTAATCCACCAAGCATTGTTCAATCTGGAACTCCCAAGCTCTCTGTAAGTACTCGTTCAGGTAGAACTGTTAAGGCTCCAAAAAGATTAGACTTGTAAGTATTTTTTATTTTTAAGTAGGTGTCTCTACCCTATGGTTTGTATCTGTCAGGATTGACAGTGATGTACAATGGGATGTTAATGCGCTTGGAAGTCGTTTATTTAAAATGTATTTTCAAAAAGTCTCTATTTTATTAAAGTTGATTACATAACAGTAGCCAGTCTAAATGATACTTAAAAATTACTAAAACTAACTAAAAAATCATCAAAATTCAGAAAAAAAACAAGATGTTGTTAACGATTTACACAAAGGGCATAGCGGTGCAAATCAGGAAAAAAAACATTATGGCGGAAATAATCATATCTTGGTTTACTGAAAACCTAACCGTTTTGTGACTAAGGAGGTGCCCTCTATAGTTGTCAGATACAGTTATGCCACTCGGCCACAATTGTCTCGTAAAGAGAAATGTTCAAAGAACGTAAATTAATTAACTCCAGCTAATTATCAACGTTTTGGTGTCGTTGATCCGTCGTTCGTTGCGGTCGTTGAAAACTTCACAATATTCCAGTAAAAATAAACATTGTTAGAGGGTTGCAAAATTGACCTTAGTTAATAGCAACGGTCTGTCGTAGTTTTTCGTCCATAATAGCGAGCGTTGCACGAATGACTAGTTTCTGTAATTTATGCAACGTTAATTTCAGTTTATTTCTTAGTAAACTCCTTGTATCTTTTTAAAGAACACGCTATATAAAAGAAAAAGATACATAGTTTGTTACAAATTGTGGAAATTTATTGGGTTTTTGTCAGTGAATTAGAGCCCTGAAGACGAATTTAAATAAATCGAAACGTTGGTAATTTTAAAGAAAGTTTTACTTTAACTCACCGACCCAAACTCAACCAATTTCCAAAATTTATAGCAATTATTTTTACTTGGGTTCTCCGCTAGCGCCCTCTAACAGTTACTCGGCAAAATGAAATTTATGATTCCCTTCTTTCCGCAAGGTAATTGGGGGGCACCAGTTGCCTGATTAGGGTTTACATCGAGTGAAACTGCAACGAATTATTTTCTCTTTCACTTATCAGTTACCCCCATTTTAAGGATTCTTTATCTACGATATAACGCTGTCTTATGTTCTCGCTTATTCTTGAAACAAAGTTTTGTCACCCTGTGTATTTCTAAAAGCTCGCTACCTTTTCAAAGAAACTAAAAACAGTAAGCGTGTCGCGTCCTATGTGCCTAAGTCAAACTTATACGTTTTTGAGCACGGCCTCCTGAGACCAAAAGTTATTACCGTGCGCCTGCACAAGCAATGTTAAAATATATGACAGGAATTTAAAACGTTTTTGGTAAAACGTTTGTACACGGAAAAAAATACCTGTGTAATATTAATTTGTGTAACTAAATATTACACAATTTTTTATAACTTATATAGAAGTGTGTGAAAAATATATTATAAAATGTAATTGTGCTATGCAGTTTTGTGACCAGTTATAATTTATGTAAAAAAATTCAGAAATTTTTTTCCGTGTACTTTTTCATTATACTGTTAAATATTTCGACGTACCGAGGGATAGTACTTTATCATTTAACAATCACTTTGAATTATACCAAAAAAATTATATTTTTCTCTAGAATATCCAAGCACTTATCAGCAAAACTATTAAGTTGTTAATTAACAAATTAAAGGTGTTACAAAATCGTGCAATCCATGCTATTTTAAAATGTAATTGGTATACATCAATTGCACGACTAGTCTTGAATCGTTTTCGCTATTGTAAAATTAAAAGCAACCAATTCTAAAAAAAATTACCAGACACCGCCACGCCAACGATTTTAACAGCTGGTGGAAGTAATCAACGCAAGATTATGTCCGCTTTTGTTTGCGAAATGCTTCTTTCCTTTAAACAAGGATAATTTTTCGTAATTCTCGGACATGCCGCTTTTTCACATAGGCACCCATAATGATAAAGGCTGATCTACATAAAATATAGTGAATTCTGATAAATTTGACGCAATTTGCCCTATTTAACATAAGAAAACGATTAAAATAAATAAAAGTAGTAATTCTTTTAATCAGCTTAAATTCAGTGAGTGCTTTCAGCTGAGTCAGCTTTCACCAGTCGATGGACTAGCTGTTTTTGACAGAACCAGCACATAAGCAGCTGATAAAGAAGGGTTATATTAAATCCATCCAACGACCGTCATCGGTTTTTAAAGCCAAGAGAACTCTGGCTGCTTGTTGGCATCTGCAGTCGCTTCCAGCGGAATTTTTCGAGAACGCGCTTGCTGGGCAGCGATTGCTCAAGTGCTGAGTTTAAAAACTCACCCGCAAAAAAAACATTCGCGTTGTCCAACGCAACGTTGTGGAAAAAAACGCAACTATAGTTATTTTTTAATTGACATTATATTTAGACATTATATAGTTATTTCCCCCCCCCCTGTTTTGTTTTTTTTTAACCGTTTTAACTTTTAATTAATTTCTCAAATTCATTCGTAACTTCATAAATATCAAGATGGATTTAAATTTGATCTAATCCCCTTCCTAGATTTCAACTTATGGGAATTACATTTTGCTTTGCTTTACTTTTGTTTCAAACTTTCTGAACATTGAAAAATCAAAATAAATATACCGTTTTTAAATTTAAATAATTTCTCAAATCCATTCATAACTTCACAAATATTAAGATAGTTTTAA
Source organism: Oxystoma pomonae (assembly GCA_963921995.1). NCBI lineage: Eukaryota > Metazoa > Arthropoda > Insecta > Coleoptera > Brentidae > Oxystoma > Oxystoma pomonae. Next base: position 78,034,631 of record OY998169.1, on the reverse strand, counting down.
ATTCAACCCAACCTGCTTCCTAGATATTAACCTATAGGAATTACATTTTGCTTTTTTTCCAAATTTTGTTCACTATCTAGAAATTTATATAAACGTAAGTTTCATTTTTATTAAGGTAAAGGTAGCACGTTTTCTCACTTGAACTATCATGACTGCGCCGGATAGAGCACAGTAGTAGCTTACTTCACGCCTAAGGGCTGTTTCCATCGGGGTGGTCGGTTCGGCACCCGGATGTTCTATCCTTGTCACTCTTGCGTGAGGGTAGAGTGTACCATCCTGGGGTGGTGCGGCCCGTCCTGGTGGGAACGACTACGGGGGTTTAAGTTGTTGGTTTGTGGGGCCCGCCCACGATGGGACCATGTTTTCTAAGACTCTGGGGTTTTCTTTTCGTATACAATGGTTGATTAACAAATTTCTGAACCATAGTGGTCTCATCGTGTGCGGGGTACACATGCGACAGGACTTCCCTCACCACCTTTTCGGTATTGCTCCCCAACGGTTATTTAATTTATAGTTAAGGTTATTTATAGGATACGAAGGGGCTACTCGATGAATTTTTCATGATGTAAACGAGGTGTGTGTTATTTTGAATTTAAATTTTCTTATTTTTAAAGAAAGGTTTTAACTTTTATCTGAAATATTGTACTGTGTAGTTTACAGAGTTCGCAAAGTAATAGTGGCCTTAGGATGGAGATGCTCATGGGGTCCTGACATTTGGATACAGTTTCCATCTATAACATTCTTACATACAACTATTTTCAAAAAAAAATTTACCTTCCCTGACCTCTGGACGCAACACGTGCAATTTAAAGATTAAATTAATGAACTTGTTATAATTAAAAAATGCGACGCCTTTTATATATATTATACATTATATATTATATATTATATATTATATATTATATATTATATATTATATATTATATATTATATATTATATATTATATATTATATATTATATATTATATATTATATATTATATATTATATATTATATATTATATATTATATATTATATATTATATATTATATATTATATATTATATATTATATATTATATATTATATATTATATATTATATATTATATATTATATATTATATATTATATATTATATATTATATATTATATATTATATATTATATATTATATGTTATATATTATATATTTTATATTATATATTATATAGTATATATTACTTATTATATATTTTTTTGATGTTTTACGCTTTGTTCTAGGACTACCAATTTAAATAAATATATCATTTATTGGTTTGCACATTCAATAATATGTAATAAAAAAGTTATTGACCTATTAATAATATGTAAAAATACACTGAACTAATAAAAAAGTACATTAAACCGATGAAATTAAGTAATAAAATTAATGTTGCCTCTGCAGCGGATCGGAATTTTTTTCTTTCAGTGTAGTAGGGGAGAGAGGGATAAGATGGGGTACCACATAATATATCCGCCCGTTCTTGGCACATTTGTAAGCAAAAAATACATAAATTGATCCCTTGAAATGCTAGTCCGTACTTCTGAAACTTTAAACTTAATATAGGATTGACGGCGCCGACTTAAGAAATTTTTAGAGGGATATTTTGACGTTTTATATCTGTGCTAATTATTCTAGTTGAAAAAGTATACTAAAATTTAAAAAAAAAAAAATATTCAATCAAAACCATAAATCGAAGCAAAACTGATTCATCAAGTGTCTGATTATGAAGATGAAAGCACTAGTGATTGTTTTTACTGCGACTATTTATAGTACCGATTCTCAGAAGGTTGGGTTCAGTGCATCAAATGTTAGAGACTCCATTGCTCATGGTCCGAGGAAGAGGAGGAAGATGATAGATTTACTTACCTGACAAAATGTCCTCCTTCCTCACTAGTGAGCAAGAAGGTGTAAAGCGTACTTTTTCACGAATATATGTTTTTGTTTCTTATATTTGAAGTGTTTTTTTCTTATATAAAAAAGTTTATAATGCAAGGTTTTTTTTTTTACTTTCAAAACATATCATCCCCGTCTTGCCCCGCTCTTGCCTCTCAATTTCAGTCCTCTGCATTTTCTAAAAAACCTATAGATAAACACAAATTTTCGTAATCAGGATTTTCATACATTTCCCTTTATTTTTTTTGAAGACAAATTGGGACAAGTTCAACGTTCCCTGACGGGGCTCTGGTTTACTTAGAAACTTCCCGCGAGACAAATGAAACTACTTACGCGAAGTGCGGGTAAAGGATTAAGCAATATGCTCAATGTTTGGAATAACGGATGACTCTATGTTTTCTATTTTATTAGTACAAGGTACATAAGGGTGTCTTATTTGTCTAATTAATAATGTAGCTATTTTACCAATACGTAATTTAAATAATATATCTGTAAAGTTGTCAGTGTTTAGTAAGAGATAAAAAATTAAAGTATAGGAGGATTCAACGACCAATCAATTTTTTCGATTTTTGTATCTTAAAAACCATACAACTATGCGACTATTATGATTAGTGTCCTTAGTTTCAGTGTTTGAAATTCGTGGCTGATTTATAAATGTTTTGCGATTAAGAATTTGTTTCATGAAAATAAATAATATCTATGTTGCTGTAGAAAAAGCTAGTATTTTGACATGCTATGGTAAATCTTACATTTTACCAGGGATAACTGTAGCAATGTTTTATTTTTGTATGTTCTCTGCGCAACGCTTTGTTTGCTAGGATTTTCCAAATTAGTAAAATGATGGAATTCGTTCATAATAGGGAAAACATTGTAAGAAACGTTGCTAATTTTACGTTAATATTTAATCTTGTATTTAACAAGAAATGTAATCGATAAAGTAATAAATGTCAGTGTCGAAACAAATTTGCTTCTTTACAGTTACATGGTATTACACAATACTGGAAGTTTATTAAAAATAAAATAGATTTGGTACTTTATTGAAACATGACAAAGTACAATATTGTAAGTGTAATAATCATTTGAAACAAGTCTAGTTCAGAAAAAAAGTAGCAGTATTGTGTTAGTTAATGTCAACTTTAAAATAAACTTGGTTGCTTATTGGGAAATGAGCAAATACAATTGTAGGTTTTATGCAAAAATTCCAAAATTAATGAAACTTTTAACCCAAATATCGCGAAAATTTTTAAAAAGGTAAGCAAAAAAGGTTACTTTTTTATATCATATAATAACTTCTTTTCTAACCTTATAACTTCTCACAAAAGGGAAAATAAGTTTAAATTTATATGTATTCGCAGTAATGTACCATCATTATATGATTTGATTTTTTTACGGTTCGACTAAATTATATATTTTCAGTTTTTTTTTAAATTTCGCTAAATTTTGATTCGATCGAATTGTGATTCCATATTTGTAGGATATATTTTTTTTATTGCAACTGAAACTTTTTATATGTATTTTATTTTTTAAAAACAATTATTTAAATTAATAATAAAAAAAAACCAAGTCCCTATTTTCTGTAAAAAATCGTACCAATGACCGAAATGGCCTAGTGGTCTAAAGGCGCAATTACACAGACGAACATGCTCAAATAAAAGCTCGTGCAAAATATCTAACATTTTTTGCGTGAACATTTTTGTGAGCTTTTCTTTGAACATTTTGTTCGGGTAAATTTTTGAGCAAGTTATTGCTATCTATTTTGGAAAAATATTTTTAAAGATGAGAATAAATATAATTTTACATCATTGATCAGTGATCTCAATTCTTTAAAAAAATGGAACACCAACTTTTATTTTAAACTTTTGTGAAAAAAAGGCGACGGCAAGCGAAACATTATTATTGGCTATCAGTTTCATCATATGCAATGTTAAAATAGTTAATGATGGAGGTAATAACATTTAATTCTTTTCTTTAACTTTTTTGGTTTTCTTTCATTATAAAAAGGAAACGGAAATGTCTTCGAAGTAATTACTTTTTAAAGTGCAGGTGGATATTTTTAGAGAACTGTTCTGGAGAGTAGTTAGTTGTTCCCTGGGGGGGGGATAGGGAGGTTTAGACAGTCGGAACGCAGCGCTGTCAAACACTGCTGTAATTTTATGTGTCAATGTTCATTTGACCAAAACTCCCTCTCACTAGTCTACGGTTTTTACCTTCTCCTAACCCAGCAACAGCAATAAATAAGTGCCAATTTTTATTTTTTTTGATTCTCGTTTTTTTTACAACCCGAAAAAAGTTACAAGTATACTGGCATATCCCCTATAAAAATCAGATCAATCGAAGTTGCTTATGAGGTAAAACGTGAATTTCGACATCAAATCGTTTTTCCGTCGGAAAGCACTTAATTAGAAATACCTTGTTTTAAAACTTTTTAAGTCTTTCTATTTTCAGTTAAGTTCAATGAATTCCCATAAAACTATAAAATTTAAATTTGTAAGAAATTTTTATTACCAACATTTCTTCAAACAAATTTTGCTCAACATTCTCTCCAAAATTTACGTGTTTTTTTTGTACGCGATTTTGCTCGAACATTTCTTTGAACATTTTGCTCAAGAGGCTCGTGTAAATGTTTGTCGGCATTTCAACATCAAAGGAAAGTTTGTCTGTGTAAATGCGCCTTAAGGCGTTGAAACCATTGTGTATTATCGTTAGAGTAGGGTTTCGAGTCCGGTCAGCGTATATTGTTTTATTATTCTTTTTAATTGTTTAATATGTAACCACAAAGATCAGAGATTTTAAAGCACAAAAATATATTTTTTTCTGTTGTTTGAATCAATATTTAACAAGTCAGAGGTAAATTTAAAAAAATAATTTTACCTAGCCATCTAACATTAAATGTTATATGCAAGTTAAAGGACAATTGATGTACTGGTAATGTAATATCGTCGTTATGGTTACAAGTTGGGTTGCATAACAGGTTACAAAAATACATTGAGGTGAAATAAATGTAACAAGTTTTTGCTTAGTGGTGGTGCCAGGGCTTCGTTCTATTCGGAACATACTACTGCTTTGTACTAGCAGAGATGATTCAATCGAAATGTAGTAAAGTCAGGTTTATTGGCTTTCGCGCAAGCATATACCTATTGTTCTAGTTTCTCTCTTATTTATCTTTGTTTCAACCTCTATTATCTCGTTTGGTTAATAACACTGTTCTTCATATATGGCCATAAGGCAGTCGATCGTTGCTGTTTAAAAGAAAGAATTCGGTGTTTTTTTACTTTTTATTCTGGATTTTCTTTGAAAAAATCCCTCCGATGGTATCGCTCCTCTTTCATTGTCTGATGTTCTCCATAAACAAAGCATGTTTTTTTTAAGTAAATTTTTTCAAATTTTTAATGGTGAAAAATACGAGCAGCATAAGTGAACACAAAGAATCAAATCAAATAAACAACAAAATGACGGCTGACGATTGAAGACGTATAACGTAGACCGCGAAGTAGGAACCCTCGGATCGATGAATTTTCGCGCATGTGCAAAAGGCCGGACAAATTATTTTGTTTTGGTATTTCCATAGCTGGCTGGATTACATGTTGCCTACAAGTTTAGCCTGAATAAGGCGCATATTTAAGTTAAATCTGCGGAAAGTGCATCTTCGAATCAGAAATAAGGGCTCAGGACACTTTCTCGTATTATCACTGTCGACTGTCAAATAAATATTACTGGAATTACTTTATTCATTTGTTTAAAAATTTTATAAAAAAACTTGCTTAGAAACCAGATGAATAGAATATAGAACAAAGTCTGTGCTTACGAATTTGCCTGTTGAATTTGTCAAGCAAGCTTGAAGTTTGCGTAGCAATATAATAGACTCTCATAGTTTGGGGAACTTAATTTAATATTAGTACGAAATACAAAGAATTTTAGCTCTCTTAAAAGGGCAAATGCTGAAACTGCACAAAGCAGGTTTAAAACAGTTTTAATGGATAAATAGTGGTTCGTTTTAGAAAAATATGTTTGTAGTAATAGTTTTAGTGTACTGCTGCCCCAACCAAAAATTGTTACAAGCTATAATATTTTATGATGGGCGGACTGACGTCATTTTTTTGGATCTTTATTTGATACATTGTTTTAAACAGCGACAATATATATGTAAAAATAGTTATTTACCTAACAAGTGCGGAAAGTTATACTTTTCCGCACGCACCGGCATCAGCGGAGTTCGGGCAAGCCGTAAGTGCGGAAAATACTTTGCGCACGAGTTAGGTACTACATATTTTGTCATTATTTTAGTTAAACCTAGCAACTAAAAAATAGTCATGACTACGAATATTATGTTTTATTCAAAACTTAACTTTAACAAGCTTAAAAAATTAATTTTTATGATAATTATTAATCACGATAACATTGAAAGTACCACTGCTCATGTTGCTTAATGCCAACGTCGACTTGAAGTCTTCCTGATTCATCACTGACTTTCCGCACGGAAATGAGTGTGAGAAAAGCGTTTTTCCGCACGCCCGTAGGAAAAAGTCATTTCGTTGATTGTTTAAACTGTTAGTTCAAACTGACAACAACAAATTATTTGACATGCGAACTGTTGACAACAAAGAAATACGTTTTTAGAGGCAAAAATGACGTCAGCCCGCTCATCAAAATATTGGACTATAGTAGTTTACATAATAAACATGTTATGATGGTCAATAAACGCGAAGGCGAAGTTTGAGATGCAAGCCGCAGGCGAGTGTTTTAATTTATCTGAGCTTGTAATGACCATAACATGCAAGTTAGTGTAATATACTTTACACACGACCAATAAAAAACTCATCATAAGTATCAGAATATATTAAAAATAGCAAACGTGAACAGTTTTACGTCCACAACCTTCATAACCTGAAGTCTCAATGACGTTCTATCCCAAACGTCAAAATAAATAAGGTCACTAAGAGAGTTTTCATATATCTTTTTAAATTAATTAATTTTTCTTCCTAAAAATGCATAATATGTTAACTTAATAATTATACCGGATTTATTTACGTTTAGTAAATATTTATTATTTTAAAAATATAGAAAAGTAATTCACATTTTTGCGTCACTAAGTGCTATTACAAAATAAAGTTTCGTCGCTTGTCACGACATCTTTTGGTTTACGTCTAAGCTTTATTATTATCCTAGGACCGTAAATAAGCCATTAAAATTCTGTTAAAATGGTTGTAAAATTAGTATTATTCGTTGGTCGTAGGTAAAATAATTTTATTTACTTACGACCAACCCATAACACCAATTTAACGAGCGTCGCAACACGACTGTAATGGACCATTTACGCTCCTAGGATAATAGTGAAGCTTAGACGTAAACCACAAGATGGCGTGACAAGCGATCAAACTTTTTTTTTAAGAAAAAAAACCTTGTTCTTAAAAAGATATATAAAAAGTCCCTTAATAGCCTTATTTTTTTTGACGTTTTAGATAGAACGTCATTGAAATTTTCAGGTTATGAAGGTTGTTGACTTAAGAGTGTTCGCGTTTAATATTTTTAGTAATTTCTGATATTTACAATGACATTTTTATTGGTCGTAGGTAAAGTATAGTACACTAACGCGCATGTTATGGTCATTACAGCTCAGATAAATTAAGACGCGAGCCGCTTCGCGTTTAATGACCATCAATATGCTTGTTATGTAAACTAACTATTACAGCTTTCGGCCAAGACACTCTAAGTTAGTAAACCTTTTTACCAATGAAGCATAATTATTAAAAATACACTTGGAAGAAAACTTTTTTCATTTCGCTGGGATAGAATGTTTTTGCTGGAGAAGAAAAAAAAGGTTTTAGTATTTAGTTTCTCGCACTCGTTCGACTTACCGACAAAAAGCAATTACTTCTTTTCTTTAACTGACCCAAAAACGTTTTCCAGAGATTTTCTAACCTAAATAAAGGTAAAAGAAGTGGCTTTACTTTTTTTTAGCTTCGCACATTTTTATAAAAAGGATAGCCTATATAATGATTTAAGAGTATTGCTATGGCCACCTTAAAGAATGGAATATACATACAGGGTGTTTCACAACTTATGTAAACTGGTCGGTGTTTGAAATGAAGATTGATTTCGCTTAAATTTGTCCAAAAGTTTTCCCAAAGAAAATAACCAACGCCTTTGACTGTACATTGTATATATGTCATTAAAAATTAACTCTGCGTTTGGGAGTTCCATTGTCTATATTTTATTTATACACGACATTTCGAGCAGTACAATCCCTAATCGCCTTCAGGTGCAAACTATAATCAATTCCTAAGGCTACGTACTTATATATTATGGGAAATCAGTCAACCGTGAAGCTTTAGAAGTTGGTTCCGCCCAGGGAGGGGCTTCCATATATATGGAATTTTAGCACTTGGTTTACTGAAAATACCCTGATTCAGCCCAATAAAGGTAGCTTCAAGGAATTTTCGTTTCTTTCAGTGTGACTCCCTGTGCAAAGCCTTTGCTTCTGTCCACTTCACTCGGTGTTGTTTTGACCATGCATGTTCGGCGATTCTTGATTTCGTTGTTTCACCTCTTTGGGTATTCGTTTGATGTTCCTTAAGCCTAACAGATAGCGGTCTTTTTGTTTCACCTATGTATGATTTACCACACTCACAAGGAACTTGGTAAATGCATTCCTTATTTTTTTTGTTCTTCGGTTTTGTTTTACTAAGAAGGCTTCAAATTGTATTACTAGATTTAAAAGATGTTTTAATATTAAAGATGTTCGCTACTCTTCGAATTTTCTCTGATACTCCTTTAACGTATGGAATTATAAGTAATGCATTTGCCTGGTTTTGGTCTTGTAATCTCTGTCCTGTTTGTTGAAATTTAGAAATAGTATCTGTTATAAGTTCAAGGTTGTAATCATTCTGCTGCCAATCGTTCTTAATATTCCTTATTTCGATTTCAAAGTCATGATAATTGCTACAAATTTGCACGTCTTTGTTATACAAAGTTCTTATTATGCGTCGTTTGGTTGTAGCAGAATGATTTGAACCTTGATTTAAATATTGTCCTGTGTGGATGGGATTACGATACACTGTTGTTCTGAAACCGCTTTCTACTCGTTTGACAAGTACATCAAGAATTTGACAATTTTGCTCCAACTCCATTATGAATCTAATGGTGTGTCTTATGTTATTTAGGCGGTGAAGAAATTCTGAAAGTTTTTGGTCATTCCCGGTCCAGACAATAAAAGTATTATCAACATATCTCAGCCAGAGCTTAGGTTTATATGTTGCGGTATTAACCGCGTGTGATTCGAACCACTCCCTGTAAATATTGGCCACCACCGGCGAAAGTGATAAACCCATCAGCAGATCGTCATCTTGAGCATAAAAACTATCTTTCACTTGAAAATAAGAGTTATGTAAACAGCACTCCAACACCTCCATCACTCTCTCCAGTGGTAAGCTGGTACGTTATGAACGGAGGGATTCATCAATCAGTCTCTGTCTAATAGTATCTAGCGATTCCTTTATCGGGACATTGGTGTATAGACTTTCGACATCAAAACTGACAAATCTATTCTCGGGTCCTAAAAAAGATTTGAAAATATTAACAAAATGGATGAAATTTTCATCAGACGAATACTCAAAGTGGTAAAACAATGAAATCAGGAATCGCTGAACATGCATGTTCATAACAACACCGAGTGAAGTGGACTGAAGCAAAGGCTTTGCACAGGGAGTCACACTGGAAGAAACGAAAATTCCTTGAAGCTGCATTTATTGAGCAGAATCAAGGTATTTTCAGTAAACTAAGTGTTAAAATTCCAAATATTTGAAAGCCCCCCTTGGGCGGAGCAAACTTCTTAAACTCTTTTTCCATTTTCATAGTATATAAGTACGTAGCCTTAGGAATTGATTTGATTTAATTTTAAACACGTCATTTTCTCAAACTTTCATACAGAGGTATGTCATTATTTTACCTTTTTATTTAGTTTTGAAAATATTCAACGATTTGTCGCTTCATATGTATCATACTTCAACGAATCAGTTTCATACTCTTAGTGGTACAGTCATGTCTTGGAAAAATGTTCCGTAATTAAAACATTTTTTTAGAGGCTAAAAGTTTTTGACGTAAGCTGTTATACACCCTGTATATATAATTTAACAAAAACAATTAAATAACACGATAGGTATACAAGTTTCGGTCGGCCGCCATTCAGTTGCAAATAACTTTAATTTTTTTGTGCCATTTTTAAATGACAATTGTATTGATTTTTTAAATCAGGACAATGGTGAATGTGCTAAGACTTACAGAAAAATAAAAAAAATTGTAACAAAATCAATGAATAGCGAGCTTTCCCTCAAAAAGGTAATGGTAACCGTAGATGCGGATTTCGTACTTGTGGTGCTCATCAGTACGGTGCTAGGAATTATTATTATTCACCCTCACTAAATCCCTTTAAAAAAAAAAATTGTTCCTGATTTAAGGGTCCCTTGACAATTCTCAGTGGTTTGTGTTTGGTTGATGATGGAAAATGGTCGGCAAATAAAAAAATATCGGAAGTTTATTTATTATTAAGACGAACGTGAAAACTTGTTTTTAATTTGCCTATTTTAGCGGCTTTCCAAAGACCTGAGATTAGGTTTATTTTACGTCCAATTCATCACAAATCTTGTACCAATATGATATGGGGGACTATTAAAATCGTGACATTTTGACTTTTCTTAATTTTATCAAAACTGAGTTACTAAGGTACCAAAACAAATTAATCGACGAAAAAAAAAGTTGTCTATCTGTCTGTCGATCTGTTCTCTCAAGAACGCCTCAAACTATTTAAAAAAAATTTGGTACAAAAGTCCTCTATCGGCTGACCGTGAACTGACTAACTTTTGGGTAGCGTGTTGAGGCATTAAAGGGGGGAAAAGGGGAATAAAATATTTAAAAAAATTGTAACTTTGGAATAAAAGCAAGTAGCAATATACGGTTTTCAGATTTAAGTTTTCATGAATATGGGCTATAAATTTTGATATAAAGTCCATAATCGTAGAAGCTTTAGTTTCCGAGTTATTTGAAAAAACGTTTGAATATATAAAAAAAAATCATAAGTTTAGAAGTAAAGCAGCGATTGATATGCGGTTTTCAGATTTTGGTTTTCATAAATATTACCCAAAAATGTTGTTCTAGAGTTCCGATTTTTCAAAGCTACAGGGTTCGACATATTTTCATTTCCTTTCATAAAATAATTAGTTGTGTAGTGGGCTGTCCGTGGTTTTTATCACCAAATTTTGTATGGTATTTTACTCGTTTTAATGGGAAAAATCTCTAACATTGGGATAAAAAAGGAAGACAAGTTTTTCATTTCTACAAAAAAATTGAGGAAATAGAAACATTTTCTCGTCTTGTGCTTATCGTTGTATATTGCTTTGGTTTTCATAAAAAATTTTGGGGCGATAAATTACAAATATAAAATATATCCCTAGACATTCCATTAAATTCATATTTAAAACGTATTAATATAAAAACATCCCGGGGCAGTAAATCTTCGGCCTCGGGGCAACTTTTTATTTCTTGAGCCGACAAGGGTGCAAACTTTTTTCTCCGAGGTCGCATTGGCGGTCATATCGGGCCACCCTCGAAGAGCTATTTTTTTCGACTTTGTAAGTAATGATGTTTTTAGAGTACCTACCCTATACTTCCTGAAAAAATACTCTAGTCCAGTCCTATTACAAGAACGTAAAACTAGGCTTTGCAGGCAGGAATAAGAAGTTAGGAATTTACCAAAAATGGCGCTTATGCGAGTGATGCAAGTTTTATGAGTTTATGCAACTGATAGAAGATTTATAAATCCTTAAGCCGATGCCATGTCTCATATTGTGTGAGTCACTGTATACAATGCGAAAAGTCGCGCAATACCCTTTTTTTCATCCTAGATTTGGAAGAAAAAAGCTATAAAATTTTTTCCATAATTTTTCAAAACTTTGTCAGAATATCCTGGAAAAACTAAACATTAAAGCTACAGTTTCTTCAAAAAAGTACAATTGGCAACGCCTTGTTCTTTAATTTTTTAATCTTTTGCCAGAGTGCACAGAGAAAACTAAACATCAGAATTAGCTGAAATTTTGCACAGGTGATCATTTTTAAATGCTTAACAAAAATATCTGAAGGATTTTTTAACATTCTCAACTACTTTTTCTTCAAAATAAAAGCTCTGGTACTGTCATTTATCCCAAAAGCCTCAAAATAATTGCCGTTTAGAGCAAACCCGATTAATAAAAAAAAATAGAAAAATACTCAAAATTTCCTCTGGATTACATTTTTCTTTTTTATATTTCCTTGCTTTAGCGAAAATAAAAACTAAGTTGCTCTTTTTCTAAAAGCCTGTGCACTCCGGAAAAGAAAACCGATCAATCAATCACACTTCATTGAATTTGAGAGGCACACACAGTTCAAGTGTTGGCCGATACACCGCAGAATTTATACGATTCCATGGTAGCTGCAGGTGTTTTGTCAACAGACTTTAAATCGGGCCGCCGTGGAACAGAACAGTATTTTTACGTTTTCTGACAGAAAACCATCCGAGGTTATTTTTATCTTTTAAAAATGTGTTTTTAAAAACATTGTTCTAAAACATATATGATGTAGCCTACTTCTTTATGATGTCTGATTTTCTAGGTACATTTGCAAATGGCAGCTCTAGTGTTTTTTTCGGAAAGCTGGGATGTAGGTTCTTTTGAATATTTTTGTAAGCTGTCTTTTTCTAAACTGAATAGACGCCACTCGTTTTTTTTTATTTCAACTATATGTGGTTTGTTTTATAAAAAAACGAGAAAAAAACAAAACTTAATTTATGTTGTTGAGTATTGAAAACAAGTTTACTGAAAACATGGTAGTAAGAATACAAAAATAAAACATCTTCTTTTTTAACAAATGGAAAAACCATTGTTTTATTTCATGAAAAATAAACCTTTAAACATTGAATAAAAAAATAAGTAGGAAGACTCACTAATTCTTTGTGTTTGTAGTTTTAAAGAAAATTTGAACACCCAAAAATAAATGCCAAATTAGCAAAGATTTCTTGTGTAACTATAAACAAACTGCCATGAAGAGGGACACCTGGATTATGGCAATAAATCAGGGTTAGGGTAAAAAAATATATGTCATTTATATCCTTGCCAAAAGGTTACATGTTCTAGTTTAATAATTTATGGGTTTATGTTTAATTTTATGTTGAAGGAAAGTTTTTAGTTTAATAATTTTATGGGTTTATGTTTAATTTAATTCAATTGAACAAAGTTTTAATTACTTAATTAAAATTAACCATGAGTTTTGACGGCAGGAGACTTCCTTGGAGACATGTTACTTTGGGGTCATATTATGACAAAAAAAATGATTTGGAAAGATCTTGCCTGGCATTGAAAATCCATGCTGCCTGTAGGGTAGCCAGAAAAGCCTTCAGTGGAGACTTGAAGTTATCTACAGGCTGATGCTTGGTAGAACTCCTGGAGCAGGCAGGCAGGGACTTTCAATAAACTGCAGTCAGAGGCTTGAAAAATCAGAGGCGTGATGTAGCCGGAAGACCCTATGTACAAAAAGTTCATTAGAAATTTTTGTCCATGTATAAAGAAATTTTGATATTTTTCTTACCTCTTACAGGGAAAATTCCCTTCACTTTTGATCACCCATTGTTACTACTTGGAAGAGACCGATGTCTATTTAACAAAACAGAAGGAAAGTAGCTAATCTTACAGATCCATTATAAATGGGAAATCGGGAAAAACTTATCCACGATGTGTCAGGTGGACCGGAAAAGTGAAAAATGAATATGACAGTCCTAACCCGAAAGTCAGCTGATTTTTAAAGGAGAAATATAGTAAGAAACAGAAAATTGGGTTCGTTCCGAATTAACTCAATTCGGTGCACTCAAGTTCAAAGCCAGATGGAGTAATTTTATTTAAAGGCTGTTTTCACGAATGATCAACACCTACTAGAAATTTATATATGAAAAATATTTATTCAAATGGCCAGAAAAATAAAAATGCTACAATGCTGGGATTACTAGGAATTCGCATAGAAACTAGTGAAATCTTGGGTTTCAAAGGAGAGATTTTAGAACCTCAAAACACACGAACACTTGAGTACTAACAAAACAGGTCATTAAAGCTCCATTTAGAGGTTGGAAAGACTCTTGCTAGTCGTTGACGCTCTTGTTTAAAATAGAATACGATTATTTCCTCTAGCGCCAGTAGCAGATTTTTAAATCTGCATGCTTTTAAGTTAACCTGTTATCGGTATCAGCTAGCTGGAGTTTCCAATTCAATTATAAATGCACCTGTAAATGCAACCTTAAACATTACACCCAGTTACTTTAATACGTAGTTGGGTAGCGTTTTTTTAGCAGGTGATTCTGCAATAAATGGTTTTCTTTTATTTTAGTATTTTACTTGGTATTTTAGCGGCGCAGAACGCGAAAAGTCAAAATAAGTAACCTAACCTCTAATTTTTGACCCGGTGCTAAAAAATCTCTGGTGTTCCACTGTGGATAAACATAAATTAAGTCTCCGCGTTGCCACGAAAAGCAAAATTTTGCAAAAAAAATATGTCGACATAGTTAAATTGATTTTCCGTACAGTGTTGCTAAAAACAATTTCCCATCTTGTATCTACGACCTTAAAACTGGCTACTGGCTACTGGCTGGGTGAACATGGGAAGATGCGATTTAGAACGCAAAATCAACCAAAAATATTAAATTAGCGGTCTTTGGCTTTTTTCTATATCAGTTACTTCCTACTACCGATTTGAAAAAATTTTTCGTTTGTCTGCGAAAATTTATTTAAAACGTTTCGGGGTTGCTCTGATATGGATATAAAGCCACCTTATATAAATTTATTTGAATCTCTCTATATATCAGTTTATTATCAATTAACATTGATGAATATAATAACATCGATTGCATGGTAATCATTCTTAAAAATATGAAAAGCTTAAAATAAATAAAATGAAAGTCCTTTGGTACTACTAAAAATGTAGCTTATGTGTTTTATTTAAAATAACTACTCCAGCTACATCCAGCGCAATAATAAAATTTAAACCAAATTTATGCCATACTGAATAGCTGTTTGTTTACTTTATTCTGTTGCGAAAAGCACACCTTTACATTTTTGAATATTTTTGGCAAAAATTGCTCAATCGTAGGATAAAGTTTTTGCAATTGAAATAGAAAATTCTTTAAAAATTTTGATCAATTATATGTTAAGAATGGAAATTCATTTTTTCTGTCAGTGTCCTTTGCTCAGAAAATGTAGATGTTCAACACGGGCACATTTTGTAAAAAAACTAAGACACGGCTCAGACCACTTTTTTGTTTTTTCCCCGAATAAGCTACACTTTTTTTCTAAGGCCACCGTTTCAAAAAAAGCACATTTTAGCCGCGAGTTGTTAACATAACTTTTATTAATACCTTTATCAAAACATCCAAGAAAAACAGGAAAATACTTTTCAAAATCTCGAACGAAGAGCACTTCTCGCAACATACCATCTTTACGTTTTCATAGCGATGTGCCATCTTTGACAGTTTGATATTTTGTCGATGTTTTTATATTATTTTTTTGTAAATACTTGGTGAAAACTGGCGGAAATGGCCTAATTTTTAGGCAAGAACAACTAGATTTTTCAATATTTCTATTTTCCTCTATTTCCCTTTAATTTTGGGTAAAAAACGGAGAGAAATCTTTTTTTGCACCCTTGACCAAAAAAGTTTTTTTGTATCGGTAACCAAAAGTCTTTAGTTATCTGCAGACAGTTACTGAAATCATGTTTTTGATGAAGGTATTAAAAAAAAGTTTTTTTTTGCATCGGTAACCAAAAAACCCATGCTTTAGTTTTCTGCAGACATGTTTTTGATGAAGGTATAAAAAAATTTTTTGCCTGCTGGGTTAGGTGCTCTAATACTTTTTGCCCTATTGCTTTCCTTAACTTTCTCTCCTGGATTATTGATTACTGGTTTCCGCAGTATGACTGAATTTTTTAAGAGGATATGATTGGAACGAGCCCAGATTCCGACAAGACGGATGAATGATTAAAAATGTTGCCGACTTTAATCGGAGGTGTATATTTTGGCGGGTTTTAAAATCAGAAAATATGGTTCCCGAGTGTAAACGGAATTTTAAAACGGCAAAGAAATGTTAACCGACATGTTAAGTTAAAATCCGTGGTTGAGTAAGCTTACAAAAGATTTAGACCACTGGATCTTTTTTGTTGGTTTTATAATCATATAACTATGAGATGTTATAATTGCCCATAGAAAATAATTGAAAAATCATCGGTAACGCTGGGCAAGGCCAAAGGTAAAGAATTTACTGACGCAGTCTACTCACGCCGAGAAGAGTTTTCGCCCAACCCAACCCAATCAACCTTTTTTTCTCTGGGAGCCGAAAAAACAATCTTACCGCCAAAACTGCAGAAATAAATGCCTGTATATTTGCTTATATAAGGATTCTGTAAGACCCTACTAGGCCGGTTATTAGTGCAAAATAGGTACCACTATATAGAGAAAATTACTTATATTGATAAACCCATTAAAACTGTATAAAAGATATGTGTAACTCTTATGTGGTATTTATAGACTAGTTTCAACACTTAAGGTGGTTCTTCTGGAAACAATTATACAGTATTTTACTTGTACTGATAGAACCTGAACTCCTAAAGTAAGAGAAGAAAGTTTTTTCTAATGTGGTTTGAATAAATTTTTAAATAACAAAATGGGGTTTTAACTACAACTGATTTTTCTTCCACAGTAGGTATATAGGCGACACCAAAAATATTTGGCAATAAATAAATATTACGCGAAATAATTTCCTATTTTGAAACACGGGCACCACAATTTTTTTGACGAACACCACTTTACTGCTAATGCCCTATCATTTAAGAAAGTTTTCACGAGCCATTGAAATATCTTTTTTTGGGGCTTAAAATACTGTCTGACTAAAAATAAAAAGTGACAAAATATACACGTTACGTTACACGAAGACTTTTTTTAAGCAATTATGCAATATTTGTGCATGGTTTATCGTGTCTATGTAGTTTTATGAATTATACCGTCATGTTATTGAGGTTTTTGTTGCCTTTGCGTTAGATTGTTATATTCATAGAAAGAAAGATGGACGTCTTGTTGTATAGAAAATATACAATAACTATACAGTAATTTTTAGTTGTAGAGATTCCCGTCCGCCTTGGTTTTCCATTATCTGCATCTTTTCCAATTTGAGTGGTTCATGTTTATACTTTTAGGTCCTTTGTTTAAGGCGGATTTATAATCTTAAACTTTCTGTTTACTGTTTCTTGTTTAAGGCTATGTGAGAAATGACGTTTAATTTCAATTGGCAGTTGACCAATTATGAGGATAACACAAAAGCAAGGAAGAATTAGAGAAGTAGCTATTTTCATCCACCGTCAACCAGTTAAATGCATTTTCGTTTTATTGAAGAGATCAGATGTGATGGTTATCACCTTTTTGCTCTTGTAATGTATCTTCATAAAGCAAAATGACTAATTATAGAAAACAGAATGAGAAATAAATTCGCAATGTCCATAGTGGAGTTAAATTTGAACAAACCGAGAGTTTTACCAACAGAAAGCTGTTGGATTTTTTGCCTTCTGGTGGATGGACTGTGTCTGAAACCAGAAGAAGAACCAGAACTAGAACTATTGGAGAAGGCGAAAAATCCAACAGTTTTCTGTTGTTTAAACTTTCTTTTTATTTTTTATAATTATAGAGCCTTTTTGATGAAAACACTAAAACACTCTTATACAATACTTTAAGAGCCTAAAGTACTTTGCAGCTATTGTGCTCTATAGTAACACCGTATAAATATTCTTACAGAGCAAAGCAGAGCTTTTAAAGGACTTTCCATGTTGTTGTTGATGGAAAAACATTATTACAGAAAGCAAAATTACAGGTAAAACCTTATAGAATCCTTTTTTTGATTTAAAATTGTTGTATTAGTGGGCCTGAAACAATCTCATACAATACTTTAAGATCCTAAAGTAGTTTGCGACAAATCTGCTCTATATAGTAACACCGTATAAATGTTCTTACAGTAAAAAGCAGAGGTTTTAAAGGATATTCCTGTAAACTGTTGCTGTAAGAACATTCTTACACCAATATAATTATCGATAAATTGCTTTTAACATCTAGATGAGTTTTTCGAAACCGTAACATAGCAAACTGGTAATCTGGTGACATTTATAAGGCATTTACATGCGAGAACTGCCCTGTAGTACATAACAATTGTTAGTTGGGGCGTGAGTCGATTGCGTCACTTAAACGCGATTTTTCGCCTTTGCCCTTCCCCAAAGTTGACTGACTCTAACACTTTCTAACTAGTTTTTCTCAACTCGAGATCATTTCTTATTGTGTTCTAAAGAAATTTGGCTTTTTCAAACTCCATCTAACATCAGGAACCGCATTTAAATCTTTCATATTCTGATCAACAGCTCTTTTAGAACAGAGTAGAATGATGAAGCTTCCCAGATTGAATATCCAGAAGTAACTAAAACAGGCTAAAGTTTTAAATAAAACAAAGGATCTACTACCCCTAAAATATTCGGTCGATTGACTGCAGAAAACTCTCGGCGCCGAAAGTCGGCTACCTTACTGCCAGACTTCATATTATTACTTGTTGCAAAAAAGGCCAAACGCAAAGCCTAATTGATTCGATAGCAAAATAGACGTTTTTCAGAAGTCCTAAACCAAGCTAGCGCAGAGAATAGAGAACATGTTACCAGCTACATAAATAATACATTCGACTGAACATTTCAATTTGAAAGTGGCCTTTCAAGGGATATTTACTCATGACTTGGAACCAAAAAAAACATAAGCAGAGTTATTTGTATTTTTTATATAGATAACCAGATATTAAAAGTATATAGTTTTCTGGTTTAATAACAAAACATTTCGTTTAAAAATTGGGTATGTAATTAAATAGTTATCTCATCTAGAGGAAAAGGAAGCACGTCAGTTTTTCCTTAATGCTTTACTTTTTGCCGCAGACTTACCAACGGGTATAAGCGCCACTTCGTTGACCAAGAGCAATCAACTCTTTCAGAACCGGAGGTCGAAAAACTGTACCACCAAAAAAACACCATTGATGTGCGGTGGTTTACAAAATGTACCACCAATTAAACCAAGTTTTCTGTAAAGGGCACCGGTACAAATCGTGAACCCCTAACGCGGAACGATAGCTGAAGTGTGCGCTCTCTGTAGAAGAATTTGAGCTCTCTGCAGAGATGTATTTGGATGACGATGAAATTGATGATGTGGAAAGTCCCTCCGATATTGATTCATTGATTGATGCAGAAATTATCGACGATGACATGGAAAATAAATTTTTTTCTGATCGAATCTTTTTGGAGGACTCAGATTATTCCGATGATGATTTAGTTTTCTTGCAAGAAATTCGAAGGAGACTTCTTTCTGCACAAGCCTTACATCCTCAGAACACAGAACCACTGGCAGCGGCGCCACACTGGGACAAAAATAATTTACCATTTTCGGATATTTTTGAATGCAGCGCTGATTTTCTACTAGAAGAAGGGGTGCACTATGTAGCACAAAAGAAAAACAAATTCGAACAAATTGGTCATGCTCGGTGTGTAAGGTGCCACTTTTTTTGGGAGTCAGCAAACGACTGTTTTATTTTGTATCATTCTGCATAAACTGTGCAGTACTCTACATGTACCACCATTTTTTTTTTAATTCTGATACTTTTTTCTCTATTTTTGATTTTTATTACCCATAAAAATGCATTTTTAATAAAAAAAAGTAAAAAAAAAATATGTTTTCTTTATTTTGACTTTGTGCTCTAATAGGGATATTTTTTCACGATAAACCTGCCCCTGAAAGAGTTAAGCAACTTTTCCTCTATTTCTCCCACTCACCTGTCGCTGACGGAGTTTTTCTTTTAGCCACGACAGTCGCTATATTTAGAAGGTCTTTCCATGTTTTTGTTCAAAATTGTTTCATACCACCCTGGTTGGTGCCGGGGTACATACCTCGACTTTCAAGCAGGAGATGCCGGGTTCATGTCCCGGGTCAGGCACGTAGTCTACTTGAACTTTTTCCTATACAATTACAGAATTTTGTAAGAATAAGGCAAACGGCAGTATGAAGCGGAGTAGGCCGATTCCATACCGTCCCTCGGGGAGGATGATGATATATTGATAGTGGAGCACGTTAAAGATCCCTAGCACCGACAAAAGGGTTTAGGTCTAAATCTCTCTAGGAAAAGAAAACTTCCTTCCTAGAGGGTGCTCATCAGACCGGTCTGATGAGCAGGGGTGGGGGGAAACCCAGGGAAAATAAGTGTTAAAGGTATCTTAGGTCCTACCCTTCCATTCACGCCAGTAACCAAGCCGGATGAGATCAGATATCACGTGGAGGCGGACCTAGTTACACACTCCCTAAGTCGGTAGGCTACTGGAGGACAAAAAGACCTAGGTCTGGGGTTCGAAAATAGTTGGTGAATCGTCCGATTAGGTTAATAGTGCCTACACTGAAAAAAATATCGTACATAGTATTAATAACAGGCGTTTATTAATTAAAGTTATCATATAAAGAAATGAAATTAATAAACGGAAGTTACGAAATCAATGAAAAATATTTCTTGATATTTTATAGAGCTGTTATTAATGGTATGTACAGGTTATGGAGATAATAAAAGAGCATATGAAATAAATAAAACATGTTAACGATTCTAATCAATGCCTTAAATAAATTTAATAAATGGCGAACATTGACTGCCGTTTAAAAGTTGTTATGGAATGTATGTACAAGTTTATGAAAATTATGAACCGGGCATACAAAATACATAAACATGGTTATCAAATTTATGTGCGTAACAGTCTTTTACTAAATTTATTCTTAGGTGTAACTAAAAGCCATGAAAACATGTCTCTTAATCCTTGGTTTCATAACACCCTTCACAAAAATCATTCTTAAAGACTCTTTATATTGTAACAACTTTTATTTTAAAACGGTGTCTTGCATTAGTAAAATCAATAACTCATTTTGGCTATAAAATTTATGTAAACTTAATTATGATATTGATAAAACTTTACATCGCGGCAAAAATCATATACAAAATACATTGGCTCAATGTATTTTTTTTAGGAAACGGTGTGGTGGTTTAGTGTACGGGACTCGAAAAAGTGACGGTAATCAAACGGGGAAAGAATTTTTACCATTTTCATTTATTTTGCACGATTTTTTGTTTCAAAGAATGTAAAATAATATTATAAGACGTACGTACCTTCTGCGTGTATTTTTTGTTCCTTTTTTATTTTAAGCCAAAGATAAAAAGCAATTCACGTATTCCGGTCTATCGTGTTATTAATTACGAAAATAAAATTAACCTCAAAAAACAAATATTCCGGGACACCCAGCGACAGTGAACGATAGTTAGTTGATGTAGCTGGATTCCACTGGCGAGAGTGAAGGGGATTGGCGCTCGCAACAGGTCTAAGCTCTGAGAAATAGAAATGTAAACAGTTTTTTTTTCAAACGACCGGAAAATAGCCACTTTCTGTACGATTTTTCGTACGGAAAGTTTTGCATTACAATGCATGTTCTTTAGAAATATTTCCACTCTCAATAAAGGACATTTTTGTTCAATTTTCCGATCCCTTGGTCCTTTTCCACTCCCATTTTTGGACAAGTTGGTTATAACTTCTTGTTGGCAGCTTATAGCTTTTGTTTTTTTTGGCAGTTTTAACACTTTAAGTTTACAAAAATGTAGATCTATAAAATAAAGGAAAAGTTAAGTGACTTGTCGCATATTGATGGTAAGCAGATAAATCACTAAGGGTTAACAAACTAGTAGAAAAATTCACTAACCTTAAGTAAAGGGAAGGTTAAATGACTTGTCGCATATTAGTAAGTAGATAAAACACTAACAAACTTGGGCCTAAGTAGGTCGTTTTGCTTGCAGCTATTGAATTCATCACTTGGAGCTAATAGAAACTTCACTTACTACTAACAAAAAATGCTAAGTAGACACTTCACTTGGGATGGTTTTCTGAGTGCGCAGGTTTACAGGACTCGCCTGCGGCTCGACCTGTAAATTTCCTGTGTCGACCTGTAAGGACCAATTTTCCGGTATAGTAATGTAAATACCTATTTCAAACACAAGCAAGAGGCCAGACACAGCAGATCATCAAATAACTATGACTAAAAACTTCTTACTGTTTCCGATATTTCTCATTTTTCCGTTTTTCTTCTGCAATGGAATGCCGCTCCGCGGAAATCGGAATCGTTCTTTGTTCAAAAGCGTATAATATGCGACGCAAAGCCGGGATCAATTTTATCTTTTAGACGCGTCGCTGTCAGGGTAAAAACGTGTGAGATTGAAGACTTTCTTTGGTGCATAAGAAGCGTAATAATATTGATTAAATTAAAACGGGTGGTAATTTAAATGGCGTGCTCAAAATAATAAAAATTAATGGCATCAGCTGGCACGTATATTCCACTACACAGTCCATACTCGTATGGATAAAATATAGACCATGGAATGCCACAAAAGCCCTCCATTTGGAACTAGCTTCTAGCTTATCCACGGATTTTCCTAGCGGCTCTTCGTCGTTTTGTTAGTCGTAGAGGTAGACTTGAGTCCCTTCACAGCGACTGTGGTACCAATTTCACTGGTGCCTCAGACACCTATGCAGTTTAATGCAGAATAATGCAAAAACTGGAACCATTTCTTGGACTTCAATCCACCCTCTGCACCGCACTGTGGCGGTCTCTGGAAATCTTCAGTCAAGTCAGTGAAAACTCATCTTTAGCGTGTACTAAGATCTAAAATTTTAACATATGAAAAGATGTACACTCTACTCGTTCAGATAGAATCTTTCCTAAATAGTAGACCTTTGTCCCCCCATAGTTGTGATCCGAATGATATTTCGGCTCTCTCCCCTGGTCACTTTTTGACCTTAGAGTCTCTACGACCATTTCCCGAACCCGCCTTTACTGAAACCCCTATCAATAGACTAGATCGTTGGCAGTTAGTACAAATGCTGCATCAGGACTTTTGGTCCCAGTGGTCTAACGAATATTTGCATACTCTCCAGTAACGTATTAAATGGCAAAAAAGCAAAGGGTTTCTAAAGGTTGGTGATCTTGTGGTTATCAAAGAAGATAACATTCCGTGTATGCAGTGGCATCTTGGACGCGTTTCTGCGGTGCATCCAGGTTCGGAAGGTGTCGTGCGAGTAGAAGCAGCCGGTTGTGAAGCTGTGCCCGCTCCCTATTGAAGACAATTTAGTTTGCACCTGAAGACGGTCAGAGATTGTACTGATCGAAACGTCGTGTATAAATAAAATATAGACAATGAAAGTCTTAAACACAGAGTTAATTTCAAATACATCATTGTCTCAAAATTTACAAATAGAGGCTTGTTTCATAGATTATGAGAAAGTATTTGATCGAGTTCAACGAAAAGCTCATAGAATCGCTAAAAGAAGTTTGTCTAGATGATAAAGATCTAAAGATATTCGCTAATCTATACTGGTATCAGACTGCTCAAATAAAGGTTGATGGCCAACTGTCCGAATAGGTTCACATAAGAAGAGGACTACGCCAAGGTTGTATATTGTCTACGCCGTTATTTAATATCTATAGTAACAAAATAATAGAGAATGCACTTCTTAACTGCGGAGAGGGTCTGACCATAAACAGCATAAAAATAAACAAAATACGATATGCCGACGACACTGTCATAATAGCAGACACGCTGGAAGGCCTGCAAGAGTTGTTGAATCAAATTGCTGCCAAAGTTCGCAATTCGGGCTTAACTTAAATTTTGGAAAAAATTTGGAAAAACAAAATGGAAATTATATTAGAAGTAAACGAGCAGCAAGTCGAACGCATAAATTCATATACAAATACTTGGGTTCTCTCGTCAATGAGAACTGAGACAACATGCAAAAAGCTCGTGTAAGAATTAAACAGGCCAGATCATCTTTTATCAAAATGAATTCGCTGGTATGTAGTCTCAATCTTAATATCACTCTCCGAATTCGTGCGCTTCGTGTTATGTTTTTACAAACTGACTGAGGCCATGTGCAAAAAGTTGGAGGCATTCGAGATGCGGTGTTATCGTAGAATACTAAGAATATCTTGTGTGGACCGAGTAACTAATGTGGATGTGGATAAGTAAACCGCTTGAAGTTTTATTTACTATCAAAAAACGAAAACGAATATTTTGGCTATATTTTGAGAAATAACAAATATAAACTTTTAAAATTGATAATAGAAGGCAAAATTGAAAGCAGAACAGTTCCGGGTCATATGCGTAGACGGATATCATGGATTAAAAATCTTAGATAATGTTAGTACTGCGACACTTTTCGGAAACGCAGTTGACAGGGTGCAGATCGCGCTGATGATAGCCAACGTTCGAAGAGAGCATGGCACTTGAAGAAGTACCAATTCAGGTTAGTTTAAAAGTAAGTTTCAGAGGAGGGGGGTATCCTATGCGAAAAATATTCTCAAATATAATCCACAACTGACTCGATCGCAATATCACTTACATATAAACGTAAATAGGATACTTATCTGTATCGACGACGATGCAAATAAATAATTCGATGAATTTTGAACAAAATTTAAACTTATTGCTTTTTGTAGTACGGGTGTTACGCGATTCGTATCGTTCCAAGAAAATTATTAAATTTTCAAATTCAACTGATATACCTACACATAATTTAATACAACCTGATAAATATATCTACGCCGTCGAAGTTCTGCAAAAGGCGGGGAACGTTTTGTATCGTTCTGCATAATACAAAAAGTTCGTCGTAACTTTTGCCTCTTTTGTGCCCGCTTTTCCTTTTGTTATTGATACAACCTATAAAGGGATGCTTCCCGTATAGAGTACCTACAACTATAATATTCCAGGTATATTTTACACAAGCAAAACATGCCTATGATTCCTTGCCCACATAAAACCACCATCTCCACTACGGCTACCCGGTTTCGTTTTGCACATTTTTTTGCGGGTAGTTGCCAGTTGTTTTCTTTTTGTTGCTCTTCTTTGTTTTTTCTCTAGCCTTTTCGTCAGTTTCTTTTTGTGATATAACTTTTTTATAAATGTCTTTGTTTTCCTTCCTTTCTAGTATTTTTGTGTCAAGGTTTCATCTATTTATTTTATCCATATTTGTCTTAAGCTCCATTCCTTCTCTTTCGAAGCGTGCGCAATTAAACAACGTTTGTTCTGCTGTATCTGCTTTGCTGGTACACATGCAAGTTTCTAATTGTCTCTTATCGATTCCTTTTAGATATGCCATAAAGCATGCGTGTCTTGTGTTGTTTTTGTACTTTATGCTTTTACATTTTGTGTAAGTGTTGATGCGCTTTGTCTTCGATACTATTTCAACTTGTTTGTCAAATATGTTTTCGAGCTTCTCTTTTATTAACTCTCCGCGCATTTCTTTCCTGTGTCACTTTTTCCCTATTTGTGATCCTTGTTTTATGTAAAGTTCTATTGATATTACTCTGACACATCCTATTGGTGATTCTGCTAATATCGCTGCTATACGTTTGTGTTGATTACTCTTACGTTTTTTAATTTTTTTTGTATTTTATTATGCAGGGTGCCCTAAAAATCTGAGTCCACCCTAATATCTAAAGAACCAAAAGAGACAGAGAAGTAAAATTTTACATAATTAGATAGTTTACAAAGAAGTACCTTTTTGGATGCTTACTGTGTCGCTATTTATTAAGGGGGTGGAGAAATTACTTTTTTTGAATAAGATACCCTGTCCATTTTCTAAAATTTGAATAGAGTTTTTGGTTCTGTTTCCAAAAATAACTTATATGTTGCCTTTTTCTCTAACGGTTTTTAAATAAAGCGTCAAAAGCTTTTAAATAGGAGAAATAATTTGTGGAATGACCTTTTCTTTTTATTTTTTAAATCAGCATAAAATTCAATTTAAAATGATGTATCACACTTTATGTTTTATTTTTTTTATTTTTTTCAAAACACCCAAATCCCAGCGAATTTAGCCTCTTTTGGTTTTGGAGATATTAGGGTGGACTCGAACTTTTGGGACACCCTTTACATAAGCCATTTTTCAATATCGTTGCCATATCGTTGATTGTGTTGTCGAAGCCACTAGGTACTTTTCTTCTAAAAATAGCTTGAACCAAGATTTAAGTTAGTTTTATATTAATATTGAAAAAAAGCATATAAAATAGGTATCATTAGATAACACACTTTCTCAGCTCGTTTCCTTATTTTGGGTCTGAACCATTTAACTATTTTATTCGGAGTAAGTTACAGTTAAACAACAGAGAAATATCAAACATAAAATAAAAATAAAGACAAAAACATTTAATTTTCTTGTTTGTTACAATTAAAAAAATTATTATCCGAAACAATTTATAAAAGTAGCTATGTTAAACGAAATCTATATGTGAAGGCACTCTAAAACATCCAGCCAATTCAATTCTCTTAGAATTTCTGAATATGGTCGTATAGGCAATCTTTTTGAGCGTCACAAAAATGGAGCATCAATGTGACACAGATTCGTAAATGAGAATTTTGATTTGAAAGCAGGCTTGTTTGTTAAAAGGGGAAAAAATAACATTAAAACTTAAACCAGTTGATATATTTTATTATCAAAACATGCCTGTTATTTTTTTGGACCTTTGTTTACTTTTATTTTTGTATAACAACAAAGGAAGATCTCATGATAGAGGATACCCAAAGCATTATTTCATAAGTATTACACATTGCTGAAACAGCGCAATTTTTAATCAATAGTTGGATTTTTTTACCTTTAAAATAGGGAGACCCAAGCAACAATAATACGTTGAATTACGTCAGGCCAACGTAAAAATAATTCATCCTGGCGTTGGTAGCCAACTATTACTCGACGTTATTACGACCCAGTTTTAAACTAATATGGTCAAATATTTTCGTGTCATACCGACGTCGTAATACCTATTAAACAACGTCAGCCGACGTTTGCTTGTTCTTTTCGAATCGTAGGTAAGCCCGAAGTAAAAATACAAGATTTGTAAAGGGCATGCTCGAGCATGCGAGTATAGATCCAGGTATATTTAGATTCTGACAGTTCCGTTCTGGTTCTTTACGAATAGTATGGTGAACATTAAAATAGTGTTTACCTACTCGCGTACGGTAAAGTGCACTTTACAACACTCTTTTGGATGTGGAAGATTATACTTTACCGTATACTGTATGGTAAAGTTAACGTTATGTCACTTTACAGCACACTGTGCGGTAGCGGTAAAGTGACTACGTTTATTTTAGAAAATTAAAACGCATATTTTAATACTTCTTTTTTGGGAATTTTATAGGTAAAATCTTGTAACTAAAACATACGTAAAGTGTCTTTACCGGCCTTGCCGATCTGACCGAACTCGCTTCGCTTTGTTCAGTCATTTGTCGTGGCGTTTAGTGTATCACTTTTCGCACTTGGTAGGTAAATATTTATAATGACTATAATTATATTTTACTAACAGTGCGGATGTATTTTACGAACTTGTATACCCAATTTGAACAAACGATAATGAATGAAGGAAAATAGTGGTAGTGTATGAATAAATTATTAACGCACCTTCAAAATACCCTAGTTTAACCATTTTTTTTCTCTCTTTTTTTTCAGCCATCATCAAACTCTTTTTAAATTTTAATCAATATTTAATTAATTAATTAATGTAGTTGTTTGTTGTTTTATTTCCACGAAAGTAGGTACACAAATAGTTAAATAAATATAAATATTTTATTGGCCTCAAAATATAAATAAAACAAAAACAATCAATTTACGTATATCTCCGTTCAGAAATTCATGGCAAATAAAATAAAAATAACCCACTAAAGGCATTCATTGTGCCTGGGGTCTCTTCATACTCATAGTTCTCAAATCTCTTTAGCCAGATTGGAACATATCTATATTTTGTTAGTATAAATTAAAATCCATATCTGACTAGGGTTATATTTAAAACGAATTCTTTATACGGACAAAAACTTAATAAAATGGCGGTTTACGGAAAATCGGTAAACAGGTTTGCATTGAGAGTTTAGAATCTTAAAAAGAAAAAATCCGTAAACATTTCGGTAATTTGGCGTAATTGCTTACTCATGTATTTTTTAATAATATTCTTCTATGGTTATATAGAATTATAAAGTTCTCCTATATACTTTCCATATTTATTACAATAGGACTCCCCAGGATTATTTTCAACGTTGGAGTGCCCTTAACCGATTACCAAAACGATTACGTTAGGATTCCCGGATCTACTTTTATGTTGGGAGAACGTAGTCAGCAGCCTTCAGGTCTACCAGACCTCATTGGGTTGTTAACCGACGCTTGCTAAACGTGTTTATACGTCCAAAGAAAAGCTATTGATTTTGTACAACTTTGCATTGACGCCACGATATCGTGGTGAGTAAATAAATTGCACTAAACTGCTGCTGCTATTTTTATTTATTTAAAGTAGGCTTCAAAATTCTTCATTTGTTTTTAAACTGCTGTACTACCTTCTCCACTGTAAACAAGCCTACGAGTTAAACACGAAAACAAGTAATTTAAGTTACAAGTCTTTTAACGCAACGTGAAAATTCTCCGATTAGGCTTAATCACAGTTAACACTAATCGGAGTTTGCAATGAATCTTGGCAAAGAAGTTTCAGTGTAAAACACCACATTCTATACACCGATTATAACTAATCACGATTAAAGTCTAATCGAGTAAATTTGCGATGGTAAATACAAGCATAATTGTTTGTTCATGAAATTATTCTTTCTAACTTAATTCTTTATAACTTTAACTTTGTTAACAATAGTATGAACAGGTATCATCCTATTAAACAAAATGAAGCTTTCTATTTTTAAATTTGAAAACTTTATCAAATTAGACGTAAAAAAATCAAAATATACTGGAGAACAAAAAAAATGAAACACCATGTATATGGAAAATTATTTGAATAAAAATTATGTGTGTTTATAACTTATCTCAAAAGAAATATTTGATAAATTTTGTGTCTTCTAATTTTTCCTTTTTTCACAGATTTTTTTCTATTCATTTTCAAAAACAATCAATATATAAAAGACCTTTTTTGAAAATTTTAAATCATTTTGCTAGTAGTTTTTGGTCTTTTTGGATTGCCTACAGTTTACTTAAAAAACAGAAATGCCAAGAGTTCGCGGTCGACAACAATTTCGTCATTTAAACGACTTCGAGAAAGGACGCATCGTGGGCATGAAAGAGGCTGGTTTTGGCTTACGAGAAATTGCAAAAAGGGTTAATGCCAATCCATCAACAGTGTTAAGAGTTTGGAGAAGGTGGTTCAATGATGAGACTTATAGACGTCGTGCGGGTTCTGGACGCCCTAGATTATCACAAGGTCGTGATTTACGGCATCTCAGACTTCTTGCTCTCAGAAATCGACGAAACAGTATCAGCGAAGAAAGCGAAGCTTGGTATGGGGCTGAGGGCTTACCGTCCACTTTTGGTGCTACCTTTGACCCCACAACATAAGGCTCGCCGCTTGGAGCGGTGCAGAGCTCGGCAAAACTGGAATGACGAATTGAATACCACAAGTTTCAGCGACGAATCCAGGTTTTGTTTAGGCGGCCATGATGGATGCATAAGGGTTAGGCGATTTCAAGGTGAGAGACGAAATGTAGACTTTGATGTTGAACGTGATACAACAAGACAGCAAAGTACCATGGTATGGAGTGCTATATGTTTAGCAAGCAGATAATCTCTAGTCCTCATGAACAGCAATCTGACTGCTCGACGATATATCGATGAAGTGCTGCGGCCAGTTTTATATCTCTACCTACAAACTATTCCAAATGCCAATCTCTCAACAAGATAATGCCAGACCGTATATTGCTCGTGAAACAATGGACTTTTTACATGGACTTGGCATAGATCGAACACGTATGGGATATGATAGGGTGCAATCTTAGTCGATTACCACGTCCCCCTGGAAGCTTAGATGAACTTTGGCATGCCGCAAGGAAGATTTAGATGAGTGTTCCTCAATCATCTTATTTTGTCAATGCTCAATAGAACCAACGAGTGCATAAGTGACCATGGAGGAGGCACTAATTTTTAATTTTTTTGATGATTATCAAGGAGGAATCTTCTTGGAAATGTAAGCAATTACTAAAAGCTTCCTAATGTATTAATATATAAATAAATTACTTTAAAAATATTTGTTCTTCCTGGTGTTTAATTTATTTTGTTCTCCAGTATATTAATTTTTGACCCCCTATGGCTAGCGTGAATGAAAGTCTTTTTTTTATAAGCTGTCAAAATTAGACTTGTGGGATACCGTTAGACGCATACAAGAATTCCAAAATGTAAACACATACGGGTTGTTTTATTAAAAATTCGAAAGTTGAAGTCGTTTCCGGCGAAACAGAAAGTCACCGTAAATCAAAAAACGTCAAATTGGTCAATATATTATATCCCCAAGTTTTATTTCTCTATCTTAAAAAAGGGAAAAAAAATGGGTTGAACCATTTTATCGCACACTATTCACATAAAGACACTAGGTATTTTAAAGCTCATGGCACAGTAAAAATCAATTTGGCTATCTAGGTTTCGCATTTAAGCCCCTAGGTGCAGTTTTCTCGAGGCAATTGTTTACGAATAAACTAATCCCAAAGCGATACACGAAACAACACCGGAAAATACCCACTAGTAAAGAATTTTATATTACTTATACTAGCTATTTCCCGCAACTTAGTTCGCGCGAATAGAATTGTAGCTTTCTCCCATCTCTTTTATCATTGCCACTTTGTTACTGTAAGCGTTATTTCGCATCGGCGCAGTAGCTATGTTTAACAAGGATAACGACAAGCTTCATTTACAGAAAATAAAAGTTGTGGTTATCGCGACATCGCCATTTATTATGTTTTTTTGGGGTATGTTTACTAATGATTTTGTTGCAAATATATGTATATAGGGTGTTCCAAATTCGATGCCCACCATAGGGATATCCTAAACGGCAGAAGATACGTAAAGGTTTAAATTAGGCCAAAGTTGCGCAATTTGACACTCAAAACCAAAAAAAAAGTGCACAAATTCTGGGTATTTCCGGAAAGAAAACCGAAATCTTTAGTTTTTGTTTTTCTGCGCCCTTATTCTTAAAGCTGTCAAAAAACGCTTAAAACTTCCTACAGGCACTGTTTTTGAGATTTATCATTTCAGTGTGACAGGACAAGTTCATTTTTTCTTATGGACACATGCTTTTTTCTCCTGCCTTCTGGTGCATAAAAGATGACAGGTATTTTACAACCTCATTTTGACAAGTACCTGTCGTTTTGAGTTATTTTACCAACATCAGTTCAAATTGAAAAATTAAAAAACAAACAAAAAAACGTTTTTTTTAAATATTAGGTATAGTTATTTTGTTGTTTTTTAAAATGGTAAAAAAGTACTGCAATCGTTTAAAAAATATCTTGAGTAAGTTAAAAGCAAAAATTAAATTTGGACTGATGATGATCAATAAACCCAAAACGTCAGGTGACTGTGTCCATAAGAATTCATGAACTTGACAGTGCTCCTGTCACAGTGAAGTCTCAAAAATGGACCTTTTACTAGGTAGACCTGTAGAAAATTTTAAGCGTTTTTTGTCAGCTTTAATAATAAGGGCGCAGAAAAATAAAAACTAAAAATAAAGATTTCGGTTTTTTCGGCCTATCTCCGGAACTATCCGGAATTTGTAAACTTTTTTTTAGTTTTGAGCAAAGCATCAAATTGCGCAACTTTGCCCTAATTTAAACCTTTTCGTATCTCCTACCGTTTAGGAGATCCCCATGGTGAGCATCGAATTTGAAATACCCTGTATGAGATAAATCTTAAAATTTGCACAAAAATCATTGTAGGAACAAGAATTAATGTATTTAATTTACTCTTTAGCATTGCTAAAATTCTAAGGACTGCCATATTAGTTTTGGGTTTTAGATAAGTTCTTTTGTTAATTCGTGTTTTAGTGGATACTGAAATAAAATTCAAGTTTTATCTAAGAAATAATGTAAAAAAGTTAAAATTATTATAAAAAATAGATGGTTTTAATTAAGTTTAGTTATTTAGCATATTATTGCGCGAAAACTGAATACAAAACATATAATTTTTTTCCTCATTTTCTAGATTCATTTCTAGATACAATGTAGGCACTTATCGCAACTGTCTACATAATTCAACTTTTTTCTTTCTTGATCCCACATAAATGAACAAAGGGGAAGGATGGATTAGCTAAAATAATACGAATATTTTTGCACCTGGGGGTAAAATACCTCATTGCACAACTATCCTGTTTATAAAATTAATTTGGACTATTAATGTGCTGAGATAGATTTTTAAAATTAGTGGTCAGTACCCTTTTTAGTTTTCTATTTTTCCATTTTGAAGTGTATGTATTTCTTTTTGTATATGATCTTGTTTATTACTAATAATATTTTACATAATTCTGTTGTAAAAACTCTGAACATAAAAAAGCTAAAACAGCTAAACGGATTTCGATCTGTATATATCTACTTAAAAGAATAATATAATATACTAAATATGACACATTAAGATTATTTCTTAAATTTATAGTCATTAGAATCCACAATATTTTGAAAAATAAAACTAATTATTGATGAATTAGGTTTTCCAAAATAATGTTGTTTCTAATGAACTGAAATACTCCAAAAATTACCCGAATTCAAATTTCCCGGCGCCGGTGTCGCTAATTTAATTCAAACTTCGAGACCGAGTCACTAGAGGCGCAACGGTAGCAAAAAACTTATAACAGGGCCCTAAGTCGTCAGATCTCCTTCTATACCCGTAGGTACATATTTTGTGTTTCTGCACGGAAAATTTATTTAAACATTTGCTAACAATGTATCATGCTCGTGGCAACCAAACAAACAACCTACTTTAACTAAAACGTAAAAAAGTCACTGTCATGTCATTCTGACGTTTATAGGGTACTGAGACGCAAGTAGCTTTGATTTGATCATAAAGCTTCTTAATTATTATCTCATAAAAACACGATTTCTTCCTCTTGTTCGATAAAACATTGTATGCCACTCGTGTCTTATGTTTCCTCAGTCACTTGAGAATGAGAATCTTTCTCGGCTGACTTATTTTCAACATAACACACTAGTACCACAAATAACTATTTTTGAGCTAGGGAAGTTGTGCAGTATATCTCTACTCGACTTATTTCGTTGTGTGGAAATCCGCGCTTTTTGAACACGCATTGTCAATAATTTTTGTTAAATTGATGCGTTCGTTTATTTTAATTTGGCAATCAATTTGGCATAGGCATCAATTGATTTATAGACGATACAGGCCTTAGCATTTATCCCTTAGCGCATTACATGACACGGGTAAGTGGTTTAAATTGTTGCCTGTCCATTGTAATTATGCCCACAGCAGCTGTATTTAATTAAATACCTGAAATCGAGTTTAATTTACCGCGCGGTATTGTTTTCCGTTTGATAATTTATTTAAATCAAATTCATTAATTAACTTTTTCAAACTAATTAGGTTAATGTAACCATATTGTGCACATCCCTATTTTGTTTAATAATAAATTGGCTTTAAGTGCATCAGAAATCTATATTCATGTAATAAATCCCTGAATAGATTATTTTGTCACATTATTTTCTTTTAAAGTGTTGATGTTGGCCTCTAACCAAACAATATGGAGACCAAAAATCTAATTTTTGGTATTTCTGGGAGGCAAAATTTTTAAAACAGGCTTACAGTAACTTCAAAAATTCACTTGTTAAAACACTACTTATACACAGAAAAAAAGTACTTAATTTAAAAAATATATTTAGTTTACTCAAGTAAATAAGTTGTTGATACAGAGCAACACATTTTGTTGACTCGGTTATACTTGTACTGAATACAAATAATTCAGCCAAATACTAAATAATATTTAGTAACAAAATCATTGACTTGTAATTTTGTTTGTAATTTAAGAGAATGGATTGTTATTATTATTAACGATTTAAGTAGCTAGTTAACTCGTTGGTGCAAATGGCCCTGAAGCTTTAGCCCGAGAACTCTCCACTGTTGGTCAGCCCCACAGTAAGAAGTTCCTGACAAAGTATAGGTATATTTATAAAATACGAACTATTCTAAGACAATCCGCTCCGCTTGAGACAAGATCCCAAATTATCTTGTTTTTTATTTTTTCGTCATAATTGAATTTATTTTAGCATTATATCTTTTTCCTCCAATATAGAACTTAGGATTTCTCCGAGCAAGATTCCTAATATCTTGGTTTTATTTTATCTGTCAAGAGGAGTATGCTCATCACTTGTTACAAATTTAAAAGAAATTATTTCAGTCCATGATAGAAGTTCTTTTCCCAAGAGACAAGTATTTCAATCCATCCGGCTAGTTACCGAGCACACCCGATCGGCGGTTACCCTGTCAGCCATCAATCGATAGTCACTAGTCAGATGCCGACCATGATAAGATCAAACGTGTGATCTGTGCAGTTGGTTGTAAAAATAGGTAATGTGAAAACCTCAAAAATACCGTGGTTGGAAGAACTGCTACATGTGTATGGGCATGAGGCAATTGGAGTCGAAATTTAGAGGTAAGAATGTAGTATTTTTTGAGTAATTTAAAAACGATATTGGTAGAAAACATGCACGCATAAGATCCTCTCTTTTTTGTTTTGCTATATTAGGAATGGGGGAAGCCAAAATAAAAAGAGGTTCTTATGTGAATTGTGCAATGATACCTTTACGTGTGGCCATACTGTGTAATGACGTAATTCTTTTTTTTTCGTAAGAGAATTGTGTGCTTTTTTTAAGGCCAATTTTCGAGAAAATATGCTTTTCAAAGCAAACTATTTGTTATACTATGATAAACATAGTTAAAAAAATATGCTCTTGGCATAAGATTTTATGTTTTTAGCATAGAATCTAAAATTGGTTTAAGGGAATGGAGATCTCGTGAGAAGAAACTGGGGACTTTGCGCATATCGGAAGTCATAATTCTTTTAAATTAACCTCGTATTTCGTAACACTAATAGATCCTTTTTTTCACTGTAGATGATTGGGTAAGATCGAAAATCAAGCATCTTGTTCTTTTATATATCATGTTCCTTGTCGGAACAGAGAACATGCTCTATGAAAGAAAAAGAAGAAAATCTTTTCAATTCGTATTGATTATTTGTATTTATTGTGCCAATTAGGACTATCAACTATTTGCAAAAAAAAAGAGTTTTAGACCACTGTAAACCATTGTTCCTACAAGCAAAAATATTGACCGTAGCCTGCCTTTTAATTCTGGAGACCGTGTGTTTGGTTTATAAAAAATACCTTTACACTACTATTGTTCCAAGAAGACAAACAAGGCAATCACAAAATACACCCTTGCCAATACCCAAATACTATGATAAACATAGTTAAAAAAATATGCTCTTGGCATAAGATTTTATGTTTTTAGCATAGAATCTAAAATTGGTTTAAGGGAATGGAGATCTCGTGAGAAGAAACTGGGGACTTTGCGCATATCGGAAGTCATAATTCTTTTAAATTAACCTCGTATTTCGTAACACTAATAGATCCTTTTTTTCAGTGTAGATGATTGGGTAAGATGTGAGAGATTGGGAGAGATGGCAGTTTTAGGTATCGCTACGGTATGGAGGCTCCAAGCAGGAACGGGCCAACGCCAAGTCAAGGGATACGCAAAGGGATTCATTCCTAGTGCTAATTGGGCACTTAAGAATTGTCTAGACACAATGTGTGACCTTTAGTATGTTTTCGCATCGTATTCAATACGTATCGAAAATCAAGCATCTTGTTCTTTCATATATCATGTTCCTTGTCGGAACAGAGAACATGCTCTATGAAAGAAAAAGAAGAAAATCTTTTCAATTCGTATTGATTATTTTTATTTATTGTGCCAATTAGGACTATCAACTATTTGCAAAAAAAAAGAGTTTTAGACCACTGTAAACCATTGTTCCTACAAGCAAAAATATTGACCTGCCTTTTAATTCTGGAGACCGTGTGTTTGGTTTATAAAAAATACCTTAACACTACTATTGTTCCAAGAAGAGAAACAAGGCAATCACAAAATACACCCTTGCCAATACCCAAATTATATTTAACCAAAACCTTATTAATTTATGCATCAAATCAAAATCATTTACCATTGTTTAACCATTAAAGTGTATAAAGTGTCAAAATGTATAACCATTTACCATTTTGAGATCGGTTAAAAATTTAAAACATTTTTGGCAATCAATGACCAGACTTTTACAGGATAACGCTTACTATAGTGTAAATGAGTATTTTAATGAAAATTTTAATTCATTTTAAGAGTTTGAGCCTTGTAAATTTTTGTTTCAATGTTTAAAAAACTAAAAGTTTTAGTTGCTCTTATTTCCATGCTTATAAAGAAGAAACAAAAAAATTACTACTTTTTGAAAAATGCTTTTAAAAATTTTTTTGTTAGTTTTGTTTGGTTTTCTTCTGTTTTTACATATTTTTAGTTATTTTCTTTTATTTTTTTTTTGCTTTATGTTTAATTTTACTTTTATTCACTAGGTCTTATTTCAATATATGTTAGCGTTAAAACACTTTTTGGTAATGACTTAGTTTTTACTTTATAATTATTTATGCTTTGTCCACAAGGTTATTTTAATTTATTATTGTAATTCTTATGACAATAAAGCTTATTTTAAATTGAATTAAATTTTATTACGATACGAAAACATGCTCTTATAAAAAGACATAGAGGGTGAATGGTATATATTGGCAACAGACTTGAAACTAATGGAACATTAGCAATACTATTTAATTAATACATTATTTTTACCGATAAAAAGTCATATTTATTGACAATATACGATTGATGGATTATCTTATTATTTTTTAAAAAAAGCTACTATTCTGTCTATTAGCAAAGCCGTAATTTTTGTTTACCGAAAAAAGCAGTTGTTATATTACATCTTTATATGAAATAAACAAAATATGCGAAACATGAGTATATAAAGTTGCGTAAAGGTATGTTAATTTTGTATACAATTGTGCAAAGTTTGAGTTCCTTTATTTGCAAGAATATCTCAAGTCAAAAAAGCAATTTTACAGAAGGACCGTTTTTCTATTTCTGAGTTTTTAGGTAAATATTATGATTTTTCGTATAAAATATAATATTAGGCTCAAGAAAAAAAAATATTTACTATATTTTTTTGTAACCAAGCAGTGTAGTGTACGTGCCAAATTTATCATGTGTACAATAATGTCACATTTGATAATTTACGACCATCTATTGGTTACATATACCAGAAAATAGGTGTTGTCGTATTGTTCGTTTCATTTCAAATAAGAAAAACACACTGGTAATACATTAATTATTGTTATTAGAGTTTATTCCCTCTTAAAGTAAGTTGTTTGTCAAGAAAAATTCAACACAAGCATGTGTCAGTGGCCAGATGAAACAAGGGTGTAATATTTTCTTAGTCTTGACGTTAACTTTCTCCATTTATATAGAATAAGCAAAAGTCAGGAAAGTATTTGGGGAATATAATAAACAAGTAGTATTTACAGTGTAATTTTTTTTATCAACATGCCTCGCCATAACTTCTTTACTGTTTGTCGTAGAAAGATAACACGAAAACCGAACTAATTGTGAGATCATTGCTCATTTTTTGACAGCTTTTACTAGGTCTGACGTAAGCAAAATGTATAAATATTTTAAATAGAACACCCTATATATTTTGATATTTTTAAATTCTACAAAAAAATCACTTTTCTAACAATATCGAACACTTTGTATCTGCCAATAAAAGTTTAAGTGATGTTTTCCTTAAGAATTTTGTAAATTAAATAAATCGAGTAAAGATTTACTCCAAAACTTCCCTCGCTCAGAAGAACATTGGTGGAACATGGTTGGTCAGACTTTTCCAATCAAAAACTAAAAGTTTTAGTTGCTCTTATTTCCATGCTTATAAAGAAGAAACAAAAAAATTACTACTTTTTGAAAAATGCTTTTAAAAATTTTTTTGTTAGTTTTGTTTGGTTTTCTTCTGTTTTTACATATTTTTAGTTATTTTCTTTTATTTTTTTTTTGCTTTATGTTTAATTTTACTTTTATTCACTAGGTCTTATTTCAATATATGTTAGCGTTAAAACACTTTTTGGTAATGACTTAGTTTTTACTTTATAATTATTTATGCTTTGTCCACAAGGTTATTTTAATTTATTATTGTAATTCTTATGACAATAAAGCTTATTTTAAATTGAATTAAATTTTATTACGATACGAAAACATGCTCTTATAAAAAGACATAGAGGGTGAATGGTATATATTGGCAACAGACTTGAAACTAATGGAACATTAGCAATACTATTTAATTAATACATTATTTTTACCGATAAAAAGTCATATTTATTGACAATATACGATTGATGGATTATCTTATTATTTTTTAAAAAAAGCTACTATTCTGTCTATTAGCAAAGCCGTAATTTTTGTTTACCGAAAAAAGCAGTTGTTATATTACATCTTTATATGAAATAAACAAAATATGCGAAACATGAGTATATAAAGTTGCGTAAAGGTATGTTAATTTTGTATACAATTGTGCAAAGTTTGAGTTCCTTTATTTGCAAGAATATCTCAAGTCAAAAAAGCAATTTTACAGAAGGACCGTTTTTCTATTTCTGAGTTTTTAGGTAAATATTATGATTTTTCGTATAAAATATAATATTAGGCTCAAGAAAAAAAAATATTTACTATATTTTTTTGTAACCAAGCAGTGTAGTGTACGTGCCAAATTTATCATGTGTACAATAATGTCACATTTGATAATTTACGACCATCTATTGGTTACATATACCAGAAAATAGGTGTTGTCGTATTGTTCGTTTCATTTCAAATAAGAAAAACACACTGGTAATACATTAATTATTGTTATTAGAGTTTATTCCCTCTTAAAGTAAGTTGTTTGTCAAGAAAAATTCAACACAAGCATGTGTCAGTGGCCAGATGAAACAAGGGTGTAATATTTTCTTAGTCTTGACGTTAACTTTCTCCATTTATATAGAATAAGCAAAAGTCAGGAAAGTATTTGGGGAATATAATAAACAAGTAGTATTTACAGTGTAATTTTTTTTATCAACATGCCTCGCCATAACTTCTTTACTGTTTGTCGTAGAAAGATAACACGAAAACCGAACTAATTGTGAGATCATTGCTCATTTTTTGACAGCTTTTACTAGGTCTGACGTAAGCAAAATGTATAAATATTTTAAATAGAACACCCTATATATTTTGATATTTTTAAATTCTACAAAAAAATCACTTTTCTAACAATATCGAACACTTTGTATCTGCCAATAAAAGTTTAAGTGATGTTTTCCTTAAGAATTTTGTAAATTAAATAAATCGAGTAAAGATTTACTCCAAAACTTCCCTCGCTCAGAAGAACATTGGTGGAACATGGTTGGTCAGACTTTTCCAGAGTATATCCAGACTTTTCTTGGGTGTATCTACACTGTTCAGGGGTGTATTCAGACTTTTCCATGGTGTACTCGGACATTTTCACAGTGTATCCAAGTTTTTCCAGAGTGTATCCAGACTTTTCCGGGGTTTTTCCAGACTTTTCCAGAGTGTATCCAGACTTTTTCATAGTGTTTCCAGACTTTTCCAGAGTGTTTCCAGACTTTTACAGGATCTTTTCAGACTTTCCAGAGTGTATACAGACTTTTCCAGGGTCTTTCCAGAGTTTTCCAGAGTCGTTCCAGACTTTTTCGGACTTTTCTAGATTATATCCAGACTTTTCTAGGCTCTTTCTAGACTTTTCCAGAGTGTTTCCAGACTTTTCCATGGTCTTTCCAGACTTTTCAGAGTGTATCCATACTTTTACAGAATGTATCCAGACTTTTCCAGGGCCTTTAAAGACTTTTTCAGAGTTTACCTAGACTTTTCCAGGGTCTTTCCAGACTTTTCCAGAGTCTTTCCAGACTTCTCCAGACTTTTCCAGAGTGTATACAGACTGTTTCAGGGTCTTTCCAGACTTTTCTTGGGTCTTTCCAGACTTTTCAAGGGTCTTTCCAGACTTTCCAGAGTGTATCCAGACTTTTCCGGACTTTTCCAGATTATACCCAGACTTTTCTCGGCTCTTTCTAGACTTTTCCAGAGTGTTTCCAGATTTTTCCAGGGTCTCCCAGACTTTCCAGAGTATATCCAGACTTTTCCAGAGTGTATGCAGACTTTTTCAGGGTCTTTCCAGACTTTTCCAGGGTCTTTCCAGACTTTTCAAGGGTCTTTCCAGACTTTGTAGAGTATATCCAGACTTTTCCAAGGTCTTTGCAAAGTTTTCCAGAGTCTTTCCAGACTTCTCCAGGGTGTATCCAGACTTTTCTAGGGTGCACGGACTTTTCCAATACATTTTATATGTGCTATATATATATATATAAATATATATATATACTCGTATACATAAGATTTTTGTCCATTAATCACGCAATAACGGTTAAACCGATTTGAATGGAATTTGATAAGACAATATTGTGTGACCTGTATCTTATCCTAAGCTACTTTTTATTTAACATTTCGTTTCATAACTCGAGATAAATGGCACAGAAAATTGATTTTTTTAATGGTTTTTTGCATTTTTTATGTGATTATATATATTGGTACCATTCAACTAAAATTTAAATCCCTAAAAAAAAATATTTTTTTAGGGATGAAGTTTTTTGGGGGTAGCTCCGAAGCGTCTACTAGGAGAATGCTCAAAAACAATAGGGGTCTGCGGGTCAACAAAAGTAATCACTATGTAAAATTTTGTTATGACTAGTGAAGGAGTTTTTGAGTTAGAGTGGCAGAGCGACGGCGTCTGGATTCGTGCTTATCACTATTCGAAACCTCAAAATTCGTGGTGGATCATGAAAATATCGAAGTGTGATTTTTCGATGATTACATTACTTCCCTTTAGTAAGGTAAGTAAAGAGAAAATTCAGGATTGGCGTTGCAATTCATAAATTTTAGGATTAATCATTTTTTTTTTCAACTTGATGTTAAATCATAAATTTATTGAAGTAGTCCATCTTGGGTGGAGATGATAATTAAATCAAACAACCAGGGTCATTCTCCCCTTAATTTATTGAAAACCAACATGTTTCGGCAGTATAAACTGTCATCATCAGGGTTTCTGGAAAAAACCCGAAGAAGAAATCCTAAAGTCAGAAACCCCTATGCAACCCCTGCCCGAACCAACTCTCATTTTCAGAAGAAGGGCAAAAAAAAATTACGTTCTGAAAAAGTTATTGAAAAAAGGAAAAAATAGGAAAACAAGCAAAAAATTGATGCTTGAAAAGGTCACACAGTGTGCTTCTAACTTTAGGAGATCACCAGATATTTGCAATGTTAAGATAAAACAAAGCAAATTTTTTAAATTTATCTTTTCCTAAAATTGATCTTTACAGAAACAAATGAAATTTGTTTATATTATTATTAATTTTTTGAATATAACGTAGTGAAAACGTAATGAAAATATTTAAAGAATTCTTAGGAAAACATAACTTCAAGTTGTATAACCGTTTGAAGAGGACTTACGTAGCTTGAGCTACAAAATGGCGGTCTCTCTGCAAAGATAACTAAACAGCGTCAGGTGGAAAAAAGGAAAAGAGCAGTCAACAACCATTGTCCAACTCAACTTCTTGGACCATTTTTATTTTATGTTAAAAAATAATGCTGAAACTACTTTTTTGGGGTTTTCCCTACGAAGTTAAGGAAATTTTATCAAAAATATGTTAAAAACCACTGCGTAATTTCCTAAAGAACAAAAGTTTATTCGCCTTCGCAAATCCTACCTAGAATCTAAGTTCTTATATGACTTTTCGACAGAAAATTAACACTTGGTAGTCGTGTATTGATAGTAGCCAACAAAGTAGCTTAATATTTGTTTTTTTTTTGTTTTAAAATATCAAGTATAAAGCTATATTTTGATTGACGTAAAGAAAAAATACATTAGAGGACACAATAAACATCAATGTTATTTTTATTATGCATTTATATCAACTGATATGCTATGCAAGCTGCTTCTTTCATCGAATTCTGTTTGTAATTTAATGGGTTTTTCCCAAAATTACTCATGGATGTTGGCAAATTCTAGACCTCTCCCAATCTCCCCTTCTGAGGTAACCCTTATGGTCATTTATTCTATCTTCAAGAGGCCTTGAATTTTTTCCGATATAAAATTTACCACACTCGTAAGGGATAAATGATATTTTTTGTTCTTCTATTATAATTATTAGCGATTAGTTTAATTTTATCTAAAATACCTTGTATAAGAGGATTTATTAAATGTGTTGGTTATGCATTATTCTCAAGATTATTATTTCTACATTCGCGCTGTCTTGGAAATTCGACTTATCTAAAAGAATTTTCGATAAAGTTATTTGTGTACCAATTTTTAATTAAGACCTCTTTTATTGCTTGTTTTTCTTGTAAAAATGAGAAATGTTATGGTCCAAACAAATTATTTTAGTTCCATCGAGTACACTTTTTATTACTCCTTTTTTAACCAATGAGTAATGATTTGAATAACATTTAGATATCTATTTGTATGTGTTGGTTTTTTGTAAACTGATCTTAAAATTTAATTTTGTTATTGATTTTTACTTCTAAGTCAGGAAAGTAAATTTTATTATTGTTTATTTATCATTCACATTTAGATCGTGTGGCTAAATACTGAAAATATTATCTATATAGCGAAAGCAAATTAAATTTTCAACATATTTTTGACAAAATGTCCTTAACCTAGTGGCGAAAAACCCAAAAAAGTAGTTTCAATTTTCATTATTAATTTGTCAAAATCTTAAGTGCAAATGTCTCGAGAATTGTTAATGGCAGATACAAAGTGTTTGATATTCTTAGAAAGGTATTTTTTTTTTAAACTTAATAGTAAACTCTATAGGGTGTGGTCAATGATCTAGCAATTCATTCGGTATTTATTTCATCTTTTAATAACAAACAGTAAAAACTGCATCCAATTTCGTCACAAAATTTTTATTAAGTTCTTTAAAAAGCTACCAAGACCCGACGCGTTTCGAGTCTTAAATTGCTCGTTATCAATGGGTCAATAAAACCTAAAATAAAATAAAATACAAAGCAGAAATAAGTACAAAAAATAGTAAAAAGACATAAACACACAATAAAAAATTTTTGGCGCTTTCTGTTCTGCACGAAAACACGTTCTGACCAGCCGAATTCGTTAGTGTGCGCGCTTCGCGATCTGTTTGTTCGAAGGAAAATGTTCAGAGCAGAGCCGCGTTCGGGCTTAGGTTTACCGAGCTCCAAAAGGATAAACTGCATCCTTTCAAAATTTTGATGAGGCTTCACTGACTTGCCATATATAAAAAAGATAGCAATATGAACGGCACGACATTGAGTGTGGTCTGAGTTTTATAGAAAGGGCCGCGCGGACGGGACCGAATATTTGCGATCTTTAAACCATAGGTTATTAACTGGTTGGAAATCGGTGTTATGAAGCTCCTAAAATTAAGTACGGATAGTTACCGCCAACCGATTTTATGGCCACTTGCACCAACGTTTTTAGGATACACCTAGCCCTAGGTATCCCCTAAATTTAGGTAGGTGTCAGTTTTCACTTGCTGAAGTGTTTAGGTGAGTCCTAAACGTTTTAGGTTAAACCTAAAACTAGGTAGTCGATTTTGGGTCCCTAGCTCCCACCTTACCCTTACTTATTGATAATATAACCTCAAA
This sequence comes from Oxystoma pomonae, assembly GCA_963921995.1. Classification (NCBI taxonomy): domain Eukaryota; kingdom Metazoa; phylum Arthropoda; class Insecta; order Coleoptera; family Brentidae; genus Oxystoma; species Oxystoma pomonae. Next base: position 77,990,992 of record OY998169.1, on the reverse strand, counting down.
ATTCAACTATAACCACAATCTTTTTTTTATGGCTGTGTTTTAAAAATGGATTTTTTGGATAAGGAAGCGTGGGACGATGATCTGGAGATGTTAGAAATAATTGAGAATGGCTTTGCATGTCAAGTTTATAACAGGTCCAATCATTTTGAGAATATGGACCACCTAACTTTTTTAAAAAAAGTTGGGTTAACGAAACTAACTGTGATGTTTACTTAAGAGCAGATTGAGAATCAGCTGGAGTAGCCTCCGGTAAGCCCTGCGGATTTATAAACTCAACGGTCAAGGTTATATACTTATCAGTCAGGGTTGTATCACCGTCGAACAGTAATTAACTCAGTCCCTCATCTCATCTCTATCTGTTTCCAGCATACTAAAACACAGAGGTCAAAAATTAAGCACTATTCATTAAAAGTTAAGTAAATAAGCCTTAACAATACCATCAAGTTCATACATCCCGGGTTAATAGGATATTGGTTTTGTTACCATACCGCACCACCTCGCTGAAAGAATATCATTATCATACAAAACATATTGTAAATACATATATAAAATGTACACACGCTCAGGCAGGCACAAAAATATTGCCTGTATGCATAACCTCTCTGTGACATTTTATATTGCGATAAATTAGAAAAATCTGAAAAATCAATTTCATAAATATATCTTTACGAAAACAATTTTTCACGTGTTTCAGTACTTGCTAAAAAATTTGGGCGACGGAGGCAGAGGGAAATAGTAAGAAATTACATTTTCTTGACAGAATTTGCGACGTTGCCAAATGTTTTGCTCACCTAGCCAAGGGTCCGTTTAAAATTTGCCAAGCAAGCAATTTCAATTTAGGTGACGGGTTAGGGTTTCCCTAGAACTAGGGGGCACCTATTCAGGTGTGCTCTAGGTTTGGGTTGGTGCAAGTGGCCATTAATCATGTAAATTTTGAATAATTCATAACTTTAAAACCAAAGCAGACACCTACATGCGGTTGTCATATTTATGATCTGATTCGGTAAGAATACACTAATAAAAAAATTAAATGTGGCGAGCATTATCCTTCCAAGTCAAGGTCTGTAACGCGCCGATGGCTGTGTGGCATAAGGGTGGCTAAAAATGAAATGTCCGAGCGATACACCCTCCGGACGCAGGCACATTCCGCTGTATAAGAGCATTTTCTTTCTACACGGACTTCTGGGAGGAATGACCGAATATTAGTGGGAATAACAATGAAAATAAAGAGTAAAGAAACGTCAACACGGGAAAAAAGAAGACTTGAAAAACAAGGCAAAAGTCACGAAAGGGTTGGTTTTATAACCGAACTTGTCTGGCCTCATTTCCGTCGAGCTGAAATATATGAGACATATATTTTATCAAAAAAAGAAAGGAGGTAAAAAACATCCTAATCAGTTACTTCATCCAAAAAGAATCTAGTAAACAAAAGATCAAAAGATCTTGAATGGAAAAACGAAAGTTCTAACTTAAATGAGCATTCCACAAGGAAAACCCAAAGGACCAAAGCGAAAAGAGAAATGATTAAACGACGATGATTATGATTTGGAGTTTCTTTAACTTCTTTCTTTTTTTGTTTTAATGGCAAGGCATAACACTATTGGAAATATAAACACACCAGGACCAACCCGTATCAGGTGACTAAGATAAGTACCAGTGCGGAACAATGCCTATTTGTCATTTTTGAGAAGGGTGACCAGAAAAACTACTGATGGGCCCACGATGGTTGCCCAGGGTGACACATCGTTTAATCATTTCTTTTATTGCTTTGGTCCATTGTGTGTTCCTTGTGGGATGCTCATCCAAGTTTGAATTTTAGTTTTTTTCACCCAAGATATTTTGATCTTTTGTTTTTAGATATTCTATCTATAATTGACAGGAAATAAACCTTGTAATAATGAGGCATTGTTAGAAATGAAAAGGTTGCGAAAACAATAATTATACATCATTTATAGGTGTTCAAACATATGAAACTGTAAGTTGTGTATGTGGGTGTAGTACACTCGGTCGATGAAATATAAATAAATGAAAACAGTAAAAGTTATTAATTGCGCACAAGTTTTTCGGTATTTTTCAGAAAACAGCTTTATTCTGTGTTTCGCTTAATGGAAAGTTAAAGGAAAAGGAAACACTAGTGCGTGTATGTGTTGGTAGAGCCTACTAAATTATTTAAAGGATCTTTCTACATTTGCCGTAGCATTGGAGGACGATGTAACGTAAATTATTTAAGGTATAACTTATTAAGCTAAGAAAAACGTCTTCTAACTTTTGGATTATCCCAAAAGAAAAAAGGGTAAAACCCGCAAATAGTTCAGGACTATAAAAATCTGACCCAATAAAATGCTAAACTGGGCATTAAAATCTGAATCAACTTAAAAATTAAATTGTTGTCAATGCGACGATAAAATCCTCGAAGACGTCGATTTTTTTTATTCAAGGGCGAAATATTTTGGCAGTACGCACCCTCTTCGAAAGGTAAACCTTACTCCTATATTTTCAATAAGGAAGTAAGTCGAGTGATACCTCAGTTTGAGGGTATCTTGAACGTCTTCGCAATCGTGTAAAAATTTCGAAAACCTATAGATTCTTTTATGAGATATTCACTTTCACAGTTGCATGGACCAATGCAAAAATCTTATTTTTTACAAAATAATTTTTCTATGTGTACGAAGATTTTTCCAAAACTATACTCTAAAAACGTAAATCTTGGGTGGGAAGTTTTAAAATGAATATCCTGTATATCAGAGTCTATGTTGTACATAAACAAAAGGAAAGAAAATCTCAAAGCAACAGATGCAGCCGATTGTTGTTGTTTGACAGAAAGAATTCTGTTCGATTTACCTGTCTCAAAAATCCGGGATTTTTTAATTTTTTTCGAAGAAAAAATATAAATATGTGTTTTCTGATATTCACGGCATGTCTTTTTTACGTAGCACTTACTCTTTTCTAATTTAGAACAGTGAAAAATACGCGCAGCACAAACGAAAACACGAAATCAAAACAAATAAACAACAATAATGGCGTCACCTCGGTGGGCCCCGAATTCAGCCGAAACTGACCGAAATCCCTCGGATTGATAAGTTTCCGTGCATGTGCAAAAGGCTGGAGCTAAGCCAATGTCTTTTGTTTTAGTTTAGCATGGGTTGGGATAATATATATACGACTTTTTGCTTTTAAGTCAAAATTGAATAAGGCGCCTACGTCACTTTTTTGGCGTTGCGTGATGTTATAAATTTTCTGGTCTCGGTCAATGATCTTTATAAAATATAGATTTGTGATGCAAATCACTGCCACATCCAAATTCGAAATAGATTATGTTAGCTAGTGGAGAAGTAATATGGCAACACTGATTTATTTTTAACTATTGGAAATCGTGAGGTTTTGGTTAATAAGAAAAGCAGGGCATTAAAAGAGAAAGTTTGGAAGAGGAAAAATCAGGTTAAATAAATTTTTGAAATATTAAAAAAGGAGTATTTTTCATAGGAGAAGAATATTGCTACTGCAAAACATAAAGTATTGAAGAAATCAGCCATATCCAAATAAGCCTTTATTTGTGTTGAACCAATAATTTTCTGAACAGAGTAAACGTGTTAATTTTATTATAGATTGACGCGTGATATATAACCCTGAAGAAAGTTAAAAACAATTATCAGCTTGTGGTTTCCCACATCCTCCCATAGCCACATGCCGTTAGCCACAAGATCCCTTGACACCCGGATCAGATCAATATCTGACCTTAATTGTTTAGTAAGCCTCATTATGGCACGCATGAACCAGAAACCAGACGTTTGGGATTAGAATGTGTCGATAACACATCTCGGAGTAATATACAGGGTTTACAGAAGAAACGATTATTTAATTCAAGAATTGTTTATTAAATTTACATTAAAATTAGTTGATTCTTTGCCAAGACAAGAATTGATACAAATTATCACTGATAAATTCTCTAAAAATTCCTATAAAAAATTAAAAAGTGCAAATACAATGACGTATGGCAAAAAAATTAAACATCAAATATTTCGGGACTTTTTTAAAGCGGAATTAAAAGTAAGTAACCGTTTTGAAAATTTATGTCATTAATTCTTCCAGAGATTCCAATGTTTTAAAAGAATTGCAAATATATGTCAGGAAGCTGGTTTCCCTGTTTTATTGTTTAAAAAAAATTAAAAAAACAAATAGTTTGTATCAAGTTTGAAAATTTAAAATAGCAGCTAAATATCCCAGCTGGTGGCCGCACACACCAGGACAATACTAGATACACACATCATCCACCATACAATTTTGTAAAGAGTGGCCCATTTGTTCCGTTATTTTCCAGTTCTGCAAGTTCCGAATTTTTATTCAAATTTGTCTCCTTTAGTAAACTGTGGAGTAGGTGCGCCTCTATTTAAATGAGGTTCAACTCTAAGCTTATCAACTATTGCTGTCTAAGACACTGTAAGTCCTATAGATTGTAAATCTGCATCAGCGGGATGTTTGGATGTGTCAAGAGTTTCAGTAAAAAGATAAAATTTGATAAAATATAAGTTCAGTTTAAGGGTCATATATTTGCCTCAGCTATCTTTATTCCGTATGCACCCTATCTTCATGAGACTCCCTGTATATATCTACGTAATTATATTTAAATTGGCTGCGATCGGACGATCTATATATGTTCGTCTTTTATTAAAATATGTCTATACCATTTGCTTCTGACGTTTATGTTTATGTAAAAAGAAGAATTATGAAATAGTAGTTTTCACAACTAGTGGCTAAAATAGTGCTTTTTTTACAAGCGAGGTATTTAAAAACGCGAGTAAAAAAAAGCACAGTTTAGCCGCGAATTCTGAACAATATTTTTTTTAATACCTTTGTCAGAAAATCCAAGAAAAACAGGAAAATACTTTTAAAAATCTCGAACGAACAGCACTTCTCGCAACACACTATCTTTACATCATAAATCAAGGCGGCTGGCAAATAAAATAACAAGGGTTTCCATAGCGATGTGCCTTTTTAATCGGTGACTTTCCTTATTGCGCCATTTTAATCTTTGACAATTTGATATTTTGACGATGTTTTTAAATGATTTTTTCGTAAATACTTGGTGAAAACTGGCGGAAATGACTTAATTTTTGGGCAAGAATAATTAGATTTTTTTAATATTACTATTTTCCGCTATTTCTCTTTAATCTTACGTAAAAAACGGACCGAAATCTTTTTTTGCACACGTGATCAAAAAAAAAAGTTTTTTTGCATAGGTAACCAAAAAAGCTATGCTTTAGTTATCTGCAGACAGTTACTAAAACCATGTTTTTGATGAAGGTATAAAAAAAAATGTATTTTACATGCTACCCTCCCATATTTTCAGTATCTAAAAGATATTTGTTCTGTAAGTGGTCTTTATCCAAAATTTGGAACATGTAAATAAAAAACGATACTTAATTGTTTTGGTACTAACCTTATGCAAACTATAGCGATTAAATACCAAAATCCACATTCAATAACTGCATTATGTAGGAAAACAAAGGAAACCCCATTAGGTAGATAAAGTCGAGATATAAGTTCGGCTTAATCAACCCCACAAGCCGTAAATATAGGGGCTCCCTTACAAAATATGATTTTGGATATAGGAACGATAATAATATATCACAGAAAAAACATACGAAATAGCATCCAAACTGAATTAAATGCCTACACTAACGGAAATGATATTAGCATTCTTACACCAGTTGGATACTATTTGGGACAATACAATTTTTAGCCATCCATACTAATATGGAGGCTATTGGGACCTGGCAAGTAGGCCCAATCGATTCTTTTTACCTTACCCGAGCCCAGTGGTAGTAGGCTTTTCGGGCCCTCCTGTTCTCTTCAGGAAATTCAGTACTTTGGCCCAATTGAGAGCTCGTAGGGCCTCTGCATCCAGGTTCGGTGCTTACTGAGTCGATTGTGGCCGGTCAGTATTCCTGTCAGTAGTCCAATATCTTTTTGTGTCCTTCCTAGGAGCCATTTGAGTCTGGCCGCGTCCGGCCCGTCGATGGATTCTTTGGACTGACTGCGTCCTCTTTCGTTTTCCCAAGAGTCTGCCAGTGCATCGTTAGCCCATTTAATGAGTGGACTTTCCATCTGTCTCATTGTTATACCTAAGAGTGGTTCCCGCCCCACGTATTGAGTGCTGGCCCCGATCCGAGCGAGTTCATCCGCCTTTTCGTTGCCCGACACTCCCGTGTGTCCCAGTACCCACATCACTCTATAGTCCGATTTTTTGATGAGAGGGCTGACGTCATTTTGTCTCTAAAAACGTATATTTTTGTTGTCAACAGTTCGCATGTCAAATAATTTCTTGTTGTCAATTTGAAGTAACAGTTGAAAAAGAAAATATTTATTGTCGCTGTCTAAAACAATATATCAAATAGAGATCCAAAAAAATGACGTCAGTCTGCTCATCAAAAAATTGGACTATAACTCTCTTGTCTTGATTCAAGGCTTCCAGTGCTTCGACTCACACTTCCACACGCACCAAAAATAAGTTATTTGGGTAAAAAAGACCTAAATACAAAAATTATTCATGATGTATCTCTGTCTGTCTGCAACACGATTACTCAAATTCGCTTGACCGGTTTTTGCTGCAGTTGCTTAGTTTTTAATATAGGTGGGGTTTTGGCAAGAGGGTAGGAGAGGAAATTAAGCTTCTAAAAAAATTGTTACTCACGAACCGTAGCAGCTACCGACACGCGGTTTTCACATTAAGATAGATAATTGCAGTTTGAACCAAAGAAATTTTTTTTTTAAAGATTTTGTGGCTATACGTGCCTGCTGCCCTCTGTGTAAATGAGGTATAATTCATTCCAACTTCAAACGAACCAATTTTTTCACAGTGACAATCCATTTAGTTTCTGTGTTTAATTTTCAGCCGCCATATTGAAATTTGTCCGGAGAATTTGGAATCAACAATATGTAATGTTAGTAAAGTAATGTTATTTTTTTGAATATGTACTATTTCTCGTCTTTAAAACTATATTCACTACAATCGCTGCTGATCCTCTTTTGCGTCAGGAAAAAAATATTTTTTAGTGATTTTGATACAGATTTAATGTGTTATTATCGTGCCAAACATTTTTTTCAGGCGTACCTTTTGATATGTACAAATAGGGTGAAAAATCGTTATTAAAGTTTAAAGACGGTATTTTAAAAACTTGTTTTGAGGTTACTGGTTATTGAATTACAATAATTTTTAAGAATGTAATTAGACAGATGAATTTTTACATTTTTTGTCCTAGAAAGTGACAAGAAGATTTTAAAGACTCTCCAAACTTATCTGCTGGATTAATTATTACTCTGTGCAGTCGGTAACATGGATATTTGCTACACACGTAATATAATGCTTACCCATAAAGTCAACTTTTATGACGTCCAGAGCTTTATGGCTATTTGACGTTGGATCGAAAGATAGAGAGACAAATGACGGAATCCACGGGTCAGTAAACTTACCACTGACCTCAAAAAATAGTAGTTTTTACAACTAGTGCCTAAAATAGTACTTTAAAGAACGAGCGCAGTAAGTGATTTATAAACGCGAGTAAAAAAAGCACATTTTAGCCGCGAGTTGTAGATATTATTTTTTTAATACCGTCATCAAGAAGTTTAAAAAACGAAAAAAACATACAAAAAACTAGAACACAAAATCATTTACTTCGCCACCACCTACTCCGTTTTCAAACTCCACACCATATGTGTTAGCCATTTAATTGACATTATTTGTGTTAAAAAAAATGATACAAATATTTTTTTTTTCACCCCTGAAAAATACAAAAATATTTTGCATTGGTAACCAAAAAAGCAATGGTTTTGTTATTTGCGCACAGTAGGTAAAATCTTGTTGTTATGAACGCACAAAAAAGTAGTAGTTTGTACAACTAGTAGTTTTAAAGAACGAGCATATTGAGAGCTCTAAAAACGCCAGTGGAAAAGTACAGTTTAGCAGCGAGTTGTAAACAATATTTTATTTCGTATCTTAAATTAAAATTTAAACAAATGGTAAAAAAATACCAAAAAAAAAACAATACAAAAGCTTTTACTTCATCACCGACACCTCTGTTTTCGAATTTCGCACCGTATTCTTCTGTTGGTCATTAATTTTTTTGACATTTGTGAGCAAAATATTATAAAAATAATATTTTTGTACTCCAGAACAATAAAAAACAGTAACTAAAAAGCCGTGGTTTTGTTATTTGTGAACAGTTACTAAAGTCATGTTTTCAATAAATGTATAAAAATATATTTCCTTTAAAGCATTCGAAAACCAACGGCCGTATTTATTTTTCAAAAAATAAATCGGACAAAGGTACTTCTCAAACTCATAAATAAAAATAAGTAACCATCTGGAACTTTATTCTTGATTCTTGATGTTAGGAGTTGCACAAATCATTGTATTTTGACTGAAAAGTCTTTATAGTAGTGGTAGAGAACAAGAGGCACGAAACCTGGCAAGTAGGCCGCCCAAGGCCCTTTCTACCTTACCTTGAGCCAGCCCCTAATGCGCCACCGGCTCTACCGGTCTGGCAGTTTGCTCCTCTGGTCTAACTAGTCCAGTACTTTGTTTTGTTTAAGCATATACAGGTCCTTTGCGTACTCGTCCTTTGGTATGCCTCGCAGTCTGCTATGACACAGGCCCATTAGGTCGAGTAATTTTTGCCCGCGTTCTGGGTCATGTGCTGGTCGATTATGACCTGTTATGATTTCTCTTATCAAACCAGTGTCCTTTTGCTATCTCTTCAGACGTCACTTTTGTCTGGTCGCGTCTAAGACATTTATACGAAGCCTCTAGTCTGTCTGCATTCCGTTTCTCTTCTCCAAGAGGCTGCCTCGTTGGCCCAATTGTTAAGTCGACTTTCCATCTATCTCTTGGTGGTACCTAGGAGTGGTTCCAGTCCTACATCGTGGCTGTTTGCTGTCCGAGTGGATTGCTCTGTCGAACTTCCTGGTACCCTAATTCTTGAGCACGGAACATAGATTTCTGTCGAATGATCCTACGTTAAAAAAATTTCGTATTCTTGAGCGATGATCGCTCATTCCATTCTATTCAAAATTGTGTGTTCGCGCGCCCCGACTCCAAAGTCAGGGGTCGGTCCCATTCCTAAGGCAAGCATGCGCGTAAAATGTCCATTTTTCAATCTAAAATTTCGAAGATGTTTTGTGCTTTGGATTTTTTCTGTCCTTTAAAAAAAAAATTAACAAAAAAGAAAAAGGTAACAGACCGGAATGGGTTAATAAGGAAATTATTAAATCTAGCCAAAACCTTAAAAACTTATTTCAGAAAACAAAAACCAATACAAATTATGCTAATTTGTACAGTGAAAGCAAAAAGAAACACACAACTCTTATAAAAAACAAACAAAAAAATTTTATTATTCAGAAAAAATTAAAAATGCAAAAAATAAAACTCGGGAAATATGGCAAATTGTTAATAGGAAGAAAACAAAGAGCGAGGGTAATAATTTGATTTTAAAACTCAATGATCATTTCATAGAAGATCCCAGAAAAATTTGTTCCGAGTTCTTAAATTACTTTAAAAATATATCAAAAACTATACTAGAATCAAGTTATGCCAATCAGGTAAATAAGAACAACCTAGGGTGCACAACAGCTAAGTTTAATTGCAACTCTTTCGTTTTTACAACAGTATCTTCAATTGAAATCTTAAATGTGATCAAAGAACTAAAAAACACAAATTCTGTTGGTGTGGACTGTATACCCCCAAAAATATTAAAATCACTTGCAGAGCACCTGGCGGAACCTCTAGCTTTTTTAATAAACCAGGCTTTTTTGCAAGGAATATTCCCAACCAATCTAAAAATAGCAACTGTTTTGCCAATTTTAAAAAATGGTAACTCGCATGAACTCAGTAATTACAGACCTATATCTATACTTAATTCAATCTCAAAAATTTTTGAAAAAGTTATCTACAAACAAATGTATAGCTACTTGGTTAAATACAATCTATTAAGCAAGTATCAACATGGCTTTTTAAAAAATAAAAACACAGAAACTGCCTGTTTTTATTTTCTTAATTTTATATATAAAAACTTGGACAAGAAAAAAAAAGTTGCTGGAATTTTCTTTGATATGTCAAAGGCGTTCGACTGTCTAAATATAAATTTTGCGTTACAAAAACTCTATGCACTAGGCTTTAGAGGAAAAATGTCAGACCTTCTTGAATCATACCTAAAATATCGGAAAATGTGTGTAAAGTATGAATGTGAAACATCTGAAAGCAGTGAAGTATGTCAAGGAATACCGCAGGGCTCTGTATTAGGTCCCTTAATTTTCTTAATTTATATTAATGATTTGCCAGAAACGTTACAGGCAGAGTGTCTAGCGGTTTTCGCAGATGATGTAAGTTGTGCGGTTTCTTCAGTTTCGTCTGAGGAACTGATGACAAAATTAAATTCTCTATGTCATAACTTTCAATCCTGGTGTTTTAGAAATAAGCTTGTTGTTAATAGTAAAAAAACAGTTTTAATAAAATTTTCATCAAATAACAACCAAAATTATGATTGTTTTCCACAAACCAAAACTACACTTTTTTGCACTCGACGCGCGTTTCGCTAACAATGTTAGCATCATCAGGAGACGATAAACAATGAACTAAATTAATCTACGTTCTATCTTATATACAATCCTTTAGTGGGCGGAGATAAGACTAATAATTTGTGATTGATCACGATTTTTAATCCTTTCTCCCCTCGACCAAAGAATAAAGTGTACTAAACGGGATGGGTCCTCTATCTTTATTTAAACTATTTCTGGATTTAATGATTTCCATACTTTCATATGCATTCAAAAGTCTTTTGTTTGGTACACTTTTTAGAAGTTTTAGGTTATCTAATGTGAATCTATGATTGTTTTCAAAAGCATGCTCGGCCACACTTGACTTTTCTGTTCTTCCGTATTTTAAGTGTGCTAAGTGTTCTTTAAAACGTGTTTGAATAGAGCGTCTTGTTTGGCCAACATATTTTTTGTCACAATCCATGCAACTAATTTCGTAAATTCCACTTTTTTCTAGAACTGTAGTTTTATCCTTGGGATTTCCTAGTTGACCATATAGAGTATGAAATTGGAAATGTATTTATGTCCAATGAAAAAATAACAACATTCAATGAAACAAGGTTTTTGGGCATTAAAATTGATAGTGGACTAAATTGGATGGATCATTTAAACCATGTAAGCAAAAAGTTAAATTCTGCATATTTCGCTATTTTACAATTGAAAGACACTCTAGAAAATAAGGATTTGTTAAATGTATATTATTCTCTTGCCTATTCAGTCATATCATATAACATTATTTTCTGAGGTGGCGTTTCAAACAATGATAGAATATTCATAATCCAAAAAAGGATTATTAGACTCATTTTTAACTTAAAACCTCGAGAGTCATGTAGGACTATCTTTACAAAACATAATATTTTGACATTTCCGGCAATTTATATATTAAAATCCATTTTGTTTGTAAAGAACAATATTAACAATTTTTCTCAAATTAATCAGGTTTGCAATAATCATTATAATACCAGGCATGGTAGCCTATTAAGAACTGAAAAACATAGTAGCACTCTGTATGAAAAGTCTTCAGGCTATGCTGCTTTAAAACTGTTTAGTGGTCTACCAAATAACATTCGAAACATAAGCAACAAAAATGTCTTTAAAAAAACTCTTAAATCGAGGCTAATAAACGTCTGTCCGTATAATATAAACGAGTTCATAAGATAGGCAAGCCTTTGGTGTCGTATTGTTCTATGTTTTGTTTTTTTTAAACTAATGCTTGATCTTGTGTCAGCATTGACACTATGTTGTCAAACTTGAAAGAACTGATTAAGCCTTGAATGTGATGTTGTGTCCTGTTTCTATTTGTTTGAAGATTTTGATCAAGTCCTAAAATAGTGATACTGTTTTTTGAAAAACATATTTTTATTTTATCTCAAAGTTTAACATTGTTTTGTTTTTATTATTATTTACTTTATTTTATTTAGTACTTTTAAATTTATTTATGTTTGACTTTGCTGCTGTTTTGAATTTGCATCAACCAATTATGGGTTACATTTTAAATTTGTAAAATTGATTGTCTCAAAATTTAACATTGTTTTGTTTTTATTATTATTTACTGTATTTTATGTGTATAAAAATTGAGTAAACTTAGAAATGTGATATTATATAGTTAAGTATTTTTAAATTAATTTATGTTTGGCTCTTTTCGTGATTTTGTGTTTGTATCAACCACTGGAAGGTTACAGGTACATAATTTTTTTAACAAATATTAGACCATATATCTTAGGATATTAAATTGTAAAATATTTATGTAGGTTTTTTTATGTGTGTTCGTAAATATATATATATATATATTGTAATTTTGTACAATCGATTTAAATCAGGCAATATAAGATATTCTATTCTATTCTATTCTATTCTATTCAAAAGCAACTTTTTTTCGACAGATGGGATCATTTTCCGGGATTGATTCCTTCCCTTGAGGGATCGTTCCTTCTCTCGATATTCAGGAATTAGGCCCCAGGTCTACACGTAGTCCCTTGCATTTGTGGTTTGCCTCTCCGATAGTTTAGAGCTGTCGCACGTGCCGGTTAAAAATTTAGAAAGATAGTATCTTTTTTCTAGAAATGAAACAAAAAACTCTTACTGATGAATATAGAAAGTAGACATTTATTTTTATCGACTAAGTATACATTTATTTATTCCAATAATTTATTTTTAACACAATTTATTATTTTTGTGTTCGCCGAGAAAGAAATAAAGAAAAAAAAATATTTCAAGAAAATATTTCATCCCAAAGCTTAAATATATTGCCGATTGGCTCTCGTTGTATTATTTATAAAAACCGTTCACGGGTTTTTGTAGAGATCATTAAACTGTTACCTTTTCAACAAATCGCTATAATTGGTGAAGTATAGACCTTTTGTGCTACCCCTAGATACCAATTAGCAGAAAGCATTTATGAGGCTCTAATATTTCTTCTTTCTGGGCGTGTTTAATTTTTTACCGAACGTTACCGAATCCCTGAGAAAAAATATTTTTATTAGTCTTGCATCGGTTCAGCCGTGAAGAATTTTTTGAAGCAATTAAAAGAAAAGGTGTTTTAAAACCAATTTCTAAGGCAGGGTTAAACGTTTTATATGGGATGTCATAAGCTAGTTTGGCGATATTCGGGCAATTTTAAGACGCAATTTCGACCTTTTTCCATTGTCGTGTATCGAAAGTGCAAAAAAGTGACCTTTCTTTAAAACGATTCTATAAGTACAATCAGTCCCGGCTAAGTAGAACATTCTTAAAATTGTGTGAGTGGTTGCGTACACATATACACGGTGGATTCTTTATTTATTTCGTTTTAGTCGTTTTGTTTACGAGGTATGGCAAAAAAATATTTTTCTTTTAAATAGGACACCCTGTATAGTTTGACATTTTTGAATTTTAAAAAAAATAATCTTTTTGACAATACCACACACTAATAATCTATATCTTATGGTTTCCAAGATAGAGGCATTTAAAAATAAAAATAAAAATATCGAAATTTTCCATACAGATTTAGATAAAAATATCTTGATTACCGTGAAAGATAGATCCTACTGTGTGGTATTGCTAAAGAGAGAAGTGTGCAGATTTCAAAAATTGCAAAATATACAGGGTGTCCTATTTAAAAAAAAATTAAAAATTGCCACTATGCCGAAACTGTATTTTCTTCCGAAAATCCACAAGCCTGGAAAATCGGTTAGACCTATAGTTTTTGCTGTAGGATCACCTACTTACAACATTTCGAAATGGCTAACAAACGAGTTTGAAAATTTACCTATAAAGGAAAAAGGTTTTCCTGTTCAAAATTCCCTTGAATTTATCAACAAAGTTAAAGATATTTCACTCCAAGAAGGTGAAATTTTATTCTCGTTTGATGTTAGTTCGTTGTTCCCTAGTGTGCCGATCCCCAATACCTTACAATACCTGAAAGAACTACTAAGAAAAAATAATCTAGAAGACAAACAGACTTTAGAATACCTATTTTTAACAAAACTCTGCATGAATCAAAATTACTTTCAATATAAAAATAACTACTTCCAGCAATTAGAAGGAACCACAATGGGTAACAGTTTATCACCTTTTCTCGCAAACCTCTTTATAAGCAAATTTGAATCAGATATAAGTAAAGAATTTGAGTATTTCCTCATAGTATTTTTCAGGTATGTAGACGATGTGTTTGCAGTATTCAACACTAAAGTAACTAGTGTTGAAAATTTTACGGAAAAAATAAATAACAAATTTCCTACAATTAAATTTACTTATGAAACAGAGAAAAATGGTACACTGCCATTTCTCGACAATTTAGTTATAAGAAATAAAAATAAATTGGACTTTGACCTATACAGAAAAGGAACGACCACCAACAGGTATATTTCAAATGACTCTTTTCATTGCTTACAACATAAGCTTGCACTTTTTAACATATAGATTAGTAAGTTTCCTCTTAAATAAAGAAAGATTTGAAGCAGAAAAGAATAGGATTAGGAATATAGCTGGCGAAAACGGTTACGACGAAGGCTTAATAAATAAGCTGATAAATAGGCATTCTTTTCAAAAGACCTTTCGCAATTCTACTTTTTTCAGACAAAAAGATACCTGCGACTCAAAATTTGTATGAATTCCTTATAATCCTAATTATACGAAATATTACAAAAAAGTATTTAATAACACCGGTCTTAAATTAGTATATCAATCCGGTAACACAATAAGAAGCTTACTAGGAAATCCCAAGGATAAAACTACGGTTCTAGAAAAAAGTGGAATTTACGAAATTAGTTGCATGGATTGTGACAAAAAATATGTTGGCCAAACAAGACGCTCTATTAAAACACGTTTTAAAGAACACTTAGCACACTTAAAATACGAAAGAACAGAAAAGTCAAGTATGGCCTAGCATGCTTTTGAAAGCAATCATAGATTCACATTAGATAACCTAAAACTTCTAAAAAGTGTACCAAACCAAGACTTTTAAATGCATATGAAAGTATGGAAATCATTAAATCCAGAAATAGTTTAAGTAAAGATAGAGGAATCATCCTGTTTAGTACACTTTATTCTTTGATTGAGGGAAGATAGGATTAAAAATCGTGATCGTGACAAATTATTAGTCTTATCTCCGCCCACTAAAGGATTGTATATAAGATAGAACGTAGATTAATTTAGTTCATTGTTTATCGTCTCCTGATGATTCTAACGTTATTAGCGAAACGCGCGTCGAGTGCAAAAAAGTGTAGTTTTGGTTTGTGGAAAACAATCATAACTTTGTTTTTTTGCCATACCTCGTAAACTAAAGGACACAGACAAAATCCAAGATAGCACGATTAAAGGAAATCAAAAATGTCAGTTGACGTGTTTTTGGATTTTTTTATTCAACCAAATTCTAACCCGCTAGAAGCACCGGTCCGTTTAAAGAATCCACCCTGTATATAAAAATAAAAAAATATTTGTATTTTGTTCAAAATTTATTTTATTTTAATCAGTTTTTCTTAGTGAATATGTTTTCGGTCTAAGGCCATCATCAGACTATGTTTGATATTAATCTAGGAGTATCAACAGAAAACATTTTAAAGTTTGGGACAACTACATTTAAAAAATTTGACTAGATTCGAATAACTAAGGTACATAGATTCGTTCTTAAACCATCGAAATTTTTTGATGCGTCAGGATTCTTGAAAAATTGAGAAGAGAGTCCTCACATCTCGCCTGATCTGGACCAATCCAGATCTCTGAAATGGGTGAGAACGCATGCGCACCTTTCCGTTCACCCAAATTTCAGGGAGTACTCTAACTTGTAATTGAAATGCATTAACAAAATATTGCTGAATAAATATCAATGAAGTAATTATTGCATCTCAATTTTGATAAATATGCCATCAGTATACCAAAATTATTAGTGTGGATTGTTTTTGAAAATATTATTAAAGCGGTCAAGTATAACAACTTTTTTAGATTTTTTAAGTAAGTTCATTCGTTAATCATTCCTTATTTTATGAAAATAATCTTTTAATTTCCTCGTAGGACTTTTCATTCAAATTCGAGTATATGTCATCATAATATCTTATTAAATCCTACTTCCCATGATTCGCTACAGGCTAGAACATATTAACATGTCTGTTCTAAATGTCCTGATTGCATTACTATTGCAAGATCTAGTATACAACTAGAATTATAGTTCCAACAAGTTGTCTCGGGACTGTTTATGTTGCTATTCAAGTTTTAATACCTCGCAGACATTACTCAGAGTGTGGGATTTTGTCGCAAGGTACATGGATTTCAGGTTAATCAAAATACGTCAGTGTAATTTGGTTAGAATGATTTAATTTATAAAAGGAGCCCGGGTTTAATTAAAATGTAGTTTTCTTGGGAGCGTTAAATGTAGCTCTCATTTTAACTTTGCGCCGACGTATTTTAAGAAGTCGGCGACTTGACTGTAGTTGCCCGGTCAACGATTTGTGAACATTGTTAAAACCCAGGCCGATAAAAGTGAAAACTTATAACGAAATAAGCAGGATAGAGTTAAGGGTAGGAAGTAGGCATCCCTTAGCCCTATTTTACGGCGACAATATCCATGGGTTACGTGTTTTACTAAAATTAAATGAACTGAACTAAATATGCTTTTTTAAACAATCATGGCGGTTTCAGTATGACGATATAGCATTGTTGTCAAATAATTATCTTATTTTTATTTGTTAAAAAGGCAGAAAAAAGAGCTTTTGATCTTTTACTCAAATTGGGTTTAGGTAAAAATTTTTAAAAAACTTTCAAAAATTTAATTGTTTTTATATAAAACCGGCGATTTATTAAATAAAATTCTTCTATTCTAGCAAATAAAATATTTAGAACTTTATTTTACTAAAATCGGATAAAAAATAAAAAAGATAGGGTTATTTAAAAAATATTATGTCATTACGCCATCGCAATTTTTGTTTAAAAACACATATTCTATGATTTGTTTATTTTCAAGTGTTTAGTAAAATCGTCTTTTTAATAAAAGTACTGTACAAATTGAAACAAATGAATTTCCAGTTGGGAATATGCAGAGTTATATCAGGCCCAATTCGCCAAACAAACGGGGGCTGTTTAATAATCCCCATGCCTTCCAAGCCGTCTTAAGAACATAAAATATATGGCCTTCGTTCCGCAAGTTTTAAGGACCTACCGAGGGCAAATGTGACATTAATTCACTTGTAATTTGAATTTAATGTGTATTTGGACGTAGAGGCTTACCTTAGAGCAAATTTAAATATGGTCCTCTAAACGGACTGTTTTGAGTTTAATTTTGTTACCGTAACAATTTGAAATTAGTTTCAAGGTGAAAGTGGACAAATTCAAAGAATATAAAATAAGAAAGCATGGTAAAAATAAAGGGGTAAGGGAAGTTACTTAAAAAATGACTTGAAACAAATAAATCAATCATGTGGCAAAAGGGCAGACTTAAGCGCGTAGGGGAGATGTGGCCAACGTAACAATAAATTTTTAATATTTTTTTTTCAAGAACAAGCTTTTATTACATGCACTCAAAAGTAGAAAATATTTTTTTATCTTTCTTATACCATAAGAAAAGCGTTGAGCGCATATTCGAAATTTTAACTTTAGGTACCGTATATCGGTCCCATCGACGATTCATCCAAGAAACAGTTGTATTGCTTGTATTGTTTAATTTTGTTTTCCTAACAAATTTGTGTTAGGTTGAAGATAAAAGTGTACAAATTTTAAGCCATTCCTGCGGGTACATAGATAATAGGTCCAGGGATTTTGAGAATTTTTACTACGATCTTATATTTATACAAAAAATAAGAAGTTAAAAAACGTCCAAATCAGTTACTTCAACCGTAAAGAATCCAAAAACAAAAGATCAAAAGATCTTAGGTGGAAAAAACGAAAACTCAAACTTGGATGAGCATCCCACAAGGAGCACACAAAAGGCCAAAGCGACAAGAGAAATCATTAAACGATGTTTCGCCCTGGGCAACCAGCGTGGACTCATCACGGATTTCACTGGCCACCTTCCCCAAACATCATTAAACACCATCATACACTTTGATTCCAACAATGAATCACTCACAATTTTTTTTTTATGAATAAGATTTTTTACTGGACTTTAACAAACCGGCAGGAATTCTACTAAATAATTATGTAGTGTATTTTTTTTTAAATATCCTAATCCAGCAGTATGCCTCATCAAAATATGTTTTGCCTCTAATATTGGATGATTGACTAGTCGATAACAGTTTTACAAAAACCCGTCAGGAGCCGAAAATGTTATTCATTGCCAAAAATGCAGGCGCAAGTTCGGCCGTGTTATTTTCGGTTGAACGGATTTGAAACAACTTAATCCCCGTTGTACGGGCTTATGGGTCAAACGGCGTGATTGGGTGGCCATGTCGGGTCGGACAGCATAACACTTTGGCTTCCTGGATAGTATGCTGGCAGTAACTATAGTTTTGTTTATATTAACTCTTTACATGTTATTGGCTATTTGAAAACGTGTAAAAGCATGTATCCCTGTCACTTATTTTGATTTATACAATAAAATGTTTTTATTTTTCGTGGTCTGTAGTTTTACGGTATGAAAAAAATCAAAAAAAAAATATAATAAAAAATATACAAATGGTGTTAGAATTGAGCAGATTTAGGCTTTTTCCCCAATATAATTAACACAATATAGTTACCTATATGCATCTAGGTCCTAAAGGAAGCATTTACCGCCCACGGCGAGGGCATTAAATGCCCTTTAGGATCGAGATGCGTATAATATTTTACGCAGGACGTAATGTTCTTACTTTGAGATTTAACAAAAAAAAACAATAATTTATAATTTTATAAAATGACATTATTCCACAAAGTTTCGAACATAAATTTGTCAAGTAAATTGAAACAATAACAAACACATTATACTAAGAGCCAGCTCGAAAAACTAAGGTCATTTTGTAAATTTTGAAAATTTACACGTCTGTCACTCCAGACCAGGGAAGGAGAGGGGGGTTGGAACAATTTGTACATGCCTGAAAATGCACAGTATTATAGTAGATGGTGTCTGAAGAAACCAACGTCCATTCGCAGACGTCTTGGTGGAGCACAAGTCGGCAGACTACGTCAAAGTTGCAAAAAATACTAAAAAATAACGTCATTTGTACATGGGTGAAAATTCACTGTATTATAGAGGACGACGTCTTAAAAAATAAAATGTTATTGGTATACGTTTTAGTGGAGCACAAAGTGACGACAGACGGTACCAAAGTCGTAAAAAATACTTTATTTTATATACGATTTTTTGCGCGTAGAATAGGTGAAAAAAGTGTTAAAAATGGCAAAACTACAAATCTGCCTCCCTCAAACCGGAAACTAGAGGAGGGGTGCCACGAAAGGGTCGATTTTGGAAAAGGGGGATTGTTTTGGGGAGGGGGCGTCGGTTTGGGGGAAGCACAATAAATATCCTCTTTTTGTGCTCTCTTTTATCGTGCCTTATAACACTTAATTTTCATCCATGTAAAAATTATGTAAACTTTTTAAGAAACTACCGGCTTTGGAGAACCAACCGTTTCCCTAGTCTCCGGTTTGAGCGATTTTTACGACTATAGCGCCGTCTGTCGGCACTTTGGGCTCCACTAGGAATTCTGCCAATAGCAACTTGATTTTTAAGCGTTCGTGCTGTGAATCTTCATCCACGTACAAATTACGTTAATTTTGTAAGAAGTTACCGGCTCTGGAGGACCACCCCTCCCTAGTTTCCGGTTTGAGGGGGCAGACTTGTAGTTTTGCCATTTTTAACACTTTTTTCACCTATTCTACGCGCAAAAAATCGTATAAAAAATAAAGTATTTTTTACGACTTTGGTGCCGTCTGTCGGCACTTTGTGCTCCACTAGGACGTCTGGCAATAACATTTTATTTTTTAAGAGGTCGTCCCCTATAATACTGTAAATTTTCATCCATGTACAAATGACGTTAATTTTTAGTATTTTTTACAACTTTGACGTCGTCTGCCGACCTCTTGTGCTCCACTAGGACGTCTGCCAATGTACGTTCGTTTCTTCAGACATCATCTACTATACTGTGCATTTTCAGTCATGTACAAATGACGTTAATTTCTCTCTCTTCTCCTTTCCCGGTCTGGAGTGGCAGACGTGTGAATTTTCTACTTTTACCGCCTCCTTCATCTAACGCATGCAAAATAAATCGTGTACAAAATGACGTTAGTTTTTCAAGCTTGCTCTTAGACTAATACAAAAGTAGACCTAGCGCGTTAAAATACCACGTTAAGCCTTATACCGTGGGCACCATATATTTATTAGCTTAAATATACGCCTTACCCAGGCCAAACTTGTAAGCAAGATCTATATTCTAACCAGCCATGGAATTACCAAAACAAAAGACATTGACCGGTATGGTGTTAATACTACGACACTTTTCCGAAAAGAAGTGGACAGGGTACAGATCGCGCTGATAATAGCCAACGTTCGAAAAGAGCATGGCACTTGAAGAAGAAGAAGGTATATAGTGGACACACACTTATTAATACAATCTAGAAATTGTCAAAAACAAATATAGACAAAGAGACTGAAGTACTGCAGAGATCCAATTCTTGGTCTCGGAGGACGGAAAACAGTTATTTTTTTGGCTCTGCGGCACTAGGCTTTGTCCTTTATCTCACTCAGTTCTGATGGATTAAAAGTGAACCTATTGGAAAATTATAAAAATTAACTTTTTAGCCATTTATTCATTTTTTACGAACACGAAAAATTAGTTAGTGTGGAAGAAATGTGTTAAAACAAATGAACTTGTCACAAGACATAACCTTTTGCTTTCTAAAATGAACCAAAAAAGGCACCGTTTTCTAAAAAAATACATTGAGCCAAGGTATTTTGTATATAATTTTTGCTCCGCTGTAAAATTTTAATAATATCATAATCAATTTTACATAAATTTTATAGCCAAAACGAGTAATTGATTTTACTGCTGCAAGACACGGTTTCAAAAAAAAGTTGTTACAATGTAAAGAGTCTTTAAGAATACTTTTTATGAAGGGTGTTATAAAATCAAGGATTAAGAGACATGTTTTCATAGCTTTTAGTTACACCTAAGAACTAATTTAGTAAAAGACTGTAACGTACATAAATTTCATAACCACGTTTATGTATTTTTTATGCCCGGTAAATAATTTTCATAAACTTGTCCATACATTTCATAACAACTTCTAAACGACAGTCAAGGATCTCCATATATTAAATTTATTTAGGGCATTGATTAAAATCGTTAACATGTTTTATTTATTTCATATGCTTTTTTATTATCTCCATAACCTATACATACTATTAATAACAACTCTCTATAAAATGTCAAGTTTGTTCATTGATTTCGTGACTTCCGTTTATTAATTACATTACTGTATAAGACAAGTTTTATAGCTTTTCTCCGATTTTTGTAACAGATACGTTTTATTGATGTAGAATTATCTATAAAAAAAATATAAACGCTCCTTATTAAAACTATGTACGATATTTCTTTTAGTGTACTTTTACCCTTTTTGGGATCAATTTATTAACTTTAAATATGCTAGGTTTTTTTAACTAACTTTGACAAATAAAACTCGTAACTTTATATGAACTTGCTAACAAACTAATTCACACTGGATAATTTAACGGATAATCATGCGTCAAAAATTCCAATTTTTGTTTGATTTAATGCACAATATTCTTAAAGAATTGTCAAAATGAATGTGAAATGTCCGAATGAATTGAAATCTGCCAAAATTATCTGATCAATGACAACACAATCTACTATTATTTTTATTAGGTTTATATACAGGTAAGTTTTTTTTAAATAGGTACCTTTATTAAAGCCAAGATTTTAGTCATTGTTCCCAAGTTACAAACGAATGGCTTTTTTGGTCTCTGATTTATAAAACGCATTTGTTACATGGCTGTAAAAAATTGGTCCAGAAGCCAAAAGTGCATCTTATTTACTCCATTTATTAGCCGTTCCTGAAATTTTGGTATATTGCATGCTATGACATAATTTATAAACAAACCCGACTACCCTAATTAAAGGGCACCCAAACTCACACGATATAAAAATATGTTTTGACGATTCTTCCTCCCCCAATAGTTTGACCATATAAACCTTCCCCACTCTAAACCAACTAGAGCTTAAATGCAGACTAGGTACCTACCAAATTTTATTAAAATCGGTCAAATAGTTTTCGAGCTATGAGCGTTAGTTACAGACAAACAGACAGACACCCATACTGACAACCATACAGACTGATATCAGACTTACAGACAGACAGACGGTAAGACAAAAAGGTTCAAAATCATCAGAAACGCAACGACATTAAAATATTTTACAAAAATAATAAAATTGTTTTTATTGTTTTTGGTAAGCCAAAAATAGTTAACAAAGTAACTATTTTCCTAATAAGTGCGCAAATTTGTGAACTACATCTAAATATCGTAAAAATAATGAGTTTTGAAAGATCGTGCATTATCAAAGCCAGAAAATGAAACATTGTTAAAGTAGGAACTTTGTGCACGCTCGATTAAAAATATATCAAAACATTTATTCCTGTACTTAAATAAGATTCACATAAAAAAAAAGAAGTTATAAAAACTAGTCCAACCCAAAAACAAAGCTATTTTTTATATTAATTTTAATTAAAACATCGACAGGGTATGATGTCGCATCCGTTACATTGGTTCTAACAAATTATATCTAAAACTAGCACAGAA
Organism: Oxystoma pomonae; assembly: GCA_963921995.1. Classification (NCBI taxonomy): domain Eukaryota; kingdom Metazoa; phylum Arthropoda; class Insecta; order Coleoptera; family Brentidae; genus Oxystoma; species Oxystoma pomonae. Next base: position 77,968,206 of record OY998169.1, on the reverse strand, counting down.
TAGGTCTAAGTGAGGACACTGAATGCAGGCTAGGAATATAGGATGACGAGACGGCCAGAAATGTGCTGTGTGAATCTTCGGCCATTGCACGTCAGCGTCAACGTATTTTCGGTAAACCACATATCGACGGAAGGGATCTGAAATATGTGAGCATCTTTAAGGGGCTGAATATTTTTTAGTAACAAACATTGTTAAAAGTGAGTCACAATACACCCAATAGTGATCGCAGTGGGTAGTCAACGGCGATTTAGTTCGCGGGTTTCAAATTTTAGATTCGCCCACCCCCTTTACCTTACCCCTCTTTCATGCCCTCAAATCTTCAGCCTTTTAAAACCTTCCATCCACTCCAATAAACTCGCTTTTCCTACGGTTTTTTCCAGTTTTTTTGCTTTAAATGTTCACAACTTTTGTTGTGCAGTAGTAAAAGTTTTATTAAAATCGGTCGAGTAGTTTTTGCGTGCTGCCACAACAAACAAACAGACATACAGAGAGACAACAATTTTGATTAAACCAACACCCAGAATTAAAAAAATATTCGATGTACAGAGAGAGTCTTTCTAGAGATTTATTATAGGTATGTGTAGATAGACGTTTTTTGAATAAACAAACAGCATTAGTTTTATTAAGTCAATATATACACAGACGATAACTTTTTTTGAGTAAAAATATGGCATCCGTTACTATGTAATGGCTGTACTGAGAGTAAATGAAAAACTATAATACCGAAAATGATAAAAATTTTCCAGGCAGCTTCAGTCTATATGACTTTACACCCGATAAAGTCGAAATCGAAAAAATGTTAAATGACTCGGTAGAGACTCGTAAATCATATTTTTCATCAAGTGCAAAAAGAAAAAGCCGAAAATAACAAAAACAGATAAACCCTCATACTACTATTACTACTGGCGTCAGGTGTACGAGCTTGAGTAGGGGTTTATCATCATATTTAAATTAAGAGTGCAGTCCTCCCTGGCACCGTTTCCTGTCATACTCTTCATATAAAATTTTGCTTGCAAGGGTATCTTTGACGATTTGCGGACAACTGGTCGTAAATTTAAAGTAGGAAACAGTTGCGACATGCCCACTACCGTCGCAAACCATTTTGTCGCAGATCCACTTCGTCGCAAATAATTGGGTCGCTGATCCTCCCCGTCGCATAGTACATTGCGACGTCCCCTTTACCGTCGCAAACCATTTTGTCGCAGATCCACTTCATCGCAAACAATTGCGTCGCGGATCCTCTCCATCGCATAGGACACACTAGCGTCGCAAACACTTTCGTCGCAAATCCACAACTTTGCAACTAAAATCAAATGACAATTTCAAAAATTAACAATGAAAAAACAAATAATAAGAAAATAATGAAGCAGTAGATACCTACTGCTAAAGATTATAAAAAAATGCGACGCTGTATCATAAACCATGAAAAATTTATCTTATTACCACGTTTTCAATTTATATACACAATGCTAATGAGCACGTCGCATTGTCCAATGCGACGGAATGTATTCGCGACGTTGTGGATTTGCGACGAAATTGCCTGCGACACTAGTGGGCATGTCGCAATATCCTATCCGATGGAGAGGATCCGCGACCCAATTGTTTGCGATGATGTGGATCTGCGACGAAATGGTTTGCTACTCTAGTGGCCACGTCGCAATGTCTTCTGCGGCGAAATGAACCCGCGGCGCAAATGTTTGCGACGTTTTGGCTCTGCGACGAAAGTGGCTGCGATGGTAGTGGGGACGTCGCAACTGTTTGCGACTTTAAATTTACGACCAGTTTTAGGTAAACCATTTTTGAGCTCACATTTTTCTATCCACAAAGTACCATTAGAGGACCCTAAATTCAAGTTTTATTATTGTATATGAATAGAAAAATAAGGAAAAATAAGGGGCAAAAATACCCCTGAAAGTGAACTTTTGCATGAATAAGACAAGTAAATACCCTTCAAGGGGAAGTAACCAGAAGAAAAACTAATACCTTTCCCACTTTCAATTATTTAATGGCGTTTTCAACTTGTATGAGCTGGTTTCGCACCGGTCAGAGCTAATTTGGTTTTTAATGTTCAACAAAACAGTTTTTGGAAACAGCGCCGCCGGTTCCAGGGTCTACCAAGCCCTTAGCACCATTGAAAAAGCGGTTTCCTCCCCTATTCCCGATGATAGATAAAAATAATTTCAGGAATGAAAAATCATACTAACATGTATTAAAACAAAAATTAACAGAAAGTATCATTTCTTTTATATTCACCCCTATATATAACGAGGTCGCCCTTATAAAAATTGTTTTTGAACTTTCTCATTGGCAAATTTATCAAATTATTTGTTCATAATTAGAAAGTGCATCCAACTTTTCTTATTAAAGGTAATCCCTGGCGCTAATTAGCGCCGAATAGCTAACCAACCAAACTTGGTGTGATTCTAAAAGAATTTTTGATATTTCATTTGCGTTTTGTTTTTATGTGATAAATTGTGGTGCAGGGTTCAAATGTTTACGCACGAACGCGTATATTTTATAATAAAGAAAGAAAAGAACATCGAAAAGTAAAACAAAATTATGATTGTTCTTCACAAACCAAAACTACACTTTTTTGCACTCGACGCGCGTTTCGCTAACAACGTTAGCATCATCAGGAGACGATAAACAATTGTTAATTTTGTTTTAGTGCAACCAAAGGTTCCAAATTCCCAACATAATCCAAAAGTAAGGCAATATCTACCGCCAAAACTTACTTTTGAGTTCGTTCAAAAGCTCTTAAAGTTTCCTTTATTTACGGTAAAGGTAACCATAAGAGTAACGAAATTTGCCGTTAAACTGTCTGACCAAAATCTCTCTACTCTTATGCTTATTTTTATTTTTAATAATGATAACAGAATGTTCGCAGCGAGAGTTTTTGGTCATATCCACTTTTGTAGTTGACATTAAATATAACCTAACTTTTTTTAATAAATATTAACCTACTTTTTTAGCGATTTTCTTTGAATTAAAGAAGATGAAGACGATGATAAGCACCTTTTCAATAAATTTAGCAATTTTGTAAAAAGATTTTCCAAGATATTGCTAAAACATGTAATAATTATAAAGTTATTCTTCCTCAAATTCCGGACTCCGTTATGGTTAATAACCACTACGGAATGACATTTAGCAACTTCACCGTCGCAGAAATAAAGATAACTATAACGTAGAGTCAAAAAGACTGACCAAAAATACCCTATATTGCCTATTTTTATAAGAAGATCTTGACTGGTAATAGTACGCCTTTGCAGAAAAATGCTCATGATTAAAAAATCATATTTTTGCAGTCAATTAACTTAATGGAATAACCTGCGGTGTTTGGAAAACTTTTTTAATTTTTATCAGGTTTGCTGTTCAAAAAAAAATTAGAGCATTTTTGTATTTACGTATCAGACGCGTGTGCAAATTTAGGGAAACTCCTCACTAGTTCTGCACTATTGGCACGGGATGTTTATGCTTGTATTGTTTTTTCTATCCAGGCATACGATATGTGAAACAATCCAAAAACTTTTTTATTTTGAACGACATATCACTATTACTTTTTGACAACTATCTACATACAGGGAAATATTTATTCATTTTTAAAGTGTATTTTAAATAATTTTAAAAACCGAATACGAAACATCACTTTTTTACCATACATTAGACGAAGCAACGCGGTCTTTACCAAGCAAAAAAAAAACCCGCGCATGTAAATATTGCGTCGAATTACCGCACCAGTGATGTTATCCAAAATCGTGTTTTAATAAGGTTACAAAAAATTTGCAATAATCGGGTATTACGTTACGCTGCGTTCAGTGGATGACTTTAATACTCTGCTAAGTACATAACTCAATAGACCGATTAAAGCATTGTGCGGCTATGCTATCAGCGGGTTTAGATCCTCTAATACGTTTTGGCAATTATCTTAGGAAATTGAGAATCTTATCTTGTTTCATTAAGGCTGGGGCATCATTATTCAAAATTGAGCGACAGCGAATGATGATAGTGAAAATTTTCCGGGCGTTCATAGTGGAAAATAGATTGGGCTTGAATTAAAAAAAATTATTTAAACTTTAAGACAAAATTAAAGGCAAATCGAGGTAAGTATGTCGGGGGTTCATTTTTACAAAATAGTTATTTATCCAACAAGTGCAATAAGTGATGCTTTACCGCACGCGACGGCTTTTGACTGAACAACGCCAATAGAGTTGTGTCAATATCGGAAGGAAGAGAGTTTACCAAAAATAAAAATAAATATTTGTATTTTAACTTTTTAATATGGTTCTATTTTGGTCGAGAATTTTTTCTAATATTAAGGAATGCTGCCATAGCACTGGGATTTTTCTGACATATGCCTATGTTATTTTCCGCCTAGGAGCGTTAGAACATAAATTAAGTTTTTAGTCTCCGCGGTATTCTTGCTTCATTAAATAGGTGAGATAAGTGATATTTTTTTTTGTTTTTAAATGCACCGTTCTCTTTTGGTTTATTTTTCATATGTTAAGGTTTTTTATACCTAATTTTCCTTTTTCCCTTTTTTTAGAAATTTTTCTTTTTTGAATATCTAACATTTAACAGGATTTTTAATATTTGTTATATATTTGGGTAAAAGAGTACTTAGAAAGCTCTGTATTTCACGTAGGTAATTATGTCAGATTTCCTAGTAAAATTAAAATTTGGCGACACTCTTAAGTGACATATTCTCCTTAACTGTCTTACAGCTGCACTAAGAAAAATATCCACTAATCCTAAGTAAGAATTCATTAGCCCCAAGTAGAAACTTCATTTAAATATGAAACAATTGAACTGTCTACTTACTATAAGTTTTCTCACCTACTTAAAGTTATAAAATAACATATTAACTATAAGTAAAAACTTCCCTCACCGTAATTGAAGTATCTACTAACCGTTAGTAAATCTAGAGTAACGCAAAACCAGTATATCTCCTAAAATATGGCCTTAAATAAAATAAAAAATGTATTTCTGAGTTCTCAAATCCATGTTCTATCACCATACACCCTAAGAAAAAAAAAACAAATAATAAAAAAAAGTGCGACGCGCCGACGGGATTCGAATCTACAACCTTACAGATTGATAGACCAATGCTTTATCCACTGTACTATCCGCTTTTACAGGTTGAAACCACGGAATATAAAGGTTTTGGCGGATTCTTATTGGTCAAGTAAAAAGGGTTACTCATGATTAAAGCTAAATCAGATAATTTTCGCGTTTGGTGAATATATATGAACAAGCATCTCCAAACCAAGGGCTACCGGGTTCGTTTCCGGTCATCGTTTTTTTTTCGAGTTTTTTTAACTTATTTCCATCATGATCTCCATATAAATAGAACAATGATCGTTGCGAATGGGATTGTCGAATTCCTATGATTTCAATACGTTGACAAGTCATTATAGGCATGCATTACTATTAGAATATATTTTTCCGCATGATTTTTCAATATTTGATGCCTTCACTTGCCCTTAGTAGAAAAATTCACTAACCGTAAGTGAAGGGAAAGTTAAGTGAGTTGTCACATATTGGTAAGTAGCTAAATCACTAAGGGTTAAAAAACTAATAGAAAAAATCACTCTAAGTGAAGGGAAAGTTAAGTGACTTGTCGCTTATTGGTAAGTAGATAAATCACTAAAGGTTAAAAAACTAGTAGAAACATTCACTTACCCTAAGTGAAGTTTCACTTGCAGCTATCAAATTTATTTCATAATAATTATCAATTTATTCAAATTACTTGGAGCTAATAAAAACTTCACTGACCACTAGCAAAAAAAGCTTAGACACTTTACTTGGGATGGTTTTCTGAGTGAAGTTACTAGAAAGCAGTTGAAATTTTTAAATCAACTTTTAAAGTGTTGAAAAATGCAGGCCTTTGTTATCAAAGGTAAAAACCAGTTTAGTAAAAAAATGCTTTTTTTCTTGGATTTTCATTTTGCTATTTTTGCATTAATTAGTTTATAAGTATATGTGAATCGTCATAATTTGGTTTTTTTTATCTATAATCATTTTATATAATCAAAATTATTATAAAATTAGATAAAAAAAAATACAAATTAATAAACACAAGCATAAAAAAGCTATATATTAAAAATCTCGTCCAATTCAAGATTTTCCTCAATAGTGCTCATCACCGAGGCCGCAATACCTCTTTGAACCGCCAGGCTTATTTTTTGATTATGAAGCTCCGAGACTGGTCAAATGAGATTTTTGATGCAATCTCTGAAACTAGACTCTTAGCCTCCTCACCCCAAGGACCTAATGTCTCGACAGCAAAGGGAATGAAGATATAGCGATCCTCAAGGTCCCTATACTTGCAATGTTTTTTGTGGAAGCAGGCGATCCAGGAGACTTGCATGTTTTTGAAACATATGATTTAGCCAGTTTATGGCAAATACTACGTCTCAAATCAGCTGCAAATTTAATTTGGTCCTTCTAGTCTAGCTTTGCTACCGTTTGTACGAAATAAAAGTTTTAAAAAAAATTAATTTCCGAGATTATTCGAAAACTTTCGGCTTTCTTCAAATCTAACACAAATTGTTAAGACTTTTTTCGATGTTTCGCAGACAGGAAAAATCAAAATATCGATAAAAAAAGTCGGGCGTTAATTTATTCGGGAATCCAAGTTTAAATTGAATTTATTTTTCAGGCCCCTGTCGCTGACACCTTTAGCTTTGGAGACTTTTGATAAATAAATTGAATTCCAGGAAAGAAAGTAAATGGCAAATATTTGTAAAAATGCGAGAGAAGCGTTTTCCTTTTTGTTTGAACAGTTTACTTTCTTGAAAATTATAATTTGTAAAGAATTTATTGGAAAGCCCGGATAGATGCCGGAGTATGAGAGATACTTTGGCTGTGGTCAGTATGTTTTGTGGAGTAGGTTCTAAAACATTAATTGTGCAATAAAGTCTAAAAGTCAATGATATTTTTTGCTTAAAATTTGTTTTTGTATATTTCTGGTACTCTTGAAAAAGTACGTTTTGGCTAGTGCAATGGAATAAGTTTACATTTATAAGATTATATAGGGTTTTTAAAGATTTTGCTTTGTATTTTTCTTCAATAACTAACAGTGTGCATGCCTAAGCCAAAGACGCATATCTCTGTACCATAAAGGAGAGTTGCCTGAGCATGACGAATTAAAGGCATCTCTCTCTTATAATAATTAGCATTGGGCATCTATACGTACCCAGGGGAAAGTTGCCAAGAAAACACTTTCTTTATTCAAAACATTTTTCGCGTGGTAAACAATCTCCTAATAGAGACATAAAGCTATTTGTAACTCATCGCGGTATACGTATCCGCATCTAGCGAGAACCAAGCACATTGATTGGTCAGAAACTTGTAGCTCGTTCGAAAAGAGCAGATGTATGCGAATTTAAGGTGTTTCTGAACGCAATAAGTACTGAGATACGATACGTGTGCCATAACGATACGTGATACCTAACGCATCTCAACACCTATCGCGTTCAAGAACACCTTAGATTAGCATATATCTGCCCTTTTCGAACGTGGTACAAGTTTCTGACCAATTAATGTGCTTGGTTCTCGCTAGATGCGGATACGTATACCGCGATGAGTTACAAATAGCTTTATGTCTCTATTATGTTTAAAGACCAGTATTTCAATAAAAGATAGTTAGAAAAATCTTCTCGCGGGCGCACAGGGGGGGGCTAGGAACTCAAACTCCACCTTCTAGAGCCATTAAATATAATTGAATTTTCCCAAAAATCAGTATTAAAATGGTTTCTTGAGACTATGGTGTAACTCAAGCCTCTTATTAGGAATCTCAAACCCACTCCACTTATATTTTGCACGTGAAAATTTTTAATTGATAAAGGCGAGGGGGAAGATCAAAGTTATTTTTAGTTGCTTGTTTACTTACCTTAAATTTGTTGCCAAGCTGTTATAAGAATTCAGAAAGAAAGCTATTTAAACTTTTTTATTTATTTTGTGTTTATTGTAAAAAAAATAGTCCAGGGGTTAGTACCTACCCCCCTAGACATTTGTCATCTTTGCTGATTCCTAGGATCATAACAATGTCAGTAAATAACAATATTATAAGCATCCAGTTGTAAAAACTATTATTATTGCATCAATAGGTATTTTTTTAATAAAAACTGAATTTTTACTTAGCTTTAAAATGCTCAATTAAATTAACCTACTTTTAAACTAAAAAATTTTCCTCAATAGCACGGCTTAACGTACACTCCGGGGTACCGATTCTGGAAGTTATAGGAAGTGATCGTTTGCCTGAGAGAAGAAAAGTAAATTCAACCAATAAACGCGCTTAAAAGCAGTGACTAGACGATCGAATAATCACCAAACTATTATGGGCACGCGCAGAGCTGCCTCGAATAACAATTTTTGAGCGAAGCTGTTCTCTCGACTAGACCCAGTAGTTGGGAATTATAGGAAAGCTCGTGTGAAAAACTTCACTTGTATTATTTCAGAGCACACTATTGTACGAATGACCGATCGATATTTTACTCGCTAATGCGCATGCTACAGCAAACTTCACCGTCTTTTAGAGTAGGACTCGCACAGTGGTCGATTTTTGTAAAGACACGGACATTAAAAAAACTTCTACATTATAATTTAATCGTACAAAATATTTAGTTTTAATAAACAGACAGGATGATCGTGTGAATTTTCACATTTATCTTAAGACATTTTTAAGAGGAAAAAGATATATATTTATTAATTAGCTAAATGAAAGTAAAAATGTTAGTTTAGAAAAAGAAAAATAAAATATATTAAAAAGAATGCCAACCGAAACTTTCAAATGAAACACCCAGTATATTATTGCATTTTGTTTTTAAATTCTAAGCATTTTTATATAACGTACCCTATGTCGATCTTCAACTGTTTTCGAGATATTAACAGTTGAATACTGTCATACTCTGGGTGTTCTATTTGAAATTTGATGTTGAATATTGATGCGTAATGTCAAACTCGTAAAAAGCATAGTTTATTCTTTGGCCATCTATTCGCCCAGGATCTTGACAACCATATTATGTCCACGTTTTCCGGAAAATCGACCACCGCGCGATCGGCCGGTCCCAGATTATGGAATTTTGGATTTTAATAGAAGTGTTCACTTCTCAGAGCATGATCGTTCTATTACGTCCAGAATCGAGCGCCAGAGGGAAGGGCATAGCCCCCTTTCCTACACGAAAAAAAAAATACCTGTAAAAATTTTTTTCATTGAATTTTTGTATAATTAAAATTTTGTACAAGTTTTACATATTTACGAATAAATTATCGACAACTCTCTTTAAAATATACAATAAAATGTTTTACCTACGACCAATAAATAATGGCTCATTTACGGTCCTAGGATAATAATAAAGCCCAGACCTAAACCACAAAATGTCGTGACAAGCAATGAAACTTTATGTTATAAAAGCACTAATTGACGCCAAAATGTAACTTATTTTTCTATATTTTTAAGACTAAACGTAGATAAAACCAATATAATTTGAGTAACCTTATTTTTAAAAAGATGTAGGTAGGAAAAGTCCCTTAGTAACATTATTTGTTTTGACATTTTAGATAGAACCTCATTGAAACTTCAGGTTATGAATGTTGTTGATTTAAGATTGTTTGCGTATAGTACACTAACTCGCATGTTATGGTCATTACACGCTCAAATAAATTAAGACCTCGGATGCGGCTTGCGTCTCAAACTTCATCTTCGCTTCGTTCGATTTTTTTGGTGTACCTGCAGGACCTACAAACCAATAAAGTCCTAGAAATATTTTTTCAAGAGAACAAACTTTATAACAGAAATTTTCAATTTTTGCATTTTTTCTTCCTTGATTAAGTATTTGGCGGCATGTAATAATAGAATAATGATTCGAAGGCATAAATACAATGGCCCGTTAATAAAAGTGCCATGCCCGTTAAAACTCAATCCAGTTAATTTGGCCGACAAAAAATCGTAGATTTTTTATGATTCAATAAAATTTTATCCAGCTTTATGGGTGAGTATGTCTTTTTAATGGGCCAACTTGAACAATGGGTCGTTAAAGGCTATTGAGCTGGTCAGAAATAAGAGTGAAAAAGGCATTTTAATGTATTTTCCCAAATTTAAAATTTAAGGCATTCACTAAAATTAAATTGAATTGAAGTCTTTTTTAAATTTCAAAGACGAAATCTTAAATATTTTGGCCAAAAATGTGAACTCCTACAATAAGTGATAATAGAAAGAAAAATCAAGGCAGAAGTGGTCATACAAAAAAAAAATTAATTAAAAAAAATATATATTTGGTTCAAGTAAATAAGTGATTGATATAGACCAACTACTCGTTTTGATTATTGCATAATACCATGTAGTTAATACAAATGATTCAGCTAAGTATTTATTACTATTTAGTAAATAAATCATCATAGCTGCAGTTGGACGCTCTAGCAGGATATGCAAGGAGAATTATTCTTCCTTTATGCAACAACTCAGAGTCTTTTGCGACTTCCAGCGTCTCTTGGTTGCCAGTCTCAAATTCTTTCTAACATGGATGAGCAAGGATTTTGACGTTGGCGGATATTTCTTTCATTTTTGGTTTTGCTTCTTGGTGTCTTGAAAAGAATCATTATTTGAAGCAAAGAACCCTGCAAAAATTACATTGGAAATAGCTTTCGGCTAAATGCCATAATTTTTTTGTATATTGTGGTACTCGATCAACAAAGCACAAAAATAAAAAAAACGAGACGGGGAACAGGATTACTTTGTGAGATATGGAGCTTTAAATTTGACGTGTTTTAAGGCTATATTTTTGGATATAGTCCAAGTTTTTTTCCACAACTTTGTTAATAACCGGCGAAAAAAAAATGATTTGAATCTCTATTTGTCTGAAATGAAACACCCCTTTCACCCATATAAAAATGTTTTTATTTGGTTCCTTTGGTACTAGCAGAAAAGTCATTGATTTGTATGTTTCAAAAAATTCTCATTTTCTTTAAAACGAACGGCCAGATTTTAAAAATTTTCACATATGTTATTAAAAATAATGCCACTTGCCAAAAGAAAAAAATTTTAGCTTAAGTGGTACCATAAATTTTAAAAATGGTGGGCACCTTCAATGGTTTTTAATATTTTATATTTTGCAGAAATACGAAAAGTAATATATTATAGGTAGTTTGCGTGCAAAAAGTTAAAACTCTTAAGATATGTTTTATATGTCGGCCTGGGGTGGTTTTGTATTTAAAAAAATTAAGGTAGGTTTGACAACGTCAAATTTGGCTTAAGAAACGGCGTCAATTGCTGCGCATTCTATTGAGAACACAGTATAAACAACCGGAAAAATCATATATTTGTTACCGGCAACCCCAAGTTAGCACGAGCAATTTGATTGGTCAAATACAGGTACCAATGGATATCTGTCGGTGACAACATATTCGTATCAAGCTTTTAAATTGAATTTGTCCAGAAAAAGTTTGTATAACCTACCCATAAGTTATTTTAAATCACTTTTCGTATTTCACCAATATTTCAAAAATATTAAAAAGCATTAAAGTTACCGACCATTTTCCAAATTAATGGTACCACTCAAGCAAAAATGTTTTTTATTATCTTATTAGCATTATTTTTATTAACATATGAAAAACTATTAAAATCTGGCTGTTTGTTTTAAAGAAAATAAAAATTGACATTTTTTAAAAAACAGACATTTTCTTTCGTTTTTAAAATTTAAAATTCATTGTCTTTTCTGGTGGTACCAAAGAACCATTATAGAAATATTTTTACACGCATTGAAAGGGTGTTTCATTCAGGACAAATAGAGTACCGAATCGTTTTATTTTGGCGGTAATCAACAAAGTTGTGGGAAAAAAACTTCGACCATGTCCAAAAATAAATCCTTAAAACACGTCAACTTTAAAGGTCCATATCTCAGAAAGTAATCCTGCTCCCTATCTCGTTTTTTCATTTTTGTACTTTATTGATCAAGTACTACAACATATAAAAAAAATATGACATTTAGCCGAAAGCCATTCCCAATGTAATTTGTGCAGGCTTCTTTGTTTGAATCAAGGATGATGTTAATTTATTACAATTACAACAATTATTGAATCAGGTTATCTTCTCAACTCGAATTTTATTGAATTTGCTTAAAATAACTTACGATCACTTTAAGCCTATAAACAATATTATATATTTACATTTGCTTCTTCTTAAATTTTCAGAACAATTGTTTTTAAATTAGTAGTTTATAAAATAAAAAAAGTCAATATTCATTTAAAATTTGATTTAAGAAAACTTGAACTATTAAAAAAAAAAAACCAAATCATAAGTTAAGAAGCACTTATCCTTCATTTAACGGAATTTCAAGGTTTTGCAGGAACAAATCTGTGCTCTTAAACTTAGCTTATTTATTATCCTAATAAGTTTTAGCATCCCTCCAAAAAAAACCGCATTAAATCTCATAAAGTACCGTTGTAGTTCAATTTAGGATGTATGTCATAGTTTAAGTAATTTTCTAGTTTACTTCGGTTTGTTGCAATTCCTTGATTCAAGGAATTATTCTGATTTTTAGACTGAATAAAAATTTCGTGTTTTGTTCTAAATATAACAGTTATTGTACCAACGAGGCAAATTAGTCGTATAAAGGATACCATTTCTTTAATTCAAGTAATTATTTTTCATGTTTGGTGTAGGAATATCGTGTTGGATTAAACAATGAATGGTTTAGATAGTCTCCTTATCTTCTCCTAGGTATTACTCGGATTTGTATAAATAACTTATGCTTGCCTTAAGAAGCGCCTAAATATCCATCCAAGTTGTTTTATATACTTATTCCAACGAATCACCAACATTGAATACTACCAAAACTAGTATACATCTTTTTCCATGTTGAGTAAAGAACAAACTGATATTTAGGACTACTGAAATGAGTATATACACTTTCGGCCACATAAAATGCATACGCCCATTTTATATAGTGTATTGTGGGCCTCGCAACTCGGTAACCTTTTAGGTATTTCAAATTGACAAAAAATGTCACAGTCAGATTTTTTTGTTGTTAATCGTTTATATTAAAAAATACCCCAACTAAACGAATTCAAAAAAGCCCAAATTTTGGCAAAATTAGACGGTGGTCGATTCGAAGAGTAGCGGCCCATTATGGATTGTAAGAATAAGAAGGAGAAACTGTAAAGCATAGTAAAGTGTGGCCAGTTTCCTTATTTTCTCTTTATGCTAAGTTCATGTAAGAAGTCTATTGTTTTACGAGCAATATGCGGTCTGGCATTATCGTGTTGAAAGATAGCATTTGAGATGGTTTGCAGGTAGGGATGTAAAACTAGCTGCAGCACTTCATCGATGTATCGCTGAGCAGTCAGATTGCCGTTGATGAGGACAAGGGGTGATCTGCTTCCTAAACATATAGCCTTATACCATGATACTTGCTTTATCACGTTCAACAGCAAAGTCTAAATTTCGTCCATCATGGCCGCCTAAACAAAACCTGGATTTGTCGCTGAAGCTTATGGTATTCCATTCGTCATTCCAGTTTTGCCGAGCTCTGCACCACTCCAAGCGGCGAGCCTTATGTTGTGGGGTCAAAGATAATACCAAAAGCGCACGGTAAGCCCTCAGCCCCGTACCAAGCAATCTTTAATTAACTTTCATCTTTGAAAACACTCGTCCTGTAGCTGCAACTAGAATATCTCTTACTTGGCGTATATTGTCCCATCGATCTCTGAGAGCAAGAAGTATGAGATGCCTAAATCACGACCTTATAATAGAGCGTCCAGAACCCGCACGACGGCGACGTCTATAAGTCTCATCATTGGACCACCTTGTTCAAACTCTTAACACTGTTAATGGATTGGCATTAACCCTTCTTGCAATTTCCCGTAAACCAAAACCAGCCCATTTCATACCTACGATGCGTCCTTTCTCGAAGTCGTTTAAATGATGAAATTGTTGGCGACCGCGAACTCTTGGCAGTTTTATTTTTTAACTAAACTGTAAGCAATCCAAAAAGACCAAAAACTACGAGAAAAATGATTTAAAATTTTCAGAAAAGGTCTTTTATGTGTTGGTTGTTTTTGAAAATGAATAGAAAAAATATGTGAAAGAAGGAAAGATTGGAAGACAAAAAATTTATTATATATTTCTTTTAAGATAAGGTACACACAAATAACTTTCATTCAAATAATTATCCATATACATGATGTTGCATTTTTTTTGTTCTCCAGTATATATCCCTATTTTCTGAACTGTAATTTAATAGTTTCCAGAATTTTATTTCCAATTAGCTGAAGACCCCGCTTTTCCGCGTTTCCCCGTTTTTTCCGTTGTCTTTTACTTTAAACGATCATAACTTTTGTTTCCGCAACCCGATTTTGATGAAAGCGTGTCTTCTGCACAGGAGTTCACCATCCAAATCGTTTAAGTAGTTTTTGGATGCAGACAAAAAGACAAAAATTCCAAAAATCGTATTTTTTGTATTTATATGGTTTGGTTGGAATTCGCCATCAAAAATTAAAAAAATACTGAATGTACAAAAATGGTGTTTCTAGAGATTTATAATATCTATAGATAATGTCGACACAAGTAGTTTTAATTGTAAGATTATTTAAGTTTTTGGATAATAGTAGTAATAATAATAGATTAAGAGCTAAAAACTGGGTATAGAGTGTGCCCCATTCAAAACGTATTAGGCATTTGAAAGACCTTCAAAACAAGGTATCACTCGACCCACTTTTCTTAATCAAAATATAGGGGTCAAGTTTACCACTACAAAAATTTCAAAAAGTGTCCCCCGCGAAAACTAAATCGACGTGTCTTGGTGTTTCTCGAGAAATCCTGGATGGTGCGTCTTAAATGGGACACCCTGTAGAGAGACCCCTTACTTCAACGATTCCCTTGTCTTGTAATAGAGCCCCATTAGTTGGGAAGAGGGAGGTTAGAAGTTTTCTCACCCCAAGTATAATACACGTATCTTACACGCTATTGCTCTATTTCTCGTACGAGCAATATCATTTTCTTACCCCTGGATTTAATGGGGCTTATACTAAAAGAAGAGAATTTTACTTCTTTTAATCAGAACATATTTTTTTTATTAATAGAGAACATGAATAGGAAAAACAAATAAAGCAATTAACCGCACGCAAAACTAGTGGGTATTTTTTATGAACTTGGGGTATCAAATACCCATCCCCCAGCTGCCAGGGGGTTTATCCCAATCTACGATGAATTAATCATGATGAAGGGAGCTATTACGTCTTTATTTGTTACAATTTTACTTTAATTTAATAAGTAGTTTTTATCACTTTTTTAGTATAATATTTCTTAAAATTTTCGCCTCCGGCGGATTTATGATATGATTGTGGCACCCCTTCTTGGAATCTAATCCAATCTACTTTTTCAAAAATATTTTACATTTAGATAAATTTTTTTTAAAATGTTTTTTCTTCCAAAATTTTCGCCTGCGCTCCTATAGCATTATTATATGTTACAATTTTGATTAATTTTAAGCAATTTTTTTTAGAACAACATTTTCAAACACCTAAAAATAATACTCAATGGGATTATAACGGTTATGTTGGGAATTTGGAACCTTTGGTTGCACTAAAACAAAATTATGATTGTTTTCCACAAACCAAAACTACACTTTTTTGCACTTGACGCGCGCTTCGCTAACAACGTTAGCATCATCAGGAGACGATAAACAATGAACTAAATTAATCTACGCTTTATCTTATATACAATCCTTTAGTGGGCGAAGATAAGACTAATAATTTGTGATTGATCACGATTTTTAATCCTATCTCCCCTCAACCAAAGAATAAAGTGTACTAAACGGGATGGGTCCTCTATCTTTATTTAAACTATTTCTGGATATAATGATTTCCTTACTTTCATATGCATTCAAAAGTCTTTTGTTTGGTACACTTTTTAGAAGTTTTAGGTTATATAATGTGAATCTATGATTGTTTTCAAAAGCATGCTCGGCCACACTTGACTTTTCTGTTATTCCGTATTTTAAGTGAGCTAAAACTTGCAACCAAAGGTTCCAAATTCTCAATATAGTTGAGATGACTTCACAGTCAATGGAACTAAATCTCTATCGTAAGTTTAGTACTAAGATTAGGCTAGTTGGTGCAGATATTTGGTTTATAAAATCTTGCAAAAAATTCAAAGTTTTTCAAAACTTTGTTCAAGTAAAGTTGCCGAAATCTACAGTTTCTTCAAAAGTAGCCCTGTTTGCAAAACGGAAATGTTTAGATTTAGAAATCAAAAATTTGTACGCAAAACGAAGTATGTTTGAGCTTGAAGCATACCGACTGTTTAAAAAGTTGACATTTAGACTTAGTGATAAGAACTTTGAAGAACGGTGCGATTTCCAAAGACATATGTTTGTAGTAATTGAGAAAAAATTTACGAAGAAGATGTCTTCACTTAATAAAAAGCTACAAAAGTTAAAACGTTCTGAACCAAAACCAAAAAAGTCGAAGGAAGGCGCAAACATTGTAGAAAACCTATCCTGTCAAACAAAGGTCTTAATTTTTCTCTGCGCCCACAAAAAGATAATTTAAGTGATATTATTGCAAATATTGAAAGTTCAATCTCTTATCTTTCAGAAGGCACAAAGTGCTATGTGCGAGATGCTTGCCGATATCAGATCTCTCATAACATCTTTCAAAACATTAAAAATAGTACATTAAATCACAATAAAACAATTAAAAGTTTGAGAGAAAAAGATGTTTTCTATCTAAAGGCTCACAAGGATAATAAAGTTGTTATATCAGATAAAACAAATTATTTCAAAAGGTAGATAACCTAATAAAAAATGGACCCTACAAACAAGTCCCAAAGAACCCCTTACCAAAAATGATTAACGAAGTAAAAAACACAATTAAAAAATGTAACAATATTATTACTATTAAACTACAAGTAAGCCATCCCACTATGCCGAAACTGTATTGCCTTCCGAAAATCCACAAGCCTGGAAAATCGGTTAGACCTATAGTTTCTGCTGTAAGATAATTTAAGTGATATTATTGCAAATATTGAAAGTTCAATCTTTTATCTTTCAGAAGGCACAAAGTACTATGTGCGAGATGCTTGCCGATATCAGATCTCTCAAAACATCATTCAAAACATTAAAAATAGTACATTAAATCACAATAAAACAATTAAAAGTTTGAGAGAAAAAGATGTTTTCTATCTAAAGGCAACATTTCGAAATGGCTAGCAAACGAGTTTGAAAATTTACGATAAAGGAAAAAGGTTTTTCTGTTCAAAATTCCCTTGAATTTATCAACAAAGTTAAAGATATTTCACTCCAAGAAGGTGAAATTTTAATCTCGTTTGATGTTAGTTCGTTGTTCCCTAGTGTACGGATCCCCAATACCTTACAATACCTGGAGGAACTACTAAGAAAAAACAATCTAGAAGACAAACAGACTTTAGATTACCTATCTTTAACAAAACTCTGCATGAATCAAAATTACTTTCAATATAAAAATAACTACTACCAGTTTATCACCTTTTATCGCAAACCTATTTATGAGCAAATTTGAATCAGATATAAGTAAAGAATTTGAGTATTTCCCCAGAGTATGGTTCAGGTATGTAGACGATGTATTTGCAGTATTCAACACTAAAGTAACTAGTGTTGAAAGTTTTATGGAAAAAATAAATAACAAATTTCCCACTATTAAATTTACTTATGAAACAGAGAACAACGGTACACTGCCATTTCTAGACACTTTAGTTATAAGAAATAAAAATAAATTGAACTTTGACCTATACAGAAAAGGCACGGCCACCAACAGGTATATTCCAAATGACTCTTTTCATTGCTTACAACATAAGCTTGCAAGTTTGCACTTTTTAACATATAGATTAGTAAATTTTCCCTTAAACAAAGAAAGAGTTGAAGCAGAAAAGAATAGGATTAGGAATATAGCTGGCGAAAACGGTTACGACGAAGGCTTAATAAATAAGCTGATAAATAGACATTCCTTTCAAAAGACCTTTCGGAATTCTACCTTTTTCAGACAAAAAGATACCTGCGACTCAAAATTTGTATCAATTCCTTATAATCCTAATTATACGAAAGGATTACACAAAGTATTTAATAACACCGGTCTTAAATTAGTATATCAATCCGGTAACACAAAAAGAAGCTTACTAGGAAATCCCAAGGATAAAACTACAGTTCTAGAAAAAAGTGGAATTTACGAAATTAGTTGCACGGATTGTGAAAAAAAAATAGGTTGGCCAAACGAGACGCTTTATTCAAACACGTTTTAAAGAACACTTAGCACACTTAAAATACGGAAGAACAGAAAAGTCAAGTGTGGCCGACCATGCTTTTGAAAACAATCATAGATTCACATTAGATAACCTAAAACTTCTAAAAAATGTACCAAACAAAAGACTTTTGAATGCATATGAAAGTATGGAAATCATTAAATCCAGAAATAGTTTAAATAAAGATAGAGGACCCATCCTGTTTAGTACACTTTATTGTTTGGTTGAGGGGAGATAGGATTAAAAATCGTGATCAATCACGAATTATTAGTCTTATCTCCGCCCACTAAAGGATTGTATATAAGATAGAGCGTAGATTAATTAAGTTCATTGTTTATCGTCTCCTGATGATGCTAACGTTATTAGCGAAACGCGCGTCGAGTGCAAAAAAGTGTAGTTTTGGTTTGTGGAAAACAATCATAATTTTGTTTTTGTTTTGGGATTATAACGGCTTTATCTGACTGATTTCAATATATTTTCTATAATATTCTATGGTAAACTAAATGGGAAAATACTCATAGCGCTATGGTCCTGTATGCGGTTTCGGCAACAGTGATTACTCATGAATCAATAAGCTATGGGATTATATCGGTTTTATCTGAGTGGTTTTCATATCATTAATTCTATAATATTGTACAACAAGAAATTTAAATTAAAAAAATCGCATGGCACCTTGGTCCTCTATACGGTTTGAGAAACAGTAACTACTCATGAATCAATAGAGTTCTATATGAATGAAAAACTATGGGTTTGCATAGGACCCAATAGAACTAAATCGGTTTTATCTAAATGCTTTCAATATTTTTTCTTTAAATTGCACAGCGAATTTAGTAAGTCTAGATTTAGAACTTCTGAATTAAGTTATTCCAGATAGAATCCTTAGCCGATAGTCGTACATAGGCAAGCATTAATCGATTTCTTACACGTTTCATGTCAGATCTTTAAACGTGAACCACTATACATATGTACTTTGTACAAGGTTATCCGAAAATTTCTTTAAGTAAAAATTCATTTTAATGTCGTCCTGTTGGCAGTGGCGCCGGAGTCTACAGGAAAGTTTTACAGTGGGATTTACTATAAGGGTTTAGCCTATTTTAGACCGTTTAAGTGAAATTTTTGGTTTTAAGCATTTTAAACTACCTTTCCTTGTGTTTTGGACATAGCTTGACCAATGAGAAGAATTTTAATTAATTTTTTTCATGAATAATCATTTTAAAATAATCCTTAGTTAGATTTAAGAAGTTTCAATTTAGAGGAAATAAAACAAATACAAAATTTAATCCAACGCGAGGTCTTATAGTCAAAACTTTGTAGAACAAATTAAAATTGAGGTTATATATCACTCTGATAAAAACTTAACCATTAATTGATATAAAGTATACTTATTTTGTTTACATTTCTGTCACTGTCAAAATGTCAGTTTCAAAATATTAGGCGCGTTCAGACCACAAACCTATCGGAAACAACAGGTTCGGACCTCTTACCTCTGCTTGCATCTTGGCTTGCACCAACCTGTACTGACGGAAGCTGCAGCTTTGAAATCAGTGGGGTTTCAGTAACACCCGGTTCCCAACTACGACTTTTTCGTGCGTGCTCGCTCACGCGTGACATGACTGTTATAACATTTCATATTGACATCATGTGACGCGTGAGTGAGCACCTACGAAAAAGTCGTAGGTGGGAGCCGGGTGAAAGTTTTGCTTGATTGAGTTTTAGATAACCTCCATGTTTTAATTTCAGTTTGTAAAAAAAATTTTCAAGATGGTTTTGGTTTGGGTATTATTCCGCTTAGTAAATAGAGAAATATATAGTTTATTTTGAAGCTAAAACAATTGACAAAAAAATAAGTTTTTTAAAATTTTTGTCATATTGGTTGACAGATGTCAAAAAAAACTGATGCGTTAAAGTTCAACAAGCTTTTCAGAAAGGTGCTACAAGTGATACCTTCACTTTAAAAAAATACTTGGTAGGCCCTGGACCTCCAGTTGGGGGCCTCAAAAATTATTTATATCATAGGCGCAAAGTCCGTAAAAAAATCAGTAGAAATTCGGTTTTAGCTTTTTTAAAACCTCTTTCCTAATGCCGCTAGAAGCACCGTTCTATTTAAATAATCCACCTTGTATATTGGTTAATGAACAACTTAGGATAAAATATGGTAAATTAGTTCTTTTAAAAAAGGTCCCTTTAAGAAATTATATCTGAACTTACTACCAGTCGCCTCAAAACAGTACTGTATCGGGGTTATAAATTTAAACCACATCTTAAAATATGATATATTTCCAGGAAAAAAGTAGTTTCTCAGTGGCATTTTGCAATAACAATATAAAATAATCAATAACTTTGTGTCTTTTCTGTATGGTTAGGAGTTTATTGAAAATTGTGTTTAAATTAGTATACTCCACAGTTGTAAATATCTAGATCTGTGGGTGATAGCATTTAAGACATTAGTAAATCCGACTTACTACGTTTATATGCGCCTAAAACCGTTTTTATATAAGGACGGTTTTAAATAAAATCGGGTATACACGTTCTTCATTAAATGTCATTAAATATCAGTTAACAAAAAAACAAATAAACGTCTAAGTTAACAATAGAGCCAACAAACTGGTGGTGAAAAAAGCTAACCTCACCTAACGGTCGTTCAAGAATAAGCTACGGTTTACCTTATCTTAAATTAGTACTTAAGTTAACTTCGTTAGCACGGGTGTAACCTTAGCTTAGTGCAAGCATAGAAAAGAAAATTGTTTAGGCGTTATAAATTTACATTGGCAACGTTGCAATGAGTTGACAATTTTTTATTTTTCGTGGTTGGCGCCGATATTTGACAGAATTTTGACTAATTTGACACTGAAATTGTTATTTTCGAAAAAGTTTTATTTGTGATTTTTTCGGTTTCGAGTGCGCGAATGTTTTTAAAGTTTGAAAAATGAATGGAAGGGAAGGACAAAAAACAGCTCCGTATTTCACTTTTACCGAAAAGGATTTCTTGTATATAGAACTAGCTTTATATAGACAAATCTATTCATTTCACAAGGGAAAACGACTCATTGCATTAATTGGCGTTACCCATATAAATTAACATGGCATTACTAGCAATACATGTACAAATTTCTTGGCATTACTACCAGATTTACATGGTATTACTGGCCATACATGTACCTGCCAAATTCAGAGACGCCTCTATAGTTACCATTTTGAAAAAAGGCGACAAGGCCCAATGTGGAAACTACAGAGGTATATCTCTGCTTTCTGTTGCTGGAAAGATACTTACACAGATACTATCAAACCGATTAATTCCGATTGCTGAGAGACACAGTGTAGATTTAGGCCCAATCGAGGCACAGCTGACATGATCTTCAGTGCCAGACAAATGCAAGAGAAATCTAGAGAACAAAATCGCCCTCTCTTCATGGCCTTCATAGACCTAGTCAAAGCATTTGACTCGGTCAACACAGAAGCTCTTTGGAAAATACTGGCAAAAGCTGGATGCCCTCAAAAATATATTCAAATTTTTAGACTACTATACGACAATATGAATGCAACAGTCCTGAGCAACGATGGACCAGGAGAGTCACTCCAGATTACGACAGGCGTTAAACAAGGGTGTGTTATTGCGCCCACCCTATTCTCTATATTTTTAGGTGCCATGCTTCACCTTGTTGAGGAACATCTACCGCCGTGAGTGGACATTCTATATAGATTCGACGGTGGCCTACTTAACCTAGGCAGACTGCGAGCAAAAACTAAGGTCTCGCCGACCTCGGTAATCGAACTGCAGTACGCCGATGATAAAGTCGTAATAGCCGATACAGAGAAAGGTCTACAGCTGGTAATCAACGCATTTAACCAAGCCTACAAAATCTTTGGACTAGAGGTCAGTCTTGCCAAAACGCAAATTCTTCACCAACCAGAAGCAGGTACGAATCCCCAAGCTCCAAACATTTCTATAAATTGCCATTCTCTGCAGAACGTAGAACATTACCCATACCTTGGGAGCCAACTATCATCAAATGCAACTATTGACGCAGAAACACAGCATCGCCTAAAATGTGCTAGCGCAGCATTCAGACGGCTTTCGGAGAGAGTTTTCAACAATCACGACATCAATGCGGAGACCAAGCTTCGTGTCTACAACACAGTTATAATACCAACTCTAACATACGGATGCGAAACGTGGACCACCTACAGAAAGCGTATCAAACGACTAGAAAAATATCACCAAAGTTGTTTAAGACGAATACTGAGAATAAAATGGCAAGACCGACGAACAAACATAAGTATTTTAGAAGAAGCCAGAACAACTAGTATAGAAGCCCTTATCTTCAAGCACCAGCTTCGTTGGACTGGTTACATTATCCGCATGCTCGAAACACGTCTCCCAAAGCAGATATTTTATGGACAACTGGAGGAGGGAAACATAAATCAAGGAGGTCAACAAAAAAGGTACAAGGACGTTCTCAAAGGCAACATGACGAAGGGTCACATCGATATAAACAACTTCAAGACCACGGAAAACGATAGGGCTTCATGGCGCCGAACAGTCCATGAGGGAGCACAAACTTTTGAAGAGCAACGACGTAGATTAGAGACGGAAAAGAGAGAACGTAGAAAGGAGCGACAAAATAGACGAATGGATGACCAACAACACCCGGCTGCTGCCGGAAAATGGGTGTGCCAGGACTGTGGAAGGGTGTGCGGCTCGAGAATTGGCTTACATAGCCATCAAAAAACGCACAACAGATAGCGACGATATAGAATAGAGGAAAATCATACTCGGCATCGAGTTATTGGTCAGTTGTTACCCCCCCCCCCCCTTTAATGTAGTATTTTGGCTGTTAGAAAACGATCCATTTACTTACCCGCGTATTCTTGTTTTTCTATCAATCTTCGTATAATTTCACAACCTCATGCACAGCAAATGTCTCCAAAACAAACAGAAATTTCACAGTTCCGCCATGACAGGACCATAATCCACTATTTTTCAAACTTGACAAAACAATTACAAATTTAACTTTCTAGGTGAAAAAAAAAAGTTTTCCTGTTGAAAACCTTAAAAAAAAACATGAAAAGTGACTAAAACAATAATAAATTATTCAAAGATATCAGCTAAGTTGTAAAAATTCAACCTCTTAACATAAGTAAAACAAATGTCAACTTCAGTGGAATTTTGATAGCACTTGCAAGCCCATAAGTCAAACTAAGTGAAGCTTGGACTTAAGTGGAAGGTGAGAAAGTGGCACTCAGCATTTTTAAAGTGTTTATACCGACTAAAATCAGTTTTATAGTGATAAAATGCTTTCTTAAATCGTTTTAGTGCTTAAAAGAGTTTTAGTGGTGTTTATACGAAAAAAAAATTCAAACCGTCCTTATATAAAAGCACTTTAACAGACCCGTATAACCAAAGTAATTGATTAAGTTTAGGCGTCTCCGTGCACTTGTGTGACATGGATATGGGAAAGATAGAAAATTAAAAACAATTCGCGTAATTCTCGGCGTTCGCGTCATCAGAGAAAAACTAACTAAGTACCATAAAGCTTGTTGAAAACTAGGATTTTGCATAGTCCGTAGATGAAAAAAAAGTCACAATTTACGAATCACCTTGTATATTTGTAAATGTATACTACTTTGCTTTGACTCTCAGATGTTAGCCTATGAAACGACACACACGGGAAATAGTTTTCGATGGGGTTTCAGCTTTCATAAGAGTTTCCCGGCATTTTCTTAAGATTAAGCGTTATATACATCTAAAGGTTACTGTCACAAACGTACTTTCATCACGGATGTTTTAACTTAAAAATGGATAGCTAGCCCTCTCTTCGAGATATCACTATGGCAGCGTAGTGTCATGGCGGCCATTTTGTCCGCTATATTGTGACTTATTTTTATGTTGTCTTGTCTATCAATCAGCAATTTTATGTCAGTGTTGATTTTTGGATTTGTTTCAACATTTTTATAATATTTTTTTTAGACCGTTTTTTTAAAACATAAAGTGCTTCGTTCTTAAATGCAATAACTACAGCAATAGGGATTTCCATTGCTAAAATTAGTGCGCCACTCGTAGTTCACTAACACTAGTTTGGTGCTGTCAAAAAATTGCGTCAGTGCAGTCTGAGTGCAAATTAAATGGAACATGAAAAAAACTGCACCAAAACCAACACTCGTTTCATCCAAACACTTGACTCAATGTTTATAAAAGTAGCTTAGAACCATTAAAACACTCTTTTTGAGGTTGATTAGTGAGTTTTGATTCAAAATATAAAGACGGAAAAAAGTTTTCGGTGCGCCACGAGCCCCCAGAGACAGTGCGTCCAATCGAACATGAAAACTGAAAAGTGCACCCCAATGGAACAGCAGCATCGACTCAGTTATGCACTGGTGGTGCACCAGTTTTACCAATGGAAACCGCTATAAGTTGTTCTTGCGGTAGGTTTTTCTATTTTCCGGAAGTATTTTATGCCGTAAACAGTTTTGTTTAACTATTTTTTCTTATGTTTTGACATTTTTAGGAGATAATTTTACTCCCATTTTATAGTTTCTCTTTAGTCTTTCCAAAATGTGGATTCGTAGAAGAAGAAACTCACGTTTTCAAATTTTTGCTGTTTTTTTAGCGTTTAAGAACTGTACTGTCAAAAAATATTTTTCGTGTGTCAAAAAGCACTTTTTTTTTGGATGTAGAGGGAGATAATTTAGTTCAAAATTATAAGCATATCAAAGTTCGAAATTGTTTTGACGGTGGTGTGGCTTGACGTTAATCTGCACCCCCCACCATATTTAAAAAAAACAGGCTTACTAGTGGATTTTTAGAAATTCTTTTTGGTGATATAAGGAGTTCGAAATTAGTTCCTAATTTTGTGATAGTTGCTTTTCATTTTTCTCTACGCTTTAAATGAGGGGGGTGTAGCTTGACGTCCTGCTGCACCCCCCATTTTAAATATAAAAAAAAACAGGAAGGAGTGTGGTTCAAAATTTTTAGAAAGTGGTTCAAAATTAGTTCGAAATTGGTTCGAAATTATAAGCATATTAAAACTCGATTTATCTTTCGGGTGCGGTGTGGCTTGACTGACCTAAAAAATCTGTGAGTAAAATCGACTCCACATCGGGAATTGAGTGAAAAATTCGTTTAAATTTAAGTAAACTTGACTCAGTTTTTAGTTAAATATTCTTTTTTGCCTCAATTTAAATTTCAATCCAAGTTGACTCAAACTCATATATGAGTGATTTTTTTAATTAATTCCCGTTCGTTGTGAAATCGTATTAACTTAAACATTTTTTACAAGTAGTAGTTCAAGGGTTGTGTGTTGCCAAACATTATTTTCTTAGATCTTCTAAGGTTGTAGTTACAATCTGGAGATTGTTTTAGCAACACTGTACGGGAAATCAATTTAACTATGTCGACCTGATTTTTTTGCAAAATTTTACGCGATTGAATTTGTTTTCCATGTCAACGCGGAGACTTTATATATGTTTATCCACAGTGGGACACCAGAGACTTTTTTGCACCGGGTCAAAAATTTGAGGTTAGTTTACTTATTTTAACTTTTCGCGTTCTGCACCGCTAAAAATCCAAGTAAAATACTAAAATAAAAGAAAACCATTTATTGCAGAATTACCTGCTAAAAAAACGCTACCCAACTACGTATTAAAGTAACTGGTTGTAATGTTTAATGCTAGCTGATACCGATAACAGGTTAACTTAAAAGCATGCAGATTTAAAAATCTGATACTGGCGCTAGACGAAATAATCGTATTCTATTTTAACAGGAGCGTCAACGACTAGCAAGGGTCTTTCCAACCTCTAAATGGAGCTTTACTGACCTGTTTTGTTAGTACTCAAGTATCCGTGTGTTTTTGAGACTGAGGTTCTAAAATCTATCCTTTACACTCCAAGATTTGACTAGTACAATTGCACATAACTATGCTGCAATAATTTAAATTAAAAAAAAATTGTTGAATCAAAATAAAAACCCAATTATGTGGGGTTATGGGCACCGAATGTTTCTATGCGAATACGCGCGCACACGCGGAGTGGTTTCATATGTGTTTTAGAACAATGTTTTTAAAAACACATTTTTCAAAGATAAACATAACCTCGAATGGTTTTCTGTCAGAAAAGGTTAAAATACTCTTCGGTCCCACTGCGGCCCGATTTAAAGTTTGTTGACAAAACACCTGCAGTTACCATGGAATCGTATAAATTCTGCGGTCTATCAACCAACACTTGAACTGCGTGCGTCTCCCAAATTCAATAAAGTGTTATTGTTTGATCGGTTTTCTTTTCCGGAGTGCACAGGATTTTAGAAAAAAGGAAACTTAGTTTTTATTTTCGCTAAAGCAAGGAAATATAAAAAGGAAAAATGCAATCCGGAGGAAATTGTGAGTATTTCTCTATTTTTTTGTAAATCGGGTTTGTTCTAAACCGCAATTATTTTGAGGATTTTGGGATAGATATCAGATTATTTTGCAGAAAAAATAATTGAGAATTTTGAAAAATCCTTTACACATTTTTGTTGAGCATTTAAAAATGATTACCCCTGCAAAATTTCAGCTAATTCTGATGTTTAGTTTTCCCTGTGCACTCTGGCAAAAGATTAAAAAATTAAAGAACAAAGCGTTGCCAGTTGTACTTTTTTTAGCCTTAAATTTTTGTTAGCAAAAGTTAAACCTGCCTGCTTGGTGTCGGGGTTAAAGCCGCTACTTTCAAGCAAAAGATGCCGGGTTCAAGCCCCGGGTCGTGCATCAGGTAGTTTACTAGGACTTTTTCTTATAAAATTACAGAATTTTGTAAGATTAAGGCAAAACGCAGTATGAAGCGGAGTAGGCCGAGTTAGCTAGAAGGCAGGCTAATTCGATTTCATACCGTCTCTCGGAGAGAACTCTAAGAGGACGGTCCCGTGTGATTCATATATTGATCGTGGAGCACGTTAAAGATCCCTAGCTCCGACAAAGGGGTTTAGGCTAAATTAAATCCTTCTAGGAAAAGAAAACTGCCTTCCTAGGGGCTGCTCATCAGACCGGTTTGATGAGCGGGGTAAGGTGGGAACCCAGGGAAAATAAGTGTAAAATGTATCTTATGCCCTACCCCTCTATTCACGCCGGTATCCAGGCCGGATGGGATCGGATATCACGTAGAGGCGGACCTAGATACACACTGCTTAAGTCGGTAGACTACGAAAATAGTTGATGACTCGTCCGATTTAGTTAATAGTGCCTACGGGACTCATAAAGTGACGGTAATCAAATGAGAAGAGAGAGAGCAAAAGTTATTATGTAAATGTAACTCTGTATTTTTAACAAGGTCATTCACCCGGCAACATTAAAATTTATGACATTTTCCGATGCAAACGTTTCACTATTTGTCAACGTTTTTTCACTCCCCGTTTTTTGCATCTCTCCAATCGAAGAATGGGCCCGTCTACCCACAAGCAGCACAAACAAATGACTTTACTAATGTGAGCAAGAACATTAGCAGCTATGAATGATTTGCAGAGGGTCACAGATTTATTTTTTGACATGCTAAGGCTTTTATTATTGTTTGGCTATCTGCAAACAATGTGATAAATTCGAAATTATACCCATTTGTAATGACGTCACAATAACGACCAAAAACGTATGCTTAATATTTCTTTTGACAAAAAACTGACAGAATTATGTTATTGTTTGATACTGACGGTAAAAATATGAACAATGATCAGACACCAACTTTTTATAAAAATTTGTTTTCACCACTGTTTGAAATATATTAAACAAAGGTAAAAAAAAATGACGACTATATGCTTGTCAATACTACGTCTTCATTTTTTCGTAGACATCAGGCCCTAGATTCTGTGTACTGTAGAATTCTGTCGTCCTAAGAAATACTCACGTATCTACGTTTTTGCTTATTTCGAGAAAAGCGAATTTAAAGTTCAAGTGCTTGTTGAAAATGATATAGCAATAATTTGTTAGGTAGTGTTTGTGGGTTTAAAATAGCAATATTCGAGTGATGAAACACAAAAAAATTAATCATTTAATATTTTTCTATGTAAATCTGTAGATACTTAGCAAGAACCCCGCAAGTACGTCAATTCGAGCCTAGTCTATGGTTATACTCTGTAAAAAGCATGATATTTATTATGTATTACTTTTAAAAATAAATAAAATTTATTTATTTTCAAACATGGGCGTACGCAAGGAAGCTCAATCTCCCTCCCAGAGCCCCATTGAATCCTCAAGATTCAACTTTTTTTAAAAATCAAGTAAACTGAAACGTTCAGCCCTCAGAAGTTCCCAGGAGCCTCAAGCTCTCCCCAGAGTTTTAAGCCTCCCAGGAGTCTTAAGCTCTCCCCCCAGAAGTCTAAAGCCACCTTCCTCAGGAATCATTTATGCGTACGCCACTGTTTTAAAATTGAAATTCATTTCAATAATACAAACTACAAAAAATCAATTTACATTAAAGGATATCAACAAAAAGTACTAATAATTCTAAATTTGTTTAAAAGTAAACTTTAAAAACAGAACACTATAAATAGTCCGAATACTAATTAAAATTAGATTTGGTTGTTTTCATGTAAATTTTTTCAAAATTGGAATCGATTTCCTAGCATAACGTTCTGCAAATTTTTAATAAGGTTTTGTTTTCTTGGATATGCAAACTGGCAGGTCTCGTGGCTCTGGCGATATTGTTCCAGAGTTTTTTATTTTCAGTTGCAGAAAATCCATCTCCAAACTCATCTTCATATTTTATTTTGTATTTTAAAATTTCTATGTGCGGTTATTTGTGTTACCTCTGTCAATTAAGTTTGAGGTTCAATTCCTTTTATTATAACTTGGGATGAAAAATCTTCCCAGTTGTAGAAATTGCAGGGTTGGATTTACTTTAGAAATTACTTAGTTAGAAACCCCGCATGTACATATGACTTAGTAAAAAACTCGCATCTACTATAAAGTTGCTAGTAGATACGAGGTTTTTACTAAACAACAGGTAGTTGCGAGGTTTTTGTTAAGTAATGGTCCATTTTTAATATAGATACGGGGTAACGATTTTTCAAAAAAAAATACTTTCAGATATAAATTTTGGTATTTTGGTATTTGGACCTATCTAAAGCTATTTCCGGTCCTAACTCATTTTTTATTTTTTTGCAGATACGTGGGTCTTACTTAGGACGGCAGAATTCTATACAGACCGCTTCAAGCTACTGCGAACATAGGACGAAATAAGTCTAATTTGCCAGTGTACGTACATGCAGAGACACCGCACGCCTATCAGTGAAGCAACCAACACTCAGGCTTCCGATCGCCATTCGCTGCCGTTCGTCGCCGTTCGCCTTGTATTTAGTACGCCTCTAACCACGGTGCTTTGTGGAGCGTAGTCAATGAAACCGGAATTTGGTCAATAAATACGCAAATTTTTATAACGTAATTTTCTTATTTTTTGTCACTGATAAATAAGAGCGTTTTATTGTCAACTGCTCAGATTTATCAGTGACGACGTGTTACAATGAAAATAATAAGGAGAAACAAAATAAAAGCAAGTTCTCAAAATAAAATAATACATTCTAAAAACCAAAAAGATTCTCCCAGTCAAAAAAAAAATTAAAGCAAATGTTCGAAAAGTCCTCCTTGCTCGGCTAGACAATATCCGAGCCTACTATAAAAACCCCTTCCAACGTTTCCAAGGGGTGATAATTTGAAAAGCTTCTTCAAAAACAGACAGAAGTCATTAGGAGCAAGATCGGGAGATCGAGCTGGCCATAAAATAGTTCCCCGTGTACTTATAACCCGATTAGGAAATACATTATCAAGATATTCCCTAACAAGGCCAACATTGTGAGCGGAACAACCATCTTGTTGAAACCATGTTTCACCAAATTTTACACCTAACAACTGCCTAGCAGTTGGAATAATGTGCTGCTGCAGTAGATCCAACCATTCAAATTGCAATTGCCGTTAATAAAAAATGGCCCAATTACGTGTTCCCCTACAATACCCCCCCCCCCCAAACATTTAGTTCCACCTCGGTCGTACGGCACGGAGAGTAAATTGGACTTGATTCCCCCTATGTTCGCAGTAGATTGAAGCGGTCTGTATATCTTTCTCTTACTCTGATACTTGAATTCTACAGTACACAGAATCTAGGGCCAGTATTATGTTGCTGTGGGATTTTAAAAATGTCTTATGTTTTTTCACAGTTTAAATAAGGCTTTTCAAAGCCGTCACACGGCCGCAACTTTGGGTTATCCCGTGGTCGAAATGGAAATCGGCTGAAGCGCAAAACCTAATAAAACCAAAAACCACCGCCTGAACGAGATTTCTTTCAAAGCATTATTTACTACCAACACGTTGGGATTCTTTAGATAAAACATCAAAAATCCGTTTTCGACCTGGGTAAATTTCGTTTAAAATCAGTGTAAATAGTACCAAAACTGCTTAACGCAACCCGTATTTACCACTTTTAACCGGTTGTAATTGGAAGGCCTACAGTTACTTCTTATTTTAATAAGCGTCGCTTGGGTTCTCTCAGACAAAGAAAACTTGCATCCTAGGGAGCACATGCATCAGTCGAGGTACCGAGGTATGGCAAAAAACCCAGTAAACACAAGCAAGCAAGAAAGCGGTTTCTAGGCGGTACTGGTGGGCAGCCATCAGTCGGTAAACCACTTGCTTACCAATACCTTGCAGCAAGCGGCTCAGGGGTGGCTAACTCATTTTCTCTCGTAATATATTATGTAGCTGCACGAAAAAAAACATTAAGTGAAAAAAGTGTGACTAGTCGCTTCGATATTTTATCTTTCCAGCCAGACGTGGCAACCAAGGGTACCGCTTTTGATCGGTTTGGGTTTCTTTACAAAAAAATCTTGAAAGGTGGCATATAGCTGGCTAGCCGCTTCGGCATATTATCTCTCTTGCCAGACGAGGCAACCAAGCGCGCTGCCATTTTTATTGGTTAGGATGGCTTTACGAAACAATCCCAAAAAGTCGCATATAGGTGGTTAGCCAGACGTGGCAATCAAGGGTACCGGTTTTGATCGGTTTGGGTTTCTTTACGAAAAAAATCCTTAAAGATGGCATACAGGTGGCTAGCCGCTTCGACATATCATCTTACTAGCCAGACGCGCCAATCAAGCGTGCTGTTACTTAAAATATAATCCTTGCGTGGTCGACATTTATCCAGAGCCATCTAGACGAGCAATTAGTCATTACACAGTTATAATATTTGTTAGTCTAGAAGGCAGATGGCACTCATTTCAATATTATATTTCTTCAGTACATAATATTTTCATAAATATAGATGGCCAAGATTTTTAAAATGCAAACTTTATACTACAAATATAATGGTGATGCCTCGCTTCAAGAACTTGCAAAGCGATCAGCTGTTACGAGGCTGCTAGTTAGTGGTATTTAAGGCGACGTGCGAGCGGCCATTTTATAGCCACTAGCGGTTTGCCGATGAATCTGTTGGCAACGTTCTGGCGGTCGGTAAATGTGCGAATGCGGCCATCCACCATCTGACGGCAGACCGTCACCTATCCGCAGGTTATCCTCCAATGATTTGTAGCATTCTAGCCCTACGCGAACGCCGCGGCGTCGTGCAAGCGGCCACTTTACAGCCACTAGCGGATTGCCGATAGATCTATCGGCAAGGGTCTGGCGGCCGGTAAAGGTACGAATGCGGCAATTCATCATCTGGCGGCAGTTCGTCACTTATCCGCAGGTTATTCTCCAGTAGTTTGTAGCGTTCCAGCCATAGGTGCAATGAACGCCGCGGCGGCGTGCAAGCGGCGATGTCTGTGCGGCCGTCTTAGTTAAAACACTGGCGGTTCACCAATCGCTTTTGGGCAGCTATCCGTGTAGGTGTTGGCGGCAAACCGCATGTGGCGATCCAAGGGCCGAGCGGACATTACCGCTTGCCCTCCGCCGCGGCTGCCGTATTCGGCAAGCAAGCAGCATTTCGGTACACCGCGGGCGGGTCACCTATGGCTCGCAAGGTTTGTGTTTACTGGGGAGGGTCCATGAAGGCCCACTTGCCCGGCTTAAGCTGCTCCTTCTTTGCTACAAAACTGTCACTGTCGCTACTAAATCCGTTATAGTCTCTACGTAGCAGCTCCTCTCTTTTCCCATCGGATTCAAGCTGAATAATACATATACAATTTCCCTTTCACCCCGAAACTATTAATACGGCGTATATGCACCCTCGTCCTCCCTTAATAAGACAAATTTATAATTCATAAACTTTGGTAATTTGTTAGTCGTCTCTGCACAGAGGGCGTGTCAGTCGCTCTTGCGGTGCTTTGCCGATGATACTGTTTACAATCGTGCGATGACATAAAGAAGTGGCTATAGATATAATAGTACAGGAAATGATTTTATTTATTTTATTTTATGTTCAGAAGACTTTCTGTTTAAAGAAACCATTGAATATGTATATGCATATGGGGGGAGAGAACGGGAGTAAACTCAGACTTTTCCAGGTATCTTAAAAACTACGGACTTAAGTAAAAACATCAAAGGAAGACTCCTTAAAGCAGATAAAATTATCTTTCAAATGAGGTATCTTGTATAAAACCTGTTTAAAATTAACGAAGTAAGAGTACATCCCAACCCGACGTCGCTGTGTTTTACTCAAAATACTAGTAATAAGTTTTTCATTTATCTGGTTAAGTTTAGTTCTGCGCAGAGGTTGCGCCCCTGCTTTTATAAAAAATAAAGTTTTTTTCGTACACATTGCTCCAACCCAACACCCACAAAATCGGCGGTATTCGCTCCTGAAACAATAACCTTCCGAATCCACGGTAAGTAAATTATAGCATTATCTGTTATGTCTAAAATTACTACGTTTATACGCGCCTGAAACCGCTTTTATATAAGGACGGTTTTAAATTTTGCTTTCTCCGAGGGTTTATACGCTTTAAAATAAAATTGATTTTAGTGTTGTTCATACGAAAACATTCGCCATTATATAAAAGAAATTTAAGAGGCCTTTATAAACAAAGTAAATGATTATAGTTAGCTAATTTTATACTATAATATTACTGACATTTAATTGATCAATTTAATAATTATTATCCATTCAATAATTATTATCAAACTATTGCTGCTCAATATTAATTACACTGAAATTAAATCCAATCATCGACTCTGCAAATTATATTACAATAGTATTGCAAAATATTTGCGATCAATGGAAATTTATTGCTCGACAATAAAATCAGGAACTGGTCTCCATGGTCCAGTGGACCCGGGCCAGTTTGAAAGAGACTTTTTAAATGAAATGTATTTAAAGAAACAATAGGTAGGTACTACCGACGAACTTTTTGTACAATTGCAGTTTCTGTTTTATAACCGATAAATAAAGGTTTAAGTTAAAATATCCCTTCCATAGCAAAATTAAGAAATCTATCCAGACAATTTTTGTTTAATTTCAAGTTATTTTACAAAAATTATTCCTCTATCTAATCAGAGATAATAAGCCCCTTAAAAAATGAAGGGAAAATTTTTCGCCCTAATAAATTTACAGAAAAGATTTGTGACGTAAAGGGCAAAGGGTGAGAGAATAAATCGGAAAAAAGTTTTTCCTCGACCAGAATTTGAACCCGGGACCTCCAGAATACCAGTCTAATGCTCTTCCAACTGAGCTACCGAGGAACTGGGGTTTTAACTGGCAATTCGGAAATCCTTTCGTCCGATTCATTTGTTAGTAGTGGGAAGACCTTTGAAGCCTATTGCGGCTTTAAAAACCTAGACATATTATAAAGACAAATCCTGGTCAAGGAAAAACTTTTTTCCGATTTATTCTCTCACCCTTTGCCCTCTACGCCACAAATCTTTTCTATAAGCCCCTTAGTTTATTTGTCTGGAATTCAGAAGTAAGGGACTAATAGTGATTTCCTTTTGCTGCAAGTGGGTTTTTTGCCACTTTTAGATTTAAATGTTATTTTAATATGATGTCACACACACTAGTCTATAAACAAAAACACTATTGTTGGTTAACAAAGTAAAAAAACTTATGTGAACCAAAGCACGTGTAAACTGTGTGACGTCATGCTAAATCAAAGTCTAAATCTAAAAGTGATAAAATTGACCCCCAGTGCGTGGTGATTTTATATGTATCTCTATCCTTTATGTTAATATATACAATATATTAAAAAGGTGCGCAACTCTGCCCAAAAGTAATACACTTGCAAAAGTGGGTATAATTTGGTAAAAAAAGGAGGGTGGCTTATTTAAGCCATGCAAGTGGGTTTTCATAGACCCTTTTTAACAAATCTCTGTGCACCCGCAATTCATGCACGTGCCCCAACTTTTCTTTCTCTGAGGGGGCTTAATTCTCATCTGACATCTCTTTTTCGAGGGCAGAGATCTTTAGAATGCGTAGCAAGCATACACAGAGGACCGCCGGCTTTACACCACCTTCGATGGGTAATCCTGCTACTGTTAGACTTGCATCTAACATCGCTACCGTGTCATCAAAACTTGGTTAAGATGAATATTTCTCTCCATCAGTCCGCATATGTGAGTCCCAGCTATATCTTGTGGAATGACACGTCTAATATCGACACCTGCTACCTCCTGCTCGGAGTCGAGGTTCTTTTGGAATAATTACGTCCAAAACTGACCTGCTGGTCCAGCGGCATCCCTAGTAGTACTCCTGTTGTCCCGGAGTTCCACCGTTGAGTCCCGCCAATTTTTCGGTCAACTGCTCCAGTTTTTACCAGCTGTTATTACTCTATGCACAACGTGATCTGCAAAACAGCTGAGGAGAGAGGCGGCCTCTAAAAATAACACATTGGGATCAAATGTCAAAGCTTGCTGGGTGTTAGAAGATGAGAGGATCAACCAACCTAGTCAAGAATCTGATATACCAAGGCTTGCCTTACAGATCATTGTTTAGGGATGAGAAGGTCTGTAATAGACAGGCCAAGAAGATTCGGTGTAAATGTAAGAATTAGTATAAGCTAGAGAAAGACACTTAGGTCGGTATTTACCACGTTAAATTTGTAGACCATTTTTAAAAGGTGTTTTTTTTTTAATTTTTGAACATCACGATTTTGTTGATTATTGGTTTTGTAATGTAAATTTTGAAGCATTTTAATAATAAAAAACAAATTCCAGACTTTTCTCTGCTTCAGTTGGCTATTCCAGCGCGTTTTTTAAGTGAAGGTACACCAATGCATATTATTTCACTATATGGCTCTCAATATAAACTGCTCAGGGAATGTGAATTCTCATCTCTTTTTCATTTTCTTATTGCGATTTGCACTATGAAACGTTGATTCAAGGTGGTGCAGAATGGCGCTTTTTGGGTGACATCACTGCCCTCTTAAATCAAGAAAGCCTTTTTAAAGGGTTTACTGCTTCGATTGCGCAACCAAATCGCGCGGTAAAAACTGTGCCACACAAACCGCGGAACCTAAACGGTGCGAGTCAAAACCGCTCAAGACGAAAACCGCGCATAGCCATAACCGCGCAAGACCATAAGATTTAATAAATTGTATTATATTACTGGGTTGGGTTGAAGTGGCTTTATTTCTCAGTTTTAGTGGGTCAGGCTTAAATACTTTAAGGGCCATTTGCACCAACAAGTTAAATGGCCACTCAGTTAAGTCAGCGGTTGGAATGTGACTTGCCTAATTTGGCTAGATTTTGCCAGTCACATTCTAACCGAATACTTAACTGAGTGACCACAGTTTTAGTATTGGACGGTTTCCTTTTGCGCGGTTTTGTTTTAATGGTTATAGCCCTAAATCTTGAACAAGCTTATAAAGTTAAATTTGGTTTGATTGGCGAGCTTTTTTATAAAGCTCTGGCACACATAAAACCTAACTAAAATTAAAGCAGGGTGAATTTGACATATTGTGGCTTGGTGGGCATAACATAACGCGTTCATAACTTAGTTAATGGAGCGAGGAGGAAAGAAGTAGGGAAAAATGATACAAGGGATAAAGCGTAGTTCAAAACTACCTTTTCAGTAACATTAATCTCAAAAGTATAAAATAACTACTGGATCTAGGGGTTGCATATGACAATAATTTTGGACGTCTATTTCTCACAGGATTTTTTTTATATTATGTTTGTTTTTTTACGATGAATATGAAAAGAGGAATGTTTTTATTTGGTTTTTATTTGGTCTGATTGCATTGAAGTGAAAAGAAAATCGTCGAAAAATCTCTTTCCCTCGAACAAAAACAAAAAAAAATGAGGTTAAAAATCAGGTCACGTGGTTTAAAGCACTAAGAGCAAAAAGGAGCTAGCTGCGTTTGACTTTTAGCATTCTCGAATGAAACAAACACCCGTGAGTACTGCAATCTATCGCAAAACCATGGAACTACGTGTATCACTTAAATTCAATGAAGTGGAAACGTTTGGAAGTCGATGCTTGATTTTCTTTGCCGGGGTGGCTAAGTTTTTCCACAGAGGGCTCTTATCTCCAATATTTGAACGCACCCCTTCAAGGAAGGACAAGTGGCTGTATCGACTGCCATGAATAGCAGATTAGAATCCATTGCGAAAAAGAATTAAATTTGACCTATTAAAATCTGCTTCTTTATGAAATGAAAACTTTTACACACTTTTCTTAATTAAAAAAAAAATATTGTGTAGAATATTGCTGAAAACTTTTTTGGGAAACGACAAGTTTTGAGAACGAAATGAAATAGAAAAAATGAGTAAGTGAAGCAATTATCGGAGTATTTTTGGTAAAACTGCATAGTATGCAGGGAAAATCAATAGGTCCAAAATACCAACAAATTTTACTTGAAGGTAAACCTGCAAAATTAGATTAAAAAGCACATGCGTCCCATAGTCCTAAACCATAGTCCATATTAGTAAATACCGCCCTTAAAGTTGGCAAACCAGGCGACGTGGCGTAACGATAGACCACCTAGCGCGGGCTAGCACCCATATCTTATGAAAAACAGTCTCGGTCGTCGTGCGACTGACAACTTCTGTCGAATCTGACCAATGAGGTTGCTGTAAGTCGGCATACGATACGTTCAAGTAGAGTGGCGTGGCTTTTAGTGTCAATTCTCAAGGTGGTTTTAGTCGGTACGTATCTGACACTATGAGGCCAGCATATTTTCTGATATCTATGAGGATTTTCATCTGTAAAGTATCCAAAAAAAACCCGTTTCTTCAAAAGGTTTTAAACTTCTATAATGCACACCAAAATGCTTTTAGATTAAAAAGAATCGGAAAATTATAGAAATCTATTTTTTTCCTATTCTTTATTTCATTTCACCGATTAAAAGGTTTGCATCAGGCTATTAAAAGATCCTTGGAAACCCCTAACAATACCATAATAATTTTTTAAAACCATGCCTATATGTTTGTCGATAGTATAAAAGCATTTTGTAGCTTGCGTTGTGCATTTGGCCCATGAAACCAAAGTCACGATGGAAAACAAAAGATTTGTATTTTAGTCAAATGTCCTGTGGCTGTGACTACTATGCAGCCTAAAATCGGGATTTTAAGCGTGCATTTTGCCATTTTGTGGCATTGAAAGGCAGCAAGTTACAATAGGCAAATGGTAAAAAATTCAACGTCGATGAAACAGATCCAAAGTTTCAGTAAATCTGAAACGTTTTCACGGTCCGCTTTATGCAAGAAATTTTATTTTTTTTTTAGATCCGATCGTAAAACAAGTTCTGCTTAACCCAGATCATATGTAAGACATTATCTGGCAAGCTATTAGCTCAAGACCGTTAACATATTTATGGGAATTTGCCCCCTCTATACTGCCGTACTTATACAGAAGAGCGAAAGTTACAATTTTTTATTTTCAGTTTGTTGCATTTGTGCAACGTATGCCATCTAAAGTTTATTTTAAACTAGTATTCTCTTCATTTTTAGATTTCAGGTGTCAAAAAAATATTTTGAATAAAGCGGATGTTACATGAAATCGATTTTTGGGCTATATGTTTACGAAAAATAAAAAAATTACTTTTACTTACTTTTATAATTGACTAAACCAAAATACTAAATACTAAAATAATCAAACGAAGACCCATTACGAAACACCGTGCAACAGCTCTCGCTGTTGTACAAATTTTTTAGTCTTTCACAAACCATGAACTGATTTCAGAAAATATCTTTAGTCGAGTTCCAACTCTAATTATTTTCATACTCGTGACACTTAGTAAACATAGTCCTATAAAAACAACTTTGTCCTCTACGCCACAAATCTTTTCAATAGTCCTATAAAGTCACATAACGGTGCAAAAGCCTCGGTGCTTTCGGGACTAGATTAAAAATCGATCAGTCATTTTTATTGACCAAACCAAAATAGTCAAATAAACTGTGCATCCATCATCAAAAGAAAACCCAATTCGAGAAACTGCGCGACAGTTCAATGTTTGTTCCAAATTATTCAGTCTTCCGCACACTATATAGACTCCATTTCTTTTCCAAATAAACTGCGAATTGATTTCATTGTAAACAAATCCCTGGAGATGCGAAAAAAAATCTTATAAGAAAAAGACCCTTTTTCGAATTGGCGCTATAAATTTTTGTTTTGTTTTACGATCGTAAACGCTGTCGTTGGTTTTATAGAAAAATAAATGGTAGATCGGTCAAACGCTTTTAAGGGTTTGGTTTTATGTTTATCTCTATTTCGCGCCAAATTTAGTGATCTTAAAACATATCAAATAAGGGCGTCAAACCATCGAAGTAATAGAAAAAAGATTTTTCTTGAGTCTAAAAATTGTTTCCCTTCACTCCAGTTAAGCGTTTAGTAAGTATTACACCAGAAACAAAATAGACGGATAGTACTTTCTTAACTAATTTTATAAATCAGTCAGCTCATTTGGCTGGTTTCAATTATTTATTATGTTATCAACACCGTCTCAACTAAAAAGCCAGTTATCTCCTATCACTTTAGTTCCTTTGGCCTACTGTTGCCGCCGTTTTTATAATTAAAAAATAGAAACAAAACATGAATTTTGTATTTTCAGTATGACCGCGATGGTAGGCCAAAGGATACTAAAACGATAATGAGTTAACTGCAGGCTTTTTAGTTGAGACGGGGTTGTTCGAATGTTTAGGTCCTCCCTTAAAGAGAGCCTTGACGTTTCCTTGCCGAAGGCGGCCTTCAAGTTGTAAATCGACATCGCAATCCTTGGTAGAAGGACGCCTTAAGGCTCCGTCAAGGATCAAGGCAACGTTGCGTGACTATGGATGGAATTTATAGTAGATCCTCAAGGCCTCCTTAAGGCTGAGTGCGTTTTGAGGATCCCTTAGATCGAAAGTGCATTTTATAATCGCTGAAGGAAGCCTTAAGTTTGAGTAAATACAGGTTTATGTATTGTTGTTGGTGTGATTTTCGAAGAGTACTTTTTTTTTGGTTCTCTTTTGCTATATTGGAGAAACTTCAAGATTTCTTGGACTACTGATCAGGATATGGTATAAGTAGAAGAACCTCTCTCACCTAATCAGCGAGTTGACGTTCAAAAAACGATACTGGTTTTATTAAATTATTTTTTAAGATTATTTACACCAAATTGTATATGATGAATTAAAAAAAGATAATAGAAGAGAGCTGTCGATAGAACCGATGATTCAATTCAATGCCCTTTGTTTTCTTTGAAGTGATATGGCATGCATCTGTTTTGTTTGAATTCCAATATGGAAAATTTGGCCACCAGTGAACACAAGTACTCCTTTTCCTAAAAGAAAGATGTTTGTTCTCCTTTCGTTTTTCCATGGTTTATATAGCTTTAAAAACTACAACATGCAATTTAACAAAATCAGTAAAATCACACAAACTAAAAAATATTCTTGACAAGCCCACAGTTCACCACACAAAATCCTGTTTCGGCTCAAACCTCATCGGCCAACAAAAAAAAACAGCTAAAATGCAACGTTGCCACATATTGCGAAACCTGAGAGTGGTCTTCAGCAAGCCTTTCCCGAGGAAGATTTATAAAACGGACTCAATAAGGAACCCTCAAGGAATCCTCGCCGAAGGAATGTCTTAATGATCTAATATAAAATCCAGCCTGTGAATACGGTTTTCGTCCAAGGACACCTTAAGGACGCTTATACATGTATAAACAGTTTTGAAGAAAGGACTACTTTCCACTAAAACAGTGGTTAGCCAGAGAGGTAAAACTTACCCGCCGTAAAAAGGCTTGGATTACTTTAGTTAATCCTGGAACGGAATCAAACGAGATACATAAAAATAGAACTAGTTTTTTAAGTTAACGACAATTTGTATGATTTTTTGATTTTGACCTCATTTATCAAAAAGAGGTCCTTTAATTAGTCAAGCAAAACTTTGTTTTAATTTTTATCCAAAATGGGCATTAAAAACCTATTCAAATTACGATCATCTCTTTAGTTTTGAAATATGCTGACTGTCTCGAATAGTTACTGTTTATACATTTAATTCCACTTTCAAAATATTTGGTTTTTGTTAAAAAGTATCACATGCATTCTGTTCGTTTAGCTATGCAGTTCCCAACATTGACAATTCCAAAGAAAACCCTCAGAAATTTTCTATGAGCATCAAACGTGATGCATAATTCATGAATCTATATGCATGTAATCCCTACTACCACAACACAAAACGACCAGATGTGCAGTGTGTGAAAATATCTTAGATCGGGAGACAATTTTCGTCAAAAGTGCACCTGTACGGAAAAAACCAAAAAAATAGGCAAAGATTAAATTAAGCTGAACTATGGCATGGTATGGTCTATTCATAGAAAATAGGGAGATAAAGAAGAGCTACCCACTACGTCGGTACGCAACGATTTTCCAGGCGGAGGTATATGCCATACTGGCAGCCGCACGAGATGAAGAATTAAGGACCGGAGCAGAAAATAAGGTCTACATATGCACGGACATTCAGACTGCCATAAAAGCATTTTGTAAACCTACAATGCCAAAAGGACTGGTCCAGGAATGCGCGAACGCCCTCCAGGATCTAGCAAGGGAAAAAGAGGTTGAACTTGTCTGAGTTCCAGAACACATGGGGATCCCAGGTAACGAGATGGCGGACAAGCTTGCAAGGAAAGGGTCAGCTCAAGCATACGTCGGACCGGAACCATGTCTGAGATTTACCAGAGGTCAGATGAAATCTGCCACCAGGGAATGGACCCACACAAGACTAAATCGGGAGTGGCAACACACGGGAGACGCCAGGTAAGCCAAGGAGCTCATCCAGGGCTTCAGCAAAACAAGAAGGGACTGGTTACTGCGCAGGAAACGAACAGAGATAGGACCCTTAATAGAAGTTCTCACTGGCAAGGATGAAGGTAGTGCGGGATTCAACTTGCGGAGAGTGCTGGGAAGAGGATGAATCCTCACACCACTATCTTGCAAGGTGTCCGGCCTACAGAGGAATCAGAGAGGGAATCTTCGGAGAGGAAGTGTTCGAGCTGGAACACCTTCCGACGATGGAATGGTCGGATATCCTGACCTTTATTCAAAGGACGGGAAGGTTCGACCGTGGTGGAGTGGGAGCGTGAGGGGGAAGCTCTGAGGGATGGTGAAAAGGACTCGCGTAGAGCCTAGTCGCCAGGCCGGGAGCCCCCCTTATTCTACTACTACTACTTCATGGCATGGCATCCATAAAAGTAAATAAGGTTAGTGAGGGTGGATTCGGCGGTGAGCGCCATTTTTAGCGGTGAGAACAATTACGTCCTTTTGCTAAAATATCGTTTTTTGTCAAACCACCGAAGTAATGTGCAAATTAGTTTAAAAAATACAATATTTGTACATCTGGTAACTATATTAAATAATTTTGGCAGGTATAACTTTTAGTCGTAGGTGTAAAAGTTTAATTACTTGTCAGATGTCGTGGAAAAGGGCCTGCGGTCTTATAACATAAGCAATCTGAATTCATATTTAAAATAACTTTTTTTCTTGTATTAAAATTATGTTTTATAAATAATTTTGTATTTGGGTTAGTCTAGAAGCTTTAAAATTTCTGATTTGAGCCCTATTTTTATTTTGTGGTTATTTTTGCAAAAAAGGTTCCCGTCTAAATTATCCACAGTCAAGAATTAGGTGTTGGCAATTTAGGCCATACTCCTCACTTTTAATTTGAGGTTGTAAATAATTTAATATAGTTGTTTTGGGATTTTTTGTTTGGTATATTTTTCGTGCATTATCAGTGACCTTCACTTATGTTTGTTTTGCCTTGTAGTGCCCCCAAAAATATAATTTTTGTGCTGAAAACGGGTTCAAAATATGGCGTTTTTCTGGACAAAATTGGAGATGTTTTATTGGTTAATTAACAACTTGGGATATTAAATAAAATAAATTAATGCTCGGAAAAACGGTTACTTAGAGAAATTATAAACGAACTTATTACCAATTGCCACAAAACAATCCTTTCTGGGGGCAATAAATTTAAACGACCCCCCAGAGGTGGTCTAAAAAATCACCGTTATTTTATCAACTTCATAATTTCAAACACAGATAATGAAGCTATTATGTACCAATTTTTGTCGTATTCACCATTTGCCATTTTGAAATCTGCCAAGAGTATTTTCTCCTAAAAATATGGTATATTTTGAGAAAAAAAGCAGATTTTTCAGTGGTATTTTGCAATAACAATACAAAATAATCAATAACTTTGTGTCTTTTCTGTATGGGTAGGTATTTTTTGAAAATTGGTTTGAAAATTTAGTACCCTCCAAAGGTGTATATTTTTAGACCTGTGAGGGGTACTATTTTAGATCTTATTAAATCTCACTGTTTAAGTTTAATTTAAGGCTATGAATTTTCTGAATGAAAAATATTACCCATAGATAGTAATTTGATTTAAAGTATATCTTAAACTAAAGTATTTTCCTTTAAAGAGGAAATCGTGCGTTACATTAAAAGTCATTCGGAAAAGTAAAAATCATGCAGAAAAGTAAAATCGCGTAAAAAAAAATTCAAAACAAATAAGTTTCTTTTCCGCACGCTCGCAGGAAAAATTTTGGTTGGCTTTATTAACAGTGACCTCCTTATCCATCTTACATTCCCCCTACTGATTGACAACCCCCCTCCCCCGCACCACCAAAGAATACGGGGTGGAGTTACATCTTTTTCTGCAAAACTATTCTCTATAGTAAACCAGACGTAGAACTAGCACTCGGGTAGATTTTTATTTCATTTTTTTTTAATGTTTGACTCCCAGTCTATTAACATAGGAATCCGCAAATGCAAATAACTTTTGTAATAATATGTAAATAAAAGCAGACAGAGATATATATGATGTGCACTGTTGCTGGATTTTATAGAGAGATGCATTTTTGTGTTTAAATGAACGCATAACTTCTGTTTTTGCGAAATAAAGCAGCTTTAATAAAGGACGATATTTAAATAATGAAAGAGTTGCTGTGGCGAAATTGAACTAAAAGGAAATTTTTAATAAAAAATG
This sequence comes from Oxystoma pomonae, assembly GCA_963921995.1. Classification (NCBI taxonomy): domain Eukaryota; kingdom Metazoa; phylum Arthropoda; class Insecta; order Coleoptera; family Brentidae; genus Oxystoma; species Oxystoma pomonae. Next base: position 77,924,590 of record OY998169.1, on the reverse strand, counting down.
GAGCGCTTTCTGTCTAAAAAATATATTTTTGATACCTTCATTAAACTTACTATCTACAAAACACGAAATCATGGCTTTTTTAGTTTCCAATGCAATTTTTTTTCTTTTCTGTCGGATGTGAATTTTTTTTTTAATTTTTTACCCATATTGGAATAAAAATGGCACGAAATGGTTATACTGATATATTCTAATTAATATTGTATTTCATATATTGAAAAAGAGTGCGCCCCCAGAGCCGCCTTGGAGATAGGGCAGTCACGCTCTTTTTGGTAAGGACACAACCTCCTTAAATGAAAAAGGCCTTTTAGGTATAAATTAATATAATATAAACACGGAAGTAAAAATAGACGAAATGATAATATCTCCTGACAAATTTCACAAAAATGACCAACTTATGTAAGTGACAGTTATAAACCTAAAAGAACGTATTCACATTAATCGAATCGCATTGACATTATTTTTCTTTCTGATGTGTCTTTTTCACAATCAGTAAATTGTATTTTTTAGCATAATTTAGCGTAATTATTATTTTTTTTTAAATTTTTGTTAATAGAAAAAGTAAACTTATATCATCTTTAGATGGGTTTAAAATCCCCCTGTAAACATGATATACATTTGCCTGCTTTTCTTATTAGCCACATATACCAAACCAAAAGTTACTAGAATGTTACTGCGTTGTTTCTTCAGTCAAAATAAAGTGTTTTTGGCTTTTTTGCGCGTTTTTGCGAAAAATATAGTGTTTTGATTTGTTCACTGCTGTTATACAACCGGAATATTCGTTGTTTGCTTTTCATAACTACCGTGCGATAACCATTTTTATTATTAGCCTCATAGTTAGAGAATTTTTTTTAATACCAACTGATTTAGGCTCACAAATATAGGTACATGTAGCGGTCATTTTCTTTATAGGCTATTATCATTCATAAAACAATTTCTTACACTTTCGTAATTTCCATTGCGCCAATAACCTTTTTTTAACTAATTTATAAACAAAATCTACAACAAATAAAAAGAAAAAACATTATTTTAATCGTAATCATAAACGTCGTATGTCTGAGATATACAGTAGATGTCCATCTTGATCAATCTTTGCCTGTTTCCCGCAACTGCCCCCACCTGTTTCCCACCACTAATGGTTTAAAGATCGAAAATATTCGGTTCCTTCCATGCGGCCTCTTCTATAAAACTCAGACCACCGTCACACTCATTGTCGTACTGCTCATATTGCTTTCTTTCATACAATAAGTCACTAAAGAAGAAATCTGAACGGAATTAAGCAGAGAGGTAATGGTCTGCTACACGGATGACTCTAAACTGCCAACCAGGCAGACAACAGGCGCAGGACTGTGCGCGGAAAGCCTAGAAGTTCAGAAAAGTTGACAACACGCTACGGGTTTTCAAGCGGAAGCCATTATTATGGCAGCAACCTCACCAGGACCCTAATTCTTGAGCAGGGAACGACATAAATTTGTATTGAATGATCCCACGTCGAACGTATTTCGTATTCTTGAGCGGTGATCACTCATTCCATTCTATCAAAAATTGGGTGTTCCCGCTGCCTGACTCCAAAACCAGGGATCGGTCCCATTTCTCAGGTAAGCATGCGCGTAAAATGTAATTTTCAATCTAAAATTTTGAAGAAGTTTCAAGGAAAAGCATATTTTTTTCGAGGGATGGGATCATTCCCCGGAATTGATCCCTTCTCTTGAGGGATCGATACTTCTCTCGAGATGTAAGAATTAGGCCCCAGAGGTCAAAAATACGAGGAAGGATATGCTCCGACAGCCAGGCTGCCCTCAAGGATCTAAGTGCACCCAAAGTAGTCAGTAGTCTGGCGGAGGAGGGCGCTGAAGTACTGCAAACACTGGCTCAAGAGAAGAGAGTAACACTGATTTGGGTCCAGGGGAATACCAGGGAACGAGAAAATTTGCCAGACTAGAGGTCGAAATTCATTACATTGAACCGGAACCTCTTCTGGGAATAACAAGGAAACATGTACAGAGTAAGCTCAAAAAATAGGAGAACAATGATCTGAAGACGTCCTGGAGGCACGAGTCAGAGTGCAGACAGTCCAAGCTATTCGTGCATGGATGGTCCGAATGTAGCCAAAACGAAAGGCTGAAAGTGCTGACTGGGCACAATCGGTTGAACAAACATCTGATGCAAGTGAGAGTAGTAGGAGATCCCGTATCTCGCTTCCAGGCTCGAAGAGGAATCGGCGCAGCACTTAGCAGCAAAGTAGATTTCCCACGATAGAGGAAGAAGAGCTGCACTCGCTCAAAAGGGCCGAATTACTGAACTTCTTAAAGAAGACAGGGAGACCCGGAGAGAGAGTTGCAGCGGAATTAGGGGCATAGGAGTGGAAAACGGAGTATGGCAGAAAGGGCCAATAAAGAGGCCTAATTGCCAGGCCTGCGGGCCACTGCTATACTTCTACTACTTCTACTACTACTAAGTCACTAAGGCCTTATCAAAATTTTAAAAGGATACCGTTTACCCTTTTGGGGTTGTTGTACCTAAGCTCGAACGCGGCTCCGGGCAAAACTGCCTCAGTTTTTTGTCCTGGTTCCACTTAAGAACTAAAATGTTCCATCTTGAACTGAGCGCGGTTTTTTCGGCACCGGTTTCAAAAACTGGTGCTGCACTTTTTGCAGTTTTTAACAATTTAAAATGTTATAATTTCGGTAGTTAAAGGGGAAGGTCAGTGGTTCATAGTTGAGCACAATACCAAATTGAAGGCAAGCAGTTCATCCACAGATGACATAGGTTGACAAGATGTTATATTGGGTTAAAAATGTCTATAAGCGAATTAATCTTGTCGGCTTATAGTACAAGCGTTCGCAGTAAAAATTATGATGGATAGGTAACCCTCGCCATTTTTTGATAAGATGTGCATTTTCTCGTCCTGAATACGAAATGGAAAATCCTGTACCTCAAAATTGTGGACAAGGGCTCGGCACACCAATCCAAAGGTCACGTGATAGATAGGGTAACCCCCACCATTTTCACATATATGATGTAGTAGTACCCCAGGACCAAAAATCACCTGGTGTGCTGGACCTCATTCATGGTTAAGGATTCGGCACACCAGTTCGTCGTGTCTCTAGCACATTCCGCCTGAAGACCATCACAGGATGCTTATTTTTGACGGCCTGTGAGGTGAGGTGAGCGAAATTCTCACATCAACTTACTTTCATCACCTATTTCCACGGGGAAATGAATCCCCGGGAGTTGCTGTGACGTTTGTAGACTTACTTTATTTGGCTAATGATTTTTTGGGACCTGGGAAATTTCAAATCACTTTTAAAAAAATGTCCCAAAAATCCTGACAACCCAATAAAGTAAGGTTCAAACAAATTTCACAAAAACTCCTGCGGATGCATTTCCCCGTGAAAATTGGCGATGAAAGTAAGAAGTAAGAGAATTTTGCTCACCTCACCTTACGGGCCGTCAAGAATAAGCGTCTTGGGGCCTAATTCTTGAATCTTAAGAGAAAGGACGATCTCTCAAGAGAAGGGACCACTCCCAGAGACTGATCCCATCCTCCGAAAAAAGATGCTTTTTGAAACCTCTTCGAAATTTTAAATTGAAAACGTTCATGCTTTCCAGTTTGGAGTCGAGGAGCGCGAACACCGAATTTTTGATTTTGATTTCCGCTCAAGAATACGAACTGCGTTCGACGTGGGATCATTCTCTGCTCAAGAATTAGGGTCCTTAACTCGATAATTAAAGTGTTCTTCCTTTTAATCGCTTAGCGTAATGTTAGAATGACAAATAGATGTTTATTTACATTATTTCACAAATTGCAGTTGTACTAGACACTTTGTGAAAGCTCTAAACCCCTGCTAGTGCATACACACTGAGAGTCGCTCTCAGTGAAGTAATTTTGTGTGTTTTGCTTTTTCTTTAAAAAAATTCATGATTTTTACGTCCTATCCATTTAACTAAGATTTAATTTTTAGTCCCTAGTGACTAAAAGTGCTATTTTAGCCCCCATTTTTAGTCCCTCCGTTAAATCAAATAACTAAACAAATAAAAATGGACAATAATCTTAGGGCACTGAAAGAAACGTTATTATACAAAACCAATATTTCGTCATCCTTCAGCCGAGTTATAACAAAAAAAATAGTGAGCTGTCGGTGGACGTTGTGTTCAATTTTTTTGTAAGTAAGCGTTTCCTTTTTTTTTAGGATTTTTCGAAAAAAAAATTGTCTTCTTTGTCCGACCCTTATAAAATTAAGTAACAAAAAATTTATAAAACCCTTTTAACACAATGTAACATTTTTAAACTTTTTATAGCTTGTATATAATAATAATAATAATAATAATAATAATAACTTACCAATAAAGAAAATTGCAAGGATGATATGATTCTATTTGTTCAAAGCTTAAATAAAAAGGATTTTGTAAGAATCACTTGCTAGCAGAAACTTGAACTTTATCCTGAAAAGAAAATCAATTTTAACAAGGTTTTCCTTTGAAACGTCTAATAAAAAAGGTGACGAGCGCCCGTTGCGAAACTCACTTACTTTGTTTATATGGACTATTTAAAGCACTTTCATATTAGGACGTTTTGAAAATTTTGTCGTATAAATACCAATAAAACCGTTTTAAGCACTACAACCGATTTTAAGGTCGATATAAAAACTTTAGGGTTTAGCCGAGGGGTGGCTCGGTAATGCATTTGGTGCACACGACGATGGCATTGCGTGCATTTCATTTAGAGGCATTTCATGGACATATAGGTTAGGTTAGATGTGTTATGAGTGGTGCAATATTGCACTCTCCACTGACAAATATTTTCGCCCTTGTTCTCGTTAGTCCTACGCAGTGGCATAGAATATGTACCGGCGTTTCGCCCTCTCCTCCACAGAATCTACAAATCGGTGTATTATTCACTTCAATTCTATTCATGTGTTGGTTGAGTCGGCACTGAACTGTATACAGACCTGTGATTATTCTCAGGCTGTTCCTTGATCGTTGCAGGAGCTACTTTGCCCTACTTTTGTCCGGAAAGTGCTGCCACGCCTTTTCTTTCAACCCACTCGGATAATTCCCTATTGTCCGTGGCTTTAGTTAGTCCAAAGCAGGGCTCTGGTCTTAAGAATGCAGATTCCGCTCCTGCTTTAGCAAGAGAATCGGCTTTTTTGTTTTTTTTTTAATTTCTGTGTGGCCGGGGACCCATACAAGAGTGATTTTGTTGGTTCCACAGTTCTTTAGCAGAGTTTGAAGGCAGTTCCAAACTAAAAGTGATTGGATCTTATTTGAGCTTAATGCTTTCAGAGTAGCTTGACTATCTGGTATAATTTTAATGCTTCTGTTAGAGATGAGAGTTAGAGAGTTAGAGAGAGAGAGAGATAGAGCGTAAACCTCGGTCTGGAAGATGGTGGCAAGGTTACCAATTCCAACTGAAATTGTAGCTCTTGAACCCGATATACCCGCTCCCACGCCGTCCTTGGTTTTTGATTCGTCTGTGTTCTAAACGTGGTCAGCTTTGGTAAGTTGATTTATATTCCTCTCCCATTCTTCCCTCGTTGAAAACAGAAACAGAAGTTGTTTTTTGGTAGCCTGTGGTCTGTTGAGATACTAAGGATTTGGTTAGTACCCAACCCTGCACAGTTTCCCAATGTCAGACCAGGATGCTCCTGATTTAAGCTATTAAATCTTGCTAAAGTTGCTCTTGCCTCCTTCTCCACCCAGAAATGCAGCGGGGGGAGGTTAAGCATTACTTCCATTGCTTCCAATGGTGCTGTCTTCATTGCTGAAGTTATGACTTTGCATGCTTTTCCTTGCACACTCGCTAGTTTTTGCCGAACAGTGACCTGCTTGGTTTTGGACCACCAAGCTATAGAGCCATAAGTGATCATCGATCTTACTAGCGTTAGATACAGCCAGTACGTTTGTTTTGGTTTCACCCCCACGACTTTCCACATATTCTATTACAAGTTTAGAGAGCTACTTGTGCCTTCTGGATAACTTTGTTCAGGTGGGCATTCCATATAAGTTTCTGGTCCAGTATCAGTCCCAGGTATTTCCCTTCTTTTAGGAATGCTAAGTTCGATAAGATTTAGTTTTCTCCTTTTTGTGAAATGTACAATGATGGTTTTCTTGGCATTAATGGATAGATCTTCCCTAGTTCACCAAACGTTGATTAGGTTTAGACTTCTCTGAAGGATAATAGATATCACCCCATCAAATTTGCCTCTTATTTGTACTACAACATGATTAGTATACGCTTGCGCATCTATTCCCTCCGTCTGAAGGAGGTTGAGCAGTTCGTCCACGAGAAGTGACCATAGTAGGAGGCATAGGACGCCTCTGTTGGTATTTACCTTAAACTCTTCCTCCCCCAGAGTGGTTTTAACAATGCGATTTTGTAGCATCATTTTGCTGACGAGAGGACACCTCTCCTCCTACAACTGTTGGCGAGAGACTCAATATCTGAGAAGGCTGCCACTGCAATTTCTTTATTGTCGAGTGACTGAGATAGTTTGCTGACGAATTTATCGCCAGATACAGGAATACTGTTTTTCATTTAGTGGGTGACGTAGCAGCGCCCCATTCCTAATATGCCTTTCAATTAGTTTTTCCCTTGTTTTGAAAAGAAACGAGGTAAGATTCACTGGCCGTTATGCTTTAGACATCTTGGATACTGCCTGCCATACTTGCTAGCTCTAAAGAGTTTTGTCAGGGTGGATAGAAGTGGCTCACCTGGAGATTTAAATGGTTGGAATGCACTAACCGCCCACTTAATCTTTTCTGGTGTTATGATTAATTTTGGCAGCCTCCAGTAATACCGCTCCGGTCTGTTTATACCAAACCTGGATTCTGGCTGAGCCAAAATCCAGGTTTGGTATAAACTCGCCTAGATTCTGTGGACCTTCCGTCTGGTCGTTTTATCGCCCCCACAGTCACAGTTTGGTTCGGATCCTTCAAGAGAATTTTGTGGATTCTTGTTACAGCGGAGATTTCCAAAATTATTTCGCTGAATTTCTTCCACGATTCTCTTTTGGCTTTCCGGATTTCCTTGTTATAGGAAGTCAAGACTGATCTATAGTGGTCCCAGGAGTCTGTCTCCTTCGCCCTATAGAATAGTTGCCCAACGGTTTTTTTTTGTTTGTCTAGGTTTCTGTTCCATCACAGGATGTGGTCCTAGAGTCCTTTTTTGTTTTTTGAGGGCAATTTTCATCGTATGCAGATAGAATAGCGGTTTGGATATCTGTGTTATGCTTTTTATAACTGTTTAAACCCAATTTTGAATGCGCTCAGTCAAGGTTTGGTTAAAGCCCTCCCAGTGTGTGCATTTGGTGTTACGGTAGGTAAGTACCGTGCTCGATTTAATGTCAAATCGTGTGTCAAAGTGTCTGTGATCGGAACCTGAAGGCTCGAGGGAAACATTCCAATTGACAATATTTTTGCTTAAGAGCGCCGTTGGGGCATCTAGTTGCAGTTTATCCATTTTAAGGAAATATATGGCATTCTAAGACATTTTTAACAGAAAAATCAGGTAAAAAATGCCTTTTGGTGTACATAAAATTTTAAACGCATTCTTTCCAAGCTAAAAAAATTTAACCTTACCTTTACGTAAAAAGCTGTTGTTAACTTGTTCTTTATGCGTATTTTAAATAATGCCATATGACATTTTTTCATATAAAAGTTTAATTTTTGTAAATTTTTGGGAAACTGTAAAGTGAGATCACTATAGGTTAGTGGATTGGCAGAACTTCGATCAGCTGCTAGAACACGATTTTGATAAAGGACGCATAAACCCTTGGAAAAAGCGTTTTTATACAAAAGTTTCCTTATTTAAAACCGGTTTTGTATGCGTAGAAACGTAGTAATTGACGGGATGAGTGTCGGGGCACAATGCTGTACCACAGTATTGAAAAGTAGCGCAAAGCAAGGGGCAGCTGGCTTATCTAACATTAACTTTTAGACGTCTATTATTGAAGACGTTAATGGATTGAGGACCTATGTCACATATTTTTGTTTGTTAGTTAGTATGTTTGGCACAAATTTTGCAAGTCAATTTTGACTAACTTACGGAACCTATCAACTTCTTTGGTATGCGGTTATAGTTCCGCTGACAATACAATATTATGAAAAAACTATGTTGTTGTGGCGGTGAGAAGGATTTTGGATATTCTGAGTATTTTTTCTATGTTGTGAGGAGCCAAAGCAAGGGAGGCCTGCCCTAAACTGTTGTAGAATCCAGGTTATCCGGTCGCCCCTATTGGTCAGATTTGGATTTAGCTGTTCGGCCAATGACAGTGCGACCGAGGTAACAAAAACGGGCGCAGCCAAGCCTCAGGGACCAGACCAGCGGGTCCCTCATCCGAAGAAGCTTTGGAGGAAGGGTTTTGCTGCCAGCAGGGAACGCCGAACTGAGTAAGCCGGAACTGTTGGCAGGCCGTTTTTACTGGAAGGTGCTGTCCATTGCACTCACGGGCAGCCATAGCTCCTTCATTTCACTACCGGACAAAATTACGACATGGCATCTCTGGTGGGGATCTTTCGATGATTTTTCGATTGGGAGGGTTCATTCCTCCCGGATCCCTACACCGCGCGAGGTTTTCCACCTAAACCGAGATTGTGCTTCGTTATGGTTCAAGATCGGGTGAAATGGCATTCAGTCACTGACGTTATAATGCACGCCGTAGGGATTGAAATGTTACGCAGCCGTTTGGATGTCTCCACGACGAAAAGGATTTTGCAGATTTGGTTTTGGAATGAGAATGGGAGTGACGAGCCATACGAGGGACCAAAGATGGATTCTACTTATGGTTTCTAGAACGGGCCACTACGCGGTGCTTCGCTTGACCCGTTCTTCCAGGGGGCCGTGTTGTAGAATCCAGGTTATCCGGTCGTCCCTATTGGTCAGATTTGGATTTAGCTGTTCGGCCAATGACAGTGCGACCGAAGTAACAAAAACTGGCGCAGCCAAGCCTCAGGAACCAGACCAGCGGGTCCCTCATCCGAAGAAGCTTTGGAGGAAGAGTTTTGCTGCTAGCAGGCAACGCCGAACTGAGTAAGCCGGAACTGTTGGCATGCCGTTTTTACTAGAAGGTGCTGTCCATTGCACTCACGGGCAGCCATGGCTCCTTCATTGCACTACCGAAGGAGGGTGGAGGTGGAAAATCTTTAAGAAAGGATTCTGAACATCAGCGCGTTTTAACTTCTGGAGTTCGTAATGTTGGGACAAAATTACGATAAAACCCCTTATTTAAGTGACATATACACATAGTTTTCGACCGTCCTCAATCGAAGACTCCGCCTTATTAATACCGCGGCAAATTTTTACATATTTGACCAACTGCAAATTGGATATGCGTTTATAGTTGGTGGGGACCGCTAAGGTAGTTAAGAAGAGCATGATATATTTAAAAATTCATAACTTTTGCTAGAAATATGCAGTGTTCAATTTTAGGGGTAGTAAAAATTTACAATTTTTCAACCAAAGAGGCTACGAATTTGCAGTTTTTAGATTAGGAGGGGGAGACGGTTACGAGGGTGATATTTTAAAGTTGACAGATTTCTCTCACCTTTTCAATAATTGGATTCGAAAATTATGAAGTTAATAGCTCACATCTCTTTCAAGGCGGGAACATCTAACAGTCCGATTTGGTTTACATTTTTTTAATAGCAAGGTTTCATAAAAGGGGTCAATGTCCGTTCATCGAAAACACACTCATGGAAAACATTTACATCGACGACATTCTCATCGACAACATTTTCATCGAATGACATTTTCATCGAAATCACTTTTATTGAATGACATTTTCATCGAAAACACATTCATCCAATGACATTGGTTGGTAGGTTTGGTTGGTTGGTTTGATTGGTTGTTTGGTTTGATTGGTTGTTTTGATCGGTTTGGTTGGTTTGATTGGTTGATTTGATTGGTTGGTTTGAAAATTTTGACGTCATTTCACCAAACCAACACGAAACGTTGGAAATATGACGAAAAGGTTTAAAATAGATTCGAATTTTCATCTATATACATCGATGTACTATTTTTTTGTAATTATGGTTTTTTGATTTTGTTGTTGCGCCCTCGAAACCTCAAAAGGACGGATTCAAACTCGGATCCAAAAGGTTTCTGCGTTCAAATGTAAACGTAGTTGTGATCGAGGCGAGTGGATATGCAACTTTTAGTTCTTGTTTGTGTATTGTATAGCTTTCAGAAATAAAGACGTGGCTATCTTTGTTGGACTTATTGTTTATTATGTATGTATGTATGTTTATTATGTATAGCTATCTTTGTGATATGAAATTTGTTGGGACGAGTTATATCTAGGTTGTATTAAGATTTAGTATTGAGAAAAAATTTAATAAAAGGTGTTTGGTGGTAGATATGAGTTTTATTTATAAAGATAAAAAAATATGGTCATTTATTTAAATAAAAGGAAAATCAACACACAGAGTCCATTTATCAGCTGCAATTTTACTGGTTCCTATTCCCTTTGCGATGTATTCCACTTTTTAAACGTTGGCGATTCTTACTGGGCTCCTTTAGTAAAAACTCAATGTCCTGTCAGAACAAAAATCTTCTAGAGAGCAAGACGACGAGGAGTTTTAAACCATTTTGGCTCTTGTAAAATTAAGAACAAAAAATTCTAACCAAAAAATTTACCAGCCACCGCAACGACAGCGACTTTGAAAGCTGGTGGAAATAATCAGCGCTAGAGTATGATACTAACTTAAAGTTTTTGTCGGAAAATTTCCTTTACCAATAGTAAAACATAAAAAAGACAGAATTAGAAAACGATAATTTTCCCTAATTCTTGGACGTACCTATTTTTGAAATCGACACTCAAAATAATAAGGGCTAATCTGAATAAAACACGAAAACGATTAAAATAAATAAAAGTAATAGTTCTATCACACTCTCACAAATGATTTTCGGAATAAACTTAAAAACTTGAAACAATTGTGTTTTTCACGTATTAGCCAACGTATTTTGCAAGGACACGAGTGGTCTTTGTGCGGAACACGTCCTGATACGCTGCAGGCTCCGTGATCCATCTCCAATCCACGACTTTGTAATTCAATGCCGGTAGGGGTATTTTCCCTCGGAGTAGTTGTTTTAGTTAGTTCCCTGTATAGTGTTAACTCTACACGGAGCTCTTGCTTGGATTCACCTGATGAGATTCAATAAAATCGAAATCGGTCGTAGATTGGCGATGGATCACGGAGCTTGCAGTGTGTCAGGACGTGTTCTGCACAAAGACCACTCGGGTCTTTGCAAAATACGTTGGCTAATATGTGAAAAACGCAATTGTTTTAATTTCTTTGCCAACGAAAGCTTTGAATTAACTTTGTAATTCAATGCCGGTAGGAGTATTTGCTCTCGGAGTGGTTGTTTTAGTTAGTTCCCTGTATAAACTTACAAACTGTTTAAAAATACGTTTTTTAGTCGTGTGTAAACACATCTTAATTTACCAAACAAAAAAATATTCGCGATGTCCGACGCCAAAAAGTTTTAATTTAAAATATTTGGAATTTTATCTGACAAATTTTCTATCCCCTCATTTAACATACATAATATAAAATTCTGCTTTTTTCAAGCTCAATAAGTATTCAATAATGAATATCATAAGTTCAATACTAAAAATTTAGTATTGAAGTAATCACAGAATCGCCTTACTACAAAAATAACTTGTTTACTTAAAATACGAGATAGGTCGTTTCTCCACTATAATGTCTTCTATTGCTGTCACGCGCGCGACTTGAGCGATGCTCAAAAACGCGAAGATTTATTAAAGGGGTATTTTTAAATTTTATCACAAAAATCTCTCGACCCTTGATAAGAAAAGATAAATGATTTTGTCAACAAAAAATCGACGGTCTTAAAACCTATAGGTCTGGCTTACAAAATTTCCATTGTGAATTGTAGCGTTTTTATATGTCCCGCCTTCCGGCGTTTAACTAATGAGGCTGGAATTTATAGTCAATCCTTAAGGCCTTCCTTCGGTGAGGATTTCTTGAGGGCTTCTCAGTGAGTCCATTTTAGAAAGTCTTTCTCGAGAAAGGCTTGCTGAAGGCCACTCTGAGGTCGCGCAATATGTGGCAACATTGCAATTTTGCTGTTTTTTTTTTGCCGATGTCAGGTTTGAGCCAAAACAGGATTTTGTGTGATGAACTGTGGTGGTTATCAAGAATGTTAGTTCGTGTGATTTTACTGATTTTGTTAAATCGCATGTTGTAGTTTTTAAAGCTATATAAGACATGGAAAAACGAAAGGAGAACAGAACTCCTTTTTAAAATGAGAAAAAAAAAATAACCAAATATTACAACAGACTTTTTTCTGTATGATTGAACTGAATCATCGGTTCTATCGACATCCCTTTTCTATTATCTTTTCTTAATTTATTATACACAATTGGATGTATATAATCTTGAAATATATTTTTATAAAACCAATATCGTTTTTTTAACATCTTTTCAGAAGACCTCTCAAAAGGGTTGTCAAAATCTCTGAGGTTTATTTTTTCATCTCGCTGATATGCTGAGAGGAGTTCTTCTAGTTCTACCATATCCTGAGTAGTAGTCCAAGAAATCTTGAAGTTTGTCCATATCAACTACAACACATAAAACCTGAATCCAACCTGAAAAACACGACCCAAGGCCTCATTAAGGTAGCTTCCGAGCTACTTTGGCCTTTACCCAAACTTAACGTTTCCTTCAGCGATTATAAAATGCATTTCCGTCCTTAAGGGATCCTCAAAGGTCACTCAGCCTTGAAGATCGACTATAAATTCCAGCCTAGCGCTTTCTGTTTACGTACTCTCAGATCCATCTGGAGCAGAGTAGTGACGTCACGAATCTACTTCGCTGGTGCTCTGAATCCTAACCGGAGTGCTCGCGCAGAGAGCGATTATCGAAAGTTTCAATATTTTTAAAATTGGCCAGCCGTTTGAAAAAGCCGCGAGTCCACGAAGAGGAAACAGAACAGAATATTAATTAAAAAAGTAAGAGTTATCCAGTCGTGCGTACCTAGCCTTCAAAATTATTTTTATTTTGCTTACTTGGTCCTCAGGGACGCCCATGATTTATCAGAATGTGCAAGAGATAAGGATTGGATAAAAAATTTGTTTAACGAATTGTAGTTTCTATAGTGACTGATTTTATGAACTTTCTTTTATTTAACGGGTTTGATTTTGCACTTTCTGATAAACCTTAAGCATCCGAAAGCGCTATACAGACCGCTTCAAGCTACTGCGAACATAGGGCGGAAGAAGTCTAATTTGCCAGTGTACGTACATGCAGAGACACCGCACGCCTATCAGTGAAGCAACCAATACTCAGGCTTGCGATCACCACTTGCATGACTTTCCTTTGGTATTTAGTACGCCTCTAACCACGGTGCTGTGTGGAGCGTAGTCAATGAAACCGGAATGTGGTCAATAAATACGCAAATTTTTATAACGTAATTTTCTTATTTTTTGTCACCGATAAATAAGAGCGTTTTATTGTCAACTGCTCAGATTTATCAGTGACGACGTGTTACAATGAAAATAATAAGGAGAAACAAAATAAAAGCAAGTTCTCAAAATAAAATAATACATTCTAAAAACCAAAAAGATTCTCCCAGTCAAAAAAAAATTAAAGCAAATGTTCGAAAAGTCCTCCTTGCTCGGCTAGACAATATCCGAGCCTACTATAAAAACCCCTTCTAACGTTTCCAAGCATGTTAGGGGTGATAATTTGAAAAGCTTCTTCAAAAACAGATAGAAGTCATTAGGAGCAAGATCGGGAGATCGAGCTGGCCATAAAATAGTTCCCCGTGTACTTATAACCCGATTAGGAAATACATTATCAAGATACTCCCTAACAAGGCCAACATTGTGAGCGGAACAACCATCTTGTTGAAACCATGTTTCACCAAATCTTACACCTAACAACTGCCTAGCAGTTGGAATAATGTGCTGCTGCAGTAGATCCAAGTATCTAGGACCATTCAAATTGCAATTGCCGTTAATAAAAAATGGCCCAATTACGTGTTCCCCTATAATACCCCCCCCAAACATTTAGTTTTTGGGGATACTGTGTTCTTACGTCAAAATACAAATGCAAATTTTCCCTCGACCAATATCGAACGTGTGTTGGGTTATGACGATTTGACCATTTGACCATCTGCACTTTTTCGGCAACTTCGTAGACATCCATTTTTGGTTTTAAAAATGTATTATTTCAATTAAGAACTTACCCATCTGTTTCTCGAGCAAGGCAGAAATAAAACAAAATAATAAAAACAAAATGAATTTCCAAAAGATAACACTGCAGCGTGCTTCGAATACACCTCGGTCGTACGGCACGGAGAGTAAATTGGACTTGATTCCCCCTATGTTCGCAGTAGCTTGAAGCGGTCTGTATATTTAATATCGATACACGACTTTTTGGCAATGCACTTGAATTTTATAAAAATGTTTCACCTAGAAATGCTTTAGATTCAACAACAAATATGTACGACATACCAACTGCATTTACAGCTACAGTCTTTGGTAGGATTTTTTTTATGTTATTTTAACTGGTCCTTAAAAGAAAACAACAAAAATTAAATCGGTTTTACATTTTTCCTTAATATATAACCGCTAGAACATAATGCTAATAAATCATCCGCGCTATTTCCTCCCCTTAGCCCTTCTCTCAGGCTTTGTGCTTTGATGATTCACTTTCGTGAAACGACAGGGACTATCGTTTTCGAACCCCAGGTCTGCTATCTGGCTGTGATGATCCACCACAGCATTTCATCATAGCTTCAGAGCAGGGCTAAGGGCAGGAAAAATTGTGGGTCATTAATAGCATGTTAGTTCTGTCTATCTTATAGCGATATATTCGAGTATTTTTAATTTACTTTGTTTATAAGCAGTTTTATATAAGGACGGTTTGAAAATTGTGTCGTTTAAACACCAATTATTCTTGCCTAAGAATTAAGCCATTTCCGCCAATTTTCATCAAGTATTTACGAAAAAATCATTTAAAAATATCGTCGAAATATGAAATTGTCAAAAATTAAAATGCCGCAACAAAGAACGTCACCGAGTAAAAAGATATATCGCTATGGAAACGATTGTTATTTCACTTACCAGCGGCCTTGATTTATAGTATAAAGATGGTGTTTTGTGAAAAGTTCTCTTCGTTCGAGATTTTAAAAAGCATTTTCCTGTTTTTCTTGGATTTTTTAATAAAGGTATTAAAAAAATAGTGTTAACAACTCCCGGCTAAACTGTGCTTTTTTTACTCGCGTTTTTAAATAACTTGCTGCGATCGTTATTTAAACCAACGCTTGTAAAAAAAAGCACTATTTTAGCCACTAGTTGTTAAAACTACTATTTAAACACTAAATCCATTTTATTTTAAAGGATCTTGAGGAAGAGGTTTGTTTTATTTGTTTTTTTTTTTAAACATACATTTAATGACATTTAATAAAGGAAACTTCGGAAAAAGCGATTTTTATTAAAGGCATTTAAATGCCGTAAAAACGTAGTAATTTTCACGCATGTTTTAAAGTTTGGTCCTTAAAGATCCAGAAAAATATTACCGGAGAGGTTTACATATTTTTTATTTTTTTAATTAATCTACACAATATTGGAATTTATCAATTTGCTATAATATATAAAATAGGAATTCATTGTGCAACCCAATCATCAGCCAATTCAATATTACTAAAATTATTTTATAATACCTTTTGTAATTATGAACGTACTATTATCATAGAAAGGTACAATAAACCTGCTTATAATTAAATTTAATCTCACTAACAGCAGCAGAACATTACGATTACAAACCCATCATCAGCCTTTGTTGTAGGCACTTTGCAAAGCCTTTTCCATAAATAAACAGTTTTAGTGTGCTCACAACTAGTTTTGGTAACAAAAATGTATTTTACACTTTATGATTTATTAGAAATCAAATAAAACATTTTTATAAAATAATCGAAGGGCTTTTCGCCATATAGTGGCAAGCAACAAAATAAAAAAATGGAGACAAAAGTTCAGTTTTTTCAAAAAATATGTAAAATATTGGTTTAAGCGTAAACATTGCTTTTAATGTAAACAGTGGTTTTAACGCAAAAAGGTATTTTGTTAAAGCCAATGTTTACGTTAAAAACCAACTTTTTACAGTTTTTAAACAAAATTGAACCTACTTTTTCTATTTTGTGGCTTACCACTGTTACTATATGCTCTTCAATTCTAAAAATTATTATTTATTTTTAGTGCACCATACCAGTATGGTATGGAGGACTATTAAAATCGTGAAATTTTGACTTTTCTTAATTTTATCAAAAATGAGTTACTAAGGTTCCAAAACACCTAAATCGACGAAAAAAAAAAGTTGTCTGTCGGTCTGTTGTTTGTCTGTATACACGATAACTCAAGAACGCCTTAATCGATTTTAATGAAATTTGGTACAAAAATCATCTATAGGCTGTCCTTGAACTGGGTAGAGTGGTGGGGGGTTGAAGAAGGGAAAAGGCGAAAAAAATATTTAAAAAAATTGTAACTTTGGAAAAAAAACAAGTAGCGATATACGGTTTTCAGATTCAAGTTTCCAGTCCAAATTCGTGGGAGCCTTAGATTTGAGTTATTTGAAAAAACGTTAAAATATATAACAAAAAATCATAACTTTAGAAGTAAAGCAGCTACTAATATGCGGTTTTCAGATTTTGGTTTTCATAAATGTTACCAAAAATTTTGTTATATGTCTAAATCTTTCAAAGCTACAGTTTTCGATATATATTTTCATTTTCTTTTCACATAAAATAATTGACTGTATGGTGGACTATCTGTGCTTTCTAGCACCCATTTTTAGTCCATCATACCAATATGGTATGGGGGACTGTTAAAATCGTGAAATTTTGACTTTTCTTAATTTTATCAAAAATGGGTTACTAAGGTTCCAAAGCACTTTAATCAACGAAAAAAAAGCTGTCTGTCAGTCTGCCAGTCTGTCGTTCTGTCATTCTGTCATTCTGTCGTTCTGTTGTCTGTTGTCTGTCTATATACACGATATCTGAAGAACGCCTTAATCGATTTTAACGAAATCTGGCACAAAAATCGTTTATTGGCTGACCATGAACTGATTAACTTTTGGGTAGGGTGGTGGAGGGTTGAAGAGGGGAAAAGGGGGATAAACTATTTAAAAACATTGTAATTTAAGTTTCCATGAATATGAACTACAAATTTTGATATAAAATCCAAATTCGTGGGAACTTTAGTTTAGAGATATTTAAAAAAAACCTTAAAATATATAAAAAATCATAACATAACATAATAAGCGGCTATGGATATGCGGTTTTCGCTATGGTATTCGCAAATATTACCCAAAATTTTTGTTATAAGGCTCAAATCTTTCAAAGCTATAGTTTTTGAGATATTTTCATTTCCTTTTAACATAAAATAATTGCACCAATTTTTTTACTAAGGTTAAATCCCTTACCTTGGTTTTCCTTAACAACTGGCAACATTTTGATTTACCTTCGACAAGAACAGCCAGCTTTTGACTCTAAAATAATCTGACAAGATTAACTTTTTTCTGTCATAATTTTAATTGAATAGGTAATATTATTCATAAAATATTAAAACTTGCACTTAAGTGGATAAAATACAATCTATAGGTTTATGATAAATTTATAGTCATAGTCATCAATCAAAGATTTTTTTTAATAAATTCGAAAGCCCTTCAAAGTTTAAATGGAGTTTGGATAATATCTTGTTTGAAATCTGAACTCAATCAGGTCCAAATATGGGAACTAATTGGTTTCTTAACTCAACAAGTCAGGTTGTAAAACGTTTTAAATTTGCGGAAACTGTTACTCCAACAAGTAATAGTATATTATAAGGCTAGGGACTAAAGTGGCACTTTTTATCTAAGCGAAAAGTTTGTATAGTTCTTTGAGGGATCAAAATGCACTTAAGATACGTGTCTTATACACTATTTTCTCACAACAGTCTGTTAAGTTTTAGCACAAACATATTTTGTAATGCTATAATGAAATAAACATATTATTTATTAATTTTATTTATTTATTTCTGCACTTTAGGATATGAAGCAACTAAGCTAAGAAAAGGCAAAGAGGAAAAAGATTAAATCTTATTTAACGGTATACACTATTTATAAAACAAAGTACTATAACAGACACTATAAAAATACACCAATAACTATAAAATAAAATAAGTTTCTTAAATAAAACCCATTGTTTTTTTGGGGAGAGGGACATATATACTTTTATAGTAGACTACTTATAGGCGCTGACTTCCAAAAAGTTGGGTTATAATGTAAAAATAAAAATTGTTTTATTCTATAACTTTTAGTGTATTTTGTTAAAAGTCGGTTCAATTTCCTTAAAGTTTTTATTTTCTTTGATTTACGCAATTAGTTTTCACAAAATATCACAATTTTAAAAAATTTGATGTAAATTTTAAGTAAATTTAAAAAGCATTTTCTTTCGATAACGATAAAATTTAAAAAATATTCTAGTCTAGCAAATTTCCCGTAATATACTCAGTTCTCTATCGTATAGAGCCATGAAACATTAGCTCAATGACAATTTTCAAACCAAAGTAATATCAGCTCTTTCCAAACATCGACCCCGATTTACAAGAATAACGTAAGTCGAAAAAAACAATTTTACTTACGACCAACCCATAATGCTAGTTTAACGAGCGTCTTAACATGATTGTAATGGACCATTTATGCTTCTAGGATAATAATGAAGCTTAGCCGTAAATTGTAAGATGGCGCGCCAAGCGATGAAACTTTCTTACCTAAGGACGCTGATTGACGCAAAAATCTAAATTATTTTTCTACATTTTTTACCAAAATAAATATTCATTAAATATATAAATTTTAAAAATAAAAGAAAAATTAAATTAAAAAAAAAACATAAAATGTTCAAAAAATTCACAAAATTAAAAAAAAGTAAAATATTTCAAAAATTTAAACATTTAAAAATTTCAAAAAAATTTCGAAAATTTTCAAAATTATCAAATTACAAAATTTTAATAAATTTTCTAAAAAATTGAATGCCACAATGTTATCCCTAAAAACAAAGAAGACACGAGTTCTATCCTAGAAGACTTATTGCCCAATTTTTGGAACTTTATGTTTGATTTGTTATGTATATTATAGGATATAACACGCAAAAGAAAATAAAACAGACAATAAAAAAAATATTTATATAACTTATTTAAATTTAAATGTCCGATAAATTAAAATTGGTTTTATCAAAAAAATTGTTACCTATGGTAGAAATCATAAAAACAATTTCTCTCTTTTACTAGACAAAATCTAGTTTTGCATTTTGTACACAACCAGTGAGTTTCTCCAGTTTTGCATAGTCGACATCGTCCTTTGGTTTGATATATTGGAAAACTATCCACTTTATCTTTGCACACGTCCTATGGGGGTCTTGGTATAAATGCACGCTTAATTTTTTTTAATGTTCGCCCAGGAGCAGGAGAATCAATTTTTCTCGTGTTTACCCTTTCTTTTAGTTTTAAAGTTTGAGCAACTAAGTACCTAACTTCCTCTGGGGATATTTCATTGGTCTCTACGTCTAAAACCTTTTTTTCTCTTCGATATAGCAGCCATGCGTTGTTTACGTAAATATCTAACATATGGGCAATACATAAAACTGGTCGCATTTTAAAGTAGGGGACATTATATTGATTGTCGTTATTGACAAAATGTATAAATCTACATATCACCATAGCGAAATTCTTGGCTTGGATTTTTCAGTTTCCTAAACTGAATCGATCGGATACTAGAGCAGGTAATGACGGTGCTTCCGATGTAAGGTCTGAATTGTTTTCATTATTTTCAAATATATCCTCAGTTTCATCGTCACTTCTATCATCAGCATCGGATGTTGGAAGCAAAACTAGAGCCACAATTCTACCTTTACAACTAGTCATTTTAGGATCTTGAAAAAATGTTTGCCAGATTTTTTTTAAGAAAAAGTGCAGATATTTCTTTCTGTGCATATTGTTGATTTATATTTATACGTATCCGTACTTCAGAGCAAAGTATTAAGTATAAACTATCTGGTTCCAGGTTTGTTTACGTGGCCAGATTCAAATCAAAAATTATTTTTTAATTTTTAGATTTGATATTTTCAAATCTGATCAACAATTCATAATCCTTTTCTCTAAGAACCTCTGTATGTTAATTTTGATTAAAATTGAACAAACTAAATATTTTTCCCCCTCCATTTCCCTCGTTAGGGGGAGGCGGGTACCTGATAATACCATATTAATATATTGTCACCCGAACTATAAACGCAAACCAAATTTGAAGACCATCGGATGAGTATAAGTCAGTTAAAATTGGTTAGCAAAAGATCACCAAAAATCGTTTATCTTGAATCCGCCATATTGAATTTTCAAAATCTTAAATCAAAAATTCGTATTCCTTATCCCCAAAAGACCCCGTGTACCAATTTTGGTTGACATCGGACAAACTTAGGTGTTTTCCTCCTTCATTCCCCTCTTAGGAAGGAGGGGGTGCCTAATAATACTAAGTTACTTTATTGTTACCGGAACTTTAACTTAATTCAGTTAAAATTGGTTAGCAAAACACGACTAAAAATCATTCCGAATTTTCAAAATCTTATCAAATATTCGTATTCCTTATCCGAAAAAACCTCCGTATATCAATTTTGGTTGACATTGGACAAACTTAGGTGTTTTTCCCCCTCCACTCCCCTCGTAGGGGAAAGGGAGGTGCCTAATAATACTATATAATTGGTTAGTAAAACACGACTAAAAATCGTTCATCTTGAATCCGCCATAATGAATTTTCAAAATCTGATCAAAAATTCGTATTCCTTATCCCCAAAAACCTCCGTATACCAAGTTTGGTTGACATCGGACAAACTTAAGTGTTTTTCCCCCTTCACTCCCCTCGTAGGGAGGTGGGAGGTGCCTAATAATACTATATAATTGTATTGTTACCGGAACTATTGGGAAATCAATTTAACCGTGGCGACCTGATTTTTTTGCAAAACTTTACGTCATTGCATTTGTTTTCCATGGCAACGCGGAGAGTTTATTTATTTTTGTCCACAGTGGGACACCAGAGCTTTTTTTGCACTGGGTCAAAAATTTGGGGATAGTTTACTTATTTTGATTTCGCATTCCGCGCCGTTAAAGCACATAAGTTTTTTTTACTTTCGCTTCCGTGTAACTCATGATGCGTTGCTGTAGCCCGAACTTGCCTTATCTTTACCGCAGCTGTACGGTACCACCGCGCAAATAAACCTTTAGGTCCATGTGACTGCGTGTTTAATTTTCAGACAAAAACAATAAGTTTTTCTATTTGTGGCTTGGTTTTTGCTAATGTAGTACATTATTTGCCTTTTGGTGTGCTTAAAGACTCCGAAAATATGCAATGGATCAAGAAAAAATAAAATTCTTAAGGTAAGACCTCGGGTTGACTATACATTTTTTGAATAAGTATTGTTGTCTTTATAAGGGTTTTTCCCTTGGTTTTTCCTTGAAAGGTAATTATGCACTATACGGTTTTCTGGCATTTTTTATAAAAATTTTTTTATAGGGGCACCTACTAGGGTCCCTAGGGCCCCAAATCCGGCTGCGCCCGATTTTTTTTTTAAAGAGAAAAAAGGGTGCCTGGAGGGGGATGTAATGTGTTTTTTTCATTGTTTTGGGTTGGGTTGGATTAGTTTGGGTTGGACTGTGTTGGATTGGGTTGTTTTGGTGAAAAAAAATTATAAAAAAAAACCAACAGGCGCATGCGAATTTGGGGTCCTAGGGACCATAGTAGGTGCCCCCATAAAGAATTTTCCATAAAAAATCAAAAATGGCAGAAAATTGTATACTGCATAATTACCCCTTGAAATAACTACAAGTGACTAGGCAATGTTGTTAGTTTAAGGAAATTTCTTCCTTTTAGATTCTTTTAAGGTGTATTCAGAGTTCCATAACTATAGCATGCATATGCTGCTGTCCTCAGTTACTACGTTTATACGCACCTAAAAGCGCTTTTATATAAGGATGGTTTTAAATAAAATCACTATCTTCGAGGGTTATGTCCTTCATTAAATGTCAGTTTAAAGAAAAAACAAATAAAACCACATAATTAATTAATTAATTAACAACAGATTTTTTGAAAGACTAGGGTTTAGTATTTTCTTTAGGTTAGAAGAAATGCACTAAAGTGTTTATAATGACCCTAAAATAGGCCAACACTGTTCTTAACTAAAACAACCAGTTAACTCATTTTCATTTTAGTATCCTTTGGCCTATGATCAATTCCATATTGACACCAAACTAAAATCTATGTTTTACTTGTCAATTTGGTTATAAAAATGGCAGCCACAGTAGGCTAAAGGGCACTGAGGCAGTAGGATTTAACTGACCTTTTAGTTGAGAAAGGTGTGGAATGGGCTTTTGAGTGATAAACCGCTTCCAAATAAAATCGATTTAGTGCTTAAAAATCGGTTGTAGTGGTGTTTATATGACAACATTTTCAAACCATCCTTATATAAAAGCGCTTTA
The DNA here is from genome assembly GCA_963921995.1 of Oxystoma pomonae. NCBI lineage: Eukaryota > Metazoa > Arthropoda > Insecta > Coleoptera > Brentidae > Oxystoma > Oxystoma pomonae. The sequence continues at coordinate 77,902,070 of OY998169.1, read as the reverse complement.
AGAGGCCTATATAAACAAAGTAAGTGTTCCGTAATCCACAAGCGGTATGCAGTAAGAGCAGCATGCATTTGTTATTGTTTATTTTCCTTGCATCTTACCTCATACCACTTGCCTTACAGAAATCTAAATACGCCTTTATTCCTCTGGAAAACAAGTTATTTTATGTAGGTACCTATATATAATAAGTATGTTTTTCCTTTTTGAAGGGTGGACTACTCAGTTGACTACCACTAACATATGTGGAATTAGGTAGCATACAAATTAATAGTCCCACAGCCCATAACTTAATTTGTTAAGACCTTGCCGGACTTTGCATAATATTTATTCTTTATGTCCACTCAGATGACATTTTAAACATATATATTCTTAAATTTGTAACTTTTCTAACAAGAAATGGACAAACATTTTGTCAAAAAAATATATTTTGTCATTAAGCCCCTCTTGATAGCATCGAAAAGTTAAATTAAGCTCCTCACAGCTGATTTTTCAAGGATTGCTTTATAAGTATTTAAAACACATGGTCACATTATCTAATTTAAACATTTCTGAGAAATTCTGTTGAAAGGACCTTAACTTAAGTTAAGGAGTAGGTTTGGAGGGGTCTCTAAAAATACCCCTTAGAACATCTTGAAGAACACATACAAAGTCTCAACGGTGAGGTAGTCTGGGCTCACATACTATAATGAAAATATTAGGTAAAGAATAAAAACATTATACAAAAAAATAGTGAGGCACATTTTGCTCACTTTGGCTCATTTACTTATTTCTAAGTTTTCTCTACAGTAAAGCTAGAGAAAGTCCAGTTTTTAATACCTACCTCTATGCACTTTTTAGGAGTTGAAAATAAAATTAGGACCTGAATATTTTTGTAAATTTAAGGTGTCCAAGATTCCCCTCACGTTTGTTCCTGAAAATACTAATAAGAAGGCTGCTCCACCTGGCAAAAAAAACCTATGTGAACAGTAGAAAAGAATATGCAATGAGGAATACAATAATCCTTGCAATAAGCAAACTAGCTGCAGTGTCAGGGATTTCCTAAATCATGCCTTATTGTAGGAAAGAAATCTATCAAGATGGAATGACACTGCTTTTCTTGTCTTCAAGGTATATATATAAAATTCAGAATTAAAATTCTTATTGTAACAATTTTAATCAGTCAGAGTATGTATGGAATTGAAAAACCGAGAAAAGTTGAGAAATTTATTCTTTGAAAAGGTCAGGAAATTTGACAAAAAAATATACAAAAACAAGGAAAATCTGGAAGCCCATCTGGAAAAAATTGATTTAAAAACAAATTAGAATCATGAAATTTGTCAAAATAAAATTTTGCAGCTGTTTTCTTTTACAAAATTCTTGAAAAAATTATGATAAGTTTTTTACAAATGGTTAGGAAAAACTGGAAGACATCAGAGAATCCAATTAAAGGTTTTCTGTACAAACTCTGTTATTGACCTTATGTACTGATGCCTTTCTCATTTAAATCCCTTACCCAAAATTATTACTTCTTGTGCAAACTCAAAAATAAATAATTCAAATAAAATCCAAAAACTTAATATTTAATATGCTTGCACAAACAGAAATACTACCTATTTATTTTTGTTGGCATATAGGTAGGTACAAAATGTAATGTTACATCTCTTACTATCTTTTATGTAAACTTGTGTTTTCTGTTAGTGAATCATTTATTGTGTAAAAATTTGAAATGTGTAGCTTCTGAAAGAGATACCTACAGGTCCAAAAATCTCTAATTTCTTATAAAAGATCCTTGAACTAAAACTCTAATTACCAATGCCCAATGTAGTAAAAAATGCATAAGATAAGGTTGCGGCAAAGATAGGGTTGCAGAAATACTTTCTCTTTTTTGGAGTTCTGTTTTTGTTGTAAGTGAACATTTATTAAAGCACTCCTTACTAGTACTAAAAAAAGCGTTGTAGCTAAATTAGACAAATGTTTACCTCTAATTTTTTTTATTTTCAGATTTTGGAATTTAGGCAAGAAAACTACCAGAATGAACAATACAATTTTTATACATTTTAGTTATTCACAGAACAATAACAAATATATGGGTAGAATACTATAGCATTTTTGTGTTGTAGAAATATTTTTAGCAATTTTAATTAACTATATATAATAAAATTTTAAAAAATATGCTGAAAAATTACATTTTTACATATACACCTCATTCCAAATTCTCCGGACCCATTTCAATATGGCGGCTGATAATTAAACACAGAAGCTAAATGAAACTGTCATTGTCAGTGTCAAAAAAACTGGTCTGCAGCAATTTGGAATGGAGTGTAATAAATATTTCAATGTAAAACATAATTAAATGTATTTGGTGGGCATTTCTGTTTTACGTCTCAGGACCGCGTGCCTACCGATGGTCACAAAACAGTGGAGGATTTGTGTCCACCGGTGGGCATCTGGTCCTTGGAAGTAAAACTAAATGCACACATGGTTCAACTTGTTGAGGTGATTATGGCCACAACATTATAAACACCTATACATATGCAATTAAATAAATTAATTTAAAAACTTATCTCAAAAATACTTATTAATAATCATTTAAATTAAATCTAACTTAAAAAAGAAAAGAATAACATGTTATTTTTTCCTTCTTTGGAACCGCCAATTAGTAGCTGTAGTTTCAAATATCAGGCTTCACGTGGTTAGGTTCTGAAATTAAAAAAAAAACAAAAGTATAAGTGTATGAACTGAAAAAATATTTTCTTTAGAGAAAACAACAAAATTGAAGAAAGAGCTTGATAACAGATATTTTTTTACTGATTTTGGGGAACTTGAACCCAGATATTTAAGGTGGTGACCATTTTTTAAAAATAACTAATAAAAAAATAAAACAAAATATAGGCATCTGATACATCAATTTAGGGTTTTTTGGGTTCCTGTAATCCATTTATGTGATTTAAAAATTCTTAAAAGTATCTAAGGGTTCTAGTAGCAGTAAACATTTTGCATGCATGGTTGATTAATTTCAGTTTTTTTAGTTGATTTTAATTGGTACAGGTGTACATTTTATGAATCCGATTAATGCCACTCTGATACCCTTGTAAAACTCAAAATATTTAAGATGGGACACAAACATTTTAGAAGAAACCAGATCAAATACAGACATATGATATCATTCCTTGGATAAAAAAAAAATTCTGGAGATAATAGAAGGATCTTAGGACAAAATTTTGGGACCCAGCCCAAACTTATATTACCTCTTAACATATATACAACTTTAGAAGACTTAAAAATATCCAAATCGATATATTTCCCTAAAACTACCTCTAAATCCTCGTCTGAATCCCTATTGTAATAATTGGAACACCAAAATTAATTTTGGAAGACCCAAAAAACCCCTAAATCAATATATCACATATCTTTTACACCAATAATTTTTTTATGTTGCCCATTCAGGCTCCTTACATTACCCCTAAAAACTGTTTAACCCCCAAAATGAATTTGGTTAGCCCCAGAATTTCCAAAGTGATGTCTTTCTATCAATAGTATGTTGTTTTTACCACTTTACCCCTAAAACTCACCCTTAGGCCCCTTAAATTACCCCTAAAAATTTTTTTTACACCAAAAATGAATTCAGTTGATCCAAAAATTTCTTAATTGAGGTCACAAGTTTTTTTGTCATTTACGATTCTTTTTGCCCCTAGGAACCTTAAATATATTATTCCCAAAAAATGTTTATTCTAAAAAATGGAATCAGTGTTTCCAAAAACCCTGAGGTTAATGTATTATACGTGTGTACTTGATCTAGTTTCTCATCAAAATTTTGTGCTTTTAAGTCGCCATCTGGAATATTTGGGGTGTCAAAAAAAGTATATATTCCGACAAAAATGGATTTATATATAGTCCATTTTTGATTTTGATGATTTTAAAAAAATGTTTACTGTTAAATGTGTTCTGAGAACCCTTATGGTGCCTATATTATTTTTTATTTTTTGGAGTTCTCCCAAAGGAGCCAGAGTTTCATCACTTGGATTTGTTAGCTTAGCTACCAAAATCCGTCAAAAAACCTTTATTATCAAGCGCTTCCTTCAAACATTGGCATCTTGACTTATTCTTGAAATAATTCAAATTCATGTTCAACGAAAATATAACAGAGGTGTTTTTGAGTATTTGGTGAACACTTGAAAAACATTATACTATTACTTTTTAATATATTTTTTTCCATAAACAGGCTTTTTGGGGGTGACTTGAGGGATATGAGTTTTTCCAGGAGAAATTATATAAAAAAAAGTATCTCGAATGACATCTTATTTAGAAGATCGTTTAAATTGCTTTACAAAACATGCAAGATATTAAGTTTAAATTTGTCAAGGAGCGACAAATAAACAATTTCTTGCACAAAAGTCAGGAAAAAATCGTTCTTTTTAAAGTTACATTTTTTATAATAAAAAAGGGAATAAACATTTCATGATTTTTTTCTGATTGTTTTCTCAAACATACCATCCAAATAACCCTACTTTTATTCTTTAAATTTTGGTGGTCAAACTGATCTGCTGAAAAGGTTTAAACCTTTTCTTCATTCCATACCAAATTTAAAAGCAAATATCTTAAACACCAGTCATCCTAGCTTTTTAAAATTGTGACATAATTAATAGTAAAGACGTTTAAAAGACCTTTCCCTTTTTAAATTCCAGAGATAAAAATTACCCTATGAAATTTCCAACAGAGCCAAAAAGTATCTGTAAGTGTCCCCCTTCAAAATTGTTGTCTGTTTTGTTCTTTGTGTATAGTTTTTCTGTTTTTCCTAATGGAATTGAAATAGATGAGGGGAGGCTCAAAACATGTCCAGAAATAGGTCGAGAAAATTTGCAATAAACAATAAGAGTTAAATTAATTTTTGATATCGGATCTAGACTATAATAAATTTTGTATATTTAAGGAAGTTTTACCAAATATAATTGAAATCAGAAGCAAAAACTTACTTTGAGTTTATAGATTATTATTCTTTGATTGGTGCTGACTCTATAGAACCATCTTGTTTTGCTATACATTTTAGATGGCAAAATATCCACTGCTCTTTATGTTTGGGTACAAATTGTAGACTTTTTAATTTATAGATTATTATTCTTCTCTGGGTGGTGGCACTTTAGAATCTTCTTCTTTTTCATTTTAGGTAGTTGCCTAAATATCCACTGTTCCATATGTTTTGTTATTATATACAGCTCCTAAAAGAATAATAAAAATAACAAGAAATATTCCATCTCTAAATTTTGTTTCTATATTTTGCACTTTAGGCGAGGACAACCAATATTTCTTAAAAATTTTCTTTTGAGTGGCACATGTTTATAAACTGTTTAAAAGATTTTTTGCATAATAATTTTTTAGTTACAGAAGCAGATGTTTGGTTTTGTTATCTAAGTTATAAGTTAGAGACAAAAGTATCAAGCCAAAGTAAATCAAGTTTTGTAATCTGCTGTTTTATTTTCCTGTGTTATATGAGTTTCAAAATCTAAGCAGGTTCACAGTGCATGATTCAACTTTCATAGAAGTGTTCACTAACCACCAGTTATGACATACACACATAGTATTTCATCCTGTGTATTTAATTTATTTGAAAGATGAATGAGCAACTATTTATATTTTAAAGAATTTTTCCTGATTAATGTTCTCCAATTTTCAAGTCAGTAACCTATTTTATTCAAAAAACAAGAGAGACTAAGGGCCAGTTTCTCAAAAGCGAGCTTGTGTTAACTCAAACAACATAACCTAGTAAAAATCTTTAAAAATCAGGTTAAAATTAACTCCAGGATAACCAGAGCTTCAAGGTGAGGGTAAGTTACCTTACCTCAGGGTTAACCTAAAAAAAATATTGGCTTAAAAACAGCAAGGAAACTGGGATTTATAGCTCACAAGTTACTGTTTTTGATAATCCGCTATTGAGAAACTGGCCCTAAGAATAACTTTTTATCAGTAAAATTTTCCACAGTATTATTTCATGCTGCTCACTTATTATATTAAGGCTAAACGGTATTAGTGTAGTAAACAGTTTTCTTTAGATACCTATTTAGCACGTACCTGAGCCCCTAGGAAGTTCAAATTTACCAGTAATGAAACTTTTTTCATTTTTTTTAACTAAAGCGGGAACTAAACCACCCAAATCCTGAACTCAAACCAACCGAGCACTTTTTAGCAATTCCAGCGCTCATAAATTTTAACTCTTTAAGGACCCTAGTCAGTGCCTACATACAAGATTTTTTTCATAAAAAAAACCAAGTAAAATACTAAAATTTAAAAAAAACCATTTACTGCAGTACTTGCTAAAAAAACGCTATCCAACTACATATTAAAGTAACTGGGTGTAGTGTTTAAGGTTGCATTTACAAGTGCATTTATAATTGAATTTGAAACACTCCTGCTAGCTGTTACCACTGATTTAAGGACAACAGGTTAACTTAAACTTAAACGAAATAATTATATTCTATTTTAAACAGGAGCATCAACGACTAGCAAGAGTCTCTTCAACCTCTAAATGGAGCTTTACTGACCTGTTTTGTTAATACTCAAGTATCCGTGTGTTTTTGAAACTGCTGTTAGGATCTAAAATATATCCTTAGGCCTCTAAGATTTCACTAGTAAACTTGCACATAACTTATGCCGCAATAATTTAAATTAAAAAAAAAATTGAATCAAAATAAAAACAAAATTATGTGAAGTTATGGGAATGTTTCTAGGCGAATTCCTAGGAATTCCAGCGAGCCAGTAAAGTTCTCTTGGTTCTTTGATAAACTCGGGGTAATGCTCGCGCAGCGCTAGGCCATTTTCGGCGGGCGACCGCACACGCGGAGTGGTTTCATATTCGTTTTTGAAAAAATATTTTTGAAAGATAAACATAACCTCGAATGATTTTCTGTCAGAAAACGTAAAAATACCCTTCTGCCTACTGTGGGCCTTGTTGACAAAACACCTGCAGTTGCCATGGTATCGGGGGCTTTAGGATAGTTGGGGGCTTTAGGTTAGGGGGCGCTTTGCTTATTTTGATTTCCCAATAAAAGCATACCAAACTTAAAGACAACCGGATGTGTACAAGTCAGTTAAAATTGGTTAGCAAAACATGACCAAAAATCGTTCATCTTGAATCCACCATATTGAATTTTCAAAATCTGATCAAAAATTCGTATTCCTTATCTCCAAAAACCCCCGAATACCAATTTTGGTTCAAATCGGAAAATCTTAGCCGTTTTCCCCCCTCCAGGGTGTGCGTACTATATTATTGTAATGTCACCGGAACTATAATCGCATGCCAAATTTGAATGCAATCGGATATTTGTGAGCCTAAATGAGTTGGTATTGACAAAATTCCCCTAACTCTGAGGCTAATAATAAGAAGGGTTATCGTACAGCACTTATGAAAGGCAAAAACTAGTTATTCCCGTTTTATAACAGCACTGAACAAATCAAAACACTTACGGTGGGATTTACTAAAAAGGTTTAGTCTATTTTAGAACGGTCCTAAGTTTAAGTGAAATTTTTGGTTTTAAGCATTTTAAACCAACCCTCTTTGAGTTTTGGACATAGCTTGATTTATAAGAAGAATTATAATAAATTTGTTTATTGAATAATCATCTTAACACAATCTTTTCTTGGATTTAAGAGGAAATTTTCAATTTAGAAGAAAAGAAAATTAAAAAATTTAAACACACGCGGGGTTTAACTAGTAAAAACTCTGTAGAATAAATTATCATTGAGGTTTTATTTCACTCTAATTAAAACTTACCCTTGTTAATTAATTTTTCCAATTAATACTTAATGTCACACAATGATTTAGATGACTAATAATAAAATAAGGAGTCGATTAATTTTGTATTTATTTAAAAGGTGTTTTTATTTACGAAATGTATTAAAAACCTTAAATGCAAGTTTTTGTTTACATTTCTGTCACTGTCGAAATGTCAGTTTAAAAATATTAGCGCTGCGTTCAATCACAAACAGCGAGTTCGGATCTTTTACCTCTGCTTGCACCTTGGCTTGCACCAACCTCTACTGATAAAAGCTACCTTTGAAATGAGTGGGCTTTGAGTAAGGAAAGTTTTTTTGACTGAGCTTTTAGATAACCTCAATGTTTTAGTTTCAGTTTGTAAATAAATTCATATTGTTGTTTTGGGTTTTTTGTTTGGTATATTTTTCGTGCATAATCAGTGACCTTCACTTATATTTGTTTTGCCTCGTAGTGCCCTCATAAATATATTTTTTGTGCTGAAAACGGGTTCAAACTATGGCGTTTTTCTGGACAAAATAGGTGGTTTTGTATGGGGTAATGAATAACTTGGGATATTAAATAAGGTAAATTAATCCTTGTAACAACGGTTATTTAGGGTAATTATGTAATATCTTATTATTAAATGCCACAAAACAATCCTTTCTGGGGGCTATAAATTTAAACCACCCCCTTGAGGTGGTGTAAAAAATCACCAAGTTTATAACCTCAAACACATATAATGAAGCTATTATGTACCAAATTTTTGGCGCATTCACCATTTGCCATTTTGAAACCTGTGAAAAAAATTAGTTTTTGGGCATTTTCTCCTAAAATATGGTGTATTTTCAGAAAAAAAGCAGTTTTTCAGTGGTATTTTGCAATAACATTACAAAATAATCAATAACTTTGTGTCTTCTCTGTATGGGTAAGTGTTTTTTGAAAATTGGTTTTAAAATTTAGTACCCCCCATACACACAGGTGTAAATATTTAGACCTGCAGGGGATAGTATTTTAGATCTTAGTAAATCTCGCTGTATATTTTTAGCAAAAACACGCAAAAAAAAAAACAAAAACACTTGACTAAAACACCAACGGAGTAACATCCTCGTAACTTTTGGTTTGGTTCAAATAAATGTGTGGCTAATAGAAAAAGCAGACAGGTATATATCATGTTTACAGGGGGACTCGTAAACCATCTAAAAATTATATAACTTTACTTTTTCTATTAACAAAAATTTAAGAAAAACTAAATTTTAATATATTACTGATTGTGGAAAAGACACATCTAAAAAAAATGTCAAGTCGATTTGATTGATGTGACTACGTTCTTTTAGGCTCATAACTGTCACCTACATGAGGCGGTCATTTTTGTGGGGGTTAAAAATAAACAAGAAATTTTAGTTTTTTAACTCTTACATTATTTTTGAAAGCCTATAAATTTTTTCCGAGGTATTTTTATCGTAATGAACGCACGTTGAGATCTAGAATATTGTTAAAGAAAAAGTGTCTGTACGGAACACGTCCCAAAATCTGACGTTGCTTTATTTAAAAAGAAAAACGAAAAAAAATAACGTGGGGAAAATTCACTTTTCCGCACTAGTGCGAAAAAGTTAACTTTATGGTAATTTTCAGCACTCAACCAAAAATGAAACAATTAATATATTGCTATATTTTCAAAAATTTTCTTTTTTGTGTTAGGTAAACATTTTAGTCACGATAAATAAAGGGTAACATTTTCAAAATTCCTTTTATTGAGTTAATTTAATACTTAAGTCAATCGACTAGAAAAAATATTGTACCTAACTCGCGCGTAAAGTGACTTTTCCGCACTTAATTGCTGGTCGAACTCCGCAAACGCGTCGTTTGGCCATCTGCAATCGTGTGCGGAAAAGTGGCACTTTCCGCAATAGTTAGGTAAATTACTATTATTAGTAATAGCACAAGAGGTTCAATTATTTCCGGACATTTTTACGAGCTCACGAATATTTTGAAAATTATTCCGAGTCAGAAACGTGGGATAATTTTCTAAACGTATATGTGAACGAGAGAAAATATCAGGATTTAATTTAACCTCACGCGGTATTCCGTAAGAAGAGTCCACACCAAATTATGTTTAAAATAAAATAATTTTTTAAATATTGTTGTTAACACTTGTAGAATGGTTTAGCGATCTTATTTTTAATTTTTTTTTTAAGGTCTAGGTTTATGGGTTGAGGAATCTTGTTAATTAAACGTACTCTTTTTGAAATGCCAACAGTTCGCAAAATTTATTTGCTTCTTCAGGGCTATTCAAGACAATGTGCAAAATAATGCCTCTTTACCCAAGGATGACGTCTATTGGCAATAAAATCGACACATGGAACAGCCGTCTTGAATAGCCCTGAAGAAGCAAATAAATTTTGCGAAGCGTTGGCATTTCAAAAAAAGGACGTTTCATTAACAAGATCCCTCAGCCCATAAACTTAGACCTTCAAAAAAGAATTATTCTTAACAATGCTCATTTTTTGTTTGTCAACACACCAGTAAATCATAAAGTTTTGACTGACTTCTATAAATAAGACCTAAATTTGTTAAATTGCTTTTTGTAGAGTGTCAACTTTAAGTAAAAAAAAATTCTGCAAATACGTGAAAAAATTTCCTCTTCAATTCGCTGCTGGTTACCTACCCAAGCCAAAAGGAGTAGATAGAGAACCGTCTCTTTTATTTAATTATTTTTCGAAAAAGCATTTTTGTTAAAAATTATACTTACGACATTCTCGCAAATAGGGGACGAATCATATCCTGTTTCATGACTGCATTTTGGACTGGGGTCATAAAGGACAAACAAAAGCATCAGACTTCGAGTTGAAAGCGGGCACTGATGAGTGGACGGAACAGGAAAAGATTCGTTTCTGATCACACAAAACTCTATTGGTCATTCTATGGTAACGCTCGTTACATTTATTTAGCCTTTTAAGAAAACCTCAACTGATACTGCGTTCGATTGTTCAATATGTGCACTCTGTCCGCACTAATCAAGTAACATTTGTTTTTTATAATAGTGATTGCCCTGTCGTCACCAACTGTGAATAAAACAGGTTTTAAAGTTTAGCTGCTAGAATCTTTCTAAACCTTCTAAACCTCTTAAGTGTATACAGGAGTTCTGACCACCTTTTTATGTAACCCTCTCCTGAACTAGGTCTATTTTCAATAAAGCTGCAGAAATGTTCTGGGAGCTGTTTATGAAAATCTGATCTCCATGAGTTCTTGTGATCAAATAAGGATTTTAAAGCGGATTTAGGCGCATTTTGTCACTATTGAAAATGGTCACATAAAATAATAACAATCCCAAGAATGGAGTTTAAAAAGTCTACGAACGTGAAATATAATATTATAATTAAATATGACTTTGAAAAACTCCCAAAATTTACTGATAATTTCCCATAAAAAAAGTGTTTTCACCAAACATGTTTTTTCTTCTTTTTTTGGAAAAAATATTGATGCAATTTTTCAATATGTCTTCCAAAAACTCAAAATATAAACTTAAATGTATTCTTTTTATAAGAAGAAACACTAAAAAACAGCCAATTATATTTGTTTACATATTTTTAGTTTATATCCAATTTTAAGGAAACGCCAACATTTACATAAAGTGGTTCGAATCCCACGCGGTTGATACCGCAACATATAAACCTAAGCTCTGACTAAGATATGTTAATGACACTTTTATTGTCTGGACCGGAAATGACCAACAACTTTCAGAATTTCTTCACCACCTAATTAACATAAGACCGACCATTAAATTCACAATGGAGTTGGAGCAAAATTGTCAAATTCCTTTTCTTGATGTACTTGTCAAACGGGTAGAAAGCGACATCAGAACAACAGTCTATCGTAAACCCACTAACACAGGCCAATATTTAAATCAAGGTTCAAATCATTCTGCTACAACCAAACAAGGCATAATAAGAACTTTTTTTAAAAGAGCCGTTCAAATTTGTAATAATTGTCATGACTTGGAAATCGAAGTAAGAAACATTAAGAACGATCTGCAGCAGAATAGTTACAGCCTTAAACTTATATCAGATACTATTTCTAAATTTCAACAAACAGGACAGAGATTACAAGAACAAAATCAGGCAAATGCATTCCTTAAAATTCTATACATTAAGGGAGTATTAGACAAAATTGGAAGAGTAGCGAACAATTTTAATTTAAAAACGGCTTCTAAATCTCATAATACAATTCGAAGCCTTCTTAGTAAAACAAAACCGGAGAATAAACAAAATAAGGAATGCATTTGCCAAGTTCCTTGTGAGTGTGGTGAATCATATATAGGTGAAAAAAGACCGCTATCTGTTAGGCCTAAGCAACATCAGACGAATACTCAAAAAGGTGAAACAACAAAATCAGGAATAGCCGAACACGCATGGTCAAAACAACACCGAATGAAGTGGACAGAAGCAAAGGTTTTGCACAAGGAGTCACACTGGAAGAAACGAAAATTCCTTGAAGCTGCCTTTATTGGGCAGAATCAGGGTATTTTCAGTAAACCAAGTGTTGAAATTCCAAATATTTGGAAGCCCCTCCTTGGGCGGAGCCAACTTCCTAAACTTAACGGTTGAGTGATTTTCCATAGTATATAAGTACGTAGCCTCAGGAATAGATTGTAGTTTGCACCTGAAGACGATCAGAGATTGTGCTGATCGAAACGTCGTACAGAGTTAATTTCAACGCCATTTTTGTTATATAAAAGTACTATGCGTTCTTTAGTTTACCATTAATAACAAGAGTAGTTTAAAAGCCCTCTATAAAACGAATGGAACTAACCAAATAAAAAAGAAGAATAATTTACTGAGCAAACAGAATTTCAAGCTGTCTAATATTTTGGTTACAGGAGGTGACCACAAATGTTGATGTTATATACGAAATTATCGGAAAGTTTATAAAAAAAAACGATTATAAATATATAGCTAAAATACTTTTGAAAACTTAAATTTGCGTACATGGTTTTTGCTCTTATTTCAAATAATCAGGGAGTGAAATAATTTTAATTCGATAAAATTTCAGTGACTTATAATATATACCTAAAATACTTTTGAAAAATACTTTTGAAAACTTAAATTTGCGTAAATGCTTTTTGCTCTTATTTCAAATAATCAGGGAGTAAAATAATTTTAATTCGATAAAATTTCAGTGATTTCAGAGATGAGCCATTTGCAGGATCGAGCTCCTTGCTAAATTACTGACACTTAAGATTGAAATTAAATAGAAATTGCGATCCGTAGCAAGTAGAAATGTTTTTTTATCGTGCAAACAATTGAAATGAGCAAGCCTCATTTGACGATTGTGCCTTCTGGGTGGGTTGAAGGCAAGACCCTCTACTCGCTCACGAAACATATTTTCTATCATCTAGATTCTAACCGACTGGAAACCACTGTAACGCAAAATAAAGAGGCAATATTTTTGTATTTGAGTCCTATCTGAGGCCAGAAACAGTAAAATACCTTTTTACTGCTATAAAACTGTATAGTAAAAAGCTGTGAAGGTTTTAAATCAGAACCTTTATAAATAATGTTCTTGTATGATTATAGGTAACTAATGTAACTTGAGGAGCAATAGTTGGATACTTCCTCATTTATAAATTCACTTTTTGATCTATAAAATTGCCTTAAGCGCTCTGATAGCCAAATTTTTTGTGTTGTATATTAAGCAATGTATTATCTTAACACGTGAAGATTATGTTTAAGGGCTAGATTAAGTGTGACCATGGTTATAATACCGGCCCGGGAGGTGATGTATCAGCATTAGATATTAGACACTTAAAGTAAATATTTCAACGCATTAGTACGCGTAACGCGTTCGAAATAAAGCCAAAATACGCATATTTTTGACTTGTTTATGCGATGTTTTTTTGAAGGGTGCGATGACAGAACTGCTAATTGAAATCGTTGCGTATATTCGTGGGTCCGTAACGATACGTACATCCTTCTGTAAGAAACGAGATACTGTCAGCACATTCTTTATGGGCTTCTTCTTTATGGGATTATGCCTCACGTTGTGCAGTTTTTAACAAGTTATAATTTGAGTAGTTAAATCCGATAATTAAGGTTTGGTAAAATGATGGATAACACTGTTTTTTAACAAATTTTTCTTTTTTTCTGACTATTTGGTACTTGATTTAACGATGTCTTCCCAAAAACTGATTACATACTTTCTTGAACGCAATCCATGAACGCTTTTCTTTTGTAGACAAAAGTGTATCGAAATTAAAAATTATTAATATAAAATTATTTAATTTTTGCATCAGGACAATTTGGTAGTGAGGTAAGCAAATCCTTGGCCATTTCTATCCATTGCTTTCACAAGTTGCTTTATTAAACCCAATGTGATGTGAAGCGGTGATAAAATTACATCTTGAGGGGCAACAAGAGATTCATTCATTGCATTTTTCTCTCCAACGGTTAATTTTCTGGTTGGGCATACTTTCTTACAAAATGTTCTTTTTGAGCACGACTATCCCACACACATAAAAAACACCAGTACTTCGTATATCCTCCTTGCGTGCCAAGTACCATGGTGATTATTTTGAAATCTCCGAAAATTTTCCATTTGTGATCTTGGTATTTAATTTTTGTTAATACATGTTGAAGCACACCATATGATTCTTTCGTCAAACTTAGTCATTAGGCCTTTAAAAAAATTGACAAAATCAAGCTCTCTGTCTCTATAAACTGTTACATGTGTGCTTGGCTGTAAATATTCCATTCTTGCAAACGTTTTATGTTCCTCACGAGGTGGCGCTATGAGGTATTGGTCGAATAGCAGAAGGTATCTTTATAGAGTATCCCATGTGTTGTTTAGACTTCCGGCTAGTAAAGCCCCGTACATTCGTAAGAAAAAAGTAGCAATCTCTGACATGATCCTTGGACTTGCGCCATACCATTGAAACACCAAAGGCCATCGAGACAGGATTTCCATTCCACCACTGTATCAACTTCACATAACAATTCGCACAACAAAAATGTGGCGCCCATTGTTTATCTTGATCATCAATCAGACAACTGAAATAAAGTTTGAAAGCTGGAGACATTTGTTTTCTGTGTCTTACAAAAGTATATTCACCACAAATGTAGCAGAAACTGTTTGGGTTATTACGGCACTTATAACGTGACGACATTTTCTTGGACACTTAACACACTTCACAACTTTCTATAATAACGAACTAGATGAAATTAACCCCATCGATATTGTTATATCAAGTTTTATAAACTGCCGTGCCGCACTGGGTTGAATGTACCGCCTCCTCCTTGTCAAAAGTCATGCTATTATTGGTAGATCCCTCCCCTTTGTCTCTCCTATTGTGTTTTGAGGATTATAATAATTTCGAAAATATAGTTTTACGTATATTTTTACCCTCGGTTACTAATTTTGTGGAAATTACCAGGTACATATTATCCTACATAATTGAATTTAAATTAGGGTGATTTTTACCTCACTTTTACCATGAAATACTGAATATTTCAAAATTTAAATTACAGATTCTGTTTTAAAACGAAAATGCCATTGAGGATCAAACATCAGTACCCCAGAAAAAAATATCATCTAGATCAGTGTAATTATTCATTTACATAGGCATATGTTTGTAGTAATTGAGAAAAAATTTACGAAGAAGATGTCTTTACTTAATAAAAAGCTACAAAAGTTAAAACCTTCTGAACCAAAACCAAAAAAGTCGAAGGAAATCGCAAACATTGTAGAAAATCTATCCTCTCAAGCTTTTAATAACAAAGAGATATCACTTTTAAACAAAGGTCTTAATTTTGCTCCGCCCCACAAAAAGATAATTTAAGTGATATTATTGCAAATATTGAAAGTTCAATCTCTAATCTTTCAGAAAGCACAAAGGGCTATGTGCGAGATGCTTGCCGATATCAGATCTGTCAAAACATCATTCAAAACAATAAAAATAGTACCTTAAATTACAATAAAATAATTAAAAGTTTGAGAGAAAAATATGTTTTCTATCTAAAGGCTGACAAGGGTAATAAAGTTGTTATATTAGATAAAACAGATTATTTCGAAAGGGTAGATAACCTAATAAAAAATGGACCCTACAAACAAGTCCCAAAGAACACCTTACCAAAAATGATTAACGAAGTAAAAAACACAATTAAAAAATGTAACAATATTATTACTGACAATATTAAATATAAGCTACAAATAAGCAATCCCACTATGCCGAAACTGTATTGTCTTCCGATAATCCACAAGCCTGGAAAATCGGTTAGACCTATAGTTTCTGCTGTAGGATCACCTACTTACAACATTTCGAAATGGCTAGCAAACGAGTTTGAAAATTTACCTATACAGGTAAAAGGTTTTTCTGTTCAAAATTCCCTTGAATTTATTAACAAAGTTAAAGATATTTCACTCCAAGAAAGTGAAATTTTAATCTCGTTTGATGTTAGTTCGTTGTTCCCTAGTGTGCCGATCCCAAATACTTTACAATACCTGGAGGAACAACTAAGAAAAAACAATCTAGAAGACAAACAGACTTTAGAATACCTATCTTTAACAAAACTCTGCATGAATCAAAATTACTTTCAATATAAAAATAACTACTACCAGCAATTAGAAGGAACCACAATGGGTAACAGTTTATCACCTTTTATCGCAAACCTCTTTATGAGTAAATTTGAATCAGATATAAGTAAAGAATTTTAGTATTTCCCCAGGGTATGGTTTAGGTATGTAGACGATGTGTTTGCAGTATTCAACACTAAAGTAACTAGTGTTGAAAATTTTATGGAAAAAATAAATAACAAATTTCCCACAATTAAATTTACTTATGAAACAGAGAACAAGGGTACACTGTCATTTCTAGACACTTTAGTTATAAGAAATAAAAATAAATTGGACTTTGACCTATACAGAAAAGGAACGACCACCAACAGGTATATTCCAAATGACTCTTTTCATTACTTACAAGTTTGCACTTTTTAACATATAGATTAGTAAATTTCCCCTTAAACAAAGAAAGATTTGAAGCAAAAAAGAATAGGATTAGGAATATAGCTGGCGAAAACGGTTACGACGAAGACCTTTCGGAATTCCACTTTTTTCAGACAAAAATATATCTGCGACTCAAAATTTGTATCAATTCCTTATAATCCTAATTATACGAAAGGATTACAAAAAGTATTTAATAACACCGGTCTTAAATTAGTATATCAATCCGGTAACACAATAAGAAGCTTACTATGAAATCCCAAGGATAAAACTACGGTTCTAGAAAAAAGTGGAATTTACGAAATTAGTTGGATGGATTGTGACAAAAAATATGTTGGCCAAACGAGACGCTCTATTCAAACACATTTTAAAGAACACTTAGCGCACTTAAAATACGGAAGAACAGAAAAGTCAAGTATGGCAGAGCATGCTTTTGAAAGCAATCATAGATTCACATTAGATAATCTAAAACTTCTAAAAAGTATACCAAACAAAAGACTTTTAAATGCATATGAAAGTATGGAAATCATTAAATCCAGAAATAGTTTAAATAAAGATAGAGGACCCATCCCGTTTAGTACACTTTATTCCTTGGTTGAGGGGATTAAAAATCGTGATCAATCACAAATTATTAGTCTTATCTCCGCCTACTAAAGGATTGTATATAATATAGAGCGTAGATTAATTTAATTCATTGTTTATCGTCCCCTGATGATGCTAACGTTGTTAGCGAGATGCGCGTCGAGTGCAAAAAAGTGTAGTTTTGGTTTGTGGAAAACAATCATAACCTTGTTTTAGTGCAACCAAAAGTTCCAAATTCCCAACATAATTCATTTACATGATTTCTAAATGTAGTCTATTTTAAGTGCCCAAGGGCAACTTTTTGACATCTCTAAATCGGTGTCAGTACACAATGATTGGCGCTCCAAATTTTTCAATAGAATACGCTATAAATCATAAAATTTCGTTCGTTTATTCAAAATCGAAGGCACGTGCGTTCTTTTTTGGGATCATTTATTAATTCTAACCGCACTTTGTCCAACTTAGCACGTGTTGTTCACGTAAAAATATGTTATTTAAAGAAAAAAACTTTATTAAGCTATCTATTGTGTAATTTTCTCTGTCTAAATTACGTTATTTTGCAAATAGTCAAGTTGTGCTAAGTCGGGTATGATCATTCCCAGTTTTATATATTTAATTCTCGGAAAGTATTAATGGTCTTTTATTTTCGTCGGACTTCAAACTTTTATAGTCAGTTTTCCATCTCGATAAATAATCAGTAGAGTTATTTTTTGTTTTAAGCTTGATGAGCTCGATGATCACCTGACCTCCGCTGAAGCTCTGCAAGCTCAGCTTTCCGAGCTAAAAACGCGGTATGAGACAGCTGATACTCTGGAATGTAAAGAGTGATTTTTTATAAACGTACCTCGCTATAATTTTTATACTGTATGTCGTAGAAATATAATAATTAATTGGTAGATCATTGTCCATTATTTTATTCAACATTAAAATAGTTGTAAATATTACTTTTAATTTTATATGACCA
This sequence comes from Oxystoma pomonae, assembly GCA_963921995.1. NCBI lineage: Eukaryota > Metazoa > Arthropoda > Insecta > Coleoptera > Brentidae > Oxystoma > Oxystoma pomonae. The sequence continues at coordinate 77,883,810 of OY998169.1, read as the reverse complement.
AATTATCTCCATGCCAACTCATACTATGCATGTTTAGCATATTTTGCACTTCCACAAGTTCCAACCCTCGGACGGGTTCATGAATAAAGATTGACATTCTCCTCAGAATACAAGACCGCTCTTACTTGATTGTAACTTTTTTGATCTTGTTTCAAGCATAAACCCATCAGATTGGTTGCCATAGTGTGCCAAAATATATTTCTCTTGTTTACCATCCCAAGTTTTCGGATTAGTTAAAGATTATAAAACTTTTATAACTGAAACTTTAATTGGGCTTTTTAAACCAGTTCGTTTTATTGAAAACTTCTTTTAAAATGAGCTCTCAGAAAAATTCTGGAATATGACCCAACTACTTGAATTTTAATTTTCTTCTCTTGGCAAAGGAATCGAAATGAAATTTTAAAATATTTCACTTTACTCGTCGTAAAAGAAATTTTAAATTTTCATTACCTGCTTAATAGGGTTTGCAAGAGTGTTTCGGTGGAAAAAAGTAATATCAAACGATTTTTAAACTCTTTTTTAAATGAAAAATTTTAATAATCTCTAAAATTGCAATTTTCGCCACGAAATATTTAAGTGCCTATTTTATACATTTTCCGTAATACACTATAGACGGATTTATACAAGGTTGTTTATTATTTATTTTTTTAAATATTTATCCTACTAATATTATAAATGGCAAAGTTTCCCAAGCAGCAATGTAACGGCGTAGCGACGTTGTTAAATGCGACCCGACGTTATGATGCGACGTCGTTTTAGCCAACATGCCGACCCGGATTTACACCAAATTGGTGGATGATTTTTGAGTCCTTACGTCGTTGTGCAGTGACTGGAGTCGGAATAGTAATCGTTCTTGTTACGTCGTAAAATACGACCCAAAATCACTAGACTAGCGCCCTCTTTGTTATTGATTTTTTGGTGGTGTGTGTGACCCAAAATGTTGCCCATCTCAAAATTTGGGATTGTCGGTTACTAAAATGAACTTATTTTTATACACTTTAGAAAATGGCAAACAAAAAATTATAATTTGATTATTACCGTTTATTAAATAGTAGGCCACTATGGGAGCAAAATTTAAAAACGCAATTCGGTTTACTGACAAATATGCTTAGAAAAGGAATGAAAAAACACGTGCGCCCTTGATTTATTTGTGTTTAAACGAAAAATATTCCTTTTTTTTAATGTAAAAAAATGGGTGCTACTCCCTCTTTTTACGATTCCATGGTCAAATACCTATCTCGCCCGGAACATAAAACGTCTCCAAAATGCCATTCAATGGTGTTTGTAGTATTTTTTGCCGTGTTTAGTAAATATAAACAATGGCGGCTACTTCGAACATAAACGACGGCATCAAAAATGGCGAATAATATGAGAATCCCAAAAAATACACGTAAATGGACTACAGTCGTCAAACATTCCCAAATGAACCACTTGCCACGACCGTTGTTTACTATCAACCCAACATGAGACTGTAAAACGATCCAACAATTCCGACAGTCTCCATAACCTTACTTTTTATTCGATTTTTTTAGTTTTTTCAAATATGGCAGGACACTTCAAAGATCCCACTTCTTGGAAGCAAAAGCAAAAAGTATTTTTAGTGAGCAGCAAGAAGTGAAGCTTTGGATCGGACATTACTGTATAAAGAGCACCATATAACTATTTGTAGGATAATGTCATCTCTTTCACCAGTTGAGCCAGTTATTTAAAATCTAGAGAGAGATAGGGCGATCTGCCGTACATAAGTGCTGCAGAGAAGGAAAATATAATGCCATTAGTTCCTTTGGAAACTTTTCTTCTTCACAAGAAAAGGGCACTTAAGTTTGTCCCAAGTTCACGTAATGTGAAAGTTGTTTAGACGTTGATACGTCGGCAGAACGTAACTAGAGTCTCACAAAAACGTCCACACGACGTCACTGGTTTACTAGAAAATGCACCAACGCGTGACAGGTCGGCTAAACGTTGGGTAAACGGTAACAATGTTACTGCAGTATCATCTAACGTTAAAGTAACGGAATTTTGTCATAATAAGTAAGACCGTCTGAAGATCACTAATTTATACACCCAAATTAACGTCCATTTAGGTGAAGTATGTGGTCATTGGTCAGAAAATTGTTGCTTGGGTTGTTTCTCTGTATATGCAATGTGTAGGTGTGTGTGTGTTTTGATAACGACAGCAGTCAAACGATTTTTTTTTCGCGGGCAACATCGAGCCGCAAGTAATCTACTAGCAATAGGGGTCTAAAAATTGGTATGGAGACGCATAAAAAAACCTTTTTTTCAAGAAAATGAAACAATATTATATGAGTTAAAAAAATTGGGTTACATTAGAAAAGCTTTCATATATAACAGAAAAGGTGCTAATTTGAAAGGTTTCAGGAAAGTGGTGGACAGGGTGTAACGTTCAAAGAGAGAAAAAATACAAATTTATTAAGCGCTCTTCTTTACTGTATCTTTATCTTTTTCAATCAATATTGGAAAATACACAGAAAAAAAGATATACCGATACGAAAAGGATATACATGTTGATTTAAGGATAACTTCGTTTTGATAGTTTTCAAAATTAGTGAGTCGTTGATATTTAGAATTTTCTTATGTAAATAGGTTATTTAAAGCAAATTTAAATAATATACTTAGGGAAAAGCAAAGAGACTATCTAAATCAAATCATCATGTTATACTTAATCCAACATGCAGTTCATACTTCAACCATAAAAATTGGTGCTAGAAAGCACGGATAGTTTACCATACAATCAATTATGTTATGTTGAAAGAAAATGAAACTATCTCGAAAACTGTAGCTTTGAAAGATTTAAACCTAATACAACATTTTTGGAAAATATTTATGAAAACCAAAATCTGAAAACCGCATATGAATAGCTACTTTAGTTCTAACGTTATGATATTTAAATATATTTTAACGTTTTATTAAATAACTCTGAAACTAAACTCCACGAATTTGGACTTTATAACAAAATTTGTAGACCATATTCATGGAAACTTAAATCTGAAAAACGTATATCGCTGCTTGCTTTGGTTCCAAAGTTACAATTTTTTGAAATATTTTATTTCCATTTTCCCCTTTTCAACCCCTGACCCCCCTACCCAAAAGTTAATTAGTTTTGTAACGAAGTTACTAATTTTATTTATTTATTTTAGCTTTTCTTTTTTTTTTAGGTACTTCATGTCTCATAATTTCTGTAATTTCTATGACGTTTTATTATTTGCTATTCTTGGACTCTAGACATCGCTTTGACTCGCCACGTTTCCCTTTCCTGCTATGCTGCACGGTCAGCGAGCTACACCCCACCGCTTTGCGCGCACAGCCTGCTCGACGGGAGTATGGTAGGTGGGGATACGCAAGGCTATTTAAAGCGATGTCGAGCGCGTTTCATGGCGTTCATTCTGCCGACCGCCCGCTACAAACAACTCCTCCGACCGACCGCACCGAAAACACACATCACCTGCCAGAAACCGATAGGTAAGCACCTGACCAGTATAGCGGGGTTTTCTATACATACCGTAAAATGTAGTTTTCCGTATGGTAAGTAGAGGTGAGATGGGTTACCGCTGGCTCGGAATACGGGTAACACATCTCTCTCTCTAGCACCAGGCGAAGCTATTAATGGGTTTGTCTTGCGCTGTCTGACCGGTTAGTGAGTGAGAGGGAGACAGTGCTATCGCTGGATCGGAATACCTTTAGGACTGTCTTTTCCTCTCTGCATCTCTCTCTAACACACGGTTTGACAGCGTATGGAGTAATTCATTGAGAAGCAGCGCCACCGGATCGTTTTATTTAAGCATGTGACGACAAAGGCACTGTAATTGGAGGTTAGGTGTATTATCGCTGGTTCGGAATACGGGTAATACATCTCTCTCTCTAACACATGGCTAAACTACCTACGTAGGTCGATCCTGTGTTGTTTGACCGGTTAGTGAGTGAGAGGGAGACAGTGCTATCGCTGGATCGGAATACCTTTAGGACTGCCTTTTCCTCTTTGCATCTCTCTCTAACACACGGTGGAACAGCATATGGAGTGATTTATGGAGTAGTGGTGCTATAAAGGTATCTTTGTCTGCCACACTAATTTCTCATTTCTCTAAACCTGCTATGAATTATATATATATAAATTCCGCTATGTTGGGGGTGCCGTATTAAGGAGTTTTCTACCGTTAACATTAAATATCAAATACCGGGGTTTACCGTAAACGTTATGAGACATGCAAGTTACCGATTTTTCTAAGATTTTCCGTCCTTTTCTATTGTATACCGTTGAATGCTAAATCAAGAGACCTGTTGATAATAAATTAATAAGTTATAATAAATCCGCCATGATGGAAAATTGGTTGTTTTACTCGTGTTACATAGGTTAAGAATCGAGACAGCTAGACCCCTGGTTTAACCGTCTCCACTGTTTAAAAGCTACCCGACGCTGTGGGCCCTCTACCACATAAATCCAGAGGGTGGCGCCCGAGATGCCTGTTGGATTATCTCTCAGAGGAGTAGTTAATCCAACAGAAACCGATGCCTACCGCTTTAAAACGTAAACAACGTTACAAATTTGGCGCCCGAGCAGGGACCGGCCAGTAAACAACCGTTTTCCGCCCGTTTTGAGTGCGCATGCGCAAAACCGAAAATCCGAGTTGTACCTCTATTTATAGTAATTTTGGTATGCAGGATCCGAATTTTAATGTCTTAGTGGCCCACAACCAAACCGAAGCAAGATAGTACCGATTTTTATCAAGTATATGGTTATTTTTTATTCCGGGGACCGTCCGTTTTACCAAAATAGCAAAATTTACCCCGTGGGCCGTATTTAACCGACATAAAGTCAAGTTGCACTGCGCATGCGCATCACTTAAAACTAAGGTATACTTGTTCACACACACACTAAGTCGAGGTTGCTGAAGTCAACTCCGCAGTCAGAAAAATTGCAGCTAATAGGGTTACCGAGTTGTGACAACAATTTTTCCGAAGTTTTACTAAAAGGTGGAGAGGGAAATCATGCGCACCGTCTTACCAGGCCGTGATTTTATCTCCTCTCTATTTAGAGTAAATAAACTAAACAACCAGAAGGGGGAATTCGAAGCCCGACCGTCAGACAGTAAACATCAAAGCGTCATAATTCTATATAGTTTCTAGACTGAACCAGTTTAAGTCCGCCGTATTTTCCTCACCATTTACCAGTCCAGTAGTGGGAGAATTTTAGCAGTGGTAGGAGTAAAATCCGACTATAAATTCGAAGAAAAGGCCTTTCGAAGAGAACATTAGTTTCCGACCTGAAGCAGTGAACATCTACGAATAATCGACCGCACTTTAGAAAACCGAACTTAACTTTTCTGATTCCAAATCCGTTACCGTACCAGAAACCAGTTTACCAGATATCAGTTACGACTGTTTGGAATTGGGATGACTAAGCAAGGAAAAACTACAGTGAGTCCAACGAAGACTACCGCTGCGACGATGACTACGACTACAGCTAGTGCTCCAACCATCGATAATTCAACAACCAGTCCTACTATTGTAACGACGACAAACGCTACTACGTCTCTTGCAGGTGACCCGTATGCCAGCGATGTTCGCGTAAGCTGGGTTTACCTGCTGAAGAAAGACGATTTAATTGCCGAATTAAAAAAATTTAAATTAGACACAACCGGCACCGTAGAAACATTAAGAAAACGTCTAGTGACTTTCATCCGAGATGGTAGAACCACCCCGACGCCGACAACGCAAGCTTTTAATTTTTCTACAACCAGTGTGCAAGCCAGTATGACGCAACCCGCGCCAATTCAACCGGAGAATGTTACGACACCGGTTCCCGTAACCAATCCAATACCAGCAATTTATGTAACCTCGACGCCATCCGCAAACACAACCGCTCACCGAATGCCACCGGCTACCGCATACTCAACAATAGGCATTTCACAGCCAACCACAACCTACCGTCCGACACCGTTGTATATGGGAAACATACCCACCGTCACAATGCAAGGTCCGTTACCGTCTCCGTCTGCACATAGTTACGCATCGACGTCAGCTCCGCAGGCAGCAAATCAACTCAAAATTCATAAATGGAACATACATTTTACCGGCAGAAATGATCCAGTCACTTTCATAGAAAGATTACAAGAAATTTGCACGTCGCAAAATATTGTGGTTGAAACATTATTACCGCACATGCCGGAATTATTGCAAGGTGACGCTGCTCTATGGTTTCGCAACAATCGATGTCATTGGCGTAACTGGGACGACTTTATTGCCGACTTCCGTACCTTCTTTTTCCCACTAAATTATGCTGAGGATTTAGAAGCTGAAATAAGCCGGCGTTTACAACGAACAAATGAGCCGACCCACCGTTATATAACCGAGTTGCAAACCCTCATAAGGAGGCATGGCAACATAAGTGCCGATCGAGAACTACAATGGTTATACCGAAATCTTTTACCAGAATATCGGCAACACATTAGAAAAACGGATTTCACCGATGTAATTAGTCTTTCTAGGCTCATAAGAGAAACCGAACTTTTGTTAACCGAGTTAAGACGTACCCGTCCCACACCTTCAAGTAGTCAAAATTTCTACAACCGGCCGTCTGGTGTTGCTACTACAAGTACCAGGCAAACGCCACAAAATTCTAGACCGAACGAAGGACCCGAATATCCGACCACATTCGAACGGAGTAATACAAATCCGAGTACCGCCCGAGAATGGTCTAGGGAAAATATATGTTGGAGATGCGGAGAAAGGGGCCATTTTCGCCACGAATGCAGAAATCCGTTCCGTTTGTTCTGCTCAAGATGTGGCAAAGATGGAACATTGACAAGAAACTGCAGATGTTCGGAAAACTGAACCGGCGCTGTACCGCAACGAGGTCAGTCCAGCACCGTCGCCGAAGAACCTCCACACCGTATACAACCCCATTCAGATTAGCCGATATTAGACCACATGTCTGTTTATTTATTGACGAAGCTCCGTTTTTAGCTTTAATAGACACCGGATCCGCACATTCCTTCATAGGCGATTTCGCTGCAGAAATGTGCCAATACTACAACTTACCGAGGACTCAATCCACCGTTACGATGGCAAAAGCGGCTAACGGAAGTTTGACTCAGATTTCCGAAGCATACCAGATACCGTTGAAATTAGGACATACCGTCTTCACTGAAACCCTTAGCCACTTTCCGTCTTTGACCGCCGATATTGTTATTGGGATGGATATTTTATCCCGTCATGATTTTCACATCAACTTTCGAACGGGAGACATTTTTCTGAATAACCAGCTAATACCACCGCCTACTCCGATAACCAGTCCCGTAGGTCAGGTGGATACTAGAACGAATTTAATAGAATTAACACCGGACGAAGATTTACGGCTACAAGATTTCCTAGACAAGGAATTAGCTAAGTTCGACGCAATTAAGGGCACGACGCCCCTAGTTGAACATACTATCCGACTTGTAAACCCAGATCCAATCAAACAGAGATATCGACCGCAAAATCCTAAAATGCAAGAAATTATTAACACCGAAGTAAAAAAGATGCTAGAAGACGGAATAATCGAACCGTCCAACAGTCCATGGAGTTCCCCCGTAGTGATAGTCCGCAAGAAGGATGGGAAATACCGTTTTTGCATAGATTTTGTTAAGGTTAACCTCCAAAGTCGCAAAGACGCTTACCCTTTACCCTTCATTAATGCCATTTTGGATAAACTCCGTAGGGCCCGATATATCTCAAGTATAGACCTAAAGTCTGGTTATTGGCAGATACCGCTGTCAGAAAACAGTAAACCGATTACTGCTTTCACCGTTCCCGGCATGGGTTTGTATCAATTTCGAGTCATGCCCTTTGGACTTCACTCCGCCCCAGCTACATTTCAGAGACTGATGGACCGAATTATTGGACCCGAGTTAGATCAATTTGCTTTTGCGTATCTCGACGATATAATTATCTTGGGAGAAACCTTTGAGGAACATTTGGACAATCTTAAAGAAGTATTCCGACGTCTCCGAGAAGCTAATTTAAAAATCAATCCGGACAAGTGTGAATTTGGCCGTAGATCGCTAAGATATTTAGGACATCTTGTCACCAGCGAAGGCATTTGCACCGACCCTCAGAAAACCGCCGCCATTCGCGATATGCCACCCCCTCATAACTTGAGAAGTTTGAGACGATTTTTGGGAGTCGCTTCCTGGTACAGACGATTCGTACCATATTTTTCACAGATAGCCAGTCCGTTGAACCGTTTATTAAAGAAGGGAGTGCGGTGGTCTTGGACAGAAGTCGAACAAGATGCACTTGAAAAACTAAAAGTTTGTCTTACCGAATCACCTGTGCTCGCCTGCCCTGACTTCAACAAACCGTTTATTTTACAGACCGACGCATCCGATAGTGGACTAGGAGCCGCTTTAATTCAAAACGGAACCGACGGTGATCACATAATTGCTTACGCCAGCCGTAGTTTAAGTCCGGCAGAGCTCAAATTTTCCGTAACCGAAAAAGAGTGTTTAGCAATAGTGTGGGGCATAGAGAAGATGAGACCGTATCTCGAGGGATTCTCTTTTACCGTTCAAACCGATCACTCCAGTCTTAGATGGTTGCATTCCATTAAGTCCCCGAGTGGTAGATTGGCTCGATGGAGCATATATTTACAGCAGTTTGACTTTAATATAAAGTACCGGAAAGGAGTCCTTAATAAAGTCGCTGACGCGCTTTCTAGAGAACCGGTTGAGACATACACCGAGGAAGACCAAAGCGAACAGGTGTTAACCTTAGAAGGATTTGAACCTTGCAGCTGGTACAATAACAGGAAAACCGCCGTTGAAAATGATCCTGCCTCTTACCCCGATTATTGTTTAAAGGAAGGCAAATTATACCGACATTTTTGGGACATGTCCGATCCTACCGAAATCGAAATGTCCGATCCGTGGAAGTTGTGTGTTCCAAAACCAGCACGACAAACCGTCTTACGAGAAAACCATGACTCACCGTCAGCGGGACATCAAGGCATTGCTAAAACCAATGCAAGAATCGCCCGTAAGTACTACTGGCCCGGCATGTTTCGTGAAATTACCCGTTATGTAAGAAGTTGCTCTTCTTGTCAAAGGTACAAAACGTCACAGCAAAAACCGGCCGGACAGATGCGACCGTCAAAGAACCGCCAGCCTTGGGAAACAGTGACTACCGATCTACTCGGCCCGTTACCGACTTCGACGAAAGGAAATAATTATCTGGCTGTATTTCAAGACCGATTTACGAAGTGGGTACAATGTCGTCCCCTTCGTAAAGCCACGTCAAAGGCCGTTACGCAAGCGTTATACGAAGAAGTGGTTACCAGATTTGGCTGCCCTCGTGTTGTCGTCACAGATAACGGCACGCAATATACCGGTCGTCCGTTCCGAGAAATCTTGAGGGAAATGGGTATCCAGCACCGCCTTACCCCAGTTTACACCCCCCAAGATAATCCGACCGAACGAACCAACAAGACAGCCAAGACTGCAATTGCACAGTTCTGCGAAGAAAACCACAAACACTGGGACAAACATCTAGCCGAAATCGTGTTTGCTATCAATACTTCACGTCATGACTCAACGGGATATTCGCCTGCTTTCCTGAACTTCGGTAGAGAATTGGACCCGCCGAACGCCATGTACCAGAACCTCTCCGAAGACGATTCCGAAGAGCCCGTGATATTTGACGAACCCGAAGATACTGACCGCCAAGCCGTAACTACGCAAGCGCAACGACTACAGAAGTTAAACGAAGTATATGAATTTGTCCGTATTAATCTAGGCCGAGCGTTCACTACACAAAGCCATCACTATAACCTCCGTCACCGAGAGTGGAGATGTCATGTGGGAGATAAGGTGATGAGAAAAGAAAATCCGTTGTCATCCGCAGCAAAAGGTTTCGCAGCTAAATTAGCTCCGAAATATTCCGGACCGTATACCGTGGTAAAAGTCGTGTCTCCAGTTGTCTATGATTTAAAAAATCAATCCGGTCGAAAGCTTCGTCATATTCACATAAAAGATTTAAAACCAGCATACTAACCACGCACCGTTTCCATTGGAACTCAGTGTTGCTCTCGTCCAATCCGATACCGACCGTATCAAAACTGCGGCTGTCCGTTTGGCCAACCGTTTTTCTAGAAAGTTTACTTACTCCCAAAACCTGAAGAGCCGACCGTTTCACCCTGGTGAGGTACCAGGATAATGCCTGAGGAACCACCAGTCAACGTAGCCACGACGACTGGTGAGGTACCACATATGACGAACGTCATACGTGAGGAACCATCAGGTTTGTTTTCCGGTTTGAAGAATAGTTTGGTTTTAGTTTCGCGTATTTATTTTAGTTTCTTTTATATTAGGGAACCCGGTTAGAAACATTTAATTTTCCTGTCTGTAAAATTTAAGTTTGAAAATATTTAAGTGAAATATTTTCTTTTAAAGAAAGGGGGGTGTGTAACGAAGTTACTAATTTTATTTATTTATTTTAGCTTTTCTTTTCTTTTTAGGTACTTCATGTCTCATAATTTCTGTAATTTCTATGACGTTTTATTATTTGCTATTCTTGGACTCTAGACATCGCTTTGACTCGCCACGTTTCCCTTTCCTGCTATGCTGCACGGTCAGCGAGCTACACCCCACCGCTTTGCGCGCACAGCCTGCTCGACGGGAGTATGGTAGGTGGGGATACGCAAGGCTATTTAAAGCGATGTCGAGCGCGTTTCATGGCGTTCATTCTGCCGACCGCCCGCTACAAACAACTCCTCCGACCGACCGCACCGAAAACACACATCACCTGCCAGAAACCGATAGGTAAGCACCTGACCAGTATAGCGGGGTTTTCTATACATACCGTAAAATGTAGTTTTCCGTATGGTAAGTAGAGGTGAGATGGGTTACCGCTGGCTCGGAATACGGGTAACACATCTCTCTCTCTAGCACCAGGCGAAGCTATTAATGGGTTTGTCTTGCGCTGTCTGACCGGTTAGTGAGTGAGAGGGAGACAGTGCTATCGCTGGATCGGAATACCTTTAGGACTGTCTTTTCCTCTCTGCATCTCTCTCTAACACACGGTTTGACAGCGTATGGAGTAATTCATTGAGAAGCAGCGCCACCGGATCGTTTTATTTAAGCATGTGACGACAAAGGCACTGTAATTGGAGGTTAGGTGTATTATCGCTGGTTCGGAATACGGGTAATACATCTCTCTCTCTAACACATGGCTAAACTACCTACGTAGGTCGATCCTGTGTTGTTTGACCGGTTAGTGAGTGAGAGGGAGACAGTGCTATCGCTGGATCGGAATACCTTTAGGACTGTCTTTTCCTCTTTGCATCTCTCTCTAACACACGGTGGAACAGCATATGGAGTGATTTATGGAGTAGTGGTGCTATAAAGGTATCTTTGTCTGCCACACTAATTTCTCATTTCTCTAAACCTGCTATGAATTATATATATATATATAAATTCCGCTATGTTGGGGGTGCCGTATTAAGGAGTTTTCTACCGTTAACATTAAATATCAAATACCGGGGTTTACCGTAAACGTTATGAGACATGCAAGTTACCGATTTTTCTAAGATTTTCCGTCCTTTTCTATTGTATACCGTTGAATGCTAAATCAAGAGACCTGTTGATAATAAATTAATAAGTTATAATAAATCCGCCATGATGGAAAATTGGTTGTTTTACTCGTGTTACTTAGGTTAAGAATCGAGACAGCTAGACCCCTGGTTTAACCGTCTCCACTGTTTAAAAGCTACCCGACGCTGTGGGCCCTCTACCACATAAATCGAGAGGGTGGCGCCCGAGATGCCTGTTGGATTATCTCTCAGAGGAGTAGTTAATCCAACAGAAACCGATGCCTACCGCTTTAAAACGTAAACAACGTTACAGTTTATGGTCAGCTGATAAAGAATTTATCGTGTATACAGACAGACAACAAACAACAGAACGACAGACCGACAGAAAACTTTTTTTTTTCGTCGATTAAGTTGTTTTGGAACCATAGTATCTCTTTTTGATAAAATTTAGAAAAGTCGATTTTAATAGCTCCCATACCATATTGGTTTGATGGACTAAAAAATTACTTTAATTAAAATAGTGTCCTTTATTTGACCAGATTGTTTTTTCTTAAACTAAGAATAAGAATTTCTTGAAACGGGGAATCATATCTTTGATTCACACACCAGCAAATAATACTAAATTATAACACAACCTAAACTAAGACTACAACCCAAATTAAACCACACGACCAACCACTAATATAATTACACCTTGGACTCGCACAAGCTTTGCATCTCTGAAAGAAAATTGCTCTCGTGTAAGTACTTATTTGTCGCCGAAGTCTGGTTTTTTGACAGAAACGCTAAAACTTATTTGGCTAATAACTATGATAAATTTAACAACATAGACTCGTTGTTGCAAAACCTAGAAATCCTTTTTAATTCAAGGATAAGAATTTTTTAATTTAAGAATTGGTTGTAATCTGTTTAATGGCCCAAGTATTTTTAAATTAAATTTTGATTTATTATTGATTTAAGTTAATAAACTACCAATTTAAAAACACTTATTCTTTTAAGAATAACAATCTTGCACGAACAATATTTTTTTAAGTATATAGTTATTCTTAAATACAAAATACAGTTTTCTTCAGGGAAGCGTGGAAGGTAGAGAGAACCCACGCAGAGTTTTAGGCTTGAATGGTGTATTTTACCTTACTTATTTCGTACCCTTAAAAATAATGTTATCACTATTTCATTAACAGCTCTTACATATATAAAATAAATAATGTTTTATTGATCAGAAATGATAATAACTTTACTGGGCATAACTTGATTGAGAAAGTTTTTATCAATACTGCTTTTTTTTGGAAAATGCAAGGACAGGGACGTAATAATTATATGGTACTTAGGAACAATTTACAAATTGCTATTTAAAAATAATAGGAACCTTTTGGTAAGTACACAAAAATAACAACTTTTGTGGCTATCGTTATTTGACAAACCGTCAAGAATAAAGTTATTACTATTTTTACACTTATCCATAAAGCAAAATATTCTGCATCTTCCATAAACAAAAACTAACCATTTCAAACATTCGCTTTGTAAAAATTGCCAAAAATGCAAAGACTTTGACTTGGATTGATAGAAGTAAGTATAAACAAAATAAAGTTAACAAAAAAAATAACGTGATTTTGCCACTAATAAGCGCCTTGTTTACCTTTATCTACAATTTTTATGATTATTTCCATATTCTTCTGTCAATCAATTTCAAAGTCTTTGTATTTGTGGCAATTTTTTTCAAAACGAATATTTAGAATTGTTAGTTTAGTTGGTTTCATAGGTGGGCATAGAAATAGTTAGGAAAATAACCGAAATAACTTTATCCCTGAAGGCTTGTCAAATAATGATAGACACAAAAATTTTCGTAAACTGCCCAAAAAAAAGTCTCTATTAAATAAACACCTTAGACACTAAAGCAGTATGTCTCTTATTGTTAGTAAGGACACTAATCCTAGAGCAAGCTCTAGGATTAGTGTCCTTAATTGTTAGCGCTTAGATATATTCAATTAACTTTTACCAAGGCTTAAAAAAGTAAGCAATTGTACGTTAATTTTCTTCTCAAAACATAAGTCAGAAAGTGTTAAAATTTTACAAACCCGAAATAGGCAACCATCCAATATTTCTCCTTTCATCCAAGAAACGTTTTCCTCAAGACATATTGCCACTAAATCTCGCTAAATCCCCATAAATGATTTACAATCCTTGCTTATCAATAAATTTTAACCTTTCTATGAAAAATCGACAACACGTTGGCACCCTTCCAGCTTTTCGTACAGAGTAATGAGAGGCTGTGTAGATGCACTTTAAGTTGCACCATCTTTCGATTACAGACACTTTAACTCAATACCCAAAAAAAAAAGCATTGAGCTCGAGGCAGTTCAGTGTGGAAAGTTGGGCAATTGCATCACAACGTAGAAAAAACTAATAGGTGGAATTCTGGACCCAATTCTCTTAAATATTCATATTAACCGTATGAGATGATTTTAGGATTCAGCTTCTCCAAAAATTTGAACCTGCATAGGCCATTAAAACTTTAATTGTCATCTATTATGGCCTGAATGATTTAAAAAAATGTGTGACGTAGACAAAATTTGAAGGTTATTGAAGTTCAGCTGCAAGAAACATTCGGTTAAAACATCTTACTTACCAAAATTTTTAAAAATAAAATATAGAAAACTCGATGAAATGATTTATTCCAAAGTTATTAGGTTTGGCAAAAAGTGTAAGCTGGCCATGCAGTGCTAAACTTATGCATGGTCAACTTTTACCTTGTTAGACAGTACCCAAGGCAGAGAGTATATAAATCTAAATAGAGAGGACACGTAGTGGCAATATCCGACCAGCAAGTCAGTTCGAAACATCGCATAAAAAGGTCAAAAATGTAGTGTATTTTGACTTTCTTTCGAACGTGTTACGTATACCGATACCGATGCGTTGAAATATTTACTTTAAGTATCGTTAAAATGTCGTTGTACGTTAAATTAGATACCTAAATGGTAAACCAACCTTTAAGGACAGGAACTCTACCTAATCAGAAAGTGCCATTTACCTAAAATGTAACTCGAATTTTACTCTATTTTCCTAATTTTACTCAATTAATATCTTTATTTAACCCATCAATCAATCAACATCTTATCTATCAAATCAAATCATACTCTTATGGTGATCAATGGGTCGATACCCTATGTATATATATATATATATATATATATATATTTATTCTTAGTCGCTAAAAGCCTTATATATATCTTCTTTTATCCTTAGCCTCATAATTACAGCTGATTAAAATGTCTAATCTACAGCTTCACTCTTTGCCGCTAACATCATGAGGCGTTAAAAGTCAAGGTCCTTCTTGCTATTGGTGCTTTAAACCACATGAACTAATTTTAAACTGATTTTTTATTTTGTTCGGAGAAGACAGATTTTTTAGCGATTTTCTTTTCAATTCAATCCAACCCGACTTAATCCAATCGAAATCAATCCAATAGGGAGACGGAGCCATGCTTAACTTTTAGCAGAAAATCTGACTTCTACGGTCTCATGAATAGAACGGTCGATGCATTTTTTCCACTGACATCACTGCGAGGGAAACTCACTCACTGATTATCCAGTTTATTTTTTTTTATGTAAAGAAAACCAAATTTTAATAAAAAAGGGAATTTGATCAAGAGAAAACTATTGGATTTTTGGACTCCTCCACTAGTTACACCACTGACTGGTTTCAGACACAGTCCACCACCAGTCGGGCACTAAAATACACCGAAGCACCACAAGAATACATACCGAGTGCAACTTGGTGACTAGACGCAAACACGTGTTTCACCCTTGTTATGGATCTTCAGTGCGCCATAAGTTTTTATAGACGAATAATACAAACGATAAAATCAACAAGTCAGTCAGTCGCTCGGCGAACACTAAAATAACAGAATGAGAAATAAATTCACAAATGTCCATACAGTAGAGTTGATAAAATTCTCTTTTTTATTTATATTTAGCTCCACTATGCACATTGGGAATTTATTTCCCAATTTGTAATATGATTTTTTTTTGTAAAAGTGACCATTTTCAAACGTAGTGAAAATGAGAAAACGACCACTTAAAATTCTATGTCTTTTTATAATAACCAATTTGCTTTAAACCGAAATGAACTCTTAAATAATACTCCAGATATTTAAAAATTATTTTAGGGGAAAACCAAAAATATAAGACACTTTATTTTTAATATTTCAAGATTCTGGATGATTGTGTGTAAAGAGTTTTGTAAATCGATATAAAACTATAAGAAAATTATTCAAATCTTTCCAACGAATAAGCGTTTTTATGTTATTGTCTGGCAGCTACTTTTGACTGTATTAAAATATTTTTGGAAAAATGTTGACACTGATGAGAAGATTCCACCGCTTTTTGTTGCTTAAAACGAGTTTTTTAATAATTTAATACTGTCACAAGTTTTTCGAACTGTCAAAATTTATTTATTTGAATTATCTTCAATCATAACATTCTTGTTTTTTTTTTAAGTGCAAAAATATTAGATACCTTATTTTAGAGGTTTCAAGATTCTAAGTGATTGTATGCAAAGAGTTGTGTGAATTGTTGTTTAGTTAACAAACTATGAGAAAATTATGACAGTAAGAGTTCAACGTATAAATTATGATGGATAGGTAACCCTCGGCATTTTTTGACAATATGTGCCTTTTCTCCAAAATCCAAAAATCACCTGGTGTGCCGAACCTCATTCATGGATAAGGGCTCGGCACACCAATCCAAAGGTGTGCAATTTTAGGGGGAGTAGGGTAACCCCCACCATTTTCATATATATGATGTAGTAGTACCCCCAGACCCCCAGACCAAAAATCAACTGGTGTGTCGGACCTCATTCATAAATAAGTGTTCGGCACTACACTCTAAAAATGCCCACTTTTAGAGTGGTGTGCCGAACCCTTATCCATGAATGAGGTCTGGCACACCAGGTGATTTTTGGTCTGGTGGTACTACTACATCATATATGTAAAAATAGGGAGGGGGTTACCCTATCCATCACGTGACCTCTTTTTATTAATATAAGCATTTCAATACTTTCACAAGTTTATGAAACTTAAAAATTTGTATTTGTAGTAGTACTCCCAGACCAAAAATCAACTGGTGTGTCGGACCTCATTCATGGATAAGTGTTCGGCACTCCACTCTAAAAATGCCCACTTTTAGAGTGGTGTGCCGAACCCTTATCCATGAATGAGGTCCGGCACACCAGGTGATTTTTGGTCTGGTGGTACAACTACATCATATATGTGAAAATGAGGGAGGTTTACCCTGTCCATCACGTGACCTCTTTTTATTAATATAAGCATTTTAATACTTTCACAAGTTTGTGTAACTTAAAAATTTGTATTTTTAGATTATTTTTCCTCATAACTTTCTGGTTTTTTAAAGTTCAACAATATCAGAACCTTTATTTTCAAGGGTTTAATGTTCTACATGATTGCTTGTTAAGAGTTTTAAGACTTTTATATTTAACAACATTACAACAATAACTTAAGGTACCTCCTTTTAGATAAATCATATTTCTAGTTCTTGGATTTGTCTTCTACCCAGTTCGGAAGAAAAGCGGGCTAGTTTCGGCACAGGCGGTAGTCACATTCATTATTACTTCGGCAATTCACCATACAGTAATATTCATTCTATCCAAAGGCTACTGTCTTCAAATTCACCCACCAAATTTACGTGTATCCAACGGCGTTCGAAATTAATTCTACCACGACACCAGGTGCATGCTCCTACTGCACAGAACGGGGCCCGAAAAGTGTGAACCGAATGAAGTTGCAGCGGTTACCCATAGCGTTTCCGAACGGTCGCCAGTTTTTAAATTCAGCGCCTTTTTCCGTTGATATTTGACATTTTGCAAGAAAGCGTCCTTTTCCTAAATTTTTGTCTGTCGTTTTTTCTATTATTTTATGTTTTTTTATCCAAGACAAACCATTTTTGTATTGTTTTACTTTTAGAGCTTTTCTGGTATCAAACTGTAGTCTAAAGTTGCTGCACTGTAAAAAGTAAGCCGTAACACGTAAGCAGTAAGATATAAAAAGCATTAATTTATTGCTTACTTTTGTGAACTATAAACATCAACATTGCCATGATAACCCATAGTTCATTTTTCTTGCGACTTGCGGCTTTTTTTGATACCAGAAAAGCTCACAAAGTAAAACAACGCGAGAATGGTATTCAAAAAATTACAAACAATTCTTACCTATTTTCACTCTCCTCCTGTTGACTCATTTTTTGTGTTTGTCTTGGACAGAAAACCACAAAATATTGGAAAAAAATTGAAACAAAAATTGCGGTAAAGGGGGTGGTTGAGTGCGATCTTCCCCTCCCCGCTAAAACACGCTTATGCTACCTAATTTTGCAGGTATATTATAAAAGCCAGTGGAGGTTCCGCTTGTGGCTAGCCTATGAAACAAAAGTGGTAAAATCTGGCTGGCTGAAAGCAGTATTCCTCTGCAGCTGATATTCGGAAGGGGGCACCACGTCCTCAGGAGGCTACATACTTCAAGTGACATGAGTATCCAATTCGCGGCCGCCTGGAGGCATAACGGAGAAACGTTAAGCACGCCGCTTTGGCGGGTACTTTCGGAAAGTCTTCAGTTTGCCGATTTCGGTCCATGGGAATTAGGCTTATTGGGTAGTTGGATATATTGACTTTAGAGTCGGGCGGAATAAGTTTTTCGAATAAAAAGCGATAATATTTGTAAAAAGTAATACTAATACATACATAAACAACAACAGTTTTAA
Organism: Oxystoma pomonae; assembly: GCA_963921995.1. Lineage (NCBI taxonomy): Eukaryota > Metazoa > Arthropoda > Insecta > Coleoptera > Brentidae > Oxystoma > Oxystoma pomonae. Next base: position 77,865,455 of record OY998169.1, on the reverse strand, counting down.
TAAATATCAAATATATTATTAATTAAACTCGTTTATTTTTAAATACCAACAATAAATTAAAGGCTAATGCAGGGCTTTTTTAAAGATACTTATCGACTTGTTATGTAGTTAATTTTTTTAATTTACAAAAATCTATTTCAATTGTTGGAGTTAATGTATTATTACCTGACGGAAACAAAGATCTAATAAGCCAAATGTGGGCATCGTCTTTGGTAACTATTACCAAATGTTTATTGTTGCTAGAAAATCATAACAATTAATACTGATATAAAAATCCCTATATTTATAGCTATTTAAACTATCAAATGTAATGTGAAAGTATAAACCCAAGCAACAAAATCAGTCGCGACGTGGTGGCCGTCTCCACGACCTATCGCTAATAGAGTTGTTGCGTCATATCACGGCGAGGGTTTTATTACTACTATACCTCGAGGTATTCACCGTTTTTGGGAATGCCTTGGGACGGTTATACAACTACATCGCGACGGTAAAGATTACTCTTGATATAAGAATTATGTCGTCGCAGGTAGTAAACGGGCACGTTATCCCGACGTCCTGTTTATCACATAAAGTAGTATTTCTGACTTTTTAGGGTTTTTATAGGTTTTCTCTTTACCACATTATTAATTGAAAATATGTTGATCTTTTTCTAAACTACATCAGGACACACACCATAAAATATGTGAAGACAAGACAGAAAACAAAAATATTATCTATATCATAACCTATACCTAATAATTACCATTTTATTAACCATTTTTCTGAAGTCACAACATCCTAAATTTATAAACGCATAGCACTTTACTGACTAAAAATGCTGATTTTTTGATAAAAAGAACGGGCGCCCCACAGTTTTGACCTAGTTTTATCTAAAATTTCGATAAAAAATCGGAATTATTTGAGGTTAGGATTTTCAAATTAAATGTATTTTCAGTTTTAATATGGTTTATTAATTAAATATTAATATTTTTGCTTTTATTGATACATGCAACTACTAATCAATGATTTATTGAGGTATTTTTAAATTTTTATTTGAATTCCATGTTTAGTAAAAGTAGATAACATGGCTGCGTCACTCATCCAGTTGACGGTGCAGTAATTTACAATGTCAGTAAAGTAGCGATAACTCGTAGGTAACGTTTTTCCACTATATGCACATTTATTTCTTACTGCGTGGTAGATAGGCGACCGTGTAGACTCCATAACTTTGTAGTTTTGTATTGAGTAGGGGCTACTGAATGGCAACCAAATTAATATCAGTAGAGTCGGTACCTCGTAAAAGTAATATTAAAGAAATTACATGTAACAACTATAAAGTAAACCCCGCACTGTAAAGTTTTTCGTGTTTCTAGTAATGGTATATAGTTATATAGTGGAATATATTACTGTCGCGTATAACTTTATATTTTTACGATAGTGTGGTCATTTTTTAACAGTAATAGTGACCACACTAACTGAAAATAAAGAAATTTTTCCTACAAATAGTTTTTCGTAGGAAATATTACTACGCTTTAACCCTTTTTTGGTGGCAATGAGAATGGCACCAGTGAAATTGACTATAATTGTTGTTTGGGAAAGTATTTCATTTATATAGGTAACTATCAATCCAAAATCATGTTCAAAGGGGAGCATTTCCTTGTGCCCATAAAGATTTCTACCTGAAGCACGAAAAAAAAAGATGGATAGATGAGTTCTGTCACAGTTGATGAAATCTTCGATGGTGGAGTTTATTAGGTATAGTCGGTATAGATAGCTGCATCCAGGATGTTCGTACGTGTCCAAAGAATGTTTCATGGCCGTGGGAGATCTACATATTTATGTATCCCCAAAAATAAATTTCAGAAAGTTTTTAACGAAACCCAGGGCATTCCTCTACTGCCAGGCCCCTAATTCTTGAGCACGAAACGACACAGATTTGTGTCGAATGATCCCACGTTAAACGCAATTCGTATTCTTGAGCAGTGATCGCTCATTCCATTGTATCAAAAATTGGGTGCTCGCGCTCCCCGAGTTTAAAGCCAGGGATCTGTCCTATTTCTTAGGCACGCATGCGCGTAAAATGTATATTTTCCAATCTAACATTTAGAAGAGGATTTGAGAAAATGCATTTCATTTTCGGGGGATGGGGTCATTCCCCGGGATTGATCCCTTCTTTTAAGGGATCGTAACTTCTCTTGACATTCAAGAATTAGGCCCAGGTATTAAATCGAATGGACTACAAAAATCAGAGATGAAATGCTCATAGTGATCAGAGCTTTCTACCTACCTACTCATTTCTCTGTTCTTTTAGCGTCATCGTCTAAAAACTTTCGGCATTATTGGCAAGATGCGCCTCAAATTAGCTCCACTTTTCAAAATAATATTTACGTTTCAAGTGAGTTCGTTTGAATTTTGAACTCACCTTACGTAATATTTTTAATCCGCTTCTTATAAAATATAAAATACAAGGAAGAATGTTTAATTTAAACTTTGGCGTAGGCAGGAGAATGGCTTGAACTCCTAAGCCCAACCCACCACTAAAAATTGATTCCTAAAGGTTGAATTTTCTTTCAGGAACAATTTCTGAGTAACCAACTGGGTTAAAGTAGCCTTGAAGTTTTTATTTTAATCAAGTAGTAAGAACACTACACACAAAATGTTTAATTAGCTGCAACAGTATACTATTGTATGTACAGGGTGATCTTTTTATAAACGCACAACCTCACTGTTTTAATTAGGTACAGGAAAATAACTTTCCATTGTAAAATTAAAAAAATACGTCAATATCACAATCCTAAATTAAACTGCTTTAATCCTAAACTAAACTGGTTTAAACCTAAATTTTAAAAAAAACTTGCAATCTGCTAAGGTATTATAGGATTCGGATTCATAGTAAGAAAATAACTACTTTAGATTTTCCGTTGCGAAAAAGTCTATTTGTGGCTTGCCCCACTTTTTGAATACTAATAATGTTATCCCCCTTTACCTCCCTAACTGAATCATATACTGAATTTCTCTCTAGGACAGCAAAAAAAAAGAGTCAGAGAAAAGAGTGTAGAAAAAGACTCTAACTTAATTGGTGAAGTATATTTTTTTTATGAAGTATCATGGCCCTTCTTCTTCGGTACCATCTATATTCCAAAAGAAGGGAATTGTGTATTAACTAAGGCTTCTTATAAACTTAGTGGTAGGTAAGGTAACAGTGAATTTCGTTTTAAAATAATTTTGGTTAAAAATATTTTTTTTACATGTAAAATTAAAATTGGTAGACGTAGGTATACGGGGCATTTAAAATTCGATGCTCACCATAAAGATGTCCTTAATGGTAGAAGATACAAAAAAGTAAAAATTACGGCAAAGTTGCGCAATAAAAATAAAATTTGAAAACATCGGGTGATTTTAAAGATACCTCAAAAGCGGACCTCATTCATTAGGTAGATCTCAAAAAAGAGTCTGTTGAATAGAGAGTTTTAAGAAATAAAGACGCAGAAAAATTAAAATTTAAAATTTCGTTTCTTTTTCTCCGGAACTATGTTTGAAAACCTTTTTTTTGATTTTGGGCAAAGCATCAAATTGTGCAACTTTGCCCCGATTTAAACCCTTTCGTATCTCCTACTCTATAGTTATATATCCCTAAAAAATTCTCATTGGTCAGGGCAGGGTCATAAGTCATAAATTATGACCTGTATTTATAATTTAAGAACTAGTTGGATACTTATAAACTCAAACATCTTCTTATGTTCTGACCAGTACAAACATAAGGAAAGTAAAAAAAGCCATGCAGGCAAGTCAAATAGATCATAACGACGTCTAAAGATCTAAACATAGACATGGAGGTGCGCTTAAAAAAAGCACTATTTTAGCCACTCGTTTTAAACACTACTATAAAAGGCTTTGACTTATACATCAAACTTTTTAATGTGAATGCACACATGCCCAAGTGTTTATAAACCAAGTTCGACTGAAAGATTTTTCGACTATTTTCCAACAATAAGCAAAAATGCTTGTTTGTCCGGGTTACGCCATACGCAGCATTTTTAAATCTTTAGATCTGTTCCAATCCGAGTGGTAAAGTAAATCAATTCGCAACATCAGAAAATTCGCCAGGATTTATGTGATTTAGAGCAACAAAAAAAAGCTGTTATATACTTAAGAATAAAAAGAAATAGAGATTAGGAACAACAGCTTGCGAATTTGTTGTTGATTTATACGCCATTATGGCCATTGTTCTTGATTTTTGCGTAAAATATAAATATTAAAATTTAATTTTACATCGCTAGATTATCCCTGCAAAAATTTTTGTTTTACGCATGCGCCATTCCCTTCACTGCGGCGGCCGATGGCATATGAATGTCACGTGTATGTTACCCAACACAACCCAACCCAACCCGACAAGATATGTTGGTTTTTAGATGTTTTAAAAATTAAATAGTTTCAGTTTATGGAACCTATTGTAATAAGTATGTGTATTAAAAAATAATGGCCCAAGCTTAGACTTAAACCACAAGATGCCGTGACAAGCGATGAAACTTTATTTTATAAGAGCACTAATTGACGCAAAAATCTGAATTATTTTTCTATATTTTTAAGGCAATAAATATTTATTAAACGTAAATAAATCCTATATTATTTTGGTACCTAACCAAAAATAAGTCCCGTTTTTAAAAATATATATAAAAACTCCTTTAGCACCCTTATTTGTTTTGACGTTTTAGATAGAACGTCATTAAAACTTCAGATTATAAATGTTGTTGACTTAAGAGGGCGGAGGAGACATCCCGGCACCTCGTTGCGGAGCGCAATGCATACTTAACGATGAAACATCAGGTATTCGGACAACCGAACCTGGATGCAGAGGACCTACAAGCTCTCAAGTGGGCCAAAGTACTGGACTTCGTGAAGAGAACAGGAAGGCCCGGAGAGCCCACTACCGTACAAGCGGTACAGGTGGTGGATTAGGGGGTTGGGCTGGGGTAAGGTCAAAAGGGACCGATTGGGCCTACTTGCCAGGTCTTGGGCCGCCCCCTAGTTACTACTACTACTACTACTACTACTAAGAGTGTTCGCGTTTGATATCTTTAATAATTTCTGATATTTATGATGACATTTTCATTGATCGAAGGTAAAGTATAGTACACTAACTCGCATGTTATGTTCATTACACGAACGCCTGCGCCTCGCGTCTCAAACTCCATCTTCTCGTTTAATGACCATCATAACATACTTGTTACGTAAACTACTATAACAGGTTAGTTTCCAAAACACCTAGTATATTTATTAACATATTATCTCCCATTATTGATACCATACGCTATATATAAATAAAACAGGGTGCAGGTGAAGGCCAGGCAAAAGGCTTACAATTTCCATAGCAAACTGAACTTAATCTGCTCAGTTTATAATACCTTTGGCAAACTTCAACTTAATATATATTATACTGTGAGCAAGACGGCAGTACAAACAGCTGACAGCAGCTTAACTGATTGGCCCTCTTCACCGTAATATAGTTTGACAATCCATTTCAGATTTCAAAGGGCTTTTATTAGGACTTATTTGTATGCTGACAATCAAATTGTTAATATTTTAGGTATCTTGGCGCAAATAAAACATTTGGAAAAAATTGGAGGCATTCGTAAAATGCTCAGGATATCTTTGATGTACTGAGTACATAACATGGATGTTCTTAAAAACAAAATATCAAAAGATCTTGGATGGAAATAACGAAAATTCAAACCTGGATGAGCATCCCATAAGGAACACACAAAGAACCAAAGCAAAAAGAGAACTGATTAGACGATGTTTCGCTCTAGGTAACCAGCGTGAGCTCATCAGTGGTTCCACTGGTCACCCTCCCCATACATCATTAAACACCATGATACACTTTGATTTCCAACTTTGAATCACTCACAAATAGGCATCGTTCTGCACTGGTACTTATCCAAGTTACCTGATACCTGTTACCTATTTATGAGTGATTCAAAGTTGGAAATCAAAGTGTATCATGGTGTTTAATGATGTATGGGGAGGGTGACCAGTGGAACCACTAACGGGCTCACGCTGGTTACTCAGAGCGAAACATCGTCTAATCTTTTCTCTTTTCGCTTTGGTTCTTTGTGTGTTTCTTGTGGGATGCTTATCCAGGTTTTAATTTTCGTTATTTTCATCCAAGATCTTTTGATCTTTTGTTTTTAGATTCTTTTCGGTTAATGTAACCGATTTGGAGTTTTTTTTAACGTCTTTTTTGATTTTTAATTGCCTTAGGAGTATAATCCTATTGAAAATATTAACACGCCAGGACGAATCCGTATCAGGTAACTTGGACAAGTACCAGTGCGGAACGATGCCTATTTGTAAGTGATTCAAAGTTGGAAATCAAAGTGTATCATGGTGTTTAATGATGTATGGGGAGGGTGACCAGTGGAACCACTAACGAGCTCACGCTGGTTTCCCAGAGCGAAAAATCGTCTAATCTTTTCTCTTTTCGCTTTGGTTCTTTGAGTGTTCCTTGTGGGATGCTCATCCAGGTTTTAATTTTCGTTATTTTCATCCAAGATCTTTTGATCTTTTGTTTTTAGATTCTTTTCGGTTAATGTAACCGATTTGGAGTTTTTTTTAACGTCTTTTTTGATTTTTAATTGCCTTAGGAGTATAATCCTATTGAAAATATTAACACGCCAGGACGAATCCGTATCAGGTAACTTGGACAAGTACCAGTGCGGAACGATGCCTATTTGTAAGTGATTCAAAGTTGGAAATCAAAGTGTATCATGGTGTTTAATGATGTATGGGGAGGGTGACCAGTGGAACCACTAACGAGCTCACGCTGGTTACCCATAGCGAAACATCGTCTAATCTTTTCTCTTTTCGCTTTGGTTCTTTGTGTGTTCCTTGTGGGATGCTCATCCAGGTTTTAATTTTCGTTATTTTCATCCAAGATCTTTTGATCTTTTCTTTTTAGATTCTTTTCGGTTGATGTAACCGATTTGGAGTTTTTTTTAACTTCTTTTTTATGAATGTTCTTCCTAGATTAGATTTTTTATTCACCATCAAAAGACCTAAGCTGGAATTGATAATACTCTACAACAACATATTACCGAAAACAGCGCTGCAATTGAATGCATTTCGTTTGAGTCAATTTTGGCTGCTATTTACCTTTAACGAGGGAGGTGGAAAAAGATTAAGTTTGTTCGATTTCAATAAAAATTGGCATACAGGGGTTCTAAAGGAGGGGGATTATGAATTTTTTATCAGATCAGATTTGAAAATTAAAAAAATGTTTTTTTTATAAAAACTTTTTTAAAGTACAAGCTTTTATTAAATGCACTCGAACGTAAATAAAAATTGTTTATCTTTCTTATACCATAATAAAAGCGATGGGCGCCAATTAAAAATTTTTACTTTACGGTGAGAAAGAGAAAACTACAAAAGAAGAACTAAATTATTCTTGTATTCGAATGATAATTATAATATGCTTTCATCTAAAGAAGCTGAAAATAAGTGAGATTTCCAGGCCTTGTTTCCCAAGCAGCATTTTTCTAACTTAGGTCAGCAGTTGGTTTGTCCATCAAATAACGTATTTTTTACTAAGACCTGACATCGTCAACAACTAGTGCATCAGTTGTGACGTCGATACTTACCAAAACTGACGTAGCCAAATGTTGGTGATACTCGCTACTTATCAGCGACGTAAATTACCGTTAATTACGGCGGCGTAATTTTTAGAATAAAATTTAAGGTCAGGCCAAAGTGAAAACGGACATCAATAAATTTAGCTGTTGCTAAGATTTCCTGTAAATGGCAACACTGCAAATACGAAAGTATTTTATAAATATACTTTACACGGACTTATGTTAGAATAGAAAGTTTAAAAGTTTCTATTGTATAGGGACACCCGGTATAACGTCCAATTCATGAGACGTAATGTAACTATTCCGAGGTCCACCGACGTGGGTGCGTAACCTGAAATTATACTACAATATTCTAGGTCAGGTCGTTCTACAAGGCGACGTCGCAGGAGGTGTTCTTGTCCGAATAGGTAAATAATCATTACAAATTTGGTCGGCGCCCGAAACGCCATTTTAACCGTTTAGCATCGATGCGCCATTACAACAGTACATTTTATTTTTTCATTTTAAAGGCTTTATATGTAAATTAACTCATTTGTTGGCAACTAAAATGCATTTTTTAAATGCCTATGATGTTTTACTATAAGAAACAGGCTTCCTTATAAGGATTTTATTATTATGTTAATTTTTTTCAAAATTAATTTCTTAATATTTTTGAATTATTTTTGTGGGTTTCTGGTTTTTAATGTCTATTTTAATTATATTTATCAGTAAACTGACCTTCGTTGAAAGATTTGGATCCATAGAATGTGTAAAACTAACTGTTTTCAGTTACCTACTATAACTAAGATAATAATTATTGTCATCCACAGTCCATTGGGATGTGTTTGTTTAGATATATGAAAGTTTTTACCTAATAAGTTGAAACTTGGTGTGCACAGTAAAACTTTCGGTCTGGGGTCTACGTAATTTGACGTAATATTTGACCAAAACACTGTGCATGCAGCACCCGAAGTCGAAACGACTCGAATTTTGATTCCCCACTTAATTGCTAAATCGAGTCCTCAGGAAGACTGATGGACGTCGGAGCCGACGTCAGGTATTTCTTGCCCTACGTGACCATAAGGTAATATAACGTCCAAATGCTTGTTGGGTTGAAAATGTCCTTAGGTTATAGATTAACACAACTATTTCTTAAGTGAATCGTCGATGTGACCGATATACGATACATAAAGTTAAAATTTTTATTTGCGCCCATCGCTTTTATTATCGTATAAGTAAGATAAAAAGTTATTTTCTACTTTTGAGTGCATTTAAGAAAAGCTTGTTCTTTAAAAAAAAATTATAAAAATATATTTTTTGTAAAAGAAGTCATTCCTTATCCCATTAATTTTTTAATTTAATTTACACGTATCTACCGTCTTCCCAAATATACTACAAAACACTTGTATTGAGTAAAAAATATAAAGTTGTGGTGAGGTAGTAAAACGTCTTAGAATTATTGGCTATTTATCATAGCAGGCCATCTCAAATGTATCCAATCTTTTGCACATGACATCAGTCAGAGTCCAGGTCTCGTTCAAGCAATACATAATAATAAATTGTATTTTTATGCTTGGGTTACTATTAAAAGTAGTTTTGTTTTATGTTTACGGTTACGGACCAGATCCATATCTATGGAGATATATAACAAAATAGGAATATATATCTACTTTATGACAAGCTATAAGTTTTATGTAATAATAACTTGGTTCTACGTAAATCAACTGATTTATATTCAGAAAGTTTTACTATTTTGACAAAAATCCAAGCGTACTTACTCGGATCATAGGCCAGCTAAAACATCTCCGTCCTTCTATAAAATTCTTTTGATATATACAGAAATAACTAAAGCGTAAAAAGTACTCAAAGGAAAATTGTTTTGAAGAAGAATCAGTCCTTACAGGTTCTAAAAATGGTTAAAGTACCTATTTGTACGTAATAGCAAAAACTATACAATAAATAACGAAATATAATAATAGACTCTAAATTCTTACTCGGTTCTTACAAGGTTTTCTTACAAGCGTGCGGCAGGTGTTTTTTTCCGCATGCATTTTAGTTTTGAAAGTGCCATTTTTTCGCACGGCCGGCGTGTGGAAAGTGTGCAAAATAGTACTTTAGTATTTTTTTTTCGGTGTCCTTAATAACCCAACTTTCAAATATTTGTAAAAACCGGCCATATCAAAGTTTTAATGCTTTATCCTCATGGAAGGCAAAAGTTATTAGCGTCAGCAATAAATCCTCAGAATGCAGAACATTCTCCTATAATTTTATATTTTTTAATGTTTTCCGAACGCTCAAAGAAAACTCTTGCGGATTAGTTATTTACCTAACAAGTGCGGAAAGTGAAACTTTTCCGCACGCGATGGCAGTTGCACGAACGACGGGTCACGTGGCAGGTACCAAATTTTTCCTACTTGCGTTAAAACCGTCTGGACAACATTATAATCAATAAACAAACAAAAATAAAAAAACTGTTTCTTCTTTAATTTTCTTTACATTTGAGTTAAAAAATATATCTAAAAAGTAGAGTTGGACCTAAAAACTCCGTAAAAAAAAGCGTGCGCAAAAGTATTTTTTACGCACGCCGTGCGCGAAAAATTCTTTTCTGCACGCCGCGCAAATACACAGGTTAAATTAATTCCCGCACAGCGCCGGCGTGTGGGAAATGCAACTTCCTGCACGCAAATTCGAGCGTAAAAGGGCACTTTTACGCAAGCTAGAAAGAAAGGTTTTTTTTTCCGCACCTGTAGTATTTTACACCGGTGACCAAAAAGCCATTATTTGTTACCGTATTTTTTATTGAATATCTCCTGGCATTATAGGATCGTGACTAAAAAAAAAACTTTAAAAACCCTTCAGTTAAGAGACTCCTGCTTTACCGGACTAGGACCCTCACAAAAACCGTCTATAAAATTCTGAATCCCTGTTTTATGCAGGCATAAAGGAAAAATCCAGAAATAGTATAAAACGAGAAACATCTACTTTAATAACGCCCCCTTTATATATACGTGGGGATTTATGTTACGTACGTTTTTTGATGGGACATGAAGTAAACGTGCTGAAAACTCCTAGTTTCTAAAATTGCCTTTCCCTTTTGCCTGTTTTTTGCTAAGTCTGCTACGTTTCATTTCATGTCCTTTTAAATAAATTTGTTACGTTTTTTTTTGAAACAAGAAAAGGATTATACTACAAAGCGACTCGTTACGTAGTCATTACTTACGGAAAAATCTTTGCGAATCCCTTGTATTGTCCAACCTCAACTACTGCGATGTTATCTACGGGCCTTGTTTAGATATTGACCTCAATTTAGAATACAAAAAATTCAGAATAATTGTGTTAGGTTAATTTTCAATCTGCGCAAATATGACCATGTATCTCCAAAGATTAGAGAATTAAAGTTAAAAATTTTTTTCATAAACTTATAAAAAGCACTGATGTTAACTCTCCACTAAAGCAAAAGTTGCTTCGTAACAACGTACATTCTCGTAATCTTCGTGATGTTATGACCTACACTATTCCCCGTCATAGAACAGCGATGTACAAAAGAAGTTTTATATACTCTTGCACCAAATTATATAACTCCTTGCCATTAAGCTTAAAAAATCTTAATGTTAAACAATTCAGAGCACATTTTAAGAAGTATCTATTAAATCGAGAGATCTCTTAGTCCGGTTTTTCTATAAATAGTCATTTTCTGATTCCTGTTATTTTTTTTTTATTACATACTTTTATAGATTTTATCTTTCCTAAATTTTAAACTTTAGGGTATAATATTACGATTTTTTTTCCACTATTTGTTATTATTTAAGTATTTTAATTTTTTTTATACTTTTATGTATGTTATACGATTTTTTTTTAAATCTATCTGATTTTTTGTATGTTATAATATTTATGAAATTTTTAAAATTGTATATTTTGTATATTATTATCTGGATGCTGGATGGTTAAGTATGAGTAGCTATTGCAGCTAGACTTCGCCATTAAGTATCGATCGATATTTATTGTAAATCATTTTACGTACCTTCCATCTGTACTCATTAATTAATAAAGACGATTTTATTTATTATTATTTATTTATTACTTTTCATGAAAACATATACAAACGTCGGATTCAAGATTATTTTTATTGGCGCAAATGTTGATTTTGAAGTAAATATAATGCTACTAAAAAGCAATCTAAAGACTTTGTTTAGAAGGTTTGACAGAAAAGAGTAGTAAGAAGCATTGTTGGTGTGCCTCAGACTCACTCATGTAGGGAAATATTTGGATCGCTAAAATATTAACAGTGTTTGATATATTAGTGCTTGAAATGTCAGTCTATTTTTATAAAAACAAAAATATTAGATCTTTTGACGTACATAGTAGAAATACCAGAAATAGAAATAATTATGTAATTCCATATAGAAATTGTAATTTAGGATTGAGGTTACCAAACACACTGAGTGTGAGGATTTTTTCACATTTATCAACTGAACTAAAAATATTATTTAAAAACAAATTAAAAAGTTCCTTATGTGTAAAGCATTTTATCCATTGGACGAATACTTTTTAAAGATAATTTAACAATTTTTTTTAATTTTAATCTAATATTGTATACTATTTTGTTAATATGTTCTGTCTTGTTTTGTGAAATTTATATATTATTACGATACTGTGTTTTTTATACATGTATACTAAGCCTTTTTTGTATTTTTCCTTTTTGGTAATAATGTTAATTTTATTGGCAAAATTTCTAAATGACTAGGCTATGTGTACATTGCTATACTAAAATTGTTTATCTTGTAAATAATATTGACGTGTTCCATACAATTTTGACAATTTGTCAAAGAGGAAAATAAAGAACTACTTGACTTGACTTTACTTTACTTTACTTTAAGGACAGTCTCTCTCCAATTAATAAATAAAAAGAGTCCCGCACGGATAACATGGGTTTATGGCCTACCGAAAAAGTTAACCATTTTTTGATGTTTTGAAGATATTGTACTTTACGTGAAAAAAATGAAATTCTATGAGGATCGTATGTCCGTGATAGGAGATTTAGCTATGAAAGAACGTATGTCTACTGAACATCTACGGAGAATTTTTTTCGTAACTTGAAAAGTACTTTGCAGATTTTACTGCATAGAGGCGTAACCAGGATTATAACTTAGGGGGGCTTTAGTATTTGGGAAAATTAATTTAAAAAAAAATCGTAAGTGATATTAAAACTTTTTTGTGTTTTATTTTCTCTGGTGGTTCCTCTTAAAGGCTAGTCATATCTAAATGGTAATTTAAGGGCGTACGCAGTATATAATTTGAGGGAGGGTCAAGTCAATAAATAAGGAAAATGTTAAAAACAAAAATCAAGTCTATTTTTTTGCATTAATATTTTTTATCTCATTTAATCAATGAAGTGAGTACTCTTTAAAGGTATAGGCAGTGGCGTATGCAGGGGTGGGTTATGGGTTTTTCTGCCTCCTAGATCTAATGAATATTGAATCGTAAAGATTAAACTCTCCCAAAAATCAAAAATAAATATGAAACTATGTTGTTACTTAAGTCCCCACAGAAACCTCAAGTCCCCCCCTCCCCAAGAAACAAAATTTCTGCATACGCCACTGAGTATGGGCCAAGTTTTGATATTAGGTTGGGTTTGGTGGGAAAAAATCAGAAGAAAAATGGAAAAAATCCGACTTTTTCCATTTTATTTAAATATTTTAGTGTTAATTGTTTTAATTTTATCATTTTAGACTCTTTATCAGAGAGAAACAGTAGCGTATTATTTACTTATATTAAAAACAACAAAAACTTAGTGAGTAATTGAATTTTCAAACAATACCTTTTTAATATTTATTTTTAATAAAACAAAGGTTTTTTGCTTCCTCGATCTGCAGTGACTTTCTAAAACAAAAAACAATTTTCAATGACAATTACATAGAAATGTCAAAAAGACATCATGACCTATTCCTAATTGTTTTTCAAGGCAGTTTTTCAAGTCAAAGCCGACTTAGTTTAAACTTACCTAAACCTCTTGTATAAATCTCAATCCATTCGAAGAAATGGACCTCTCCAGGTTATGACTTCGCCAAGATAGAATTTTAGATACACCCCTGTAGCGTATTTGATTACCTTTAAAATGAGGTCAAACTTGCAGAAAACTACCAGCGAAAACAGGACAAAATAACTGTAACTCTGATTTTAAATTTTTTCAAAAGCAAATTGCAGCGGTTTTGGACCTCATAAACACGGCAACACAAAGTCCTAAGTATGCCTCTGTAGACTAATTCATTACTTTTTAAACAAGACCAGACTTGAAAAAAATACATAAATCCATAAAGTACTTTTCAAATTACGAAAAAAAATTATCCGTATGTGATTAGCAGACATACGTTCTTTCACGGCTCATATCTCCTATCACAGACATACGATCCTCATAGAATTTAACTTTTTTTCGCCTAGAGTACAATATCTTCAAAATATCAAAATATGGTTAACTTATCTGTGCGGCATTCTTTATACAGACAGACGAAAAGTTGAACCTTTCTTTTGAATCTTTTCAAGCGCTCTATTGGTTAATATCATGAATGAACCCAAATTCGAAAGACCAAGAAATATACTTGGGCCCAATCTAAAGCAATGTGAAGACTTGATAGCACTGCTCTACAACTAACACTTAAGTGACCCCCTTTATATACGGGGTGGAGACTTTAAATGGAATAACCGTAGCGGGTTAAAAAAACCTTTTTTTTGAAAAAATCCCAAATTACGTCAACTAAGATTTCTAGCAGCAAAAATTTTAGGCAAAACATTTTTGCGAACGGACCCTCAGAAAAGGGTCTATTCATAAACAACTTTTATTTTTAATGAGAAGACTCCGTTTGAAGTCCAACAGAACGATTTCTTGAGGATTTTGACACATTTATTGAAAAATGTCAAAAAAAATTACACGAGCATTTTTCGATAAGCTTCCCAACAAAGTTCTACAACCGGGGTCTTCTTATCATTTCCGTTCACAATAAAAAAACTTCGAAAATTTTAGCTGCTAAAAATCTTAGTTGAAGTGTTTTTGGATTTTTTGAAAAAACTATTTTTTAAGCCGCTACGGCCAATATTTCATTTAAAGTCTCCACTGTATAAGTGGGGATTTATGTTAAGTATAACGTTTTTTGATGTCGCGTGTAAAAAACATGCTGAATACTCCTGGTTTCTAAAATTGCCTTTCTCTCTTGCGTATTTGTTTTGTTTTCATTTCATTTAATGTCCTTTTAAATAAATTGGTTTCTTTCCAAAAAAACCAAAAAGGATACAGACTACTAAGTTAACTAACTACACGTGCTGGTGTATAAAGGGCAGCGATTTAACAAAACTTGCTGTCATTTTGTTTTAAACACGTGCCCCCACCTTGCTCGCGCAATTTACTCTTTTCTTAGTTTAGTTTTCTTCTTTCTTCTTATCCGGAACAATTTCAATATGGCCGCTGAAATTTCAACACAGAGACTAACTGGAACTGTCAGAGTCAGTGTTAAAAAATTGGCAGAAACAATTGTTTCTGAGCAGCAGTAATAATATCTTGTTAATGAAACAAATTATTTTATGTCGACTCTCTATATCGACCAGTTCTATACACTGAACATGGTTTACAAAATTTGCGTCAGAATCTAACCAAAGCACATGTTGTTGTTGGTTGAGTCGGCATTGAACTGTATATAGACCTGTGATTTTTCTCAGGCTTTTCCTTGGTAGTTGCAGGAGCTGCTTTGTTCTACGTTTGTCTGATTTCTTCAGAAAGACTTTGGAGTGCTGTTGTTCCAGAGTTGAGCGCCAATGCTGCACCCCTTTTCTTTCAACCCACTTGGATAATTCCCTATTGACCGTAGCTTTAGTTAGTCCAAAGCAGGGCTCTGGACCTAAGAACGCAGATTCCGCTCTTGCCTTAGCAAGGCTTTTTTATTTCCTTCAATTCCTGTGTGACCCGGGATCCATAGAAGAGTGATTTTGTTGATTCCACAGATCTTTAGCAGAGTTTGAAGGCAGTTCCAAACTAAAAGTGATTGGATCTTATTTGAGCTTATTGCTTTCAGACTATCTGATATGATTTTGATGAGAGCTCTATGGCGTAAACCTCGGCCTGGAAGATGGTAGCAAGGTTTCCGAGTTCAACTCAAATTGCAACTCTTGAATCCGATACACCCACTTCCACTCCACCCTTGGTTTTTGGGTCTGGGTACCAAACGTGGTCACTCTTCTCTCGATGAAAACAGAACCTGAAACGATTTTTCAAAGTTGTATCTTGGTAGCCTGTGGTCTATTGGCATACTAAGGATTCGGTTATTACAAATACCTTGGTTAGCTCTGCACAGTTTCCCAATGCCTTGCTAAAGTTGCTCTTGCCTCTTTCTCTACTCAGATGTGCTGAGGGGGGAGGTTAAGCATTACTTCCATTGCTTTCAATGGTGTTGTCTTCATTGCTGAAGTTATGACTTTGCATGCTGTTCGTTGCACGCGTGCTAGTTTTTGACGAGCAGTGTATAAGTATAGGTAATCATCAGTAGGTTTGTTTTGGTTTCATCCCCCACAACTTCCCACATATTCTGTTATAAGTCCAGAGAGCCATTTATGCCTTCTAGATAACTTTTTTCAGGCAGGCATTCCATGGCAGGCCACAGGCTTTACTTCATCACAATCAGTTCACAGGAAGCAAAGTTATAATCATTTAGAAAATTAAAATGGGAAAAAATGGGTAAAACCGCTGGCAAAGCTGCAAGTATTTATCTAATATACAATATTATCATTTGTCAGTTAATTTTTGTACCTTAACCTAGAAACCTTAGAAGTATTTTGAATAATAATAAGTAGTTTCAATGCGCAATTGGCTTGGCACATGCCAAAGCCACCTTCGTTTTTACCCTTATCCACCTCGTGACAGTTTTAGAGTCTGTTATTGGTCGAGATCTAAAAATGTAAACGTTCGCAGTCGATTGCTCTCTCGAAATTTAAGAATGAGTCCCCAGGTAGCCTAAGTTTAATCGAATTTGGGGGACACAAACTGCCTGAAGGTGTTGTTTTTGGAAGAAGGGAAGTGGAATGCAACGGATAACGGATTAACAAGTTCTGTAATTAAAGGATTTATAAAGGGTTGGTCGAAAATTAACCTATCTATGAGGGGTGGTGAGCCAGCCTGTTAAATGATATAGTTTGTTTTTTATGTCTGGTTAAAAATGTAGCCCAAAGCGATTTTAGAGTTCTTCAAAAATAGATGTACTGAGACACCTTTCAATTTTGTTACATCTAATTTATTTAAATGCATGTTGGTTCCTATAAAATGTTTAAAAGTAAAGTTTAAGCCGGTATTACACTATAAAATTTGTTTGATTTAAAGATAATTGATGAAACATTTACACTATATACCATATTTTATCAAATATATCTTTTATTTTATGTTCCATTAAATATTTTAAAATTTTGGAGGTAAAAACCACGTCGGTGGGGAGTGTCAAGTCAAGTCTTTTTTCGGCATATTCTGGCATCCCGCAGGGTTCGAATCTTGGACCATTATTTTTTGATATTCTTATCAATATAATGCCAAATTCTGTTATTGATTCGAGATGCAAACTTTTTGCAGACGATTTTAAGATTTGCAGGAAAATGAACTTCCCACAAGACTGCGAATTGTTACAAAAAGATTTGGATTCAATCATAGCATGGTCAGAGGAAAATCTCTTAAATTTTAATTTATTAAAATGTTATTCAATGAGCTATACTAGGAAAAAAGAACCTGCTTTTATTGGAACGAAAGACGCAAATTAAAGATTTAGGGGTGATTTTTGATGCAGAGCTAAAATTTAATAAACATATATAACATATCTGCGCAAAAGCTTACAAAATACTAAGACTTGTCATTCGTAATTCTCATGGCTTCTCTAAAAATTAAAAATTAATTTTATTGTACAATGCATATGCAAGAAGTGAGTTGAAATACTGCTATATAACAATGGCATAGCCAAGGGGGAGTTTTGGGGGTTAACCCCCCCAGGAGGTCTAACCCAATTTACAATAAATTAATCATAATCAAGGGTCCCAGGGAGAACTATAACTCCCCCATTTTTTTGACCTTTACTCCGGTTTGTGACGCATGTTTGATGTAATATCTTAAATTCTAAAAACTTTGCCTAAGAAATTTTTATCACGAGCATTCAAAACGTGTAACAAATGGCATTGTAAGTTTTACGAAAAATTTTGGACAGTGCGTATTCTAGAAATTACGCCCCCCCCCCTGATAATCCTCGGACCGGCGTTCATAAGTTGCCCCAGCACGGTTGCAAAAAATACACACGATCCCGAGCCCACTTGCCCGCCAGCGCCGTCAGTGTCGAAAATATCGAATTTCCGGGGTTTTTTTTTGAGGGGGGGCTCTGTCCGGGACCGTTTTTATTTTTTCTCTACGACGTCTAATAATCTCACAGTAAGCCCTCAAAACCCATCTCAACTTTTTTTTATCTGCGACTCATTTATGATTTTTCAACAAATGTATATATACCACCGCAATCTACTTTTTCATAAATATTTTACAAAAACCCTGAGAGATCAAAAGTTTTAAAAAAAGTTTTTTTCAAAACTTTCGCCTACGGTGCTATACCATTATTAAATATTGTTCCAAATTCTTACAATTTTGTTTAATAAGCAATTTATTTTTCACCAACATTTGAAACGCGTAAAAAATGGCATTTGGGTGTATTTTTTTCAAAATTTTTGCCTGAGGTGCATTTAAGGGTTAATTTATTTAATTTTAAGCAATTTATTTTTCAACATTTGAAACAATAGTATTTTAGTGTAATTTAAAAAAAAAAAATTCCTGCGGCGCATTTAAGGGTTAATTTGTAAACAAATCTGCAAAAGAAATTAGATGAGACTTACTTTTTAAAATAAGTATTTTTGTTTCCTTATATCACTAACTCAATACCTATTAAACCTCCCCTTTCCCCTTTCTTCAGTTCAAGAGCTCAATCAATAGGCACCTACCTAATTTTTAAAAATTTGCCATGGGTAGATAGTTTTTAATAAATGATGAAACCCCCCCCCCTCAGAGTGAATTATATAACACCTAGAAGGATGATATTCAAAAAATAAAAAAGTCATAATGTCCCTATAGTTGATTGCAATCTTTTATTGGTTTTAATTTTTCAACCAAAGCTGATACGAATATGAAGTTTTTAGCTTTATATTTCACTAAATGTTTTTCTAATTTTGGAGGTAAAAACTAAGTTGGTATAGCTGCTACGAATGTGCAGTTTTAAAATTTGGTATTAGTATGTAGGGGTTTTTGAGTCGAAGAATACGAATTTTAGATCAGTTCTTCTCTCTTTGGACGGGGGGAGGGTCTATTTAAATAAGTCCGATTTTAATAAAAATGTTTTATGGTGTAAATTATTACGAATTTGTGATAAGATGTAAATTATGAAGTTAACAGCTCCTCCTTTGGGTGGAAAAGGAAGGCTGGAAACATCTAACTTAGTCCGACTGATTTCTATTTAGATTTAACAAGTTATAAATTTTCCAGCTCCCCTTTCTTTGATGTGGTAAAAAAAACATCTAACTACGTCCGATTTCGTCTAAAATATCAAATTATCCACTTCAAATTTGGTACCTTGCAACGATACATAAAAATGTCTTTTAATTTAATTACAAGTCCAAATTAAATTGTGAAACTATTTTTACCTTTTTTGTGCGTTTATAAATACTTGCTTATTAAAAGATTTTTTATCTAAATTTATTTCCGTCTTTAATCAAGGTCGATATTTCTCACATGTTACATACAGAATTTCAGAGGTTATTAAATAAATCCATGCATATAAGTCACTCAGTCAAAAATTTATTTTATAAAATTAAACAACCTTTTTACGCTTTCCTAATAAACTTCAATATAATCTATACATAAATAAATCTCTAGAAATACCATATCTCTACATTAAATATTTTTCAAAAATTTTTGTTATTGGCTTGTAACCAAACGATATAGATAACAAACAGTTTTTGGAATGTGTGTCTTCCTTCTGTCTATCTGTCTGTCGTATCTTTGTTCCAGCATTATGTAAAAACTACTGGACCGATTTTGACTTTGGGACTTTGACTTTTGCATTCTTTAAACTCCAGAGCCCTAATTCATTCTTGGGCAGGGAACGACATAGATTTGTGTCGAATGATCCCACGTCGAATGCATTTCGTATTCTTTAGCGGGGATCGCTCATTCCATTCTATCAAAAATTGGGTGTTCACGCTCCCCGAATCCAAAGCCAGGGATCGGTCCCATTTCTGAGGCAAGCATGAGCGTAAAATGCATATATTTCAATCTAAAATTTCAAGGAGGTTCCAAAGAAAGGCATTTTTTTTTCGAGGGATGGGATCATTCTCCGGGATCGATCCCTTCTCTTGAGGGATCGTTCCTTCTATCGATATTCAAGAATTAGGCCCCTGGAAGTACATATTTAAGGCAAGAAAAACGGAAAAAAACGACTAAAACCGCAGGCGCAGCTGCGGGGTCTTTAATTAACGTTATTTAGAATCCAACGCAAACCAATATACTTTTTAAATTTCGTCCTTCATTGTAGGATTTCCAAATCAAAAGGTTTTAATTAACTTTTGGAAAATAACCTCTAATCATGCACGAGTCCATTAAATATAGTTAAATACCGTAAGCGCAAAAAGTCCATTTTGACAGTAAAAATTTGTTTTCGTCCTACTTTCGTTACCGGCAACACTAGACAACACCTTTTAATTTTTTTTACGGTAGTGTCCACTCTTTGAATAAATTTTTCTAAAGTAAACAACAATATTAAATCGTGGATCCTTGGAGAGTGTCCATGTGGGTTTTTTTGAATAGAAACTTTTAGAGAAATGTGCTAACTAAATTGCTTCTGGGGTCGTTTTTCCCACAGTATTTATTTCAACGGTAGGCTGGTTTTGCCTAAAAAGACATCTTCAGTATCAAATACTACAAGTGAAAAGAGGGGAAGTTTATATATTAAACATGAACCTAAATTTTCGCTGTCAGATGGTTGTCAGTTTGTTTCACTACTGAAGCAATCGACGCGCTTGCCCGGTAGACTCCACGTCTCTGGATTATTTCCATCAGAATTATATATAGAATTCTGAGTTTTAAAAAAATTTGATTGACATTGAGTTTTTTATTTACTATCACTTAAAAAATAACCAATCAAAATTAAAACAATGTAATGTAACACAGCGTCTTTAATACTTATCCTAACGTTGTGACAGATACTGCGTAATTTTTTTTAATAACATTTTGTAAATTTAATATTTTAAAGATATTCTGCAGTTTTACGACGGAGGTAGCGTACCAATAAACGTCAAAATGTGTCGAAAATTCTCACCAAGTAAAAGGAAAGACAAAATTTGTGTACTTTTTCTAAGCATTGGCAGTTACTTATTCCATTGCTATCTATGGTTTTGTACACTTCTCTCCACATAAAACTAGTACAGCAGAAGTTAGCAGCCTGTTTAATTTTTAAAATTTTTATAGTACGGCATTGTCTTCCTATGAGTGATAATGTCACAGACCCCTTAACAACATCATGTTTGGCATGTCAGTATCATCATAAAGCTCAAATATTAGCAAAACTATACGGTGATTCGTCTATTCGGCAAGTAGCTGTTCACTATGGGGAGAAAAAAGTCTGCGATAGTAAACATGAAAAACCGATTTCAAGAGAAGGGAACTATCCACCGAAAGCTAAGCACCGGATTGACGAAAGTTAATAACCCAGAGGAAGACCAAGAAGCAATCAATTTTCTTGAAAATCATCCGTTACCCAAAGCGAAAGAAGTTAAAATTGAATCAAATTTTCCAGGATCTACAACAACAATAGGCAAGGTGTTTAATTTTTAATCTAATTAAACTTTAGAGAAATAATTAAGTTAAGTGAGGAAAAGAAGCTCTCGATTAATTTTTGAGTTGAATTATTCTTTGAGGGACAAATAATTTTGGCAGCAAGTGGTTTTCACAGGAGAGAAGATCTTTAAGTCCAACAGCGATAAAAAAAAACAAATTCTGGTTTATCGACCGCTAAGAACCAGATACGGAGAACAATATATTGCTGGAAGCAAAGACCAGGCGGGAAGATTTTCGGTAAATGTTTGAAGCTGGATATCGGCTAGAATTAATGGGCGATTTACTTAATATGCTGGAAATATAATGCTTCCAAAGGTGAGAGTTCCTTATCCAGATCATTTTGTATTCCAACAAGATAACTGTCCAGTTCATATGGCCAGAATTGCGCAGCTATGGTTCCAGCATAAGAATATCGAAGTTTTGCTTTGGCCTGCAAAAACCTCCGATGGGAATCCAATAGAGAACGTTTGGGGACTTATCGCAAAAAAATTAACAAGTTTTAGTATAATTCCCAGGAATTCAAAAGATCTAATGGAACTCATCGTAAGGGCATATAGGGAAGTTATTGCTGAAAATCCAAACCTATTTGACAATTTAGCCAATTCAGTGCCTAGAAGGCTTCAAAACATCATTGCAGCCAACGGTGCAATGACGTGCTATTAAAAATAAGTAGATTTTTATATTTGTTTTGGGCCGGTAAGTTTCGTCAAACCAGTGTCTTCCTTTCAAGGGAGAGTTCCTTCTTCTTGAAATCGATTTATTATGGTAACTGTCGTAGACTTGCTTCTTTCGTAATCAGCTAGTCGAATAGACCAATTAGTGTGTAGCTTTTGTTTAGTTAATAAATCGATTTTGCTTTTTTGAAATGTAACCCATTTTTAGTCGTCTTAATTTTGAGTACGTAAAAAATAAACCTAGTTTATATATGCCAAAAATATAACCTAAAATGAGTCAAAAAGTCAGTGTTGCACATAGGAAAATTAAAAAATCGTAATTGCAGCTACCTTCTGCTGTACCAGTTTTATGTAGAGAGAAGTGTATGCTAAAAAGTTTTAAAAGTTTGTTTACACACAAAAATAAGCTTCATAACATACATTTTTAAATAAAAAAAGGGTTTTTCAGAAGAGCTGCCTACAAAAATTTAAATTAACATATTTTTTATTTACTGGAATAGTAAAGAAACTAAATTCTAAGGAATATTAGCGAATATTAGCAAAAGCAGTTCGTTATGTTTAAAAATCGTCAGATTTTTTTTTTAGCGTGAGATTTTCTGACGGTTTTTAAAGAATCGCGACCTTATTGCTAGAAGCTGACCTGTTTTGATATTATAGAAACAGTAAGAAAAATTTTCGTTTACTACAATTTTCGTTCTCTACAATGCAATAAGTAAGCGAAAATTGCATATATATTAAGGGAGTGTTAACACATGAGGGAAATACTCAGTGCAAGTCTTATCACTTGACGTAAGTCAAAAGAATTATCGCGGTACTTCTCCAAAAACCCACTTGTCTTATGGGACACATGAGTAGAACAACACCTTCTTAACTAAAAAGTCAGTTAACTCTTTTTTGATTTAGTATCCTTTGGCGGTCATATTGAGAAAATGCATGTTTTACCTGTCGATTTGGTTATAAAAATGTCGGCAGCAGTGGGCTAAAGGGCACTGAAGAGGTAGGAGAAACTGGCTTTTTAGTTGAGAACGGTGTTGGGTGGAATAATCCTTTTAGCACTTACCGCGTTTTTAGTATTGGCATCATTATTCGCACGCCAAAAACCGGGAGGCGATAACGCAAGAGCACATGCTTCATTAGCGACAAAAGCGGAAATCAGCGATCCATAATGGATATTAATTTTAGAATTCTGATCGATGACATTCTTGAGTCTGCTGAAAATTAATTAACCCAGTGAATTATTTAATTTTCTAAAGGCTATTCCGTCCTTTCATCATTAATTAGAAACGTTTTGTCGCGCTAGTAATGATTTGCCACTTACATATTTTATAGAGACTTGGTATGCAAGCAAAAGATCTGAAGCGGATGGCGATGCCATAGTGCCATACTGGCGTTTTAGAGTAAAGGACAAGGTCGATATACTCCCAGGTTGTCTACAGTTAAATTTCTGCCGAGACGTTTAATTTTATTTTTACTCGAACATAATAGTATATTACACAACAAGAATGAAATGAGGGTTATTACACGTTAGAATAATGTTTGAGATGCGAGACGAATGTGAGCACCTTAATAAATCTGAGAGTGTAATGGCCCATTACATGCAAGGTATATATATATATATATATATATACACAATATATTTGTGATAAACAAGTCAATCATTTATGTTATCCTGTATTTCGTTGATTGAAATATTTGGTAATTTAAAACAAGCAAAATTTACTTAGTCCAAGTAAACCAGTGTTTTAAATAAAACTTTTATTAAGTTGATTCTAAAAATTACAATAATTCAGTCAAAAACATAAAATAACATAAATAACGTAGGTATTCTTGTACGTTGCGTTGCGGGCATATAAATATGAGATAATAGACACTTACAGTGGGATTTACTAAGATCTAAAATGGTACCCTCAATAGGTCTAAATATTTACACCTGTGGGGGTAATAAATTTTAAAACCAATTTTAAAAAAACACGTAGCCATACAGAAAAGACACAAATTTATTCATTATTTTGTATGGTTATTGCAAAATACCACTGAAAAACTGTTTTTTTTTCTCAAAATATACGATATTTTAGGAGAAAATTAACTAAAACTATTTTTTTTTGACAGGTTTCAAAATGGTAAATGGTGAATACGCCAAAAATTTGGCATATAATGTGTGTGTTTTAGTTTATAAAGTTGATGATTTTTTAGACCACCTCTGGGGGGGGGGGGGGTTTTAAATTTAAAGGATTGTTTTGTGGCAATTGGTAATAAATTCGTTTATAAATTCCCGAAGTAACCGTTTTTACAAGGATTAATTTACCACATTTAATATCCCAAGTTGTCCAGAAAAATTGCATATTTTGAACCCGTTTTCAGCACGAAAAATATATTTATGAGTGCACTACGCGGCAAAACAAACATAAGTGAAGGTCACTATGCACGAAAAATATACCAAACAAAACAACTATATTCATTTATTTACAAACTAAAATTAAAACATTGAGGTTATGTAAAAACTCAGTCAAGAAAACTCAAGGCCCCACTCATTTCAAAGCTGTAGCTTTCATCAGTAGAGGTTGGTGCAAGCGAACGTACAAGAAGAGGTAAGAGATCCGAACTCGCTGTTTGTGATTTGAACGCAGCTAATATTTTGAAACTGACATTTCGACAATGACAGAAATGTAAACAAAACTTGCATTTAAGTTTTTAATATATTTCATAAATAAAAACACCTTGTAAATTACAACATTAATCTACTCCTTATTGTATTATTTCCCATCTAAATTGTTGTGTGACATGAAGTGATAATTCGAAAAATTTAATAACAAGGGTAAGTTTACTATTTAAACCCCGCGTGGGTTTAAATTTTAAAATTTTCTTTTCTTCTAAATTAAAACTTTCTTCTTAAATCCAACAAAAGGTTGTGTTAAGATTATTATTCAGTTAACAAATTTATTAAAATTCTTCTTTTAAATCAAACTATGTCCAAAAGTCAAGGAGGGTTGGTTTAAAATGCTTAAAACCAAGAATTTCGTTTAAACTTAGGACCGTTAAAGTAAATACTTCAACGCATCGGTATCGGTATACCTAACGCGTTTAACTCAAAGTCAAAAGACACTACATTTTTCACTTGTTTACCACAAGTTTCGAACGAGGCCTGCTTTTATGGTGGACCCGATGGGAGAACAGCTGACTTCACTCGTTGCGTGCGGAGGGACGTGCGTCCCGTTACGGACCTACTAACGTACGCAACGACTGCAATCAGCTATTCAGGCCTCACGTTCACTATAACAGCATGTCTTGTTGTAGTATCTTTTGGCTTTGTTTTGAACGCGTTAGGTATAGGGATACCGATGCGTTGAAATGTTTACTTTAACAGTAAGGTTTACTAAGATCTAAAATAGTACCCCCCACAGGACTAAATATTTAGACCTGTGGGGGGGTACTGAATTTTAAAACCAATTTTCAAAAACCACTTAACCATACAGAAAAGACACAAAGTTATTGATTATTTTATATTGTTATTGCAAAATACCACTGAAAAACTGCTTTTTTTTTCTCAAAATACACACAATTTTGTTTGACAGGTTTCAAAATGGCTAACGGTGAATACGCCAAAAATTTGGCACATAATAGCTTCATTATTTGTGTTTGACGTTATAAAGTTGGTGATTTTTTAGAACACCTCAACACCTCAGAGGGGTGGTTTAAATTTATAGCCCCCAGAAAGGATTGTTTTGTGATATTTGGTAATAAGTTCGTTTATAATTTAACTAAGTTTTCAGTACAAAAAATATATTTATGAGGGTACTACGAGGCAAAACAAACATAAGTGAAGATCACTGATTATGCACGAAAAATATACCGAACAAAAAAATCCAAAACAACTATATTAATTTATTTACAAACTGAAAGTAAAACATTGAGGTTGAGTCAAAAAAACTTTCCTTACTCAAAGCACATTCATTTTAAAGCTGTAGCTTTTATCAGTAGAGGTTGGTGCAGGCCAAGGTGCAAGCAAAAGATCCGAACTCGCCGTTTGTGATTGAACGCAGCGCTAATATTTTTAAACTGACATTTCGACAGTGACAGAACTGTAAAAAAAACCTTTCATTTAAGTTTTTTAATACATTTTATAAATAAAATCACCTTTTAAATAAATACCAAATTAATCTACTCTTTATTTTATTATTACTCATCTAAATCGTTGTGTGACATCAAGTATTAATTGGAAAAATTAATTAACAAGGGTAAGTTTTAATTGGAGTGACATATAGTTTCCTATTTAAACACCGCGTGGATTTAAATTTTTTATTTTCTTTTCTTCTAAATCGAAAATTTTCTCTTATATCCAATAAAGGATGGTGTTAAGATCATTATTTAATAAACAAATTTGTTAAAATTCTTCTTATAAATCAAACTATGTCCAAAACTCAAGGAGGGTTGGTTTAAAATGCTTAAAACCAAAAACCAAAAATTTTACTTATACTTGAGACCGTTCTAAAATAGACTAAATCTTTTTAGTAAAAAAAAGTGTCTAATATAACGGTCCTGCCGTTGCATTTTTCGGAAAAACAGATGTAGCGATAATAACTCTCCCAATCAAGTTAGCGTGGAAAAACGCAAAGCCAAAAAATCCTCTGCGCACGTGCAGACTGCCTTTTCTTTTTTTTTTTTTCAAGGGTATCAAGGGGAAATTTTGCATAAGAGGCCCGAACTACTTTCCTGCCAGAGTCATTTCTCCTCTACCAGGAGAGCCCGAATAGTGTCGGATTCCTACCAACTAAAACCCCCCAATTGTGGCTCCGACCAGCCTGATGGCTGGCCAGAGTCACTGCACTGCAGCCATTACTGGCTTATTGTGCACCCTTTGATCCTAGTTTAACTCCACTCCCCTGTACGAGTTTGTATAGGTCCTTAATGGAGTAGTTCCTAGTGTTGATTCTAGTTTAACCACACCATTAAATTTTCCCCTGTACGAGTTTGTACAGGTCCTTAATGGAGCAGTTCCTAGTCGTTACTGGGTCTAGTTCAACTTCCCCATAGGGCTATACCGGCCATATTCGGTCGCCAGAGCCTCGCCTGTTTTAGGCAGGGAGCACCACGAGAAGGTGAGGTTGGCATATGGACATGAGAGGCTAGATGCATTTGCATCATACCGATCGAAAACCTCTGGCCCCATGCCCAATGGGGTAAGCATGGTCTCCCACTGTTCCGAGCAAATATGAAGGTTACATTATATTCGCATCACTATCCTTAACTCCCCGAGCAGACTGCGTTAGGCATGCACAGTAGATTTGGAACCCTGATTTTAACATTATTTTCTTTGTTTTTCAAAGTTATTATTGTTACATATTTTGCGACTCTTGGGCCATTATATAGTATCTCATGGATTTATGGTTGCGTGAGTTGCGTTCGGTATTTTTCATTGGCTTGGAATAAATTATATTTTATAAATGCCCATCCGCGTCGTCAGGAATTCGTTCCCGAAGGGTCGACCAGCAATGAAGAATTTTCGGGCTTTATAATAAACGCCTCATGGCCACATGCACCAACGAGTTAAGTGGCCACTTAACTCGACAATCCATTCTCTTAAGTTACAAAGTCAATTAGTTTATACTAGCTGGTTCCTCGCGATTTCGTTCGCGTGTTTAAAATTGTAGCTCTTCCCTCCCTCTCCACTTTGCCCCATCCTCATTACTCCCCCATTTCCATGCCCTTCACCCACTTCTTTCCCACCCCACTTGGGCCCCTCAAATCCCAGTCGAATACCCGCTTTATCTGCGATTTTTTTTCCGGTTTATTGGCTTTAAATAGTTATAACTTTTGTTTTCGTGAATTGATTTTAATGAAATAATACTTACGCCCCGCCCAGGACAACGAAGCCAGTAGTGAAAGTGCCATCAAAATCTGTTTAGCAGTTTTTGCATGATATTGGAACAAACAAACAGGCAAAGAGACAAAAATTCTAAAAATTGTATCTTTGTTATCTTTATGATTTAGTTTGAAGCCAACACCAAAGTATAGATACCAAAATATGTTTTTAAAGGAAGTAAATGAATGAGTGAATGATGGATAATAATAAAGTTGCTCCATATCAAAAACTTAATTACTTTGGTAAACTATAAATTCTTTTAAATTGAGTCATTTGAGACTAATTTTAATTTACTTTAATAAGGCAGTTCTCCATAATGCAAGTTAGGTTTAAGTGATAACAAAAAAATTACGATGAATTGTGATATTTGCTTCCTTCTTCGAAGCCTAGTTAATGACATATAAGCTCGTTTGTATCACGGGCAGTGCACACTTTATTCATGCCATATTTAATTTTGTATTGAATACCATATTTTCATTACCATTGTGGTAATGTGCCTTGTAATATTTTTATTATTGAGTTTGTTTTATAAGAGACTCTTTTTTCTTAATTAAATGTAAGTTACGTCCTATTTACTTTAGAAATAGTTAAAGTTATGTACAAAAGGGGGAACACCCTGTATTTTCTTTTTGTAATGTATCTTGTATTTTATAATTATTTATTTCTTTTATTTTATATTTATTGTTTACTGTATATTTCTCCCGACGATGGCTATACTACAATTATAGTCTTTTGGATAAATAAAGATACTCTACTCTACTCTACTCTAGTTACATTTGCGCATACCCCCGTGTTACCATAGAATTATTAAGTATTAGTTGTAACGAAGTTACTAATTTTATTTATTTATTTTAGCTTTTCTTTTCTTTTTAGGTACTTCATGTCTCATAATTTCTGTAATTTCTATGACGTTTTATTATTTTCTATTCTTAGACTCTAGACATCGCTTTGACTCGCCACGTATCCCTTTCCTGCTATGCTGCACGGTCAGCGAGCTATACCCCACCGCTTTGCGCGCACAGCCTGCTCGACGGGAGTATGGTAGGTGGGGATACGCGAGGCTATTTAAAGCGATGTCGAGCGCGTTTCATGGCATTCATTCTGCCGACCGCCCGCCGTAAACTATTCCACCTGGGCATTCATTCTGCCGACCGCCCGCCGTAAACTATTCCACCTGGGCATTCATTCTGCCGACCGTCCGCTACCAACAACTCCTCCGAACGACCGCACCGAAAACCTGCCAGAACCCGATAGGTAAGCACCTGACCAGTATAGCGGGGTTTCCTATACATACCGTAAAATGTAGTTTTCCGTATGGTAAGTAGAGGTGAGATGGGTTACCGCTGGCTCGGAATACGGGTAACACATCTCTCTCTCTAGCACCAGGCGAAGCTATTAATGGGTTTGTCTTGCGCTGTCTGACCGGTTAGTGAGTGAGAGGGAGACAGTGCTATCGCTGGATCGGAATACCTTTAGGACTGTCTTTTCCTCTCTGCATCTCTCTCTAACACACGGTTTGACAGCGTATGGAGTAATTCATTGAGAAGCAGCGCCACCGGATCGTTTTATTTAAGCATGTGACGACAAAGGCACTGTAATTGGAGGTTAGGTGTATTATCGCTGGTTCGGAATACGGGTAATACATCTCTCTCTCTAACACATGGCTAAACTACCTAAGTGGGTCGATCCTGTGTTGTTTGACCGGTTAGTGAGTGAGAGGGAGACAGTGCTATCGCTGGATCGGAATACCTTTAGGACTGCCTTTTCCTCTTTGCATCTCTCTCTAACACACGGTGGAACAGCATATGGAGTGATTTATGGAGTAGTGGTGCTATAAAGGTATCTTTGTCTGACACACTAATTTCTTATTTCTCTAAACCTGCTATGAATTCTATATATGTAAATTCCGCTATGTTGGGGGTGCCGTATTAAGGAGTTTTCTACCGTTAACATTAAATATCAAATACCGGGGTTTACCGTAAACGTTATGAGACATGCAAGTTACCGATTATTTCTAATATTTTCCGTCCTTTTCTATTGTATACCGTTAAATGCTAAATAAAGAGAACTGTTGATTTAAAAGGAGTTATAATAAATCCGCCATGTTGGAAAATTGGTTGTTTTACTCGTGTTACTTAGGTTAAGAATCGAGACAGCTAGACCCCTGGTTTAACCGTCTCCACTGTTTAAAAGCTACCCGACGCTGTGGGCCCTCTACCACATAGATCCAGAGGGTGGCGCCCGAGATACTTGTTGGATTATCTCTCAGAGGAGTAGTTAATCCAACAGAAACCGATGCCTACCGCTTTAAAACGTAAACAACGTTACATAGTATACCTATATAATTCATCAAAACTGTCTTATTTTACCATCCATATTCCACTGCAGGTTTCTAGGTAGACTTAAATTTTGAAATACTGTCTTATTTTACCATCCATATTCCACTGCAAGTTTCTAGGTAGACTTAAATTTTGAAATACTGTCTTATTTTACCATCCATATTCCACTGCAGGTTTCTAGGTAGACTTAAATTTTGAAATACTGTCTTATTTTACCATCCATATTCCACTGCAGGTTTCTAGGTAGACTTAAATTTTGAAATACTTTTGTTAAAAATCAACATGTCTAAAAACCGGAAGGCCTTAAATTAATCACCCTCGCTCTTGCCCTTGTATTAAATTCGCTCATGAATTCATTTCCCCATTTTTATTATCCATGAAAGGTCGCAATGGCGTAGCAAGAAAAAACGTAATTTTAAAGGATGTTAAAAAATCTTCATTTTGTTAAATTACAAAAATTTTTAGCCTAAAAATTTTTATTATTTAAATATTAGCTGCATTTGTATTAATGTTAGATTTTTGAGATATTAATAATTTAATTACAAGCTTTTTAACGAGCTCGTTACCGAGCTATTTACCCCCAACTACGCCACAGCTAAAATGACATGATCTCTCCGAAATATCAATTCTGGGCTGGACTATCCCCTTCTATTGCATACCACTCACTGGTGCAGTTTCACCAATAGTCAAAATAAAATTCAAAAATCTTCAAACACAACCAATTCCCGTTAGCAACACTTCCGTTAAGCGCAATCCAAAATGTCGGAAACTATTCGCGGTTCGTCGAAACAACGTTGCCGACTTGTGTTCTTTTTTGTGAATAATAATTACTGAGACTAAAAATTAAGTTATTGTCCTAAGGGTAATTATCATATATAAAAATATATAATATAGTCAATATATTATAAACAGAGTGTTAAGAAGTTTATGAATTGTTTTGTTCCTAGAAAGCTTGACGGTGAATTGGCAACCTTACATTTTAGGGGGAAATGGGTTGATCGAGGTAGTATTGTTTTCGGTTTTAACAGAATTAGAGGAAATTATGGTGTAGGTAACGGATCAGCTGATTTGCTTTCGGAATTTACCATTTATTACTTACATTTATTACTAGACTTGATTATAGCTTTTTAAGGTTGTTTTTTGTTTTTCTTTTGGTGGTAAGTGTAGTTGGGTTTAAAGAATGAAAGGAAAATACCAAGTACTACCCTGCCAAAAAAACCACTTCAAAACTCTTAAAAACTCATCAAGTCTTGATGAGATTTTAAGAGATTTTATTGGTTTGAAGAGAATTGACCTGGCAAAAATTTATGCCACATGAAAACTAGCAAATTCTCATGATGTTTCTGACTATTGAAAACTCACAAGATTTCAAAAGATCCTAAAGACAATAAAATTTCATGTTTAGATGTTTTACAAAATTTCATTATGTTACACCACACATGAGGTTTAGCAAGCAGGATTTCTATAAGATTTTACAATTTTAAAAGGGTTGTGAAGATTTGGCAAGATTATAAATGTATTAAAGTGTAGAATATAGACATGCAAGCACAACCAGATTTGAAAAGTAAGATGAGAATTTAAAAGATTTTATGAGTACCTATAAAAATAAATTAAAAGAATATATTATAAAGATTTATAATTAACAAAATTTTACTATGGCAAGAGATTTTTCGAGATTTCGTAAGTTTATAGCAGACACAGATTTTATGAAGTTTAACATGTAAGATTTGTATGAGATTTTACTAGATTTCACAAGTCAAATAAGGTAAAGGGTTGTGAAGATTTGACGAAATTATCTAAGTATTAAAGTCTAGAAAATAGACAAGCGCTACCAGATTTGACAAGCAAAATGAGAATTTAAAAGATTTTATGATTATCTATAAACATAAATTAAAAAGAATATATAATAATGATTTAATGTAAACTTGTCAAAATCGGAGAAATCTTATCAACTGAAATCTATCAAACTGCTTAAAACATGTGAATTTTCTCATGTTATCTTATAAAATCTGATGGAGGCTGGGTCTTTTAAAAACTGCAGAAAACATGAGTAATCTCATGAAATCTTGTGAAATCTTATTAGCTTTATTTTATATTTCTGTTAAAAACTGCTCAAAACTTCTGAAAACATTTAAACTTGTCAAAACCATTGAAACTTTATCAACTTGTTTCTCTTAGAATCTGCTTAAAACTGCTAAAAATATGTGGATTTTCTCATGTACTTGTGAAATCTGATGGAGAATGGAAACATATGTATTCTCATAAAACATTGTAAAATCTTATTAACTATTTAAATTTTTGTTAAAAATCTGCTCAAAACTTAACAAAACCAGTGGAAGCAGAGCCTTTAAAATACTGGTAAACTCTTATTAACTCTTGTCATGTCATAAATTCTTTTAAAAACTTTTCAAAACTCATGATGTTTGACGAGTTTTGAATCTTTTTCCAACATTTAAAGTTCATGAGATTTCACCCGAAAGTGGTGTTTCATAAACCGCATGAAATAACGACCAGAACTTGTGAACTGTCACCAGTTTTTGACGCGGTATTTTTGGCAGGGTAGTAAACTATAAAGAATTAGGAAAGTTGATCGAGGTTAATGACCTCGAAACAGAAAATCCTCTACTTAATAATGGTATATTTATATAATATAAGCCCAAAAATTGACCGTTTTAGTAGTCTTATGGTCAAAAACATAACCCTAGATTCCTTTACTCTTTAACCGATGCATTTATGATCTTGAATAATGAGATGAATCTGACGTCACACTTACTGTTTGAAGTTGGTAGACAATGTTGAACTTGAGAGTAAACTAGAGCTTAGAACTTTCGTTCTCTTTATTTTTAGTTCTTCACAACGTTTCGAATGCTTATGTATCTTCAATCGTCATCAGGTGAATACTAACAAAAAACTAAGACTACCTAATCTTTTTCTTTTTTCTTTTATACTGGGACTTTCCATCCATTACAGGATCAATGACCAGTGTTAGCTAAGTGTTTTGCAAAGTTAAAGACAAACACAAAATATCCATGCCCCTAGCCGGGATTCGAACCCGGGACCTTTCGTGCGGCAGGCAGATACGCTGCCCCCTGCGTTACCTAATCTTATATACTAGCATGTGTTCAGTGAACTACAAAAACTACTGGTTGGCTCCGCCCTTTCACAGTTGAAATCTATTATCTCTGAAAAGTATGGGTTTCCAAACATCCAACAACATATATTATATGAGAAAATACATTCTGGTTCGTCAGGTTAAGAGCTGTTTCTTTAAATTTTCGCTTGAATAGGTTTTCCTCCTGGGCGACGATTCTTGCTTCTTCCAATTCCTCTTCTCGAGTTTTGTGTTTGTGTTCGATAAGTCGAACTTCCATTGATCGGCTGGTTTCTCCGATATAGATATCCCCACACTCGCATGGTACCTGGTAGATACAGTTCTTGGTGTCGTGGCATTGTGGTTTAGTTTTTTTTCAATTGACTTCATATTAACAAAAGATCAAAGGATCTTGGTTGGATGAATTTTTGTTTTTAGATTCTTTTCGGTTGAAGTAACTGATTCGGAGGTTTTTTAACTTCTTTTTGACTTCTTATTATTGTGGTCGTTTTGAAAAGTACGAAGATGGTATTCTTTGACGTAAGGAGTTACAAGTGTTGCCGTTCTTTCAGTATTTACGTCTGTAGGCTGTGGTGTTGGTCCTTCGCAGATCGGATCGAATTTTTGACTTTTCTTTTTTATTTAACGCTTCTTCTGTTGCAAATGTAGGTGGCTCAATCTATGAGAGACCTTGCAATTCCCAGTTTGGTTAATGTAGGCTGGTATGATTTGAAATCAGGACATTGTACAAACATATACGAAAGTGATTATGGTTGATAAATATTAAAATATGGAATACTGTTTATTATAAAGTTTTTTGACCATAAAACATAAGTATTTACCTGATGACAATTGCAGATACATAAGCATTCGAAACTTTGTGAAAAAGTAAAAATAAAGACAATGGAATTTCGAAACTGTTATAGTTTACCGTCAAGTCACAGTTAC
Organism: Oxystoma pomonae; assembly: GCA_963921995.1. Taxonomy (NCBI): domain Eukaryota; kingdom Metazoa; phylum Arthropoda; class Insecta; order Coleoptera; family Brentidae; genus Oxystoma; species Oxystoma pomonae. The sequence goes on along the minus strand of OY998169.1, from coordinate 77,831,072 downwards.
TGTCAAAGGTGTCAGCTGAAAGAACAGCTGCAGTATTTATCGAAGATAAATCATTCCAGGTTGAAAATCGCCTTAATTACTTCTTAGGCATGATTTTTCGAACTACGCTACGCCACTGAAGACATTTAAATGCTGCGATATTATTTTAATAATTTAGAAATTTGCTTCTTTTTGAGCTTAATTGAGGATGGCTTAACCTGTTTAAAACTTGTGCCGCTTCTTAAAGCTTATTCTCCTAGTAAACAAGATAAGATGAAATTTTCATAAGGACCGTCTTAAATTATTAATGCCACCCTAAAACTGATATTTCGAACTTTCGCTCATCCGGGCTCCCTGCTCGCGAGAAGCAAAGTTTGTTTCCTTTTCTTGAACGAGCGGTGAAAAAAAATTAACGATCTGCTTATACCTACTGCTAACTAACTTTTAAAACTTTGACATCGAATAATTTTTAACTCATAAATATTAATACCGAATCGTTTTCCGAAAAGTTTTAATGTATAAGAGCGATGAAAAGTTTATCACGAAGTCACGGATTAAAATATCGGGAATAACAAAAAAGTTTCAAGAAAATATCTGTTGCTTTGGCACTCATGTCCCCGATTCTCAATTTAATGAAAAACTCGATAGAAAAGGTAAACTTCCGGTCACATAAAATGCGTACGCCGATTTTATATAGTGTATAAGTGTGCAACTCAATAATCTTTTAAGTATTTCAAATTGACAAACAATTTCACCGGCAGGTTTTGTTGTTGTCATACGCTTATATTTAAAAATGTCTCAGCTAAACAAACTCGAAAAAGCCAAAATTTTAGCAAAATTAGACGGTGGTTGATAGGCTCGAAGAGTAGTGGCCCATTATGGTCAAAACAAAGCTACAATTGTAAAAATAAGAAGAAAGTATCAAGAAGAAGGAACTGTTCCACGAAGGCGAGGCACTGGCTTGACCCAAGTCAGTACGCCCCAACAGGATCAGCAACTCATCGACTTTCTTTAAGACCACCCATTTGCGATGGCCTCAGAGGCGAAAATTGAGGCAAGGGATCCATAAGAATGACGCGCAGACGGATAAGTCGTTCTAGACTTAGATGTCGCGTTGCTGCCAAGAAAATCTTACTTAGTGCAGAAAAGGAGCAAGCCAGGTTAATTTTTGCACTAAGCTATTCACTACAAGAAGAAGAATTTAGGCGGTCTTCACAGATAAAAAAATCTTTCAGTCACACAAAGTTTATCACGAAGTCACGGATTAAAATATCGGGAATAACAAAAAAGTTTCAAGAAAATATCTGTAGAATCCGTAGGAGATTCACGCCTGAGGTTTATGTTGATATGATCAGAAATGTTATGCTTCCAGAAGCAACCATTCTTAATGCAGAAGGTTTTGTGTATCAACAGAATAACTGTCCTATCTATACAACACGCATTTCTACACAGTAGTTCCAGTAAAATAACATCGGGTTTTTGCCATGGCCGGCAAAAGCTCCTGACACCAATCCCATGGAAAATGTATGGGGCCTTATAGTAAAAAAGTTAACACGAATGGATGTTGTTCCCAGAAATTCCAACCACTTAATGGGGTTCATAGTCAGAGGTACGACGAAGGCATTGTTTCAAATCCAAATTTATTGCAAAATTTAGCAGATTTCATGCCAAACAATGACACGCTGCTACCACGGATCATCTAGATACTCTGTGCTGCTACGAAAGAAACGTTTTTTGTTTTTTTTTTAGTTTACGTAGTGTTTTTTGAATAATTTCTTTTTGATTTTGAACATTTTTGGTTGTCTGCAAAGACTACTCAAATTTAACGATCCTGCAGAGGTGTGCTGGCTATGATTAAGTTATTGCTTTCTTTCGCCAAACAGTTCCTTCTTTTTGATAATTTTTTCTTATTCGCACAATTGTATTCTTGTTTCATCCATAGTGAGCTTTAAGAATAAGTTTTTATAATAAAATGTTGAATAATTAAAAAAATTGTTTTATTCATTAGTATGTATGAATGTATGCATATTATAGTAAAGTGTGGGCAGTCTCCTTATTTTTGTGTTTACAATGACAAAATATCTAACCTGTGATACGAAAACGTCAAAGTCAGTTACAATAAGCAATGCAATTAGCAAAACTTAAATTTAACAGACCTGCAGCTAACTTTTACTGTAGGCATTTTATGTGGCCGGAAGTGTACGTTGGCTTCTATCCGTCAGCTCACTTCTCACTTCTCGGTTCGCACTTCTGGTATAGTGGGTACATACCTGGCCTATCAACCAGGAGACCCGGGTTCAATCCCCGGGGCAGCCTACTTGGGCTTTTTTTTTATAAAATTACATAGTTTTGTGAGATTAAGGAAAACGGTGTATGGAGCGGAGTAGGTCGTGTGAGGTAGAAGGCAGGCTAACATGATTCTATAACGTCTCTCGTAGATGGTGGAGCACGATAAAGATCTCCAGCCTCGACAAAAAGGCTTAGGCTAGATTAAATCCTACGAAAAAAAAATCCTAAAGAAAACTACCTTCCTAGGGGATGCTCATCAGATATCTCAATTGAGATAACCATGGATGCTGGAGCTTGAAAAAAGCCCAAAGTCCTGTGTAAACAGTAAAAAAAATCAGGTCAGTCAAGCCACCCCCCCCCCCATCCCCGAAAGATTTTCGAGTTTTTATATGCTTATAATTTAAACCGCTTTTAAAAATTTTGAACCATACCCGTTCCTGGTTCTTTTTTATATTCAAAATGGGGAGTGCAGCCGGATGTCAAGCTACACCCCCCTCATTTAAAGCGTAGAAAAAAATTAAAAGCGACTATCCCAAAATTATAGTGTAGGGGCATATATCGATAATTTCTATCCCGTGAGATTTTGAATGAAAAAGTTTTGTGACTATGTGGCATTGATAGCTCTTTAGTGACACAATCAAATGTTACTGGGTGTTTTGTTTGCATCAGTGTAGAAGGGGTTGATATGACGTTATCTTTCAAGATGGCGGCCAAAAATCATAAAAAATACAACTTTCGCAACCGGGGCATGATTATACCCGATGCCATATAATTTAAGGACGAGGATTCCAAAAAATTAACTTTCAAGGTCATACGACCTTAAATGACCTTGAAAATCTCAAAAAACAAGATTTTTTCCATTTTCTCTTCAAAAAATCTTAATATAATATAATTCGACGTTTTGTCACACTAACTTCAAATGTACCTTAAACTATTAGGCATATATACGAAATTCGATACTTCAAGTTTGATGCAGTTTGAAGCTTTATGACCTTGAAAAATACCCCAGTAAAATTAATATATTGCAAAAATATTATACTAAAGGACGCTATTATTCAACTATTAAAGCGAAGAGGACCAAATTTGGTAGGAAAGATAAGAAGGTCGAGTCCAGCAGCATTGTTAAAAAAAAAATTGTGCAGCTATGATGCGTTCCAATATAGCAGCTAACATATCAAAATGACAACGTACAACCACAAAAAAAACAAAAATGGCAAGGTGTCCATCAATTATCGTTGACTTATCGCCGCTTACTATGAAGAAAAAGACTAGTTGATGTGTGACCTTGATTGACCGTAAAAATACCATGTACCATTAAAAAATCAGGTTTTTGTGTTTTTCCAATTAACCACTATGCAAAAACTTTAAGTGCCGGAGATGAAATTAACATCTTAGCCATAAATAAACACATCATTTTAACCATCTCCATCATTTTTTTTTTGATCTGGAAAGGTGTGCGTCCAAGGTGTTTATGTTATAGCCCGGTAAAAATGACCTATATATCGTCTTTATTCAGTTGCGGAACTGTGAATTTTATGTTCTACTCACTTGTCTAGCCAACAAATTCATTACCTATAAGAGAGTTAGCAGAAGTTAGATATTCATTACCATATACTAGACCAGGTGTCATTTTTACCACGGTATAGCCAGATCAAAAAAAATAGTAGGGAGGTTCAAAATGAAGTTTTAAGTTATGGCTAAGATGTTAACTTCATTTCAGGCATTTAAAATTTTTGCGTAGTGGTAAATTGTAAAAAATACAAGAAAAAGCTGGTTTTTCACTTTTACATGGTATTTTCAAGGTGAGTCAAGGTCAAGCGGCGATAAGTCAACGAGAATTGATGGCCACCTTGTCATTTTTGCTTTTTTACAAAATTGGATAAAATAAAATGTGGATATAGGGCGCCATTTTGATATGTCAGCTGCAATATTGTTGGACTTGACCATCTTATCTTTCTTACCAAATTTGGTTCTTTTTCCTTTAATAGTTGATCAATAGCGCCCTTTGGTATGGTATTTATACAATATGTTAATTTTACTGGGGTATTTTTCACGGTCATGAAGCTTCAAACTGCATCAAACTCCAAGGATCGAATTTACGCCTAATAGTTTGGGGCACATTTTAAGTGAGTCTAATAAAACGTAGAATTATTAAGATTTTTGCAATTTTCAAGGTCATCCAATCTAATCCATAAATTTTTTGGAATTATTGTTGCCGAGTTAAATGGAATCGAGTTTAATAATGCCCGGGTTGCAAAAGTTGTATTTTTTATGATTTTTGGCCGCCATCTCAACTTCTATACGGATGCGAACAAAACACCCAGTAACACTTGATTGTGTGACTAAAGATCCCACATAGTCACAAAACTTCTTCATTCAAAATCCCACGGCCTTACACATGCCCCTTCACTATTAAGAACTAATTTCGATCTCTAAATATCCCCAAAAAGAATTTCGAAAAATCCACTATTGATTTGGATGCGCAATAAAGATTTCTCTGCTCATATAGTCTGCATCAGCTAAGAAGCACCATTGGAAAAATCAGGTGCTTTTGCACATGCACATATTAGGTACCAAAAGTCCAACCAAGATGGAAATAGTTTTTCTTACGTGATTTCTAGTCGTTTCTAGTATATTTCTATGCCTTCCAAACTGACTGGATTTCAATTGGTTAAACCCCCCCATTTTGAATAAATATAAAATATCACAGAAATTAGGGTGGTTCAAATTTTTTTAAAGTTCTACAAAATTAGTTCAAAATTATAAGCATATCAAAGTTCGAAATTTCGTTGAGGTGCTGTGGCTTGACGTCAATCTGCCCCCACCACCATATTTTAAAAAAAACAGGGTTACTAGTGGACCTAGGGCTGTATCCTCCATTTTGAGATTGGTTCAAAATTTTTAAAATTAGTTCGAAATTATAAGTATATCAAAACTCTAATATCATTCGGGGGCATGACTGACCTAGAAAATCGCGTTTCTGACGTGGCAAGCGGGAAATGTCTCAGGTGTTATGAGCCTCTACCCGCTAGCGCAGTCCACAGTTCCCACTTCCAATTTCTGACGTCACAATCGCGCTTGTGATCTCACAACTATGATATTTCTTATTGCCAGATATTATATTTCACATGGTAGGTGGGTTGCATAGAAATAGAAGAAGTTTAGAAGAAAAATTGGTCGAATTGCCCATTTTGCAATTAGCCACATGAGTTTTCCACGGTTGGCCACTCAATTTTCATTTCATTCAAATATCTTTGAGTGAATCAAAATTGCCATTTTTTTACTGTGTATTTTGTTTATCTAGGTGAGGCAACCATCTGGCTTTTTTCGGACTGATCCAAAAGCACAGGAAATACGAAATAGAGGAGGTTAAAATACAGATAAACAAACATCAATTTTAGGGGTTCAGGTTAGCTGTACAAGGGCCAGAAGATGGTATTTTCCTGATATAATGGATTTTCTTTTAGCATTTTATTTTTTTTCAAAGTAATATAAGAAACTTCATCTAGAGTATAAAAAATGGTATAGATTATAACAAACCCAACCCTTATTCATGAATGAGGTCCGGCACACCAGGTGATTTTTGGTCTGCTGGTACTACTACATCATATATGTGAAAATTCTGGTGGTTACCCTACCCCCTCTAAATTTGCCCACCTTTGGATTGGTGTGCCGACTCCTTATCCACAATTTTGCGGTACAGGATTGTCCATTTCGTATTCAGGACGAGAAAATGCACATCTTATCAAAAAAAAATACTATTACTTTAGTAGTGAAAAAACCAAAAAAGTAGTGTCATCAGCATCTGTTGTGGCGTATGCGCGACACACTTTTATACTCTAAGGGCTGGTTTCTCAATAGAGGGTTATCAGAGAGTTAAATTAACTCGGGTTATTAATCTCGGTTTTTTACTATTTAGGACCAATATTTTTTTAGTTTAACTCTGAGGTACGATAACTTACCCTCGCCTTGAAGCCGGGGTAACTCTGGAGATAACTTTAACCCACATTTTAATGATTTTTACAAGGTTATGTTGCTCAAGTTAACCCTAACTCACTATTGAGAAACCGGCCCTAAGCCCGTTTTATCAATAGCGGGTCGCTCCCTTGCTAAAATGATCCTCGAGCTAAATTAGTTTTCAAAACAAAAAAAATAGGATTTCAGGCAAATATTAACATTTTCTGTTTTTTATTTACAGTATTTTGGGACATACTTACTTAATCCGCCAGAATTATCTTAAATCGTGAAGTCATCGGCTATTGATAAAAAGAAGGCAACAATAAAATCTGCAAAGAAAATTAGATGAAAGTGTCCAGTCTGATAATTCCTTTAAAGCTCTCTAGCCCGAAAACGGTCATTCTGGCTAAGATATGGGGTGCACGTTCAACTGACCAAGTAGATTTTACGTGTGAGTGCAACATGTTGCGAAAGGCCGCGAAATTAACCGTGTAATGTGCGATAAATTCTACTAATAGGGGTCGACCTGCAGGCGGAAAAATTATGCTGGATAAGCCTCGAAATTTTATTTAGCCGAAAACGTAAAGCGCAACACATAGAGCAAGCCAAAGACATTCAACTAAAGTAGACTCATCAAGTCATTCCTAAATCGCTTTAAAACGCGATCAGATTAGAAAACCATTGTCCTCTCCACTGACAACGCTGCATCAGGCAGTATCAAGCATGTTCCACCTACTATAGCAGCAACTCCGACGACAAATAATGAATGAGGCAGCGTAGTACACATTTATATAGGTGACCGCTACAAGTGCGAGGTTGTCATATTGTGAAGGTTGGATTTCTAGTATATATCTGGTCCACCTAAAGACGATCAGAGATTGTACTGATCGAAACGTCGTGTATAAATAAAATATAGACAATTTAAGTCGGAAACACAGAGTTAATTTCAATGTAATTTTTTGAAAAAATAAAACACTTTTTTTATTATTTTCATAATAAAGTTTATTTAAATTTATATTTAATCAAAATCGTCACTTTGTTTAAAAAAGCACTTGAGGCTCTCTCCGGCACACACTGTTTAAGTTTCTGCAATTTTTATTCACAAATCTTAACAAGGCAAACAAAAATTTAAAAAAAAACTAAAATGACAATACCATTTTGTCAATAAATATATATTTATGCTACCCAGATGACGTTTCAATATGGCGGCCAGCCAAATGGTGGGCTCACCTGTGAGTATAGGCGCCTTGATTACAAATAAGGTGTTTGTTCATGTTTTAAAAAGGTGGCGAGTTTTTGATCTCATCGATTGAGCAATCGCTGCATCAAACAAGTTCTTAAAACGTTCCGATGCCATAAAACGCGTTCTTTTGTATTACCGATGCAAACGACTTTATGCCAACAATTTCAATCGGCTCCGAGGGCTGATGGCTATTGATGGATGGATTAATCATCAGTGATGGCTGTTAGAAACAGATGTTCAATCAAATGTACATCGGTGCCAACGTTTAGATTAATTTTAGATGATTTTAAAAACTTGCCCAAGCAAACCAGAGAATTTACATATATGCAGGTAAGTGATAAAAAAAAATATAAAAAAAACTTTTAAAGAACAAGCTTTTATCAAATGCACTTAAAAGTAGAAAATAATTAAATAAATAATAAATAAATCTCTCTCACTCTAAAAGCGATGGGCTCCAATTAAAAATTTTAACTTTAGGTATCGTATATCAGTCACATCGACGATTCACCTAAAAAACAGTTGTATTACTCTATAACCCAAGGGAGTTTTCAAAAGCTTGGCAAGCACGGCAATCTCGCCCGTTCTCACCTTCTTTAGATGAAAGCGTTATGTTTATCATTCGAATAGAAGAAGAACTTAGTTCTTCTTTTGTAGTTCTCTCTTTGTCACCGTAAAGTTAAAATTTTACAAAAAAGATTTAGCGAGGGTGAATTAATAACAAAAAACAAAAAATAGCGAGCTTTGCACTTGTGGTGCTCATCACTAGCACCATACTGATAAGCACCACAAGTGCGAAATTCGAGTCTACGGTAACATTTAACTTTTTTGAGGGAAAGCTCGCTATTCTTTATTTTTTGTTATTTATTCACTCGCTATTTTTTTTTTTTCATTTATCAACTGCAGAGCTTAAGATACAGATATCTATAGATAATTATATCTGTCTTCGTAGAGACGCTTAATTTTCCTTCAAATTGAAGGTGCACTATCGGCATCATAAAAGTGGTACACAATACTACTTGTTGTAATACCTTGGTCTATTTTTACAAACAAAGTCACCCATTATTGTATTTTTCTTAAACTGTCAAAGTATGTCATTCTGACAAATAATTAAAAAAATGCCTCAACAAATTTCTTTATTTCATAAAGCCCAACTTCTGGCAAAACTAAGAACTAGGATGGTCAATTAGGGACATGGCTAGACATTATGAACGCAGTAAAATTACGATTATAAAAATTAAAAAATAATGGGAAGAAAATCAGACAATATAGAGAAAACAAGGGACTAGTTTAGATTAGAAGATTATGACCTTATCGCTTTTATGGAAGAAACCCCTTTTGCATCTGTTGCCCAGGCAAAGAGATCAACCCAATTTCCAGGATGTGTAAGAGTGGCACGAAATCGTGTAAGGAAAGGCTCTAATTTAAGATGTCGTGTAGCTCCTAAAAAAAATTAAAAAAAAACATCCAGGATACTTTTTACCCATAATTACTCTCTAAAGGTGAAAGATAATACTTTCCGATCAAAAAGTTTTCCAGTCCTGTAGTGACAGAAAACAAATTGTGGTGTATCATCCACCAAGGACGCGCTATGAAGAAGGAATATCTTCGATAAATATGGAAGGCTCACATCACAGGTTTGCGTGGACATTTTAGAGAACACCATGCTTCCAACCATCACAGAACTTTACCAAGACCAGTTTATTTTTCAACAAGACAACTGCGCTACTCATATGGCCAGAATTTGCCAAACTTGATTTCGGAAGCAACATATCGAAGTACTGCCTTAGCCTGCGAAAACCCCAGACTCCAATCCTATGGAAAATATCTGGGGTTTAATTTCAAAAAAGCTGGAAAGCTTTAATGTTGTGATGGAAAATCAATATCACTTGGTCCAGTGAGAACGGTGTTGGTCCAGTTAATAGTCAATGCTTATGAAGAAGTGATTGGTGAAAATGAAAACCTTTTTGAAATTTTGGCCGATTCTCTACCAAGAAGGTTAAATGGTATAATTGAGGTGAAGGACGCAATGACCAGATATTAAAGTTTATATGTTTCTATTCTTTTATAATTTTCGTTACAGTTGTGTTTTTTAATTTTTGTTACAGTTGTTTTAGGCGTTAGCGAATTATTGTAATATAAAAACTATTTTTGAAAGCAATCTTTGATGTCAATATTTTGACATTTTAGTACAAGTCTGCACAAAATATAATCCGGTAGTTAACCATAAAATTTAAAAAATACATATGTTTATCATGTACCACTTTTATGATGCCGATAGTGTACATCTGACAATTTTGCAATTTGACAGATGGTTGTGTTTTTTTCATCATTTTATCTCCTAAATCTTAGCACCGTTCTGATGAGCACCACAAGTGCGAAACCCGGGTCTACCAATTTTGATTTAAATCGAACAAACTTAATCTTCTCCCCCCTTCACTTCCCGCGATACACGGTACCCAATGAGCATTTTTGTCTATATAGAAGTTACAGCAAATAATATAAAACCTTCATAAAATAACCAAAAGTTATATTATTTAGTGTTGGTTATAATTTTATAATTCTAATATATCTCTTAAATCAGTAAAAAAGACTTGAAAAACAACTGACCAACACCAGCTTATAAAAATTTATGGTACATAGTAATGGATAGAAAAACAACATATAGTTTTTATAAATCTTCCTTATGAACCCTCAAGTCTAGATATTATTATAAAAAGGTTTTAAAACTGTTCTAACAATACTACATAACAAATTAAAGGTTTTTATCGATTTAGAAATATAAATTTTCCATCTTTCTTCCGTTTGCTTGTTATGTATTATTCTTTTTCTTTTTAAAATAAAAAAATTATAAAATGGTGTTTACCAATCTTCTAAAATAAATTAAAATGGAAGTGAGATAAGTTGAAGCAGAAATATGAATATTTATATACTAAGGTTAAATAAAAGCTGTTTTCCCAGTCATCCTAATATGATAATCAGCTGCGGTCCCGTGTGTATTGTATAGTTTTCGAATACACTCACAAAATTTTCATGGGCTCCAAAAATACTTGAGAAAACGGGAAAAAAATATTCATTTAAATAATACTTTTTTTTCGCATATGTTTTTTTGATTTCTGGGAGAAATATTGAATTTTGTATTTTGTTCTTAACCCTAAATAAGCAATATTTCGATTAAAGCACATGTTAAAACCCCATAAATAACGTTTTTATTTTGGTCAAAAACCTATTGTTGGAATCGAAAATTTACGACAATTCTATAAAAAAAACAATACAATTATACCACTGTTTACCTCTTTCAACACTATTTTATCAACGTTTTAAAACATGATGCTAGTTGGAACAAAAGGCTGCAGATGGCGCAGTGCTGAACACTGAAGGTCCGTTTCTGCGAGCTTATCATAGGTACTATTGTTCTCTTTTCCTAAACGTATTCATCTGAGAGAGGTCCAGCATACTACACATACCAGGAAAAACACCCGCCTGCACACCCTTCAACCCCGCATAACTGTCAGAGGTAACTATCTCAAGAAGATAGTTATATTGCGGGGTCGAAGGGTGTATAGGCAGGTATTTCCCTAGTATGCTGGATCTCTCTCAGACGAATGCATTTATAAAAAGAGGATAATAGTGACTATGTCAAACTCGCAATGACGGACCTTGAGGCTGCGTTCCGTCACGTCGTAAGGTGATGTGTTCATTACCGCCGACCAGCCGTGCGCACTGTATGCACTCGAAGTTTCACGGTGCATTTTTGCGAACTTAACACGGTTACTATATTGTTCTCTTTTTCTAAAACCCGGTTCCCATTTATGGGTTTCTTATGCGTGGGCTCCCCGAATCCAAACACGGATCACGCAGTCTAAGCAAGATTTGCCTATACAAGTTCATATCGGTCCACGTGATGAGTTTTTTGAGTCAGGGTAGCCGCGCATGGGAAACACTGGTCGGAATTGGGTGTAGAATGCATTCGATCCCGATATCTGTCATCGAAAACTATCTCATGAAGATTTGGATCTCTTATGTCTCTCCTCAGATTGATGTAATTAAAATCATATGATGGTATGATATCTCGCAAAAATGCGCCTTTTGATGTCGCAAAAACGCACCTTTTAAAGTCGCAAGAACGAACCTTTTGATGTCACGAAACTAACCTAAAAAATCTTGTTTGTTTTGCTATAAATTAAAATTGTTTTTTTGTTGTAAAAACAGTGGTATTATAACCACTATACAAAGAAATTTATAAAAACATTATAGAAAGAATAGGCAAAAAAGGTTTATGAATGAATTTATAAGAATATTACAGGCACCAATTTATATAAAAGTGTCTTTGTTGTTGGTTAATTAAGTTTTTATAAGTGAGTTGATAGCAACATTTTAAAAACCAATCTATATATCTTTAATTGATAGTTACTTACGGTTTTATAGATGGGTTAACAGAAAGATTTCAAAAACCAATTTATATAACTTTTGTCACTGATGACTCATATTTTTATAAATATGTTGTTGAAGTATTGTTAACACCAATTTATATAAAAATTTTTACCGATGGAAATATTGTTAACGCCAGTTTTATCTTACCTTAGGGTACCATCAATTTAGAACCTTTAATAAAACAAATATAGAAACTCAATTCCTGTAGGAAACCTCTAAATACCCTAGGGCATTAACGGAACCCTCTTTATAATAATTATATACATTTTTGTCACCAGAGCTTTCTGAAAATGCTCATTGGGTGGTGTGTACCTAATAATACCATATTTTGATTGAAAGCAAACTAAATCTTTTTCCCCCTCCACTTCCCTCGTTAGAGAGAGGTAGATACCAGAGAATACCAAATTGCTGTATTTTCACGGAAACTTTAAATGCATGCCAAATTTGAAGGCAATCCGATAGGTATAAGTTTAAATTTAAAATTAAAGTTAAAATTAGTTAGCAAAAGATGACCAAATATCGTCCATTTTGAATCCGCTATATTGAATTTTTAAAATCATCATCAAACACCAAATTTCAGCGAAATCGGGCGTACTTCAACTGTACCTCCGTCCACCCCTTCGAGTACAGGGGAGCTGTCAATTTCGTCATATTATATTCTTGTATTATCACCGCAACTATATAAGCATGCTAAATTTGAAGCCGATCGGATGTCGGGAAGTTGGTCAAAATTAAATTGCGAAATTCCACGCTAACAAACATAGTTCGTTATTACATACATTGCAAGTTATAAAAATAAAATATTTGTAAAAACATTTCGTGTAGAGATACAACTTTCAGCGCAATCTGGCATTGTTGCCAAATTGTTTACCTTATGTCTAAACGCAACTGTAGTACATAATTTCTCTATTTTAGTTATTCCTTTATGGAGCAAGCAGTTCGTAGTATAAAATATGATGAAAAGTGACTAGCTGGCTACGTGCTGAATTATATTTTCTTGACAATTCGAAACAAAATTTATCTACAAACAAAATTTTTGAGTTTGAGGGCAAAAAATCCAAAAACACTAAAAAAAATTTTTTTACTAAAACTACATTTTTAGAAAAATCGCTGTGTCAAAAACCGCGAGATCTAATGTGATGAAAACTGTACAGTTCGCTTTGTTGATGTCTTTTACATAAGAATCAGTCAAAAGTTTGAGCCGGCTTGTAGATGGCGTTGACGCAGTTCACTTAATGTTTGTCAAAACGTGCCCGATTCCAAAGAAAAAACAATAAAATAAATAAATATTGAAATATTTTTAAAAAGACATATGCCACGAAATTGTAAGTAATTTCGTTTTAGAGATAAGAAGAAAATACGCAAAATACGTGAGTCATTACAACGGAAAAATGGTGCCAAAACGGCAAAATTTTATAAAAATTAAACGAAAACTGCAATAATTTTTCAAAAATAAAAGTAAAGTTAACAAAATCAGTGGCGTACAAAAAAATACGACATAAGTCACTACATGATCAGTGCCGTACGTGAGTCATTATAACGAAAAAATAGTGCCATTTTAAATTTAAAAATATGATCATATCATTTTTTCAGTTAATAGCATTGTGATTTTTAAAAAATTAACAAAAGTAAATTACCTTTAAATCTTACCCCAAGCCGGATTCAAAAATAGTTTCTCCCTTATTTTCCCGATTCATACAAAAGGTAGGTTCTTTAAAAGCATAAATCAGTACCTTAACAGTTTTCAAAGTGCTGGAGAATAAATGTTTGTCTCCCAACTAAGTCAGAACGGCTGAACCGATTTGGATGAAATTTTGTAACAACATATATTGTAACCTGGCTTTTTCGAGTAAGAAAGAATCAATCATCATTATTAATTTGCAAGAGGCGAAAATCACCCGTTTATGTTTTAAATATCGATCGCAGCGAGGTATTTAAAAACGCGAGTAAAAAAAGCACAGTTTAGCCGGGAGTTGTTAACACTATTTCTTTTAATACCTTTATCAAAAAATCCAAGAAAAACAGGAAAATACTTTCAAAAATCTCGAACGAAGAGAACTTTTCGCAACAAACCATCTTTAAACTATAAATCAAGGCGGCTGGTAAATGAAATGACAATCGTGTCCATAGTGATGTCTCCTTTTACCCGATGACGCTCATTGTTGCGACATTTTAATCTTTGACAATTTGATGATATTTTTAAATAATTTACAGTTCGCTTTGTTGATGTCTTTTACATAAGAATCAGTCAAAAGTTTGAGCCGGCTTGTAGATGGCGTTGACGCAGTTCACTTAATGTTTGTCAAAACGTGCCCGATTCGAGCCGGCTTGTAGATGGCGTTGACGCAGTTCACTTAATATTTGTCAAAACGTGCCCGATTCCAAAGAAAAAACAATAAAATAAATAAATATTGAAATATTTTTAAAAACACATATGCCACGAAATTGTAAGTAATTTCGTTTTAAAGATAAGAAGAAAATACGCAAAATACGTGAGTCATTACAACGGAAAAATGGTGCCAAAACGGCAAAAATTTTTAAAAATTAAACGGAAACTGCAATAATTTTTCAAAAATAAAAGTAAAGTTAACAAAATCAGTGGCGTACAAAAAAATACGACATAAGTCACTACATGATCAGTGCCGTACGTGAGTCATTATAACGAAAAAATAGTGCCATTTTAAATTTAAAACTATGATCATATCATTTTTTCAGTTAATAGCATTGTGATTTTTAAAAAATTAACAAAAGTAAATTACCTTTAAATCTTACCCCAAGCCGGATTCAAAAATAGTTTCTCCCTTATTTTCCCGATTCATACAAAAGGTAGGTTCTTTAAAAGCATAAATCAGTACCTTAACAGTTTTCAAAGTGCTGGAGAATAAATGTTTGTCTTCCAACTAAGTCAGAACGGCTGAACCGATTTGGATGAAATTTTGTAACAACATATATTGTAACCTGGCTTTTTCGAGTAAGAAAGAATCAATCATCATTATTAATTTGCAAGAGGCGAAAATCACCCGTTTATGTTTTAAATATCGATCGCAGCGAGGTATTTAAAAACGCGAGTAAAAAAAGCACAGTTTAGCCGGGAGTTGTTAACACTATTTCTTTTAATACCTTTATCAAAAAATCCAAGAAAAACAGGAAAATACTTTCAAAAATCTCGAACGAAGAGAACTTTTCGCAACAAACCATCTTTAAACTATAAATCAAGGCGGCTGGTAAATGAAATGACAATCGTGTCCATAGTGATGTCTCCTTTTACCCGATGACGCTCATTGTTGCGACATTTTAATCTTTGACAATTTGATGATATTTTTATATGATTTTTTCGTAAATCCTTTGAGAAACCTGGCGGAAATGGCTTAATTCTTAGGCAAGAATAATTACATTTTTTCAATATTCTATTTTCCCCTATTTCTCTTTAACTTTGGGTAAAAAACGGACAGAAATCTTTTTTTGCACCCTTGATGAAAAAAAAAGTTTTTTGCATTGGTAACCAAAAAAGCCATGCTTTAATTATCTGCAGTTACAGTTACAGTTACTAAAATCACCTTTTTGATAAAGGTATAAAAAAAATATTTTTCGTATTTTCGGAAACCAATTATATTGCTACTTCAAGGGGTTATACCACGTATTAGGAAGTAAAAATTCCTTAGCTTGTTTCAAATGAAGTCGAATCTAAAACCATGCTATATTAGCCACAAGCAGTCAAAACAAATAATTATTTCTTTTTTGTAAATTTATCCTTTATTTCTTCCTTCTTTTTATGTACGTCAATTTAATTTTATAGTTTGATTTAATTAAATTAGACCTATATTGTTAGTCTACAAAGTGCAAAAAATAATTTGGGCCATTTTTCCAAGAATAATTTTAGATTATTTATTTCAAAAAAATACACTGTCATTTTTGTTTCTGCTTGACTGAGATCAACTAGTCACATTCGGTCAATTTGCTACGTAGAGCAGGATGCAATTGAATAAAAGCGCTTTTTAAATTGGATAGTTTCGTCGAACGGAATGGGTGAAAGGGTGCTTAAAAGGTTACATTACATTGGATTCGACCCGCTCAATTGACATTCAACGAGTTTTTTAAATATATGATTTTCCGGATATTTTTCGCACGATTTTAAATAGGACTTTATAGTCCAAGCAATCTATCCAAGTTCCAATGCTTTAGTTCGAAATCGGAGCGGACAAGATGAAACTTTGAGTAAAGAAGCTTAAACTCAAGTTTTAGACTTCATCCCCCGGGAGGTTTTTCCGCCATCTTGGATTTAGGGGTGTATTTATTTTTCGCGATTTGCGGCTTAAATACGCAGTAGATAATAAGATTCCCCATCGAAGCTATGGGCATAAAAAATTCATAAATTCTTTATTTAAATCATCAAATAATAAATAAATAATAATAATAAATATAAGAAAAAATAAATTAAAAAGCTCTACAATATTTATATTTAACTTTTTTGCGTATCATTCTTCATTTTCGCAGTGCAGCGCTCCGAATTCGCGCGCGCTCACTCCCAGCGCCTGAAAGTCGAGCGTGGTGCGACTGATATTATAAACCGAATCTCGCAGAACTACTTTGATATAAGAGAAGGCTCAATGAAACTTCGTGGGTAGTTTGGGTACATAAGCGAGACGATAAATCTACGTTTTGGACTTCATCCTCCCAGGAGTTTTTCCGCCATCTTGGATTTGGGGGTGCATTTGTTTTTCGCGATTTGCGGCTTAATTATGCAATTTACGGGAGTCATTTCTTGTAGCTAATAAGATCCCTTATCGAACTATGTGCATTACGAGCATTTTAGTGCAAAATTTTGAGTTTGAAGTACAGTTTTCTATTTTTCTAGCTTTTATGGATTAAACAATATGAAATCAAGTTGAACACGGTAACTTGTTTCTTGCAATGTTTATCATTTATATTGAATATTATTTATAGTCATTGATAGTATACAGACCGCTTCAAGCTACTGCGAACATAGGGGGAATCAAGTCCAATTTACTCTCCGTGCCGTACGACCGAGGTGGATTCGAAGCACGCTGCAGTGTTATCTTTTGGAAATTCATTTTGTTTTTATTATTTTGTTTTATTTCTGCCTTGCTCGAGAAACAGATGGGTAAGTTCTTAATTGAAATAATACATTTTTAAAACTAAAAATGGATGTCTACGAAGTTGCCGAAAAAGTGCAGATGGTGAAATGGTCAAATCGTCATAACCCAACACACGTTCGATATTGGTCGAGGGAAAATTTGCATTTGTATTTTGACGTAAGAACACAGTATCCCCAAAAACTAAATGTTTGGGGGGGGGGTATGGTAGAGGAACACGTAATTGGGCCATTTTTTATTAACGGCAATTGCAATTTGAATGGTCCTAGATACTTGGATCTACTGCAGCAGCACATTATTCCAACTGCTAGGCAGTTGTTAGGTATAAGATTTGGTGAAACATGGTTTCAACAAGATGGTTGTTCCGCTCACAATGTTGGCCTTGTTAGGGAATATCTTGATAATGTATTTCCTAATCGGGTTATAAGTGCACGAAGAACTATTTTATGGCCAGCTCGATCTCCCGATCTTGCTCCCAATGACTTCTATCTGTTTTTGAAGAAGCTTTTCAAATTATCACCCCTAACATGCTTGGAAACGTTGGAAGGGGTTTTTATAGTAGGCTCGGATATTGTTTAGCCGAGCAAGGAGGACTTTTCGAACATTGCTTTATTTTTTTTTTGACTGGGAGAATCTTTTTGGTTTTTAGCATGCATTATTTTATTTTGAGAACTTGCTTTTATTTTGTTTCTCCTTATTATTTTCATTGTAAAACGTCGTCACTGATAAACCTGAGCAGTTGACAATAAAACGCTCTTATTTATCAGTGACAAAAAATAAGAAAATTACGTTATAAAAATTTGCGTATTTATTGACCAAATTCCGGTTTCATTGACTACACTCCACACAGCACCGTGGTTAGAGGCGTACTAAATACAAGGCGAACGGCGGCGAACGGCAGCGAATGGCGAGTGTTGGTTGCTTCACTGATAGGCGTGCGGTGTTTCTGCATGTACGTACACTGGCAAATTAGACTTCTTTCGCCCTATGTTCGCAGTAGCTTGAAGCGGTCTGTATATAACCGTGTAAGTATAGTATATTATTTCACGTAAAAACTTTTTGGCGTGGAATGACGAAATTTGTTTGGCGTGGAATGTACCTCGTTCGACATTCGACTCACAGGCGCTGGGAGTGAGAGCGCCTAACTTTGGAGCGCTGCATTGCGAAAATGAAAAGTGATATGTTAAATGTACAACTTTTCAAGACTTATCTTTTTGCACTAATTATATTTTATGATAAACGATAAATTGTAGCTGAAAAAATTAAAAACTGTACTTCAAACTCTAAATTTTGCAATAAAATGCTCGTAATTGTTTAAATAATGCATTTATTAATTGTTTAATGCACACAGTTCGATAAAGGATCTCATTACCTACAAGAAATGACTGGACCTATTTTCCCGTAAACTGCATAATTTAGCCGCAAACCGCAAAAAACAAATGCAACCCCAAATCCAAGATGGCGGAAAAACCACTGGGGGGATGAAGTCTAAAACGTAGATTTATCTTTCCGCTTATGTACCCAAACTACCCACAAAGTTTCATTGAGCCCTCTCTTATACCAAAGTAGTTCTGCGAGATTTGGTTTATAATATCAGCCGCACCACGCTCGACTTTCAGGCGTTGGGGTTGAGCGCGCGCGAATTCGGAGCGCTGCACTGCGAACATGAAGAATGATACGCAAAAAAGTTAAGAGATAAATACTGTAGAGCTTTTCAAGGTCTACATTTATCTCCTGATTATATTTTTTTATAAATGGCACAGGAAAGCTAAAAAAGTAAAAAAACTGTAGTTCAGCCCCTAAATTTTTTACTAAAATGATCATAATTGTTTAAATAATGAATTTGTGAATTTTTTTATACCCATAGTTTCGATGGGGAATCTTATTATCTACAATAAATCACTGAACATACTTTTCCTTAAACTGTATACTTAAGCCGCAAATCGCGAAAAATAAATGCACACCCAAATCCAAGATGGCGGAAAAACCTCCCGGGGGATGAAGTCTAAAACTTGGATTTAAGCTTCTTAAGTTTCATCCTGTCCGCTCCGATTTCGAACAAAAATTCTAGATTGCTTGGACTATTAATTTAAGGTGGTTTTTGACGTTGAACACGGTGCTTGCGTGATTTCAAAATGTGACGGTTCAAACACAACGACATTGTCAAAGTGCTCTTTCCAGCGACAGTTTTACGAAACCAATCCTAACTTATTGTTATGAAATATTTGTTACCGTTTTGTTTTTTTTTCCTATCTCCACCCAATTAGCATTTGTTCGTCGTTTCGACGTTGACGTAGACAACCTGACGTCAGGAAGCTACGTTAGATCGACCACGCACCGACTCAAATTTATAACAAAATGGGGAATACAAACCTGGGTTGTATCGACGTCGCCATACGTAGGTTCCATAGAAGGAATACAGAAATTTGTACTACAAACTAAGTCGTGCTTAGTGCAAATAGCTCAACATCTGGACAACAAACTTGGTTCATATTTTTGTCCAAATTTAGGAAACCCCTACGCTTTGATTCGAAATAACGACTTTTATACTTGCAACGTTGGCAGGCATAAATAAGATGCCATCAGTGTTTTATGTCAAAATTATTACGTGCCCCATGAGAATACTGAGACTTGAAACTTATGCGAGCTTGAAAACCAGGCTGAACACCAAATGTTACCAACGCACTTCACGCGTTGACGATACGTTACTGACACACATGATCAATGCAAAACTTCACCATTATTTTTAAAATATGCCTAAATGATATATTTAGACATTTTAACAACATTTTATTGCAAAGGAAAAGATGGCTACGTCAGAGAATTCCAGTAAACTTGCCCGATTTCTACTGAAACGCCAGTTTTATGTTTCAAATCTGCCTGTTCCTGACTCCTAGTGAATATTTGTTCACTTAATCGGTCGCCCGTTCTGGCAAAACTTTGGTTTTGTCTATAATGACTCCACTGCAAGATCCTGGAGGTCGCCAGCCGTATAAGTTTGACTCGATCTGGTGGGTCTCAGCTCTGGTGGTGTTTGGTTAACTTAATCTGTTTAGGGATCTTTGCTTCCAAAAAATATTCCTCCACTACGTCTGTCCGACATCGGCACAAAACCCAAAACTGTGGCAGCAGTGAGTTTTAACGGAATGCTAAAAATTCTCACCTGCAAAATTTTTCGACAATTTTGCGCCTTTTTGTTCGTTTTGTAACCACGTTTATATAAGACGCTAAGTGATTAACATAAGTCATACATAACACACGATGGTTTGTGGTAAACTGCTTTAAGGCTTAGTTAAGGTAACTTGAAAGTTGAGCTTCTACCCAAATTAATCATAGAGCTTGATCTATACCTTCTGTTAGCTCCTGTGCTAGCTACTCATAATGACTTTTTGAATGAAATATTTGAATTGGTTTTTTTTTTTGGCATTATTATTTATAACACAAAAATGTACCGCACGCACGAAAATACAAAAAAGAAGTCTAATTTTCACTAATTTGTGTTGGATTCCAAACTCCAACGTTGAAAAACCGTCAGGTGGAGGTGAAATATCATTACCACATACAATGGGTATATTTGTCGCATCCAGAACGTAGGACGGACGTCGTAGTTTTTACTGATTGCAACGTTGGCAGCACAGATGTTGAACCGTTATCAGAAAACTTTACTAACACAAGTACTACAAGTTCAGACGTCGGGCTAACGTCTTACTCTGCGCGGAAGCTGCTGATGCTAATGGTGCTTTAAAACACGTGACCTGATCTTTAGCCTCATTTTTTTGTTTTCGTTCAGAGGAAACAGATTTCTAAATGATTTTCTTTTAATTTCCCAACCAGACTAAACCTCACCAAACCCAACCAGAACCGGCAAACTAATAGTGATAAGAAGCCGTGTTACGTATCACAGAAAATACTTTTCCTTACATCGATTCAAAGTGGTTCTTTATGCAGTAGTGTTTTTTGTACACTTAAATATGATAATTATGAATAACACTCCAAACGGGAACCTACAAAAAATCCTAATTTACAAAAAACGAAACACAATTGAACAGAAAATAAAACTTCCAAAACGAAACATGAACGAAAGTAAAACATACAGAAAATAATGGATACGAATATAATTTTACTCGATCCTTAAAAGACACGAATATAATTTAACCGATTATAATTTTCCCGGACCTTAAAATATCAGAATAAAAAAAGTATCGAAAACAATTTTCCAGAAACGAAAAACACTCGAACCACAAATAGATAGAAAATAATATGCCCGATCCTTAAATGAGCAGAACCACAATCCATTCCAATCGCTATTGGGCATGCGTCAAATTTAAATCTCTAGAGCGGCGTAGGCCCTGGATTGCGGCGTTGACAAGTTTCTCTATTTGGAAGATAACACGGGAATTTTTAATTTATTAAACGATTCTACTTAATTTCACGGTTTCTGACTGTCTAACTCTCTAGCAAATCTTTCGACTCATTTTTGACACACTTTCCGTGAACCTATTTTAATATTATGAAAAAATTTGGGTGGTTGAGGAATATAAAGGCGATACAATATCACAACTTACTCCGAATCTTCCCTGTCGTAAGCCTGGCAACGTAGCAATTGAATTCGTGGCATCGGTTCAAATAATTTTCGGACAGATTGGGGTTTTTATATTTTGTGGTTCGGCATTATTATGTTTCCATTAAATTAATTTCGTTAAAAATATTTTCTCACATTTTGTTTTTCTCTAAAAACATGTTTCGTCTAAATTTAATTCTATGCATATATTTTCTAGCGATTTGATTTTACTGTCATTTTATTTTCGAGACAATTTATTTCGGACCAATTATTTTCTTTTCTTTTAAATTTTCTGACAAATTTGGTTTGGGTTTTTTTATAGGGACCACTCTAAACAATTTGAAAAAGAAAGCCGATATTTACATACTATTGTAAAATAATTATAATTCGTGTAAAAAAACAAATAACAAGCAACATAAACCAACGCAAAATAGGAAGCCTTATCCCAGTTTACGAAAAGTTTGTTCAACACAGTGGCTGCTCGTGTTAATCAAAACTTCAACTTACTTTTATTGTTTCTAAGAAAATGTACATTTTCTATAACAAGTGAGTTCAGTTTAAAAAGACAAAAATTAATGTAAACACGTCTCTTAAACAAAATTTAGACTCAATAAAAAACAAAAATTAAAGAGAAAATCACAGTGTGAGTGATAAACTAAAAATTAATTTATTATAAAAAGTATTGTTATACGTTTAATAATATTGTTATAGGAAGTAAAAGTTTTTGACGCTTATTTTTGAACAGGCAAGTATTTTAGGTATCGTTTTTTTTTAATCAAAAAGTAAACCAACAGGAAAAGCCAGATTACTCATTTTGTAAAAAAGCACGAATTCTGAAAATATTCTGAATCATTTGGAATAACTTTTATTTGCAAAAAAAAAACACGTGTTGTTCCACCAAAACTAGTGAATCATTATTCATTAACCCTTCCCATATTATGTTTTAATGTTTAGTTTGCAAAATTATGTGCAGATTTTAAATGAAAAACAATCGCTTGGTTGATTCTAGAGCACGAAAAGCAGGCGCGTTACCACGTGCGGTTTCCTCGTTTCCATGGTGATTGTCGTAAACAAGTGCAGCATATTTTGAAGCGCAACTAGTTGATTAATTTTGACTAAATGGAAACAAATTCATTCGACAGAACTAGCCCTGGTGGCCTAGTCAGTTAGCCGATAGACACGATCAAGTTAGGTTTTTTAGGTAGTCCTAAAACACTTTTTTTATACGTTCATCAAAAACATGATTTTAGTAACTGTCTGCAGATAACTAAAGCATGGCTTTTTTGACTATGTTGGGAATTTGGAACCTTTGGTTGCACTAAAACAAAATTATGATTGTTTTCCACAAACCAAAACTACACTTTTTTGCACTCGACGCGCGTTTCGCTAACAACGTTAGCATCATCAGGAGACGATATACAAAGTGTAGTTTTGGTTTGTGGAAAGCAATCATAATTTTGTTTTATGGCTTTTTTGGTTACCGATGCAAAAAAAAATTTTTTTTTTCACGGGTGCAAAAGAAGCTTTCTGTCCGTTTTTTACCCAAAATTAAAGAGAAATAGCGGAAAATAGTAATATTGAAAAAATCTAATTATTTTTGTTTTCACGAGGTATTTACGAAAAAATCATTTAAAAACATCGTCAAAATATCAAACTGTCAAAGATTAAAATAAAAAAATTTACTAACCAGTCTCCTTGATTGATAGTGTAGATGGTGTGTTGTGATCGAGATTTTTAAAAGTATTTTTCTGTTTTTCTTGGATTTCTTGATAAAGGTATTAAAAAAATAGTGTTAACAATTCGCGGCTAAACTGTGCTTTTTTTTAATCGCGTTTTAAGCACTATTTTATCCACTAGTTGTTAAAACTACTATTTCTATTAGATTTCAGATTAGATTAGATAGAACTTAATAGATTTAAAAAAAGGGAAGAGATTAAAAGGTACCTTGGTCCTACTCCTTACGCCGGTAACCAGGCCGGATCGGGTAGGTATTCCGTGGAGGCGGCCCTAGTTACAGACTCCCCAAGTCGGTAGACTACTGAAGGACAAAAAAACTAGATAAAAAATACCTGGTCTGGGGCTCGAAGGTAGCTGATGACCCGTCCGATTACGTTAATACTGCCTACGAGACTCAAAAAAATGACTGTAAATAAAGAGGAACAACAACAACAAACTTCGACAGACGTAAAAATGGGCATGAAATCATGAATGATGACGTAAAAGCAAAGGATCGTTGAACAAACTACACCAGATTTCTTCAAAAGTTATATTAGTTAGTTTGGTGCTCATTTCACTTTATTTCCGTACTAATTTTAATTTCTCCTGCCGCTGCGCTGCAAGATTCCTTGCCTTAAGTTTATATTAGTTGTCTTTATTTCAAAAGACCCATCAGGGAAAGGGGAAATTTGAAAAAAATACTCGAATATGCTTTCTTCTCCTGTATGTGTGTTTGTTTGTTTATTACAAATATTTTATTCGATTTTAAATTAATTTCTCGTTAAACAATTTTTAACAAATTGGGTTTAATCATGTACAAATAACGTGAAAATACAATGTTATAAAAAAAAACTATGTTGGCAGGGAGAGTTAAGGGGCAGATATTATTCAAAAAAATCAAAATTATCTTTTTTAAATACATATTAGGTACATCTTTTATAATTTAACTGCCTTCCTTTATTTTCTATCTCTAATTTAACATCAACGCCATTCTAAAACTGACACAAGGTTTAACATTTTA
The DNA here is from genome assembly GCA_963921995.1 of Oxystoma pomonae. Taxonomy (NCBI): domain Eukaryota; kingdom Metazoa; phylum Arthropoda; class Insecta; order Coleoptera; family Brentidae; genus Oxystoma; species Oxystoma pomonae. The sequence goes on along the minus strand of OY998169.1, from coordinate 77,806,761 downwards.
CAAATTTTTGGGGTTTCTTAATTTTGATAAAATATACGCGATTCTTCAGAAACGACAAAAAATCTAAAGTAGCATTTACACAGGCGAATATTCCTTTGATCTTCGAAATGTCGACAAACATTCGCGCGAAATTATTTATTTAAAGATTCGCGCAAAAGGTTCGGGTTTCGGGTAAAAAGGTTTGTGGTGTTCGGACAAAATTTGCTGGAAGAAATATTTGGAATAAAATAAACATTAGAAAAATTATTTACCGTAAATCATTGAACTGAATTGTAATATAAAAATTAAATTTTAAAACCTTTCTGACGAAAAAACGATTTGACGCACTTGATATAAAATTATAAGGATTACTTTATTTCATTTTGTGGGATTTTGGTGGTGGGGTTTGGTGGTGGGGTTTGTTGGTGAGGTTTGATGGTGGGGTTTGGTGATGGGGTTTGTTGGTGGGGTTTGATGAGTTTACACTTAATTAAGGAAAAACAAAAAAGATTTAAGGCATAATAGCAACAATTAGGTACAAACTTATTTAGTAGATATCTACCAACCTCAAAACCTACCACCAAGCAAATAATAATATTTTGCTTTCCGTCGGCTTTTACTATTTAATTGAAAAATAAAATAAAATATTTTTGGGGTTCCAATTTCCACTTTCAAAAATATATTGCCAAAAAAATCTTGCGAAAGTTTGCCCGAATGTTCGTGGCAAATGTTCGCTGCAAATGTTCGAGTGTTCGGGCAAACGTTCGTCAAAAATGGTTCGCCATATTTGGCCCAAATTTTTAGACGAACCTATTTGCTCTGTGTAAATGCGCCTTAACCCGCTACAATTCCGAAAACTGGTGATTTTTTACTTATTGCCTCAATTAAAATAAAAACAGAGCGTACTTAACATTTATCCTAACGATGTAAGAGAAACTGCGTTATTTTTTAAATAACATTTTGTAAATTTAATATTTTAAATATATTCTGGAAACGTCAAAAAGTGTCGAAAATTCTCAGCACGTAAAAGGAAGAGCAGTATTTGTATGACTTTTCTAAACTGTCACAGCGACGTGTTCCATGGCTATCTATGGTTTTGTATGTTAAAAGTTTTAAAGGTTTGTTTACACACAAAAATAAGCTTAACAAATTACATTTTTAAATTAAACGAAGGATTTTTCAAAAAACTGCCTACAAAAATTAAAACTAACTTACTTTTTATTTACTGGAATGGTATTTCGTAACTAAATTTTTACGAATATTACCTGATACGTCCTGACAAAAAAGCAGTTTAATCCCGACCAATATGTCAAACAAATATTGTCATTTCAAAGACTCTGCAAAATTGTGCTTATTTGCTTCACCCTTGCAGTTCATTTTGGGAGTGTACTATCAGACAGAGGGATATTGATCTGCTCCAGTGTAGCTGAGGCAAGGCTTTAAGGTCACGATAACAATAATGAAGAGAAAATATATTTTTTTAAATTAAGGTTCAATATCGAAAAAATTATTTGAAAAACATAATTTTGTAGTTTAATATGGTTTCTTTTTTAAAAACTTAAAAAATAACCGTTCTATGGAATAGTTTTTCCTTTACTTATTTATAACTGCATCCTAGTGCTAATAAATACCCGAACATAGAAAAATACTTCATTTTAAAGAATACTTAGTTCACCCGAGTAAAAAGGTTGTTGATATCCAGCCACTACACATTTTGTTGACTTCAACATACCATGTATTTAACACAAATGATTCAGCCAAGTATCTGATGATATTTAGTAAAAAAAATCATTTAATTCCTTTAAGAATATATTTTGGTATGTAAAAGTCGATTGAATTGAATGTCAGTAGCCTGAACGAGTTAAGTCGCCACTTAGTTAAATAGGCACTTAGAAAGGTCACATTCGAACCGCCGACTTAACTGAGTAACCACTTAAGTACTTAATGCAAATAGCCCTAAAGCTTTTATTACAAGCCCGTAAGCTGAAGAGCTGAGAGTCTCGAGAGTGCTACCTGGTATATTTTATTTAAAAAACAAAATTAATCAAAATTTTCGGGGCATCACCCAAATACAAAGCGATTTTGATATTTTCTTTTCTTTATTCACAATGACTCCCAGATCCCTTCATCCCTGTCACCATTCCATGTCCAACCCCTCATGCTTCTGGAGGCATAAAATCTCCAGACCATCTCACATCCTCCGCTACCAACTGACATCCCCCCTCTTGCCGCGCACCCTCACCCCTCCTGTTTTAAATAAAAAGACTACCCGATTGCTAGTTCGAAGTCGGGTTTGGTATACAGAATAGAGAAACGTTTGGCAGTAGTATGCTTATAGTCACATTAAGGTCACAAAAACGGCATAGATTTGACAACACTGCTTTGCTATTTTTTTGAAAGATCAACAATACATCACTAATACCATTTCGAGTGAAATCGTGCGTGCAGTGTTCAGAAAACGGTGCGAACATCATATGTGAGGAAAAGTATATAACTTATTGGGAACGTAACCATTTATTAATGCTTCCTTAAAAGGTTTTGTTGCTCGGCTTCATGCTTCATGGATTGCAATGTCTCGAAATTAAAAAGCATCAAAAGAAAAATCATTATTCAACATAAAAACATAAAAAATTTCCGTATTATTTTTGTCACTTGATATGTATCAATTTGTTGGCTGAATGTTCCATTAAAAAGTGGGCGGTGGCTATGCGGAACCTGAATTCCAATACTCCAATCGAACTTACTTCAGTTTCCTTGGGCCTAGTAAATTACGGGACCTTGGCGTTTCAGAATTCCGGCAAAATATTGCTTACAAGGAATAAAACCATAACTTTTTTCTTATCAGATAAAAGGATTTATAAAAATCTACAACCGTATACAAAGGATTATTCAAAATTTGCTGTATATTTTCAAAAAATAAAAAATCCAAAAATTGCTGTTACAGATTTCTCGACGAGGCTAAAGAAAAAGCCTGGTATAATTTTTGACTATTGTTACCAGTGATTATTTTATTTCGAAAATGAGAGAGTCCAAAAAATAAACGGTTGTGAGGAATTCCGATATTCTGCCGGTAAAGATTGACCCAAAAACAGCAAAGCAGTGTTGTCAAATCTATGCCGTTTTTGTGGCCTTAACGAACCCAATTGAAGGTATGTGTAGTATTTCGTACCATATGATCATACAGTGGCCAGTAGTGTTTCATAGCCGGCTTTACAATGTTTGTTGTCCGTCGTGGCAGTTTTTTGACACTGATAATGACAGTTCCATTTAGCTTCTGTATTTAATTGTCAGCCGCCATATTAAAATTGGTTTAGAGAGTTTGAAATTACATTTACTAATGTATGTAGTGACTAAGGTACTAATTTCGAAGGAGCGTATAACTAATTGGTTGAACTATCAGAACATGCAGCCAAGCATATTTACATAAAATGGCGTTTTTTCCCAAATGGATACCCGCATTTTAACAGCCTCTCAAAGGCAGGTGTCAAATCAGTAAAGACACATCTCTATCGTGTTGTAGATTATCAAAAATTAACCTATAAAGAGCTGAATACTTTGCTTGAACACATTGAGACTCTATTAAATAGTCGCCCTATTTCAGCTCAATCTTCAGAGCCAAACGATTTACCACCACTTACCCCCGGCTATTTTCTTACGATGGAACCACTCAACTCATGTCCCGATCCGGACTTATCCCACTTAAAAATTAACACTCTCACGGCAATAACTGTGGACATATAAAAACGCTGCGCTGGAAGGACAAATACTTTAAAAATACTTTTGCAGCGATCAAATGGACAGAAAATCCGTCAATAATTAATTCAAATATATATGGCGCTAGACATTAGCAGTTGTTTTACCACCGCCTTCTCCGTTTCTAAATTTTGTACCATATCTTCACTGTTGGCCAAGCAATTTTTGGATATTTTTGTGCAAAAAAAACATTTTTTGCATCAGTAAACAAAAAACCATGATTATCTTTTTTTGCGACAGTAAATTCGTGTTTTTGATGAAGGTGTAAAACAGTTAAAAGAAAACAAAATCATTTCAAAATTTCTAGACCCATATTATATTACTCTACAACAGTTTATATAACAATTCACAATATTCATAGGACGCCATTTTGAAATTATCTAAGATGGCGTCCTCGAATTTTCTTAAGAAAAGCGTAGCGATACTGTTATGTTTTACGTTTGATTAATTAGTTAATATTTTATTTATTATTTAAAGAATAAAGATATGTTTTAATTTGATACCAAGTTTTATTTCGAAAGGTTTAGATATTATATTACAAAACGAAGTGCACACACCGAGAAAGCAGAACCGACTGACTATCGCATATTTTCGGGTTAATCTCTATACAGCCCCTCTTTCTCTATTATACTAAACTACCAACACTACATGTGTATGTATTGGCGGTTGCATATCCAACACCCCCACAACTGAATTTTTAATTACTTTAATTAATAATAACTTGTTAAAGAAGCATGGGTTCTTAAGGATATGCACCCGTAAATTATTTAAAACAATAATAGTTTTCCTATTTTATCAATTCATTAACACTTTCCATAAATATTTGTTTTTACATGTTTAAAGTACATTTTAACAATTTTCATATAACTTAAATCTAAACATTCTGCTTTCTCTATATAACTCAGTATCATTTGTATAAGGACAATTTTACTACAATTAGGTAAAAATACATGTTGTACAATTTTTTTATATCACAGACAGTTTACATAAAATATATAAGGTATTGACAATAATTTTCAATTGTTTGTACATCGAAATAAAGTTTATCAAATCAATAAAATTTCATAATAATTATCACATAATACAGTGTTACATAACATTTTCTTTTTGTAAAAATGGCGCAATAATGAACGATAACAATATTTAATAATGGTTACCATACAAACATTTCCACAATTCATAATAATTTTATCTTGACAATATCAAAAAAAATGAAAATTAATTAATAATTTTTTTATAAGTTTAGACAGAGAAAAATAAATTGACAATTATTTATGTATGTACATAAATTATTATTTAAACATTTCACAAAGTGTAAACTCCCTATTATAACATATGACAATTGTTAATCAGAATCAGATATTACATAATCTCTAAAATACGTTGGTAACTTACCCTGTCGTTTCGACCTTCTTACTGTGGTAGGTAAGATTTTTGACTTTCTATTATGTAATGATAAAGTCCTATTGTGGTAAGGTGTCGAAACGTCCGGGGAAGTCCCTTTTTCTAGCTGTACAGTCGAAACCTGTGAACAAGAAGGGTGATTAGTGCTATCATCGTCTGATCTATCAGACACTGATAAAAACTCAGTGGAGTTATTGCTCGAGTTTATCTCACAGTTGTCTTTATTTACAATTACATTATCACTGTCAAAAGGTTTATTTACATTGTTACTCTGAATAAGAGATTTGTCTGAATTTTTACATTCACTGTCAACATTTTTACATTCGCTGTCATAACTCGTACACTCACGACTAACGTGTTCGTCCGTGTCAGAATTATGTAGCTTATCAACCTGTAAAGAAATTGGATTATTTATTTGAGATGTTTGTTTTGTTATACTCACGGATTCTGCTGGGTTGTCAGAAGAACGAGTTTGCTGGTAAGAGACTGGTAAGTTAATAAAGTAATCATAGCTGAAAAAAGAAGATGGATTATCATAAAAAGAGTATGAACGAGAATTGTCCGGGCCTGGTGACATCAAACCACAAGGTTGGATTCTACTAGGATTTATTGTTTCATTTCTCCCTATGTGTGTTCCACTGCTTTTTATTTGATCAACATGTCTCTTACATTGTTCTCCTGTTGTTGATTGGCAAATATATGTTGAGTTGCCTATTTTCTGTATAATTTTAGATTTTTGCCAAGATGGTTTGTTTGGGTTACTATATTGTTTGACATATACCTCACTTCCCTCCTGAAAAGATCTGGTTTTTCCCCCATAGGCTTTCTTCTGTCTTTCTAGACTTTTTTCTATTGCTTGTGGTACTTGGCTTTGTTGTTGTTGAGTTTTACTGTCCTGTTCTTGCAAAAGTTGCCATCTAGTCCTAATATCTCTCCCAAACATAAGAAAAGCAGGTGGTTTATTTGTAGTAGAATGAGGTGTTGTTCTATAGCTAAATAAAAATCGTGCAATTAGGGTGGAAATTGGAATTTCCCTATTCCTTGGATCATCTATAGCTGCTTGTAATCTTTGTTTAAAAGTTTTCACTGTGCTTTCCGCTGCACCATTACTTTTTGGATTATACGGAGGAGATAATATGTGCTTTATGCCATTAGTGTGGAAAAACTTTTCTAGGGATTTTGATATTAAAGATGGACCATTGTCAGAGATTAATGTTTTTGGAAGCCCAAAAGTGGAAAATATCTTTCTCAATTTTTTTTCTGTTTCAAAAGCTGTTATATTTTTCATTTTGTGAACCTCTATCCATTTGGAAAAAGAATCTTGCAAAACTAGGTACATTTTTGATTTGAAAGGACCCAAAAAATCAATGTGAACTCGTTCAAAAACTTTAGTTGTGACTGGCCATGAAGTTAATTCATTTTTAAGTGGATCTGATTTATTTTTTATACAAGATGTGCATGATTTAATTAAGTTTTCAATATCAGTATCAATATTTGGCCAATAAATTGCTGATCTTGCCAATTTTTTTGCTGCCACAATCCCTATATGACTAGTATGCAACTGATTTAATAATTCTTTTCTCAAATTCTTTGGTATTATGATCCTATGACCCCAACAAAGTATAATATTATCTATAATTAACTCATTTTTTCTTAAATAAAATGCCTTTAAGTTTTCTTGTGCGTGTTTTGGCCAATTTTCAGATCTAACATATTTAATTACCTCTTGGAGTTCTTTGTCCATAATTGTTTCCTGTTTTACTTTGTTGTTGTCTATAGGCCATCCTTCAGCTGTCTCGGTGAAGTTGATATAGCTTTCTTCTTTTGTTGTTTCTGAGGTTTTTAAATCTTCTGATGGATGTCTACTGAAAAAATCATTTAAATTATTGTTTATGCCTTTCACATGCTGAATTTCATAGTTAAACATAGATAGAAAAATCGCCCATCGCTGTAAGCGATTCGCTGAGTACTGTGGTATGGATTTATGTTCACCAAAAATAGCTATCAAAGGTTTATTATCCGTTCTTAAAATAAATTTATTTCCCCCACACAAATAATGATAAAACTTTGAAATACCATATACTATAGCTAAACCCTCTTTATGGCATGTTGGATATGATTTTTCTGATGGCATCAGTTTCCTTGATACACAACCAATTAACCGTTCTTTGCCTTCAATTAAATGTGAGAGAGTTGCGCTAATGCCGATGTCAGAGGCATCTGTCTGTAAAATAATAGGTAATGACGGGTCAAAATGCACTAAAATTTGGTCTGAAGCCATTATTTGTTTTATATTTTTAAACGCTTGCTCACATTCTACTGACCAATAGAATTTTTTGTCATTTTTGAGTAATTCGTAAAGTGGATTCAATATATCTGTTAATTTTTTTACAAATTGAGCATAATAATTTATAATACCTATAAAACTTCGAACTTCGGTTTGATTTGTCGGTCTTGATGCTTCCAGGATTGCCTTGATTTTGCTATCTGTTTTTCTTAGGCCATATTCTCCTATTCGAAAGCCTAGGTACTCTATTTCTTTCTTTTTGAATTGACATTTTTCTTTTTTCAACGTAAAACCTGCGTCTTGGAGTACAGAAAATACTTTTTCCAGGTTTTCTAGGTGTTCCTGCTCTGACGATCCTCCTACTACAATGTCATCTAAAAAATTAATACAGCCATTAATTCCTTGTAAAAGTTGTTCTATGGTTTTTTGAAAAATACTCGCGGCAGGAGTTATGCCAAAAGCAAGTCTATTTACATTATAGAGACCTTTATGTGTATTTATACATAATAACTTTGCCGACTCTTCGTCAACTGGTAATTGATTATATGCATTTTGAAGATCAAGTTTTGAAAAAATTTTTGATTTATTTAATTTAGCGAAAACTTCATGAATTTTTGGAAGCGGATAGGTAACTTCTTCAAGTACTGGGTTAAGAGTTGTTTTATAATCACCACATAACCTTACTTTATTATTAGCTTTTAATACCGGTACCAGAGCAGTTGCCCAATCACTATTTGGGGTGGGCGTTATAATGCCCTCTGACTCCAACCGATCCAATTCATCTTCCACACTCTTCTTATAAGCTATTGGGACCGTTCTATGTTTGTGAAATACTGGGTTAATATTTATATTATTTTTCAATTTAAGTGAAATTGTGTTATATTTAAATTTTCCAATTTTTTCTGAAAATAATTCATTATATTTTTGACTTAATTCGTCTATTTTATCACTTAAAGAGATATTATTAACAAAATTTACCTTGATTTGGAATTTTTCCATCCAATCTCTCCCCAACAAACTCGGTCCTCCATTTTCCATAACAAATATCCGCATCTCCTGAGTAGTATTTCTAAAGGTCATTGGTGCCCTGAAAAAGCCTTTAGGAACAAAAGTTTCGCCATTGTAACCTTTTAGGTAGGTCTGTGCAGGGTGTAACCTGTAATTTGAAAAAAAATGTTTATATTCTTGTAAGCTACATACTGACACGGCCGCACCGCTGTCAAAAAGAAACTCATAGTTTACATTGTCAAATTTTACATTAATTTTAAATTGATTTTTATTATTATTGTCAATCCTAGTTTGGTCGGTTCTGCTTTCATTACTATAATTATAAATTTCGTAATTAGAAAAATAATAAAGATCTGTTTCTAAAAATAGACAATCACTCATGTTTTCATTTTCACTATTTTGACTTGTATTATTTTGGTTTTCGAGGTTATCTTCCTCAGTTTCTTCTACAAAATTTACATTTCTATTTCTATAAAAACAAACCTGTGGTGAATGTCCGATTCTACGGCATATAGAGCACATATTTTTAGCAAATTTACAATAAAAATTTCTTTGATGCGAATCACCACAGTGCTTGCATTTATTTTTATAACCTTGATTGACCGATTGCCTATTTTTATGGTGTGTCACGTTCGCGTTGCCCGTTTGCGCATTTCGATTCGTTTCACTCGCGATGTGCTGCGCTCTCATTGGTCGCTGCTGGGCGTCCCTACGATACCCTGTTTGAGGCTGTGGATGTGACGTATGCGGGCGTGTCGTTTGAAAATGCGTTGATCTGCGCGGGAAATTTGAATTTTGATTTTTTGAAATAAAATTTACTTTTTGTTTTTGCAAATTCTTATGTTTTTTTGCAATTGAAACAAAATTATCAAGAGTAGTGGTATCCTCCTCCTCGCAAACCCGGTCAAATATCTTTCCCTCGACCAACCCTGTTACAAATTTTTGTTTTAAAATTTCGTTAAGCTGATTGCCAAAGTTACATTTTGTCGCCGTGTTTCTAATCTTGGCGTACCATTCGTTGATGGTTTCATCGCCATTTTGTTTTAAATTATAAAATTTTTTTCGTTCCCGCCAAATGCTGGGAGCAATTTGATATTGGCTTTTCAGTAACAGGCATAAATCTGAGTAACTTTTTGATTTAGGGAGGTCGGGGAAACATAAATCTCGGATAAGTTTATAGGTACCTTGACCGATTGAGCTAAGAAGGATAGCCACTTTTTTAACATCCTCTTTGATTTCATTTGCCTCAAAATGTTGGTCTAATCTTTCTGAATAAATTTCCCATTCGTCACTTTCCGCAATAAATTCAAAAAATCTAGGTGCCCCTTGAGACCCGGCCATTGATAAAAAAAAATTAAAAAGTTTTTTTCTTACGACCCGCCACGCGCCACGTCACCAAACTACGCCGTTTTCGAGAACAAAAAAAAACGTTTTTTTAGCACTCGCGAGTGGACGAATCGAGGATTTTCCTCGTCGCCACTGTTATGTTTTACGTTTGATTAATTAGTTAATATTTTATTTATTATTTAAAGAATAAAGATATGTTTTAATTTGATACCAAGTTTTATTTCGAAAGGTTTAGATATTATATTACAAAACGAAGTGCACACACCGAGAAAGCAGAACCGACTGACTATCGCATATTTTCGGGTTAATCTCTATACAGCCCCTCTTTCTCTATTATACTAAACTACCAACACTACATGTGTATGTATTGGCGGTTGCATATCCAACAGATACACTCTCCCAACTGTCAAGTTAGCTTGCAAAAAATGCAGAGCCAAAAACAGTTTTGGGCGCAAGCACACTGCGTCAGGCTTGCTCAGTAGATTTTTCATTGTTTGACTTGCCCAGAGCCAACCCTGGTTTTCACATCAATTTCTGTGTTTTTCAAAGTTGGACTTGAACCATTATAATATCTTATAGTTATATGCTTACCACCCAAAAAAAGAAAAAATGTATTTTCTTAAATTCGAGAAATTATCGTGGACTATTCTCCGGTAATGTGTTTTGCACATTAAGAATTTCCCAAGAACATACGAGAAATAGAAAAATTTTTGTTTGCTGTGAAAAACAAATCTTTCCTTCTGTGGACAAAACTGATTGGTATTACAATACATAAATGCTCTTTCCTGCCCAGTGTTCTTATCCATCCAGAGCAAGCTGTGTGCTGCCGCCTCATCGTCAGCGCAAATGCGTTATACTACACACTACTCGGGATTGATAGCATCTATACACCCGCCACTTATTGTGCTTTCCGACAGCCAGATACGCTCTCCTAATAGCTCGTTGCAAGTTTAATGGTTTTTAAATAGGATAATTTGGAAACAATGGGGCCCAAGTCTGAAGTAATACGAGATGAACGTCCGTCGAAGACATAGTAAAGATGTAGATAAATATTCTTTTCCTACTAGCGTGCTTAAAAGTTACATTCCCGCACGCAAATGCGCAAAAAAAACCGTTTTCTGCTATTTTAATACCTAAAAATGGAAATTATAATTTTGTCTAGATGGTTTTTATGCACTTTTCGAACTTGTTAGGTAATAACTAAAACTCGAGTGCGGTGAAGTGCACTTCATCGCACTCGCTTGGGTGTGGTAAATTGTGCTATAACGTTAATGATACTTTACTGTACGGTAAATGGACATTTTTCAGAAAGTAAAGTTACTGATATTTAATAGTTTTTTTCATAGTTTTTTTCATCAAACAACAACTAAAAAAAAAACTTTTTCTACCAATGACAAAGTAGCACGTTGCCGCACAGTGTGCCGAAATGGTAGTTTACCTAACTAGTGCGGAGTTTAGATGGACAAACGACGCGGCAGCAGAGAAAAAAAAAATACCCCCAAAAAATTTTAGCTGTTAACAACACATTGACATATAATAAAAAATAGTTTTGCACTCGAAGAAAAAATATTCTTCTCGTTTAACTGCTTTTGCGTACGAGAAAATGCAACTTTGCGCACTGTAAGGAAAGCTACTATTTTGTACTTAAGGGATAAAAATGCCACTTTTTATTACTAAAGTAAAAGGGGAGATAAAAGGTAAAAACCAGGGATGAAGAGTAAGAAATAAAAGTAGGGGATTAATGTACACAAAAATACTCGCTTTTGTTTCTCTACAACGCAACTTTATTTACAAGAACTCGCTCGAACAGGTTGTCCCCAAATTCTTTTAATCCAATCCAATCATGGTTTAAGTCCCTGTTTTTTTTAAAAGTTTTTACTGTTCATCCCTTTTTTACTTTTTACCCCTGTTTTATTAATGGAGATAAAAAGTAATGTTTTTATAACCTAAATTATTTATACAAACACAACCCGAATTCAACCGTAACTAACCATTTTTTACCTAGTCAAATAACATTACTTAAAATAAATAAAAATTCACTGTGTAAGATAAAGTACGAGGGGTGGCTCGGTAATGCACTTTGGTGTGGCATTTTAAAGCATTATTTCGAGGCATTTCGAGGACATTTAGAGGCATTCTATGCAATAAGGCAATTTATGGCATTCTGAGGCATTTTTAACAGAACAATCTGGTAAAAAATGCCATTTGTAAAGTAAGAAATTATCATAAGTATAACATTAATGTAATAAATATACTTTAAATTAATATGCTTCGTAAAATAGTAATTAATATTATTTTATTGGATTAAAATCACGAGATTTCGCGTATATTAATAGAAAAATATTACCACGCAAAAATAAATTTAAAACATTCTGGGAAATAGGTAGGTCAAGGTTATTAGAACGATTTTAAAAACAGGAGAACACAATAATATTAATTCGGACGATTACGCAAAAATAATAAGTTCTTAAAACTAGACCATTTTAAACCCTTGAGAAAAATGTTAAATAGTAGTTTACAGAACAGGCATGGGTCATTGAACGCGAAGATGAAGTTTGTGACGCGAGCCGCAGGCGAGTGTCTTAATTTATCTGAGAGTGTAATGACCATAACATGCGAGTTAGTATACTATACTTTACTTACGACCAATAAAAATGTCACCATAAATATCAGAAATTATTAAAAATATCACACGCGAACACTCTTCCCAAGCAGCATTTTTCTGACTTCCGACTAATTACAACCTAACATGACGTCGGTTTTGGCCCAAATTTAGGTCGGCAGTTGGTTTGTCCATCAAACAACGTATTTTTCGTCGCCAACAACTAGTGCATCAGTTGTGTCGTCGATACTTACCAAAACTGACGTAGCCAAATTTTGGTGATACTCGCTACTTATCAGCGACGTAAATTAACGTTAATTACGGCGACGTAATTTTTAGAATAAATTCAAGGACTGGCCAAAGTAAAAACGGACGTCAATAAATTTAGTTGTTGCCAAAATTTCCTGTAAATGGCAACACTGCAAATACGAAAGTATTTTATAAATATACTTTACATGGACTTATGTTAGAATAGAAAGTTTAAAAGTTTCTATTGTATAGTTTACAAAATAATCTTATAGGCCACTTACCTCGGGACACCCGGTATAACCTCCAATTCATAAGACGTTATATTTAGTATGAGTTTTAAAGTAGAATTGTAATAAAATTGACGTTGCCAAACTTTTATTTATTAAATGTAACTATTCCGAGGTTCACCGACGTGGGTGCGTGACCTACAATTATACTACAATATTCTAGGTCGGGTCGTTCTACAAGGCGATGTCGCAGGAGGTGTTCTTGTCCGAATAGGTAAATAATCATTACAAATTTTGTCGGCGCCCGAAACGCCATTTTAAACGTTTAGCATCGATGCGCCATTACAACAGTACATTTTATTTTTTCATTTTAAAGGCTTGATATGTAAATTAACTCATTTGTTGGCAACTAAAATGCATTTTTTAAATGCCTATAATGTTTTACTATGAGAAACGGGCATCCTTATAAAGATTTTATTGTTAGGTTTTTTTTTTTAAATTAATTTCTTAATATTTTTGAATTATCTTTGTGGCTTTCTGTTTTTTTAATGTCTATTTTAACTATATTTATCAGTAAGCTGACCTTCGTTGGAAGATTCGAATCCATAGAATGTGTAAAACTAACTTTTTTCAGTTACCTACAATAATTATTGTCATCCACAGTTCATTGAGATGCGCTTGCTTAGACATATAAAAGTTTTACCTAATAAGTTTAAACTTAGTGTGCACAGTAAAACTTTGGGACGTGGGTCTACGTAATTTGACGTAATATTTAACCAAAATACTGTGCAGCACTCGACGTCGAAACGACTCGAATTTTGATTCCCCACGTAAGGTGCTAAATCGAGTCCTCAGGAAGACTAATGGACGTCGGAGCCGACGTCAGTTATTTCTTGCCCTACGTGACCATAACGTAATATAACGTCCAAATGCTTGTTGGGTTAAGTCAACGACTTTCATAACCTGAAGTTTCCATGACGTCCTTTCTTAAACGTCAAAACAAATAAAGTTACCAAGGGACTTTTCATGTAACTTTTTAAAAACCAGTTTTTTTTTTAGTAGTATGTCAATTAAACGGGACTTATCTTGGTAAGCTGCTAAAATTATTTTGGATTTATTTACGTTTAATAAATATTTATTGTCTTAAAAATATAGAAAAATATTTCACAACTTCGATCAGTGATCTTATAAAATAAACTTACATCGCTTGTCACGCCATCTTGTGGTTTACATCTAAGCTTCATTATTATCCTAGAAGCGTAAATGGTCCATTACAGTCGTGTTAGGATGCTCGTTAAACCAGTATTATAGTTTGGTCGTAAGTAAACATTAGTATAGGGCTAAAAATCCACCAAATATTACGGTAAATTTGATATAAAAGTTAAACCTTTTAAAAATAACTAGAAAAAATTTCCCACGAGTGCTATTTCCATACTATATGCCATATTAAAAAAGGATCACACACAGCGAAATACAAATAAAGCGTCAATTCTACGAAGGTAAATAATATTTTAACTATTTTTCCTTAAAGAACCACGCACACTTGAAATGAAAACTGGATCTCAGTGGGATTTAAACGCCGTTTAAGTATGTTCTTGAGTCCCTGACAACATTTTATCTCATGTGCACAGGTGCCGATATCTACAGTGTGAGCCAATAATAGCTGCCAAAGTTTGGGATGAGCTTATTATTATTAGACTTAAGATGAGCAATATGGACAAAAAAGCTTCAGTTCCGATTAAAATGACAACACTGAATTTAAAAATTATATTTATTTTGACACCTTTCAAGCCCTGTCAAAATCGCGGAAAATACCTTTTTTTTACTCTGCTGACAATATCGAATCCAAAAACTTTAAAATCATTAATTATTTTTCCGCTATTTTGACAGAGTTTGATAGGTGTCAAAATAAATGTCATTTCTAAATACAGCGTTGTCATTTTAGTGGAAAGTAATGCTTTTCTTGCCCATATCGATCATCATAAGCATGATAATAATAAGCTCATCCCAAACTTTGACATCTATTATTGGCTCACCCTGTAAATATCGGCACCTATGCCCATGAAACAAAATGCTTTTAGGGACTGTCCCAATAACATACTTAAACGTTGTTGAAATCCCACTGAGTTATTCGTTTTCAAAAACATGCCTTAAAAAATGTTCTAAAATCTAAAATATTTTCAATTTAAACACCTCTTAGTCACTTTCCATCTCTATTACGTTGTTTGTAAAATATTTGGGTCTGGGAAAGAAGTGGGTCCTGGCCATATAACTATGCCAACGAAAGCTTTGAACTAACTTTGTAATTCAATGCCGGTAGGGGTATTTGCCGTCGGAGTAGTTGTTTTAGTTAGTTCCCTGTATAGTGTTAACTCTACACGGAGCTCTTGCCTAGAGCCGCCTGATGAAATTCAATAAAATCGAAACCGGTCGTGGATTGGCGATGGATCACGGAGCCTGCATCGTGTCAGGACGTGTTCTGCACAAAGACGACTCGTGCCTTTGCAAAATACGTTGGCTAATACGTGAAAAATACAATTGTTTTAATTTCTTTGCCAACGCAGGCTTTGAACTAACTTTGTAATTCAATGCCGGTAGAGGTATTTGCCCTCGGAGTAGTTGTTTTAGTTAGTTCCCTGTATAAATAAATTTAATTTACAATTGATGTTTAATAACAAAAATTAAATTGTATTACAAAAAAAATATTAACTCACTTAGCTATCAAAAAGCAGAATTATCTAGGTGGCAAAAAAATTTACACAAATTTAAATGCTTTTTTCTTATCTATCCAGCTCACCTTACTTACTTGCTTACTTTTTTCTCGCTTGGTAGACTCAGTTTAACCAACTTATAATTATATTTCGCAGTTTTACCCTAAACTTGATATCCAATCATCGGATCTTTTTGGCCTAAAGATATTTTGATATAAAAATCAAGATTTAGCATGTACTTATTAGTATCTTAATCTTTTTGGGTAGGCAGTGTTAAGTTATTAATCAGTATATTTTTTTTAATATTCATTTGGGGATTTTTCTTTTAATTGCTCTGAGTACTCAATTAACTCAACCCTACTTTCATAAAAATGCACCAGCCAATACCATGCCCATAAAATTTCAGTCAAATCATTCAAATTAAAAGAAAAAAGCGGACCAAACCAATATTACAATTTTCGTGGCGGACCTAAAGCCTAATTTAAGTTAATTTACGAAAATTGCACAATACGATGGCCAGGTATTTTTTTCTAGAATGACGCAAATTTCAAATGGAATTTTCTGTATATTTAAATTAACCATACTAGCATAACATATTGCGAATTGTAAACACTAGAAAATTACTGGTAAACAATAGATCAATCTGGAAAATAGTTCCAATGAATAACGCATTTAAAATAGAACTTAATTAGAATGATACAAAAACAAGTTATTTTGTTTGAATTTTTCATTAACTTTTCTCGTGGAATCAGAACGTCATATTATGTTTAGCACCTCTGCGATATTTCCGTCACGGTAACGTTAAAAATAAGTTAGTTTCTCACTGCTTGAGAAAGTTTTAGTGCGCGTCGAGATATTGCCAAAGTCAAAAGTTTCACGAAAATGTTAAGTGCAACAAAAACAGCTTTTTTGTTAGTTTGTATTGGGGTTGTTTTGGGAAAGCCTGTAGCAGAAAACGAAAAGCAAATTGGCAGTAAAGCTCCCATCATAGTTATTGATCCTATCAATCAGCTAATAGACAAAATTGATGTTACAGAACTAACAGAAGAGTCAGAAATGACCACCATTTCACCTACCACCACAACAGCTGCAGGTCTACCAAAAATCCAACTAGATGGTCTAGTTTTAAGGTCAAAGCGTTCAATTGAAAATCATAATCTTAATTTGGATAACGAAGAGCTTGGTGTAGAAGGCCTCAGAAATTTAAAAATAAGTGATTTAGATGGTGATATTGGAACAATTGTTTTTCAAGACGATCTAGGCAACCAACGTAGCCTCAATGCTTATTTGCCGTTAAAAGAAGGACTAGTGCCGATTGGTGATCTCGGAGAACTTTTAAATAACGAACAAATTTCCAACAAATACGTTACTTTTGTGCCGTTTTTTAAAGTAAGAAAGTATTATCTTGAGAAAAGACGATTTAAAGATTGTTGTTAGGTTCGATTGTGTGTTTGTTAGTTTTAAAGGATAGGTATAAATGTTTTCTTACTAAAAGACTGATTTTGGTATTAAGTGTCATTAGTGGATTTTAAGATTGAGCCAATAAATATTTAAATTATATATTTATATATTTTCTTTATTTGGGTGGATCAAAGGGAAAATATCTCAAAAGAACTTTTAAAATAAAAAGGGTCATCTATAAACAAAATATGAAAAATGAGACAACAAAAACGTGCATTTTAATGCTCTACTAGTCACACTATTTTAAATATTGATTTATTTTAAGTATATCTATACAAATTTACACAAAAAATTACTCCCGATCATGATTTTTTTAAACCAAAAACGTTCAAAAAATATTTCTGAAATAATAAAAACTCCATAGATTATTTTTGTACAAGCGCTATAAAGAAAATCAACAAAGTTTTCTAAGAATGTGCCACACATTATTTAAGTGTCCCATCCTAATTTCCGATGGTTGAATCCACCTTTACTAAAAGTTCTATTATTGGAAAGAATTTTTGCACACTTTTACAGTAAAAAAATGAAATAAAAGAATAAAAAGTTTCTCTAAAGAAGAAAAAATAGAAATATTGTAATAGATTTGTTAAAACGGTAGTTGGAATAATATTAAACCAAAATTTTAATTTGGAAGATAAAAAAGGTTATGAAATATTTTCTGGTTATTTTTAACGTTTAAGATCATCAAAAGGATATCAATAGGATAAATTTTATTATTTCTAGGATAAAAACTTGAGATTTAGAATTGCAATTATAAAATTGAATAAAATTTCCAGCAGATATCAGATTTGTAACTCTTTATTATCCAAATTACAACCCAAAAAGATAGAGGCTCTTTTTTTTGTAAGTGGTATTTTAACTAAAACTTTGTCATTCTATATTTCTTTTTCGGAGAGCATATCTATGTTCGACTACGTAGCTTATCTTACATTTTCAACTCCTATATTTGGCAAATACCCTCCCTTAGATTACCTTGCCATCCATCAAACCTCATTTTTTTATTTGACATTTAAATCGTAGATACGAATATGGGAAATTAGAGGGAAAAAACGAAAAACGAACTACCGGGAAAATGAAATTTAAATTTGATTTGGTAACTGTGGATTGGGTCAATAATATAATTTAATAACTTCGCAACTACGTAGTTCTGTATGATTGCATTTTTAATATGGTCAATTTAGTAGGGTGTGTTATTTTATTGTTTTATATTCAGACCATTTTTGTAAGCGCTTTGATATGGTTTTGTTTTTGCCAAAACTCTATTGGGCCACTGCAATTTTATACATAAGATAGAAATTATATTAAAAAAACACTTCTCAAATATTTTAATTTTGCCTCAAATTTAGTAAACATAACAATATAAGATTTTTTTCATAACAGCAATAATTTGTCATGCAGCTGTCTGAATAAACAACAATTTGACAATCTTTACAATTTTTACAAAACAAAATTTTTGATTATATTGGAGGGTTTTCGGGCATGTACTTTAGCAGCTGTTATAGTTATTCTTATTGTTGCCGTTAATGTTAATAACACAATACCTTAAGAAAAAATTTTATTTTTGATTTTGTGAAAATAATCTTCTTCTTTTAAACCTTATAAACGTTTAAGGGTACCTGCAAACTTTTACTCCACGTTCTATGAATTTTAAATTTTATAAAGATGTAATTTAAAAAAATGTTATACAAAATTACTATACGTTTATTTTATGTTTGATTTTCCGAATCCATTACGTGGAAAGTCCACAAAATATGAATTTTTTATTATTGAATAAATTATCTAAAATTATTTAATTAAGCTGATTGCGATAAATGGCTCTAATAACTAGATATTAACGTATAAATGGAACTGTGATTTAGACATGTAAATAAATATTTAACATATATTTTTTTGATTTTTAAAAAATCGGTCCCAAAAATAAAAAATCTCCACTTGATGCTACTAGCTGTTTTATAAAAACCTGAAATCGGACATTCAACATTAAGGCATTTCTTGAAGACGTGTTTCAAGCCAGGTAATTATCCAAAGATGCAATTGAATCTTTTTGAGATTTTGTTGTTTAGGAATGGTAAAATGCTATAATGCCCTTCAGCTTTTGATCGAGCCTGGCTTTTAACTCGGCTATCTATATAAACTGCCTTGGTGGACAAAAATCTACCTTTTATTTTAACCGGTATATATAATCAAGA
Source organism: Oxystoma pomonae (assembly GCA_963921995.1). NCBI lineage: Eukaryota > Metazoa > Arthropoda > Insecta > Coleoptera > Brentidae > Oxystoma > Oxystoma pomonae. The sequence goes on along the minus strand of OY998169.1, from coordinate 77,787,544 downwards.
ATTCTACTTTACTTTACCGCAAAAACAAGCCTTTTAGTGACAATTTTGTAATATTGATTTTTAAATTTAACTTTACTTTATCAACGTCTACAAAATTTATGAAAAAGTCTCGGAGGAAGCACAATCTTCTTGATTTTTAGGTTTGTAATTGTCCATTTACTTTACTTAAATTACTTATCGTAAAATGAGGAAGTTCAGTTCTCTGTACAAAACTAATTTTACTGGTCAAAATTAGGCAATTAAGCTACATAAAAAACTAAAACTAAAAAAAAAATGTTTTATTTGAGTTAAAATTTAAAAAAACAAAGTCTTCTACCCTCCTTTTATTTTGATGATCAAATAATATATTTTTTTGTCGCCAATTAAATAAACTTCTTTAAGGAAAACATAACTGCCTGCCCCCATATTTTTATACAAAATAATATTGTCTTCATTTAACGGTAAAGATTTAAAAGAATAAAACACACATTTAAATCACATTGTAAAATAAATAAATGTTTAAAGCTTGACAATGCTGTGCAAAAGCGGCATTAGCCTCCATATATATTCCTTTAAAAGGTGTTAACTTATGTAAGCTTTACCAAAATTCTTATCGGTCACCACTCATTTGGTGCTCATTTTTCTTCATTTGCATACCGATAAGCTGTCTCCTGCCAATGCGCAGCAAAATTCCCTGCTCTGAAGTTAGACCCGAAAAAAAAAGAAAGTAATTTTTAGTTTGATAAGCTTATGAAAAAATAGAGGCACAGTAAAATTTCTAATAACTGACACCTTTGCACAGCCAAAACCTTTGCTAGAGAGAAAATAGGTTCCAATTTGGTAATAATCGATGTAAACTGTGTACAATCCTTAAAAATTAAACATACGCTATATACAAATAAAAACGTCTTCTTTTTATTCTAGTATAAAACAAATTAGCAAAGTTCCTTCGCTGTCTAAAACTAGGTTAAACATTTTTCCAAAACAATTTAAAAATTAAAAAGAAAGAGCTTTTTTAAACTTAAACGATCAGGCTATTAAAAAGCGAGTTTTGTGAAAGAAAAGTAAAAAATTTAAATTAAAAACATGACAAAAGTTTCAAAACTTACGCCATTAAGGACTCATTTGCTCCTAAATGAGATAAAAATAATAAATAATGACACATTTTCAGATATCGTCTGAAGAAATAAAAAGGATCGAGAAATAACGACACTAATTACGACCAACGATTTTTTCATGGGTATTGAGTTTGTTTTCAATACGTATTGAAAAATTATTTTGCATGAGTTACTTCACTTTCTAGCTAAATGTTTCATTACCAGTAAAGAATTAAAAAAAAAAAATTAGACCTAGACTTTTTTTTTAATGATGGCTTGAAACATATTTTATCTCATTTTCTAGCTAGTTTTAAAAAATGCCTTTGGTTTGGCCAATAGTTGTATATTGTTTTACGGAGAAAAATATGAGAAAAACAAAAACTAAATATTTCTTAAATAGGAAATTTCACAATAAAAATAATTTTAAATCTTGTAGTTAAAAATATATTTAAAAAGATTTTACTAATTTCTGTAGAATTACCTATATACAGGGTTTGACGGTCTTTTCTAGGGTGCCGAAATAGCGTGTATTGAAAAAGAAGCGCTATGGCTAGTAAATGAGAGCGAAAGAGATAATAAACTTAAGAAATCGATACGTTGTTGCCGATGTCATCCACAATTAACTAAAAGATTTCCAAGTAAGATCCCGTCAAATTTAACAATAAATGTTGCCTTCAAAGGGCGCAAAACAGTGATTATAAGTATTTTCTTTAGTTTGACATTAGAATCCGCTAAGTTAATTAAAATGCCCATTTATTAACAAACTTTTACTACCGATTGTCTCTGTTCTATCAAAAAGCTACGAAAAGTCTGAGCATGACGTCCCATAACCAGTTACGCTAAAGTCCCGCCTGTATGTGACAATTTATCCTGGCAGTCTCACGCTCTCACAAAATATCTTGTTAAAAAAAATGTAAAACATAATTATATTTCTTTAAAAGAATAAAGAAAATTAAAACAAAGTAGCGCAGTCTGTCAATCTGCAACCCTCTACTTTTTTTACTTAGAATACTTTTTGTAAACGTGTTCGCGTCTTGCTTAACTTTGAAACGAATTCAAAGCCTTTATGCACTGAAAAAAATATCGTTCACAGTATTAATAACAGGCGTTTATTATTTTTTTTATAGAAAATTGTACATCAATTACGTGTAACTGTTACAAAAATCGGAGAAAAGTTATAAAAATTGTCATATAGAAAAAAGAAATTAAGAAACGGAAGTTACGAAATCAATGAAAAATGTTTCTTGACATTTTATAGAGAGTTGTTATTAATAGTATGTACAGGTTATGGAGATAATAAAACAGCATACGAAATAAATATAACATGTTAACGACTTTATTCATTGCCTTAAATAAATTTAATAAATGGCGATCATTGACTATCGTTTAAAAGTTTTTATGGAATGTATGTACATACAAGTTTATTAAAAGTATGAACCGGGCATACAAAATACATAAATATGGCTATGAAATTTATGTACGTAACAGTCTTGTACTAAATTCATTCTTAGGTGTAACTAAAAGCTATGAAAACATGTCTCTTATCCTTGATTTTATAACACACTTCACAAAAATCATTGTTAAAGACTCTTTATGTTCTAACAACTTTTTTTGAAACTGTGTCTTGCAGCAGTAAAATCAATAACTCATTTTGGCTATAAAATTTATGTAAACTTAATTATGATATTAATAAAACTTTACATCGGAGCAAAAATCATATACAAAATACATTGGCTCAATGTATTTTTTTATAGCAAACGGTGCCTTTTTTGGTTCAGTGTAGAGGCGTGTTTTTTTAACAATATTCGGATTCTTGTAGACACCTTTATTTACAAAAATTGCCGAGTAAACGGGGCATCTCTTCTCTCCTCAGATGTCAGTCGTAAAGGGACCTCTGCTCTTCAGGACTTACATAAAAACATATTTTGTGGTATTTTAGTTGGATCATTTCAGTATCAAATAAGTAATAAAGTAATTAATTGAGAAGAATTTCGTCTCCGATCTCCTTCACGTCTGCATCTTTGAATAAAACAGACTAAAGCGCTGTTTGCTTGAAAACGTTGCCTACAGTCAGAAAACCATTACAAGTGAAGTGTTTACTTAGCTTTTTCTGCTAGTGGTAACTGAAGTTTCTATTAGCCCCAAGTGATGAATTCAATAGCTGCAAGTAAAACGACCTACTTAGATCCGACTTTGTTAACCCTTAGTGTGATTTATCTACTTACCAATGTGCGGCAAGTCACTTAACTTTCCCTTGACTTAGGATTAGTGAATTTTTATACTAGTTCGGTAACCCTTGGTGATATATCTACTTACCAATATGTGACAAAGTTACTTAACTTTCCCTTCACTTAGGGTGGCATCAAATATTGAATATTGAAAAATCATCCTAATAATAATGCTTGCCTATAATCTTACTTGCAACGATTATTGTTCTACTAAAAAAAAACACAAAAAAAAACGATGACAGCAAACGGACCCGGTAACTATTGCTTTAGAGATGCTTGTCCATATATTTATGATTAGCACTTTTCTCAGTCGACTAAGAATCTGCAAAAATCTTTATATTCCGTGGTTTCAACCTTTTCTTTATAAGCGCTTGGTACAGTGGATACAGTGGATACAGTGGTATAACAACCTAGGTTGTCGGTTTGAACCCCGTCGGCACCTCTCACTTTTTTTTTATTATTTGTTTTTATTTTTTTTTAGGGTGTATTTTGATAGGACACGGTTCTTAGAGCTCAAAAATATATTTTTTATTTTATTTAGAGCCGTATTTTAGGAGTTATACTGGTTTCACGCTACCATAGATTTAGTAACGGTTAGTAGATACTTTACTATGTTAAGTTTTTACTTATGGTTAGAGAACTTCTGCACCTCTTATAAAAAATCCCCGTTAGGTGACTTTATCGCTTAATAACGCATTGTGACGTAGCTAAGGTCACGGTATTTTTAAGACAGCATTTTTAATTTTTGCACGCCGCCTTTGATTAGTTTATGGCCGACTTTATACAAATATATAAACAAAAATTGACACTTTTCTTTACAATTAAAAAGAATACAGAACATATTTGCATTCAAAAATCAATTTATTTTTTTTTCTACTTGACGTTTTACTGTCGTCAACCCTGTCAATTATGAGGGATACGGTATTTAAAATGAAGTTTCTACTTAAGGCTAATGAATTTTTATTTAGGATTAGTGGATATTTTTCTCAGTGTAGCCGGCATCTCTCTTAAATGCATCTGAATTGAATAGCGTTTTTACTTAGACACATGTACTTCGGCACGATAGACGAGAACTATCGCACCCTATATTCTTATAATACCCACTCTATATAGTCTCTCTGAATTTCTAAACTTAAAATCACAGAGAAACTACCTATGTGGAGGAATGAAGAATGTGAGAAACCGTCGGGTCGGGTCGGCAACAGTGCACGGGGGATTTGCAGGAAAAGTTTAAATTTAATAGAATTATGCAGATAGCGCTTGGAAGGCGCCTGCTGAAAAAACTTACAAAGTTTAACATAGGATTGTCTCTCTGTTCCGTAGGTAGTTTCATGATGGATATTAGAGGTCGGCCACTACCTCGTTGCGTTCTGAAAATGATGACGATGAGCTCCTCGAGAGATAGCATCTTTTATTCATGAAGACATATTCACACATATACTGGAGAACAAAAAAAATGCAACACTGAAAAAATGACTCCATGATAATCATCAAAAAATTAAAAATGAGAGGCTCCTTCATGGTTATTTATGCACTCGCTTGTTCTATTGGGTATTGACAAAATAAGATGGTCTATATCATATTGAGGAACACTCATCCAAATCCTAATTTTTCAAGGAGACGTGGTAATCGACTAAGATTGCGATCTATCATATCCCATACGTGTTCGATAGGCGACAAGTCAGGCGATCTTGCTGGCCACTCCAAAGTCTCTATGCCAAGTTCATGTAAGAAGCCCATTGTTTCACGAGAAATATGCGGTCTGGAATTTTCTTGTTGAAAGATAGTTTATAGGTAGAGATGTGAAACTGGCTGCATCACTTCATCGATATATCGCCGAGCAGTCAGATTACCGCTGATGAGGTTATCTACTTCCTAAACATATGGAACCCCATACTCATCCATATGATATCATGATACTTTACTGTCTTGCTGTATCATATTCAATAGCAAAGTCTACATTTCGTCTCTCACCTCGAATTCGCCTAACCCTCATGCGTCCATCATGGCCGCCTAAACAAAGTCTGGATTCGTCGCTGAAGATATTCCATTCCAGTTTTGCCGAGCTCGGCACCACTCCAAGCGGTGAGCGTTATGTTGTGGGGTCAAAGGTAGCACCAAAAGCGGACGGTAAGCCCTCAGCTCCATACCAAGCAATCTTCGATTAACTGTGACCCTTGAAATCACTCATCCTGTAGCTGTAGCTAGAACATCTCTTACTTGACGTATACTGTCCCGTCGATTTCTGAGAGCAAAAAGTCTGAGATGCCGGAAATCACGACTTTGTAATAATCTCGAGCATCCAGAACCCGCACGACGCAACGTCTACCTATAAGTCTCATCATTGGACTACCTTCTCGAAACTCTTAACACTGTTGATCGATTGGCATTAACCCTTCTTGCAATTTCCCGTAAACCAAAATCAGCCTCTTTCATGCCCACGATGCGTCCTTTCTCGAAGTCGTTCAAATGATGGCAACTTTTGGCATTTTTATTTTTAAAGTAAACTGTAGGCAATCCAAACAGAACAAAAACTACAAGAAAAATGATTTAAAATTTTCAAAAAAGGTCATTTATGTGTTGAAAGTTTTTGAAAATGAATAGGAAAAATCGGTGAAAAAAGGAGAGAATAAAAGACAATAGTAGTTTACGTAAGTAGTGCGGAAAGTGCCACTTTTCCGCACACGATTGCAGATGGCCCAACGATGCGTTAGCGGAGTTCGGCCAGCAATTAAGTCCGGAAAAATCACTTTACGCGCGAGTTAGGTACAATATTTTTTCTACTCGCTTGACTTAAGTATTCAACTAACTCAATAAAAGGAATTTTGAAAATGTTACTCTTTATTTATGGTGACTAAGATGTTTACCTAACACCAAAAAGAAATTTTCTTAAAATATAGCAATATATTAATTTTTGGTTTAGTGCGAAAAAGTACTATAAAGTTAACTTTTCGCACTAGTGCGGAAAAGTGCATTTTTCGCATGCAACACAGTGCAGAAAAGTGAATTTTCCGCACGCTAGTAGAGCAATAAAATTATCAAATGTTTCTTTTGAGACAAAGTATCCACACAAATAATTTTCATTCAAATAATTACCCAAAAATATGGTGTTGCATTTTTTTGTTCTCCAGTATATATTACTGTAAGTTTTAAACCAAGGAGTTGTATAACTTTGTATAAACTGTACAATAACGTACATTATAGATCTTAACTGTCACCGCAAAGATCAAATTGTAACATTAACTCTGTTATTTTATGTAGAACACCACGCAACATTTGTTTAAGCTTCGAAGGATCTCTTCTTTCTGATTTCAAAAATATATAATATGTTAGTCTTTTCTTGAACGGCCGTTGCACAAATTTACAAAAACCATTCCGAACACAATATTGAACAAAGAATCCCGTTAACTATTTTCCTTGTCTAACACATTGCCCTTGTGCCAAATTATTTTTAATTTTACCCGGGAACCGCCAAAGACAAACCAATCATATTGTATATTTTTTAAATCAGGAAGAAAAGGTCAATCTAAATATTAAAAAACATACATGGTGTTTCTTTTCAAATAAATATGTTAATGCCAAAATTTGATATATACAATGGGAGCTGTCAATTTTTAAGTCCTTCATTTAAAAGTGTATCAAAAATTATGCAATTCCTGTCACAGTACACCAAAAAGTATTAAGGACACGACAGTGTTGGAGCAAAATTACAATTCTTGTTAGGCTGCAGGCGCCATCTATCCAGTGTGAAATAAAACAATTTTTGTGGAGGCGATGCGCGTAGGACATCCACTACTTTAAAAATTATTTTTCTTTGAACTTTTAGTGCAAAAGTGGACCATAGTCACGTAGGTAATTTTACCTACGTGATCATAGTCAAAAAAAAAAATTATTTGAGAATTAAGTGCACAATAAACAATGTTATTTTTCAATATTAATTCAATTTTTCTAGATTAGGTTACACTTTTGCACCACTTTGCACTTTTATATTAATCGGAAAAAACAACACAAAATGATAAAAAATATTTTATTACGATATATATATACTGACAATAAATAAAACATACTTCTTAACTTAATATTAAGCTGCACAAAAAGCTGTGCCGTATCTAAAAATAGTGTACTTAAAAAAGTAAACTACAATAATTATTACAATTTTTAAAATAAAATAGAGAAAGACACATTTTGGTTATATCTTGAAATTTTAATATCACGCACCCCCTTCGAGGGGTAAGCTTTACCCCTAAATTTTGAATAGGGAAAGTGGGTCGGGTGATACCTTGTTTTTAGAGTCTCTTAAATGTCTTTACAACCGTGTAAAAATTTTGAAAATGTATCGATTCATTTTGATTAATATTATTTAAGGAGTCCCAATTTTTTGGATTTGTAGCCCTTACCTAAGACACAAACTGTTCTCTATTGTTCTTAGGAAAGCGATGCCGTTTGCTATCATAGTCTTGACATCCAACGCAATCCAACAGGGTCTTTGTTTAAATCGATTTTGAGGAATATACGTCATCACTAAATATTAAACCGTTAATTAATTTTTATAAAATAAAATAAAGTTTTACAAAAAGTTACTTATGGGGAAATACTACAAAATTACAGAAATGACGCACAAATAACTGGACTGTTGCATAGTACTCCAAATGGTCTACTACATTAACTGTAGTTGATATTTGACACGACATAATTATAGAAATCTGTAGTATGGTCCGCCATCTATCCAGTGTGAAATAAACCAACTATATTTGGCGCGAAAGGAGTGTTTGGCCTTACTACCTTTGGCTGGTGTATTGTGATTCATGTACAAAAATCTGTACACTTTACCACAGTGTATATAACAAACATTGGGATCAAATGGGCAAAGTCATAAAACTTCCTTTACCTGTCGTCGTAACCCCCTCACCCATATATTTTCGTGCTCGGCAAGATCTTATTTAAAGTTTGACAATGTTCGCAGTGGGCTGGCGAGTGGGCTGGTCTTTATATTGTATTATACTTCTGTAATACCCACTCTATACTTTCCTTAAGTTTTTGAACTGAACTGAAACCAACAATTTTGATGATAATTAATTATGATGGATATTGTCGGTTAGTCACTGCTAGGTTGTATTTTTAACTAATGAGCTTCCTTAAAAGATATCACGTTTTTGTCAATGAAGGCATTCTTCCACATATATCAGTGGGCCTTAGAAAAACACGGTTCTTAGCTAGTCCATACATCAATATCCATACTGTCTACATTTCTGTATCATCTCTTCTACACTCTTCATATATTAGTGGGCCTTACTGTATATATTTACTGTATTTATTTCTATAATAGCCACTCTATACACTCCCTCAAAATTTTTGAACCTAAAATAAAACCTAACGATTTTCTTAAAAGGTAATGAAACGCTTATAAAGGTTCCATGATGGATATTGTCGGTCGGCCGCTACCTCGATGCATTTTGAAAATGAATTGATGAGCTCCTCGAGAGATAGCATCTTTTATTCATAAAGACACATTCGCACATTATATTAGGAAAATGGAAAAGCGATCATTTCAGGCAGGTGTGCGGCGCGCTTCTGGAAAATGTTTCTAACTCTCTAATCTGCCGGCGCTCAAAAGTTTGATTTAGTTTGCTCGAAGCTGATCTAAGGACAAAATTGAGATACTTATGTATATATGAGGGGATATAAATAAAAAGATATGAAAGCGAACATATCTACGAATGCCACATATACAGGGCTTCTTAATTGACAAGGGCCACTATTGCTATCTCAACTATAAGAACTACAAGGTTTGTCAAATTAGACAAAATGTGCAGTTTTTGGGGGACATTGACAATCTGGTTTCAGATTTTAAAAAAATGTATTCTATCCCAAGATACGGGGGTTTTTCGAAAAATTGCTAAAAATTATGTTATGAAATATCTCAAAAAGTATAATTTTTACAAAAAATTCATAAAGGAAATTATTTTTGAATTTTTGACGTTCTTCAATTTGGTAGTTTTTCAGAAAATTTGCTTTTCGAGATATTAACATCAACTTACTTTTCTTAAATACGGACCTGTATTTTTTATTCCATTTTTTTTAAATAAATTTTTTTTCTGATTTTAACGCTGTATTACATGTCCATATTTGTTTGTGTTTTAATGATAAAAAAATTAAAATTTATATTGTTTTATTGGGTTTAAAAAAAAATAGAACATCAGAGGTGGCTTAGACAACCAACAAGACAATTGCATGTTTTACACCGACTTTCTTTTTAATGGTCCTTTAGGCTAAAGAACCTTTAAAGTACCTTTAGCGTATCTTGTTTCTTGCTCCGACTTTAATGGTCTTTTAAACGTTCTTTAAAGGAGCATTAACTAACTGGCCAAATTTGGTCAATTAACCGATCTTTAAAGCTCAGTTAGCTCTTTTGAGGTTAGTTTTGCGACCCATTTTTCATGGTATAGTTTATTTTTGTTTAAAACGCAAGAAAAAAGAGAATTCATAAAAGGTTATTATGGAATATGTAAACATTATTGAAGATGAGCTGGTAGAGGATGCTCTTGAAGATGATCTTGAAATATTGTATTTTGTTAATTTTGGCTTCACTCGAAGGTGCCTCGAAGATTCAGGTTAACACACGTTGAGGATCTATTGGAATATCCAGATGTCAGGTAGGTACTTACTCAATGTTTTACACGGGGTGAGAGGGGTTAAAAGTTGGTTACCAATATGTTTATAATTGCAATTGTTTTTATACATTGGATGCATATTTTTGCCCAACACTCTGATCATTTTCCAGGATCAGTTATTATTTTTTATAAAATGATTTTTAGCTAATATTGATCAAAACTATAATAATCCAGTGTTTATAAACAAGCTTCTCCAACAGTTCCCTGAATGAATGAATGATATATCATATAAACTGTGACTGTTTTAGTTGTCAGTAAATTATAGCCCTCTCCTTACCTACTTTTTTTTCTTATTTTCAGGAGTGAATATGGTCTTTTAAATTACCTCCTGACGCCTTTAGCAAATCCAATTATACCAGGTGAACAACTGTATAATGAAGCCTTAATTCGAACAAGAACTTCAATAGAACCTACATTTGGGATCTGGAAACGTCGGTTTCCAGTTATGGTTTATGGACTTTGCCTTATACTGGACACAGTTCTGACAATAATAGTAGCTGCTTCTGTGCTTCATAATATTGCCAAAGAAATGAACGAGCCAGAGCCCCCAATAATAAAGATATAAACAAGGAAGACTATTAAATTATCTTATTCAAACTCAACAAATTGAAATGTATGGTCAAGAACACCAACGTCATAATGTTGTGCAGAATGGAAATTATTTATTATGTATGTATTAAAATTATGTACAAAAAAGCAGCTGTGAATTTTAGGGTTTTACATTTGCTGTTTTTTTTTTAAATTGTTGATTATGATAATTTTTTTGGTGGTTTTTTAATATATAGGTATGTCAGTAAAATCAACAACATGTTTTAAATTTTCTTTATTTTAATAAACTGTATTGTTTTTTTCACCCTGTACCTGTAACAAAAAAATATGTGCCAGCCCACGCACTTCTTACTCAAAATAAACAAATTATAATACCGTTTGATTGCAAAAGTCCAAAGAGGCCTGAGACAAAATAACTTGTAACAAAATGTACATAAGTACAACTCTTAAACTTATACTACTACTAACAGTAAAACCCTGTGAAAAACAGTAAAAATTTTTTTATCTAGCAAAATAACCACTTTAACAACAAATCTCCTTTAAGGCGCAAAAAAAACAATTATAAGTTACCTATTTTAAAAAACTAATAAAATGCAAAAACGGTAGGTACCTTTCATGTAATATGTAACACATTCAAAAGAGATTGGTTTCTCCTAAAGCTTCATATAGATGAATATATTTAATTGAATTGTTAAATGTGACCAAATCCACTCTCGCAGTCAATTGAATGTATTGCATAGTGTTAAAAAAAATCAGCGAGTACTTCTATTTTTATCTCCAGGTTTTTCTTCCGGAGTTGATGCTCTTTGTCAGTATGTAATGCTTCTTTTTCCAACCTTTTTAGGGTGATATCAGCAATCATATTGTTTTTGTCCGCTAGGAATTCATATTTCTCTGCTAAGGTACTTGATGCCATGATTCTAACTACGGTGGCAAATGGCCTCCTTTGATCGGTACCCTAAAATAAATTAAAAACCAAACTAGGTATGTGCCAAATAAAGGATTTAATAATAATAATAATAATAATAATAGTAATAATAATAATAATAATAATAATAATAATAATAATAATAATAATAATAATAATAATAATAATAATAATAATAATAATAATAATAATAATAATAATAATAATAATAATAATAAAATATTCTCAAATATTTTAATTGGAACGGCAAGGATTGAAGCGATTAATTAAGTGCATCAAAAATTTGTCATAGATGGATCTATATATATATATATATATATATATCTTCTGTTAAACTGGAGAGTATAATTAAGTAGGCCGCGAACTACTTTAAAAGAAAATGTTGTTTAGCATTATACATAGATTGCTATATTTCGTTATCAAAATACTTACCCTTTTGACTTGCCTCTTTGTCCTGTTCCTTGACCTCTAGCTGTTTCACTGCTAGCATGTGCAGCATCCATGGATGTTTTGGAGTAATATTGAATAGATGTGCGACAGCTCCCTGGGACTAAGATTCAATCCCCTTTTTCTCTTTTTAGCCTCCATTGAAATTGAAGCACTGCACAATAGCCTATATTATGTTCATCATCAAAAAATATCAAATGAAAACAACAGAACCATAAAAAATAAAATAAAAAAAATATGTGAAAGTTTTAGGTTATTGAAGACAGAGATACCAACAAAAAAAACCCAGAAATCCCTAAATTGGTGCGCCGTTGCCGTACTGTGAAGAAAATAAAGAGCCTTTAGTAAAAGTTCAAAAAAATTGAGCCTGTGCAATTCATTTAAAATTAAATGTTCTTTAAAATTTAAAGGTTCTTTTGTTAAAGAACCATTAGAAAAACGTCGGTGCAAGTGGCTGTTAATAACATAAACAGACTAATGCAGCGTCTAATAAAAAAAACTATTTATTAACTTTTTAGATATTTAAACTTTTTACCATTTAGTTAAATTAAACATTTTTCATAGTATTAATTATTATTTTAAAACGTTGTTTAAAACTAAACTTTCTTTTTCAATTTCTCTCAAAGAGACCTCTCCTTATTGATGTTCTTGTACTGTACATATCCCAAAATATTTATAGCTCATTTATATCTGATGGTACAGTCCACAAACCAAGCCCAAAAATGATCCAGTTATTCAAAAAATTTAAAAGAAAATGTAGTAATCTTTAAAAAACCTGTAAATACCATGTTTTTTTAAATTATCGATGCCCAAATTAAAAGTGGATGATGATACATACCTATTACATTTGTTTCATCTTCTCCGTCCTCTGCCGTTACAGTTGCTCCTCGTTTGGCAGGATTTTCAAATGATCCGTGCCGCTTAATTTTTCGTACTGGTACGCGCCTTTCGAGGTACGAATTTTGATACATTTGAAGCGCTCTTTCAGCATTTCGAAATTATATCTAATTTCTCACCTTTTGAAAACGCTGCCATGTTAGTAGTAGTAGTAGTAGTAGTAGTAGATGGGCGGCCGTAGACCTGGCAATTAGGCCGCATCATCGACCCTTTTTTCCATACCCCCGTGCACCCCCGACTAATGCACGTACCCCTTAGGATGCAAGTTTTCTTTCTCTAAGAGGACTTAATTTTGCCTGACACTTCTTTGTCGAGGGCAGGGATCTTTAGACTTCGTAGCAAGCATACACAATGGACCGCCGGCTTTAGACCCCCTCCGAAGGGTGGTCCTGCTACATGTTAGACTTGCATCCATCTAACATCGCTACCGTCCCAGCAGAACTTGGTTGACGGTAGACTTTTCTCTCCAGCAGTCCGCCGTCGTATAGGTTGACCCGAAAATCGAGGTCCCGGTTTCGCTGGTCGAGGTCGCCTTCGGAGTCTTCAGATGCATCTCTTTGGAGTGGTGCTGCTACCCGTAGGTGGTACCGCCTCTTCTAAGTCACCTTCTGTCGACTCCCGCTACCAAATCTGTCGGAGTCCAGCCGCGTCCCATGGAGTCCCGATCTCGGAGAAGTCCAGGTTGTCCTTTTTTGGGTCACCGGCTAGTCTCCTCTACCCAGTTTGGCGGGGTCCTCGGCCGTCCACTTTTGAGTCCCGCAAAGTTTTCGATGCAGTGTCAACCGTGCCGCTTGCTTCTACCTCGTTTGTTGTTACTCTATGCACAACGTTAACTGCAGAGCTGCTGAGAGGTGGGACCGCCCGTCGTCGTCTCGAGTCGCGCATTCGGTGTTGTGTGAAGCAATGTGTGCTTGCCGAGATCCGATCCTGCGATCTCTGTTCTGCAGGCTAAGACGCTGTTCACTGGTCTACGGCGGCCCCCGCTGCCATGTTGGTTTAAATTTACCTTGACAGATGTATTACCACGTGCGTAGGTAATAAACTATTTTTATTACCTACGTGTAGGCTTTTATAAGCAATTGCTTTTTTCTGCTTTCTTAAGCCACCTATAATAAAATGGGAGAAGTGCGAAAAAACTTAAATAATCATTTTTTACCATTAAAACGCAAATAAATATGGACATTTGATACATCGTAAATGAAAAATGGAAAAAAAATACAGGTCCGTATTTTAAAAAAAGTAAGTTGATGTTAATATCTCGAAAACTACACGTAGCAAATTTTCTTAAAAAGTACTAAATTAAAGAACAAAAATGCAAACAACGAATTTTTTGTAAAAACCCCTGTAGCTCGGGATAGCATATTTATTTCTTAAATCTGAAACCAGATTTTCAATGTCCCCCAAAAACTGCACATTTTGTCTAATTTGACCAACCTTGTAGTTCTTATAGTTACCGAGATAGCAATAGTGGCCCATCGCAATTTTTTTTGAAATTGACAAATATTTATTTGAATTCACAGCTTTTTCTGTGAATTCACTGATTGATTTGTGAATTTACAGACTTAATTGCGAATTCACAACTTTTTCTGTGAATTCAGAAATACTTCTGTAAACTCACAGATTTTTCCGTGAATTCACAACTTTTTTTGTGAATTCACAGATTTTCTAACCCGAACTCACCTTAACATGTATGAAAATAGCCCACTGGCCAAGTGTAGCTAAATGGCTTACTTGGCCATATCAGTTGGTCATTTGACCACTTGGCTATTTGGCCACTTGTCCATTTGGTTACTTAGTCATTTGGCCATTTAGCTTTTTATCCACTTTGGCCAGAAGTTTAAAATCAGAATTCCTAGTTTTCAGTTGGAAAGCCGAGTTTAAGGTTGGAATTCCGGGTTTAAAATCAAAATTCCGAGTTAACATCGAAATTCGGTATAAAGCCGGAATTTCAAGTTTAAAGTCGGATTGATTGATTTTACGAAAAAAAATATACTCTTTTCAAAAGGTATATATTTGTGTAGATGACGTCCCTAAATAGTTATTCTGATAAAAATTAATCTTCTATATACGTCCTACTATCAACACCTGTCAAAAAGTGTAAATAAAAATGTTTAAAAAATAAAAAATTTAGGCTTATAGAGCATTCCATTCTAGACAAAAAAAGGTACATAAGCATTTTTGTATACTAACTATTTATAATAAACTTATTTTAAAGGTTTAAAAAATGGAAAACATTGTCACATTTTGAATTTGAATGCTGTTAGTTAAAAAAAAATATTATCCGAAAAGGATATGGGAAACCTCAGAGAGAACATATTTTCAATAAAAACACGTTACAACTTTTTTTGCATCACTTTTAGTTTTGACACAAACATAAAATAAGTTGAAGAAAAAGGTAAAATCATGTTGATTGTATTAAACTTTTTTGCACCAAGATTTTTCTATAAAACTAAACTCTAAAAAAAACAACTATGTGCTAAATAGTTAATTCTATTACCTATCTAACGACAGTAAAAAAGCTTCAACTAGATTTGAAAATGTAACCTCTGACGGAATAAAATAAGAGGAGCTCTTTGAAGGACATCTTTTTATATACAACAAAATAACAACAAATATTGGAATTGGAATAATAAACATAAGAAAGTCAAAACTTTTTTACTGTCGTTTGATAGGTAATAAGACTAACTACTTAGCATAAAATCATATTTTTTTTAGAAGTTTGGGCTTATAGAAAAATCTTGGTGCACAGGCGTTCAATACTAATTTTATGTTTATATAGAAACTAAGTGATGTAAAAAACATTGTAACGTTTTCTTAGCGAAAATATGTTCTCTTTCAGGTTTCGCATCGCTTTTTCAAAAAATATATTTTTTTAATTAACGGCATTAAAATTCAAAATGTGACAATTTTTTCCATTTTTCAAACATTTAATTGACGTTTATAAAAAACGGTTAGTACTACAAAAATGCTTATTTCACTTTTTTTTTGTCTAGAATAAAATGTTCTATAAGCCCTAATTTTTATTTTTTAAAAATATTTTTTTTTACATTTTGGAAAAAATTACATATTTTTGACAAGTTTTGACAGTAGGGTGTACAAGAAGATTTTAATTTTTAACAGAATAACTATTTAGGGACGTCACCTACACAAAAATATATTTTTCGAAAAGAGTATTTTTTTTTCTGAAAATCAATCAGAAAGTGAACTGTGTGTAGATAAAAGGCAAATAGCGAATTGGCTAAATGACCAAATGGTTAAATCGCCAAGAGGTAAAAAAAAGTCATTACACGCGAGACTTCATGCATGCTTATTGATCAATGTATGGCTCATTAGGGAGTTATGGACACCCAAGATGAAATATCCACTTTGAATCCTTTTTAAAATTCAAAAATTATAATTTTTACACTTTATAAATTAGTTTTTTTTTTAAAGTTTATATGAAAATGTCAATACGTCCACTGCTGGAGACCCCTTGCCTAGATAATACATAAGCAGTTTTTTGATTTTTAATATTTACCTTTCATCATAAGGTCACTTTACAATATTTGTGGGTTCAAATTAGTTCGGAAATATATGGTAAAAATACCTTCATATTTGCAGTGTTGCATTTTGAGGAAAAACTTGGCAACAACTTTGTTATTTAATTAAACACCCTGTAAATTTCAGCATTTTTGGATTCTTTAAAAACTTTAACGTATATTTTATGTACAATGTTCTTTACCTATCTTCAAACGGTTTTTGAAATATTGACAGATGAAAAATGGCATTCTATAATTTTGACAGCCCAAAATATCTAAACGGTTAACGAGAGAGCAATGCGGTTTTTACGTCCCTATCTTAAGCTTCACAAGCTACCGTTTTAGATTTAACATTTTTCAAGGTTATTCTAACCCTGGGTTAAAAATAGTGTAAAACGTTAGCTTATGAAACCTCAAGATAAGGACGTAAAAACCGCATTGCTCTATCCTTAACGATTTAGATGTTATGGGCTGTCAAATTTATAAAACGTCACTTTTCATTTGTCATTATTTCAAAAACAGTTGAAAACAGGAATAGGCATACATAAAACGTATGTAGATGTTTTTAAAAAATCAAAAAATACTGAAATTTACAGGATGTTTAATTTAGAATAACAAAGTTGTTGCCAAGTTTTCCTTCTAATGGCAACACTGCAAAAGTGAAATTATTTTAAAAATATACCTTGGACTTACGCTCACATTAAAAGTTTCAAAACTTTCTATTCGATAGCTTTAAGAATAATCTAATAAGTTACTCACCTTGGGACACCCGGTTTATCAAAGAGGGCACTAAGAGGCAAAACAAACATAAATGAAGGTCAGTGATTATGCATGAAAAAAAGAACTATAATAAACGAAAAAAACCCAAAACAACAAGACTCATTCAATGCAAACCTAAAAATGACTTTCTTACAAAAATCGGTGGTGAAATAAAAACGTCTGAAAAAATTAAATTAGGTCCTATTTTTTAAAGTCTTAAAATTTGTTGGTTATAGGTAAAATAAATTTATAGCTTTGGATTAGAAGAATAATGGATTTTATTAGGCGAAATTATGTTTTACCGTTTATTTATTAGGGACTTATCGGACATTATAGGCTGACTTTAATAAAGTCGGCACTATTTTTGACAGTTCCGCACAAAGGCAAAAAACTACTACATATTTTTAGGCACTTACACATCTGGTATGGGCAGGCCATGATGACCCTTAAAATAATTTTCTTAAATACCTGTTAAATTATTTTTAGATGTGCTAAAATATTCTTTAGTAGGACACGTTTCTTGGTAAATTTAAAGACTGTAAAGAACTTTGGTTGAAAGGAATTAATACCACCTTATGTTTTACAAACTTTACACTTTGAAAATGCAAAATAAAAATCACATGCCACTCAAGATGACAAACAGATGACATAACTAATATACTTTTTTAGAGCCTGCTGTCTCTCTTCAATAACCTGAGATATTTTTCATTTTAACAGAAAAAATGTTTTTGGCAGTACTTTTTTTGAACGATTAAAAAACAGTGACAACTTGAAAGATTAGTTCATTTTATTCTAGAAATCGAAACTTTGGAAAGAAAGCTTTAAAATGTGAGCAATATCATGGCATAAAAATGTGAAAAACATAGTAAAAAATTGATTCATCAAAAACGTTATTCCTTAAATTATGCTAAAATATTTTAAGCATTAAATTACCATCATGGCTTGACCATTATGGGTCTGCGTGGCGCGGCGCTCTTCTTGGTTGCTGGAGCTATCCAAAACCTAGGTTTCTATTCAGCCAGAGCTTTTTTGATCGCGGCGCTGTCGGTTTGTACCTACCTTTAATAAACGGAAGCATTAACTTTAATTTGTCAACTTTATGGATAGCACAATGTGAGCATGTTTAGATGTCAGAAACCTTTTAACCTTCATGCGAAACTGACCAAAATAGTGCCGAGGCAGGCTATGGATAAGTCCCCATTGACTGGCGGTTTGTCTCTAATGAAAAGATGGTAAAATTGCATACTTCCTCTCCAAATCGCGCTGTTGTTACATATTATAATGTAGGACACCCTCACACCTAAAACTGAGATTTAGTTTTGCAATTGTCATAAACTGAATGCCTAGAGTCAATGTTCATACCTCTACGCTGTAACAAAAAATACTAAAGACATAAAAAACAATTCACACAAATTCGGAAAGTAGTATTAATATCACGACTTTACAACACTGATTTCATGTCGATAAGTTATCTTCTGAAGGCGCATTTACACAGACAAACTTTCCTTTGATGTTGAAATGCCGACAAACATTTACACGAGCCTCTTGAGCAAAATGTTCAAAGAAATGTTCGAGCAAAATCTCGTACAAAAAAACACACGTAAATTTTGGAGAGAATGTTGAGCAAAATTTGTTTGAAGAATTGGGGGTATATATTGTTATCGGAATTCATTGAACTAAACTGAAAATAGAAAAACAAAGTTTTGAAATAAAGTATTTTTAATCAAGTGCTTTCCGACGGAAAAACGATTTGATGCCGAAATTCACATTTTACCTCATAAGCAACTTCGATTGTTCTGATTTTTATAGGGGCTATGCCAGTATACTTGTAACTTTTTTGGGCTTGTAAAAAAAACGACAATAAAAAAAAATAATAATTGTCACTTATTTATTATTGTTGCCTGTAAAATATAATGATAAAAATTTACGTTTAAAAGAATTTCCCTTTATTTTACTTCCTAGTTTAGTATTTTACAATAATAATTAAGTCAAATTAAAAAAACCTATATACATTTTATTAAATCTCAAATATATGAACAAAAGCACGTTCGGTTTAAATAATACCCGTTTATTACCCACTTTTACAACCCTACGAACCCGACCCTTGTCTAAAAAATATAATTTAGCAGTAATTTAGTAGACTGTGTCGCCGATCTATCATCCCGCGTTTTGGATTTCGCAGGTAGTAGGCCGGCCACCCTTTTGAATCGCAATGTTGTCCTTTGCGTATTGTTGGTTCAGTGTCAGTAATCGACCTTGATTATTACATTAAATTGACAGTAAATATTTATATCTTTAAGCAACCCTTGGGACCTTAAACTAACTAGGTAAATCTGGTGTGAGGAATTAAAAAACAACAATAAAAGCTAAAGGTAAAGTAAAGTTACAAAAATATGTTTTAAAAAAATCCCCTCCCCACCACTCCTCATAGTCGTGAGGCGCGGATTACCGCTTAAAAGTGCAATTTTTGAGTTTTTGTCGATATTTGAAAAACTCAAAATTTTTTTGGAAAAGAAAAATTTTCCTGGGTTGTTTTTTGAATTTAGGAAAAAACCCTTGGAGATAAAAAAAAACTTGCAAGTAAATCCCAAAAAAAACCCCCGGGCAAAAAAATCCGGGAAAAACCCTAAAAAAAAAATATTGTAAGTAACCTTAATCCATCTGACAAAACTGATAGCCAAGAATAATGTTTCGCTTGCCGTCGGCTTTTTTTACAAAAATTTAAAATAAAAGTTGGTGTTCCATTTTTTTAAAGAATTGAGATCACTGATGTGAAATTTTATTTATTCTCATCTTTACAAATATGTTTCCAAAACAGATAGCAATAATTTGCTCAAAAATTTACCCGAACAAAATGTTCAAAGAAAAGCTCACAAAAATGTTCACGCAAAAAATTTTAGATCTTTTGCACGAGCTTTTGTTTGAGCATGTTCGTCTGTGTAATTGCGCCTTGATACACAACTTTGAATATCTTTAGTGAATAAACATTATATATACCTGATGTCCCAAGGTGAGTAACCTATTACAATATTTTAGAAACTATACTATAATATTCTAAAATAAGTCCATGTAAACTATCTTTGTGAAATAGTCTCATATTTGCAGTGTTGCCATTTGCAGAAAAACTTGGCAACAACTTTCTTATTTTAAATTGAACACCCTGTATATTTTTGAATTTTTGGATTCTAAAAAATATTTTAGCTACATTTTATGTGTAATGTCATATACCTATGTTTAACTGTTTTTAAAATATTGACAGGTGAAAATTGACATTTTTTAACTTTGACAGCCCGTAACATCGAAACGGTTAAGGATAGGATAGTTTTTACTTTTCTATCTTGGTTTTTCACAAACTATCGTTTTATATCTTAACCCAGGGTTAAAATATTTCAAGTATAGTTTAACCCTGGGTTAAAAATAGTATAAAAGGATAGCTTGTGAAAAACCAGGATAGGTCGAATGTAAAAACCATTTTGCACTAACCGTTTCGATATTACGGGCTGTCAAAGTTAAAAAATGCCAATTTTCACCTGTCAATATTTTAAAAACAGTTGAACATAGCTATAGGACATTATACATAAAATGTACCTAACATATTTTGTAGAATCCAAAAATGCATAAATATACAGGGTGTTAAATTTAAAATAAGAAAGTTGTTGCCAAGTTTTCCTGCAAATGGCAACACTGCAAATATGAAAGTATTTCATAAAGATAGTTTACATCTCGGTTTACATGGACTTATGTTAAAATAGAAAGTTTGAAAAGTTTCCATTGTAAAGTCTCCAAAATTTTCTTGGGCCACCCGATATACATGGATTGGCGCATTAGTTAGAGTAGTAGGTACATTTTTTTTATTTGCTAGGAAATCTCGATTTACTCAACGGATTTCAATATTTTATTTACAAGTATTTTTTGTAAAATCGGTCGCCTAGGATTGTAAACTACAACTTTCTGTTTGACCTTAATTCTAAGACAAAGTAAGTTTATAGCCTAGGATATGAAGAATATAGATTTTATTAAGCGAAATTATATTGATCCGCTCATTTATTGACAAGCGATTTGACCCTACTGAAGAGATAGTAAAGTTGCATACTTCCTCTCCAAATCGCGCTCTTGTTGCATATTATAGTTTACATCTTACATGGACTTATGTTAAAATAGAAAGTTTGAAAAGTTTCCATTGTAAAGTCTCCAAAATTTTCTTGGGCCACCCGATATACATGGATTGGCGCATTAGTTAGAGTAGTAGGTACATTTTTTTTATTTGCTAGGATATCTCGATTTACTCAACGGATTTCAATATTTTATTTACAAGTATTTTTTGTAAAATCGGTCGCCTAGGATTGTAAACTACAACTTTCTGTTTGACCTTAATTCTAAGACAAAATAAGTTTATAGCCTAGGATATGAAGAATATAGATTTTATTAAGCGAAATTATGTTGATCCGCTCATTTATTGACTAGCGATTTGACCCTACTGAAGAGGTAGTAAAGTTGCATACTTCCTCTCCAAATCGCGCTCTTGTTGCATATTATAGTTTACATCTTACATGGACTTATGTTAAAATAGAAAGTTTGAAAAGTTTCCATTGTAAAGTCTCCAAAATTTTCTTGGGCCACCCGATATACATCGATTGGCGCATTAGTTAGAGTAGTAGGTACATTTTTTTTATTTGCTAGGAAATCTCGATTTACTCAACGGATTTCAGTATTTTATTTACAAGTATTTTTTTGTAAAATCGGTCGCCTAGGATTGTAAACTACAACTTTCTGTTTGACCTTAATTCTGAGACAAAATAAGTTTATAGCCTAGGAT
The DNA here is from genome assembly GCA_963921995.1 of Oxystoma pomonae. Classification (NCBI taxonomy): domain Eukaryota; kingdom Metazoa; phylum Arthropoda; class Insecta; order Coleoptera; family Brentidae; genus Oxystoma; species Oxystoma pomonae. The sequence continues at coordinate 77,765,655 of OY998169.1, read as the reverse complement.
ATGAAGAATATAGATTTTATTAAGCGAAATTATGTTGATCCGCTCATTTATTGAGTAGGGATTTGACCCTACTGAAGAGATAGTAAAGTTGCATACTTCCTCTCCAAATCGCGCTCTTGTTGCATATTATAATTTAGGACACGGCACACCTAAAACTGAGATCTAATTTCGCAACTGTCATAAACTGAATGTTGTTTGCACACAAAAGCGAAATGGCAGAGTTTCCCGTTTAACCTTCCTAAAACTTTTCAGAGCTTATTTGTAACAAGGTTTAATGGTTGCGAGCGCGATAAGGTGTCATCTTTGACGTCTGATGACTTTATTTCTTTTACGTGTAATGTTGTTGCATCGCGGCCAAATATACAGAAAAATACTGTGTGCTTAGAAGTCACATTTTCTTTTAATTTTCAAAAAGTAAACTTAGAGAAAATGTGATTTTAAAATATATAAAAAAATTCTTCAAACTATCTTTTACTGAAATTCTGGCCTTTAAACAAAATAAGATATATTTTACTACTCTAAAAATAAAATTTGGTACGAATAGATATCTCCTCCAAACTAAAATCTTATATAATCTTAAAAAACTGAATTTAAAGTAACACTCGTGGCATATCGGACAAAGCGTTTTTGTTTCTCACTTCGTTACGACCAGGCCTCCAATGTCTAATGGAGAATCTAGACACCTACAAACCTGTTTCATCCTTATTAGGAATCATCAGGGAGTCACAGGATTGTACCTGGCAGTTGAAGCTACACAGTGACCTGCACTTTTCAATTTTGATGTTTTGGTTTCTCGGTTTATTCGACAGGTGGCGCACACAGTTACTTTGTCCCCACGGATTACAAAATTTTTGTTTTAAATTCGAGAGGTGTGCATGGTTACTGTGTAGCTTCAGCTGCCAGGTACAATCCTATGACTCCCTGATGATTCCTAATAAGGATGAAACAGATCTGTAGGTGTCTGGATTCTCCATTAGACATTGGAGGCCTGGTCGTAATGAAGTGAGAAACAAAAACGCTTTGTCCGATATGCCACGCGTGTTACTTTCATTTTTATTTGCGGACACGAGATTCATTTTGTTGTTTTTTAAAACTAAAATTATCCATATGTACTGATTTACAGCCAAACGCACCATTCTAGCACTCCGATCCGGATCGGCGAATCCCGCTCAAGTCAATCCTTGCTAATTGCGATGCACCGTAGGCGGATCGAGCAAACCAGATCAGAAAAGTGGCAACACCGGAATTATCGAATTTTTTTCCGGCCCTCGCGTGCTTATCGTAGGATACGTACTTCCTTATTATTTTGGTGTTTGGTAAAGTGGAGTATTTTTATACATTTTTTAAATAACCGCACCCCCAATTTATATGGAGATGTTTTGTAGGGGAAGAATACGAATAGAGGAACAATAGAGAGAAAGAAATGAGATCTGGAAACCAGAATTCACTAATATGGCCCCATTTGTAGCTTACACAAGAATGGATCAAGTGAGAAGGTCAGTACTACCTACTTATAAAATACCTTTCTTTGTGTACTTTTCTTTTCAAGAACTAAATAGATATCAGGCTTTAACTCGGTGTTAACCAACACAATGTTAATTTAATAACATATTGAAAATAATACATAGGACCTGACCAAGTTATACTGACAAGAAAACTCAAAGAAAAAGTGGTCTCTTGATGACAATAAGGTATGGAATTCGGTAAGGGATATAAATATATTTTTTTAACATGACTTTCTTCCACTAGAGACCCTCTATACAGTGACAGTTGTCATGTAGGTACCACATCAACTGCCAATGTAAAAATGGCCTATACCTGCTACTACCTAAAGTACAGAGTAATAAAACTCAAGTAAAAGAAAGTTAAACACCTGTAGTGTTTTTCAAAACTTTTAGTTTGTTATTTAATGTTACTTTTTATTAATAAATTTATTTTTTCTTTTAGACTATACGAAATTTAAAAAAAAGGAACTGAGAAGGAATCTGGCTGACTATCAAAGACAAATCCATAAAACATGTGGAGGGTCACTTTTAAAAATTCGGATTATGGTTTTCTTTGAATATTTTATTTGATAAGGGGGCAGCTCGGATGGCAGATGATAAAGAAATATTAAAACAGTAGTTTTTGTTATTACTTTCACAGACTTTATAATTTATAACTTTATCATCACAATTATAGTTATAATATTTAATTATTACATACAGTATGTATCAATTTATATGGTATCAGTGAGTGGAAAACAAAAACTGCAATCAGAAGAAATGGATCGACTTTCTCCACGCACAAACTGTTAATATGAAAGTATTTAATAAAGATAGTTTACATGGACTTATTTTAGAATAGAAAGTTTGAAAAAATTCCATTGTATGGTTTCCAAAACATTCTAATAGGTCACTCACCTTGGGACACCCGGTATGCTTTGTGCTTAGGAACACAAAGCCTATCTCCTTATAATTTACTTTGCATAAACCCATTAGTAATCCTACAGGGTAACAAATAAATCCCGCCAAAATCTTCCAAACGTGACTTGGGCGGACCCTTTATTGATTACCCCCAATTGGGTTGCCTCCATTGTCACTCCCTGATTAATTTCCATAATTTGGGAACGCTCTTAATATAATTATATAATAGCGTGGATGTATCATTACCTGTACCTAAATACTCCTTTCTAATTTGTAAGCAAGTTTGTGGGGTATCTAAGAGCAAAGCCTATTTTAATAATAGACACTTAAAGATAATTTTCAGTTTTATCAGCATTCGTATCGTTATGAACTTTTAAAATCATGGCGAATGCGTGACAGCTCCAGCTGATTAAATGCATGAAAACCTCGTTAGTTACGATAAGGAAGTCGTAACGTTACGACCGTCCCTGCATTCGAACAACACCGTTTTATATTAAAAAGCCAGTTAAATCATTTTCATTTTAGTATCCTTTGGCCTATGATCGGTGCCATATTGATACCAAACTGACAGAAAATCTATGTTTTACTTGTCAATTTGATTAGAAAAGTGGCAGGCACAGTAGGCTAAAGGGCACTGAGGAGTTAGGAGTTAACTGGCATTTTAGTTGAGAACGGTGTTGATTCGAAACGATGTTTTGACGCATTTGATCAGCTGGAGCTGTCACGCATTCCCCATTAGTTTAAAAGTACACCGCTCCATAAGTCGACTCGATAGAGATAAGGATACGAATGCCGATAAACCCGAAAGTGTCTAATCTTTAAATATTGATGGGTAAAATTATTCAGGTATTTATAGTGAAGGGGCATGTGTAAGTCCGTGGGATTTTGAATGAAGGAGTTTTGTGACTATGTGGGATTGATAGCTCCTTAGTCATACAATCGAGTGTTAATGTGTGTTTTGTTCGCATCCGTGTAGAAGGGGTTGATATGACGTCTTCTTTCAAGATGGCAGCCAAAAACAATAAAAAATACAACTTTTGCAACCGGGGCATTATTATACTTGATTCCATATAATTCGGGAACGAGAATTCCAAAAAATGCACTTTCAGGGTCATCAGACCTTAAATGACCTTAAAAATACAAAAAACAAGATTTTTACTATTTTCTCTTAAAAAAATCTGAATAAATCGGGGTTTTGTCAGTCCAACTTCAAATCTACCTCAAAGTATTAGGCATGTATCCCAAATCTGATCCTTAGAGCGCTATTCATCAACTATTAAAGCGAAGAGAAGAACATTTAGTTCAGCTATGACGCGTTTTAATATGGCGGCTGATATATCAAAATGGCGATCTATAACGACATTTTATTTTATCCAATTTCATAAAAAAGCAAAAACGACAAGGTGGCCATTAACTCTTGTTGACTTATCGCCGCTTACTATGAAAAAAAGGTTTAGTTGATGCATGACCTTGATTGAACGTAAAAATGCCATGTAAAACTAAAAAACTTACTTTTTGTGGTGTTTTTTCCAATTTACCACTACGCAAAAACTTGAAGTGCTGGAGATGAAATTAACATCTTAGCCATGAATAAACACTTCATTTTAGACCTCCCTATTATTTTTTTTTTTTGATATGGCGTCCCAGATGTTTAAGCCATACCCCGGTAAAAATGGCCTATATGCATGTCGTTTCTACTCATTTGTCTAGCCAACAAAATCATTTAAATAACCTACATGAGAGTTAACAGAAGTTAGATATAGATTACCATATACTAAACCAGTGGTTGTAGACGCCATTTTCCAAAACGGCGGTCCAAAAAGCATAAAAAATTCTAATTATGCCATTAGGGTAGGTAGGTACACTTGTTTATTAACATTCATAATAAAATTCAAGGATGCGGATTTAAGAGCTATTTAGTCACACATTCATGTGCCACCCCATCTCTGTAGGAGTTCTGAAACTTGGGTAATAAAAACGACAGGCATATAGGTCATTTTTACCGGTCATTTTTACATCATCTGGGACGCCATATTAAAACAAATGGTAGGGAGGTTTAAAAGAAAGTGTTTGTTTATGGCTAAGATGTTAATTTCATCTTCGCCGCTTAAAGTTTTTGCGTGTTGTAAATTGGAAGAAAAACATCACACAAAGCTGGTTTTTGACTTGTACATGGTATTTTCAAAGTCAATCAAGTTCATGCATTAACTAAACTTTTTTTTCATAGTAAGCGGCGACAATTCAATAAGAATTGATGGCCACTTTTCATTTTTACTTTTTTACGAAATTGGGAAAAATAAAACGTGTTTATAGATCTCCATTTTGATATATCAGCCGCCATATTGAAACGCGTCATAGCTGACCAAATTTTGTTTAACAATATTGTTGGACTTTCCCTTATCTTTTTTGTCTTACCAAATTTGGTCCTCTTTGCTTTAATAGTTGATAAATAGCGCCCTTTAGTATGTTATTTTGCCAATGTGTTAATTTTACTAGGGTATTTTTCAAGGTCATGAGGCTTCAAACTGTATCAAACTTTAAAGATCGAATTTGGCATATATTGAAGGTGGACTGACAAAACCTCGAATGATTAAAATATTTTTGCAATTTTCAAGGTGATTTAAGGTCCGATGACCTTGGAAGTTATTTTTTTGAAATCCCCGTTGTCAAGTTATATGGAACCGAGTATAATCATGCCTCGATTGCGAAAGTTGTATCTTTTACGGTTTTTGGCAGCAATCTTGAAAGATGACGTCATATAGACTTCTTCTACACGGATGCGAACAAAACACCTAGATGACAGCTATCAGTAAGCGAAATGTCAAATAAAAAGTAATCTATAAGTCAATCCAACCTATCTTCTTATTAAATTTTATCTACATCGGTTTAGCCATTTTTGCGTGATTAAGGAACAACCACAAACACATATCAACACACAAACTTTCGCATTTATAACATAAGTATGATAGTATGATTCATTTCTTATTTAATTTATATTAGAATTTGTTGACTTGAATTGAAAATATCATAATTACGCCACAAAATCTAAACATAAAATTCAGAATATTTTTGTCCTCCCAGAAATAAAATTTCGCCCACTGTGGGCCGGTTTTGTTGCAAAGTGCAGAGGGGTAAAGGGACGTACATGATTAGCGGGGCAGTGTGAATCAGCGTACGTCTGCGTGTGGGCACTCTTACCTCTTCCTCCCCCGCAAAGATGCTTTCAATCATAGTACAATTCAAGAGGTAGGCACGTGAGGAATTTTGATTTACAGCATAGAGGCATTGTGAAGCATTACGGGGCATTGTAAGGCATCTGTTGGGCAATAAAGTGGTATTTTGGAGCATCGCGATGTACTTAAACAGTATTGTAAGGAATTGTTGCCTTTTGGTACACAAACAATGTACCCTTTATTATACCCCTAAAAGCAAAAGCATTGGCCTAGAGATCAATCTTGCCAAAACGCAAATTCTTCACCAACCGGAACCAGGTACGAATCCCCAAGCTCCAAACATTTCCATAAATGGCCATCCTCTGCAGAACGTGGAACATTACCCATACCTTGGGAGCCAGCTATCATCAAACGCAACTATTGACGCAGAAACACAGCATCGCCTAAAATGTGCTAGCTCAGCGTTCGGACGGCTTTCGGAGAGAGTCTTCAACAATCACGGCATTAATGCGGAGACCAAGCTTCGTGTCTACAACGCAGTTATAATACCAACTCTAACATATGGATGCGAAACGTGGACCACCTACAGAAGGCCAATCAAACGACTAGAAAAATATCACTAAAGTTGCTTAAGACGAACAAACATAAGTGTTTTAGAAGAAGCTAGAACAACTAGTATAGAAGCCCTTATCTTTAATCACCAGCTTCGTTGGACTGGTCACATTATCCGCATGCCTGAAACACGTCTCCCAAAGCAGATATTTTATGGACAACTGAAGGAGGGAAAGAGAAATCAAGGTGGTCAACAAAAAAGGTACAAGGACGTTCTCAAAGGCAATATGATAAAGGGTCACATCGATATAAACAACTTCGAGACCACGGCAAACGATAAAGCTGCATGACGCCGAACAGTCCATGAGGGAGCACAAACTTTTGAAGATCAACGACGTAGACTAGAAACGGAAAAGAGAGAACGTAGAAAGGAGCGACAAAATGGAAGAATTGATGACCAACAACACCCGGCTGCTGCCAGAGACTGGATGTGCCAGGACTGTGGAAGGGTATGCAGCTCGAGAATTGGCTTACATAGCTATCAAAAAACGCACAACAGATTGCGACGATACAGAATAGAGGAAAATCATAGTTGGTATCGAGTGATTGCCTATGATGATGATGACCCCTCGGTATAATTCCAACATAGTACTACAATTCGAACATTGTGTCATTCGAGCAAAATGTCTTTTGAACAACATTTTTCGAACAAAATGTTTTTGAACATTTAACCGCGATCTATAAATCGTGTCGTATATTTGAAAGATACTGCACATGCGTACTTGAACAAAACCTAAGTTCTGCCAAGATACGCGTGGCTTATTATTTCTTATAATAGGGATATTTTGGAACGCTTATTTGACACTTCGTAGTGGTTGTAGTAATTACTGCGTCTGCGCAAACGTCATTCCGTTGTGGCAAATAACCACTACCACTGCCGTAAGCTTCGAATCCATTTCGTTGTGGTTTTTCTGGTTAGTTTTAGATAATTTAGGCGCAATTAATTTTAAAAATAATAAAACATTACCAGGTTCCAGTATATAAAACATCTATTTTGTAAAATGAAGCCCAAATCTTTTGTTTTTTCTCATCTCTAAATTGTTTTACAAGTGACAGTTTTTAATGTGTTCCAAAAACTCGATACGTGGTAGTGGTTGTTAAACACTACCACAGCGGCTGTCAAATTTGTCAAAATTTTAAGCGTTCCAAAATTTCCCTAATATAGCACACTTGTAGCCAGCGGCGACGCGTTTAAGCTTAGGTGCAACTAGCACCAAAAGGGTCCTTGCAAAATTTTGGTAAGGCTTTATTACTGACTTCCCATATAAAAAAAGGCATAGCAACATGAGCGCTCCCAATCGAAGAATAATCAAAGACGGAAGTCTAATGCATCTCTTAGACAAACGGAATTTATGAACGCGATTTATTATTTGTCGTAAATTTTTTTTATAAAATAATTAAAAATGTTTTTTAGTGTAATGGAGATTAGGAAAATGTAAGAAATTCTTTACTTTTTATTTAAATTACGGTAATTTATATGTAAAAGGATACTTTATTTAAGGGGGTTGTGTGTCCTTGCCCAAAAAAAAAAGCGTGAGTGCCCTAGCTCGAATGGGGCACTGCACTGGCAAAAGCGGATGAAAACGCGTAATATACTGTAAGATCCGATAAAAATATTTTAGCTAGCGAGGGCGTGTAAATGATGTATATATCTATATAGGTAGGAACTATTTCTGTTCAAAAATGTACATCTGGCTCTGCATCAGTATTTTCTATTTCTGCATTCTGAGCGGCTTGTTATGCGTTATTCGCATGGAAAATATCTGATTCTCATTGATAGTCAACAAAGATCAGCGTCAAAGCCATGGTATAACTGAAACGTAGGGAAAATGTTGAATTATTAAGTTTTTTTTGACATATTAAGCATTGGCTGGATATACAATTTTAATGTGTCAGTTACATGCAGTACGAAAAGATCATTGTCAAATTTAGTACTAGATACTTGATTAAATTGGTCCTCTGTTTAAATAATATAAAAAATATGTATTTGGGTCTTTTTAACTCAAATAACTCATTCCATCCCAAGAAAATCCATAAAAATTTGGAAGTATAGGGCATGTATTTCACAGAATTTCGTTCGAAAACACGTTGTTTGGAAATTATTCTTTCGAATGTTTGGTTAGAAATACATTCATTTGAAAGGTAATTACTTCAGAAAACAGTGGTGTGAATAGTCACTAGCTCAAAAAACTTTGGTTCTATTGGTAATCAATCCCAAAGAAGTTGATTCAAAAAAAAATTAGTTCTAAAATCATGTTTTTTTTTCTAGCCTCTAATATTTTACTTTTAGTTTAATTCCAACGAAAATTTTATTTTATTAAACTTTCTCCTGAAAAAATTATGCTTTTCGAACCAAATGCCATTCGAACGAATGTTGAGTAAAGTAAAGAAATTTAGGTATATTATATAATTGCATTTAAATTTCCTTGAATCTTCACAATTTTAAATCAATAAAGAATTTATAATGTGGAGGTACATGTTATGGTACTTGAAATATACCTCATTTTTTCGATCGAAATATCACATAAAATACCTGATATATCGGGAATAAAACCTACAACAATGTGACAACCTCGCGTTTGTGGCGGGTCAGCCATATAAACGTGTGTACGCTGCTCCATTTATGATTTCTCTACGGCGTTGTAGCTTTAGCATATTCGAGGTTTTGGTATATTTTACAGATTAATCGAGACTTTTTTAATATTTTTTCAATAGATTTTTAAGTAAAAAAGAAAAGATCAAAAGATCTTGGGTGGAAATAACGAAAATTCAAACTTGGATGAGTATCCCACAAGGAACACACAAAAGATGAAAGCGAAAAGAGAAATGATTAAACGATGTTTCGCCCTGGGTAACCAGCGTGGGCTCATCAGTAGTTTCACTGGTCACCCTCCACTATATATCATTAAACACCATCATACACTTAGATTTCCAACCTTGAACCACTCACAAATAGGCATCGTTTCGCACTGGTACTTACTTATCCAAGTTACCTGATACGAATTCGTCCTGGCGTGTTAATATTTCCACTAGGATTATGGTCCTAAGGCAATTAAAACAAAGAAGAAGTTAAACAATCTCAAAATCAGTTACTTCAACCGAAAAGAAACTAAAAAAGAAAAGATCAAATGATCTTTGGTGGAAATAACGAAAATTTAAACTTGGATGAGTATCCCACAAGGAACACACAAAAGATCAAAGCGAAAAGAGACATGATTAAACGATGTTTCGCCCTGGGTAACCCGCGTGGGCTCATCACAGATCACCCAAGATCTTTTGATCTTTTCTTTTTTAGTTTCTTTTCGGTTGAAGTAACTGATTTGGAGGTTTTTTAACTTCTTCTTAGATTTTTAAATGTTTGTGGCAAAAGTGATGTGACAAAGTGCGTAGTGTGACGAAAACTGGACATTGCTGGTGAAAACCAAACATTTCACAGCAACTAGTGTTACAATAAATACATTTGTGATAAAAACAATATGATAAGCACTTATAATTAATTACACTATATTTGGTATAATTAACCAACCCCAGCGGCGACATTTTTAAATATCCTATATGAGTATCAAAAATATGTAAGAGGTGCGTATGATACTTATTTATAACTACATTCACAGTTTTGATACTATCTGTAGTCAGCTTATTTTTTCTGCTGATTTTTGTTTATAAATAGTACAAGCATTCCCGGTATAAATATAAATTTTTAAAACATTATTATGTCAGATACAGGATAAAGAATGTATGTTTGTTGCAACTTTTTATTTATAATATTTACATAGGTAAATACTTCACATAAGATTTTTTTTGTATTTATTAAAAATGTAGAGATACTTTTGTATGTATTAAATAAAAATTATAATAGAGTGTATAAATTCCATTTTTTTTACACATCGAAAAACTATCATGTAGTACCTATAATATAGGTATCATCCTTTTTCGAAATACCACTATTTTTAGTCGAATTTGCGTATTTTTTCCACATTGGTTTTTTGGTCATTTGCCTAAACAATGCAGAAAGTGATACTTTTCTGCACACAATGGCCGTTAAGGGCGAAAACCTACTTGCATAAAAACCTTTTGCCTAAGGTTATATATTTGGTATTTTTAAAATTAAAACCAAAAAATAATTTGGTTTCCATTTTTAATTTAATCTAGTTTATAAATGCATCTAAAAACTCCAATTAGACTTAAAATTCACGCCATGTTAAAAAAATACTTTTACCTATGCTAATTTTTTAATAAAGTTTTGCAGGTCACTTGACATTAAATAGGTAAAGAAACTACTTTGCAAATGCGTGTGAAAAAATCTACTGTTACATAACAATTATAATGTGGAAAGTTCAACTTCACACATACCGTGCGTAAAACAATAAGCACGGCGTGCATAAAAAATTGTCATAGCGTGCGTGAAAAAACGTTTAACGTACGCATTTGTTTTTAAATGGTACTTTATGGACCAAATTTTTAAATTTTGAGTTTAAAATGTGTGTTCTAAAAACTACATATTGATCAAGAAAGTCATCATAGACACTCGTAGAAAAAAAAATTGTACCTAACCCTTGCGGAAGTGTCTTTCCCGCCCGAACTCCTCCCGTGCGTAAAAGTATCACTTTCCGCACTAATTAGGCAGATAACTGTCTGGAGAACATTTAAAAAACTTATATTTTCTTTGTTATATCTTTACATAAATATATTCAGAATGACAAATATAATACCTCTCCATATCCTCGGTATCAATTATTAAGTATAAAAAAATTCAAGATTGTATTTCCAAAAAAATTTGACAAGTCTGAAAATAACGACCAAACCTTTTTACATTTATAAATAACGAGCCGCTTCTGGCTGCTGCTAAACGTAAGGTGTTTGGAGCATGTGTGAAGAGGAGCATGTCTGGTACAGCGTTGCCAGTGGAACATAAAATGTTTTATCCTAAATCTAACGACTGATCGCGTTTCAAACCAATTTACGAATGACTTGATGGGTCTATTTTAGTTAAACGTCTTTGATTTGAACCATAAAGGTATAACTTAAACGTCTTTGATTTGAACAAATGTTTTTTAATCTAATTATACTACTACAACTCCCATTATTAAACTACACAAAATTACATTTATTTTAATTTTCTACATGCCCTAATACTTAAGTTAAAAAACCTTTTAAATTTGCAGTATTATGTTCATTGATCCGCTACATAAAATGTTTGAATATGAAGCTGACTATATAATTTTCTTGGCTACATATCGAATCCAAATATGGTTTTGTGCCAGAAACGGTTTTCGCGGAATCCTATTTGAAAATTGGAAAATTCCTCTCCACTGACTGGTTGAACATGGCCAAATAATGTTTGACTTCTCCATCATTTTTTTAAATAAGCTTTTTCCTTTTATTTATACATTCCTTCCAGCGGAAGTTATTAAAGTAGTCCAAAATCGTCAGCAGGGAAAATCCAAAATTTTAGAAAGTAATATTAAAATATAATTATAACCAAATATATACCTATTACAGTTAAATATATTTTATTTTAAGCATAAATATAAGTTTTATTAATATTTAATAAGTTACTTTATTAAATTTTATATTTTCAAATTTAAAATCTTTTTTTACATGGAATTAATAAAAATATATTTAAAATTAATGTATTATTTTTTAATGTATGTAACAAGAACACAATATTTTAAAGAGTAATATACAATTACACTAAAATTAGATAATATATAAATATAACATTTAAATTGTTACGAAGGCGGCTTTTCTCTCTTTATTTATTTTGTGTAATCCCTTTCCAACATGCCTTGATTTAGTTTTTGCCCGCTTTGAAGTTTTTCTTTCTTTGCTTTTGCGCTTTTCCTTGTATTTTTGTTCTTTTAGCTAAACATTCCTTTTCTTTTTTCCTGAAAAAGAATACAAAATTTAGTACAAAGAGTAAATTTTAAAACACCGTTCTTATATACATACAAGTTTACAAGGTAACGTTAAAAATAAATTTAAATACAAATTTAAAAAAATTAGGCAGCCCTGACTTGGTTTTGTCTAATTTTTTTAAAATTTGTATTTAAATTTGTTAGATTTTGTCCTAAAATAAATATTTTGACAGAACAATATAATTCCACTGTATAGAAATCTTTTATTTGTTTGTTAAAATTAGTGTTACCTGTAATTTTTTATTTAATAGAAATTATTTAGCCATTTTATTTTCATATAATTTGGGCATTATAAAAAAAAGTTACCGCAATACAAAAATTCTAAACCACCATTTTAACCCCTGAAGTTTCCCACTGTCCAATTCGTTGAACCGTGCGATTATGGTAAATTTGAAACAGTATAAAGAACTTTTCGTAAAGGCAAAAATAAAAAAAATCTATTTGTGCCTCGATCTCTTTCAAAACTTGCCTTGAAACTTCTCAAAAATTTGTGGCATTTGTCAATCTTATCATCTATAACTTCTTAAACTGTAACCGGGTATTTTCAAGTTTCGGACTTTGTCGGTCAAGACACATCCGTTGGGTCCCACGATTGGATATCAAATGAGACTTTTTTTAAATTTTAAGTTTTACTAGCTTAATTTTTATATTATTATATTTTTTCTAATTTGTAATACCATTATTTTAGGCTTAAATAAGTTCGCGTTTTATTTAAAAAAATTATTTAAAAAAAATTCTCTTTAATAAGTTCTTTTTTAAAATTTAATAAAAGCTGGTATTAAATTTTAAAATATTCATATTTGAAAAATATTTTGTAAGATATGTATATTTATTTTTAAAGCACATGATATTTAACTGTAAAATTGTAATAAATCTAAATTTTAGATTCAAATCATACATACACATACAGTATAGACCTAGGGACTCAAGTGCTATTTTTAATCCCGCGACGAAAGGTTTCTAGCCCGATCGTAGACTTGCTAAATGATTTAAAGCGTTAAATTTTTAGATGGAGATGGTCGAGGATTTTGGTCCGAGCAGGCAGCACCATGAGTTTACCAAATATTGCAATAGATATAAGATAAATTTCATTGAAAATCCCAATTATGGTAAAAATTTAAAAAAGCTGTTGTGAATTTTTCTTCAAGAAATTATTTTTTGCACAGAAATGTATTTGTTTTTAAAATATTAAAAGTTAAATAGGTAGTTAATAGCATTTTAAACTTTAAATTTACTGTTAAAGTTTTAGGTATAATAAGACGTTACATGCCGAATAGCCCATTTATTACTTTCTTATAAAACGATTTTCCATTTACATTTAATCCTGGATCTAGTTGAACCAGAACCGGAACCGGTCCATTTGATTTAAAACAATGACGTCACAGTTGCAACCCGGTTATGAAATTTTAGAACCAGCCTGGGAGGTTGGTTCGTACTTTGGTTTATTCTTTCTTCCAATTAAATTTAAATCAAATTAATTAAAATCTAAGATTCTTTTGCAAGATTATATATGACAAAATGAATCTAGTGTCCGCAAATAAAAATTTAAGTAAAACTCGTGGCATATCGGACAAAACGTTTTTGTTTCTCACTTTATTACGACCAGGCCTCCAATGTCTAATGGTGAATCCAGACACCTACAGACCTGTTCCATCCTTATTATTACCTGGCAGTTGAAGCTACACAGGCACCGTCTCGAATTTAAAACGAAAAGTTTATAATCCGCTGAGACGTAGTACCTGTGTGCGCCACCTGTCGAATAACCTTCTGAAAGGTACAGGATTTTGTATTTACGATCTTCTGCACTTTTCAATTTGGATGTTTTTCTTTCTCGGTTTATTAGACAGGTGGCGCACACAGGTACTACGTCTCAGCGGATTATAAACTTTTTACAATGGATGTAGCTTCAACTGCCAGGTACAATCCTATGACTCCCTGATGATTCCTAATAAGGATGAAACAGATCTGTAGGTGTCTGGATTCTCCATTAGACATTGGAGGCCTGGTCGTAATGAAGTGAGAAACAAAAACGCCTTGTCCGATATGCCTCATTGTTAAATTTGATGGGGTCTTACTTATCTCTTTCGGTCTCATTTACTATCCATTGCGCTTCTTTTTCAATACATGCTATTTCGGCACCCTATTCAAGAACTGTGAAACCCTGTATATGATCAATACACCCTCGAGGTATAATTTTGTAAATTTTTAAGCAACAACAAAATCGTTTAGGAGGTATTTATCCCATAGCATTTATCTTAATGGTTATAGTTATGATATTACTTTAAAAATTATATTTTGAGAAAAATACGTTTTAAGCTAGCAAAGCAACAGAGAGCTAGCGGAATCCACACAAATCCATACACCGGATAATGCACTTAAGCTCTTTCGACTGGATAAGAAGCGTTAGTCGACGGTTTTCATTTTTGAAAGCTTTGCTATTTTTCCACGAGCAGCCTCCACATAATGCACGGATTTTTCAATCTTAGAGACACTTTTTTCAACCCGCACAAAGGTTATCAAATTTTAGACTTATCGATTGACTCTGTTACAGTTTTTTTGTACGGCTGCTTTAGAAAATGAGATTTTTCCAAAACGTGCCAGCAAAGTGCTATTTTATTAAGATTTTTTAAATTAGGTGGGTTTTTTGTTTTGGAAAACAGTTAGTTTAGATCATACTTGGTTTTAATAGGTCTTTAAGTATATGCGCATTTTAATTTAAAATATTTAATATTTGTCTGCTACAAAAGAATATTTTGTTTTTAACAAAAATTTAAATGATTGAAAAAAGGTATACAGACCGCTTCAAGCTACTGCGAACATAGGGCGGAAGAAGTCTAATTTGCCAGTGTACGTACATGCAGAGACACCGCACGCCTATCAGTGAAGCAACCAATACTCAGGCTTGCGATCACCACTTGCATGACTTTCCTTTGGTATTTAGTACGCCTCTAACCACGGTGCTGTGTGGAGCGTAGTCAATGAAACCGGAATTTGGTCAATAAATACGCAAATGTTTATAACGTAATTTTCTTATTTTTTGTCACTGATAAATAAGAGCGTTTTATTGTCAACTGCTCAGATTTATCAGTGACGACGTGTTACAATGAAAATAATAAGGAGAAACAAAATAAAAGCAAGTTCTCAAAATAAAATAATACATTCTAAAAACCAAAAAGATTCTCCCAGTCAAAAAAAAATTAAAGCAAATGTTCGAAAAGTCCCCCTTGCTCGGCTAGACAATATCCGAGCCTACTATAAAAACCCCTTCTAACGTTGCCAAGCATGTTAGGGGTGATAATTTGAAAAGCTTCTTCAAAAACAGATAGAAGTCATTAGGAGCAAGATCAGGAGATCGAGCTAGCCATAAAATAGTTCCCCGTGTACTTATAACCCGATTAGGAAATACATTATCAAGATATTCCCTAACAAGGCCAACATTGTGAGCGGAACAACCATCTTGTTGAAACCATGTTTCACCAAATCTTACACCTAACAACTGCCTAGCAGTTGGAATAATGTGCTGCTGCAGTAGATCCAAGTATCTGGGACCATTCAAATTGCAATTGCCGTTAATAAAAAATGGCCCAATTACGTGTTCCCCTATAATACCCCCCCCCCACAAACATTTAGTTTTTGGGGATACTGTGTTCTTACGTCAAAATACAAATGCAAATTTTCCCTCGACCAATATCGAACGTGTGTTGGGTTATGACGATTTGACCATTTGACCATCTACACCTTTTCGGCAACTTCGTAGACATCCATTTTTGGTTTTAAAAATGTATTATTTCAAATAAGAACTTACTCATCTGTTTCTCGAGCAAGGCAGAAATAAAACAAAATAATAAAAACAAAATGAATTTCCAAAAGATACACTGCAGCGTGCTTCGAATCCACCTCGGTCGTACGGCACGGAGAGTAAATTGGACTTGATTCCCCCTATGTTCGCAGTAGCTTGAAGCGGTCAGTATGTAGCAGGTCTCATACTTATTATTTATACTTTGTAGTGTCCTTTTTTGAGACGGTTCAATTTCTTGTTAAAAACTATTTTTATGTCAATTTTTAGTGGTAAAATTAGTTTTGCCGAAAAAAGTTGCAAGGAAAGTATGTTTTCTAATAAAACTAAATTGGAGCTCGCCTAAATCGATAAAAAAAACTATGAAAATTAGTTTGCTGGAAACATAATCCTTTACTGGGTACATTGGGCACGAAGAAGGAACCCTATTCAAACTAAAGGCAAAGTGACAATTTTTATGCCTTTTCAATGATTGTTTAGGTTTGTAAACGTGGTGGGGAAAAGTATATTTTTAATAAAGAACACAAACTTAAGGTCGCAGTTATAATTTGGGGAATTGTTTTTAGCAACACTGTACGGGAAATCAATTTAACTATGTCGACCTGATTTTTTTGCAAAATTTTACGTCATTGAATTTGTTTTTCATGGCAACACGGAGACTTTATTTATGTTTATCCAGAGATTTTTTAGCACCGGGTCAAAAATTTGGGGTTAGGTTACTTATTTTGACTTTAAAACCGTTTATTTCAGAATTATCTGCTAAAAAAACGATACCCGACTACGAATTAAAGTAAATGGGTGTAATTTTTAAGATTGTGTTTACAGGTGTATTTATAATTGAATTGGAAACACTCCCGCTAGCTGATATCGACAACAGGTTAACTTAAAAGCATGCAGATTTAAAAATGGGCTACTGGCGCTAGACGAAATAATCGTATTCTATTTTAAACAGGAGCGTCAACGACTAGCAAGAGTCTTTCCAACCTCTAAATGGAGCTTTACTGATCTGTTTTGTTAATACTCAAGTATCCGTATGTTTTTGAAAGTGAGGTTCTAAAATCTCTCCTGTGCACTCCAAGATTTTACTAGTACACTTCCACATCACTATGCCACAATAATTTAAATTGAAAAAATAATGGTTGAATTAAAATAAAAACAAAATCATGTGGGGTTATGGGCGTCGAATGTCTCTATGCGAATGCCTAGTAATCCCAGCGAGCCAGTAAAGTTCCCTTGGTTCTTTGATAGACTCGGCGTAATGCCCGCGCAGCGCTAAACCTTTTTTGGCGGGCGACCGCACACGCGAGTGGTTTCATATTTGTTTTAGAACAATGTTTTTGAAAACACATTTTTGAAAGATAAACATAACCTCGAATGGTTTTCTCTCAGAAACCGTAAAAATAATCTTCTGTTCCACTGCGGCCCGATTTAAAGTTGGTTGAAAAAACTCCTGTAGTTACAATGGAATCGTATAAATTCTGCGATCTATCGGCCAACTGTTGAACTGCGTGTGTGTCCCAAATTCAATGGAGTGTGATTTATTGATCGGTTTCTTTTTTCGGAGTGCAGGCTTTTAGAAAAAAGGAAACTTAGTTTTTATTTTCGCTAAAGCAAGGAAATATAAAAAGGAAAAAGGTAATGCAGAGGCAATTGTGAGTATTTCTCTATTTTTTTTTGTAAATTGAGTTTGTTCTAAGCCGCAATTATTTTGAGGCTTTTGGGATAGATGAGAGCACCAGAGCTTTTATTTTGAAGAAAAAATAATTGAGAATTTTGAAAAATCCTTCATATATTTTTGTTAAGCATTTAAAAATGATTACCCCTAGCAGCTAATTCTGATGTTTAGTTTTCCCTGTGCACTGTGGCAAAAGATTCAAAAATTAAAGAACAAGGCGTTGCGAGTTGTACTTTTTTTTACTTAAAATCTGGGGAGAAATTATCGCCTTAAGCTCTTCTAAATTAAATATAAAAATAATTATAAATTATATCCAAATTAAAGGCAGCATGCAACCAGTGGCGTCTTTGGAATTCGGTCTAGGGGGGGGGGGTGGCGCATGAGTTGCAATTAACTTCCTTCTCTCTCTAAAGTCAAATCTATACATATCGTGAGTATAAAAAAAATCATTATTTATGGTCTAAACGACCAAATTTTGAAACAACAAAACTACACTGAATAAAATCTTATTTTATTCTGATTTTCTAAGTTGGTTCCCGTTTGTTCTTATAACAGTACGCAAATCATTGTGGCAATGGTTCAATGCATTTGCAATATTATTAAAATTGGGCGAAGGGGTCAAAAGTTTTTGTGAAAACAATTTTTGGTCTAAATACTCCTGAACTCTCCACAAGAAGGTATGGATGGTGTTTCGGCCTCGTTGACAAAAATCAAGTCCAGGGTCGCACTCAAATTTTTCGCACGCAGGGGTTAGAGATGTTTTAAAGCTCTCCGCCAACCAATTTAGATAAGTGATACCTCGGTAGGCGAAGAAAGTATGGGGCTTCGGCCTCATTGAAAAAAAGCAAGTCCAGTGTCGCACACAAATTTTTCATAGGGGGCGGGGGTGAAATTTTCTCATTTTTTGAAGCTCTCCGCCATTTTGGATTTTTGACATATGTCAAATTTTAAATAGCGTCGGTAAAGCTTCATCTTTTGTCTATAAAAGCAACTAAAAATTTCGAAAATCGACCGGTTCGGTCCAATGGTATAGCGCGTTCAAAATTTTTTGGCACACCCTATTAACAAAATAAATTTTGAATTCAGCAAATTAGATAGTATACACACCTTGAAGTTAATTACCCTGCCCAACACAGGATAAAAATTATCCTGCCCTGGCACAGGATAACAACCGTCACAAATTATCAAGTAATTTTGTAAAAATAATTTATAAAATACGTAAAACTGCGGCAATGTAACCTTTTTAGGCCTACATACTGCCGTGTCACTGAAACAAAAGCGTAACTGCATACTTAACTACGTATACTTGTGACTAGAGGCCCTCTATACATTTGACATTTATTATTTTACCAGAGGTGGGCAACTCATATTGCCCTCTCTTTCTAGTTTTTTTTTCATATTTGCATGTAAAAGCGATTTTATGAAATGGACTTATGTTTTGTTGTCTCTTTTTATAATTTCTCAGACAGTTTTTGAAAGATTGATTTCTTTTGGTTAGTAAAATATATCAAGTTTTGACAAAAAAAAAACAAAAACAAACAGTGAATATACACGCAGAGATATTAAAAATGTAAATAGTATGTAAAATATAAAGAATCCTATTTATCTGTATTTTTTTTTGCTATTTTTCTTACAATAAAATACGGAAACATGATGTGTTATTTATTAACAAACTACATGCTAAATGCGTATGATTATACCTACTGCTTATAGCTCACTTCCCTCGTAAATTCGGCTATTTTTATCAAGTTTCCAGCTTGGTAAATGCATGTTTTGTTTCCACTTTTCTTGAGTTTCTTTCTCCGTTGGACAACGGAACAATACAAATTCGTCGAGGCACGTGTTTTTAAATCTTTTGATACAGCAGAATTTTATTTTTAAATCGAACGTTTCTTAATCAAAAATGTGTCAGTGATAAAAATTATTTATTGTCAGGGGTTATCAACTATCATTGCTAACACACAATTTGTTTTTAAACATTTCTCTACCCATACAGCACACTTCGTCCCAGGGACGTACATTTTATGTCCATCTTACGTCGGTACGTCCCGGGACCAATTAGAGACGTACTATGTACGTACAAAAGAGTACGCACATAGTACGTACACTATGTACGTACATTTTAGGGCTACGTCTCAAACATACAATTACAGACGTACACTGAACGTACCTAAGCGTACGTACTACGGACGTACATAAGCGTACGTACCATGTACGTATCTATTATAAACAATTACATAAAGTTAAATATTCAAACAACTAAATATGGCTTCTGGGGTGACATCTGTGACTCTGGTCTAATATATATACCTCAATATTGCTTGTCTAAAGAACTGTCACGATTAGGCCGGGTCTCTCAAGAATTTTAATATGTGATTTGACTGTATCTTTTTTAGATAACTGTATCGCTTGTCATTTTTGGGAAACTTACGGTTTTTTGTTAACATTACAGCTTATGGAAAAACGATTTGTTTTTCCTATTGCAACACTTTGTTCCAACACCTCCATTTTACGTCAGTATGTCCTGGGACCAATTATGGGCGTTCTATGTACGTGTACGTACGTAGTACATATACTATACATAAGCGTACACGTTATAAGAGCGAGACGAAGGATATCACAATTTTAGCAAAGTTTTCTATGTATAGGTGGTAGTCTAGCAGTACAGTATTTGTGTCCCACCAGGGAGGCGCGGGTTCAATTCCCGGGTGTCCAACACTTTTTTTTTTTATTGCTGGTGAAATATCTTTGGCTGACCCAAGCCCACTTCAATTTACGTCCAGTTTTGGTCCCGCCTAGGACCTAAATTGTACGTACCTGAAATGTACGTACATAGGACGTACACAGAACGTATATAGGACGTACACAGTACGTACTGTACTACATATCAGGTACGTACTATGTACTTTTTTTTTGGTCTTTTTTTGGTCCCACGTTGGGCTATGTAAAGGACGTACAAAAGTAAAGGTACCAAGTACGTAGCTGGTACGTACTTAGTACGTACCACGGTACGTAGCAGGTACGTACATTTCTTTGGACAAAGTACTTTTATAGTAGGTCCCTGGGATAAAGACGTTTGTACGTAAGTCCAAAAATGTACGTACCATGGACGTACACTTCATCGCAAAGTTACATACCAGGTACGTACATGGTACGTACTTGTGCTGTCTGGGTAGCAACCGTCTAGTTGTCCAGTTGCTCACCTCTGGTAAAACCATAACTGTCAAAAATCGTATACAGGGTTTCTACTTGTGACTACACAGAAAAAAAATTCTGTGGTATGCAAGTAAATCGCTGATTGAAATATATGCTAATTTAAAACAAGTAAATAGTGTTTTTAACCGAAATAGCTCATTTATTTGAGTAGTATTTTGGAAAACCAAAAACCTATACTTTGTCGTATAAACACCACTAAAACCGATTTCAGCACTAAATGGAGTTAATTTTAAAGCGATTTAAGAAAGCGGCTCATAAACGTAAATACTTTTAAAACATCACAAAAAGCTGGTTTTTTACTTTTACATCAACTAATTTTTTTTTCATAGTAAGCGGCGATAAGTCAACAAGAATTAAATAATAAAATGTGGTTATAGGCCATTTTAATATAACAACCGCCGAATTGAAGCGCGTCATAGCTGAACCAATTTTTTTTTAACAGTATTGTTCGACTTGCCCTTCTTGTCTATCTTACCAAATTTGGTCCTCTTCGCTTTAATAGTTGATAAATAGCGCCCTTTAGTATATTATTTTTGCAGTGTGTTAATTTTACTGAGGCATTTTTCAAGGTCATGAAGCTTCAATCTGCATCAAACTTTAAAGATCAAATTTACCAGATATACCTAATAGTTTGAGGTACATTTGAAGTTGAACTGACAAAACCTCGAATTATTAAGATTTTTTGAAGAGAAAATGGAAAAAAATATTGTTTTTTGAAATTTTCAAGGTCAGTTAAGATCGGATGACGTTAAAAGTTAATTTTTTGGAATCCCCGTTCTCTAGTTATATATTGAATCGAGTATAATCATGCCCAGTCATCTTGATTGTGTGACTAAAGAGCTATCAATCCCACATAGTCACAAAACTCCTTCATTCAAAATATCGGGATAGAAATTATCGACATATGTCCCTACACTGTAAAGAAGTAATCAACTCTGGTTTTCCAAAAAATCTGTTGTTAACAAAATTGCTTTATTTGTTTTTTCTTTACAGTGACATATTTAATGGCATTTAATGAAGGACGTATAAATCCTCGGAGAAAGCGATTTTATTTAAAACCATCCTTATATAAACGCGCCTTTAGGTGCGTATAAACGAAGTATGTTGATTTGATTTTAAAATTAAAATATTTACTAGAATAGCTCAGTCAAATACATAAACTGCCCATCTTTAAGTATACATATTATTTACCCTCCAGGCATCCTTATAAATTCGTTGCATTGCATTCCTTGCGTTCGAAGTTTTTTTTGTAACATATCTCTTACATCTAACTTACTATTTTTCGTTGTCTTAGAATAAATTGACATTTTAAAAATACCCATCCTTCGTTAGGAACTCGTTTTGTAGGGACCAACCAGCAGTGCATGGAGAGTTTTCGGGCTTTTTAATCAAAGCTTCAGGGCCACTTGCATCAACGAGTTAATTGGTCTTTCAGTTAAGTCGGCGGTTAGAATGCCATTTTCCGAATTTTGGCGAGATGTTTCAAGTCACATTCTAACCACCATCTAAGTGGCCAATTAACTCGTTAGTGCTAATCAATGCACTTAAGCGACTATACTGTTGGGATAACAATCTATTCTCCTAAATTTCAAACAAAATTACTTTACATACCAAAGTATATTTTTTCAGTAGGGATTTCGGATTGATTTCAAATTAATTTGGATATTTGACAGCTGTCGTAATTAATTTTTGACATATTACTTTAACTTGTCACTATATTGCAAGCTAAGCATTTTGATGTTTTATTGGGTTATGTTTTTTTTAATTTTCCAGATATTCTAGGCAGTCTTGCTGCTTCGCGTAAAAGTGTTGGCAATCTTTTCTACCAAGTTTCACTAACTATTTATTTGGTTGGCAGTACAATAATCCTCAAAAAAATCACTTGTTACCAACCCTCAATAATAAAATGATGGCTTGTTGTAGATATTTCTGCCAACTTAGCAAACACTTTTATGCGAAACTGCATACTTCTGTCCAGAAAATTCTCAATTACCTTATATTTGAAATAATATAAATATATTGCAGATTCGCTCAATTTAAACGAAATAAAACATTATATTCGTATAGTTTTACCCAGCCACAACACATTTTTTCATCTATCAAAAACGTGAATTTTCAGTTATTTTGAATATTACTAAATTGATTGATGGTGATAAATCAGAAAAATATAGAGAATATCTAAAATGTGTATTAGTTATTAAAACTGTAGATTGTTTAAATTTGATCTATAAAAATTCACTTTTTGGTATAATAGCTAGAGAAGATAAGAGAAAACTTAAGAGCAATACACAACATTGTTATTTTTAATTGGATAATTGCATTAACAATTTTGGTATTTATTAGAATTTAAATATTAAAGAAAATATTTAAAAAAAAATATTAAAGGAAAAACAGTTTCATATTAACAAAAGAACATTTGTTTTTTGTCAAAATTACCTTAACTATTAAAATATAATTTTAAACCCAATTCCCAGGCATGTTTACAAAGAAGTAGTAGTGGTAGTAGAGAAGGGGCGGCGCGAAGCCTGGCAAGTAGGCCTCCCTGGGTCTTTTCTGCCTTACCCTGAGCCTGCCCCTAATCTGTCGCCTGCGCCACTGGTCTGGCAGTCTGCTCTTTTGGTTTTACTGTTCTTTTTGCAAAGTCCAGTATTTTATCCCATTTGAGCGTGTGCAGGTCCTCCTGATCCAGGGTCGGGGAACCGAATACCTGGTATCTTGTCCTCTGGTATGCCTCGCACTTCGCTATAACATGTCGAGATGTCTCTTCTGCCCGCCCGCAGGCCCGGCAGGTCAAGTCATTTTCCACCGCGATCCGGGTCATGTGCTTCCTTAGTCGGTTGTGACCTGTTATGATTCCTGTCAGCAGACCAGCGTCCCTTCGTGATCTCCCCAGAAGCCGTTTCTATCTGGCTACGTCCGGGCTCTTCACGAAGTTTCTGGTCTGTCTGCATCCTGTTCGTCCTCTCCAAGTGGTCGCCATGGCATCGTTGGCCTATTTATTGGGTCGACTTTGCAATTGCCTCTTGGTTGTTCCTAGGAGTGGTTCCGGCCCTATATACTGGGTGCTTGCCCCGATCCTGGCGAGCTCGTCGGTCTTCTCATTCCCCGGCATCCCCATATGTCCCGGTACCCACATAAGTGTCACTTTTTTGCCCTCTCCCAAGGATTCTAGTGCATCTGCACATTCCTCCACCAGGGTTTTGTTGATCTTGGGCGCCTTTAGTGCCTTTAATGCCGATTGGCTGTCGGAGCATATATAAACATGCTCCTCCGTACCGTTCTTTATTTCCTCCATGGTTGCAGCCATTATTATGGCATACACCTCTGCCTGAAAGACCGTGGCTTGCTCTCCGAGCGGGTAGCTATTTCGAACCTCCTGGTCTTCTACGTAAACCCCCGTTTACAAAGATCCAGCTTTAATAAAAACTTTTGCGACCTCGTATTAAAATAAATTAAATTTTGTACATATTACAGAAATAAAAGAGGAATTAAAACTTTAACTTAAGTCGACAGATTAAATCGCAAAATGGAAGTCTAATAATAAAAAAAAAACAAACAACTTTATACACGACGCGCCCGGTGCTTGAACTCTAAACTTTTGACGTAAAATAAAATGTCGCTTTTTATTAACACGTCATTTTTCCAAATTTCCCATGAGATTTTTGGTAAAACGTTTTTTTTTGTGAGCGATGAAAAACCGTGTCGGTGTTGCCAAAATATATGTTATAAAGAATATATTATATATAGGATGGTTTTCAGGGAAATCTAATTTACTGACTAGAATTTTGCCGACCATAATTTTACTGACCAGAATTCTTTTTTGTTTAAGGTTGGTAGTAGTTGATTTTTGTATGGTCGTAGTTGTTTTTTTTATGGTAGTAGCTGGTTTAAGATGGTACTAGTTGTTTTTGTGTGGTAGTAGCTGTTTTACGATGGTGACAGTAAGTTTTATGATAATAGTCAATTTTTCTTTAGGATGGGAGCAGTTGAGTTTTGTATGTTAGTAGCCGATTTTACTTTGGTAGTAGCTGTTTAAGGATGATAGTAGTTGTTTTCGTAAGGTAGTAGTATTTTTTTATGGTAGTAGCTGTTTGGTACAGTTAATTTGTGTATGGTAGTTGCTGGTTTGAGAGGGTAGCAATTGATATTTGTGTGGTAGTAGACGATTTTTCTATGGGAGTAGCTTTTTTAGGATGATAGAAATTATTTTTTGTGTAGTAGTAGCTGTAGTGTTAATTTTTTCTATGATAGTAACTGTTTTGGGATGGTAGTAGTTGATTTTTAAGTGTAGTGGTCGATTTTTCTATGACAGTAGCTGTTTTGGGATGGTAGTAGCTGATTTTTGTATGGTAGCAGCTTTTTGAATATGATGTAATTGATTTTTTTGTTTATATGTGTTTGTTTCTTTTTTCATTTCACTGATTTTAGAAAAAAATATCTGGTCAGTAAAATTCGGGTCAATGATGTCTGACTTACTAATCAGAGAGATTTACGTTTGCCTAGAGACACCACGACAACAGTAGAGATATAAAACAGTGGCGTAGCCAGGAATCAGCTGTGGAGGGGGGTTTTTGTTATTTAATAAAAATTGATTACTTACCTATTCCAAACTTTTAAAAATTAGGTAGTTCCTACTGATTATTACTGTTATGGTTAGAGGCGTTACGTGGTCTCTAAAAGTGGGAGGCTGAGCTCTTGAACTGAAGAGAGGGGGGCGGTTTAATAGATGTTGGGTTAGTGTGGACGAAATAAAAATACTTATTACAAGCTTTTATTTAACTTGCAATGTATGTATGTAATAACGAACTATGTTTGTTTGGGTGGAATTTTGCAACTTAATTTTGAGCAACTTCCCGATATCCGATCGGCTTCAAATTTGGCATGCTTATATAGTTGCGGTGACAATACAAGAATATAGTGTGACGAAATTGACAGCCCCCCCCCACTACTCGAAGGTAATAAAGGTGGGTACAGTTGAAGTACGCCCGATTTCGTTGAAATTTGGTGTTTTTTCTAATCAGATTTTAAAAATTCAATATGGCGGATTCAAGATGGACAATTTTTGATCATCACCTAGGTTTGCCCGCTTTCAACCAAAATTGGTATACGGGGGCTTTTCGGGATAAAGAATACGAATTATTGATCAGATTTTAAAAATTCAATATGGCGGATTCAAGATGGACGATTTTCGGTCATGTTTTGCTGACCAATTTTAACTGACTTATCCTCATCCGATTGTGTTCAAATTTGGTATACGTTTATAGTTCCGCTGAAAATACAATAATATGAAGGAGGAAGTGGAAGGGGAAAAAGATTTAGTTTCTTCTTAGGGAGTGATTATGATTTTTTAAGCAGATTTGAAAATTTCAATATGGCGGATTCAAAATGAACTATTAAGGGTACCAATCTAAAAATTAAGGGTGTATGTTCAAATTTGATATTCGTTTATAGTTCCGGAGGAAAAGATTTAGTTTGTTCGATTTAAATCAAAAATGGGGATTCTCGGGAAGGGGATATGAATTTTTCATCAGATTTCAAAATTTCAATTTGGCAAATTTAAAATCTAAAAATTAAAAAAAAAAACATTTAAAGAACAAGCTTTTATTAAGTGCACTCAAAAGTAGAAAATAATTTTTTATCTTTCTTATACCATAATAGAAGCGATGGGGGCAAATTAAAAATTTTAACTTTACGGTGACAGAGAACTAAAAAAGAAGAACTAAATTCTTCTTCTTTTCAAATGACAGACATAATGCCTTTGAAAATGTCCTTAGGTTATAGAGCAATACAACTGTTTCTTAGGTGAATGGTCGGTGTGACCGATATACAATACCTAAAGTTAAAATTTTTATTTTGCGCCCATCGCTTTTAGTATGGTATAAGAAAGAAAAAAAATTATTTTCTACTTTTGAGTGCATTTAATAAAAGCTTGTTCTTTAAAAAAAAAATTTAAATAAAATTATTTATATTCTAGAAAACAAAAACTCAACACGTATTGGGAACTTTATAAAATTTCAAAAGAAAAAATATAATACCTCATATGGCTCTGGTTAGTTTTAACATACGTAGTAAAAAAAGTTAAACTGATCTGTAAAAAGTAATCGTAAATGTGTATATTTAAAGTTTATAAATTTTTAAATTAAAATAGCCTCTAGCAAAGTCTCAAAATAAAAATATTAATTATCCCATAGTACATAGAGCCAACGGTCGCCGTCCTGAAATAACTTCATGAGTTCCTAAATTTCGTAAATTCCGTGGCCCGGCTGCATAAAGTTAAAACGGAAAGACACGGGCTAGCTGGCCGCAAACGAATATCTTCTTAAATTTTGCCGGCAGAAACCCCTGATAGATAATTTCTGTACCCAAACTAGTGCGCGCTTTTGAGTATTAGGTACTTACCATGAATACTATTACGGCCCTGCCTTGTATTTTTCGAAAAAAAAACCATAGCGGTACTCTTCAGAACCCCAATTTTTGAATTGTGAGAGAAGGAACGTTCTCCTAAGCGATGTGATCGATCCCGGGATAGATCACATCGCATGCTATTCGATCACTGTATCAACCTGCCCTTGATCGTGTGCATCATTGCCATGTTTACTTTGGTACAAACGAACTACTTTTTCATGTTAAAGGCCTTATCTAACTAACTATGTATTACGTTTTCTCTGCCGCAGTGCCGAATTAACCTCATTTTCGGGAAAAACTTCTTTGGTTTTTACAGTTCACCTCTGTAGTTGGTTTTCTGGGTTTTTTTTAATAAAAATGAGTGGGAAAAGAGGCTCGGGCGTTCCTTTTAAAATGAAGGCCCCGCTAGACACAATCCAAAAAAAAGTTATCAAAGAATTTATGGCCAAACACCCGAAACTTCGAGCAGGAACTTTTTCCAACTATTTTACCTACAAAACGGGTCAAAAATTGTGGAAACATCTCGTTGATTTTCTAACCTTTGATTTCTAAATTTATCCTTTTAAAAAAATACAACAGACATAAATTAAAAAAACGAAACGAGTAATAGAGGTTAGAAAATCGTGTATTCTACGCAGGCGTCTCTCAAAGAAGCAGTGTTCTCTCACTTGAAACCTGCCGGATCGGATCTCCCACTTTTTGCGAGAACGTGAGCAGGTTTTCATCATTCAAAAATACATCACGGGATAGATCTCTACCGACTGGTGATGATTCGCAGAAAAAACCACACGTTCCCGTTTCAAAAATTGGGGTCCTGGACGTGTATTCTTGACAGTCATACGATCGGGTCTTTCTCTCAGGAGGAAGGCGCAGTAGATTTTTCGCTTTTGGCCTTGCCCAGTGCCAACCTTGATTTATCAATTATTTTCTTTGTTTTTCACACGGAAAGAAATATGTCCCAAATATTAGTACTACTAAAATCAAGTAAATCTCGGGATCAATATAGCGTCAATAACATTTGTGTTTAATATTAGTACAAGTTAACTGATCTTGAGGTTGCACGATTTTGAACTATAAATCAGTATTTCAAGGATAAATATTAGTATAAAGCCTCACTAATATTTATTTTAAAAAAGTACAGATTGCATTAATATTAAAAAAATCTGTACTAGCAATAACTCTCTGTCAGTACTTTTAATAATAGTATTTAGTATTTGTTGAACTATATCTCAAACATCTTGGAGTAAATATTATAACTTTTTTACTAGTATTTATTCTTTTTAAACTGAAACCGTAGTACTTATTGTACTAGCATTTAGTGCCACAAATTCCTTTTAATATTAATATTTAATACGATTTTTACTAAGTTACAGTTTTTTTTTGCACTACATATAAGCTCACCGTAGATTTAATTGTTTTAATTAATTTAAGCATACTGAATTCTAGTATACAAATATTTAGTATTTTCTGAATTTAAAAACATATAGAAGAAACAAAATCTATTAAATAATACATGCTACGGATTTCTACAGGTATTACTGTAATTAATTGTTACCGGGATAATTGGTTGGAACGTAAATTCAGATAGATAGTCCTCTATGACTGTTGGTCATCGGCAGAACTAAATTTTCTTTGGCATCGTAGTAAATCGATGAGTATACTGCATTGTAAACAACTCGACAATTATTAAATTTAAAATATTTATAATTCTTAATTATTTAATTAAAAAAATATTTTAAATAGTTTGTTTAAGTTACCTTTAACATAATAAATTTTTTCCTATCCAACACTGAAAGCCAGTACCACTTGTTTTGCAAGCCAAAATGGTGCGATGAAAGACAATAACCCCTAGAACATGCACCCGTGAAAGTCCTGGGATAACTGATATCATCCTGATACAAAAACTTTCAATAAAAAAAAAAACGTTAAAAATTAGTACAAATAAATTTATCTTTAGTACATTCATATTGAATATTAACACACTTGCATTCATATTCATTTTATTGCTTATCTATGATTCACCTGTACTATCATCTATCTTTATATACTAAGGGATAGTAACATAATTTACTAATAACAATTTTTATGAAGAATAAAAACTACTGCTATATTTAAGTAGTAGCATTCAGTACTTATGTACTTATCATTAGTACAATGGTAAATACTAAATCAAAATATTCTTATAATTATATTTAGTAGCAGCTGTACTAGAGTTTAATGCTTAAAAGTTTAAATCAAATAGTAGGGTATGTAAAGCCTACACTAGCGATAAATACTCTCCAAAGATAGGTTTTAGTTAGGCCATACTAAATTCCAGTACACAGAAGATAAAATCAAATATATTGTACTAAATTTTAGTAAATTGACAGATTCTAAAATTGATAACATGCTTTACTGAATTGTAGGAGATTACTTCTTTCCGTGCAAAGTTATTAACTGGTTACCAAATGAACAGCAACACGTGAAAATTTTTCTCTAATATATGGATGGACATTGCTAGTTTTAATATCCGCCCTTCGCTTTTATTAGTATAATATCAGAATGGTAAAAATTATTTTCTACTTTTTAGTGCACTTTATATTTTATAAATGCTTGTTTTAAAAACCTTTTTTTTATGTAAAATTATTTTCTAATTTTTAGATTTGTACCCTAAATCGTCCATTTTGAATCCGCCATAAAGTTTTCCAAACTGATCAAAAATTCAATCCCCTTCCCTAAAAACTCCTGTATCTTTTTCCTCCACATACCTCATTAGGGGGAGGTGCGTACCTAATAATTTCATATTATTGTATTGTCACGGTAACCTTAGAAGCATACCAAATTTGAAGACAATCGGATGTATTAAAAGTCAGTTAAAATTGGTTAGCGCAACATGACCATAAATTGTTCATCTTGAATCCGCCATATTCACTTTTCTTCCTTCCTTATTCCCAAAAACCCTGTACACCAATTTTGATTGAAATTCGAAAACTTCTAGGCGTTTTTCCCCATTCACTCCCCTTGTAGGGATAAGGGGGTGCCTAATAATACCATATTATTGTATTGTCACCGGAACTAAAGGCTGGGCCAAAAATCTTGCACACTTTTGAATTTGCTATAACTTCTGATTGAATCGATAGATTTTAAAACATTTTGTCTTTTTGAAAAGACAGGACATGAGACTTTTCCGATCCGATTCAACATTTGACATTTTCTAAAAATCCAAGATGGCGGACCGTTTTAAATAACGGGAAATTTTCACCCCCCCCCCTGCCAACAAAAATATGTGCGGTACTGGAGAAAATCTAAGTCATTGTGACAAAAGCCTTATGTATTCTGTCTATACCAAGGCACTACTTAATTAAATAGGTTAAGAAATAAAAAAACCGGGCTTTTATATTGAGTGGAGTTTTTTGCTGTAACTTTAGATAGAAGTACAAGACTTAAGGCTTTTAAGTTGTGGTTAAAAATTTAACAATTCTCAAAAATCCATATAAATATCCATAGCGGACATATTCACCCCCCCCCCGCCCCTCTTTCCCGAAAAAAAAATTATGTTTTGTACCTATACTGAACAAAACTAAATTAATGCGGCAAAAGTTCCCTGCCTGCTGCATATATGAAGGTATCACTAAATTAAATCGGTTAAGAAATTAAAAATTTATCATCAAGTACGGTGACATGAACTAAATGCCCTTTTGCTTAAAACTTGCCTGTTTCTGCATATAGGAAAATGTCGCAGATTTTATTAGGCCCATAGGCCTGCTAGCAGACCCGATTTGAATCTGGAAGACTACTGTCTTAAGAACACATGGGATCAGCTTAGAAAATCTGAGTAGCCCGATCTAGATTATTATACGTTAACTAATGGTTATTTTTATTTGAAAGTATAACTGTGCAAAAACATTTATAAAAAATATAAGTGTTTGATGATTAATAACAAAGTAAACTCAGCTTAAACTTGGCCAAATAACCAATACATGCCACTCT
Organism: Oxystoma pomonae; assembly: GCA_963921995.1. Lineage (NCBI taxonomy): Eukaryota > Metazoa > Arthropoda > Insecta > Coleoptera > Brentidae > Oxystoma > Oxystoma pomonae. The sequence goes on along the minus strand of OY998169.1, from coordinate 77,734,486 downwards.
AGCTAAAAAATCAGTAGTATAAATCCACAGCAATTTTTCTAATTTTATTACAAGTCATAATTTTTATTGAAAACGTTGGAAATGATGACATTAACTTGTTTACTTCTTAACTGATTTAAGCAAGAGATACCTCCATATACCTAGCAGAGATGGGAGGTAGAATGACCGTGATTTTGTTTTGTTACTTTTTTAGAGGAGTGAAATTACCCAATGGTTAAAACGTGTTAGAGCTGTCCGCCATGTTGGACGTTCGAAAAATGTCAAAGACGCAAGCTTTGTTCACCCAAAAATATAAAAAGGTTTAAAATCATGTAATCCGATCAAAAGTTAAAGCAAATGCAAAAACTGCCATTTTTTTCGCAAATGACAATACCGAGTCAAAAACCACTTATTTCAGAGGTTTATAGTTTTCTTATCTCTTAACCGATTTAATTAAGTAATGCCTTGGTATAGAAAGCATACATAAAGCTTTTGTCGCAATGACTTAGATTTTCTCCAGTGCCGCACGTATTTCTTTGGTAGAAGGGGTGAAAATTACCCGATATTCAAAACGGTCCGCCATCTTGGATTTTTGCGAAATGTCAAATTTTAAACCAGATCGGAAAGGTCTCATGTCTTGTCTTTTAAAAAAGTTTAAAAAAATTGAAATCGCGCTATATAAGCGAAAAGAGAAATGATTAAACGATGTTTCGCCCTGGGAAACCAACCTGGGCCCATCAGTGGTTTCACTGGTTACCCTCTACTATACATCATTAAACACTCACAAATGGGCATCGTTCCGCACTGGTACTTATGCAAGGTACCTGATACGGATTCGTCCTGGCGTGTCAATATTTCCAGTAGGATTATGCTCCTAAGGTAAATAAAACAAAAAAGAAGTTAAAAAACCTCTAAATCAGTTACTTCAACCGAAAAGAAACTAAAAAACAAAATATCAAAAGATCTTGGGTGGAAATAACGAAAATTCAAACTTGGGTGAGCATCCCACAAGGAACACACAATCATTTTGCCTTTTGTGTGTTCCTTGTGGGATGCTCATCCAAGTTTAAATTTTCGTTATTTCCACCCAAGATCTTTTGATCTTTTATTTTTTAGTTTTTTTTTCGGTTGAAGTAACTAAAATACCTCGACCCAAATCAAATTTGTCTGAAATGAAGGATTTCGCTCCACCTATTTGATACCTCGAATCTTACATGAATATATGACGAACGTGCTTTGATATGTTAATTTGTGTGTACGCGTTTGATCTGTATACGTATAATCTGATGCTAGTGCCCAAATAGCAATTTTTAGTTGTGCAGGTTGTTAAAATTAGAATTGCCCCACGTATAAACGTTGTTTTTTAGGCAAATAGTAGTTTTCTTGAAAACTGAAGTCGACGAAATTACGACGCTATATAGTCACCGTCACAACTATTTGTCACCGTCTATTTTACTACCAATTTTGGTAATTTTGTGACCAACGATAAGTATCGGAAAATAATAGTGTAGTTTTTTTACAGAGTATGTACTGTAATTATAGGAATCAAAACCCCGACTTGTAAGATGTAATTCGGTAATTTTAGCACTTCTATATTGTACAAATAAAGTTTTGCATTGTAAAGTTACAAACCGTTTGGTAAAATTACAATAAATTTTTCAAATTCTTCGTAAAATTACATTGTAATTTTACAAACTTTTTATGTAAAGTTACAATTCAATTTATCAAACTACACTTTAATTTTACAAAATTTTTGCAACTTTATATGTAAAATTATAAATTTTGTTTTGAAACTTTAAAAAGCAATAAAAACATATTTTTATTTATTTATCTTGTATTAAAAAAGAAAAAAAATATATGGAGTATATAGCCCGCGAAATCCTCCCATTTTCGATCGGATTCAATGGAAAACACCGTTGTTATTAAAGATAGAGACATGCAGTTGTCGCGTTGCTGGTTTACTTTTTTGAGCTTTAAAAAATGATTTTAACAGATTTATTCTGTCCCTTTAGTTTTTAAGCTACAGGAGAAAGTTGAAAAATGGTCGGAATTACCAATTGATGATATCTCCCTTAATTTAAGAGATAATTAAGAAATTTTAATCTGACGTTTCGTTTCGTAGATACCATCTTCAGGATTAAAAAGTTAAATACGGACCAAAATGTTTTACTTCATATTTTTGTTTTTTTTTAGGTTTGTTTGATAATAAACTATATTTTTTTTATTATGAAGTTTCGATCCCGAAAAAAATCACCTTCAGTACATTTTTTTTCTGGTACGGCCCTGTCCCATTTTATTTCATTTGTTTTTGAGACCATTTATATTTAACTACTATATAGTAGACCTGAACAACCAAGATATATGCTATGAACATACTAAGTAAACCGAAAAAAAACCGGACAAATTGTTTTTTTGCTGTAACTTTACCAATTTCAATAATAAAAAAGTGTATTGATAGGACAAATAAGCCTTCTGAAACAAAATACGCTTTGCCGCCATATTTAAATCCAAAATGGCGCATACAATTAAAACAATTTTGTTGGCCTTAAAATTGCTGTAATTTAATAAAATAAAGACTCTTTATCATAATTTATATTTGCGTGAAATTTTACGAGATTATTTATTTTTAGCAAATGTTCTTTTAATTTGATAAATAAGAGGCGTTTTCTCGCGTTGAAATTATTTTGAAATATTATTTGAAACTATTTTGATGTGACGTCATCATTTAGAACCGAGAAATATGAGTAGTTCAAAACGCTGACGTAGTTTAGTGTAACCTCACTTTTTTTTCGTTTTTCTGTTTATTTTTTTGGTGTTTAAAAATAAAATGGATCAACTACTGGTTTATCTAACAAAACCTTCGAGTGTACGGCCCGTTTTAGTAGCATGGATGGCAAGCAATGGAAGCTACATGGATAGTGAAGTTTTTTTATTTACTGTTCTTTTAAGCCCAGAAAATCATATAAGACCACAGGGATACCATGAAGAATGGTTAACAAGATATCTAGAATACGATTTTTCATACATTTTCACGCAAAAACAAAAAAAAATCGGTTAAAACAAGAATGTAGAATTTTGACGTATCTTCTACGCACGCGTCAGTTTTGAAACTGGAGTGGATTCCGTTTCAAAATATTTTTAACCCGTTTCGATGTGACGTCACCGTTGCAACGCGAGAAAACAAATGTTTCAAACTTTTTAAAAACATTTTAAACAATTTCAACGTGAGAAACGCCTAAGGTTTATGCTGTACAATTAATAAAAATATGACTACCATCTTAAATAATTGATCTAAAAAACATTACCAGGGGTCCAACTTTGGTCAACTTTTGATCTGTTCCTAAGTATCTACATTCCTCAAACTAAACTCTATCCTACAATAAACCAATTTTTATCCAATTTCTGGCATTAATTTTTACATATTTTTTGTTTTAATTCTTTCGAATGTAACAAAATCCGAAGTAATGCGTGGCACTCTACCAACCCAATTTCTCTCGTTGTTCACATTTATATATTTAAATCAAAATTCGCGGCGGCACTGATAATAGAAAAAGCCATTTTTGACAGTGTTGTCATTTTATTGCTCTAAATCTTCTCCGCTCATACAGACCGCTTCAAGCTACTGCGAACATAGGGGGAATCAAGTCCAATTTACTCTCCGTGCCGTACGACCGAGGTGGATTCGAAGCACGCTGCAGTGTTATCTTTTGGAAATTCATTTTGTTTTTATTATTTTGTTTTATTTCTGCCTTGCTCGAGAAACAGATGGGTAAGTTCTTAATTGAAATAATACATTTTTAAAACCAAAAATGGATGTCTACGAAGTTGCCGAAAAAGTGCAGATGGTCAAATGGTCAAATCGTCATAACCCAACACATGTTCGATATTGGTCGAGCGAAAATTTGCATTTGTATTTTGACGTAAGAACACAGTATCCCCAAAAACTAAATGTTTGGGAGGGGGGTATTATAGGGGAACACGTAATTAGGCCATTTTTTATTAACGGCAATTGCAATTTGAATGGTCCTAGATACTTGGATCTACTGGAGCAGCACATTATTCCAACTGCTAGGCAGTTGTTAGGTGTAAGATTTGGTGAAACATGGTTTCAACAAGATGGTTGTTCCGCTCACAATGTTGGCCTTGTTAGGGAATATCTTGATAATGTATTTCCTAATCGGGTTATAAGTACACGGGGAACTATTTTATGGCCAGCTCGATCTCCCGATCTTGCTCCTAATGACTTCTATCTGTTTTTGAAGAAGCTTTTCAAATTATCACCCCTAACATGCTTGGAAACGTTGGAAGGGGTTTTTATAGTAGGCTCGGATATTGTCTAGCCGAGCAAGGAGGAATTTTCGAACATTTGCTTTAATTTTTTTTTGACTGGGAGAATCTTTTTGGTTTTTAGAATGTATTATTTTATTTTGAGAACTTGCTTTTATTTTGTTTCTCCTTATTATTTTCATTGTAACACGTCGTCACTGATAAATCTGAGCAGTTGACAATAAAACGCTCTTATTTATCAGTGACAAAAAACAAGAAAATTACGTTATAAAAATTTGCGTATTTATTGACCAAATTCCGGTTTCATTGACTACGCTCCACACAGCACCGTGGTTAGAGGCGTACTAAATACAAGGCGAACGGCGGCGAACGGCAGCGAATGGCGATCGGAAGCCTGAGTGTTGGTTGCTTCACTGATATGCGTGCGGTGTCTCTGCATGTACGTACACTGGCAAATTAGACTTCTTTCACCCTATGTTTGCAGTAGCTTGAAGCGGTCTGTATAATTGTCAGAAGGCTTCGTTATTGTAAATATTACAGGATTTTTATAGTTATTAGTCTGAGGGCACACAGTTCCGGAAATTTTCTTTAGTACTACCCAAATTTAAGGTCTGTCCATGTGAATGCTAATGAATTTCATGTAGTTCATTTACAAGCTAAAAGTTGAGGATACCAGGTGCCCAGAGATGGAATTTGCTATTAAACTCTGACGGCGAGTTCTCGAACTGGGACGTTTAATTTATGTTAGCGACGCTACATAACCAGAGGTTATGTGGACAAAGGGCCGACCTGTGTGTTTATCAAGTTCTATCTAACTTTGCGGCATTATCAAGAGATATGGCCGGTTATGATGCAACCACAGCCGCCGTGCAAAATTGTCACGTAACATTAGAATTGACTTTTAAACGCTTTGGCAAACTTTATGACCAATGTGACCTTATTTGCCCTCATTTATCAGAGGGTTATCGGTTTGACGAAACAAAAAAAAGGTTTTGGTGATTACGAAAAAGCTCCTTCGTTCTTGAGACGAACTAATGGTTTTAATACTGGGAAGAAGAAGAAATTCCTACAAAAAAAATTTTTGATGGATTTGGTATTAAATTTTGTTTGTTTCTTGCATATGTATATGAAAATAGCACCTAGAAGATATCAGATTATTAAAACGAGCTGTTAAACGAACACTACTGTGTTCTTAAAATTCAGCGTTAGTAACCAAATTAGCCAAAGAAAAAGATCACCATAAAATAATAACTAGAAGAGAAGTGCCCAACAAAGAAAAAATAGGTATTTACGTGACTAGACCGGAAAATTGGTCTTTACAGGTCGACGCAGGAAACCTTCGAAGACTTGTAAACACACTTTCCGGTCGTGTATCGTGCGTACTTTTTTTCAAACGATCAGAAAAAGCATTTTAGTATCTATCACTTTCGTCGACGCCTAGCCGTGTTGCGTAATTTATGAACAGTCCCCTGATATTTTCTGCTTCTTGTTGGCTAGATAGCCATTGCCGCTAAGGCCGATAGTTTTTAATATGAAAATTAAGAAAAACAAGTAAAGTTTTGTGGTTAGAAATGATTTTTGTATTCTTTATAAATCAGTGATGACTGACGACCAGTTATGGCCAACCATGGCCAACTTATCAAGCAAAATAATGATAAAACAGCTCATAAAAGGCAGATTTCTAGGTTTGTTCTTTATTTACCTATAGTTATAGTATACTCTTACATTAAGAATTAAAAATGTGTGGTCGATTTTTCGGTGTATGTGACTCTTGAAGCAGCTTTTATTATTTCCTCCGGATTCAACTCATTTTCTAGATCTGAGTCCATTTTTGTAAACAAAACTTTTGAAACAAATTAAACTTGGCCAAAAATGGGACCGGTAAAGGATCAAGGGACCGGAAAATTGAACAAAAATGTCCTTTCTGGAGAGTGGAAATATTTCAAAAGAACATGCCTTGTAATGTAGAACTTTCCGTATGAAAAATCGTACGGAAAGTGGCTATTTTCCGGTCGTTTCAAAAAAAAACCTTTACGCGCTTATTTTATGCGTGAGCTAAAGTATCGTCCGTCATGTTTATATTATACTAAAATATTTGACGACTGCGACTATGCGAAGTTTAAGTTAAGTGGAGTTTTTAGAGGGTGATTTAGGAAGATTTTAACTGTAGGTAGAATTTGTTCTCATGAACAAGAACCAGTAAATCATTTTTCCTAAACTCTTTCTGAGAAGCACCGTTTACCTACGTATTACTTTCTAACTACCATCAAAAATTGTTAAAAAGAAAACTTTGACAACATCCAAACATGTCGCTGTCAATTGACATGTAGACTTGTATCGTTAAATTACTGTCAAAGGTAAACGACCCCGTTCACTTAGCATTGCCACGGACTCGGTTGGAATGGGCTGGACGTTTGATATGTTGTAGAGCTGTTCTCTCTGATCAACGCTTAAATAGTCTTCTTTTTGTCCTGACCCACGGTTTCAGAGATATAGGTGTTGCAAATTGGAGGTTTCACATTTTAGGGATTTTTCACTAAAATCATTTTTTTGCCTATTTTCAGTGGCGGTCCCAGGGGGGAAGTAAGAAGAAAAAAGTAGTCAAGTCTTTGAAGAAAAAACGAGAAATTGCAGAACGTTCCCTTAAAGACATTCTAGAATCTCTCCACAGCATTTTGGGACAGTTGAAAAAAGACGAAAACCACGATATTAGAAATACAGAACAGTAAGTAGTATAGAGTTTTAATTTGTAAACGAATTTTAGACAACATGATTTCGGACATAAAATAGGTGTTCAATAGCGAGATTTTAAGTATTTTTGACCTGATCATATCTTCATACCACTTTTTCTTTAACTTTTATTGGGCGAAGTCAGTATCTTTTGCCAGAGCGCACAGGGAAAACTAAACATCAGAATTAGCTGAAATTTTGCAGGGGTGATCATTTTTAAATGCTTAACAAAAATATCTAAAGGATGTTTCAAAATTCTCAAGTATTTTTTCTTCAAAATAAAAGCTCTGGTGCTGTCATCTATCCCAAATGACTCAAAATAATTGCGGTTTAGAAAAAACCCGATTTACAAAAAAAAATAGGGAAATACCAACAATTTCCTTTGGATTAAATTTTTATTTTTTATATTTCCTTGCTTTAACGAAAATAAAAACTAAGTTTCCTTTTTTCTAAAAGCCTGTGCACTCCAAAAAAGAAAACCGATCAATCAATCACACTTCATTGAATTTGAGAGGCACACGCATTTCAAGTATTGGCCGAAAGATCGCAGAATTTATACGATTCCATGGTAACTGCAGGTGTTTTGTCAAAAAACTTTAAATCGGGCGGCAGTGGGACAGAAGAGTATTTTGACGTTTTCTGACAGAAAACCATTCGAGGTTTGTTTATCTTTCAAAAATGTGTCTTCAAAAACATTGTTCTAAAACAAATATGAAACCACTCTGCGTCTGCGGTCGCCCTCCGAAAAAGGCCTAGCGCTGCGCGGACATTACCGCGAGTCTATCAATGAACCAAGAGAACTTTACTGGCTCGCTGGGATTACTAGGAATTCGCATAGAAACATTCGGCGCCCATAACCCCACATAATTTTGTTTTTATTTTGATTCAACCATTTTTTTTTTATTTAAATTATTATGGCATTGTTATGTGCAAGTGTACTAGTAAAATCTTTGAGTGTAAAGAATAGATTTTAGAACTTCAGTTTCAAAAACACACGAATACTTGAGCACTAACAAAACAGGTCAGTAAAGTTCCATTTAGAGGTTGGAAAGACTTTTGCTTGTCGTTGACGCTGCTGTTTAAAATAGAATACGATTATTTCGTCTAGCGCCAGTAGCCGATTTTTAAATCTGCATGCTTTTAAGTTAACCTGTTGTCGGTATCAGCTAGCGAGAGTGTTTCCAATTCAATTATAAATGCACCTGTAAATGCAACCTTAAACATTACACCCAGTTACCTTAATACGTAGTTGGATAGCGTTTTCTTAGCAGGTAATTCTGCAATAAATGGTTTTCTTTTATTTTAGTATTTTACTTGGTTTTTTAGCAGCGAAGAACGCGAAAAGTCAAAATAAGTAACCTATGCCCAAATTTTTGACCCGGTGCTAAGAAATCTCTGGTGTCCCACTGTGGATAAACATAAATAAAGTATCCGCATTGCCATGGAAAACAAATTCAACGACGTAAAATTTTGCAAAAAAATTAGTTCGACATAGTTAAATCGATTTCCCGTAAAGTGTTGCTAAAAATAATTCCCCAGATTGTAACTACGGCCTTAAGAGTAAATATTCCTTTTTTTATGTCAGTGACACTAGCCCAGGAAGTGTCGACATGACGTTAGAAACGCGTCATGTGATATTCATGAGTTTTGCAATCAAATAAACATCAGAATTGGCTGAATTTTGAATGGAAAGCAAAATTTCTTTCTAAGACCACGAATATTTCGAATTGGTGGCCTTAGAAAAAAATTTTGGCTTACTTTTTCAAAATTCTCTGAGACAGCGTCAATTACAGAAAAAAAAGGTAATTCTCCAAGAAAATTAAAATTTTACACCCTAGTTGAGAGAAAATATTTTTTGAAGTTTTAAAAATTATTCAGTTCATTTTTTTTAGATAGATGACATCTAACCACTGTTAAAAATTTTCTAGGAAATTTTGAACCACCCTGTACATAGGTCGAGTACCGGCTAAGTTGTTTCAAGGAAAGGTGGAACTCGGCGTGATATTATGTAATTTAAAACAATATTAGGTTCTTTAAACAAAACAAAGCAAGAAAGAAAAGTTTTTATAATCAAATTCAATATTTTAACCCGCGCCTGTCATTTATTTTACGTTTTATTAACGATGTTCTCATAAAACGCAAATGAGAAAATTCGATGCTAAAGGGCAAATATCTATTTAGAGATTGGCGGCTTTTCACATCAATCTGCTTTAGAACGAATAGCGTTACTTTCTTTTGCCGATCTTGCAAATGGGGAAATGATTTCGCAACTTCCTCGAGTTAAAAGTGGTTTAGGGTGTTACGTTTAAAACTTTACGGGTCCCTATCTGCCATTTTTTACCTTCCACTTTACAAGTGTTGGTATTAATATTTATTTAGTTAAAGGATATTTGTTTTCTTGGTAGCAAACAAATATTTATTATGCATATGCATTAAAAAAAAAAAGATATGTTAAGTTAAGCTCACGTGATCTTTAATAACGCCATCAAGCCTGAGTTTTTAAATCAAAGTCATCGTTTTCTCCAGAAAACGAAACTTTTTTTTCCGATAGAACGTTAGGAACAAAAATCTTTTATTTTCGAGATACAGGATGTCAAAATGTCCGATTTTTGTTTGTTTCTTTTTGTTATGTCTAGTTTAAAAAAAAAAGACAACATTTAAATTTTGTAGAGTCAAACGCCATCATAATAAAAACAAATTACAAAAATACATATGTAGAAGACATTTTTCATTTTTTAGAAAATGTTTTTCCCTCCACTATAAAGAATTTTTAAATTTCTTATTGTGAATGCCGGTATTAAAATGAAGTAACAATTTTTATCTATACAAACAACGATGAAAGTAGAAGGTCACGGTTGTTTGTTTAGAAGTTTATTAAAAATGCATAAAATATTTGCTATTATGGAATGTTTTAAATTTGCATTAAAATGCGGACCTGATTATCTTTTCATTCTAGATAACAATCGTCAACAGTTCGCCAAGGACCAAAATGGAAGGTGAGTTTCGATATTTGCAATTTCGGTATATAAAGGGCAATTTCTATCACTCGCCTTTTCCTCCAATTTCACTACATAATCTGGCGCAGACGTAAAGTCCGATCACACAAAAAAAATCTTTCTACAAATAACAAACCCTGACCCAGGATTAACAAACTTTTAGATACCATGGTAGCAACTGAACTTAAGAGTCGAACTAAACGAAGAACTTAATAACATTAAAAAACCTAGCGAACAAGATGCAGAAAATGTCTGAAGAGATGCAACAGGCCAGCGGGAATTTGTTAATCGCCAAGGAAAAATCTTATCTGATACCAAATAAAAATAAAAGAATGGAGCAAATACCTAGAAAATCTCTTTAGCGATAAGCGGTCTCAATATCCAGAAAAATTCTCAAGTCAAAGCACAGATATAATACCGGAGGTAGAGCACGCCATATATTTAGCTAAAAGTAAAAAGCGAAGGGCCAGACGAATTATAAACAGAAGTTTTTAATCCCATTAAAAACGAAGAGTCGCTAAATACTCTCGTCAGCTTTTCAACTTAATTTATCACAGCAGTAAAATCCGAGTTGACGGGCTAATATCAACATTTGTTCCATTGCTTAAAAAATATTTAGCAAAAAAGTGTAATGATTCCCGTCTAATTAGCCTAATGATTCATTTGGTAAAAATATTTTTAAAGATCTTCTATATCAGAATTCATAAGAAATGCGTATCCTTTATAAGCAACACGCAGTTCGAATTTCATGGAGGTTTAGGAACAAGAAAGGTCTTATTTGGAATTAAAGTTTTGGTTTACCGATCTATAGATGTGTCAGTGCCAGAATCTGCATGTTTCATAGATTATAAGAAAGCCTTTGGTCGAGTCCAACACGAATATGTCATAGAATCTCTAAACGAAGTTGCTCTAGATGATCGAAATCTAAAGATAATTGGTAACTTATACTGGAGCCAGACAGCTCAAATAAAATCCGAATAAGGAGGGTTGCTCACCAAGGCTACATATACAGGGTGGATTCTTTAAACGGAACGGTGCTTCTAGCGGGTCAGAATTTGGTTGAAAAAGAAAATCCAAGAACACGTCAACTGAGATTTTTAATGTTTTTTTAATCGTGCCGTCTTGGATTTTGTCTATGTCATTTAGTTTACGAGGTATGGCAAAAAACTATTTTTTTAAAATAGGACACCCTGTATATTTTACAATTTTTGAAATTTGAAAACAATTTTCTCTTCAGCAATACCACACAGTGGGATCTATCTTTTACGATAATCAAGATATTTTTATCTAAATCTGTATAGAAAATTTCGATATTCATTCAAATATCCCCTGTAAAACAGGGCATAGACAACAATTCCATGCAAGTTTAAATGCCTCTATCTTGGAAACCATAAGATATAGAGTAATAATGTGTGGTATTGTCAAAAAGATAATTTTTTTTAGAATTCAAAAATGTCAAACTATACTGGGCCAATTAAAAAAAAAAAATTAGCCATACCTCGTAAACAAAGCGACATAGAAAAAATCCAAGATAGCACGATTAAAGAAAATTAAAAATCTCAGTTGACGTATTTTTGGATTATTTAATAAAACCAAATTCTAACCCGCTAGAAGCACCGTTCCGTTTAAAGAATCCACCCTGTATATAGTAATAAAATACTCGAGAATGCACCTCACAACGGCGAGGTGGGTCTAACTATAGACGGTATAGAAGTTAACAATTTAAGATATGCTGACGACACTGTTATAATTTCAGACACGTTGGAAGATCTACAAGAGTTGTTGTATCGACTTGCATCCGAAAGTTCGCAATTTGGGCTTAACTTGAATGTTGGAAGAACAAAATGGATAGTTATGGCTGAGAAAAAAATATTAAAGGCCTACTTGAAGTGTTTGTGTGTTTAGCATTTTGTATTACGGCGTAAAAGCACAGACGTACTTTCTCTTATTAATGCTGTAAAACAGAGAAGGACAGAGTCACATTTAACTGACCCATATCTCCTTGAGGTGATGATCGATTAATTCTGATGGATTAAGAATATAGAAAGAAAGAAATAGTAAATGTGTCTTACTGATTTCGAAAATTCTGGCAAACCATGGGACCCCCTCTAAGATCGGTAAAGCGTGATTGCAATTGGTCGGTCGTAATATTTGACGTCAAAAATATCGTTAATATTTATCAGTATCTCCCTGATAATTTTCCGAAAGAAGGTCACCCATGCCTTAAGAAAAGCGTATTTTTCGCAGCTTTTACTTCGATATTCCATCAATCACTTAGACGGTTGACAACCGCTAAAAGTCTACTTTGACTGATTTTAGTAAGGCCTTATTCAAGATAAAAGTCTCCAAAAAAGAGTCATCATCTAGTCTTTTTGTACTTGATAAAATAATCTCATAAGGAGGGTAGATAAAGGTAGATAAAACTTTCTGTATTAGAAAAAAACATGGTGTAATGGATGGGTATTAAGGAGGATTCAAGATTCCGTAAGGCAAGCGATATGAGATATGAGAATTATAGCAAACGCATGCCAATATTCAAAGAGATTAGGTAGCCGCAAGCGGTAACAGCAGAATGTGTTGCTAGAGTTTATTTTCCTTGCGTCTTACCGTTAACGTAAAGGCCCGGATTGTTATGACAAAACATCGGCATTTAGTGGATTGTTGCAACCAAAATAATTCAAGGTTCGTTTTTCTTTAAGGGTTGGACTGCGCATTTTCCTTAAGGGGTGTGGTGAAGACCTTGAGGCTGCCGGTAGAGTGTACAGTCCACAAAATCCTAATCAAAATATTATTGTGAATAGCTGCACAGAGCTGCCTGAGCAGGTCGAACTCGGCGTGTGTTAATTTATCAGTTTTCCAAAGTACACCGTGAGTGATTGTTAGAATATGAACCATAAATATATGAAAATCTTCATTAAAATATACGAAAGTGAGCCTTGCCTTTGCCAAACTTTTTCTTTTGTGTTGTTTACTTTTTAAGGTTGGAATTTCTTGTCCTTTTTTTAGTCTTTTCTCTAAAATATCTAATAAGTTGCTCCATTTCGACTTCTACAATTGTCCTGCTTCGCGGATTGTATAAAAATTCCACAAAAAGTAAGTATTTTCTGCAAAAAACAGATGAGATACTCCCAAGGTTAATTCTTAGCTTAAAGTCCTGCCTGGCTCAGAATTAACGAATTGCAATATATTGTCTTTATTTTTACAAGCTACCATTTAACTTGCAATGTATATATGTAACTAGATATGTTTGTTCGGGTAGAATCTTGCAACTTAATTTTGACCAACTTCCCGACATCCAATCAGCTCCAAATTTGGCATGCATATTTAGTTGCGGTGACAACACAAGAATATAGTATGATGAAATTGACAGTTTCCCCCTACACGAAGAGGGTGGAGGGGGGCATAGTTGAAGTACGCCGATTTCGTTGAAATTTGGTGCGTTGGGGCACTTGGGGAGAGATAACGAATTTCTAATCACATTTTGAAAATTCAATATGGCGGATTCAAGATGGACGATTTTTGGTCATCTTTTGCTAACCAATTTTAACCAACTTATAAATATACGATTGCTTTCAAATTTGGCATGCATTTAAAGTTCCGGTGAAAATACAATAATATGTCATTATTAGGCACCTCTCCCCCTTACGAGGGGAGTCGAGAGGGAAAAACACCTAAGTTTAGCCGAGTATGATTTTCCGTCATGTTTTGCTAACCAATTCTAAATGACTTATCCACATCCGATTGTGTTAAAATTTGGTATGCTAACGAGGAAAGTGGAGGAGGAAAAAGATTTAGTTTGTTCGATTTCAGTCAAAATTGGCATATAAGGGTTTTAAGGAGAGGAATTATGAATTTTTAGTCAAATTTACAAATCTAAAAATTAAGGGTGTGTGTTCAAATTTGGTATGCGTTTATAGTTCCGGCGACAATACAATAATATGATATTATTAGGTACACACTTCCCTCTAACCAGGGAAATGGAGGGGGGAAAAGATTTAGTTTGTTCGATTTAATTCAAGATTGGCATACAGGTACTTTTCGAGGAGGGGATATCAATTTTTGATCAGATTTTAAAATTTCAATATGGCGGATTCAAAATGGACGATTTAGGGTACAAACCTAAAAATTAAAAAATAAATTTTTATTAAAAAAAAACTTTTAATGGACAAGCTTTTATTAAATGCACTAAAAAGCAAAAAATAATTTCTTATCTTTCTTGGTACCGTAATAAAAGCGATGGGCGCAAATTAAAAATTTTAACTTTACGGCGACAAAGAGAGAAGTACAAAAGAAGAACCAAATTTTTCTTCTATTCGAATGATAAATATAACGCTTTCATCTAAAGAAGGTTATAGAGTAATACAACTTTTCCTTTGGTGAACTGTCGATGTGACCGATATACGATACCTAAAGTTAAAAATTTAAATGTGCGCCCATCACTTTTATTATGGTACCAAGAAAAATAAAAAAATATTTTCTACTTTTGAGTACATTTAATAAAAGCTTGGTCTTAAAAATTTTTTTTTTAATAAAAATTTTTAATTCTAAATATAGTGGCTAGCGTAAATTACTTAAAATTTAAAAAAAATGTAATCCATTCCCTACATGTTCTATTTTGCAGATAATTTATCAAAAAGTTCTTTACAAAAAAGGTAAATTATAAAAAAGTACAGGTGCATAACAGTGCTACGTAAGAACAATAAATATGCGATACTATACTATCACAAAATCGAAATAGCTCATAACGGACTGGTCTAAAACGTTACAAGGGCAAAAGTCTACGAATGCAAAATAGTGTAACATATTTCCGCTAGATGGCGACACATTACACATCCGGCCGAAAACAGCTGGACAGCAAAACTTTAATATATTGCTGTTAGATGGCCGTACATAGCCGACAAATAAGAAATGCCATTGGCTATAGGGGTCACGTGTTCGACCAATATGCATCAGCTGTCGTTTTCGATACCAATCGAATTCCATCGAAATGAGCCAATAAAACTAGAAAATTGCATTGGTGTTAGCAAGCCAAGAATTCCTTCATGGTTTTAAGCTCCTTTAATTGTCTTAAAATTATGCTATTTCCGAGAAAATTCAAAAAAGGCGTTTAGATTGGCACACCTGTTTACTTGTTTGCTTGCTTGATTAATTGTAAATCCGGCTTAGCGGCAATATGTTTCACCATTTTAGGTTTGTACGGATTTGCCCTTCTAACCTTATACCCAGTATGTTCTGACCAATTAATGTTTTGCCGCTACACAATTTTGTAATTTTAAAATTTTTGCTCAGTACTGATTTGTTATTGTAAATTTTAGGAAAGTACGTTTTTACTGGTGCTGTAATTGACATTAAAAACTCGAAGGTATTTCTTTATGGAGCATTTTTTTAGGCTTTAAATACGTTAGAAATAACACTCAAATGAATACATTTCAAAACATGCTTGCTATCTCTATTTCAATAGAAAGCAAATCCTATTTCTCCCTCCCGGCAATGGCGCAGCGCATTATTAGTTTAAAATTTATTGGCTAAATTTAACAGCATGTGTTTCGTCTGCTTTTTGTTATTAAATGGTTGGTTTATTAATTTTATTGCGTAAAATTAACAAATATTACATATTTCATTGCATGTTTGCTTTAGTTATATTATAAGGGTCACGCAAACCATTAAATATTTTATTTATTTTTGTTT
This sequence comes from Oxystoma pomonae, assembly GCA_963921995.1. Taxonomy (NCBI): domain Eukaryota; kingdom Metazoa; phylum Arthropoda; class Insecta; order Coleoptera; family Brentidae; genus Oxystoma; species Oxystoma pomonae. The sequence continues at coordinate 77,718,806 of OY998169.1, read as the reverse complement.
GGGGGAATTTGGATGCAAACATTAACCATTTTAAATCAGCTAAATAAATAAACCGTACATTAAAAATCAACAAAAATTTGCACATAAATTATTTCCATTGTCTCTTATTTTTGCTTTAGTTTCTCGAAATTTTAATTCTCCATGTTTTTAGCTATCTTCTAAAACCTTTCCATCTTAAAGTAACCTATATTCAAACAAATTCTTTAAGGCCAGTCTGTCAGACCGAAAAAAGAAGATTTATTACAAATTTTAGAAATATTGTTTTATTTTAATGAAAATTTATAAACAACACTGGCGTAGCCAGGGGGGGCTTTGGGGGTTTAAACCCCCTCTTCCCAAAAAGGTCCAACCCAAATAAATTAATCATGATCAACGGTCCCTGGGAGAGCTATAGCTCCCCCACTTTTTTGACTCTCTACTCCGGTTTGTGGCGTGTGTTTGGTGTGTTGGATACCAATATTAAATAATATTACAATTTTCTTTATTTTTAAGCAATTTCTTTTGTCATCAAATAGCATTTTAGTATAAGTAAAATTTGGTCAAAATTTTTGCCTGCGGCGCATTTAAGGGTTACTTTTGAAAAAATCGGCAAATGAGAATATATGAGAGTATATGATGAAACCCTCCCCAGAGTCGATTTCTGGCTACACCATTGTAAATAAAACGATTTAACCCCACCTCTTAACAAAATACCGATTTCCTGATGACGACACAAAGATATCAGCTGCTTTCTTTATTGATTTTTTTGACGGGTGACATTTGGAGTTATATTATTATTGCATAAATTTTTGTTATAAACATTGTATTTGTTCTTCATTTCTTTTCTTCTGCCCTAATTAAATTTTTGCATTTTTAACGTTCTTTTTTTTCGAGATATTAACATAAACTTACTTTTTTTAAATACGGACCTGTCTTTTTTATTCCATTTTTTTAAGAAACTTTTTTTTGTGATTTTAACGATGTATCACATGTCCATATTTGTTTGAGGTTTAATGATAAAAAAATACAATTTAAGTTTTATTGGGTTTAAAAAAAATTTAACGTCAGAGACCGCTCAAGCAGCATTTTTCTGACTTTCGACTAATTACAACCTAACATGACGTCGGTTCTAGCGCAAATTTAGGTCGGCAGTTGGTTTATCCATCAAACAACGAATTTTTAACTAAGACCTGACGTCACCAACAACTAGTGCATCAGTTGTGACGTCGATACTTACCAAAACTGACGTAGCCAAATGTTGGTGATACTTGCTACTTATCAGCGACGTAAATTAACGTTAATTTTGACGACGTAATTTTTAGAATAAAATTTAAGGGCAAAGTGAAAACGGACGTCAATAAATTTAGTTGTTGCTAAGATTTTCTGTAAATGGCAACACTGCAAATAGTTTTTAGTTTAAGTTTAAAAGTTTCTATTGTATAGTTTACAAAATAATCTTATAGGCCAGTCACCTCGGCACACCCAGTATGGCGTCCAATTCATGAGACGTTATATTTAGTATGCCTATAATGTTTTACTATAAGAAACGTGCTTCCTTAGAATGATGATGAAGAATGATTTTTAGGTTAATTTTTTTCAAAATTAATTTCTTTATATTTTTGAATTATTTTTGTGGGTTTCTGTTTTTTTAATGAATATTTTAATTATATTTATTAGTAAACTGACCTTCGTTGGAAGATTTGTATCCATAGAATGTGTAAAACTAACTTTTTCCAGTTACCTACAATAACTAAGATAATAATTATTGTCATCCACAGTTCATTGGGATGTGTTTGTTTAGACATATAAAAGTTTTTACCTAATAAGTTTAAACTTCGTGTGCACAGTAAAACTTTGGGTCGTGAGTCTACGTAATTTGACGTAATATTTGACTAAAAAATTGTGCACCACCCGGCGTCGAAACGACTCGAATTTTGATTCCCCACTTAGGTGCTAAATCGAGTCCTCAGGAAGACTGATGGACGTCGGAGCCGACGTCAGGTAATTCTTGTCCTAAGTGACCATAACTCTATATAACGTCCAAATGCTTGTTTTATTAACATGAACAGACTTAAGTTTAACAGTATTTACTATTATTTTTTACACGTTTTTTAAAACTAAACTTTCTTTTTCAATTTCTCTCAAAATCTCTATTGATATTTGTTTCATCTTCCCCGTCCTCTGCCGGTTGTTCCCGGTTTGGAAGGATTTTCAAATGATCCGTGCAACACCGTACTCTATCCGTGTAGTAGCATATTCCGCTCTAGCTTTGTAATTTAATTTTTCGATTTGGTACGCACCTTTCTTGGTACGAATTTTGATACATTTGGAGCCGTCTTTCAGCATTTATTCGAAACGATTTTGCATAACAAACAATTAAATCTTAATTTTTCACCTTTTGAAAACGCTGCCATGTTAATTTAAACTTAGCTTGAAAGATGTATTACGCAACAATGGTTTTTATAAGCAATTGTTTCTTTTTGCATTCTAACCCAAGCAGCATTTTCCTGACTTCCGACCTAATCTGACCAGTGCGACGTCGTATTTAAGTTGAATTTGAGTTCCCTGGTGGAACACACCGCCTTAAATCATGATCCAACGTCCGGCTTGACTGACAATTAGGGTGCAGTTACAAAAAATAATTGAATCAGACGTGGAGACGACGTCAGCTATTGTAATATAGTTTTAAGTACAGGTTGCATCGACCCATTGACGTCGGTCAGTAGCCCACCTTAGTCCAGTTCAAATATTAGTGCACGCCTAGTCGTTCGACGGACGTCCTTATGTCTAACATATTTTAAAGAAGTCCCGCCAACTACAAATAACGTCCGGTAGAGTCCCTAATAGATAAAAGTAAAATTAAGGCAAGATTCAGATGATGTCCCATCGTCAACAGAGACGACGTAGTTTTAGGTGGATTTTCCTACGATGTAGCGACATCCGTTGATGTCCAGTAATAATCATAGGTATATCGCCGATGATATATGCCGTTGGCTTGTACGACGTATTTTTTTGTATTTATAACGTGCGTATAATAACGTCCGGTAGATTCCTACGGGTGTCTTCTGGTTGCCGAGGAAAAAAATGCCTAACGTTGGATGCACATCAATTTACGTCGGAATTAGGCCTACCGTCTAACGTCAAGTGGATAGTTCAAAACAGTAAACAAGGTTTCTTTTAAAGATGCCAAAGAAAAGGTCATTCAGACATACTCACTAATTGTTTTTTGCGATTTTGCCGAAATTTGTTCAATGTTCACTGCTTTTGTATTGCAAGAAATATTTGAAAAAACGGTTGGGATTATTTCGACATGGTTGATATTTGCGCCCTACGAATGAACGTCTGAAACCTTCCCTGTGTTAAGTAAAGACACGTACCAAAATTGGACGTCGGGTCCAGAGTTGTCGGCGGGACGTTGAGCCATCGTCAAACCTACGTATAAGGTATACCATGGCCCGACGTCCGAAATGCATTCGAATAAATCAATTTATCACGGATCGAGTAAAGACCATCTACTAAACTTGGAGATCCGGTCCAAATTGGTTATTTTTTGGGCCTCAGCAGAAATCCGCCATACCTAGGAATTAGGTGTCTTCCGCCATTAGACAAACGCTGGTTAAATTTTGCAATTACGTTGATATTGACAATTAAAAATGGTCAATATTGCAACCAATATGTCTTTAGAATATAGCTTAAACTAAGAAATGTCAAATATGTTTGCAAATTAAAAAAAATTTATGTATAATTTTTGATTTTAAATTTTGAATTTTAAATTTTTTTGAAATTTTGAGGCGCATATATTTTTCTAAATTATCTTATCAATGTTTATCGGTAAACTAATCTTCGATGGTAATTTTACATCCCCATCGTGCGTTAAAGGCCTGTCTTGTTATCATTATTATAAACTGCTTCTAAAGAATATTATTCCTTGTTCTCCATATAGGTAGCTTCTATTCACAAAAAGGTTTACCCGATGGAACTAATAAGATATAAATAGGTATAATGAGATTACCTCTACCTACTCCACCTCGGCTAAAACTATATTTTACGTTGGCGACTACTCCAGTTAACGATGTCGATGCGTCCTGGACATATTGTAGAAACTTGAGTAATTCCGATGGCGGTCCGACGAACGTCGTACGATCAACCCGGGTATTACTACCGCCAGGTCAGTTTAAGTACATCGCTAGATCCTAATAAGTAAAGTGTTCGACGTCGATACGACTCGCATTTGAATGTGCCATATAGGTGCAAATAGGAGCCGGTTCGATGTTCAACGGACGTTGGAGACCGACGTCCGATTTTTAATGCGGAAGAACGCACAACGTCATATTTCGTCAAATTGCTACTTGGGAAGCCACTTTTGATAAAACGGCAAAAGGGCGAAAAAACATAATTAACCATTTTTTACCATTAAAATGTAAATAAATATGGACATGTGATACATCGTTAAAATCGTAAAAAACGGAGATTTTAAAAAAATATAAAATAAAACACACAGATCCGTATTTAAAAAAAGTAAGTTGACGTTAATATCTCGAAAACTAGACTTTTCTTAAAAAAATACCAAATTGAAGATCGTCAAAAATCCTAAACATTTTTCCTTTAGGAATTTTTTGTAAAAATTATACTTTTTGAGGTATTTGATAAAATAGTTTTCTGCAATTTTTCGAAAAACCCACGTACTCGGGATATAATATGTATTTTTTTAATCTGAAACCAGATTTTTTAATGTCCCCCAAAAACTGCACATTTTGTCTAATTTGACCAACCTTGTAGTTCTTATAGTTACCGAGATAGCCAATAGTGGCCCATGACAATTAAGACACCCTGTATTTTCACTCAAAAGCCTTTGAGTGAATCAAAATTTCCATTTTTTACTGTGTACACAAAATTAAAACTGTGTACAGGTAACCCCAATTCTGTATTGGACAATTTTGAGGAATATTTTTAACACATGACAGTCTTTCAACATCTTTTGTAATCTGTAACTGATGACCTTATTAAATAATATGCAGGGAACACATTTTTCCAGAGAGTTGCTCACATGCAAACGATCAAAAATTAGAACTTGCGGTAACAACTGGACCAGACTTATTTTCATAAGAAAGCGGGTCAACCTTAAGGAAAAGGGGCGAGAACATGACAAGACCAGCGAACTTTTTGATTAATAGATTGGCGGAGTTAAGAAAATCCATACCATTGACTTCAGGGAATATATTGCAATTTACAGAGAATTTAAATACTGATGGAACTAAAATTAACCAGTGCCTAATCTACATCTACACACCAAATTTTATCGTCATCCGATGAATAATCCAGGGGCGGTTATATTATACTATACATACATATACTATGAGATAATTACCACATTTATTTCGTGATTTCTATCCAGATAAAAACTCGATCGCGATCGATAATCCTTTATTTCACGATTGAATTGAAATTTATTTGGCCTTAACTTTATGCCAAGTTGTCAGTGGGATTTTGGAGGTTATGTTTTCTTGAAATCATTCAATTTTTTTCCGAGGGTTTTTTTCTTTAAAAGAAAACCAGAAATTTGTGGTCAGAAGAAGAAACCAGTTATTTGTTAAAAATCCTTAACTTTAGGCATGTTTTTGCGGGGTTAATACAGCATAACGGTGCCAGACTTAATTCGCCTTGTTGCACAATAAAAACGTGGATATTACTAACTGTTTTCAATAAAATGCGTTTTAATTTAAAAAAAAAGTGGACCTATAGTTTAAATTTTATCACATTTATTTTATAGCTGCAAGGTTAACTTTAAAACCTTATATACAGTTATAGGCAACCTAAAAACAAAAAAAAAAGTTTTTTTTTTAAAAAATGTCAGGTAGTTTGTAAGTGAAAATGTATTAATTTATATTTTATTTTGAAGACGCAATACCAAGAAATATTTTTTTTTGGCAAAAACACGAAACATACTGAACTTTAAAAATATACATTTTTGTATCGTATTCAGGTATGACGTTTTACATATCATACTATCTAACTACCTTTCGAAGGTAGTTATACAAACCGCTTCAAGCTACTGCGAACATAGGGGGAATCAAGTCCAATTTACTCTCCGTGCCGTACGACCGAGGTGGATTCGAAAGACGCTGCAGTGTTATCTTTTGGAAATTCATTTTGTTTTTATTATTTTGTTTTATTTCTGCCTTGCTCGAGAAACAGATGGGTAAGTTCTTAATTGAAATAATACATTTTTAAAACTAAAAATGGATGTCTACGAAGTTGCCGAAAAAGTGCAGATGGTCAAATGGTCAAATCGTCATAACCCAACACACGTTCGATATTGGTCGAGGGAAAATTTGCATTTGTATTTTGACGTAAGAACATAGTATCCCCAAAAACTAAATGTTTGGGGGGGGGGGTATTGTAGGGGAACACGTAATTGGGCCATTTTTTATTAACTGCAATTGCAATTTGAATGGTCCTAGATACTTGGATCTACTGCAGCAGCACATTATTCCAACTGCTAGGCAGTTTCTAGGTGTAAGATTTGGTGAAACATGGTTTCAACAAGATGGCTGTTCCGCTCACAATGTTGGCCTTGTTAGGGAATATCTTGATAATGTATTTCCTAATAGGGTTATAAGTACACGGGGAACTATTTTATGGCCAGCTCTATCTCCCGATCTTGCTCCTAATGACTTCTATCTGTTTTTGAAGAAGCTTTTCAAATTATCACCCCTAACATGCTTGGAAACGTTAGAAGGGGTTTTTATAGTAGGCTCGGATATTGTCTAGCCGAGCAAGGAGGACTTTTCGAACATTTGCTTTAATTTTTTTTTAACTGGGAGAATCTTTTTGGTTTTTAGAATGTATTATTTTATTTTGAAAACTTGCTTTTATTTTGTTTCTCCTTATTATTTTCATTGTAACACGTTGTCACTGATAAATCTGAGCAGTTGACAATAAAACGCTCTTATTTATCAGTGACAAAAAATAAGAAAATTACGTTATAAAAATTTGTGTATTTATTGACCAAATTCCGGTTTCATTGACTACGCTCCACACAGCACCGTGGTTAGAGGCGTACTAAATACAAGGCGAACGGCGGCGAACGGCAGCGAATGGCGATCGGAAGCCTGAGTGTTGGTTGCTTCACTGATAGGCGTGCGGTGTCTCTGCATGTACGTACACTGGCAAATTAGACTTCTTTCGCCCTATGTTCGCAGTAGCTTGAAGCGGTCTGTATGCTCGTGGTATGTTATAATTTATATTTATTTAACTTGCTAGAACTCTTATGAGACAACACTAGTATAATTAAGAAAATATTAAATGAATAGTAATGATGAAAGATCTCAAAAATTAAAAAAACGACAACTCACGTGACCTCTATATCGCACGACCACCCTTTCTCATTATCCAAACTTGGCCCGTCTGCCATCGCCACTTTCTGGTTTAAAATCATAGGCTAAGGAATAATTTTTCCCCATGGTTCAAAATTTTCCGTGTTTTAAAATTTGAGAAGAAATCTTTGGAAACCATTATCATATTCTTTTAAAAGATCCGTTTGATTAAATAATTTTTGTTTTATTTGAATTACAGTTTCTAGAGCACTATGTTAATTTTGAGGTCTTTTACTTTTTACTGAGGTTAGGATATAAGGAAAATACATTAAAATTAATTTTTTCTAGTTAAACGTTTAAAAAACTTAAATACTTTAAATAAAACATCATTAAAACCCTAAAAAACAGTAAAATTAATAAAAAACAAGAATTTTTTTGTACTTCAGTGCAAAATGAACTTCCTGAATTTCGATTGCTCACACAGAAGGTGGAATCGGAAGTTCATTTTGCATGGAAGTACAAAAAAACTCTTGTTTTTCCATTAGATTTATAGTGCCACAGCCATATTCTGTTTGTTTTTTACTAAAATAAATGTTTACCTAATCAACCATGTGTATTTACTTTAATACAAAGTCAAACTTTTTCTAACTAAAGTTATAATAGCTAACGCCCAGTTCTTATCTATGCGCGCTCACCCTGACTCAAAAAACGCACGACGTTACGGGACACAGATTTGCAGTTTTTGTAAATGTAGAGTCGCTTGATGCGTTTTTTGAGCCTGGGTCAGCACGCATAAGTGGGAACCAGATGTAACTCTACTGTCAAGTGAATTACTGATATTTTTCGTTGTTTGTATAATTTAACAAGTAAATTTATCCAGTAGTCAACGTTTTAGCCGAAAAGGTTTTTCTCGCCTCTGCAATAACCTAAAATAAACAAGAAAACGTTATTTTATTTATTTTTTTAATTTAGTCTCTAATTTTATATTTCTATCGTTTTTTAACAAAGCATAAGAAAAAGACAGAGATCAAAAATTAAGTACCTAATTTAAGTTGCTGCATAAACCTGCTCTTATATTATATCATCAATAGTAACTCGGTCAACTAAAACAATAAAAATAGATTTATAAAGTACCTCCCAGAAAAAAAGACTAAAGGCGGATTCAGAGTTCCGTAAGGTAACCGGTATGAGGTATGTGGTAAGACGCAAGGAAAATAAACTCTAGAAAAACACATGCTGCTATTTATAGTGTTCCGTGATATGCGGTAAGAGCAGCATGGGTTCCTCATTGTTTATTTTCCTTGCGTCTTACCGCATACCTCATACCGCTTACCTTACTCTGAATCCGCCTTTAGCTGTCTATTACACAAACCTACTAGAAACTGGTGTTGGTCCATTTGTTGAGTTTTTTAACTACTGTTCTGATTAATCTTGGAAGTTTTACATTATCTGTGAAAGATTGGGCTCCAATTTACACGTGTAGTGCTCAAGGGCCCCCTATTTATGTCCTGAAAATACCAGAATCAACTTTATCACAAATCATATGAAAACACCTACCTGTTTTTTAGCCTGTAAGTTCCATATTTTCAATGGTTTATACAAGAGGTTTGGTCGATTTCATCGTCGGGTTATACATATTTTAAATGTAAGTACCTTACTTTGTTTGCATAACCGAGGCAGACATATGTCCTAATTTACTTGAGGCTGTGTGTTTCCACCACAAAACTTAAAACATTTAACAAAAATCTACAAAATATTACAGACCTTTTGCAACTCTTATAAAAATTTCCCCGTTAGGTGACTTTATCGCTTAATAACGCGTTGTGACGTAGCTAACGTCACGTTATTTTTAAGACAGCATTTTTAGCTTTTCCACGCCGCCTTTGATTTGTTTATGACTGACTTTATACGGTATTTATTATTATAAAGATTTACAAAAAGAATTTGTCCAATAATATTTTTCATTTAGAATATCCTATTATTGTGATTTTTACGGCAAATTTTAATTATTATTTATCTTTAAAAACTCAAAAACACAACAGAGAAAAGGGCGGTTATGATAAACAGTTTGGAATCACTTGTCATAGTTGCCAACGCAAATCAATGTTTTACGTTTCTTAGGAAATTCTAGCCAAAGAAAATGATTAAACAAAAATTGACAATTATCTTTACAATTAGAAAGAATACAGAACATATTTGCATTCAAAAATCAATTTAAATTTTTTGTTTTTTACTTAACGTTTTACCGTCGGCAACAACAATGTCAATTATAAGGGATACGGTATTCTTCCGCAGGTAACGTCAAACCTTATCGGTTAGTAAGGGATTCCGTTATTACCTCGTAACTGGGCATGCCCGAAATAACCGATAAAGTAAAAAGGCATCAAAATTATAGGTGCAAAAGGTCTCTATTGTTTGTTAATGTTAAGCTGTAGTTACTCGCAAAAATACCGGTCACCCTGTTACCACACATACCGGTATGCTGTGTTAACCCCTCAAAAACAGGCCTTTTACTTTTCCTCTTCTTTTTTTTAGCTTGAAGTCTAGAAGTTAGGAGTAGTAGTTCAAATTAGCCAACTGTATCCAGGTAGAAGCATTTATTTCAGCCTATCCGGCTAGAATTTTAAAGTTAAACCTGCAAAGTTTCAGGATTGACTAGAAAACTCTATTCGGATAGAAGCCTTCATTTCGACGAATTTTTCAAGTCAATCGCCTTTCTATCCAGATAGAGCGCACGAACTAAACGAGGTAGATAACTCTAGTTCGCCTGGAAAAAAACGCAGAGTCAAAAAATCCTCTGAGCGCAAGCAGACTGCGTCAGGCATGGGCAGTAGCTTTTTCGCCTTTGACCTTGCCGAATTTCTTTGTTTTTCCAAGTTATTAATTACTTTGTATATACGGGCCCCTTAAAGCAATTTTATATAAGCACGGTTTGAAAATTTTGTCGCATAAAAGCCACTAAAACCGTTTGAAGAAGTAAATCGATTTTACTTTGAAGAGATTTTGGAAAGCGGTTTCTAAGTAAATAAATAAGTAATCCATTTATTTGCACATGTAAATAAATGAGTTCACACAGAGGCAATTGCTAGCTAAAAAGTTTGGGCAAATGGGAACAAAAAATCTTATCGCTTGAAAACCTGTTTTAGGGTCAGTACAATCTACGGCTTTACCGAGAAATCTGATTTGAACTTAGTATGTTTTATTTGATTTCTTTTTGATCTGACATTTAATGAAATTAAATGATCGACGTATAGACCCTCGGAAAAAACGATTTTATTTAAAACCGGTTTTAGGTGCGTATAAACGTAGTACACATTTTGCGACACTTGGGATATCATAGTAACTCATAGTTATATGGTAAAAAGCATATTAATACTATTTAAATTGCAATGCAATAATCTCTCTGAAAATGCAAATACTAAAAATAATTATACATTTTTTCTATCATGGACGCAAAACCAAATAATTTGACATATTCAGGCATGACCTGTTATAACTTTGTATAACAATTAATTATTTAAAGTTAATTATCCTCGTTTGCCACCGCAGATTTATTAAAAGCAGCCGTCGCACAGTGGGGCAGGGGCTACCAAAAGCTGGCAAAAATTCCAGTTATAAATTTTAATATATATTGTAAATAAATTTTAACCACTTATGTATTTAAAATGTCATAAAAACATTAAAAAAAGTAATGACAATCCTTTCCCCCTCCTTAATAAAATAAAATAACTATTGCATTGGTCACAAAACAATGTCACTTTTTAGACAGTCTTAAATTTTAGAGCTAATAGTCCAATTTTTAAAAAATGAAATAGCCGAAAAGACAAGACTTTAAATAGGGCAGTCTAACAAAACAGCTGATAAGATTGCCGCTGTGGGGTAAAACAAAAACAATGAACTTTTTTATGGTTTTGTGAGAAAGTTGCTGGAATTTTTGAGAAGTTTATTATGTTGTGTTATTAATAGGATATTTGTGAATATTTCTGAATGAATTTCAGTACGAAACAGCCACACCACCCATCAGGTTTGGGTCGATATTTACACTAAAATGTGGTCATACGTAATCACAAAAATGTCCTTTACTTAGAACAGAAAAAAAACTGTTGAAAAACTCACCAACTTCCTCAAAAACCTACAAAAAATTCATTGTTTATTGTTTTCCCATGGCGGCCATATTGAATTGGCGACTTTGACATCACTTTGACAATTTCTTAGAATGTTCTATTTTACAGAAGTGGTGGAACAATTTTTACGGCCCCAGTGAATTTTTTTTGGCAGTAGCGCACGCAAAACTGTTTTATAGACGTGTATAATTGCTACTTTTTTGCAAAACTTTTAAAATCGGATTAACCGTTTCAAAATGATAATTAATCCAAAAGTGCTGTTTTTATTAGTTTAGAAGTTAAACACCAAAAAAACAAAATTGTAAGTTTTTCCATGATGGCGTACGGTGTATAGTGTTATTTTTTTTGTAAAGGTTTGATTAACTGCAATGACTATGTAAAGTAGAAAAATTGTACAATTTTTTTTTAGAACAAAATATCCAAAATTTTTTGTCCGCCATCTTAAAAAAATATTTCTGTTGGGGGAAACATTCTGATATATTGTACAGTATAACAAATCGTCCAAAAAAACGTTAATATTTTTTTTTTCTGGGGTCAAACCTTGTTTGCAATCGCCCAATCTTGCCATTTTTCAAAAAATGTAAAAACTGAAAAAAATATATTTTAAGAGTTCTACGCAAAATATCGCAAAAGATTTTAATAGGGCTTCTAATAGAGATGACCAATAAACAAGTTAAAAAAGTGATTGAAATACGGCGGAAGTGACTTTTCTTTCCAACAAACTTACAAATGTTAAAAATTAACCCTAAGATGCTGCAAATTCATTTTATATTTATTTTCACCTTTAAAAATATAATTAAAAATTGCAAATTAAAAAAAAAAAATACATCACAAAACACTAAAACAACTTTGGTAACGCTTTTTGACAGTCATCTATTGACTCAAATGAATGAATGGATGTGGAAGTGCGGGCAGGAAAATTCCCATCAACGAACGCCACCTTGCTGGACCCGTTGCACAGCCACTATCCATGGTTTAGTCCTGGAAGCCTGCCTCTTTCGAAAAAGAACAGATTTTTCTGAGCTACAACCTTCTTAAATCGCCTGGGACCAACACATAGTTCCCAAGGTGCCACTCTCTTGACCTGGCCAGAACCGGACACTGGGATTCTTCGACTCTCTTAGTCTTCAGAGAATCCCAACTTCCCTAGGTGCTTGTTGAAATAACAGCGTCCTGTTAGCAGACCTGTTGCTTAGGTGGACCAAGGACTTCGAGCAGCTGCTCTTCAGTCAGCTCTGTTTCCGTTAGACCGTCCATGCTGACCGCGATTTTGACCTGGAGCTTCCTGAGCTCCTTGGTCAATTTGCTTACATCAGCGGCGTCCGTAGGCATTTGTAGAGTGTCCAATGGGTACTTGTGCAATTCCCCGTCGGTCCTCTTGTTTTGAAGAAGATCTACTGGGTCCTTGAAGAGTTCCTTGTTGATCCTTATCTTTAGAAGTTTCACTGGGTACCTGTTCGGTTCCCTGTGTTATCTCCTGGTTGTCGGAGGGTCCTTCTGGTCTTCCCGCACACACGAGTAAACCGACTGGAATCACCTCTCGACTTTTAATTTTTTTCAAGGCTAATGTGATTTGGTAAGGGATAAGTTTACTTCAATTTGGCTCAGTTTTTTTTTGCATTTTAATAAAACTTAGATTCATATTCCTTGCCCCTCTGTGCGTCGTAATAAAAAGATTCTCTACATACCGTCTTTTTGACTAAATATTTATTTAAGGAGAGTTTATTAAAATCAATTAAGGATTTTACGAAGGTAAATATTAACACAGTCTTTTACATTTAGTCTTGTTTTATGAATCCTTTTTGAGATTTTTCATCGTCATTTCATCTTCCATATCAATTAGCCCAATCATCGCACTGCACGCATTCTATTGCTCTTCTTGTTATTTACCCTCTAAAATCCTTTTTAAATTTATTAGCTCCAGAGTTTGGGATATACACCTCATTCCAAATTTTCCGGACCAATTTTAATATGACGGCTGACAACTAAACACAGAAGCTAAATGGAACTGTCACTGTTAGTGTCTAGAAACTGGTCCGCAGCAATTTGGAATAGAGTGTAGTTTGTTAGGTGAAGAAAATTAGAGTCGATTTCGACAATCTCAAACCAGTTCGACGAAATATCTTCTGTAAATTTGGCAACCCTCTAACAACATTTATTTTTCCTGGAATATTGTGGGGTTTTCAACGACCACAACGTACGATGGATCAACAACGCCAAAACGTTGATAATTAGGGAGATTTTGTTCAGGCAGTTTAACGCCAAATTTCGTTACTCTTATGGTTACCGTTGCTGTAAATAAAGGTAACCTAAAGAGGTTAAAAATAGAGCTTTTGAACGCAGTCAATCGTTTGGCGAAAAACACAACCTTAGTTTTTTATTGACTTTTATGGAGGAAAATATTAATTTAGTGGTAGGACTAGGAGACGGACACCCCCAACATAAATTTAGTCAGTCAAATGATTTTGCAAGATATCTTTGGTGGAGTAATAGAAGAAATCAAGCCTCGGCAAACTTATTTGTACTTACTCACCTGTTTACCAAAAAAACGGTAAAAAAGGCACCCCACTACTACTATAAACACGGTTAACAAGAAATAATATTTAAATATTATTGCCGCCATTGCCATACTGTTTTCTTTTTCTGATTTGCACCGCTATATACGCCATTTGTGTAAATCGCTAAAAAAATCTTGTTTTTTTGCTGGATTGTGATGATTTTTTAGCTAGTTTCAGTAATTTTTAAGTATTCTTTTAGACTGGCTACAATTTAAAATAGGTTGAGGGCATGTTTAAAATTTTTGGTGTTTAAATAAAAAAATAATTTAGCAAAAAAATTATAAAAATTGAAGGCCGCTTACTTTTTAAAGCTAAAATATCCATTTTTGACAGAAAAAAAAAGGTGATTTGGTAAATTTAGTGGATGGGAAATTTTAAAAATCCACTTTAATGTTATAATTTAACTGGAACGCCTATGGTTTATTAAACCAGGAATTTATCACACCGTATTTATAACTGAAATTCGTCAAACCCATTTTTTATCCGAACCTTATTTCATCAAACCAATTCAATAACAAATTCGAAATTTAACAGACTCGTTTTTAATCGAACCATTGTTCATCAAACTCATTTAATATCAAAACCGGAATTTTTAAAATCCGTAATTTATCAGAAAATTTTTGCTAAATTGATTGCGCATTCGCCAATAACACATGAATGCAAGACGGGTGAATGAAAGTGACATCTATACACAAACTATTGAACGCAACCTGTAAGTATGCGCGCATAACAACAACAAATGCATCAAAACGCCGTGCCGTTGCGCCACCTGGGCGTGCACCTCCGGTTCATGTGGTATCGGCGAACGCGCAATTAATTTAGCAGAAATTTTCTGATAAATTATGTGTTTTACAAAGTCCGGGTTTGATATTGAATGAGTTTGATGAACAAAGGTTTGATTAAAAACGGGTCTTATAAATCTCGAATTTTATGAATGAATTTTATAAATGAACTTTCTTTTATTTAACGGTTCAGTTAGAACTGTAAGTTACAAAGCTACGTATTTTAGAATTATTAATGAATAGTGTTTGGAAATTAGTCCATTTGTGTTTGCAGAAGTGGAACTCCAGTCGTAGTCGCTTCGGCGACGTTGTGAAAACGTTGCACGCAACTCTAGTTGCAGAAAAAAATTAGTGCAAGAGAGAGTTGCTAGAACGTTCACGCAACGTGAAAACGTCGACAAATTGTTCCTTGGGAAGTGCGCTGTTCGCGCGTTCACAAAAGTGTCTTCATTCAATATGGATCTCACCGCAAGGTTGCTTTTTTTTTCTTCAAGGGTATCAAGGGGAAATCTTGCATAAGACGCCCAAACTACTTTCCTGCCAGAGTCATTTCTCCTCTACCAGGGGAGCCCGGGTGGTGTCGGATTCCTACCGACTAAAACCCCTCGATTGTGACTCCAACCTACCAGGTCGCAAGCCACAGTCACTGCACTGCAGCCATTAGTGGCTTATTGTGCACCCTCTTAGTTCCTAGGCTAACCACTCCATTAGGTAGGCTCAGGAATCCGTGATACAGGTCCATGTTGTTTAGGTGAACTTTAACCGCCATATGGCCGGTCATAATTCCTATTATAGTTCTCACTTGCATCCTACTATACTTTAGCAGGTCTTTGGTGAGCTTGGCATTTAGGCCTTTGATAAAGGGTCTGCTGTGTCTTAGCCCCTGTCTTCCTAGCCAGTGATTTTCATAATTTTCCCTTATCCAGAGTTTGATATGGGATCTTATTGTACATTTTGGTACTCTAGGGCAGTGAAAAATACAGATCTCTCAGGTTTTTCCCCGAATATTCCTGCCCCACTGCCTTCGTCAGTTTTTGATCCGTCTGTACACCAGATCAGTCTTTCCTGTGGCAGCGAGTTGCTACTCAGCTAATAAAAAAAGAGATATAACAACAAACAATACTATCGACCCGATCGAGCATCCATAAGGTTCATTTTCCCATAAAATGCACGGTTGCATTTTTTTTTATAATATAAATATTTTTATGTACGAATTACTCTGATGTTAGTAGCTTAATTTCTAATATCAGTAATAACCTTTTTTAATCTTTTTATTAGTAGTAAATTCCCTCATGTGTTGTTGACGAGGGTTGGTGGCGTTTGGTGATTTTTTATTTTATTTTGCCTATTTATGAAAACAGAACAGCATAAAGCCATTTTGAAAACTAACAAAATGGTTTACCAGTGCATGATATGCAATAAAACGGGGATGTTCCAGCCCAGAATTTTTTCAGGCGAACTTGATTTCGGAGGTAATAAAAATTATGTCATTTTACCTTGTTCATGAGCGTAGTTGGAGGTAAAAAGCGTGTAATCAAAATATTAATACCGCAAAAATGTAAGATAAATACCAATCTTTTTTACCAGATAATTTTGATGCTTTTGTAGCATGTATATTATCATTATGCATGTAACATGTATAGGCAAGTATATTTTACCAAAAGCAATGAAAAGAGGTGGTATGTAGATATGTTTTTCTTAGTTTCACAAAACAATAAATTATTGTAATAAAGGCCTGTTTAGCCAACTTTTAATGCTTAATGCGTAATTAATAAATGTAATGGATAATGCTTAGTGTATAGGGAATTTACTCAAGTTTTTATGCACAATAGTCCACCTCTTCTTGAAAATTTGGGGGGCAGCCGTAGACTAGTGAACAGCATCTTAGCCTGCAGAACAGAGATTGCAGGATCGGATCTCGGCAAGTACACATTGCCTCAACGAATGCGACTCGAGACGACCGACGGGTGGCCCCACTTCTCAGAAGCTTCGCAGTCGACGTTGTGCATAGAATGACAACAAATGAGGTAGAAGTTGGCGGCACGGTCGACACTGCACCGAAAACTTTGCGGGACTCAACGGTGGACGACCGAGGACCCCACCAAAACTGGGTAGAGGAGACTAGCCGGTGACTCAAAAAAAGGAAGACCTGGACTTCTCCGAGATCGGGACTCCATGGGACGCGGCTGGACTCCGACAGATTTGGTAGACGGAATCGACAGAGGTTGACTTGGAACAGGCGGTAGCACTTTCGGGTAGCAGGACAGTAGGGTAGGTTAGCCACTTTCAAATAAAATGAGGAGATGAGGGTGGGCGTGGTCACCCCCCCCTTCACCCCCTTTACCCCCCACTTGACCACTGACCTTTGACCTTTGACCTTTGACATTTGCCCCTTGACCTTTGACCCTGGACCTTTGACCCCTTGACCTTTGACCCTTTCATCTTTACCCCCTCTCTTCTTCTCCCCCTCTACCCCCTCTACCTTTTTATATTCCCTCTACCCCCTCTACCCTTTTATACCCCCTCTACCCCCTATACCTTTTTATACCCCCTCTACCCTCTCTACCTTTTTATACCCCCCTCTGCACCCATTTACACCCCTCTGCCCCCCCCCCCCTTACCGCTTCATTCATCCCCACTCTTCGACTTCCCTTTCTCTTCATCCCCACTCTTCGACTGCCCCATCTCTTTATCCCTATTCTTCGACTTCCCCTTCTCTTCATTCCCACCCTTTATTTCCACCATTCACTTTACCCCTCTACTTTTCTCCCACCACTTACTTATTATTTTGAGCGAGGTGGGAATGACATAGAATTTATTGTTTAAGAAAGCATAGTTTATTTATATATCAGAGGTAGAGCCACACAGATGTTAATAATAGTGGTTGATTTTCTGCCTCTTCTTAACAGTGTTCATTTGCATGTGTTATTCAATAGATAGAATCAAACGAGACAACTATGCAACCAATTTATTATCACCAGGTGTAGCAGATGAATCCCTAAACACGTGAACGAAGTCGCGGGCGGCCAGCTAGTTGTTAAATAAAATTAAACTTTAAATAGCATTTCAAAGCAACACCAGTTCTTTATAGTCAGTTTTTAATTCAATTTACAGAGAAAGAAAAACTCGAAAGTTGGGCACGTTTTGATGTAAGCAGCTCGAAAGAAAAAACTCTAACTGAACCTAAGGAAAAAATATAGTTGTGAAAATATGCCAAACTTTTTTGTACCTATAAAGAGTATATAAAAACAATTATTATTATTTAATAAAATTTTTGTAACTTATTTGTTTTCTTGAAAAAATAAAAAATTTATTGGGGCCCGTACACAGTCAAAACTAAAGATTGATTTTGTCGAATAAAATTAATTGGTTAAAAAATGACTTTAAATATTAGTTTAGTGACAACTTATATCTCCGAACTGTATTGGTTATACATAACAAAAGCAGAAGAACTTAATTCGAATCCACAAGTTACCAGTGAGGAACTAGAAAATGTAAGAAGATATTTGAGTGGAGCGTTGTTTTGCCAGCAGTTTATTTATGGATTATTTACCGAATCTACATTCTTTCAATTGATGTTACAAGAAAACCTACAAAAAACTCTTTTTGTGATTCCGCACTTTAGCAGATATCTTTCAGAAGCTGACGAAATGCTAAATAGTAAAACGTTGTGACTCTCTTTTATATTAAAATATTGACTTTGCAAGGAAAATGTCTTGGTTTGATTCCAAAGAATACAAAGAATTTCACGACTTGCAAGGGGCCATAGAGTATATTTTCGAGTTATTTCGAGATAGGTGTTTTGAAGCTGAAAATGCCGAAATGCGGGGCGGAGGCCCAGGTTTTTGGAACGTAGAAGAATGTTTTTTAATGAAGAAAAAATACAAAAAAAGCAATATTTCTCTGTGTTGAATACTTTAAAGACTTGAATTTGAACACATTAGTTAACGGATTGATTGGGTTAGAATTATGGAGTGAACTTTTTTGATATTAAGGCGTTCCTGCCCAAATATATTTTGGACAAAGTTATAAAACTTGCATCAGATTTAGAAGAAAATTAATAAAAGTGTATGTACCTATTATTGATGTATTATTTCACAAGATGATTTACTTTAAATAGTGATTAATTCTAAATCTATTCAACATTAAAAACATGCTGTATTAACCACTACACGATAGGTTTTTTTTTGCGCTTTAATAATTCATTTTATATTTGTTTTGGCTACCTTATAAAATTATGTTTTTTTTTTGGAATCTATAGGAGAAAGGCTGTATATATTTATATGTATCAAAATAAATTTATCTTGAAAATATAAACAAATTGTGCTGAGAAAATATGTGTTTTACTTTTTTACAAGAAAGAGCCACCTCTGGGCCCATATTTGCGTGATTAAAAAAAACGCAAAGCGCTGCCAAGATAAATGGTAAAACACACACACAAGCAAAAACCATAGCAAAAGCTACCATGCGTTTTTAATGGGAATACAAATATTCCTACAAAGTTAAAAAAATATACATATTATTTAGGTTAAAAATCCAACGCTTTTAAAATAGAAAAGATGTATTTATTTGCGTTTGTGTGAGGTCGAAACTGTAGAGTAGCTTTAAATCACCATGCGGGTGGTCAAAAAAAAAAAGCCGCATATTGACTTAATGTGTAGGTAGGTATGTGATTTGGGTGGCGACATTATATCCGTCCCAAGCATATATGCCTAGCTTTTTTTTTCACCCTAAATGGGTAGATTTTGTCTTTTAATGAGCATCCCTTTGTTGTGAGACATAAAAATGCACTTAACTTTTTCGGTGAATGGTAGATTTCTTCGCTAAGATTAATGTTTGTTATGTTAGTAAGCGGCTTTTCTTAGAAAAAAGACCACACGTATCAAAATGTGTACTATAGGCGGTAACTTGTTGGGGTGAGATTATGCTAGAATAAGGATTTTAATACGTTGTGAAACGAGTGTATACAGGATGAGGCAAATGGACAGTGGCATGTATTGCTCTTTTGTTTAATTATACAGAGTCGCAAAAGCATTGTTGGGGACATATATTAGTTTTAATTTCAAAGAACCAAAACGCAACAATAAAAGTAGCTTGCAATAATTATTAGTATCTAGAACAACTTGATTATAATATTATATTAAAAAACAAGGTTAGAAATCAAGTCTCGAGACGAAGTTGGTAATCTGAGCCGAAGGCGAAATCCATAATTTGAACAAAGACGTTATTTACTGTATTATTTCTGCGACTAAAAAAAAGCACACAATTGTATTTTTTTTTAATTTACTTTTTTTTTGAAGTTGTTAGTCATCATCAAATAACAATAATAATGATGCGTGATGTGCAATGTTGACATATCCGTGTACAAAGCGCTACTTCCAGGACTTGCTTCTCAATAGCGAGTTATGCATTAACCATCTAGTTAAAAGATGGCAGACATATACAAAATGCCAGAATAAGACAGCTGAAGGTAACTTAAAGGTTAAACTCGCTATTGAGAAACCGTCCCTAGAGTGAGTTGTCCTTGTGAAAAACCTCATTTTATATAGCAGTCGTATAAAAACATTATTATTATTTAGTTTTAACTGCTAGTATTAGGTACCTTTTAATGGTTTTTTGTATTTTTTTAAACTATTCATTTGGTTTTTTTACTTTACTTTTTAACTTAGAATACTAAAGTGCCAAATTCTAAACACCGGTTTAATTTAAACAAGGTTTAACATTGCGGTGCAGTTGGTAATAAAAGCATTAATTACTTATACAGGAGGTGAAAATACTAGCTTTTTCCAAAGTAAGGTAGAGTTTTATTTAAAAAAACAAATTCTAACTTGCAAATCAAATACGATTTCTTTTAGCCGCATTTCTTTTCTATTATTGAACGCTAAATCTACAAGGAAATAAGAAATATTTTTAATTTAAACAAAGTAAATATACTAAATAATATTGTTTCTTCTAAAAAAGTAGTAAAAAATCAGTTCCTAGGTTCGCCCTTTTTACAGGAGAGTTAATGTCGCCGATTGCAAATCTGCTTTATATTTTTTTTTTGTTATATATTCATCAAAAACACGATTTTACTCACTGTCCGCATATAGCAAAAACTTGTTTTTATGTTACCGATGCAAAATACTTTTCTTTATTGTTCAGTGGAACAGAAAACATTTTTTTTTTTGCACACATATAATGTCGAAAAAATTTACTAACCAAGAAAAACGGAGTACCCATTATCGAAATAACTGCTTTTGCGTTCTAGATTTTACACTTACAACTCGCGGCTAAAATTTGTTTTTTTACTCGCATTTTTTAAATCACTCACTGCGTTCTTTCTTTAAAACCACGCTTTTAAAGAAAAAGCATTATTTTAGCCACTAGTTGTAAAAAAACGTTTAAAAAAGCTAAAAAATAATAAATGGGAATATTCATTCATAAATAGCCCATCCTAATTTTTTTACCCAACACCTTTAATACCTATCCACATTCCTTTAATATATTGGAAAATGTGCTCGGCCGCGGTTCTTCACTAACATTACCAGTGTTTAGGTTTCTCACGAGTAATGAATCACTCGCTGCGTTCTTTCTTTAAAACCACGCTTTTAAAGAAAAAGCATTATTTTAGCCACTAGTTATAAAAAAAATGTTTAAAAAAAGCTAAAAAATATACCTTTATAAGTGTGTTATTTTTCATTACTTATTTTTTGATCAAATGGGAATATTCATTCATAAATAGCCCATCCTAATTTTTTTACCCAACACCTTTAATACCTATCCACATTTCTTTAATATATTGGAAAATGTGCTCGGCCGCGGTTCTTCACTAACATTACCAGTGTTTAGGCAAACCTACCGACAGCAAAAATGATCGACTGATAAAAGATTGATCAACAAAAGATCGATCCACAACAAGATCGATAGCAAAAATGATCAATCGATCGATAACGAATCGAGAGCAAAAATCGATTTTTACAATATGCTTGATTTTTAATATAATTTAGTAAAAATCCAATAGGTGTCCCACGAGTGATGATGGATCGACAGCAAAAATGATCGATCGATAAAAGATTGATCAACAAAAGATCGATGGATAAAGGATCGATCCACAAAAAGATCGATAGCAAAAATCATCAATCGATCGATAACGAATGGAGACCATAAATGGTTGATCAATAATAGATTGATCAACAAAAGATCGATCGATAAGGGATCGAGAGCAAAAATCGATTTTTACAATATGCTTGGCTTTTAATATAATTTAGTAAAAATCCAATAGGTGTCCCACGAGTGATGATCGTTCGATAAAAGATTTAAAAAAAAAATGATGGATCGACAGCAAAAATGATCGATCGATAAAAGATTGATCAACAAAAGATCGATCGATAAAGGATCGATGCACAAAAAGATCGATAGCAAAAATGATCGATCGATCGATAACGAATGCTTTAAAAATCCGGGGTAGCATATAAAGGTTTGCTCCATTTTTCTTGTGTAGTAGGTAAGGTTTAATAAAATAATTTTTTCTAACCGGTTAAACAAGGGCTTGCCCAATTTCTCTAGTTCTATATAAAAATACTTCAATTTTTGAAGCTCTGAGGAAAAGGTAAAGTAAATGTTAATAAACAACTACGTCAATAACTAAATTTTATTTTTTAAAGGTTTTAAAGAGTTTTCGGTCAGGCCACTAGATATAATCTTAAAAGTCAAGTGGTGCAAAAACCGTTTCCGTCAAAATGTATTTAAGTTTTAAAAAATTGTTACAAATTGCCACTTATACATATGTATATACAGTTAAAACAATAAATTTTTAAAGCAAGCATAAAAAAAAACCCATCACAAGTTCATTTTGCTTCAAAATTTTTTAAATTTTCTTTGATATCTTCTCCTGTTGTGCACGAGTACATAATTGTAGAGACTTGAAAAATATCGCGTTTTTAAAATAACAGACAAAGCTTTATAATATTCCAAAAAAATTAAGTCTCTCTTCACTCGTTGTCAAGCAAGCACGTCACATATAACAAGTACAAAAAGAAGAAACCACAAAGTCCAAAAAGGAGAAACCAGCAAACCTAGACATGGAAACAGCCCTAAAGCTAAGGACGGCTATCTCTAAGAAATGCAGTTACAAAGTTTAAAATTGTCAAATCTGCTTTGTTAAAAAGATATGGCCTAGAATTGCGGTTTATTTCATTTATTTATATTTTTTGGTTGAATACAAACATATTTTTGTATTTGGTTATGTTATATTTTTTTTTCGCAAACGCTATTCAAATTTAATTTAATTAAGAGACTAGAAAAGACACTGTCTGGCTTTTTAACCTATTACTACCTCGTTTTTTAGCCTGTCACTGTGTTTGGTTTAACTAACTAGTGTTAAAAAACGAGATACCTATTTTGATTAAAGAAAAAAAAGACGTCTATACATGCAAACATAATAAAATGTCTCCACTGTCAGGTGTACTACATGGCTTTCTGTATACAGGGCAACGTAATAAAGCCTTCTTCTTCGGGTTTCTTGTTAAAAAAAAAATAAATTTAATCATTAAATGAGATGAAAGACCTAGTTATAGTTTTTAATCCAGAAGTAGAATTTTACAAGCATGTCGAATTTGTTAGTGCAGTAGGCATTGACCCACTTCTAAAATAAATATATTAGTAGTGTTTTGAGTACTATTTTTGTTTTTCTCGCACCACATCGTTGTCCATTGTTAGGCTTGAAACTTGGTCAACCCATTCAACATTCTTTATATTAAAATTAAATATTATTTTTTTTTATGAAACTTCTGTTTATGGGCAACTCGAGGTTCCCAAAAATATGCCTTAATACCGAGCTTAATAGACAATTATAGCACTTTTTAATTCACAACCTAGCTCTAGGTTCAACTAGGCCGACAACTTTAAAAAAATGGTAAAGAGGAACTTGGCCTACACGATTTCTGGCCTATAAATCCGTACGGTTTAAGATCCGCCGTTCAGCCGTCTTTGAACAACTGAAGCAGTATTTAGATCAATTTTGGTACCTCTATTAAACATAATATACACGTATGATATAGGCAGCACAAAGTTGATCCGAAGTATTATAGGGAGGTCTCAGGACAAGTCAGCGAGGACTTACAATGTACCCTAGAATATAGATATATAGATAGAGGAGATAAATGGTCATACTTTTAAGTTTAATGAAACAGCCTAAAATCTGGGAGTGTTTCTGGATACTTCCCTTAGATTTGAGCAACACATCTCAAATCTCAGGCAAAAAACGTACATTTACTTTAAAACATTGTATACTAAATAAAATATCTTGAACTTTAAAGTACGTAAAAAGCTATGTGAATCATACATTATCTCAACTACTTCCTACTGTCTTGTACTTTTTATCCCTGTGTAAGTTTATAATTGTAGGTTTTACGTCAGAAATAAAATGTATTTTTTAAATATTATAAGTATATAATAATTGTATATATATATATATATATATATTTTTTTTTTTTTGAAAAATAGTTTTACATAAGATATGAAGTGTAGGGGGGAGGGGGTGGGGGGGCACAGCGTTTCCCCCTTACAATTTTTTTAAATTTTATAACGTTAAAAGATCGCGGCTATTTCATTTGATAGCATTTAGAGCATGTTAAAAATAGTACCCATTCTGTTTGATTTTTTTCGAATATTTTTTTTCAGGAACTAAAGCTTCAATCAACATTAATCTAGGGACAGCTTTTATTGTAAATATTATGGCAAGTTAAAGTTCGAAAGTTACATTGTAATAGAGTGTTTTTGAATGATTGATGCTATAATCAACTTTATCCTCATAACGGGTTAGGATCAATATTTTTTTTATTTGGATCACGTAGAAAAGCAAAAAAAAATAATGCAACAAAAAGCCGATAATAAAAAAATTAATTTAAGGGTGAAAAGTCTTAAAGCCAAATTAGTACGGGAAATACCCATTTTTTTTTAAATCAAAATGCGTGCGGGTTGTTTTTCGTACGCATTTAGAAAATATTTATTATTCTGATTAGTGCGGAAAGTTAAGCTTTCCCGCACGCGACTGCAGTTGACTTTATAATAAAAAGTTCGAGTGCGAAGAAAAACTCGGTGTAATCTTTCTGGCTTAAAATGCGTGTGGGAAAGTGGTGTTTCCCACACGTCCGTAGAAAATACTTATTTACCTAAACAATGTAGAAAGTCTTTCTTCGACGCACAAGACAGCCGTTAGATGCATAGTTAGCAAAAAAAAAATTAATGCAACACGAAATCCGATAATAAAAAATGTAAGGTCGAAAAGTCTTATAGCAAATATATTTACAGCACCGGAAATAGTTATTTACCTAACTAGCGCAGAAAGTTATTCTTTTTCGCGACGCGATAACCGTTAAATTCAGAGTTAGAATCACTTAGAATAACAAAAAAAAGCCGATATTAATAGTACATTATAAACCTAGGGAGTAAAGTGGTACATTTAATCCCGAGGCAAAAAAAAAAGTTTTTATAATATAATTTTTCGAGGGATTAAGCATCACTTTACTCCTGAGGTTTATATACTATTTGATGCACTTTGGAATAAGCAGAAAAGTAAAAAAAATAACTCTATTTTTTTATTTATTTTTCAAAAAAAATCGCACTCTGTAGACAAACCGCCACATGTACCTTCGCTCTGTCTTTATGTCAAACGATGACATCCAGTATGCCGAAACGCAGAAACGTATGCGTCGCTATGTCCATAAATTTTGCTTTATTTCCCTAGGGAATAAATGACCCACTTTATTCCCGCAAAAGCGGGATTAAATGGGTGCATTTATTCCCGAAAGTACATAAAAATAATTTAAGTGTGAAAAGTCTTAAAGCAAATTTATTCCCTGTACGGGAAATATTATTTTTTTTTTGAATTAAAATGCGTGCGTGTTATTTTCCGCACGCTTGTAGAAAATATTTATTATTCTGATTAGTGCGAAAAGATAATCTTTTAACGACGCGGAGCGGAGTTCGAGCAAGCAGGCAATGATGGAAAAGATACTTTACGCAAAAAGTCGATAATAAAAAAAAGTCATAGTCGGAAAAAACAATTTCCCTAACTAGTGTGTCACTTTACAAACTAAAATAAGTGCGGAAAAGTGTTGTTTCTCGCACGGTCGCAAATTATATATATTATTTACAATTAATATTTTTAATTGGTATTATTATGTCACCATTAGAATATTTTTTCTGTGTGTGGTGATACTCTAAAAGGAGAGCGTTAGACCATGCTCTAAAAAGAGAAAAAAGGTACTTCCCTAGGAATTGGTGCAGCGAAGTCAAAGGGAGGAGCTAAAAAATGAGAGGGTGGTAAACCAAAGATTTCATTTACAGCAGCCACGGAAATAGCAAGTTAGTCTGTCTTTAGTTTCCAAAGTTGGAAGATTTTCTTTGAACTTTGGTGTTCGTGTTAGTGGAAAAAAATGTCAGCAGATAGTTTTAATATGGTTGGTTGTGAAGAAAAAGATATGTGGCCTGACATGCCACCATTTTCGTTCGATACGGAGCTTTTAAATAACGACAACGAGGTGATAGAGGACAGGCACCCAAACGAAGACGAAGTGGTCCTCCATACGAGCCTATGGAGGTATTTTTTACGCCGGCATCCTTCAGGAGGTAAACATTTTTTTATTTGTGTAAATAACATTTCCTTTCATATTTTCTAGAATAAAAAATAGCTATTTTTCCTGACAAGTGCATAAAGTAATTTTCTTTGCACAGGCAAATGCCATTGTAAAGCATTTAAAGTACGGAAAAAATAGGTTTCTGCAAGTGATAGAAACAATTGTTTTTCAACGACGTGAGGAAAAAAACTAAAAATAGTTTTGAACATTTTTTTTCGCTAAAAAAAAGTATGGAACATACGATTTTCGCACGCTCACAGGAAAGATATTATTTTTTATAAGAGTAGCAATAGGTTTTGACAGAAAGTTCTCGACACGTATGTGCACGATTTTTTTTTGTGAGTGTTACATTTTTAATACCGCACACATGCTTATTGATAAAATTAAGAAATTAATTTAAATAAGGACTTCGAACAGGACGAAATTTAAGGCGCCATACCATAGCTTTACACATTAAAAATTTAGGGTACCCAGTGTTTATCTTTCTTTTTTGTTTTACAGATTATATGCAACTCATGAGGCTGGCTCATCCGGAGCTGCTCCGATGGCGGCAGCTGCGGCAAGCTGTTCGGGGATCCGTGGTCCAGCTATGGACGAACCGCCCCGAAAAATACAGGTGTTGGATGAGCGAGTTGTGCGGCCTGGAAGGTAAAAATACTTATAATTGAAATCAGCTGATTTTTTAATAATAAAGTAGCTTCTGCTTTTATCTATATATACAGGGTGTTTCGTGCAATTTTATGGTTTACTTAAAACCAAAAAAAAAGAAAACCGAAAGAAAACAAAATTTTAGTTTTTTATTTTTATTTTCTTACGCCTTTATTTCTAAAGTTGGGCAAAAAAAATGCTTGAAACTCTCTACAGGCACTTTTTTTTAAGATCTACCTGACGAAGGATTCATTTTTGAGTTTTACATTTTAGTTTTCTTTCGGTTTTCTTCGGAACCGCTCGGATTTTTTAAAAATTTGTTTTTAGTTTTAAGCAAAGCATAAAATTGCACAACTTTGCCCCAATTTAAACTTTGATGTATCTTTTACCGTTTGGAAGATCCCCATGGTTAGCATCTGCTTTTATCTATATATACATATATTAAATCTATAGGTAGAAATTGTTAGTTAACCAAACGTCATAGATGCCAAAAATTCAATTTTTTTTTTTTTGGTCTGTCGTATGTTTGTGTGACTGTTCCACCGTCGATCACGCAAAAAAACTGCTGAACTAAATTTAATTGGAGTTTTACTACTGAATTTCTAGGCTATACATAGGCTTCATTTAATCAAAATCGGTTAAAAAAAACCCAAGCAAAGTTTTTTTATTCAGCTAGTTTACTACCTATATTTTGTTATGTTAGGGTAATTTGTAAAGTTTTTTTAATTTTACAGATTTGCCGGAAGACAGCAATTGGGAGAAACAGTTGCCCCCCCCTCCAACCCGCACAATTGCCCCCCTCCAATCCGACCAATCTTCCACACACAAGGGGGAACCCCTATGGAAATTCGGGTTGTGGGGGACCCGCTAATTGCAGTTCCGGCACTTCGTCCAGTTCCAGACGAAGACGATTTTTTTTACGGCGTCTCAAATCGACGCCATGGAGCGCGTCAGGAATCACAGGTTGCAGATTCGTCAGGCTGTTAGCGACGCGGAGGCCACAACTAATCGTCTTCGTCGGGAACTGGAGGAATCCGAAATACGCCTTAATAGGGAAAAGGAAAAAGAGAGAATATTTTTGGAAAGAACAGGATTCTAAGATTTTTTTTCTTTTCGTTTTCCCTATCGAGGGAAAGTACATATTGTAAATTTTGTTTTAATTAATGTAGTTTTTTCTTAATTTTAATTCTATAGAGGGAAAGTGTATATATATTGTAAATTTAGTTTTAATTTTTTATTTTTATGTATGTAGTTTTAACCTTAATGTAGTTTTTTCTTAATTTTAATTTTTAATAAAAATATTTAATTTTTCATATCTATGTGTATTATTTGTTTTTGCATAAAACCGAACTTTGCACCGCAATGTTAAACCTTGTTTAAATTAAACCGGTGTTTAGAATTTGGCACTTTGGTATTTTAAGTTTCTTGTCTAGGTTTAACAGTACGGTGTAATAAGTAGATCATTAAAATATAAAAAAACCAAATGAATAGTTTTAAAAAAATACAAAAAACCATTAAAAGGTACCTAATGCTAGCAGTTAAAACTAAATAATAATAATGTTTTTATACGACTGCTATATAAAATGAGGTTTTTCACAAGGAAAACTCACTCTAGGGACGGTTTCTCAATAGCGAGTTAGGAATTTAACCTTTAAGTTAGCTTCAGCTGTCTTCTCTTTAACTAGATGGTTAACGCATAACTCGCTATTGAAAAGCAAGTCCTGAAAGTAGCGCTTTGTACACAGATATGTCAACATTGCACATCACGCATCATTATTAATGTTATTTGATGATGACTAACAACGTCAAAAAAAAAAAATATGTAAATTAAAAAAAATACAATTGTGTGCTTTTTTTTTGCAGTCGCAGAAATAATACAGTAAATAACGTCTTTGCTCAAATTATGGATTTCGCCTTCGGCTCAGATTACCAACTTCGTCTCGATTGTGTCCTAAGAGTTGATTTCTAACCTTGTTTTTTAATATAATATTATAATCAAGTTGTTCTAGATACTAATAATTATTGCAAGCTACTTTTATTGTTGCGTTTTG
This sequence comes from Oxystoma pomonae, assembly GCA_963921995.1. Lineage (NCBI taxonomy): Eukaryota > Metazoa > Arthropoda > Insecta > Coleoptera > Brentidae > Oxystoma > Oxystoma pomonae. Next base: position 77,689,727 of record OY998169.1, on the reverse strand, counting down.
GTTCTTTGAAATTAAAACTAATATATATCCCCAACTATGCTTTTGCGACTCTGTATAATTAAAAAAAAAAAAAGAGCAATACATGCCACTGTTCATTTACCTCATCCTGTATACACTCGTTTCACAACGTATTAAAATCCTTATTCTAGCGTAATCTCACCCCAACAAGTTACCGCCTATAGTGCACATTTTGATACGTGTGGTCTTTTTTCTAAGAGCAGCCGCTTACTAACATAACAAACATTAATCTTAGCGAAGAAATCTACCATTCACCAAAAAAGTTAAGTGCATTTTTATGTCTCACAACAAAGGGATGCTCATTAAAAGACAAAATCTACCCAATTAGGGTGAAAAAAAAAGCTAGGCATATATGCTTGGGACGGATATAATATCGCCACCTAAATCATATACCTACCTACACATTAAGTCAATATGCGGCTTTTTTTTTTGACCACCCGCATGGTGATTTAAAGCTACTCTACAGTTTCGACCTCACACAAACGCAAATAAATACATCTTTTCTATTTTAAAAGCGTTGAATTTTTAACCTAAGTAATATTTATATTTTTTTTAACTTTGTAGGAATATTTGTATTCCCATTAAAAACGCATGGTAGAACACTAAGCTTTTGCTATGGTTTTTGCTTGGTGTTTTACCATTTATCTTGGCAGCGCTTTGCGTTTTTTTTAATCACGCAAATATGGGCCCAGAGGTGGCTCTTTCTTGTAAAAAACATAATTTTATAAGGTAGCCAAAACAAATATAAAATGAATTATTAAAGCGCAAAAAAAAACCTATCGTGTAGTGGTTAATACAGCATGTTTTTAATGTTGAATAGATTTAGAATTAATCACTATTTAAAGTAAATCATCTTGTGAAATAATACATCAATAATAGGTACATACACTTTTATTAATTTTCTTCTAAATCTGATGCAAGTTTTATAACTTTGTCCAAAATATATTTGGGCAGGAACGCCTTAATATCAAAAAAGTTCACTCCATAATTCTAACCCAATCAATCCGTTAACTAATGTGTTCAAATTCAAGTCTTTAAAGTATTCAACACAGAGAAATATTGCTTTTTTTGTATTTTTTCTTCATTAAAAAACATTCTTCTACGTTCCAAAAACCTGGGCCTCCGCCCCGCATTTCGGCATTTTCAGCTTCAAAACACCTATCTCGAAATAACTCGAAAATATACTCTATGGCCCCTTGCAAGTCGTGAAATTCTTTGTATTCTTTGGAATCAAACCAAGACATTTTCCTTGCAAAGTCAATATTTTAATATAAAAGAGAGTCACAACGTTTTACTATTTAGCATTTCGTCAGCTTCTGAAAGATATCTGCTAAAGTGCGGAATCACAAAAAGAGTTTTTTGTAGGTTTTCTTGTAACATCAATTGAAAGAATGTAGATTCGGTAAATAATCCATAAATAAACTGCTGGCAAAACAACGCTCCACTCAAATATCTTCTTACATTTTCTAGTTCCTCACTGGTAACTTGTGGATTCGAATTAAGTTCTTCTGCTTTTGTTATGTATAACCAATACAGTTCGGAGATATAAGTTGTCACTAAACTAATATTTAAAGTCATTTTTTAACCAATTAATTTTATTCGACAAAATCAATCTTTAGTTTTGACTGTGTACGGGCCCCAATAAATTTTTAATTTTTTCAAGAAAACAAATAAGTTACAAAAATTTTATTAAATAATAATAATTGTTTTTATATACTCTTTATAGGTACAAAAAAGTTTGGCATATTTTCACAACTATATTTTTTCCTTAGGTTCAGTTAGAGTTTCTTCTTTCGAGCTGCTTACATCAAAACGTGCCCAACTTTCGAGTTTTTCTTTCTCTGTAAATTGAATTAAAAACTGACTATAAAGAACTGGTGTTGCTTTGAAATGCTATTTAAAGTTTAATTTTATTTAACAACTAGCTGGCCGCCCGCGACTTCGTTCACGTGTTTAGGGATTCATCTGCTACACCTGGTGATAATAAATTGGTTGCATAGTTGTCTCGTTTGATTCTATCTATTGAATAACACATGCAAATGAACACTGTTAAGAAGAGGCAGAAAATCAACCACTATTATTAACATCTGTGTGGCTCTACCTCTGATATATAAATAAACTATGCTTTCTTAAACAATAAATTCTATGTCATTCCCACCTCGCTCAAAATAATAAGTAAGTGGTGGGAGAAAAGTAGAGGGGTAAAGTGAATGGTGGAAATAAAGGGTGGGAATGAAGAGAAGGGGAAGTCGAAGAATAGGGATAAAGAGATGGGGCAGTCGAAGAGTGGGGATGAAGAGAAAGGGAAGTCGAAGAGTGGGGATGAATGAAGCGGTAAGGGGGGGGGGGGCAGAGGGGTGTAAATGGGTGCAGAGGGGGGTATAAAAAGGTAGAGAGGGTAGAGGGGGTATAAAAAGGTATAGGGGGTAGAGGGGGTATAAAAGGGTAGAGGGGGTAGAGGGAATATAAAAAGGTAGAGGGGGTAGAGGGGTAGAAGAAGAGAGGGGGTAAAGATGAAAGGGTCAAAGGTCAAGGGGTCAAAGGTCCAGGGTCAAAGGTCAAGGGGCAAATGTCAAAGGTCAAAGGTCAAAGGTCAGTGGTCAAGTGGGGGGTAAAGGGGGTGAAGGGGGGGGGTGACCACGCCCACCCTCATCTCCTCATTTTATTTGAAAGTGGCTAACCTACCCTACTCAGGACCACTGCAAGAAATGCGTCTGAAGACTCCGACGGCGACCTCGACCAGCAAAACCGGGTCTAAACCTCGATTTTTGGGTCAACCTATATGACGGCGGGCTGCTGGGGAGAAAAGTCTACCGTCAACCAAGTTCTGCTGGGACGGTAGCGATGTTAAATATCTATCTAATATAATACATACAAGTCGAACATGTAGCAAGACCACCCTTCGGAGGGGGTGTAAAACCGGCGGTCCATTGTGGATACTTGCTACGTAGTCTAAAGATCCCTGCCCTCGACAAAGAGGTGTGAGGCAAAAATTAATTCCTCTTAGAGAAAGAAAACTTGCATCCTAAGGGGCACGTGCATCAGTTGGGGGGTGCACGGGGGGTGTGGAAGAAAGGGTGCATTATGCGACCTAATAACCAGGCCTACGGCTGCCCATCTACTACTACTACTAAAATTTCGTTGTATTTTGTAGACATGAACCTAAAAACTTCATCGAAAGTGAGTTTAAAGCCATTGTCGCGACTCTTTTTTTCACTGGTATGTGTCACATTCAGGGACTCCAGTGCTAATAGTAATAAATACTTACATTAAAATCTGTAAAAAAATGTATAGAGATATAATTACAATTTTTGATTTTTTTTTAATTTTTTAAATTCTTAGTGGATAAATACCTTTTCTACTCGCCCCTGGAAAGGAAATAATTAAATTTAAAGGATGACCCTTGAATCTTTAGTTAAATATTGATTTGCTTTTTGTATATACAATTCTCGGAAGCTAAGTAGAAATAATTTTCATTCTCTATTAATTTAGTCTTGCAATTTATATTTAATTTAAAACCCCACTATGCAACTGAGATAGTTTGACACAGTTTAACGTATAAAAACCAACCAGTTAGTTTTCTTACGGGGGTGCGAATTTATAAATTATATTTTTTTCTAAACTGGATCTCGTTTTGCACACACCAACCAACCAAAGTAATCTCACCTAACATTTATAGTAACAAGTACATGGGTAAAGGCTTCACTACTTTCCTATAGTAGTAGTGTGGTCGTCAGAACATTAATTTGGGACTTATAGGTTTGGAATACTCTCTAGTATCGTGTAAAAGTGCACCTTACATAATAATCATTTCAAAAACGACTTTTTAGTCGTATTCTTTTATAGTGTCCTTTAAAAGTATTCCTTACCCCCATGGCACAATACCAAGTTCCCGTCCCTACAAGGTTCCTTATCGTTGGTGAATTTATAGTAGCCCCGGCTTTTATTAATTACTTATTTGCCTCAATAAAGTGAAGCCTCATTAAAGTAGGTAACGTTGAACGCCACAACTAGGAATCTACTTTAAATTTCACTACAAAAGCTTACGACATCATAGTTGCCCAATGACAGATATTTATATAATTATTATAAAGAAGGTTCCATTGATACCCTAGGGTATTTAGAAGTTTCCTACAAGAATTGAGTTTGTATATTTGTTTTATTAAAGGCTCTAAATTGATGGTACCCTAAAGTAACATAAAACTGGCGTTAACAATATTTCCACGGACATCTTTATAAAAATTAAAGTCATCGGTTCAAATGTTATATAAATTGGTGTTAACAATGTTTCCACCAACATATTTATAAAAATATAAGTCATCAGTGACAAAAGTTATATAAATTGGTGTTTGAAATCTTTCTGTCAACCCACCTATAAAACCGTAAGTAACTATCAATTAAAGATATATAATAGATTGGTTTTTAAAATGTTGCTATCAACCCACTTATAAAACTGAATTAACCAACAACAAATTTATATAAGATAAGATTGAAAATATTTCGAGAGACACTTATAAAAAGTTGGGAACTCACACACGATAGTTATATAAATTGGTGTCTGTAATATTCTTATGAACTCATTCATAAACCTTTTGCCCATAAGGTTTTTTCTATAATCTTGTTATTAATTTCTTTATACAGTGATTATAATACAACTGTTTATAGAACAAAAAAAACAATTTTAATTTATTTTGGCAATTATAATAACAAAACAAACAAGATTTTTTAAGATTACTTTTGTGACATCAAAAGGCGCGTTTTTACGAAATCAAAAGGAGCGTTTTTGCGACATCAAAAGGCGCGTTTTTGCGAGATACCATACCATTATTTTCTTGTTTTAATTACATCAATCTGAGAGAGATAAGAGATCCAAATCTTCTTGAGATAGTTGCCGATGACAGATATCGGGATCGAATGCATTTTATACCCGATTCCCACCAGCGTTTCCGATGCGCAGTCACCCTGATTCAAAAAACTCATCACGTGGTCCGACATGAACTTGTATAGGCAAATCTCGCTTAGACCACGTGATACGTGTTTTGATTCGGGGGACCCACGAATGAGAAACGCATAGATGGGAACCGTGTTTTAGAAAAAGAGAACAATATAGTAACCGTGTCAAGGTTGCAAAAACGCACCGTGAAACGTCGAGCGCATATGCTGATACTGCTGGTCGGCGGCAAATGTGAACACCCCGGAAAATACTCGCCTGTACACCCTTTGACCCCCGCAATCTAACTATATTCTTGAGATAGTTACCTCTGATAGTTATGCGGGCTTGAAGTGTGTGGAGGCGCATATTTTTCCGGGTATGTGTAGTATGCTGGATCTCTCGAGGAATGCATTTAGGAAAAGAGAACAATGGTAACTATGTTAAGCTTGCAGAAACAGACCATCAGTGTTCAAGACTGCGCCATCTGTAGCCCTTTGTTCCAAGTAGCATCATTTTTTAAAAGGGTTATAAAATAGTGTTGACGAGGTAAACAGTGGTATAGTTGTATTGTTTTTTTATAGAATTGTCGGAAATTTTCGCCATTTTGGATTACAAAAATAGGTTTTTGGCCTAAATAAAAACGTTATTTATGGGGTTGAACATGTGTTTCAATCGAAATATTGCTTGTTAGGGTTAAGAACAACATGCGAAATTCAATATTTGTCCCAGAAAGAAAAAAACGCGTATGAAAAAAAAACTGTTAGTTAAATGAATATTTTTTTTCACGTTTTCTCAAGTATTTTTGGAGCCCATGAAATTTACGTGAGTGTATTCGAAAACTATACAGTACACACGGGACCGCAGCTGATTTTCAGAGTAGGATGACTTGAAAAACAGCTTTTATTTGACTATAGTATATAAATATTCATATTCTTCCTTCAGCTTATCTCACTTTCATTTTTATTTATTTTAGAAGATTGCTAAACACCATTTTATAAATTTTTTTATTGTAAAAAGAAAAAGAATAATATATAAGCAGCAAAGGGAAGAAAGATGAAAAATCTATATTTCTAAATCCATAAAAACCTTTAATTTGTTATGTAGTGTTGTTAGAACAGTTGTAAAACCTTTTTATAATAATCTCTATACTTGAGGGCTCATAAGGAAGTTTTATAAAATCTATATGTTGTTTTTCTATCCATTACTATGTACCATAAATTTTTATAAGCTGGTGTTGAACAGTTGTTTTTCAAGTATTTTTACTCATTTAAGAGATATATTAGAGTTATAAAATTATCACCAACACTAAATAATATAACTTTTGGTTATTTTATGAAGGTTTTATATTATTTGCTGTAACTTTTATATAGACAAAAATGCTCATTGGGTGCATAATAATGTGGCAGTGTGGAAAAAATAACTGTTTATGACCACTTCTAAGTCGCAACGCTTTTAAAGTAACATTCTCTGCTATCGGCAAGGTATGCCTGAACGGAGTACTGGTTACATATAAATGGAGAGAAAAACTAATTGTACTTTTTGAATAAGAACCCTTCCCTGGCTAAATAACCATGTATTATAGTACCTTTAGTTTAACTTTTAGCAAAAAAAAAATATGTTTCGATTTGTGTGAAATATTTTTATCTTACTGAGGGAGTAACAGGAATAAAATTTTTTCAGTAGGCACAAGCTTATATATGGAAAGGGTGAGCCAAAAATAATGTTTAAAATGGGGATTTTTTTATTTGACTTAAATATATTACATTTAAGACAAACTTTTAAAAGCTTCATGTAAAAACAACCACGATATTCTATATATAAAGTAGTATTTTTTTAATGACAAAGTATAAAAGTTACATCTTATAAGAAAGTAATAAATGAACTATTCAGCATTTGACGTCTTATAATACTTAAAACTTTCATAGTAAGTTTTACAAGTTTAAAATCCTATTAAACACCTATTTAACTTTTAATATTTTTAAAACAACTACAATCCTGCAAAAAAAAAATTAGAAATTTTTGAAGAAAAATCCACAACAGCCTTTTTTACATTTTTACCATAATTGGGATTTCAATAGAATCTCATATCTATTCCAATATTTGGTAAACTCATGGTGAATGGTCTTACCTGCTGCTCGGAACAAAGTCCAAAGACCCATGTCCATCTAAAAATTTAACGCTGTGCTTGCTCTAGGTGATCTAAAATTACATGTATCTTTAAAGTCATATCAGTTGCCTTGAAAGCGGCTGTTAACTCACCAGTCTATTTTTCCATTAAAAACGTAGATGTCATTTTATTAAAACAAATAAATTGGGGAGTTAAGAGCCGCTTTTAAGGCAACTGAAATGATAAAGACTTTAAAGATACATTTAATTTTAGATCACCTAGAGCAAAGCGTTACATTTTTAGATGGAGATGGTCTAGTACGAGCAGGCAGGTGAGGCCGTTCACCATGGGTTTACCAAATAAATATTGATTGGAATAAAAATTTTAAAAGGCTGTTGTGGATTTTTCCTCAAAAAATTTGTATTTTTTTTACACAGGATTTTAGTTGTTTTGCAAATATTTAAAGTAAAATAGGTAGTTAATAATTTTAAACTTGTAAAATTTACTGTTAAAGTTTTAAGTGTTATATAAGACGTCACATGACGAATTGTCTTACTTTCTTATCAGATGTAGCTTTTAAGACTGCTTTATATATACAATATCGTGATCGTTTTTACATGAAGCTTTTTTAAGTTTTTTTAAATCTAGTATAGTCAAGTAAATAAATTAAAACTTCTTTGTAAAACAAGAAATATCCCCATTTTAAAAGTTATTTTTGGCTCACCCTTTCCATTTATAAGGTTGTGCCTACTGAAAAAAAATATTCCTGTAACAACCTCCTCTGTAAGATAAAAGTATTTCCACAAATCGAAACATAACTTCTTTTTTGATAAAGATAAAACTAAAGGTGTACTATAAAAAATCACAAATTTGATAACATTTCGAGAAGAGGATCAGCTACGATTTTAATGAACACGGTTATTTAGTCAGGGAGTGGTCCTTATTCAAAAAGTACAATTAGTTTTTCTCTCCATTTTTATATACCCTATACTTTGTTCAGGCATACCGTGTCGCGTAATCATGCTCTGTCGGCCATGTTTTTTTCGTGAAACAAAAAATCTGCCTTCTTTGTTTTTTGTTTTTTTAGCCCGAATATTCAGCAAACGTCGAAATTCAACAAATTTTAAGAGGTCTAGCTGCTAGTTGCGAAAACATAACCCCAAAAACCACAACAAAAAAGTTTTGCGCGCTTGTTTTTTTTTTGCAATAAATGTGACGTAAATTTAGGTCCGTGAAGTTAGCAGCCAATGTGTCGAATTTTATCGCCAAATATTTGTCAATAGTTAGTGCTTCGATAGTGCTCTTTAGTGCTTTAATAAATTACGTTAGTGCTCCATTCCTTTTTGGGATATTTGACTTTCTTTTTTTTCAAGGTCAACAGCCGATCATTGAGATAAAAGGCTTATACACAAATTAGTGGTTAGTATTGTGTTAATGCTTTCATATGCTCAGAGTAGTTTCGTTAGTGCTCTCATGTTTTTCAAGATATTTCAAAATTTAGTTTCAAGGTCATCAGTGGTACTTTTAGCCAGAATCACAAAATGATAGGTACTCATTTCAAAGTATTTCGTAAGCGCTCTTTAGTGCTCTAAAAAAAAGTTATTGACTTTTTAAAAGTCAAAGTCAACCCCGGACTGGTGCGTGAAGTTGGCAGCCAGTATGTCGAAGTTTATCACAAAAAATTCAAAATTGGTTTTAATTCGTTAGTGCTTCTTAGTTGTCTAAGCAGTTTCGTTAATGCTTTTCTAGTTTTCCAGATATTCGACATGTTTTACCAAAGGTCAGTCCGTGAAGTTAGCAGCGGATATGTGGAATTTCATCACCAAATTTTTTCCATCGATAGTGTTTTAGTGCTTTTTAGTTGTCCAACCCGTTTCGATAGTGCTTATCAGTTTTTGCACATATTCGACATTTTTAACATAAAGCAGCCGAAATGTCCAATATCTGAAAAACTAGAAAAGCAATAACGAAACTGCTTAGACAACTAAAAAGCACTAACGAACCACTACCAATTGTGAATTTTAGGTGACAAACTTCGACATACTGGCTACCAACTTCACGCGCCAGTGCAGAGTTGACCTAGTCAACGCGATAACTTTTTAAAAAAGAAAGTCGACGCTTTTTAAAGTACTAAAGAGCACTAACGAAATACTTTGAAATTAGTATCATTTTGTGATTCTGACTAAAAGTGCCGCTGATGACCTTGAAACTAAATTTTAAAATATCTTAAAAACCATAAGAGCACTAACGAAACTACTTAGAGCATATTAAAGCACTAACAAAATACTGTATTATTTATGTCAATGATCGGCTGTTGACCTTGAAAAAAAGAAAGTCAAATATATCAAAAAGTAAAAGAGCACTAACGTAATTTATTAAAGCACTAGAGAGCACTAACGAAGCACTAAATATTGAGAAATATTTGGCGATAAAATTCGACACATTGGCTGCTAACTTCACGGAACCCGTAAATTTCATATTAAAATTTCCTTCGTAGTTAAATTTTGACTATCTACTTGAAAACTTCACACTTTTTGAGGGATTATATAATGCATACTAACAGTTTGTTTCGTTAGTAACTTTGTCCTGTTAAGGAATTTTTGCTACCAAAAAGAACCGAATAGAAATTTTGGAACTAATCCACTCTTCCACTCCAAAAAGTGCCTCAACGACGTATCAGGAACGTGCTTGCGACATAGCAGTGTAGTACTTGATACCTAATTTTGAAGCCGTTTGTTAGTTAGGATTCTTAGATGTTTGGTTATCCTTATTGCGATTGTTTCGAGTCTTTAAGTAAATTCAAGGGAACGGTAGTGTGACTCGACTAGTACTGTTTTCAGGACTATGATGGTGCCCTTTTTGAAGCAAAAGCCCTAGGGTATTTCCGAATCTGAGGGAACAAAGCAAAGGTTTAAAATTATAAATTTCAAAGGCATTATTAAAGCAAGTAAAACCTTCTTAATTTTCGTAATTTAATTCAAGTCATGCTTAGACAAAAGAATTTTATAAGAACATCAAACTCCGTTTGATGTCAGATTTTTTTTTTCATTAGTGATGCATGCTATAACTGAAAACTGATGCTTTACGTAAAATAACTTAACAAAAGTTTCTATATATCATGATGTAAAATCTAATGGTAGGTACCTAAGGGCGTTTCCAGGAGTGTCTACATTCAGAATTTGATCCCACCGCATAGTTGCTTATACAGATTAATAAAAAAATATATATAACAACAAACAATAGCACCCAGATACCTATATCCATAAGGTTAATTTTCCCATAAAATGCATGGTTGCCAATTCACCACCGAGTTTTCTAGGAACAAAACAATTCATAGACTTCTACTCTCTTTTTATAATATATTGAGTTCAAGTATGTTTATGTATATATTTTTTAAATTCTTAATTAGTAATCTGATGGCAGTATTGTTAACGGGAGTTGGTGGTGTTTGGTGGTTTTTAAATTTTATTTTGACTATATCTGAAAAAAGAACTGCATAAAGCCATTTTGAAAACCAAGAAAATGGTTTACCAGTGCGTGGTATGCAATAAACGGAGATGGTATTATATCATTTTAACTTGGTCATGGTCATGAAAGGAGGTAGTATGTAGGTATGTTTTTCTTAGTTCCACAAAATAATAAATTAAAGCAATAAAGGCATGTTCAGTCAACTTTTAATGCTTAATGCGTAATTAATAAATGTAATGGATAATGTTAAATGCACATTGTGCAATGCTTAATTAATAGGGATATTTACTCAAGTTTATATGCACACTCTTTTACCTCTTCTTTAAAATTCCCTTGTGTTAAATGGCAAACTATTTGTAAATTAGAGTTTTTGGGGGAATGGACTGAGATGGCGTATATTTTGGACTACTTTCTATTAGTCATATGCTGTACCAACTACGGTGTTTACAACGCCAAAAACTATTTAGAAAACTTAAAACAAACAAAGTGCCATAGAAAGAAGAAAATCAACTATTTTGGAGATTTTTGTGCCACCACCTTAGTAAACAATTACTGACATTTGGTTAAAAAAGGTTGGCTATACTTTTACAACATAAAAACTTACGGAGACTAACTGAAAGATAGGGCTGCGCAGAAACTACGTTCCTGACGCGCTTGCTGCGGAGAGTGAAAGAAATATCTTTCTATATGAGCATAAAAGAAAGACAGAACATTTTTCAATGTCAAGATATATTTCACACAATCTTAATTTTGTACCTACTGGTTTTTGCCACCGCTTGTTAAAGTCTGTCAAGCCGGGCAAGCGGTTTTTTTTTTAATTTTCAAAAGTGAGTTATTTTAATCAGTTTTTTTGGATGTAAATCGCGTGAGTTTCTGGGATTAGCTATATAGTGGATTAACAACTTATTGTAAAGAGTAAAATGCCATTAAAATCAGGCTATTTAAAGAGTGCCGAAAATTGGACTTAAGATTTTTGCGAACAAAATCCATGAAGAAAATGTGATGATTTACACAGGGTTTCGCAAGAAGACAATAGGTTAAAATGCAACCAAAAAAAGGATATAAGTTAAAACATTTATAAAATCTGTAAGACTTTTATACTGGAATTTTTTCCCAATTAATAAGAGAAAATAACATAATGAGATGTTGTTACCTTTAATATTTCTCAACATAGTTATAACCCCCTCCTCCTATTTTAAATTTTGAAAGGGTCTAAAAAACATTTTTGTAAGCTAAAGAAAGTTTTTTAGCTGCATGGAACAGTAGAAGTTTGGTTAGGTTTTGTATAGAGCTAAAACTTTTCGCGAATGCATTGCTTTTTTAACACTAAAAAGTATGGAAAAACGGCGCCTGTTATGTCATATCTTTTTATTATTAAATAAGTAAGCGTCTGTAAAAAATAACCAGAAGAATATATGTATTTTAATATGCATCTGGATGTACAAGTAGTTCCTTCCTGTAGCCACCGGCTGCACTCCTTTTTCAGTCAAACAATGTTCCCCAAGTATAACACGACAGTATCGGTCAGTCTCGCGTAGCTATTATTTTCTCTATGTGTCGACCTTACAAAATATTGTCAAGTAGAAACATGTCAAGTCCTGCTAAGTAGTGCACATAATGCTGATAATAGTGAATATAATACTCATAATCTACAACATGTAGCTATATCGAATTGGACCACGTAACTCGATTTTGTGATAAATGGTGTATTTCAAACGAGTAGAAAGCGACATCAGAACAACAGTAAACCTACTCCTATAGGACATTAAGTCAAGGTTCAAATCATTCTACTACAACCAAAAGAGGCATGATAAGATTAGAACTTTGTATAACAGAGCCTTTTAAATTTGTAACAATTCTCATGACATGGAAATCGAAATAAGAAACATTAAGAAGGATCTGCAGTAGAATGGTTACAGCCTTAAACTTATAACATATACTATTTCTAAATTTCAGCAAACAGGACAGAGATTACAAGACCGAAACCATATACATGCATATATGTATATAAGTATATTTTTTCTGACTCTCCTTAAAGGAGTGTGTGTGATTGCACAAGGAGTCATATTGGAAGAAACGAAAATTCCTTACAGCTGCCTTTATTGGGCAGAATCAGGGTATTTTCAGTAAACCAAGTTTTAAAATTCCAAATGTTTGGAAGCCCCTTCTTGGGCGGAGCCAACTTCTTAAACTACACGGTTGAGTGATTTCCTATAGTAGCCTTAGGAATAGATTGTAGTTTGCACCGGAAGACGATCACAGACTGTCTCAAACTTTCAAACAAGTGTATTTTAACTTTCAATGTCATTTTTTGTAATGCAATTATAAAACTTTGCAAAGCGACAAAGTAATTTATATTATGCAAAATCCTGGGCTACATTAAACTTGAAAGTGAGAAATTAAACCGAGGGCCCGGTACAATGCAATAACGTCCACCATTTTGACCAAAAACCGTCCGCAAAATTCATTACAAATAAGGCCAGGATTCCCGCAGACTAGTTTAAATGGCTGCTCGCTGGCGCGTTGTAGATTAGCTAATTAGAGGCAGATTTTTTTTCAATTCATAACACAATACAGGCCTTTTATCTGAGTAGGATTCTAAATAACAAGAGTTACAATTTTTGTTATTGATAAACATATTAAACAATACTGCATAGCGTGCTGTAAATAAGCTGGGATAACGTTGGTGCAGCAAAAAAGATAACAATAATGCTGTTATTTTTGTTTTGAAAACGTCATGAAAGTATCGTTGCAGCTATTTTGTGGAATATTTTTTTCCTCTTGTGACAACGTCTACCGCAGCCGAAAATGAAGTATTTTTGCCCATGAAGGCAATATTGTTTAAAATTTCTCTGACAAAATACATATTTAAAAATAGCAACTAAATCAAAATTGTGTGCTAAATAAAAGATGAAAGATGGAAGATACAAACTATCAGTCAAAAATATATATTTAGTAGACTTCTCAATAGTCAGATATTTGTGGTGACCTAATAGTGTCGTATTCTTACCAATAAAAACCATTCCGAAAATAACTTGCACCGAAACCTCTTTACTTATTGGTCCAAGGGACGGATATCTAAGTGCGTTCTTTTCTCACCAAATTGTAATACTTGGCTTTAAAATCTATATTGTTAAAGCTGTGTTACTTAGAGAATTAATTATTACTGTATTAAGTACGGCTTTATATTATATTATGTCAAATGACCGGTTTATATCTTTTTTAAATAAATTTTTGTTCGATTGTAAGAATGCCACTTTTCTAATTAAACAAGATATCTGAAAACCAAACTCCAACTTCCGATGTTGATCTTCAACTGCAAAATGAAAATATAGAAGGGAAATAATACTTTTTCAAAGAAGATTCTTTTATCGGTTTGATAGAAATCCAGTAGACACCATTTTTGATATCTTAGCATCGCTCGGCTACTTGAGTGGATTTATACAATTTTTTTCTGCCACCTCTAAGTCGGAATCCTTATGATCATCACGAAAGGTGCTGACCTGAGTGTCATATTCTTACCAATAAAAACCATTCCGAAACTAACTTGCACCGAAGCCTTTTTGCTTATTGCCCCAAGGGACGGATATCTTAGGATGTTCTATTCTCACCAAATTGTAATACTTCCGGGACGTGAGACTCAGGAGTCACCGGACGAGGATGGTCCACCGTTAGCAATGCTGTTGGATGGGTTGATCCCCCTATTTTCGGTAGGCTGACTGCAGAGATCTCCCCCTGGGCGGGGGATTACGGTGAGGTTACCACTTTCCCACTCCAGATAGGATTTAATTAGAATAAAAATTTTGCAAAAAGCCAACTCGAGCTATTTTATACAATCCCACGATAGTGCAACAAAAACTGAGTGACAAATAAAACTGATGTATACACAAACTTTGCACAAACTCGACAAAACCAAAATATTCATAACTCAGTTTCATATCGCTTTAAATCTAAGAGACTAAAAAAGACGAAGGATCGTCGCGTTGCTGCGATTGATTCCTCTCCCGCCTTCTAAAATAAGGTCTCAATAAAAAGAAATATTGTTTCAAATAATAATACTCCATCCAAATAATAATACCAAAGTCTTCGTAAGCTTCGAATATCTTTAAGTTTCAGTGCTCCTGAATGAGGTATACGTCAAATAAAACTTCAAAAACTAATGGCACTTTTTGAATAAGGACTCTTTTATGACAACAAAACCATATTTATTTAAATCACAGGTGACGCTGTTTTGGAAAGCACACAATTTTGTAAGAAAAAATATTTCTATCTGATTCTGATAAAATTATAATATGTTATTGACGTAGCAAAAACCCACAAATTTTTGTTCACGATAGACCTTTCCATATGTACAGAGTGAACTAGAAATCGTGATCAAATTTAAAAAGCGGGATTTAAAAAATAAAAATTTTTACATTTATAGTTATTGGATTGTAATAATTTTTAAGTATGTTATTAGAAATTATCGTTTAAAATTAAAATAAATTCATCTAAATTTAATATCAACACTCTTTCGGTTGCCCTGTATACATATGATGTTACTTGCTAAAATAAAAAATGTTAAGCTTAACTTGCCTCATAACGAACTCAAAAATTATTAAAATCCAAAAACCAGGAACGTCAAAATACGTTTTTTAAACTACCGTTTTTAAACTTTAAATACGATTTCTAGCTCCACATGCACATATTAAAAGATCTAACGCGAAACAAAAATTGCGTATTTTTACCACGCCAATGACATATTAAAATTTTAATAAAATTGGCGGGAAATATTTTTTCACTGTTTTATGTGCAAAATTTCAAACACCATCAGCTGGTATTTTAATAAGTACGGTTTTGTTTTTATGTCCTTATTCAAAAAGTACAATTAGTTTTTTACCCAGTTTTATTTGACCTATGCCTCATTCAAGAGCACTGTGAAGGTTATTTACAATTTGTTACTTTTGTTATTGTTTGCTCTTTTGTTTTAGCAACTACATTTTGTGTGTTTGGTACTTAGCGTAAATATAAACTGCAATGAATTTCTCAAGTACACTTTTCTACATCCTCTTTTAGAGAAGTTGACAGAACTATTTGAACTTTTCCAATAGATTTCCAATTTGATGCGATATCAACGTCTGTAGTAGGTTCAGAAGGCGCTTTATTTGCAAAGTTCGAATTAATATGAGTTGAATAGTTTAAGCCGGGTAGCGCAAACTGTTAACTGGTTTATACAAGCGAAAGCAAATCCATTAGAATAGGACATTGCAAATGTATACTGTTGTACTGATTTTGAAGGGTGTACTTACATTTTGAAGTGCTTTATATTTCGCTATCACAATAAAGAACATATTGTTTTTATGAGCAGGTCAGTTTAATTTTTTAGATTTTTGTGGAAAGCTTGACTACGATTTTATCTATATTTCATGTTCATCAAAGAGCAACTTTGTAAAAGAGATAAGATAATATAGTAGGTATACAAAGGGAAAAAAACTACCTTTAAACATTATCTGGTAAAACTAGTGTACACAGATTGATTCCACAACAAAATTTTACATAAAATATATATGTATCAATTGAAGAAAACATTTATGCCGGTATCCACCAACGCATTTTTTCTCCAATTAACTATTAATTGCGGTTAGCGAGTAAATTCGGTATCCACCAACAAAATTTTTGCGTTAATCGCGCCGTTTACCAACCCGGCCGATGTTGGGCGATTAAAGCTTAACTGAGCAATTCCAAGACGATGGAACGAGAGACCAAATTATTTTGAGACTATGGACAACAGGGGGTTCTTTAGAAGGTTTCGGCTCATAAAGCTTTCAGACCTCAGACTTATTTTACTTTCATAAGCTTCTTTTAAGTTTTTTTTTTATTTGTTTCACCTTTTATTTAAGTAAAAAAGTAATAAAAAACAATGGTCCACCTCAACCAATTTTGTTTAAGTTTTTAAAACGGTCTACATGGTTTAATGGTATTACATATAGGCTTTTTGCTCAAGGACAATAGTAACTTGTTTGGGTTACGTTAATCAAACGTTTGGGTAATTATGCAGTATACAGTTTTCTGCTATTTTTGATTTTTTATGAAAAATAATTTATGGGTCCGCCTGCGCCCGTTGTTTTTTTTTGTTTTTTTTTTAAATTTTTTTTCACTAAAACAACCCAATCCAACACAGTCCAACCCAACCTAATCCAACCCAACCCAAAACAATAAAAAAAACACATTACAAGCCTCCACCCCCCCGGGCACCCTTTTTTCTCTTAAAAAAAATTGGGCGCAGGCGGATTTGGGTTTCTAGGTACCCTAGTAGGTGCTCCATACAGAATTTTTCATAAAATATCAAAAATGGCAGAAAACCGTATATTGCATAATTACCAACGTTTGTAGTTAATAATTTTCATAAAATAAAAACGAATATAATTAAAAGTGAAGTAGATGTTTTATTTATCTAAAAACCAAATAAATACATTAATAAAACAAAGAACAAATGCAGACAACTATTGCACATAGACATGCCTAAATAAATCACATTGGTCAGTTAGATATTGCATATCACAAAAAACATTGTCTTTCAACAGCAGAAAATACACCTAAATTAGTAACCTCATCAATTAGGATCTTAATAAAAAACAATGGTCCACCTCAACCAATTTTGTTTAAGTTTTTAAAACGGTCTACATGGTTTAATGGTATTACATATAGGCTTTTTGCTCAAGGACAATAGTAACTTGTTTGGGTTACTTGTCATGACGTCACGGTTGCTTTCAGTGACCATGCATAGTTATAACATCATCATAGAAAAACATGAGATTTATAAAAAAAATATCGGTAAACCACACTTTGAACCTTACATTTTTTTAAGTAACCATGTCCCATAGGCTGGTAACATAGTCTGGTTACTCGTGACATCATGACTTGGATTACTGTACGAAGAAAAATTGAAAACGAGCAACTGGTTTACCTGGTAACTTGTGGTTACTTCGAGGAAAAACTCTTTTTGACACTGTTAATCACCAGTAATGAGAATGAAAGAAAAAAAATTAAAGATCCTGAAACATTTTAATCTAAAACTTTTAGGTTTTTTTTTCTCTATGTAATATAAAAAAAAACATTTTTAAGAAGAGAAATAGAAAATTAAATACACAAATCTGCAACCAGTGTGTACAAAACTTCATTGCTGCAACCTTTAAGTCAAGGTCCTATAAAACTTGATTTTCCTAAATTCATATTTTATTAATTTTCTTCTTTAATTATTATAACTTTCAAACCTCTTTTTTCTTAGAGTGGTTCTGTCACCTAGGGCATAAATTTTGGTGATAACAGTTTCAAAATAAAACTGTGAAAAAATGTAGAATTTAAATAATTTCAGTAAAATTTGGAAGAGCAACATGTTTTTCTTGATATAAAAAATATCTCAACCTTTCTTAATTATAAGGTACTCAATATATCTAAAAATTAACAAACATCCTAAATAAATCACTTTTAAGCTAAGAAGATTATTACCCACAGACCTTCTAGGTCGGTGATAACTGGAAAAAATTTTTGACATTTTATTAACAAAAGTGGGTTGTGCTCCTCCTCAAGTAAAAAGCCCCATTGCAGCACCTACCATAATGTTGTTGTTGTAGTAAACAGTGATGTGGTGCCTCAGATAGATTTAATTTTGGCAGTCTTGCTTTATTAAACATTTTTTAAGTAGATTTTGCAATGGGGACCTGTCAAGTAATACAAGGGAATACGCATCCTATTCTAAAACTATACAAATACTGAAAGTGACTTTAAAAAAAATAAAAAATAAACATAACAAATATTTTCAAACATCTAATCCAGTCACAAGATGCCTAATAGGTATTCCTCCTGATAGTTCTCCCATACATATCATATCACATAAAAATTCACATTGACGAAACGTCTAAACTATATTTTTTTTTGTTTGTAACGACTTGTTGGGCTGATAAAATTTAGGGCACTTTTACTTTAACTTAACCCTCTTATCTGAACGCATGTGAGTTATAAAAAGTCACTATTTTGACTTCGTTGCAAATGATTTATTTTTGAAAAGGTCATTTATATACACATTTTGCAATCCTTGGACCATTATAGTATTTCATAGTTATATGCACCCAGCATACTGTTCAATGCCTACTTTTGTGTACTACACACTGTGTTAAAAAACAAACTTTCGGCAAATCCACTTTTTTACACTACACGACTGAAAATCAGCAGTTAATTATTGAAAATAATGCTGGCGACAACAAACTGATCAGCTCCAAACAGCACCGATTCGGCCATCCCCGTTTAACTATGGTGAAGTTTGAGTCGTAACAGCTGGGGAACGTATTTTCTGATAGGTTTAAAAAATAAATAAACAAAAACTGAAAGAAAATTAAAAAGTAAACAGAAAAGATAACTTTTTACATCTAAATTTTTTTTGACATATCCAGTTTTACCAATAGATACATACCAAATATGCTGCGTTGCCAGCTCTTTTTTTTAAAATCGAGTTACTTAACCCTGATGAGGTAATTATTTCATAAAAAAAGTTGGTGGATAGGTAAACTCTTAAATTTCAAAGTTATTTTGACATTTACTCAAATTTGTATTCTACTTTTCGTAGTTTAATAGTTACAGTTCGTATTATTTTCTATTAATCTATCTATTTTTTAAGTTTAGTTTAAGTGGGTATATAGTCCTTTGAGAATGTTTCGTAAAATCAATAGCAAATTTAAAACCTTATCTTTATACATTTTATTTTTATATTATATATCCCGATTTAACGTGAAATAGTTTAATTCTCTTTAAAAAGCGCATTCAACCATTATTGTCCATAAATATGCTTATCCCCAAAGTAGACTGTGCAAAACTACATTGCCTTGCAAACCTACATGCCCAGAAGTGCACTGATGCTCTCCAGAATAAAGAGGAAACACAAGAAATTCCACACAGACTAAAGAAATAATTCCGAGATAAAGCAAGCTTAAAAGAAACTGCTTGCTGCGCAAGAAAGTCTGTGAGGTCGGAACCCTGCTAGAAGTCCTCATTAGACAGTGTTCTTCTAGAAATGAAGTTGGCGTAGGGCGTAAGTTGCATAGATTTTTATTCAATTACTTTGTAAGATGTCCAAACTACATAGGACCCAAAACAAATTCCAACCGGCAGTTTTATCGAACGTTCTGACATTTGGGAGTAAACAGAGTTTTGAACTTCCATCGCCGTTATCTTTTACTTTTCCACAACGTTTCTAAGGCTTATGTATATGCAGTCTTCATCAAGTGAATTCTAACTAAAACTAGGACTACGTAATCTTAAATACAAGCATGCGTTCAGTGGAAGCCTGTCCCTTTCGCAAAAAAACAGATTGTGTGAGCTGTGATCTTCTGCATCGCCTGGGACCAACAGATAGCTCCCAAGGTGCGACTCTTTTGACCTTACCACAGCCGGACACTCCAGCAGGACACACAAGGACGATTCTCGACTCTCTGAGTCTCCGGTGATTCCCAGCATCTCTAGGTGCCTGTTAGGAGCCCTGTTGCTGGTCTCACATCATTTCTGCCTAGGTGGAGCAAGAACTTCGAGCAGGTGCTCTTCACGATTTTGACCTGGAGTTTCCTGGGCTCCTTGGTCATTTTTTTTACATCAACGGCGTCCGTAGGCGCCCCTGATGCGTTTGTAGAGTGTCCAGTGGGAACTTATGCAGTTCCTTGTCGGGCCTCTTGTGTTGATGAAGATCTATTTGGTCCTTGGACAGTTCCTCGTTGATCCTTATCTTTAGAGGTTCCACTTGCTCGGTCCCCTGAGTTACCTCCTGGTTGTCGGAAGGTTTCTCTGGGGTTCCCTCACAGACGAGTAAATCGGCTACAATCACCTCCCCAGCACTTCGGAGAGGGACCTGGTTCCCTGAGAAAGGTTTTTATTGTGGTGCCTCATCCACGCGTCCCTGGCGTTTAAGCTAAAGCCCCCACACCCGTCCCCGATCCACCACTCAGAGAAGTCGAGAGCGAGCTAAAGCTCTCCCTATATCCGGCACACCGACTCCAAAGAGCTGCGTTCTAGGGGGGTGCGGTATGAAGTTCCCCAGCAGGATTAAGTCACCAACTTATTTAGTCAGGTGCACTCCCCAGTGGCGTAGCTATCGAGCAACTCGAGGCAAAGCCTCGGTGCCCAGCATGCGAGGGGACCCACTGCCCAGTCGTCAGTATTTCTAGTAAATAAAATGTTTTATTTATTTCACTAAACCACCTAAAACACGATGCTAATTTTATTAGGTTTTCCCCTCTCTAACCGAACCTAATATCACAACTGTGATACCCAATTTTTATGTTATTCATCAGGTTACAGGTCAAATTGAGATTCGATGCAGACGTATATGACGGTGTGCGATTATTTCGATTTTTTGGATCCCAGAACCATTACAAGTTCTAGTGAAGAAATACTTCTACAGAAGTGTAAACGCTTTTATAACAAATATTCCAAAATTATAGGGCCTTCTATAATAATTGAATATAAGCATCTTTTACCACTTGTAAAAAACGATCTAAATAATATGTCGACTAGCGATTTTTTTGAGCTAATTACTAAACAATACGGAGTTCTAGAAAGTAACTTTGTTCAAATATTTACCGCATTTTTATTGTTTTTAACATTACCCGTAGGTTAAGTTAAATTAAGCAGCTTAGACTTAACTACTTTAATAAAAAAATTTACCAATGAAAAATTGAGGAAAAGGGACTTCTAAATTATTGACCTCTTAAGAATTGCCACTGTTACAGATAATGTTAACAATAAAAATTCGGTAAATAAAATAAATAACAATATTATATATCTAATAATATGTTAAGTTACCATTGTTACCAAACTAAAATAAATATTTGTTTTTTACAATATGTTACAAAAATAAACTTTTTCGCAACGCAAGAATATATGAGGATGTGATTTATATCTAGACTTGGAGACGAAATGTTTATATATTTGACGGAGCTATTCTGATAAAGATTTTTAAAACTCTACAATATAAGTTTTAGCTTTAACAAAATACTACACAAATATAGTTCAAATTAACGAAATATAGGTTAATTAAATGACTTTCTTGCCTACCACAGAGAAATTTTTTTCTGCCCATGCTTTTAAAAGTAAAAATGCACATACCCCTATTTGCAATTCCACCCGAGAGCATTCAGAGTTGGACATTGCAATAATGCATAGTGTAGAATCGACTAATCCTCAGATTACGATTCACTAAAACAAATTATGTTCGGTGAAAAACAGAACGGCTCCTACTAACATGCGGTTCGCATGATTTACATTAGTTCTATAGGTAATAATAGTTTTGTATAACGGGTTTAAATGGTAGTAACGTAACTAATAGTTGTAATATAGGATAAGTGGCACAAAGAGGTATAGAGGCTTTTGCGGTAATTACGCTAAGTGCGTATTAACTGCATGCTGATGCTGGTTCGTCAATGTACTGTGTACGTATTTAATAATTAAAGTAGACAGATACAGAGTTTACGCATTATTTGTGGCTTGTCAAAAAGTATCGGCTTAGAAACTAATTTTAAATTTAATGCTTTTCAATAACAAAATCAAGGTAAAATCCCGTTACACTCCCTTATCCTCCAAAAGACGATGTCAAAAACAACTGCTACGCTTTGCAGGTGGATCATCTTTTAACACCAAATGATACCGCAACTGTGACAAGTCTATTGAGAAACCAAATTAACTGTGTTGATTTTTTTGATGTTTCCTACGTCATCCATGGTAACCAGCATTTCTTATTTACTGCACTGCCTGGTAGGACAGAAGAGTTTTTTAGCATTCTAATCAAACTTTTTGTGAAGAAAACATTTTAATTTTTTGAACCTTTTTGGATCCTCGTTCTAAAGTTTTAAAGTACAGGCGACCTTAACCCTGAAAAATAGCGAGGTCATGCAGTTGATTTGACATGTCAAAATACTGATTTTTACCAAATAAAATCGAGAAGAAAACATACAAATGTAAATGTAAGAGTACTATGTAGAGCCTTAGTATTACAAATACAAAAATAGTCCAAGAAGTCTCAAAGACCTTATATAAATTATACTTATCAATGTTACCCAAATTCTAAGAGATGAAAACTGTGTGAAGTTTAGGTACACACCAGAAAATTTACAAACAATGTATTTTATAAAGTGATTTTTTATTCGGTAGAGTGCCTCTTTTATATATCACTTCTTGTGACACCTATTTTCCATAAACTCTTCTTATGTGAAACTGTAATGAATAAACACAAGCGGTTTTTTTCTTACTTGGATAAAGGTCAATTCATGCTCGTAATTTGGATTAACTTAAAACAACGTGAGCAGGTTTTTTACTCTATAAAAATCCTGTACACGTTGATTAATTAAACCACGGACCTTAAATGAACCAAATATGAAGCCAAATTAGTTGTGCTAAGTTAGTAATAATATTTTAAAGAATATGGTTGAATTTATATTTAGCAAATTGATGGAGCTGTACAAGGTCTTGAAAAATCTTTGGTCACAAAAACAGAGCTGGCCACAACCACTATACAGAAAATCAAACAAAATAAAAATGTGCAATGTTTTTTCCTTGCACTGATAAGAGCCTTGAAAGCTAAGCTGTATTAGGGAATTAAAGTAAAAAGGCAAGTGAAAATTACGGTTATTTTCTTGACATTGTTTTCTCGCGAAGATATTGTTTTATAATTACCTTTTCTGTTCTTAAAATATTTTCGGCATAAAACTCTTTCCAGAAATCTGTTATAATTTTGGATGGTTTTCTGACAGAAAACGTAAAAATACTCCTCTTTGTCCCACTGCGATATGATTTAACGTCTCCAGACAAAACACCTGTAGTTACCATGGATTTGGGGGCTTAAGGATAGCTGGGGTCTTTAGATTAGCGCTTTTCTTATTAGATTAAAAAGAGAGAAGATATCTGGTCCAACGAAAACTCCTTGGCAAATAATAAACACTGTTTATTTACAAATAATATCACAACAAATCAAAGGTGAGAATTATCGATAGGGAGAGAGAATTCTGTCTTAACCACTTTAGGTCGTGATTGGCTTGAGGGTGGGGAAAGTCAGCAGAGCGCAGACGGTCGGATGATATTTTTCTGACATAAACTTTTTCGTGTTATTTATTTTAAAATTTCAAGATGTTGTAAGCAGTTTATTTATAAGTCGTTTTAAAACCACATTTTGTCAAAAAACTTTTAAAGTGTGTTTAGTAAGAGAATATTTCAGTGCATTTAAAGCAATATTTTGGAACAAATCGTCCAATGTTTTGAAAACAAAGGGAGAGCAAGTGAAATCAGTCAATGGCGGTACATGCCGGTAGGTATACACAAAATTAAAAAAAAAAATATAAAATATACTTAAATTAGTAGATCCTTAGATTAAAATATCAACAAACACGTTTTTTTTGATGAAGTAGTTAATTCCCAATGCGTCAAATGAGATATTTTCGAACGTTTTTAAAAGGTTTTTTCCAGGTTTTTTTTTATAAGTCGATAAAATAAAGCATACTTTTGATTAGGTAGTTAATGCGCAAATAAGATATTTTCTAAGGTGTTTTTTATGAAGACTATGAAATAAAGGTAGGTAAAGTCCTTAAACCAACTTGCAAACAACAATAAAAGTTAATTCACATGTGTTCAGGTTTGTTTAATTTATACTGACGCCGCGCCGGTGCCATCTGCCCTCGCCCTTCGAATTGATATTTAAATCTTTTTGTCTGTCCTAGATGTCTCTATATACCCTAAGCATTATTGACTTTATTGTGTACTGAAGAAGTCAGTATAAGTAAGTTTCTTCTAATGACCAGAAAAAATAACAAAATTAACAAACATAATAACATACACGACAATCGGGTGAGCTTCGGTCGTGGTCGGATAGGTTTCGGATAACTCGTGATCGCTTTGAAGCTTATTATTGGTCGATATCAGAGAGAGGACCATTCCCGTGCGATCTTTCTTACGAAATTCAAGAATCAGCCCCCAGGACGAACCCGTATCAGGTGACTTATAATAAATACCATCTTTTTTTGCTAGTGAGTAATTTTTTTTCTTGATATTCCAGGTGCTATCAACTGTGTTTCTTCGTTTTAATCCTTGGCATCATTTTATTGTGTGGAAAATTTAAATTGCTATAAATCATATACAGACTTTGTAATAAATTTCTTTTGTATAAAATTATACTACAAACATATATTGTTAGGAAGCTTCCAAAGCTCAAATTGGCAGAATTACTTTTTGCATTTTTTTTAAATTATTTTGCAGATTTCATATTATAGTAAAATTTTAATTATATATGTGTGTTAATGTGTTAATTTATATTTAATTAGATAAACAACAGAAAGGTAAACATTGTTGCATATAATAATATAACCAAAGTCTCCGTAAGTGTCAGGTATCTTGTCTCTTTTTAATCTAAGGATTTCCCAATAGCAAATATTTTTGTTGGAAAAATTTGCCACAAAAATTTGAACAACTACCTAGCTTAATGACTTTATTTTATTTTTATTTAATAAGTTTCAAGAAAACCGACATTAAAGAAATTTGTCAAATTTCTTTTGTTTATCACCCATTATACCTTGTCACAAATTTTGCCGCTTGTTTATGTAAATTTGAAGGAAATAATTTATGATCGGCAATACTCAAACGAACAATGCCATTTGTATCTTCATTATTATCAACGGAGTTATGAACTTTTCTAAACTGGAGCACCTATTTGTCTTTGCTTAGAATATTAATGAGAGATAGAAATATAGCTAGCTTATATGTTTTATAGCTCCTATGTTCTAAAGTTTGAGGAAAATCATTCGCTAAGAATAAAAATAACAGTGGACCTAGATTTGTCCCTTGTATATGTCCACAATATAGCCAGAGGGGGGTTTCAAAAATTTTCCTGCGGCGCTATAGTGGTTACAATTTTAGTTTAATTTTTAACAACATGATTCAAAACGTGTTATTATAATTGATATTAATTTTGAAACAAACGTGTACGTACTACCGCAACTCACTTCCCCCCCTTGTCGAAACTACTTTTTTTGAGTTTTTTGCCACTAAGTTAAAAAAAAATCAGAAATATGTTAAAAAAAAATTCTTAACTTAGTGGCGAAAAACCCAAAACAAGTAGTTTCGACATTATGAATCCGCCACAAACATATAGATTTTATTCACGCCCCTCTTGGCATTCAACCCAATCAACTTTCTCAAAAATGTATTTTACAGCAGAGCAGGGTGAACAAGCAAAATTTTCTAAATGCGGAGATTTAACTGATAGATTTATTTTTGTACATTTTTGTGTTGAGACGTTTGGTCCTTGGGGTGGGTGAAGCAAAAAAACTTTTATCAGAAATCTGCGGAAAAATATATTCTAAAAACGCAAAAAACTTCATTACTCAAAGGATCAGCCTTGCCATTCAACGCGGAAACGCCGCAAGCGTATTAGGCACTATCCCGTCTGACCCTGACCTGGAAGAGGATTTTGTTGTGTAAGTATGCCTGGGTAGTGTGATTGTTTTTATGCTTGTTTTGTGGTAGTTTGTTTTTTTTTACCTGTTTATTATTTTTTATATTTTCTACTTTACTTTAATATGTAAACAAATTTATCTTTAATTTTACAGAAAACGTAAGAGATCAAAGTTTTTAAAGAATTTTTGGCAAAATTATTTACTGCGGCGCTATTACATTAATACTTATTACAGTTTTTTACAACATTTTAAACGAGTACAAAATTTTAGTATAATTTAGATTTGGTTCATCGCCTTGTGGATATATTTTACGAATTTTGTTGGGTTATAGGGGTAGGTTTAATAAGAACACCAATATTCTTTTGTCGACGTTTCGGTGCAGAATTGCGCCTTTTTTAAGCTGGAGCAAATGTTTTTATTTACAAAAAATATAAGTGAACAAACATTATGTTTTTTTTTTACATAATTTTTTTATGACCACGAAATTATTTTTTATGATTAATAAGTTATTCCTTCCAATTTTAACTGCGATGGTGATGTGTTAAGACATTTTCGCCTATAAACCATTTTAGTCTTTGGTTTTCCAATTCAGGGTTCAAACAGCTTTACAATGTAACTTTCAGATGATGAGGTTCGGCCGCCAAGGTTTTCGGTTTTAGAGGATAGATTGTCATTTTCCCAACCAGAACACAACCCAGGGGCGTTTAACCTCAAACAATTTTGACAATAATTTTTTTTTTTCGCAAAATCATGATTAATAAAACAAGCATTTTAATAGATTATGTTGCTTATAACAGTTATTCCAGGAGACTGCCAAATGGATCAACACACCAGCAACAACAAAATTCACCTACCTCTTAAGTAAGAACAAAAAAACAAAAAAATAGGTTAGGTATTTTTATGTACAAAAAAACATATTATTTTTTCACTTATATTTTTTCTGAATAAAACCACTTATTCCAGGGCTTGAAAAAGGTGCAATCCCGCGCCGAAACGCCGCCAAAAGAATATTGGCGTTCTTACTAAACCTACCCCTATAACTCAACAAAAAAATTAGTAAAATTTTAGTATAACTATCTTAAACTGGATCCGCCAGAGAATCTGCATTTGCTTTTTAAAATAAATATTTTTGTTTCGCATACACGAACATACCCCCTTCTCATTTCAAATCGGTCCACCCAGAGTTTTTGAAGTATTGGTCAACGTAACAAATTAATTCGATTGAAAATCCTAGGTATGCTAAAAATCTTTACTTTGCTGTGGTAGTTTTTTTCAAAAAAAATTTAATTGCTGAAAATGGGTTCTGGTTTGTTGGAGTTAAACAAACAAAGGTTATAGTTTTTGTTAACTGTTGAAAGTTGAAGTTTGTAGTACCTAGTGGCTAATTGTTTAAGCTTATATTACCAAATAATAATCTTAAGTTTTCTCACTTTTCTAAATTATTTCAAATAAATGTTTTTGGTTCTCAGAAGATATTTCTATGTCCATAGCATCAATTTTGAGTAAATTTTTGTTTTGGTCTACAATAACTTCCATTTCTTTTTCTTGATATTTTGTGCAAAATTTCAAAAAAGGGATCACCTAGGATTTCATGGTATTCCGCTTACAGAATGGTGTTTGAAAGTTTGAGAAAATGTGATTGAAATTAACTCTGCGTTTCCGACTTCTACAGTGGGATTTACTAAGATCTAAGATGGTACACCCCACAGATCTAAATATTTACATCTGTGGGGGGTACTAAATTTTAAACCCAATTTTCAAAAAACACTTACCCATAAAGAAAAGAGACAACGTTATTCATTATTTTGTATTGTTATTGCAAAATACCAGTGAAAAACTGCTTTTTTTCTCAAAATATACCATATTTTAGGAGAAAATGCCCTAAAACTAATTTCTTTTGACAGGTTTCAAAATGACAGATGGCGAATACGCCAAAAATTTGGCACATAATAGCTTCATTATTTGTGTTTGAGGTTATAAAGTTGGTGATTTTTTAGACCACCTCTGGGGGGTGGTTTAAATTTATAGCCCCCAGAAAGGATTTTTTTGTGTTAATTATTTCCATAAGTAACCCTTTTTACAAGGATTAATTTACGTTATGTAATATCCCGGGTTGTTCATTAAACAATAAAACACCTCCAACTTTGTCCAGAATCACGCCATATTTTGAACCCGTTTTCAGCACAAAAAATATATTTATGAGGGCACTGCGTGGCAAGACAAACCTAAGTGAAGGTAACTGATTATGCATGAAAAATATACCAAACATTTCTTTTGTACAACTATACTAATTTATTTACAAACTACCTTTAGTAAATCCCACCGTTATTGTCTATATTTCATTTGTACACGAAGTTTCGATCAGTACAATCCCTGATCGTCTTCAGGTGCAAACTATAATTTATTCCTAAGAAGGTCCTGCGTCCTTATATACTATGGTAAATCACTCAACCGTGAAGTTTAAGAAATTGGCTCCGCTCAAGCAGAGGCTTCCGAATATTTGAAATTTCTACACTTGGTTTACTGAAAATACCCTAATTCTGCCCAATAAAGGAATTAAACCTAAAAATAAAATTCGAAGCCCTCTTAGTAAAGCAAAACCGGAGAAAAAAACAAAATTAGTTATGCATTTACCAAGTTCCTTGTGAGTGTGGTGATCCATACATAGGCGAAACAAAAATACCACTATCTGTCAGGCTTAAGGAATATCAGGCGAATGAAACAACGAAATCAGGTATCGCCGAACATTCATGATCAAAACAACACTGAATGAAGTGGACAGAAGCAAAGGTTTTGCACAAGGAATCACACTGGAAGAAACGAAAATTCCTTGAAGCTGCCTTTATTGAGCAGAAGAGTATTTTCAGTAAACCAACTGTGGAAATTCCAAATATTTGGAATCCTTTCCTTGAGCGGAGACAACTTCCTAAACTTCACGGTTGAGTGATTTCCTATAGCATATAAGTAGGAATAGATTGTAGTTTGCACTTGAAAACGACCAGAGATTGAACTGATTGAAACGTCGTGTATAAATAAAATAAAGACAATGAAAGTCCGAAACACAGAGTTAATTTCTAACGGCATGGTCCGTAACAATTATAGCAAGATAAACCCGTGCCTTGATGTTATCCTTTAACACTTATCCCTAAAAAAAAATTCAATAAAATCATATAAAATTGTGATATATTGCTTTGAAGGCGACTATAAGTTTAAAGATGCCAGCTCTATTATTAGAGTTTTAGTCTACGAATGACGTTATCCAGATCCAGATTAGCTAGGTAACAAACGATACGGCTGAGTCGCCGTAATGGTCCACATATATCGTCGGTTATTACACCTTCAGGATTTTGCATTAGTAATAATGTACAGGAGGTGTAGACTCGGTCGCCAATGCAAATAAATAATGCAAATGGCGGACCTTAACTAGCTGCACACCGAACACTCGAGCATAATCACTACCGTACTAAACTGGCATAAACGTTAGACAATTTCGACTAAATAAAATAGAGACAAAACCCCACCTCAATGACCCACTGAAAAAAACCTGGTTTTAACGTTGACAGAAATCCAAACATCCGTTGTTGTTGTCAAATTTGAAGTTTTCAGGTTAGGTTTTCTCTGACAGAAATTTTGGCGAAAAGAGAATTCGTTTACATTTTGGCCATGGAAGACTCTCATGGTCAAGCCATGATGGTAATTTAAGGTTTAAAATATTTTAGCATAATTTAAGGGGTACCGTTTTTGATTAAGCAATTTTTACTATGTTTTTCAGATTTTTATTTTATGATTTTGCACACATTTTAAAGCTTTCTTTCCAAGCTTTTGATTTTCTATTGTTTTTTTAGTGTTCAAAAAAAGTACTGTTAAAAAACATTTTTTTCTTTGTTAAAATGTAAGTGTAAAGTATGTAAAACATAAGGTGGTATTAATTTCTTTCAATCAAAGTTTTTTACAGTCTTTAAATTTACCAAAAAACGTGTCCTACTAAAGTGTGTTTTAGCACATCTAGAAATAATTTAACACGTATTTAAGAAAATTATATTAGGGGTAATCATGGCTTTACATATACAATGGGATTTACTTAGATTTTAAATAGTACCCACCCCACAGGTTTAAATATTTACACCCGTAGGTGGGTACTAAATTTTAAAACCATTTTTTTTATAGGTTTCAAAATGGAAAATGATGAACATGCCAAAAATTTGGCACACTAGCTTCATTATCTGTGTTTGAGGTTATAAAGTAATTTTTTTGAGCACCTCAGTAAGTAACCGTTTTTACAACAATTAGTTTACCTTATTTAATGCTCCAAGTTGTTCATTAATCAATACTCCTTTAATTTTATCCAGAAAAGCGCCATATTTTGAACCCGTTTTCAGAACAAAAAATATATTTATGAGGGCACTACGAGGCAAAACAAACAACTGCACCTGTTAATTTATTTACAAACTGAAATTAAAACTTTGAAAAAATCAATGAATAGCGAGCTTTCCCTCAAAAAAGGTAATGGTAACCGTAGATCCGGATTTCGTACTTGTGGTACTCATCAGTACGGTGCTAGGAATTAGGAGACGAAATGATGATGAAAAAGTTCAAATTCCAGAATCGGCAGATGTATGTAATTTGAAGGAAAATTAAGCGTCTCTACAGAGACAGATATAATTTTCTTTACAGATATCCTAAGCTCTGTATTTGAGAAATTATGCTCATCAGTACGGTGCTAGGAATTAGGAGATGAAATGATAATGAAAAAATCTGACACAGGAAAACTTTGAGTTTATCTAAAAGCTGAATCATCAAACAAAACTTTCCGCTAAAAGATCACAATTAAAAGTCTCAAAGCTGCAATTTTCATCGGTACTTCGCTAATGGACATTTTCTCATATTCTATTAGAGAACCGGGCACCGTGCAGTTCGTTGAGCCGACATGACCCTTTTGTGAACGCATCAGTGGAGGATCGTTGGATTCAGGTCTATTTTTAGCCACATTTGTTTACATGACCTATTTGATGAAATATTTGTATTTCTAGTTTGCGATTGCGATGGGTTTTTTTTAACGTTTTTTCATTTTTTCGATAGATAAAAACCCCTTTTAAATAAATACATATCGAAATGGTTTGGTGACAGTGAGAATTATTCGCAAAAATCAATAAAGAAGGGTAAATTTTGATAAGAGTGCAATTTTAATTTGCTCAATAAAGTGTTTACCATTTAGATCCCCCACTGAGGTTAAAAAAATTTCTTTTAAATTGAAATTTTCTTCTTAAATCCAAGAAAATGTTGTGTTAAGATGATTTTTCACAAAAAAAAAATTAATTAAAATTATTCTTATAAATCAAACTATGTTTAAAACTCAAGGAAGTAGGTATGAAATGCCTAAAACCAACAATTTCACTTAAACTGTCTAAAATAGGCTATAATTCTTGCTGATAGTTGACTTCAATACTGATATTGAGAAATCTCAAAGAAATTCTCTTTTTTATATGGCTACACAAATATTTCTGGAACCCATTATATATTTTTTTAATTATTATAACGTTGACCTAAATTTCGGTAAAAATCTCACTTTTCTTGACTCAAACGCCACATTTCCGGTCCTTCTAAATATATCTAAATTTCAGGCTTTGGCCTAAACGGTCTTGATTAATTCCCAAAAGTTTAATTTAATTAATGGAGGCAACCCGACAAACTGATTTATATAGGTTAATTTTTATGGAACTTTAACCTCGATTAATTAATTGTCGTGGTAAGTGCGGCCTTTTTAACTACAAAATTAGTAAAGAAATATAGGGATTTATTTTTAAATAGCAGTCCTTTATCGTAAAATTTAATTTATAAATTGTATAGCTAGTAAATTGAGTTTTTGAACATTTTTTACAAACAGTCATCAAGATAATATATAGTTTTTGGTCGTGCCAATTTACATCCTGATAACTTCGCCGAAAACGATAACTTTTACACTAGATCACAGTTTAAAATATCGTTTTTGGTACAGGTTTTACGTTACCAAGTTTTATACAACGTGAAGCCAAAATCAAGACTAAATTAACTAATGTCGTTTCCAAATACTAAAAACTGATTAATCCAAAACACAAATTCTTGAACTTTTATTGGGAGAAGTCAGAATTTGGAAATAATACTGGTCAGAAGTAGGCAAAAGCCTTAATCAACCCATATAAGATAACGTTTTCAAGGCAATGAACAAGTGTGTCGATATTTTTACATCGATAGAAATATTCTTAAGAAGATTAAAAACATAAGTACTGACGGGCTTAGCGTTGCTGCATATCAGCAGACAGACATTGAAATTGACATTGAGCGAGTCATTGACCGGTTTGCTCAAAAAAAAACCGGAAAAGAAATGTGTTTGAGATACGCATCTTATATTTGATATATGCAATATAAAAGGTAATGTGTAAACTTAAAAAGCTTTTTAGACATTAAAAAAAAGTATTTAGCTTAGGTTGTTTTCGATAGCTAGATATAATGGTAAAGGCATGATGACCCTTAAAATAATTTAGTTAAATACCTGTTAAATGATTTTTAGAGGTGCTTAAGTACACCTATAGTATATAAGACACGTTTTCTGGTAAATTTAAAGTCTTTAAAAAATTTGATTGATATAAATTAATACCACCTTATGTCTTACACACTTTACACTTTTAAAAATTACAATTTTTGCTGTTTTTTGGATAAAAATGGCAAAATGAAAATCATATGCACGACACCGCTAAAGATGAAAGACATTTGACAAAAATTTTTATTAAACAATTGCCTTAAATTATTTTCATCTTTCTATAAAATACTTTTTTATAGCCTGCTGTCTCTCTTTAACAACCTTAAATATTTTTGCACTTTACTAAAGTATCTCTCCATCTACCTCTAAAATTCTGCCTTATCTCTCTAAATATTTTTAATTTTAACAGCGAAAAAAAAAGTTTTTTTTTAAACGTTAAAAAACAATGAACACTTAAAAAATTTGAGTGTTTTATTCTAGAAATCGAAAGATTGGAAAAAAAGCTTTAAAATGCGAGCAAAATCATGGCACAAAAATGTGAAAAACATAGTAAAAATTGCTTAAGCAAAAGCGTTACCCCCTAAATTATGCTAAAATATTTTAATCCTTAAATTACCATCCTTTACCACAGAAAAAGTGACGTCTTTGGCCGGTATTACCCCATAAAATTTAGTTATCAAAGATCTTTTGTAAAAGATGTTTGATGAAACATTTTACAGTGAAATATGACATATTTTATAAAATGTAAAAGAAATATTTTATAAAATATGGTACACTTCTCTCCACATAAAACTGGCACAGCAGAAGGTAGCTGCAAATACGATTGTTTATATTTTCCTATTTGCAGCACTAACTTTTTGACGTTGTCATTTTAGGTTATATTTTTGGCATATATAAACTTTTTATAACGAAGAAAAAGAAGACGGCTTGTTTATTTTTTACTGATTCAAAATATAAGGCCACTAAAAATAAAAACCACATTTCAAAAAAGAAAAAATGTTTTATTAGCTAAACAAAAACTACACAGTAATTGACTAGTCTAAAGACTAGCTGAATAAGAGAGAAGGAAGTCTAGGATAGTAAATATAATAATTCGATTTCAAGAAGAAGGAACTGTCCCTCGAAAGGAAGACACCGGTTTGACGAAAGTTATGAAAAAAAATAAAATTTAAAAAAACAATAACAAAATTAAAAACATATAAAAAAATACTTATTTTTAAGAAACCGTTGGCTGCAATTATGTTTTAAAGTCTTCTGGGCATTGAATTGGCTAAATTTTCAAATAAGTTTGTATTTTCAGCGATAACTTTCCTATATGCCCTTGAGTTCCATTAGATGTTCTGAATTCCTGGGACTGATATTAAAACTTGCTAATTTCTTTGCGATAAGTCCCCAAACGTTCGTTTTTTGCGGGCCAAGGCAAAATTTGGAATACAAAATGATCTGGATAAGGGACTCGCACCTCTGAAAGCATTACTTTTTCGAGAATATTAACGTAAACTTTAGCTGTAAATCGCCAATTAAGTCTAAATAGATTCGATATCCAGCTCCCAACATTTACCGAAAATCTTTCCGCCCGGTCTTCGTTTCCAGCAATATATCGTTCTTCGTATCGGGTTCTTGGCGGTCGATAAACCACCTGCTGCCAAAATTCTTCGTCCTTCAGAGAATTTTCCACTTTAGCCTCGATCGGTTAATCCTCCTGCCTAATGTTGCTATGGATCCTGAAAAATTTGATTCAATTTTTACTTCTTTCACTTTGGCAAACAGATGATTTTCCAGAAAATTGAGTGCTTCTGGGCTAGTAACTTTCGTCAAACCGGTGCCTTCCTTTCGGTGGATAGTTCCCTTTTCCTTCTCCCATAATGAAAAACTACTTGCCGAATAGACCAACCACCGTCTAGTTTTGCTAAGATTTGAGCAACACCGTTCTTAACTAAACAGCCTGTTAACTCCTATCGCCTCAGCACCCTTTAGCTTATTGTGGCTGCCATTTTTATAATCAAATTGACAAGTAAAACATGGATTTTTTGTCAGTTTGGTGTCAATATGGCACCCATCATAGGCCAAAGGATACTAAAACGAAAATGAGTTAACTGGCTTTTTAGTTGAGAACGGTGTTGGATTTGAGCTTTACCAAATTCGGAAAGGTGCGGCGGCATTTTTTTAAATTTGGATGACACTGACATGCAAAACATGATGTTGTCAGATGTCTGTGACATTGTCACTTAGAGTAAAGAGAACGCCGTATTATAAAAGTTTTAAAAATGAAACAGGCTGCTAACTTCTGCTGTATAGTCGTCTGGCTTAAGTCCCAAATAGTAATCAATTGTTCATTTTGTGCAGAAAGCATGAAATTTGGCATAATTATTCTTTAGACAATTCTTTAAAACTTTGGTCAAGGAAATCGATGATCGGATGTATAGGAGCCAAGATGGCGGAGATTTTTTCAAAATGGACGTCTATTTTTTAAAAAAATTGTAGGTTCGCCATCAAAACAAGATTTTACTCGAATTCATACAACTTGATAGAGAGAAATTGAAAAAAAATGGTTAAATCGACGTATGACCTTTATCGCCCTTGAAAAGTGACATTTTATTTTTTTTAAATGCATTTTGAGAATTTTATTTGATAATTTTTCATAATTTAGTAAGCCACGACAGGTCTTTTGTTGTAATTTTATAATTTAGAAAATATATCAAAATAACTGTTCTAATTGACATTTTGCTTACAGGGTGATTGATTTAGTTATACCAGGCTAGTCAAAGTACGATTTTTAAAAAAGCTACATTATCATCCGTATCTTTTTTAGTTTTTGAGAAAATAATTTCAAATTTGGTACGATTATTACAATTGTCAAGGTCAACTGATATTCTAAAAAAAATTTGGATAGGTGGCGCTGCGGACGACGTGGCACCCAAATTTCCGATTTGAAATTTGATAAAAGTTCATATTTTCTTAATAGCTTAGATAAGATATGCATATTTAATAAAATAAACCATTATATATAGCTGAAGTATGTAGATTTTTATAAAAAATTATTTTAGTTTGATATGGTCATTGGTGGCCCTATTTTTTTTTGAGTACTTAAAAAAAAACGGTTTTTTCAACGTATTATTCAATTCTTCCTAGCGACCAAAAATTTGGTTGGATATACACGTTGATAACTTCTGATGAATAAGTAGAAATTCTAAATTCTGTCGGGCCGTTTTTACGCTATAGGCCAGTAAAGTTGACCTAACATGTGTTTGGTTGCCCCGAATAGTACTCTAATGTTCATTTTTTGCAGAAAGCACCAAATTTGGTACACTTACTTTTTTAATAATTTTTTAGGGTTGTGGTCGAGAAAACTTATGATCGGATGTACAGAAATCAAGTTGGCGGCGAATTCTTCAAAATGGCGGTCTTAAATCGAAAGTTACTTAAAAAAATATACTTGAATCTATAGTACTTAATGAAGAGAAATTTGACAATACTAGTTAAATGGTCGTACAACTTTCGATGACCTTGAAAAATGTCATTTTACTCAAGAAAAGTACTTTTCCAGATCCTTTTTTTTTAAATGTTTTATATTATTATATATATTGGTTTAGTAAGATTTAAAAATCTGTTTTTTGTTTACTTCTTAAAGTAGAATTTTCAAATTTGTTATGAATTGTTAATGATACCTGATCAACTAATTTTTTTTGGATAGGTGGCGCTGCAGACGACGTGCCATAGAAACATCTGGTATTAAATCTGATAAAATACTTTTTAATTAAATTTAATCAGATTTTGTTAGGCACTCACCGAATGTTTTGCCACATACTCAAAAAAAATTAAACGAGCAATGACTATATCAAACTAAAATTATTTTTACGAAAATCTACATACTTTAGCTATACATAATCGATAATTAAATATGCATGTCTTATCTAAGCTATTAAAAAAATATGAACTTTTATCAAATTTAAAATCGGAAAGTTGGGTGCACGTCATCCGCAGCGTCACCTATTTAGAATTTTGTTTTAGAATATCAGTTGACCTTCACAACTGTAATAATCGTACCAAATTTGAAATTTTTTCCTCAAACACTAAAAAAGATACGGATGATAATGTAGCTTTTTTAAAAATCTTACTTTGACTGACCAATCACCCTGTAAGCAAAAAGTCAATTAGAAAAGTTATTTTGATTTTCTTTCTAAATTATAAAATTACAACAAGAAACCTGTAGTGGCTTACCAATTTATAAAAAATTATCAAAAAAATTCTCAAAATACATTTTTTTAAAATAAAATGTGACTTTTCAAGGACGATAAAGATCACACGCCAATGCAACCATTTTTTTTCAATTCCTCTCTATCAAATTATATGGATTCGAGTATAATCTTGTTTTGATGTCAAACCTACCATTTTTTAAAAAAAATAGACGTCCATTTTGAAAAAATCGCCGCCATCTTGGCTCCTATACATCCGATCATTGATTTCCTCGACCAAGAATTATCCAAAGAATAAGTGTACCAAATTTCATGCTTTCTGCACAAAATGAACAATTTGGGTACCTAAGCCGGACGACTATGTACCTACCAGTTTTATGTGGAGAGAAGTGTATATTACACTGCAAAATGTTTTATCAAATATCTTTCATAAAAGATCATTGACAAATGAAACAAAAACCATTTAGAGAAGGTCACATTTCTTTCAAAAAACTTTGTGTGTTTCTAAAAACGATAGTGGTCTTAGTTCAAAATTTGAGACATTGTGCATATATCACAAGCGGTTACATAATCAAAACCCTAATCCTTAACAGTGGGATTTACTAAGATCTAAAATAGTACCTCCCACAGGTATTTACACCTGTGGGGGGTACTAAATTTTAAAACCAATTTTCAAAAAACACTTACCCTTACAGAAAAGACACAAAGTTACTGATTATTTTGTATTTATATTGCTAAATACCACTGAAAAACTGCTTTTTGGTCAAAATAAATACCATATTTAGAAGAAAATGACCTAAAACTAATTTTTTTTTGACAGGTTTCAAAATGGCATAATCCGTGTTTGAGGTTATAAAATTGGCGATTTTTTAGGCTATCTCTGGGAGGATGGTTTAAATTTATAACCCCCAGAAAGAATTATTTTGTGGCAAATGGTAATAAGTTCGTTCATAATTTCCCAAGTAAACGTTTTTACAAGGAATAATTTACCTTATTTAATATCCCAAGTTGTTTATTAATCAATAAAACACCTCCAATTTTGTTTAGAAAAACGCCACATTTTGAACCCATTTCCAGCACAAAAAATATATTTATGAGGGCACTACGAGGCAAAACGAACATAAGTGAAGGTCCACTGATTATGCACGAAAAATATACCAAACAAAAAAACCCAAAACAACTATATTAATTTATTTACAAATTGAAATTAAAACATTGAGGTTATCTAAAAGCTCAGTCAAGAAAACTTTCCTTACTCAAAGCCTACGCATTTTAAAGCTGTAGCTTTCTTCAGTAGAGGTTGGTGCAAGCCAAGGTGCAAGCAGAGGTAAAAGATCCAAACTTGCTGTTTGCGATTGAACGCAGCGCTAATATTTTTAAACTGACATTTCGA
Source organism: Oxystoma pomonae (assembly GCA_963921995.1). NCBI lineage: Eukaryota > Metazoa > Arthropoda > Insecta > Coleoptera > Brentidae > Oxystoma > Oxystoma pomonae. The sequence goes on along the minus strand of OY998169.1, from coordinate 77,651,634 downwards.
GAGTGACAGAAATATAAACAAAATTTGCATTTAAATTTTTTAATACATTTCATAAATAAAAACACCTTTTAAATAAATACAAAATTAATCTACTCCTTATTTTATTATTACTCATCTAAATCTTTGTGTGACACAGTGGCGGTCCCAGGGGGGAAGCGGGGTGGCGATCGCCCCCCCCTTTGCTCCAGAAAAAAGTAGAAAACAACAACAAAGATGCTGGTGGTAATAACCCTGAAGAAGAAAAAACTAGAAATTGCAGAAGGTTCCTTTAAATACATTCTAGAATCCCTCCAAAATATTTTGGGACAGTTTGACCTTCAATCCGACAGACCAAGAATGTACAAACGCATGACGAACTTACCGCGAAAACCATTGAAAATAAACAACAGTATTATAGAGATTCTATTTATAAACAAGTTTTAGACAAAAACAATTCGGACATAAAAAAGTATTTTTGACCTGAACAGATTCATACCAAGTTTAACATAAAGCCAAAATCAAGGCAAAATTAACTAAAGTCGTTTCTAAATACTATAAACTGTTTTATTAATCCAAAACACAAATTCTTGAACTTTGATTGGGAGAAGTCAGTATTTGGAAACAATATTGGTCAGAAGTAGGCAAAAGCTTAAATCAAAACATACCTGATTACGTTTTCGAGGCAATGAACAAATGTGGCAATATTTTGCCGTTGATTAGACCATTCTTGGATGTTTGCCAGTAAGTAATGCATCGTCAAAAAGAAGCTTCTCATGCCTCAGAAGATTGAAAACATAAGTACTTAAAAACACTATGGCTGAAATTCGTCTGACGGGCTTAGCGTTGCGGCATATCAACAGACATATTGAAATTGACATTGAGCGAGTCATTGACCGGTTTGCCCAAAAAACTGAAAATGATTTTTTTTTGAGATGGGCATCTTATGTTTGAGATATGCGATATAAAAGGTAATGTTTCAACAAAAAGCTTTTTAGACCTCAAAAAAAAGTATGTAGCTATTAGGTTTTGTTTGTCGTTTGTTTGTTATCTATGTTTTTTATAACGGAAAAAATTATACGTAGTTACTCAAGGGCGGATTTCAGGAGGATAGGGGGGTAGTTAACCCCCCCCTACCCTGGCTTTAAATTTTTTATGAAAACATTTAGTTATTTTCCTAAAAATTTTCGCCTGCTGCGCTTTGAAACCATTGATATTTTTACAATTTTAGTTTAATTTCAAATAAAAAAACGCATTTTTAGAGCAATTTTTTTAAAAACTTTCGCCTGCGGCGCTATAATACCGTTGAATTTACGATTTTAGTTTATTTCGACTCAAAAATTACAGTGTTAATGTATTTTCCTCAAAAATTTTCTTGTTCCTCATAAAATATTTTATTTTTTTTCGTATTGAAACCGCCCGCCCCCTTTCAAATGGCTGGGACCGCCACTGTGTGACATCAGGTATTAATTGGAAAAATTAATTAACAAAGGTAAGTTTTAATTATAGTGACATATCAATTTTTTCAATTTCAATTTTTAAATTTTCTTTTCTTCTAAATTGACACTTTCTTCTTAAATCCAACAGAAGATTGTGTTAAGATGATTATTCAATAAACAAATTCATTAAAATTCTTCTTATAATTCAAACTATGTCCAAAACTCAAGGAAGGTTGGTTTAAAATGCTTAAAACCAAATATTTCACTTCAACTTAGGACCGTTCTAAAATAGACTCAACCCTTTTAGTAAATCCCACCGAAAAAGTTCACTTAAACTTAGGACCGTTCTAAACTCGACTCAACCCTTTTAGTAAATCCCACCGTGTATGATTCTAAAAACCATAGTGGTCTTAGTTCAAAATTTGAGACATTGGGCATATATCACAAGCGGTTACATAATCAGAGGCCTAACCCTTAAAATTTTAGTTCCGCAACGATAAAAAACCGACTAGTCTAGCGCCCCTGTCACATTTACGATTCTAGTTTTACAGCTCCATCTTAGCCGGAGAGTGAGATTTACGCCTTCACATTTAGTTTTCGGGGTAATCTACTCTTCCGTTACATATGCAATTACGTGGCAAAGTTACAGGGCACAAGTCTAGAGTCTGGCGCAAACTAACAAGCTTCTTGTTTTTTGCACTCTCCAATTACTCAAAGTCTTCCCTCCACTGTGCCTTTATCCAATATACATGATCCTTTATTTACTACTAGATAACGAGGCGAGGACTTTTACCAGTTAAATGATATTTAATTTGTTAGGTGATTTTAAGTCCCCCTCTGTCTTGAATTTGTAAAAAAATTTTTGGTTTCAAGCATTTTAAACCAACCCTCCTTGAGTTTTGGAGATAGTTTGATTTATAAGAAAAATTTTAATAAATTTGTTTATTGAATAATCATCTTAACACAATCTTTTGTAGGATTTAAGAGAACAGTTTCAATTTTTATTAAGGTAGCTTTTTGGCGGGGGTGTTTCAATTACCGCCATTGCGAAAAATTAAAGTTTAGTTGAGTGTTGGACTCGCAGCAGTCAAGACCTGTTTATTCTAAGGTAAGTGAGCTAATTCTATTTAAAAAAAAACAATATTAGGACAATTTGGCGACTTAGTTTGAGACTTGTGGGATTCTAAAGGGTTTAAGTTTTGTATTTTCAGCATTATTTGTAATTTTTTTTCCTGTTTTTTTTTTTAAACGGGGTCACGAAATTAGCAGCCCCTTAGAATGATTTGATGGCAATTTGGTCAGTACTGACGAAAATGCGCAAGCTAATTTTTTTGGGTTTTTCGCCACTAAGTTAAGGAAATATTTTCAAAAATATGTTAAAACCCACTGCGTAAATTCCCAAGGAAAAAAGTTGGTTCGTTTGTCAGTGGTTTTTAAATAAGATAAAAAAATTGCCTACACACACGCAAATTCTACCTAGAATCTAAGTACTTATCTGACGTTTCGGCAGAAATTCTACTGCCGTTATCAAAGGAGTTTATTCTTTTCAAAATTTTTTTCGATTCTTTTTTGAAATATCTGTCTGTTGTCATACAACTGAATGACTTTGACTGATATATATTTCAACTATTAACTTGACAGTTTGGTGCGTCGATAGTAGCCAGCAAGATATTTAGTAAAATTTAAAATCAAAATTATATTTGTTTGAGTGTTTTCGATTTTAGATTACATTATAAAAATACAAAATTTTTATTTTAAAATATCAAGTATAAAGATTATTTTTTTTGCTGACTTTAAGAAAAAATATATTAGAAACCCAAAGAACATCAATGCTGTTTTTTAATTTATTTTAAAAAAACCTTTTTGAAAAACATGTTTTAAAACTGTATTTATATCAACTGATATGCTACCTATGCATTCATCTTCGTTAAGATAGATGCAAGCTGCTTCTTTGATTTTTCGTTTAACTTTGTCTGGTTCTTTTTTAATATACTGGTTTCTCCCCACATTACTCTATGATCATTTTCAAAAGAATGTTGGCAAATTTTAGACCTCTCCCAGTCTCCCCTTCTAAGGTACCCCTTATGGTTATTTATTCTAACTTCAAGAGGCCCTGAAGTTTCTCCAATATAAAATTTACCACACTGGCAAGGAATTATATAAATGATATTTTTTGAGTTTTGCTCAGCATTTAATGGTTTTGTTTTGGTTAGAATTGATCTAAGAGTATTTGATTTTTTTTTAATTGTATATTATACCAGGTATTTCGGAAAAAATTAAACGAATCGCTAATAATTATAATATTAGAACAATTTTTGTTGTTTTAAAATTGGAAGCCAAACTGTATTTATATCAACTGATATGCTACCTATGCATTCATCTTCGTTAAGATAGATGCAAGCTGCTTCTTTGATTTTTCGTTTAACTTTGTCTGGTTCTTTTTTAATATACTGGTTTCTCCCCACATTACTCTATGATCATTTTCAAAAGAATGTTGGCAAGTTTTAGACCTCTCCCAGTCTCCCCTTCTAAGGTACCCCTTATGGTCATTTATTCTAACTTCAAGAGGCCCTGAAGTTTCTCCAATATAAAATTTACCACACTGGCAAGGAATTTTATAAACGATATTTTTTGAGTTTTGCTCAGCATTTAATGGTTTTGTTTTGGTTAGAATTGATCTAAGAGTATTTGATTTTTTTTAAATTGTATATATATATATACCAGGTATTTCGGAAAAAATTAAACGAAACGCTAATAATTATAATACTAGAACAATTTTTAAAAGATCAAATACTCTTAAATCAATTCTAATTCAAACAAAACCATTAAATGCTGAGCAAAATTCAAAAAATATCGTTTATAAAATTCCTTGATAGTGTGGTAAATTTTATATTGGAGAAACCCTAAGGCCTCTTGAAGTTAGAATAAATGACCATAAGGGATACCTTAGAAGGGGAGAGTGGGAGAGGTCTAAAATTTGCCAACATTCTTTTGAAAGTGATCATAGTGATCACTTTCAAACACACAGATCATAATGTGGGGAGAAACCAATATATTACAAAAAGAACCAGACAAAATTAAACGAAAAATCAAAGAAGCAGCTTGCATCTGTCTTAACGAAGATGATTGCATAGCTAACATATCAGTTGATATAAATACAGTTTGGCTTTCAATTTTAAAACAAGATTTTCAAATAGGTTTTTTTAAAATAAATTAAAAAATAGAATTGATGTTATAATAAACTCGTTTGATAGCGGCAGTAGAATTTCTGCGGAAATGTCAGATATGTACTTAGATTCTAGTTAGGATTTGTGTGTGTGTAGGCAAATTTTTCATCTTATTTAAAAACCACTGACAAACGAACAAAATTTTTTCTTTAGGAATTTACGCAGTGGGTTTTAACATATTTTTGAAAAAAAAATTCCTTAACTTAGTAGCGAAAAACCCAAAAAAAAAGTAGTTTCGACATTATGAATCCGCCACAAACATATAGATTTTATTGAAAATGCCCACTCAAACATTAAATTTAGCTTTTTTTGCAAATACTAATTTTCAAAAAGTAATAAAAAACATGTAGTATTGATCACTAAACACGACATGAAATTTTGTGGTAATTTCTTTATACCCATTTCCAACTATTTTTTGAGTTATATTGTCGTGAATGCCCTTTAGGCATTCTATCTTGCCCTTGCTTGGTTTGTAAATGTTAACGACTCAGGCTATGAACCTAACAGTTAGCATTAGGAAGTATGTGATGTTTTAAGTTCAATGAATAGATGTTTTTGTAAACTCACGTTTTGTTATCACATACATCCTATAAAACCAATCGAGACCAGCAAGAAGGGGTCAGTAAGTTTAGTAAGTTCATTAAGTCAGAAAGTTGTGATGTATTGCTCAAGAATAAGATAAACTGCTGAACCACGACCTACCCCTAAGATAGAACTGTGACGCTGCTGTATTAAGACTGTTGGATGTTAATTAATTACAAGTAAGTAACGTTTTTATACTTTGTTATAATAAATTCATTAAAACCCGGTACGGTTGGTTTATTAAGTCAATTAATAAGAACAACCCCGTCACGAAATCCCCTACGTGACATATGGTGGAGGCGTCGTTGTCTTTTTTGTAAGGCTATTTCTCAAATTAGAAAATCAATTTTTTTTTTCAAAAACGATTTATTTAATAAAGTTTTTTTTCAGTAATTCCATTTTTTAACAATTGTTTATTTTAATTTTTTTTTTCAAGTGTAATGTTGTTATAATTCTATTTTATATATACCATAGAAGGTATAAATATAAATAGTTAAGGATTGGCATTGATAGGTTACTGTCTAAGGGTTAAAATTGGTAGGTCGTTATTGAAATCATCCACGTTAAATAATTTTTTTAAGGACAGTGCATATGTTTTTAAAAACATTTTCGTAGGTTCTTAATAGTTACAGTTTAATTTATATTTTTTAATACGTGGTGTAAATTACTTTTAATTTAAATTTAAATATGGATCAACTTAGCAACGCTTTTAAAATAACTCAAAACGCTATTACTCCTCAATTTACACAACCACCTACATTTGATCCAATTTGTGATTGTCCGGTTAAATTTATTCACAATTATGACAAAATATGTGACAAAAATTTTTGGTCAGATTGTCTGAAAATGCGGCACTTGAGCGTTTTTCTAAAAAGTCCAGCCAATTTTTGGTATTTAAGCTATGTGGAAAAGTCTGAAAATGTCAGTAAAACGTGGAAAGACATTAAAGAGGATTTTATTAAATATTTTGGAGGTGATTATACTTACAAGAAATTGAAATCTAATTTTAAAAATAGAAAACAGCTGGTTCATGAAAGCATAAAAAGTTACTATTTCAATCTCTTAACGTTGGCATATGAACTAGAAACAAAAATCTCCTTTTCTGATTTTCTCGAAGTTTTTGAAGATGGGTTACTCTCTGAGTATTACGAAAATTTTAGAATTTTATCTGATTCCAACATAACACAAGACAATTTAAAAGATATTGTTTTACTACTGAACCATATTTCCGAATGTAAAAATAAAAATTCATCTGAAAAATTGGATCAAAATTTCAGGTTTAAAGAGGAGAATCTTAATGGCGAATATGAGGACGATTTAAATTTGTCTTCTTTCACAACAGACTCTAATATCCTTCAAATAAAGGGGTCTATAAATGGGCATAATAATGTCAATATTCTGCTTGATACAGGGTCAAGTCAAAATATAATACATAAATCATTCGCGGAAAAAATTAATAAAATTGAATACGACAAAAAATTGTCTACTGCTGGTGGTCATTTTGTTTCTCCTATTGGAACAACAAACATTGAAATAAAATTTGGTTTTTTAAAATATAGAATAGCTGCTCTTGTTGTTGATAAACTACCCGTGTCGTTAATCCTAGGCACATCATTTTTGAGTGAAAAGAAAGTGGTTATTGACTATAGCAAAAATAAAGTATCGTTTGAAGACGATTTTTCAACTTTTTTTAGTTGCCACGAAATTAATTATCTAGAATCATGTCTTTCTGTCTCACAAAATGATCGTTGCATTAAAAATGTATTTTTAAAGTCCCCAAAAATGTATTCTTTAGGGTCAAATCAAGTACTATCTATAAAATTAAAAAATAAAATTTCAAATCGAATTGGAAGATGTCATTTTAAACTCACTAAAGGCCTTAGAAGAAAAAATTTGGAGCTCGTCTCGGAGCCGCAAATCTCACAAGATTGTATTTCTATGCAAATTTTATCAAGAAATCATAAGCTTGTCAAAATTTATAAAGGTGCCAATTTAGGCTTTTTTGTAAAAGGTACTAATTTTAATTCTAATTTTCAAAACAAAAAATGTATTTTAAAGAATAAAAATAACAGCAAAAGTCAATCACATTCTACTAAAACTTTTAGTCATACGAAACCATATGACATTGGCCTTAAAAATAATCAAAAACAAAACCGAAAAGTAAACGTTCGACCTAGTAGTGTTACGATTTCGCAGCGGAATCAAAATGTTTATCAACATAGTAAATTAAATTTCATAAATAAATACAGGAGCGAACAAAATTATTATGACCAATACTCTTCATTGCAATTTTTAAAGAATATAAAAGTAAAACATCATCAGGAACAACCACCGAAAGGAGATATCAATGACTGTCCCCAATATTTAACTCCCCGCCTTTACCTTAACTAATGTTTTTATTGCCATTTTATTGGTTGGTGTAGTGTTTATATCACGCACTAAATATGTTGTATTATTTAAATAATGACATCTATTCTGAGTTTTAGGTAATTTTAGCACATGTCACAGACTTAAAAAGTCCTATCTATGAAAAATAGGACATGCCAAAAAGCATAATTTGGGCCTTATGATCAATCTAAGCAGGTGGTATATTTTCATTTTTAATTTAAATGTGACTTGTTTTTAATTATTGTTACATTTTAACAAAACTTGTAACTCCATGGCGGAATAGTATAATTCTCACGTTAAAAAAAAAAAACCCAATTTAGGCAAAGAAATTTGGGCGTTAAACGCCTTTGCCATCGACCTCCTATAAAAACGGTAAATACAGGACAATTTACAAAAGGAGAGCAATGCATTGCGTCAAAAAAAAAAAAAATTACTTGGGTTGTCTAAATGTTCGTCATCCGCACGTGCTAACTAGAGAAATTGTTTTTTTGAAGACTTGTGAAAACAAAAATATATAGTACTTTTGAATACTTTAGATTTGAGGAAATACTCTCCCCGTAAGCACCCCATGGTTCTATCTTTTTATTTACGCCAGTGTCTGGGCCCACTAAAAGACATTTGGATAAATATTAAGGTACATCCGTCTGCTATAAAGTGAACAGGGCATGATCATGCAAGGTGCTAGGTTCACCTAAGAAAAATAGTGTTAAATTGTAAGTAATTGTGAAGCCTGATAAATGTAAGGAATAATAAACAGTATATATATATACCTATGGTTTTAGTTATAACTTTGAGCTAAGTATAGTAAAGAGGGTGAAAGTAAAGAAAAATAATAAGTATAGTTTTGATTATTGAGATATAGTGAGAGAATGTAAGTGCAAATCAAATAAACAATAATAAGTATTTTGAGAATATGGTTACGATCTAGTGGCATATAAGTAGTAGAAATTAGTATTATTATTATTATATTTTGCCAGTATTAAAAAGAGGTGTTTTTGAAATCTTTCCACTTTAGTATTATCATAGTTACCTTATTAGCTCATCTAGGTAGTAGATTTTAAAACATTGAGTATTTTTAAAATTTTTTGGGTGTGCAGACAAAAACAGTAAATAGTGATATAAGTATGCTCTACCTAAGCATATAAGTTTTAATAGCTACAGCATAATTTAGAAAAAAAAATGTATTCCACAAAATCACTATTTTCTTGCGAATTTAAGTCAAAAATTAATTAATAATAATATAGTATTTTGGTATTTACGTTAAAATCTTCACATACCGTAAAACCTTATTAAATGAGGGTTAATCATTTTAATAAAAATCAGAGCATCAAAATAAATATTCACTTAGTTTTTTTTTTTCTCTCGGTTACCAGAAATTCAGATTTAAAATCCTTTTGGGGTTAAATATGCGCAAGTAAATATTACTATAATGTTAGATTTTTTAAGGAGTATGTTTGTTTAATTTTTTTAGAGTCGCCGGCACCGCTTGCTTCCCAAGAAGATAATACAGGAAGAGACCAATGATGACCAACAACTCCAAGGTCTTGCATAGTCAGAGGCATAGCGCAGGAAAACTCACAACATGATAATAAAAATTATAGTGGTAAAATCCAGTATCACGTATGGAGATCCAAAGAAAATTCTTTAGAAATACAAGGGTTACCATTCAGGCTGTATCAGCGAGAGATGTCTCATATAGATCCACACATCTTTGAAGAAAAGGGACAAGTATTATTCATCACACTCCATTTGGAAAATATAAATTTATTACTACATGGTAATGGGAATGATGTATTCAAAATGACTATATTGGAAGTACCTGTTGAATGAAATTATGAGCAAGTACCGCAAATCCACTGACAAAGCAAGACCTAAGTTAAAGGCACAAATCGGCACAAATCACGTACTATGCTTTCCGGTGAAGAGAAGGTCATCAGTGAAGAAAGAAGAACAGGGAGCAAGTGGGTCGAGCGAATTATGTTTTTGATTTGATGTTGTGTATTTTTTTTAAATTGTAATTCAGCTACAATTCCTTTATTTTGTAAAACTTTAATTTTATATAACTGTGGGTCCAGTTTTATTTAAAACGCGGGGATATGTCGTGAATGCCCTTTAGGCATTCTATCTTGCCCTTGCTTGGTTTGTAAATGTTAACGACTCAGGCTATGAACCTAACAGTTAGCATTAGGAAGTATGTGATGTTTTAAGTTCAATGAATAGATGTTTTTGTAAACTCACGTTTTGTTATCACATACATCCTATAAAACCAATCGAGACCAGCAAGAAGGGGTCAGTAAGTTTAGTAAGTTCATTAAGTCAGAAAGTTGTGATGTATTGCTCAAGAATAAGATAAACTGCTGAACCACGACCTACCCCTAAGATAGAACTGTGACGCTGCTGTATTAAGACTGTTGGATGTTAATTAATTACAAGTAAGTAACGTTTTTATACTTTGTTATAATAAATTCATTAAAACCCGGTACGGTTGGTTTATTAAGTCAATTAATAAGAACAACCCCGTCACGAAATCCCCTACGTGACAATATCATAAAAAAAGAACCTGACTGAATTTGCATCAAATGAGGTGAGGAAATTGCTAAAATAAATTTGTAGGCGCAACACTAAGATTTTTTATGCACTTTAGGGATTAAGTAGGTATGTTTAATCCATCTTTTTAGGGACCAAAGTAGCTCGTTTAATCTCTCAGCCTAGGGATTACAAGTAAATCTAATCCCTCAGGGATTAAAACAAATTAATCCCTGGAAAATTATAATTAAATTTATCGCAAGTCAAGCTAAACGGCACTTTCTCGTGTGTAGTTGTAGTCGACGAACCGTTTGGCGTAGAAATAACGTTATTTTAACAATACTCTTTTCCTAACGTGAATTATATCACCGTTCCTTCCCGTGAGAATATGAAAAACATGCAGTTTCCAGAGAAACTGCTGAACAAGCTGCAATATGAAGATTCCTGTTGTTTGTCTTCAACGAAGCGCTCCAGTAGTCAGCTAGCATCTTTAGTCTTAGTAACATCTACTTTACCTATTGTCATTTTTATGTCGTAAAATACGACTTTTGTAAACTTAAGTTAATAAATATGTAAGTAATAAAAATAATTTTTTAAAAAGACACTTTGAGCTTCCGAGTTGTTAATTCGTGCATAAAATATTATATTGGCATCGGGACTAAAGCTTAATCCCTTAGCGCATTGTAGCTCTTCCTATCGGGCTACAAACCTTTCTCCGTGGGATTAAAAGTAACACTTTAGTCCCTAGGGTTTAGTCTATGAAAGAGCGTAAAAGTGCATGTTAACGCCCGCATTTGCAAGATTGAAGTAGTACTTTACCGCCCTAGAGCATCTTTTATGGCCGAGGGCCTTAAAATTTTAAAATTTAAAAAAAAACAATCGTTTGCTGTTGTTTTACGAAATCTGTAAACTTTTTTATGCATGAACGGGCGCAAAAGTGCACCTTAATACCCGCATTAACAGGTGTCAAGTAGTACTTTACCGCCCTAGAGCTCGGTAACGCTTCCTAATATTAAAATTATTGTACCTGCCTAAATACCGTTATATTGGCATTTTAGTTAGATAATTGGGAGTCTTTTTCTTCAAAATTGTTCGTGTTCTAGGTATAAATATTAAATCGTTATACAAAAAAATATTACAAAATTTTTCAAACACGGTAACGTTTCCTAATATTATTATTTTACCTGCCTAAATACCGTCCTATTAGTATATTTCGTAAAGTCCATTTTAGTTAGATAAGAAAATGTTTAAATTTTTTTTAGAATTGTTGGTTTTGAAAGTATAAAAATTAATAAAATTATTTAGCATTAAAAAACAGTTTTTGTTTTTTCAAGGTATGACAAAATATGCAGTAATCTTATGATGAAAGTAGCACCGGATTTTAAAAAAAGGATGATATGCTAATAAAAATCATACATACATCTTTTGTTTCGAAAATATATGGTAAGAAAAAGGAAATGAAAATATCTCGAAAACTGTACCTTTGAAAGATTTGAACCTTACCGTAAAATGGGGTTACTTTGCAGTTAGATGGGTAACTTTGCACCTGTGCTGTAAAAATATATTATCTGCTACCGTGTCCGCCATCTGTGTTTGAGTTCTTAAACCACGTTGAAATCCTACGCCCAACACCTCAATGTCACAACTCCAGTACGCGAAAATCTCAGTTGGCGGTTTACTCGTCAGGTTTCCTCAGCCAAAGTATAACCTTACATTCTTCGCAAAATTGGGATCTAGAACACCTTATGATTGGAAAATATTGGTAAGTAAACCTTTAGTAACATAGAATAATAATCTCTTTTGATGTTTATCTTTCTATTTTTTTGCATTTCCTACGTGATTTTGGGGATCCTTTTTACCACGTCCCTGTTTCCCCGTTTTACGGTGTATCTCTTGGAACAACTAAAAATGAATTATCAGTACAGCACAAGAACCTTGGACAATAATACACCAATTAACACCTTCGACTACATCTGATGATGTCGAACGTTCTTTTATTAAATATTTGGAGGGCAAAAGGAAAGAAACCACACAGTTTAAAACACGCGCCAAGAAAAAGAAATTAACTGTTACGGCGGGTCTAAGTATTGCCCACTCGAACAGCCCAATGGACATTACTGATGCATCCACCTCCGAATTACAGGTCTGCAAACAGAAAAATTCTGATGACGACGCAGTCTCTGAGAGCCAGTTCTCCTCTAGAAGTCTGTCTTTAGATGATGAAATAGATGAGCAACAAGACATGGAAGAAGAAATTGATTTCAATCGAACTCTTCACAGGATCTTTAGGAAGAAATATCGCTGAAAAAGTAAATAAATCCGCTTTAAAGGAGATTAAAAGAGTTATTGTTGAATATGTTTTATTTTCATATGATAATCAAGTGTATCCTGGAGTCATTACAATGATAAATAATGATGGAGCTACAAGCAACGCTATGGCGAAATCAATAAGGTATTGGAAATGGCCTGAAAAACAGAACGAAATATGGTATTCATGAGACAGCGTAATCGGCGGCATAAAGCCACCCAAAAAAATGTCTAAATGAGTATTATAGATTGTTCTAGAATGCGACAAATTGTGGTGGGAATAATGTACAACTTTAATTTTCTATAATTAATACTTTTTTTAGTTTAATTTATTTTAGGATTAGTTTGTTTCTTAATTTTTTGCGATTAATAAAAGTTTTTAATTTGATTTACTTAATACATTAATTTGCAAAAAACAAAAAAAAAATCTATGGGTAGGTAGGTAGGAACTGCAAAGTTTGCAATTCCGCATGTCTTCTTTACTCCAGTCGATGCTAACTGTGCAAAGATGAATGAACTGTAAAACGGTGCAAAGTATACCCTCTCTGGGCTATATTTTGCATCACTAATAAAAATACTCTATTTTTATTTAAAAAAAAAACCATCGAATTAATTAAAAAAGTTGCTAGCTAATTTTTATTACCACAGTCAACTTGTTCTAAAAAAGGTGGTGCAAAGTAACCCCGTTTTACGGTATATCAGAATTTTTGGGTAATATTTACGTAAACCAAAATCTGAAAACCGCATATCAATAGCTGTTTTACTTCTAAAATTATGATTTTTTAAATATATTTTAACGTTTTTTCAAATATTTCGAAAAGTAACTTCCACGAGTTTGGACTTTATAACAAAATTTGTAGTCCATAATCATGGAAACTTAAGTCTAAAAACCGTATTTCGCTATTTTCTTTTGTTCTGATGTTAAAATTTTTGTAAATATTTTATCCCCCTTTTCCCCCTTCAACCCCCCACTTTCTCTACCCAAAAGTTAATTAGTTCGTGGTTAGTCGATAGAGGATTTTTGTAATAAATTTTCGTTAAAATCGATTGAGGCGTTTTGGAGTTATTGTATACAGACAGACAACAGGCAACAGACCGACAGAGCGACTGACAACTTTTTTTTTCATCGATTAAGGTGTTTTGTAACCTTAGAAACTCATTTTTGATAAAATCAATTATCACGATTTTAATAGTCCCATACCATATTGGTATGGTGGACTAATAAATAATCAAAGTCAAAACTTGCGAAACGAAGTTCTCAAGCTGACAAAACGACCCCCGATCCTTTTACCTTGTTTTATTACTTCGCGCAGCGGTAGGAGACATCGCAAAACGAATGACGCCCGATCGAAATTTGGGTAAACCTTACCCGACTTAAAATAAACAACAACACTTATAACAAGGCACTCTGGCACAAACTAACTAGATTAGTGTTTCTTGCACTTTCCAATTACTCAAAATCTTTGCTCCATTGTGTCTTAACCCATTATACATGAGGCTTTATTTACTACAATGCATCGAGGCGTAAAGCCTTTTACCAGTTACTTAAATTATATTTAATTAATTACTTAGGTGATTTTAAGTCCCCTTCTATCTTCAATTTGTAAACAAATTTTGTGTTTGTTGTTTATTCCTTAGAGAAGAAAATGTTGTACGAGCAATTGGTATCTCTGATCTGATAATTTGGGAGGGTGGGGATTTAACCTCACAGCACCTAGGCCTCATTAGACCTATTGTGCAAACTCCTATAGGGCTTCCCCCTAGTTCGTCAGCCATCCTGCGCTTTGAACGTAGTTGATAACGTCGCCAAGGGGATCCTCACGTATGTTGGCTGGTGTTCACTCGTCGAAAATAGCCTTTCGGGTAGATGACAGCGCTGGACAGTCGCAGAGAATGTGTTCCATGGTTTCATCTATAGATCAGATAACATCATTCTATTGAGGTGTTTATTTAGTTGGCAGTAGCCGGTCAGAATGCCCGTGATAAAGCGCAGGTTCTGTCTGGTCATTGATAGGAATTTTTTTGCTGAGGTTTGGTCAGGGTAACGTAGTAATTCCCTGGCAAGGTTGCAGTTTCTAGTTTCATTCCATCTTTTCCGAAAGTCTTTTTGGGAATGTTCTCGTATTTGGTTCGCCACTCTTAATGCTGTTATACTGGCAGAAGGGGCAGGTTCAAAGAGTGTTTGTCCCGCTGCCTTCCTGGCCAGCGTATCTGCAATGTGGTTTCCTTTGTATTTGCCATGACCTTTGATCCATTTTAGTGGGACCATGTTGCTGTTTTCTGATACTTTGACCAAGGTTTCATGCCATTCGAGTACTGAGCCCATTGTAATACGTGATCGTTGTAGAGCTAGTAGTGCTTGTCTGCTATCTGTGTAAATGCAGATGTTTTTTTCCCGAAATATTTTTCGTGGATATTTCTTTTGCTATGTGGATGCCAGTTCTGGTTGAACTACGGTGGCGTGTTTGTCTATAGCCCATTAATTTTAAGGTTTAGTGATGTTGAGCATATTCCACATCCAGAACCGTTTTGAGTTTTGGAACCGTCCGTGTAGATACAGATAGTACCTCTCATGATCGGTTCTTCTGCTATGTTGGATATGCTGTATTCGCCTGTATCATTGGGAGCGAGTTAAGCCCTTCGCGCCACAAACGTCGTCTCGTTTCACCGGCTTCTACTTCTGGTTCTATGCCAACCATGCGGAAACGGTACATAGTCATCAAAACAACCTCCATTCTGTGAATGTCAAGAGGGGTGAGACCCAGAATCACCTCCATAGCTCTGGTTGGCATGGTTTTCATAGCTCCCGTTGTATAGAGACATGCTATTCTTTGGATTTGTTTTAATTTTGGGATTACTGTTATTTGTTGTGCTTTTGGACCCCAAAAGACAGAGCCGTATAGGTCTTATGATTGCCGTGTAAATCCATAAGGCTATCCTAGGGGATAATCCCCAAGTCTGTCTCATGGTTCGGCGACATTGTTCATATGGTATATATATGCTTTTTTTACTCTTTTTTCCAAGTGAGAGTTTCATGTTAACTTTTTATCAAGAGTGATTCCCAGATATTTTACCTCTGTAGAAAAGTTTAGTTTGGTTTTTGAAGTTCTGGAGCTTTTAGTTCCGGTAACTTTCTTTTTCTTGTGAAAAGGACCATTTCTGTCTTTCCGAGATTTACCGACAGCGAGTGGTCCTCACACCATTGTTCAATGGATTTGAGAGCAACCTGCATTCTTTCTCGTATTTGGTTCGCAGGACGAATAAGTCATCCGCATAACCCACAGTGTAGAAGTTGTCAGTATTCAGGCGGTTGAGCAGGGTGTCAAGGATCATGTTCCACAGTAGAGGTGATAGCAATTGGTGTGCAAATGTTCCAAAAAAACCGCACCTTATTAAGTGATTATAAGTAAGTGAAAAAACTGTCCGATTTGAATAATATTTTACTAGAAAAATGTTTGCTGGTGGGGGCAATGCAATATTTGTGTTATTTACTTATTTTCAAAACAATCTAATCAAAATCAAAATTTTAATCAAGCTAATGCGCCTGTTAGACTGCTGCTAATAAAACCATATCCTTGTACAAACGAGCCAAAGGGAAAAGAGTCGAGGCACTCTAGGACTGATGCATGACTTCGGGAGTTTATATCTGCCCTTTTAACTTTAGTAGGCGTATCCAAACAGATTTGTTTTATTTTGTAGTCGAAATCCTTGATTTTTATTTTAGTACTAGCTGAAGACGCACAGCTTTGCCTGCCGTATTGTTGCTTGAGGTTTTTCCCGTTTTTGTTGCTTTAAATGGGCATAACTCTTGTTCTCGTGAAACGATTTTGATGAACTATATTGAAAGTCTCATTGATCCAGTAGTTTTTATGTGAGGCTGGAACAAACAGACAAAAAAATTGTAAAATGTTAATTTTTTGTATCTATATGGTTTGGTTAGAATCCGATATCAAAAATAAAAAAAACGACTAATTAAAAATTTTCAAACATTTGAATCGGTGACATTTTAGCTTATTCGGCCAAAAATCCAAAAACTCCTCTCAGCCGTCTATTTCCAAAAAGTATGGATATCATATAACGAACAGAATGCGAAATAAATTCCTAATGTCCATAGTGGAGTTAAATATGAATAGATTTATTTTTATTTTTACTTTTACTTTTACTTTTAATTTCGATTTCGATTTCGATTTCGATTTCGATTTCGATTTCGATTTCGATTTCGATTTGGATTTGGATTTGGATTTGGATTTGGATTTGGATTTGGATTTGGATTTGAATTTTTATTTTTATTTTTATTTTTATTTTTATTTTCATTTTTATTTTAATTTTTTTATTTTTTTTAATTTTTTTGTATTTTTATTTTTATTTATTTTCTATTTATTTATTTTTATGTTTTCATTTATTTAAGTTAACTGTGTGACAATAAAAGCATTAATTATTATCATTATTATTAGAAGTATTGGGTAAAAGCCAATTCAAGAATAATGTGCATAACGTATTTTCTTTCTCTTTCTCTTTGCGTCTCCTTACGCAGTCTTAAAAAACACGGAAAGTTGCCACTGTCATCTACCAGGATTTGCAGGATGTCCACAACCTGGAAAAACCTGGAAAGTCAGGTAAAATTCAAGGAATTTGAAAATGGTCAGGGAATGTCAGGGAAAGTTTCTATGGGTCAGGGAAGGTCAGGGATTTTTCCCCAATGAGAGTAATTTGAGGGGATTTTTCACAGTGCTTTAGTGAATAAGCTATTGTATGTAGCACTGTCTTTTTTATTTTTTTTTTTTTAAAGCAAACACGAAAATATATCTTATTTTTATGTATTCAAAAAGCTTGCAAATATTTGTAATTTTTAGTTTACTATTTTATCAAAAACTTAACAAGCTTTTTTAACTACTTCTACTTTGTTTTTTAGAGACACTAGGTTTATGTAGTTTGTTTAAGTTTTTTGTTTACTTCTTACATGTCGCTTTTTAAAAGTTAGTATAAATAAATAAATTCAAAAAATAGAGGGAAATGGTCAGCTGAAGGGGTGGTGGAGGCTGATTTTCTTTCCTCTTTTTTAATAATAAATATGCACCTAATATGAGTTAAGTGAAAGATTGAGTAAAATCACTTGAATTTGATAGTAAAATCAACATTCTAACAAAATTTTTTCCTTATTTGATACTGCTAAAAACGTCATGGAATTTTTAATTTGGTCAGGGAATGTCAGAGAAAAGTCGGGGTATTTTTTGTAGAAAAATCTGTGGACACCCTGATTAGGGTGGCACATCAACCGCCTGCAGTGGACGTGTTCGTAAATGCAGCACTTGAACCACCGTTTCCAGCAAGCGCGTTATTGATGTGTTCGGTGTTGCCAGTCCCATCGGCTGCCGATGCCAATCGCTGGATGGTTTTAACCTAACCCCTTTTTATCAGACGCTTTTGTTATTTTTTGATTTATAGTGAATTCTTTGTATGCCAGCTCTGACTCTGTCAAAAACAGGTGTTCAATCGACAGCTGAAAGCGCACTGATTAAAAGAACTCGCCCTGTTTACATGGCAAACTACTAGGTGGTCAGATGATTTTAGGTAAATCCTTTAGGTTTAATAAGTCGAAACCCTAGGTACACTAACATGTTTCATATTTTTAAAAACAAATTTAAATCAAGAATTACAAAGACTTCAATAATATGGGTAATTAATTAAAATTTCGGTTGCTAGGAAAGTGTTATAAAAGCCGTTGACAGGAGGAAGTAACAATCAGGGTGCTTATTCTTGAAAGTGAGAGGAAGGAGTGCTCCCGGGAAGCATTTTTCTTACAAAAACCCGAAATTCTTTCGCTACTATGCTTCTCGTTGGTCCAAATCTTTGGTTTAAATCGGTTTCTCTCACTTTGGCCCAATATTATTAGAAAGTAATTCTATTGGTCTTGACTAAGAGAATTACTTTCGATTAATATCAGGCAAAAGTGACAGAAACCTATTTAAACCGAATATTTGAACCAATGAGATGTATAGTAGCGAGAGAATTTGACTTCTTGGAAGCAGAATTTCTGTCGTGTGAAGAAAAGGGGCCCTGATTGGTCGAAATCTAATTTTTTTGTCATGTTTCCTTTCCTACCTTATACCAGGGAGCAAACTAATGACACAAATAATGCCATTAGTACCAAAACAGACAGAATAATGAAAGAAAACTGATATTTCGATCAATCAGGTGCGTTTTGTAGGGGAAATGCTTCCCGGGAGCACTCCGTTCCCCTAAATTCAAGGATGTGGTCCCGGAGTGTCAATTTTGACTCTTTTAACCTATGTAGACATCAGACCTCAACGCGCTGTTGTTCGTATAAGCACCTTTAGATGTAATAAAGTATTTCCTTTAGAGATAATTTTTTTTTATTTATTTATTTATTTACACCACTTCGCCGAAATACATCTAATTATTGAGTGGGAATGATAGAGATATAGGAAAAAGTTATAGGTAACAAATTATTATATTACAATATATAAAGGTTAGAAAGTAAAAGAAAGAAGAAAAAATAGAAAATATTTGATTCATCTAGTTAAGTGCACTTTTTTAATGTCTGCTAGCATGCAGTTAAATATGTCACATCTACCTTGAACTATGTTGTATGTGTTGTATGAACTCCGGAATGGAGAGAACCTTCCAATATTAGTTCTTGGTTTTGTTAGGTAAAAAGTTTTTGAATTGCGCCCTGATAAACGTGGAACTTGAAAATAGAGCTCTTGTTGAATCAATTAGTTTATATAAAAATTGTGAAGTTAAAAAGAATCTCCCTAGCATTTTCTAAGTATACTCCTTCGCATTTAAACGGGTATTTAAGGAATTTACGTTGAATATTTTCTAATTCTTCTATGTGATTTTGGTAGTAAGGTGACCAGACTTGAGAGATGTATTCTAAAACGGATTGGAGAGTATAAAAGTATAACATTTTTAGACTTTGAATATCGGTGAAGTTTTGAGAATTTCTAATAACGAAGCCGAGCATTTTTTAACTCCTTTCCACGATATCTGCTATATGCGGAACGAATGACAGAGTGTTATCAAAGGTTACTCCAAGGTCTTTGAACTGATTTTATCTGGGTAGAGGTAAATTATCAATTTTATAGTTCAATTCAATTCAATTTTTTTTTTTAAGTAAATAAGAAACTGTGTTGCACTAAGCAGAATTAAGTGGCAAGTCATTATATTCTCACCACTCTTTAGCTAGGTTAAGATCTGATTGAAGTTGCAAGCAGTCTGCTATGCTGTTTATGCAGTAATATTATATGTCGTCACAGTAAAGCAAAAAATTGACAGAGATTCTCAGATATTGAATTAATGAAATAATTAAAGTAAAGCAAGCCCAAAATGGAACCTTGTGGGACACCGGATGTAGTATAATATTTGCCGACCTGCGACCAAAACAATCTACGTGCTGCGGACGTTCTACTAGATATGAGGAAAAAAAATTAGATAAGCGCAATGAAAAGCCATAAAGATGATAGAAGTTGTTGATTAGTATATTATGGTCGAGTCAGTCAAAGGCTTTTGAAAAGTCCGTATATGATGTCGAACTGTGAGTTACAATCAATAGCAGAAGAAAGAAATTCAGTAGTTGTCACAACTTTTGTGAGGTAGAAGAATTTTTAAGTGCTAAAAGGGTGTTGCAAAAATCTTATAATGTTGAGGGGTGGGGGAGGGGTAAAATTTTGATAGTAGTACAGTAAAATAGAAATTTGAAGTAGAAAAAAAACAGACAGGCTGCGACCAAAACATTCTACGAGCTGCGGACGTTTTACTAGATATGAGGTAAAAAAAATAGATAAACGCAAAGAAAATCCATAAAGATGATAGAAGTTGTTGATGAGTATATTATGGTCGAGTCGGTCAAAGGCTTTTAAAAAGTCTGTATAAATGATGTCGACCTGTGAGTTACAATCACTAGCAGCACCAGCAGTAGTTGTCAGAACTTTTGTGACCATTACTGAATTTCTTTTCTCTTCTATTGATTGTAACTCACAGGTCCACGAAATCTAAATCTAGAAGCAGCAAAATTGTTTCTCAGGTCTCAAAAAAAAACCTGCTAAAATCATATTTTTTCAGTTATTAATAATAATCGAGACATAGATTAGTTACATTTATAGTGGATGCCCCTGTACGTACCCTCGGTACTAGCAAACAAATCCGAAAAAAAAAACAAAAATGCAGATACGTCTTCGATCGCATAAATTACCGTGACAGTATATCTGCCCGGAGTCATTTTCTTTGTTGCTTAATGTTCCAGAACTCTTCAGTTTGAACCGAATTCATTTGTCACAGGAGACACAAACTTTCTTATGTCGTCGTTGTTGGGATAATCTTTATCGCTTGAGGGTTTGTTTTACGTGACGGGGTGTTTATGTCTTTTGTGCATACCCATACGAATAAGTGTGTGTTAATTATAAGATACGCCCCAACCCTGAAAAATGTCAAGTTGAGCGAGACTCAATTAAAAAATGAACCGCACTTATGCGCATGCGTTAGCTGAAAGAGCGCTAATCTTATAACTGTAACGTAATGGTGCCGTATTTCGTTCGCCCTCCTAATTCCGTCCACTTTATTTAATAAGTGTTATTTGTTATACCTTGCCGTAACTGAATAACAAAATCTTGATTCTACATCTTGCGTCCCTTATTCAGACTTGCACCTGTGCGCGAGTCCAAAAGAATTAAAAAATTAAAAAATAAAAAAATTGTCACTCCATGCACCTTTCTCTCAAGGAAAAAAATAATTTTTACAAGCTTTTATTTAACTTGAAATGTACCTGTCTATGCATATATGTAACTAGATAATAATATGTTTGTTCGGGTGGAATCTTGCAACTTCATTTTGAACAACTTTCCGACATGCTTATATAGTTGCAGCAACAACACAAGAATATATTGTGCTGAAACTGACAGCACCCCCCTACTCAAAAAAGGTGGAGGGTTGAAATCTGCCCGATTTCGTTCAAATTTGGTGTGTTGAGGCACTTCGGGATGGAGATCACGAATTTCTAATCACATTTTTATAATTTAATATGGCGGATTGAAGATGGACGATTTTTGGTCATCTTTTGCTAACCAATTTTGACTTCCGATTGACTTCCAATTTGGCAAGCATTTATAGTTCTGTTGACAATACAATAATATGTCATTATTAGGCACCCCTCCCCCCACGAGGGGACTGAAGGGGGGAAAACACCTGAGTTGTTTTCAATTTCAACCAAAATAACCAACGACACTTAAAGAAGAATTTTGTAACACTAACGAACATTTAGCAACAGTAACCAAAGGCGATGCCCATATTTGGCTTATTAGATATTTGTCTCCAGGTAACAACTCAATGTTTAAAATAAATATTTGTTAACGGAAACAAAATCGTTTGAAATGATAAGTATGTTTAAATAAACCGTACATTAGCTATTAATATATTGTTAGTATTTAAAAATAAACGAGTTTAATTAATAATTAAAATTAAAACAATACAAGAATCATTCCTACTAAATACTACTAATAAAGTAAACAGTAAGATAATTAAGCTCGCTACTCAAACTTAATTTTTCGCTCTTTTTCCTTACTACCACAACATCCGCGAGATAGACTATAAATTTTATTGTGTGCAAATTTGGTATGCGTTTATAGATCTGGCAAAAATACAATAATATGGTACTCTAAGGTACCCACCTCCCTCCAACGAGGGACGTGGAAGACGAAAAAGATTAAGTTTATTCGATTTCAATCAAAATTGGCATACAGGGGTTTTTAAGGAAGAAAATTATGAATTTTTAATCAGATTTTAAAAATTTCAATATGGTGGATTTAAAATAGACGATTAAGGTTATAAATCTAAAAATTAAGGGTGTGTGTTCAAATTTGGTATGCGTTTATAGTTCCGGCGACAATACAATAATATGGTATTATTAGATACACACTTCCCACTAACTAGGAAAGTGGAGGGAGGAAAAGATTTAGTTTGTTCGATTTAAATCAAAATTGACACACAGGGGTTTTTCGGGAAGGGGATATGGATTTTTGATCAGGTTTGAACATTTCGATATGGCGGATTCAAAATGGACGGCACAAATCTAAAAATTAAAAAATTAATTTTTAATAAAAAACTTTTAAAAAACAAGCTTTTATTATATACACTGAAAAGTAGAAAATAATTTTTTGTCTTTCTTATACCATAATTAAAGGGATGGGCGCAAATTAAAAATTTTAACTTTACGGTGACAAAAAGAGAACTACAAAAAAAAAATTTCTTCGATTCGAATGATAAATATAATGCTTTCATCTACAGAAACTGAGAACAGGTGAAATTGTGTGCTTTCCAAGCTTTTAAAAATGTTCTTAGGTCATAGAGTGATACTTAGGTGAATTGTCGATGTGACCGATACAAGATACCTAAAGTTAAAATTTTTAATTTGCGCCCATCGCTTTTATCATGGTATAAGAAAGATAAAAAATTATTTTCTTGCTTGTTCTTTAAAATTCTTGTAATAAAAATTTATTGAGGTATGTGAATCACAAATTTTGTCAAATTAATAGAGTCCAGGGCAATAAATATTCATTCAGCCATAATAAAAAATGCCTTTCTTTTTGACAAATACACCTTTGTATCAGTGTACCCATGCATCTGACATCCAATGCATTAAACATTTAATCTATTTTTTAAAACACTATGTAAAGCGTAAAACATACGTTTGCAATTATATGCTTTTACGTGACATGACCAACTTAAAGTGTGTTACGCACAGAAACGTCTCGTCATGCGTCAACAGTATAGTAAGCAAAAAATGGGGGTACTTTGATCATATGTGCAGTGCAGAAATACTACCCCAACTAAACTTTACAATTCCACGCCAAAGGATCTAGACAAACAACCACATTTTAGTTCAATCAAGCCACACCCCCTCGATATTCGAGTTTTGATATGATTATAATTTCGAACCAATTTCGAACTAATTTTGAACCATTTTTAAAAATTTTGAACCACACTCCTTCCTGTTTTTTTTTTAATATTGAAAATGAGGGGTGCAGCCGGACGTCAAGCTACACCCCCCTCATTTAAAGCGTAGAGAAAAATGAAAAATAACTATCCCAAAATTAGGAACTAATTTCGAACTCCTAATTTCACCAGAAAGAATTTCGAAAAACCTACTAGTCACCCTGTTTAAAAAAAAAATATGGCGGGGGGTGCAGGTTGACGTCAAGCCACACCCCCTCCCCTGAAAGATATTGGAGTTTTGATATGGTTAAATTTTTAAACTAATATTGTACCACTTTTAAAAATTTTGAACCACACTCTTTCCTAGTTTTTTTTAGCTTGACGTCCGGCTGCACCTCCCGTTTTGAATATTAAAAAAAAAACAGGAAAAAGTGTTGTTCAAAATTTTTAAAAGTGGTTCAAAATTAGTTCGAAATTAGTTAAAAATTATAAGCATATCAAAACTCGAATATCTTTCAGGGGGGGTGTGGCTTGACGTCAACCTGCACCCCCCACCATATTTTCAAAAAAAAAAACAGGTTTACTTATCGGTTTTTGAAAAAATTTTTTCGTGATATTAGGAGTTCGAATTTAGTTCTTAATTTTGGGATGGTTGCTTTTAATTTTTCTCTACGCTTTAAATTTTTTTGTAGCTTGACGTCCGGCTGCACCCCCCCTTTTAAATATTACAAAAACCAGGAAGGATTGTGGTACAAAATTTTCAAAAGTGGTTCAAAATTAGTTCGAAATTGGCTCGAAATTATAAGCATATCAAAACTCGAATATCCTTCGGGGGGGGGGAGGGGGTGTGGCTTGACTGACATAACATTTTACCTGTCTACGCCCAGAGTTAATATTTTAAATTTTTCTCCTATTTATCATATGTGCAAATTTGTAACAACACTCATACAAAAAAAAAACAAAAGATCAAAAGATATTGGGTGGAAATAACGAAAACTCAAACTTGGATGAGTATCCCACAAGGAACACACAAAAGATCAAAGCGAAAAGAGAAATGAATAAACGATGTTTCGCCCTGGGTAACCAGCGTGGGCTCATCAGTAGTTTTACTGGTCACCCTCCACTATACATCATTAAACACCATCATACACTTAGATTTCCAACCTTGAACCACTTACAAATAGGCATCGTTCCGCACTGGTACTTACTTATCCAAGTTACCTGATACGAATTCGTCCTGACGTGTTAATATTTCCAGTAGGATTATGCTCCTACGGCAATTAAAACAAAGAAGAAGTTAAAAAACCTCCAAATCAGTTACTTCAACCGAAAAGAAACTAAAAAACAAAAGATCAAAAGATCTTGGATGAGTATCCTACAAGGTACGCACAAAAGATCAAAGCGAAAAGAGAAATGATTAAACGATGTTTCGCCCTGGGTAACCAGCGTGGGCTCAACAGTAGTTTTGTTTCTCTTTTCGCTTTGATCTTTTGTGTGTTCCTTGTGGGATACTCATCCAAGTTTGAATTTTCGTTATTTCCACCCAAGATCTTTTGATCTTTTGTTTTTTAGTTTCTTTTCGGTTGAAGTAACTGATTTGGAGGTTTTTTAACTTCTTCTTTGTTTTAATTGCCTTAGGAGCATAATCCTACTGGAAATATTAACACGCCAGGACGAATTCGTATCAGGTAACTTGGATAAGTAAGTACCAGTGCGGAACGATGCCTATTTGTGAGTGGTTCAAGGTTGGAAGTCTAAGTGTATGATGGTGTTTAATGATGTATAGTGGAGGGTGACCAGTGAAACTACTGATGAGCTCACGCTGGTTACCCAGGGCGAAACATCGTTTAATCATTTCTCTTTTCGCTTTGATCTTTTGTGTGTTCCTTATGGGATACTTATCCAAGTTTGAATTTTCGTTATTTCCACCCAAGATCTTTTGATCTTTTGTTTTTAGTTTCTTTTCGGTTGAAGTAACTGATTTGGAGGTTTTTTAACTTCTTCTTTGTTTTAATTGCCTTAGGTGCATAATCCTACTGGAAATATTAACACGCCAGGACGAATTCGTATCAGGTAACTCGGATAAGTAAGTACCAGTGCGGAACGATGCCTATTTGTGAGTGGTTCAAGGTTGGAAGTCTAAGTGTATGATGGTGTTTAATGATGTATAGTGGAGGGTGACCAGTAAAACTACTGATGAGCCCACGCTCGTTACCCAGGGCGAAACATCGTTTAATCATTTCTCTTTTCGCTTTGATCTTTTGCATGTTCCTTGTGGGATACTCATCCAAGTTTGAATTTTCGTTATTTCCACCCAATATCTTTTGATCTTTTGTTTTTTAGTTTCTTTTCGGTTGAAGTAATTGATTTGGAGGTTTCTAACTTCTTCTTTGTTTTAATTGCCTTAGGAGCATAATCCTACTGGAAATATTAACACGCCAGGACGCATTCGTATCAGGTAACTTGGATAAGTAAGTACCAGTGCGGAACGATGCCTATTTGTGAGTGGTTCAAGGTTGGAAGTCTAAGTGTATGATGGTGTTTAATGATGTATAGTGGAGGGTGACTAGTAAAACTACTGATGAGCCCACGCTGGTTACCCAGGGCGAAACATCGTTTAATCATTTCTCTTTTCGCTTTGATCTTTTGTATGTTCCTTGTGGGATACTCATCCAAGTTTGAATTTTCGTTATTTCCACCCAAGATCTTTTGATCTTTTGTTTTTAGTTTCTTTTCGGTTGAAGTAACTGATTTGGAGGTTTTTGAACTTCTTCTTTGTTTTAATTGCCTTAGGAGCATAATCGTACTGGAAATATTAACACGCCAGGACGAATTCGTATCAGGTAACTTGGATAAGTAAGTACCAGTGCGGAACGATGCCTATTTGTGAGTGGTTCAAGATTGGAAATCTAAGTGTATAATGGTGTTTAATGATGTATAGTGGAGGGTGACCAGTAAAACTACTGATGAGCCCACGCTGGTTACCTAGGGCAAAACATCGTTTAATAATTTCTCTTTTCGCTTTGATCTTTTGTGTGTTCCTTGTGGGATACTCATCCAAGTTTGAATTTTCGTTATTTCCACCCAAGATCATTCGATCTTTTGTTTTTTAGTTTCTTTTCGGTTGAAGTAACTGATTTGGAGGTTTTTTAACTTCTTCTTTGTTGTAATTGCCTTAGGAGCATAATCCTACTGGAAATATTAACACGACAGGAAGAATTCGTATCAGGTAACTTAGATAAGTAAGTACCAGTGCGGAACGATGCCTATTTGTGAGTGGTTCAAGGTTGGAAATCTAAGTGTATGATGGTGTTTAATGATGCATAGTGGAGGGTGACCAGTAAAAGTACTGATGAGCCCACGCTGGTTAC
The DNA here is from genome assembly GCA_963921995.1 of Oxystoma pomonae. Taxonomy (NCBI): domain Eukaryota; kingdom Metazoa; phylum Arthropoda; class Insecta; order Coleoptera; family Brentidae; genus Oxystoma; species Oxystoma pomonae. The sequence continues at coordinate 77,624,868 of OY998169.1, read as the reverse complement.
CCAGGGCGAAAGATCGTTTAATCATTTCTCTTTTCGTTTTGATCTTTTGTGTGTTCCTTGTGGGATACTCATCCAAGTTTGAATTTTCGTTATTTTTACCCAAGATCTTTTGATCTTTTGTTTTTTAGTTTCTTTTCGGTTGAAGTAACTGATTTGGAGGTTTTTTAACTTCTTCCTTAACACTCATACAATTGATATTTTTAACACTAATCTAAAGCAACTTAAAGCTGCCCATTTGCGAAACAGCATATACATTACCGTTTTTCTTACTGGTGCTATTGGCTGTACTTATTTATTTTATTGTTTACTACTTTACACTGTAATCTTTTGATATTCATGTTTTTCCTATCATTGTAATTGGGTTCGCCCATTTTGATATGGTAAATAAAAATAAAAAAAAAAAATAACATATAAAAACTTACATATAAATTGGTGTTTATATATCACCTTTTTACGCTTATTGTTAAAATAATGTTTCAATTCGTTATTAGCGTCCTAATATTTAATTTATTCCGCTGCGAAATCTTGAACTTTAAAATTGGAAAGATAGTAGTAGTAGTAATAGTAGATGGGCGGCCGTAGGCCTGGCAATTAGGCCGCATAATGAACCCTTTCTACCATACCCTCCCCCCCCCCCGTGCACTACCGAGTGATGCACGTGACACCTCTTTGTCGAGGGCGGGGATCTTTAGACTGCGTAGCAAGTTTACACAGTGGACTGCCGGCTTTACACCCCCTGCGAAGGGTGGCCTTGCTACATGTTAGACTTCCATCTATCTAACGTCGCTATCGTCTCAGCAGAACTTGGTTGACGGTAGACTTTTCTCCTCAGCAGCCCGCCGTCATATAGGCTGGACTGAAAATCGAAATTCAGAACCTGTTTCGCTGGTCGAGGTCGCCGTCAGAGTCTTTAGACGCATTCCTTGAAGTGGTCCTGCTACCCGAAAGTGCTACCGCCTCTTCCAAGCCGCGTCCCATGGGGTCCCGATCTCGGAGAAGTTCAGGTCTTCCTTTTTTTTAGGTCACCGGCTAGTCTCCTCTATCTAGTTTTGGTGGAGTTCTCGGCGGTCTACTTTAGAGTCCCGCAAAGTTTTCGATGCAGTGTTAACCGTGCCGCCCACTTCTACCTCGTTTGTTGTTATTCTATGCACAACGTTGACTGCGGAGCTGTTGAGAAGTGGTCCCGAGTCGCATTCGGTGTTGCGTGAAGCAATGTGTACTTGCCGAGATCCGATCCTTCGATGTCTGTTCTGCAGGCTAAGGGGCTGTTCACTGCATCCTTTCTACCTAGGTGGAGCAAGGATTTTGTTTTTTTGACCAGTAAGTTAGTAAAAAGCCTTTGAATATGCATAACGGACGAACCAGCAAAAAGAAGCATAGCTATCTGCCAATAGGACCTCAAAAGATGTCAAAACTTATTGTAACTGTGAAGTTAAAATCACATTTAAATAATTTTACCAGAAAAAAAAACTAAGGAGTTGAGAATTTAACTAACAAAATGTTTCCTATTTCCACTCACAATAGAAACAATATTTAAATTACAAGAAAAGTGATTTACGCAAAATGAATAAATCTTGGTAATACTAGCAAGCCTACCTTATTTATTTTTTAAACAATTATTTTATGGATAGTGTGCAAAATGATTTGAGAGTAAAAAGTTTAAGCTGATCTTTTAATACAAAAAAACAACCAAATTTCATGGGTTTGGCATTTTTTTGACACAAAGAGAACGTAAGTATTAATATTCAAGGAGTCCTAAAAGTATACATAATATTCGTTGACTTAGTAGATACTTAAAATAAATATTTCAACGCATTGGTATCGGTATACGTATCGCGTTCGAAATAAAGCCAAAATACACTACATTTTTGACTTGATTATGCGATGTTTCGAACGATGCGCGCTTTTTTGAAAGGTGCGATGACAGAACTGCTAGCAACAATCGATGCGTGCGTTGGGATGGACGTAACGATACGTTCATTACTCCGTACGCATCGATTGCTGTCAACTTTTGTGTCATCGCACCCGTCAAAAAAGCGGGCATCGTTCGAAACATGGCATGAGCAAGTCAAAAATGTAGTGTATTTTGGCTTTATTTCGAACGCGATACGTATACCGATACCGATGCGTTGAAATATTTACTTTAAGTGTCTATTATTTAATTTTAAAATTACATACATATTTTAAATTAATAACATCATTGCATTGCTTTCGTCTGTCTAGAATCCATTGACGAGTATTTTGTATAAATAAATCAAATTTTTTTATATTTCTTATATCAGTGGGCAAAATACTTGATAGTGCGTTGTGCTGTTGTTTTAGAACCTAATGTACTTAGAGTTAGAGTTAGTTTTATTTTACCTTTATTTATATTCTTTAATAATTCTAAACAGTATAATTGACGAATATCTAAAATTTTTGTGTCAGTAAAAAGTCGGTGTGTGGGTAATTTTCTCTTACCAAGAACTAATTTTAAAAACCATTTTTGTATATTACTGACTGTTTCAAGATGATAAATGAGACTGTATTAGAGATAAGTATAGCAGTCTGAGCTTATCCTGATCCAGAAAGTCTTTTAGGTATCTAAACTTTGCCAAAAGTCCTTGTATTTTATTACTGACATATTTTGTATGCAAGTCCCACTTCATTTGTCTGTCTATTATTATTCCTAGGTATTTACTGAGCATCTTTTATTTTGGTGTGGTCCAAAATAAGGAAGCTGATTTTTATACGGTGCAAACGGTATGTATTTTGTCTTGACATAGTTAAGGGTTAGTTTGTTTACCTAAAACTATGTAGAGCACAATCTAAAATTTTTTTCAGCAATTTTTTTTTTAGTTTTCCTTGTATCAGCTTCGCAGAAAATTACGGTGTCATCTGCGAAACTAATGATTTTTCCGTTATATGTATTTTGAAAAAGGTCATTTATATATATGCTAAAAAGTAATGGTACTAAAACCGTTCCTTGGGGAACAAAATAGATTATTTCTCTAGTTTTACTTTTGACACCATCAATGTCTACATATTGTACCCGTCGCGTTAAATAGCTTTTTAGTAATTTATAAACTCTGCCTCTTAGGCCATATCTTTTCAACTTTTTCAGTAGTATGTCATGAAAAACAGTATCAAAGGCCTTAGAAAGGTCAACAAAGATACCCAGAGAAAGTTTATTATAATTTAAGGAATCAAAAATTTTTGATGTTAAGCTTTGTATTGCATCATTTGTTGATTTTCCCTCTCTAAAACCATACTGACTCTCGGAAATGACATTAATACTTTTTCAATAGAAACAGTTGTAGCCTTTAAAGGCAAAATAAAAAATATGTGGTGGATTTTTTGCTGGAATGGCTGTGGAGTATTTATTAGGAGTTAATTGAATTTCACAAAATTAAGTTTGCTAATTGCAAACAAAATTGTGGTTTAATTTTGCAAATTTAAATTTCTTCAGCCTACAAAAACTTACGAAAACGATTAAGATGCTATTTAAAAATCTACGCTGGTTGCCATCTATATCTTTCCCAATTCTTAGTCAAAATAAAACAAAGGTTTTCTTTTAAGTGGCCCAATTTAAAATCATTACCCCCTAAATCTAGGCAATAAAAAGACCCGACCCTGTTTAAATCCAATCCTGCCCAACTTTTCCCATTATTACGCAATGCGCGTTGGGTTTTGTATGGTCTCATAACTTAAACCCTACAAGGAAATGTGTTTTTCGTTTCAGAAATTAATTGAGATATATTAGACTATTTAACTAATTAGATATATTAGTTAAAAAAGCACTTGCTTCCTTGCGAAAAAAATCTATATACAAAAAACCTCATTGAAGTAGTTTCACTGATTCAGGACCACAACACAGACACAAAAATCAACTTTAACATTCCTCTTTTTAGTCGTGGCACAGTTAGAAATAGGCGGTACCGATGGCCAAGTCCAGTGTAGGTATGTTGATGAGAATATTTAAAAAAAAAATATTTTATGTATAATATAAATACCCGTTATTTGTTTCAAAAACTTACACATTCCCATTAACTGACAAGATTTTTGAGGCATAATATTTTCACAAAACTTTCCTTATACAAACAATTTTCTTTGTGCAAAACAAAGTGTCTACAGCACTCGTTCCCTTCTTTGTGCTAAGTGAAACCTAGCTTATTAAAAACTTATTTGTTTTTAAGGAAACTTTAAAAACAAACTTCTCTGCTCGGTAAAACTATCTTTTCATCCGTGAAAAAAGCAAAGTTTTCCGCAATAAAAGCGGAATTTTGGGCGGCTGTCGTTTCCACTCGAGACTACCATGCAAATTTTGGGTCTTTTCACGGTAGAAAAACCTATTAATAAAGCATTGGCTTATTGTTTTGAAGTGTGGTCGCTCTCTACATCCAAAAAACATTTGTTAAAAATGCTGGTAGCGTTGAGGCTGGGCCATCTGTCAAAACCAAACAAAAGCACAATTTCGACAGGTCTGTAACAATTTTTTTTTAACAGCAAATTTTCCATTGCAGAATTTTGTGTCTGGAAAATTGTTGATCCCTGGTTTCTACAGTATAAAAATACCTTTAAATATTTGACGTACCGTCGACTTTTAGTCGGAACTACTAGTCTTATTTTATTCAAAATGACATCACCTTTTGATTTTAATACTTTTGTATAGACTTTGACGGTCGGATTTACTAAAAGGGTTTTGTCTATTTTAGAACATTCCTAAGTTTAAGTGAAATTTTTGGTCTTAAGCATTTTAAACCAACCCTCCTTGAGTTTTGGACATAGTTTGATTTATAAGAAAAATTTTGATGAACTTGTTTATTGAATAATCATCTTAATACAATCTTTTGTTGGATTTAAGCAGAAAGTCTCAATTTAGAAGAAAAGTAAATTAAAAAATTTAAGCCCACGTGGGGTTTAAATAGTAAACACTCTGTGGAACAAATTAAAATTGGGATCACTCTAAGTAAAACTTACCCTTGTTAATTAATTTTTCCAATTAATACTTCATGTCACACAATTTAGATGGGTAATAATAAAATAAGGAATGGATTAATTTTGTATTTATTTAAAAGGTGTTTTTATTTATGAAATGTATTAAAAAAACTTAAATGCCAGTTTTGTTTACATTTCTGTCGAAATGTCAGTTTCAAGATATTAGCTGTGCTCAAATCATAAACAGCGAGTTCGGATCCCTTACCTCTGCTTGTACCTTAACATGCACCAACCTCTACTGATGGAAGCTACAGCTTTGAATTGAGTTGGCTTTAAGTAAGGATAGTTTTTTTTACTGAGCTTTGTAAATAAATTATTATAGTTGTTTTAGGTTTTTTTATATTTTTTGTGCTAAAAACGGGTTTAAAATATGGCGTTTCTCTCGATAAAATTTGAGGTGTTTTATTGGATAATGAACAACTTGAGATATTAAATAAGGTAAATTAATCCTTGTAACAACGGTTACTTAGGGAAATTATCCTTTCTGGGGGCTATAAAATTAAACTACCCCCCAGAGGTGGTCTAAAAAATCATCAACTTTATAACCTCAAACATAGGTAATGAATCTATTATGTGGCAAATTTTTGGCGTATTGATCATTTGCCATTTTGAAACCTGTCAAAAAAAAAAAAGTTTTAGGGCATTTTCTCCTAAAATATGATATATTTTGAAAAACAAATTAGTTTTCCAGTGGTATTTTGCAATAATAATACAAAATAATTAATAACTTTGTGTCTTTTCTGTATGGGTAAGTGTTTTTCGAAAATTTGTTTTAAGATTTAGTACTCCTCAAAGGTGTAAATATTTAGACCTGTGGTGGGTACTATTTTAGATCTTAGTAAATCCCACTGTGAAAGACTCTTGAAAAAAGGAATTTTTTTCTCTCTAAGGGTACCCGTAGGCCAATTTTGCAGTTTTTTAAGTATTAATCAAAAACTAGTTAACCTAAAACAGAATTAGCGTTCATCTCATTCTAAAAGCGTTCCGAATGTGCGCATTTTATTTATTTGAAGTTTAAAAAAACACGTGCGGTACACAAACGTCACAAATACAAAATATTGATAATGATTCCAAAAGTTTCATATATCATGAATATATCAAAATTTATATGAAAAAATCGGTTAATAAATAAGAAAGTTATAGTTTTTTGAATAATACCGTTTTTAATCTAAACGAAGTTGAACAAAATTAGGGCTTTATAATAAACTTATATTTTGATTAGTTTTACTTACATAAATTAAGATGTTTTTCGTATTGTTCTACCAACTACTTTATACTAGGTTAAGTCTTAAAATAGTATTTCCGTGTAAGTACAGCAGTAGTTAAGTAGAAATCATCTTGATCGAAACTAATCATTTTGTTGCTTAATTTTTTTTAAATTGGCCCCTTAAAGTGCTTTCATAAAAGGACAGTTTCGAAATTTTTTCGTATAAAGACCTCTTGAATCCCTTTAAGCACTGGATTGCTTTTACTTTAAAGCGATTTAAGAAAGCGGTTTATTTATTTTTTAAAACGATTTTAAGGCCGGTATAAACATTTTAAAACGCATAAAAAACCTCCAAATCAGTTATCTCAACCGAAAAGAAACCAAAAAAAAGGAGGAGGTTTTCCAACTTCTTTTTTGTTTTAATTGCCTTAGAAGCATAATCCTACTGGAAATATTAACACGCCAGGACGAATTCGTATCAGGTAACTTGGATAAGTACCAGTGCGGAACGATGCCTATTTGTGAGTGGTTCAAGATTGGAAATCAAAGTGTATGATGGTGTTTAATGATGTATAGCGGAGAGTGACCAGTGAAACTACTGATGAGCTGGTTACCCAAGGCGAAACATGGTTGAATCATTTCTCTTTTCGCTTTGATCTTTTGTATGTTCCTTGTGGTATGCTCACCCAAGTTTGAATTTTTGTTATTTGCATCCAAGATCTTTTGATCTTTTGTTTTTTGAGTTTCTTTTCGGTTGAGGTAACTGATTTGGAGGTTTTCTAACTTCTTTTTTGTTTTAATTGCCTTAGGAGCATAATCCTACTGGAAATATTAACACGCCAGGACGAATTCGTATCAGGTAACTTGGATAAGTACCAGTGCGGAACGATGCCTATTTGTAAGTGGTTCAAGATTGGAAATCAAAGTGTATGATAGTGTTTAATGATGTATAGTGGAGGGTGACCAGTGAAACTACTGATGAGCCCACGCTGGTTACCCAGGGTGAAACATCGTTTAATCATTTTTCTTTTCGCTTTGATTTTTTGTGTGTTCCTTGTGGGATGCTCATCCAAGTTTGAATTTTTGTTATTTTCCACCCAAGAAACAAAAGATCTCTTCTTTTGTTTTTTAGTTTCTTTTCGGTTGAAGTTACTGATTTGGAGGTTTTCTAACTTCTTTTTTTATGGCGGATATACTCTAAAATAGGGTTTTAAAAAAGGGATCTGCAATTTTGTACGCCAAGAAGTTGCAAATCTGTTATTAAATACCGAATTTGCGACTATTTCCGCCATCTTAGACATTTGATATTTGCCATTTTTTATATACAAAATCATAAATTTTAAACAATTGTTTTTGCTTAAAGGCTTACTTTAAAAAAATCCGATAAAAAATTAAAAAGTTATTTCAAAAAAACATAAAACTTATGGTGTTAAGAACAGGTTCTGTATTTAGAGGAAATTTCTGTCAACGTAACTTTTGCATAAATAAACCAAATTTTATTTATGATACATTAAACATCAAATGATAAAGGCTTTCTAATTTTTATTAAAATGTTAACAGGGTGCTCACAAAAAAGTTGCAGATCTGTTTTGGAGAAACTTGTTTTATACTATTTCTACCATCTTGGACTTTTGAAATTTGTCATTTTTTATATAAAAATCCTAAATTTTGAACAATTTTTGTTGCAAAAAGGCTTACTTTATAAAAATCGGATAAATAATTTAAAAGTTATAAAAAAAAACCTTTTTTTGGTATGTGAAATAGGTTCTGTATTTAGAGGATTTCAGCAAACGTAAGTTTTGTATATATAGACCGAATTTTATGAGTGATACTTCCTTACTTAAAAAGTGATACTTCCTTTTTTAAAAATATGATTTTTAATTTTTTCCGCCATCTTATATTTTTGACATATGACGGTTTTTGTCAAAAAATTATAAAATTTCTTTAATTGCCTTTCCAAAAATCTAACATTTATAAAAATCGATTGAGAAACCCAGCCGATATTAGCGTTTTATAAGAAATGTCCCGTCAGTTAATTATCACAAAATTATACTTAACTTAAAATCAAGGCAAACAAATAAAAAAAATAACATACCATTTTATTATATCTAGAGAAAAAAAAATATATTTTGAAAAAACTAAATTAACTACTTTTTTAATTAGATTGAGAGGAAAAGCACTTTAAAATCCATGATTTTTCTCTGCCTGTTTTGAATGTCCGTCAGTTATCACCAATTTTTTGTTATAGCTTGGACCCTAAATAAGTAATTAATTTGCCTTTACTTTTGAATTATTTTGACAAACCCTCTACATAATGCATTAAGATGTGGTCATTCTGGAATATCTTTGTAAAGACAGAAAAATTAGATCAAAAAATTAATTTTGTCCCGTCAGGTATCATGGAATTGCCCTGCTGCAAAAAATATATTTTTTAAATTATTTTATTTTAAACACAATGTAACTTTTGTATAAGTAAACCGAATTTTATGAGTGATACTTCATTTAACGTGAAATAACATATGCTTTCCTACTTTTATAAAAAAATACAGGGTGGTAAAAAAAAGTAGCACCTCTTTTTAAAAATATCATTTTTAATTTTTTCCGCCATCTTATATTTTTGACATATGACGTTTTTTGTCAAAAAATTATAAAACTTGTTTAATTGCCTTTCCAAAAAACTAACATTTATAAAAATCGATTAAGAAACCCAGCCGATATTAGCGTTTTACAAGAAATTTCCCGTCAGTTAATTATCACAAAATTCTACTTAACTTAAAATCATGGCAAGCAAATAAAAAAAATAACATACCATTTTATTATATCTAGAGAAAAAAAAAGTATATTTTGAAACAACTAAATTAACTACTTTTTTAATTAGATTAAGAGGAAGAGGACTTTAAAATCCATGATTTTTCTCTGCCTATTTTGGATGTCCCGTCAGTTATTCTGGAATATCTTTGTAAAGAGAGAAAAATTATATCAAAAAAATAATTTTATCTCGTCAGATATCATGGAATTGCCCTGCTGCAAAAATATAATTTTTAAATTATTTTATTTTAAACACAATGTAACTTTTGTATAAGTAAACCGAATTTTATGAGTGATACTTCATTTAACGTGAAATAACATATGCTTTCCTACTTTTATAAAAAAATACAGGGTGGTTAAAAAAAAGTAGCACCTCTTTTTTAAAAATATGATTTTAAACTTTTTCCGTCATCTTATATTTTTGACATATTACGGTTTTTGTCAAAAAAATTATAACATTTGATTAATTGCCTTTCCAAAAAACTAACATTTATAAAAATCGATTAAGAAACCCACCCGATATTAGCGTTTTATAAGAAATGTCCCGTCAGTTAATTATCACAAAATTATACTTAACTTAAAATCAAGGCAAGCAAATAAAAAAAATAGCATACAATGTTATTATATCTAGAGAAAAAAAGTATATTTTGAAAAAACTAAATTAACTACTTTTTTAATTAGATTGAGAGGAAAAGCACTTTAAAATCCATGATTTTTCTCTGCCTGTTTTGAATGTCCCGTCAGTTATCACCAATTTTTTGTTATAGCTTGGACCCTAAATAAGTAATTAATTTGCCTTTACTTTTGAATTATTTTGATAAACCCTCTACATAATGCATTAAGATGTGGTCATTCTGGAATATCTTTGTAAAGACAGAAAAATTAGATCAAAAAATTAATTTTGTCCCGTCAGGTATCATGGAATTGCCCTGCTGAAAAAAATATATTTTTTAAATTATTTTATTTTAAACACAATGTAACTTTTGTATAAGTAAACCGAATTTTATGAGTGATACTTCATTTAACGTGAAATAACATATGCTTTCCTACTTTTCTAAAAAAATACAGGGTGGTAAAAAAAAGTAGCACCTCTTTTTAAAAATATCATTTTTAATTTTTTCCGCCATCTTATATTTTTGACATATGACGTATTTTGTCAAAAAATTATAAAACTTGTTTAATTGCCTTTCCAAAAAACTATCATTTATAAAAATCGATTAAGAAACCCAGCCGATATTAGCGTTTTACAAGAAATTTCCCGGCAGTTAATTATCACAAAATTATACTTAACTTAAAATCAAGGCTAGCAAATAAAAAAAATAACATACCATTTTATTACATCTAGAGAAAAAAAAGTATATTTTGAAACAACTAAATTAACTACTTTTTTAATTAGATTAAGAGGAAGAACACTTTAAAATCCATGATTTTTCTCTGCCTGTTTTGGATGTCCCGTCAGTTATTCTGGAATATCTTTGTAAAGAGAGAAAAATTAAATCAAAAAAATAATTTTATCTCGTCAGATATCATGGAATTGCCCTGCTGCAAAAAATATAATTTTTAAATTATTTTATTTTAAACACAATGTAACTTTTGTATAAGTAAACCGAATTTTATGAGTGATACTTCATTTAACGTGAAATAACATATGCTTTCCCTACTTTTATAAAAAAGTAAATGGTGGTAAAAAAAAGTAGCACCTCTTTTTTTTTAAAATATCATTTTTAATTTTTTTCGCCATCTTATATTTTTGACATATGACATTTATAAAAATCGATTAAGAAACCCAGCCGATATTAGCGTTTTATAAGAAATTTCCCGTCAGTTAATTATCACAAAATTATACATAACTTAAAATCACGGCAAGCAAATAAAAAAAATAACATACATTTTATTATATCTAGAGAAAAAAAAAGTATATTTTGAAACAACTAAATTAACTACTTTTTAATTAGATTAAGAGGAAAACACTTTAAAATCCATGATTTTTCTCTGCCTGTTTTGGATGTCCCGTCAGTTATCACCAATTTTTTGTTATAGCGTGGACCCTAAATAAGTAATTAATTTGGCCTTACTTTTGAATTATTTTGACAAACTTTCTACTTAATGCATTAAAATCTTTGTAAAGAGAGAAAAATTAGATCAAAAAATTAATTTTGTCCCGTCAGATATTATGGAATCGCCCAGCTGCAAAAAATATATTTTTTAAATTATTTTATTTTAAACACAATGTAACTTTTGTATAAGTAAACCGAATTTTATGAGTGATACTTCATTTAACGTGAAATAACATATGCTTTCCTACTTTTATAAAAAAATACAGGGTGGTAAAAAAAAGTAGCACCTCTTTTTTAAAAATATGATTTTAAATTTTTTCCGTCATCTTATATTTTTGACATATTACGGTTTTTGTCAAAAAATTATAAAATTTGTTTAATTGCCTTTCCAGGAAATCGATTAGGAAACCCACCCGATATTAGCGTTGTAAAAAAAAAGTATTTTTTGAAACAACTAAATTAAAACTACTTTTTTAATTAGATTAAGAGGAAAAGCACTTTAAAATCCATGATTTTTCTCTGCCTGTTTTGGATGTCCCGTCATTATCACCAATTTTTTGTTATATCTTGGACCCTAAATAAGTAATTAATTTGCCTTTACTTTTGAATTATTTTGACAAACCCTCTACATAATGCATTGAGATGTGGTCATTCTGGACTATCTTTGTAAAGAGAGAAAAATGGGATCAAAAAATTAATTAGTTAAGATTTGTCCCGTCAGATATCATAGAATTGCCCTGCTGCAAAAAATATAATTGTTAAATTATTTTATTTTAAACACAATTCGGTGTGGAATTTTTTTACCAAATACAAGGCGAGTTTAAACTAAATCCTGAAATTTTTTCCCACTCATGGATATTTTTAGAAAATTATCCCTCGTCTTCGACCCGGGATAATTTTCAAAATATTCATGAGCTCGTAAAAATTTTTGGAAATAATTTAACCCCTTGTGGTATTACAGTGATTATTAAAAACAGGAAATTTTGTTCTGGATTAATAAGTGAAAATCTTTGGAAATCGCATCTTATATCTTTATATTAGATTTTCTAATGTTTTAAATAAAATTGGTCCTCTGATAGAATTATGCAGTTTCACTCGGTATATTTTCTATCAGAATATAACCCATGTATGTCAGATTTCCTTCTCGGAAATTTTTTAAAATTTAGTTTTTAGCAAAACAAAATCTTTCCTGCATGACGCCAGAAAAAATCCCTCACCCTACGGTTTCGGGATTTTTTCCCATCGGCGCATGCACTCAAGCTGAAAAATCTGAAAATAAAATTTGCCAAATAAATTACCATGCTTATCTTAAGTTTTTACTTTGTCGATTGCGCGTCCGCATCTCAAAAGCTAAATGAGATTAATTAATTTTCCCCGCGTTTTAATTCTACAGTCGGATTGTTTTATTGTTGTTTTTGTTAATCTCTAAAAATGCTAAATTTATTTAGTTCGCGTCCGCTTCAAGAACTAAAAAGAATAGTTGGCAATTAGGACCTTAATCAAGCATTTTCATTTAACTATTGCGAGAGCTGAAAAAGGTTTCTATTATTTTCTTTTCTCCTCGCTGAAGCTGTAATTTTATTAGGGAAATGCCTTCAGACGAATATAAATTACCCTGACAAAAGTTTTATTTTTTCTCTTCAAAAGGTTAATCCTAAAGAAAAATATGAAGCCTAATTAGACAGGAGAACGACGGTATTTGTTCTGAGATTTTCCGTGTAATTTTGCAAGAACACGTGTAGACAGACATTGGTCCTTTTTACAGGAAAACGTGTAGTGAGCACTAATAAAAATTTCTGTAATTGAGAAAAACGAAAAGTTTATTGTAACCAAAATAAATATAACAGCACGTTAAAGAACAAGTATAGCTCATATGTTTATATAGGGGGTAGCCTTTAAAATCTTTTTTAGTTCGGCGATGTTTGTCCTTTCCTCATGTTACAGAAAAAAATATTTTCAAAATAGACTTTTATAACGCCTTTAATATGATCAATCGAGAAATTGTATTATCACAAGTTAACAAGCACATACCACAATTTTTCAGTTTCATTTCACAGTGTTACAGAAATCCTTAATTTTTGTCATTTGGAAAAAAAAAACATTTTATCACAAAGAGGAGTCCAGCAAGGTGATCCTTTAGGTCCACCACTATTCTGCTTATCTCTACATTCTATCATTTTAAAATTAAAATCTGATATCAATTTATGGTATCTTGATGACGGAACTTTAGCTGGGGATCCTTGTAGCGTACTCAAAGATTTTGAATTTTTGAGGAAAGCATGTTTGAGTATTGGCTTAAAAATTAATTTAGCAAACTGTGAATTTTCAGATTTGAGTAAAGAACACAATTTAAATATTACAGACTATGACTCAAATATTGATAGTTTACCAAAAGTTGATCTGGAAAATTTTACCCTTTTAGGAGTACCTTTGTTTGAATAGGAAATTGGCAAAAATTTTTCCTCAAAGATTGATGTTTTTACAAAATTTTCCCACAAACTTTTATCTCTAAATTCTCATACTACCTACTATTTATTAAAACATTCATTTTCGATTCGAATGTTTAGAAAAATTTGACGATCTACTGAAATTTAGTTTAGAAAATATTATAAACTGTAAAATTGATTCGAATGCTTGGTCAATGTGCATTCTTCAAATTGAATTATGTGGTTTAGAAATCAGAAATAGCTCATCTCTTTGTTATTCAACTTTTCTTGGTTCTTTGAAAGATTCATTATATCTTTTTCCACAAATTCTTCCAGAGGAAATTATTTTGCATCCAGACTTTGCTTTGATCAAAGCATCAAAGAAGTATAAAAATTTAACAGGCATTTCAAATACTTCTAATTTAAAATCACAAAGGGATTTCGATACTGCAATGTGTGATGTATTCTTTCAGCAAATTTTTTTATGTTCAAAATCTCAACTTGATCAAGCACGTCTTCTAGCTCTTAATGAGCCCGAAAGTAATGCGCGGCTTAAGGCTTTGCACTCCTCCTTTTAGGAAATTTATTGGATGACTCGTCTTTTCGTATTTCTGTCGCTCTTCGGCTTGGTCTTCCTGTTTGCGAGTAAGTAAATTGTGTCTTCAAAAAAATGCAGGTCAATGGACTCGTCACAGTTTGATCAATGACATTATAAAGCGGTCCCTGGTTTCTGCAGGATTTCCAGCGAAACTAAAACCGTCCGGTACTTGTAGGAGTGACGAAAAACGTGCCGACGGGATCACTTTAATTCCTTGGAAGTGGGGAAAAACTTTAGTTTGGGATGTCACCTGCAGGGACACGCTTTACAGCTCCTATCTTGGTAAAACTTCTTATAAATCGGAAGAAGCGGCTAAGATAGGAGAAATACAAAAAAGGACAAAATATAAAGAGCCACAAGACAGAGGATTTTTGTTTTACAGTTTTGCAGTGAAAACCCTAGGTCCATTGGTGGTGAAGCTAAAAAATTAATTTCTGAAATAGCAAAAAAAAATTTAAACAAAATATGCTAGAAGTTTCATCACCCAGCGGATCAGTATCGCCATTCAAAGGGGGAATGCGGCCTCAGTGCTGGGCCCTTACCCGAAGAACAAAGATTGGAAGAAGTTTTTATTTATAGTTTTTTTTATGATTAATTTTAATTTTGATTTTTTTTCAGTTTTAAACCAATTTCTACAATTTTATAGCTATATATCTGATAGTATTTAATTTTTGTTGTTTTATAAATAAATAAAGAACAATAATTGCTGCTTTTACAATAAATTTAAAAAAAAACTGGAACTTTTTTGACTACCCTGTAAATGTTTGTTATGAAAATAAGGGAGCTCATGTTCACCTTTAACGAGGTACTACTCCTAATACTTACATAAAAATCGGTTCTCTCGCAAAAAAGCTTTGAATTCCTATCTAGTAACCAAAAATGTTAATACGGTTTTATTTTCTAATGAGTTATTTATTTTTGACCTGATTTTTCGACTTTTAACTTTTTGAAAGAGAAGGAATAAGAAAACTTCAAACATCAAAAATTTAAGACGGTGAAGTAAATGAAAAATAGGCTTTTAAAAAATAATTGAACAAATCGAGGTTTGAAATCCAAACACCATGGATTGTTGTTATTGAGCAGCTTTCTCACTTGTCACTCAAGTTTTACCCTTAGCTAAGGTTCACCTTATCTTACTCTCTCTCTCTCTCTTTTTATTTATATATACATATAAATCCCCCTACCCGCCCACCAGATAGGTCCGATGAGCACCCCCTAGGAGGGCAGTTTTGTTTTTCCTAGAAGGATTTAATTTAGACCTAAACCCCTTTGTCGAGGCTAGGGATGTTTAGCGTGCTCCACTATCAATATATGGATCACACGGGACCGTCCTCTTAACGTCCTCTCCGAGGGACGGTATGGAAACGAATTAGCCTGCCTTCTAGCTAACTTGGCCTACTCCGATTCATACTGCGTTTTTCCTTAATCTTACAAAATTCTGTAATTTTATAAGAAAAAGTCCAAGTAGACTAACTGCAAGATCCTGGACTTGAACCCGGCATCTCCTGCTTGAAAGTCGCGGCGTTAACCCCGACACCAAGCAGGCAGCTCACCTTATCTTAAGTTAGTATTTAAGTTAACTTCGTTTGCACGGGTTTAACCTTAGCTTAGTGCAAGCATAGAAAAGAAAATTATTTTGGCCCTATAAATTGACATAGGCAACGTTGCAGTGAGTTGGGAATTTTTTATTTTTCGTGGTTGGCGTCCGATATTTGACAGAATTTTGAGTAATTTGATTTTTACTTTCGAAAAAGATTTGTTTGTGCTTTATTCTGTTTCGAGTGCGCGAATATCTTTAAAGTTTGAAAAATGGATGGAGAGAAAGGACAAAAAAGAGCTCCGAATTTCACTTTTACCGACAAGGATTTGTTGCTAACAATTGTGCAACAAAAGTGGTTTGATAATATGAAGCATAGCGTTCGTATAACAGCTGCATCCACAGAAACCTACATGCAGGGTACAGGTGGGGGGCTTCCGGCAAAAAAAAACAAACACAAATAAATTTCACGGCGAAATAAGTAGAAATTAAACTCTCCAGGTAAAAAAAAAACATTTCTTGTTGAAAACCTTTTAAAACAACCATGAAAACTGACTAAAACTATAATAAATTATTAAAAAATATCAGCTAAGTTGTAAAAATTCTACCTCTTAACTTAAGTAAAACAAATGTCAACTTCAGTGGAACTTTGACAGCACCTAAAAGCCGTTAAGTCAAACTAAGTGAAGCTTGGACTTAAGTGGAAGGTGAGAAAGTAGGCCCTTGTCACATTAGAAGTTATTAGGTTAGGTTTATTCTGATAGATATTTGTTTATATTTTGGCTATGGAAAGACTCGTAAAAATAAAATTATGTGAGTGAAACAAGAGGCGAGTGTAAGAAAGTTACTTTCAATCGAGTTGTGTACGCTATTTTTCCTATACGACCACTTTCGTATTTAATTCGTATTTTTTATTATTATTACATTTTTTCCATTTTCACCTCAATCAAATCATAGCCTACTAGATTTGCTGTCATTCATTTTTGTCACTAGAGAAGAAAACATTTTCTTCTCTAGAGACGAAAATAAAATTGATATGCGTGTAAATTATAAAACTTTTTGAGGCGTTAGAGAGTGCAGATTTGAATACTTTCGTGTGTAGTCGTAGAAAAAATAACTTCCAATTGTGCCACCAGTAAACCAAGTTTGACATGCATTCGTTGTTTGCACACATATAACAAAATGTATCGTTATTTTTGCCTAGAGAAAGCTGGAAATGTGGATAAACAAAATGAAAAGCAACTATCCCAAAACTAAGAACTAATTTCAAACTTCTAATATCACCAAAAAGAACTTTTTAAAACAAAATATGGCGAGGGGTGCTAAATCCGGTGCTTTACATAGGTACGCATAATTTATCAAAAAGTACTTTACAAAAAAGGTAAACTATAAAAAAGTACAGGTGCATAACAGTACTACGTAAAAACAATAAATAGGCAAAACTATACTATCACAAAATCGAAATAGATCATAACGGACTGGCCTAAAACGTTACAAGGGCAAAAGTGTACAAAACCAAAATAGTGTAACATGTTCCCGCTAGATGCCGACAGTACACAGCCGGCCGAAAACTACTGTACAGCAAAACCTGCGTAATATATTGCCGTTAGATGGCCGTACATAGCCGACAAATCAGAAATGCGATTGGTTATAGGGGTCAGGTGTTCGACCAATATGCATCAGCTGTCGTTTTGTTTTTTCGAATTTCATTGAAATGAGCCAATAAAACTATAAAATTGCATTGGTGATAGCAAGCTAAGAATTCCCTTATTATTTGCTGATGAAATTCAAAAAAAGCGTTTAGGTTGGCACACCTGTTTGCTTGCTTGCTTGCTTACTTAATTGTAAATCCGGCTTATCAAATCAAACGGTGGCATCACATTGCAGCACACACCACATGTTACACTATTTTTGGTTTGTAAGGATTTAACCTTGTAACCTCTTAGTATTGTAAGGTTTTAGGCCAATTACTATTTTGCCGCTACCCAGTTTTGTAATTTTTGAATGTTTGCTCAGTACTGATTTGTTATTGTAAATTTTAGGAAAGTACGTTTTTACATTGTATTTGTTGCTCAAATATAGTCATTCCTTTACACGCGCACATATTGGTTACCAAAAGTCCAACAAAGATGGAAATAGTTTTTTTTACGTGATTTCCAGTCGTTTCTAGTATATTTCTATGCCTTCCAAACTGACTGGCTAAACCCCCGATTTTGAATAAATATGAAAAATCACAGAAATTAGGGTGGTGAAATTTTTTTTTAAAGTTGTACAAAATTAGTTCGAAATTAGTTTAAGGGGGGTCTGGCTTGACGTCAACCTGCACCCACCATATTTAAAAAAAAAAACAGGCTTACTAGTGGATTTTTCGACATTGATATTAGGAGTTCGAAATTATTTCTTGATTTTAAAATAGTTGCTTTTCATTTTTCACCATGCTTTAAATGAGGGGAGTGTAGCTTAACGTCGGGCTGCACCCCCCATTTTCAATATAAAAAAACCAGGAAAGAGTGTAGTTCAAAATTTTTAAAAATTAAAAATTACTTCGAAATTGGTTAAAAATTATAAGCATATCAAAATTCGAATATCTTTGGGGATGTGACTTGACTGAACTTAAAATTTGGCAACAAATTTGAATTTCCTAGGTTTAAATTAAGCCTGGGGTAGCTGGCTTAGCATACAGAGATGACTGTCACGATGCCTTTAAAAGGCTAAAGATATTGACACCTCCTTCTCAATATATTTTGCTTTATTTGTTACATGTTAAAGAGAATCTTTTCAACTTTAGGGCTCACAGTGATATACATGCTGTTAATACAAGAGGTATGAATAATATTGTTTTGCCTCGGCATCGTTTGGCAAGGACCACAAACGGACCAAAAATGAAACAAATTACTATTGTATTAAATTACCTAACATAGTTATAGAGCTTCAATATAAAGAGTTTACTATGTTGGAAATTTGGAACCTTTGGTTTCACTAAAACAAAATTATGATTGTTTTCCAAAACCAAAACTACACTTTTTTGCACTCATTTTTTGCACAATTTAAGTGATATTATTGCAAATATTGAAAGTTCAATCTCTTATCTTTCAGAAGGCACAAAGGGCTATGTGCGAGATGCTTGCCGATATCAGATCTCTCAAAACATTATTCAAAACAATAAAAATAGTACATTAAATCACAATAAAACAATTAAAAGTTTGAGAGAAAAAGATGTTTTCTATCTAAAGGCTGACAAGGGTAATAAAGTTGTTATATTAAATAAAACAGATTATTTCGAAAGGGTAGATAACCTAATAAAAAATGGACCCTACAAACAAGTCCCAAAGAACCCCTAACCAAAAATGATTAACGAAGTAAAAAACACAATAAAAAAATGTAACAATATTATTACTGACAATATTAAATATAAACTACAAGTAAGCAATCCCACTATGCCGAAACTGTATTGTCTTCCGAAAATCCACAAGCCTGGAAAATCGGTTAGACCTATAGTTTCTGCTGTAGGATCACCTACTTACAACATTTCGAAATGGCTAGCAAACGAGTTTGAAAATTTACCGATAAAGGAAAAAGGTTTTTCTGTTCAAAATTCCCTTGAATTTATCAACAAAGTTAAAGATATTTCACTCCAAGAAGGTGAAATTTTAATCTCGTTTGATGTTAGTTCGTTGTTCCCTAGTGTGCCGATCCCCAATACCTTACAATACCTGGAGGAACTACTAAGGAAAAACAATCTAGAAGACAAACAGACTTTAGAATACCTATCTTTAACAAAACTCTGCATGAATCAAAATTACTTTCAATATAAAAATAACTACTACCAGCAATTAGAAGGAACCACAATGGGTAATAGTTTATCACCTTTTATCGCAAACCTATTTATGAGTAAATTTGAATCAGATATAAGTAAAAAATTTGAGTATTTCCCCAGAGTATGGTTCAGGTATGTAGACGATGTGTTTGCAGTATTCAACACTAAAGTAACTAGTGTTGAAAATTTTATGGAAAAAATAAATAACAAATTTCCCACTATTAAATTTACTTATGAAACAGAGAACAACGGTACACTGCCATTTCTAGACACTTTAGTTATAAGAAATAAAAATAAATTGGACTTTGACCTATACAGAAAAGGCACGGCCACCAACAGGTATATTCCAAATGACTCTTTTCATTGCTTACAACATAGGCTTGCAAGTTTGCACTTTTTAACATATAGATTAGTAAATTTCCCCTTAAACAAAGAAAGATTTGAAGCAGAAAAGAATAGGATTAGGAATATAGCTGGCGAAAACGGTTACGACGAAGGCTTAATAAATAAGCTGATAAATAGACATTCTTTTCAAAAGACCTTTCGGAATTCTACCTTTTTCAGACAAAAAGATACCTGCGACTCAAAATTTGTATCAATTCCTTATAATCCTAATTATACGAAAGGGTTACAAAAAGTATTTAATAACACCGGTCTTAAATTAGTATATCAATCCGGTAACACAATAAGAAGCTTATTAGGAAATCCCAAGGATAAAACTACAGTTCTAGAAAAAAGTGGAATTTACGAAATTAGTTGCATGGATTGTGACAAAAAATATGTTGGCCAAACGAGACGCTCTATTCAAACACGTTTTAAAGAACACTTAGCACACTTAAAATACGGAAGAACAGAAAAGTCAAGTGTGGCCGAGCATGCTTTTGAAAACAATCATAGATTCACATTAGATAACCTAAAACTTCTAAAAAGTGTACCAAACAAAAGACTTTTGAATGCATATGAAAGTATGGAAATCATTAAATCCAAAAATAGTTTAAATAAAGATAGAGGACCCATCCCGTTTAGTACACTTTATTCTTTGGTTGAGGGGAGATAGGGTTAAAAATCGTGATCAATCACAAGTTATTAGTCTTATCTCCGCCCACTAAAGGATTGTATATAAGATAGAGCGTAGATTAATTTAGTTCATTGTTTATCGTCTCCTGATGATGCTAACATTGTTAGCGAAACGCGCGTCGAGTGCGAAAAAGTGTAGTTTTGGTTTGTGGAAAACAATCATAATTTTGTTTTGATAAAGAGTTTAAACAGACAGTAAAACAGTTTTTAATAAATCATACATTTTATAATTTTGAGGAATTCCTAACTGCAAACTTTGTCTCTATGTAGTTTTTATGAAGGTGTTTTTGTTATTTCTGTGTATTGTGCGTTTAGTTTAATTATTTCAGAACTTTGTGTACTTTACCAAATGTTTAATTTGAATTCATGTGGACTTAGTTATTCTAAATATTTTATTTTAATTTAATATTACTAATACAGCTTTTTAGATTGTAAATTTTTAGTACTAGATTATCATTGTATTAGTATTAGTATTAGCACCAAAAAAAAAACTGAACTGAACTGAAAAAGTGTCTTGTCTGTTCTATTTTTACGTTTTACCTTGAATTTTACACATTCTTTTATTCTGTAAATAGTAATAGTAATTGTTTTATTTAGTGTCTTTTGTTAATGTTTGTTTTTTTTAATTCTTTTTAGTTTTTTTACAACTTAACTGTCCTTCTTCGGTGGAAATAACGAAAATTAAAACTTGGATGAGCATTCCACAAGGAACATGTTGATTTAAAGGTTTTTTAACTTCTTTTTTGTTAACTGTCCTTATTACTACTTATATTACAATAAGACTAAATTTTATTTTTTTAATTAGAGATTTATTTTTGAAAAGGTTATTTTATAACTTGATATTATGATGTTTATTTTTTAAGTTTTTGTATACGACTTGACTTGTGTAAGACCAAAATTATTGAGCTGTTTTTTAAACTATTTAATATAAATTTGCTGAAACGTCAGGACGTTTCAAAATGTATTATTTTAAAAGTCAACAACTTAATTGATTAGGACAAATATTTCAAAATACATTTAAAAGAAACAAAATTAAATTAACCACCTTGCAAAGCAACTGGGCGTTTGGGCGACTCTCATTCCAATATGGTCTGCGACATATCTGGAAAGAATAAGACGTTCTTTGACCACACTAATTCTGCAAAGCTTCACTTTAAATTAAACAGATAAACTTTATTTATAATTTGACATTATTGTTGAATTGTGGTATCAGAATAAGCAATTTAGTTGTGCTAGTAAATTATTAATTTGATTGGCAAAATAAAATATGTAGAATGCTTTTCCGGTTGTTATACTGTCCCAGTAACGACAACGTACTGACAAAATGCCTGAACAAACGTATCGAGTTGTGTAATGAGCAATACAGTACTCACTCAATACCGTAGCACTCATGCTACACAAAACAATAAACAAAACACGAGGTTGACACAGCAACCTCTGATCTAGACCACTTGACAATAACACGCTGTAATGAGGAGTGCAATGGACACCAAAACGCGAGGGTCCCCTCTAGACACAAAGCTTTGTTGAAAGAAACCAGACCCGCTCAAGGTGTCAACAAAAAAAACAATAAAACAATTTTCAAGACACCACAGGCAAGACAGTCAACAAGCGGTAATTAAAATATCATAATTCGTATTCAAAGCTTCTATAATAATAATAAAACATCGGTAAAAGCAAACGGTGCAAAAATAAGTAGGCCCTGTGAGAAAACTCACCGTTTCTTGTAGTTTCACACTACCACAAAACTAGCACAATGAATATTCAACAATATTTGTTATACTGCTGTTTGATCAGAAATCGAGACTCAAATGAAATTAAATAACGTAAAATTTTCTTCCCGGCAATGTTTTTCCGTAATATTGATATCATAATTCCTAATAATATTTCTCTTTCGGCATCGCGGAGCAAGCAATACTTTTATAAACAATCTTTGGCAGCGTTTTACAATCACACCAAAACAGAGCCATTAACTTCGCTTGAGATTATTTTGTGACGATTCGTGTGTAAATAAAACGAGCTAATAATGATCTTAGAAGGACCGAAAAATAGGGGGTTACACTTGCGTAAGTGCTATGATGGCATATTTAGCATCAATAAAGAATCTGAATCTGAATAAGAAGTTATATTGTGCGACACCCCTGTACCAACAGAAACTAAACCTCTAGTTCAATTTAAGGAAAGAAAACACTTTATACAGTATTATAATATAAATTAATAAATAGTAAATTAAACGTTCATGCAACATATAACAACAAAAGACCGCAGCAATATTTTATATATAATTTACGACCAACGAAATATAATTTATTTTTAAATCGTGTCGACGCGTTAAATAGTACACCTGACTGGTCATAATTTATCTAGAAGTTTATCAGAGGCGGTCGCTGCTTTTTTACGGGGGGGGAGGGGCGGTTTAGTAGGTAATGAATTGGATAAATATGTCTGAAAAAAATAACATATTTATATTTAAAAGCAAGAGCGGGAATTCTTACACGGCTGTAGTCCAGATAAATTCCAGATTTGTAGCCAAAATCAGGTATGAAAGCGCGCCAGGCGAAAATTAAAAAAAAAACATCTTTCCACGTTTAATTGCTGTTGAGACAAATTGTTTAAATTTAAAATATAATTAGAATAATCCATGTTCGCGGCATAGGATAAATATAGGAGAGATTTGTTGGCCCACCATTAGCTACGCCAATTTCTGCAACCAAACCTTCCTTTTTTTTTTTAAGTGCAAAGAGCTGTTGACTTTAACGTTTGTTTATTTTTTTTTCTTATACGTATAACCAAAACGAAATCTTCTTATTCTGTAACAAACGTATTACGCTTTTGCAGCCGTTTGTAGAGCAAGGCATCGTTTAAAAAACGAGGCCCCCAAATCCACAACATATAAAAATATGATTCGCTTTTGTAGCGAAAACCAAAACAAGTCAAAATAATGGCGAGCAAACTTAAGGTGGGTCCTGATCTGAACATACGGCTAGGCAGGATGTGCTTCCACGCCGAACAGAACGCGCCAAATATTTTCCATTGACTCTCGGTAAATCTGGCTTACACCAGTGTTGCCAACGGGGTTCAACAAAAATTCCTAATTTTTTTGTGGAAAAATCCGTAGAATTCCCTAGGTCAAAATTACATTGAGCAGACGGGTCACGACCCTAAACTTTTTGTGACGTCAAACACCTCACTTTCGTTAGTAGCTCTCAGTGAAAATATAATTCTGCCTTCAAACTACGTCACGATTGTGGGATGTGTGACGTCACCAAAGCCCCTGATTGAATATTTAAACTTAGATGTACCTATGTACGTACGTACAGGGTGTTTGTTTATAACTGGATCACTCAGTATCTTTTTTATTATTGAAAATAAAGGGTAGGTCTATATTTAAAAATTTCTTGGCAAATTACAACGACCTGAAGCGCTTAACAACTTTTTTTTGTTGTCCTTGGTATACAGTGTGTTGCAATAAAGACAGTTTTTTTACATTTTTGCATTTTTGAATTTATCTAAAAAGTAACTTTACAAAAATATCAAACACTATTTTAATATATTTTGCAGTTCCTGAGATATTTATGTTTAAATAAATAAAATGACATACCTTTTACATAAACATTACATCCTTTTTACGTAAGAGTTAAGTAAAAACTACGTATATTTTATATAATAGGTTACTAAGGTAAAATTTAAGTCACATTAAGGTGTGAAAACTCTGCATAATGCCATGCGCAAAACCCACTTAATTTTTACATATAGGTGATGTAAATAATGTTACGTAAGAGTTAAGTAAAAACTACGTATATTTTACATAAAACAGGTTGACCTTGTTATGTAAATTTAAGGTCATATAGAGGTAACAATTATTTATTAATAAGGTAAAATTTAAGTTACCTTAATCTGCATGACATGCGCAAAGCGTCAACAATCTAAGTCCAACATGAGCATGCAGCTTGAGGCGGGCCAACGGAAGTTCCGTTCAGGTCCGTCGGTGGTTGCTTGACACGGTCCGACATTGGCAAACATGTGGCAAACTACTAAGTTAACCAGACAGAGGTTTAAGTAGCGGAAGAGGTGATTCTAATAGAGATCTTGTCAATACCTCAAAGTCCGCATCCTAATTTTGATATATCTTTGCTCTTTATATTTATAATATGATCATCCACTGTACAACTGACATTTGCGACATCTCTACCTACTAGGAAGAAACTATTAAGCACTGGTAATTTAGATGATATAAATATTATTATATATATATTATATAATAGTTATGTACCATTTGAAATGTAAACTTACAGTTCAATTGACTATATGATAATTATGTAAAATTTAGGACTTTAATTTGATGTAAATAATTTAACAGGGAATTTACATAACTTGAATGACATAATTAATACATAAAAAATGTTATGTAACAATTATGTAAAATTTTAAATGTAAACTTAAGGTTCACATTGTTTCATAATATTTACGTAAATTTAAAAATGTCAATGTGACGTAAATCATTTTTATAATAATTTAGATGATATAAATATTACATAAAAGTAAGTAATTTTATGTAACGTCTACGTAAATTATATTACTTAAATATTAAATATAAATTTTTTATATAATAGGTATGTAATATTTTTTATGTAAAATTTATTTATTATTACTAAAATTAACATTGCTCATGATAACTTAAATGTACAGTCAAAGTTTTGACGTAATGTTTACATAATTTTTTTTATAAAAATATTTTTATGTGAGATTTACGTAAATATGATAACATATTTTACATAAATATATAAACCTTAGATTTATATAAATATTAGGTTAAAGTCACAAGTGTGTTTACTGGGAATCTAGAACCAATATTCTTTATTATCACAAAAAAAGTCTAAAAACGGTAAAATTTAATTATTTAAACTGAAAACAGCAATTAGGTGAAATTTCCTATTTCCCCATTGTACGAAAGAATCTCTAGTACTAGGGAAAAATGTCCTAAGTTAGCATCACTGGCTTCCACAAAGGCGCGCATTTGTTCGTTGGTGTTCAGTCGAAGCGGAACGTTTGGAGTGTGCGGACCATCGATGCTGTTAATACGTCGATGGTGCGGACCGTTTACAGCATTTTCTGCAATTATTAATAACAAAAATGAATAGAATTAATTGATGACTACGAGAAGTACCCTGTACTGTGGAATCCTAAACATGGTTTATATTACAACAAATTTAAGAAGGTCCACGCTGAGCTAATTATATTTTCTTTGTTTTCTTATTTTTTAAAGCGATCCATGGAATAAATCCGGAAAAAGCGCCAGCTGTCACTATCATCCATGCGTTAATGGGAATGGGGAAATACTGAAAATGAACATTAGCAATCGCGAACACAGTGAATGCTCCGATCACAGCGATCATTTGCGTGGACCTTGTGTTTAATTTGTTAGTGCACGCGCAGCGTGTTCGATTTGTTTCGAAAAAAATATTCAGACCAGGACGCACCTTTAGGGCTGGTTTCTTAATAGTGGGTAACCAGTGGGTTAAATTAACTCGGGTTATTAGTCTCAGATTTTTTGCTGTTTAAGGTCAATTTTTTTAGGTTAAACCTGGGGTAAGATAACTTATCTGGAGCTAAATTTAACCCGCATTTTAATGATTTTTACAAGGCTATGTTGCTCAAGTTAACGCTAACTCGCTATTGAGAAACCGGCCCTAAGGTATAGAACCACGAGATTGGTTGGTTTATTAAATAGCACCCGAAAAAATTGTTATATTTCCGTCTAATTTCTATGTTGTGACCGCCACTGTGTTTTTCTTACTCGCCTACTGCTTTTTCATTTTATCTTATTTAAAAAACGTGCTCTTGGATTTTTCTCGAGACCCAGTTTCAGTTTTAATTTATAGTGACCATTCTTCGTATTTTATAATGTTATATAGCGGGATTAGAAATTGTAGAAAATATCACAAGAAATATGTAATATAGGATTAATCTAGAGTGACTTTAATGTGGAAAACTGTTTGAGTTTTAATCCTTGTTATATTTTTAGCTACTATTGTTCTAAACGAAATTTTCCCTAAGTAGGCCATACATATAAAAATACTAAGTAAAAATAAAATAAATAAATAAATTAAATGCTCAAAAGTTAGGAGCTACCCCTATATTAGGCGACTTTACTCTAAATTTAAGCTTTTTCTGATATTAGTTACTTTATTATTTTACTGTACTTTCCATGTATCGGTTAGGCTTAAGGCGGCATGCAAAAACCCCTTTCAAACAGCAGGTGTTTTTTATACGTGAAGGCAGATGGCCAAAATTGTTTGCTGGCCGGGTGGTTTTACGTAAGATCTTATATAGCACGAGTCCAAGCATACAAGGTGTTGAAGTTATTGAGCAGTTAAAAATCTGTAATCACAGCAGCTGGAAGTTCGATGAATATTGATTTTAAAACCCCTTTGAAAATGCATATTATAAGTAAAAAGAATTCTTAAAAAAAATATATAGCTATTTTTAATTGCTATTGCAAGTAGCTTTATGCCTTATATCTTTTTAAACCCACCCTAAACGAAAAATATTTTTTCCCACGAGCGTGCGAAAAAATGCTTTTCTCGCCCTCATTTCCGTGCGGAAAGTGCCACTTTTCCGCACGTCGTGCGTGAAAAAAATTTTTCAAGGAAGACTTGAAGTCGACGATGGCATTAAGCAACATGAGCAGTTTTACTTTCAGTGTCACCGTGATTAATAATTATCATAAAAATTAACTTTTTAAGCTTGTTACGGTTTAGTTCTGAATAAAACATAAAATTCGTGGTTTTGACTATTTTTTCATTTTTAGTCTGCTAGCTTTAGCTAAAATAATGACAAAATATTTTGACATTCGCACGTTCGTAGGAAAAATGTTGTACCTAACGCGTGCGGAAAGTATTTTCCGCACTTACGACTTGCCCGAACTTCGCTGGCGCGTCGTTCGTGCAAACGCCGGTGCGTGCAGAAAAGTATAACTTTCCGCACTTGTTAGGTAAGTAACTATTTCTTACGAGCGTGCGGAAAAGGCACATTTCCGCACGCTTTTTTCGTGTTGAAAGTTGTACTTTTTCCCACGATTTTACTTTTCCGCCCGATTCTTTACTTTTCCGCACGATTTTTACTCTTTTTTTTACTTTCTCAAATTACTATTTTGGGTACTATTTTGCATTCAGAAAATTCATAGCTTTCACCATTAACTTAACAAGTCACATGCAGGCACACAAAAATCGTGCTGAAAAGTAACTTTTCCGCACTACTGCTGGAAAGTAACTTTTCCGCACGATTTTTGTATTGTTTAAAATGAAGATATTTAGGACTAATTAAATAATTTAGGTAACTATTCTATCTTTGCGTCATTTTGTGACATTATTATAAACCATTTGCGTATGAAAACCATTTTTTTTTTAATAAATAAGATGGACAAAAGCACTCGTAGGAAAAACATTATACCTGGCTCTTGCGGAAAATGGCTTTTCCACCCTAGGAAAAATGTTGTACCTAACGCGTGCGGAAAGTATTTTCCGCACTTACGACTTGCCCGAACTTCGCTGGCGCGTCGTTCGTGCAAACGCCGGTGCGTGCAGAAAAGTATAACTTTCCGCACTTTTTAGGTAAATAACTACTTCTTGTTGTACTTTTTCCCACGATTTTACTTTTCCGCCCGATTCTTTACTTTTCCGCACGATTTTTACTCTTTTTTTTACTTTCTCAAATTACTATCTATGGGTACTGTTTTGCATTCAGAAAATTCATAGCTTTCACCATTAACTTAACAAGTCACATGCAGGCACACAAAAATCGTGCTGAAAAGTAACTTTTTCGCACTACTGCTGGAAAGTATCTTTTCCGCACGATTTTTGTATTGTTTGAAATGAAGATATTTAGGACTAATTAAATAATTTAGGTAACTATTCTATCTTTTGCGTCATTTTGTGACATTATTATAAAACATTTGCGCATGAAAACCATTTTTTTTTAAAATAAATAAGATGGACAAAAGCACTCGTAGGAAAAACATTATACCTGGCTCTTGCGGAAAATGCCTTTTCCACCCTAGGATAAATGTTGTACCTAACGCGTGCGGAAAGTATTTTCCGCGCTTACGACTTGCCCGAACTTCGCTGGCGCGTCGTTCGTGCAAACGCCGGTGCGTGCAGAAAAGTATAACTTTCCGAACTTGTTAGGTGAATAACTATTTCTTACGAGCGTGCGGAAAAGGCACATTTCCGCACGCTTTTTCCCACGATTTTAATTTTCCGCCCGATTCTTTACTTTTCCGCACGATTTTTACTCTTTTTTTTACTTTCTCAAATTACTATCTATGGGTACTGTTTTGCATTCAGAAAATTCATAGCTTTTACCATTAACTTAACAAGTCACATGCAGGCACACAAAAATCGTGCTGAAAAGTAACTTTTCCGCACTACTGCTGGAAAGTAACTTTTCCGCACGATTTTGTATTGTTTAAAATGAAGATATTTAGGACTAATTAAATAATTTAGGTAACTATTCTATCTTTACGTCATTTTGTGACATTATTATAAACCATTTGCGAATGAAAACCATTTTTTTTTTTTGATAAATAAGATGGACAAAAGCACTCGTAGGAAAAACATTATACCTGGCTCTTGCGGAAAATGCCTTTTCCACCCTAGGAAAAATGTTGTACCTAACGCGTGCGGAAAGTATTTTCCGCACTTACGACTTGTCCGAACTTCGCTGGCGCGTCGTTCGTGCAAACGCCGGTGCGTGCAGAAAAGTATAACTTTCCGCACTTTTTAGGTAAATAACTATTAATAAACTCCTGACAAATAATTCTATCGAAAAAAGAGCAACCTGATTTTTGACTCTTCACAAAGAGAGTGGAAAATGACGACTTTGTTGTAGATGTACTTCTCTCTTACAGATAGATGATGAGTCCTTAATAGGGACGAAACAGCATCGTCCCATTAGATTTTTTTTGCAAAATATATATTGTTTTATATAAATACTTATATAATTACAAAAGAGAGCAAAAAACTGTCTTGACAAAGTCATAAGACTTGTTGATAAAATTTTATGCCTTAGTTAATAGAGACATAAAGCTATTTGTAACGCATCGCGGTATACGTATCCGCATCTAGCGAGAACCAAGCACATCGATTGGTCAGAAACTTGTACCACGTTCGAAAAGAGCAGATATATGCTAATTTAAGGTGTTTCTGGATGCAATAGGTGCTGAGATACGATACGTGGTTCGTAACGATACGTGATACCTAACGCATCTCAACACATATCGCGTTCAAGAACACCTTAGATTAGCATATATCTGCTTTTTTCGAACGTGCTATAAGTTTCTGACCAATTAATGTGCTTGGTTCTCGCTAGATGCGGATACGTATACGGCGATGAGTTAAAAATAGCTTTATGTCGCTAATATGTGAGTAAAGGCTCGGCTAAAAAGATACGTAAATCAATCCAAACCTGGTCATCCCTCGAAGAGTACTTAATAGTATTACAGTTTTTATATTTAGGTATAGGTTTGTTTAGTATACCTAAAGATAAGATTAATATTATTCCACAACCCTGCCAAAAAAACCGCGTCAAACCTCTTGGAAAAGTTTTAGGAGGTTTTATGACGTTTAACCAGGTTTTATATGTTTTCTATACGGTAAGTGAAACAAACTTGTAAATGCTCGCAGAAACTTATAAGACCCTATCAAACAGCATAAAAACTCACCTACTTTTTTAAGAATGTCCCATATTACCGACAGTACCCTAAAATGCCCTTTCCATACCCCGGATTATATCGCAATTCTCCGCTATTAGAATGTAAATCGACCTTTTTAAAGAAGACCTTTTTTGCACCTTATATACAAGGTGTCCTAAAAATCCGAGATTACCTTAATATCTCCAGAACCAGAAGAGACAGAGAAGTAGAGCTTCACATAATTAGATGGTTTACAAAAAAGTATCTTTTTGGTTGCTAATTGTGTTATCATTCATTGGAGGCGGAGCTAGGGTGGAGACAAAGTTTTTAGTCCACCATACCATTATGGTATGGGGGACTAGTAAAATCATGAAATTTTGATTTTTCTTAATTTTATCAAAATGAGTTGCTAAGGTTCCAAAACACCTTAATCGACGAAAAAAAAAGTTGTCCGTCGGTCTGTTGTCTGTCTGTATACATGATAACTCAAGAACGCCTTAATCGATTAAAAAAAAAAATTGTACAAAAATTAACTATCGTCTGAACATGAACTGATTAACTTTTGGGTAGGGTGGTGCGGCATTTAAAGGAAGAAAAGACGGATAAAATATTTAAAAAATCTGGTTATAAAGTCCAAGTTCGTGGGAGCTTTAGTTTAAAAAAATCATAACTTTACAAGTAAAGCAGCTATTGATATGCAGTTTTCAGATTTTGGTTTTCGTAAATATTACCCCAAAATTTTTTTTATAAGGTTCAAATCTTTAAAAAACTAGAGATATTTTTATTTCCTTTCAACATAAAATAATTGATTGTATGCTGGAGTATCCGTGCCTTTTAACACTAATTTTTGTATATATTATAAAATTTGAATATGGCATTTTATTCTGTTTCCAAAAATACCCAATGTTACCTTTTTCTCTAACGGTTTTAAAATAAAATGACAAAAACTTGTAATTAAAAACAATGATTTAGAAAAATTCTTGTTTAACTTATTGATCTTATTCTATTTAATTTAAAAACCGTTAGATAAAAAATAACATATTAGGTGTTTTTGGAAACACAAGGAAAAGCTCTATTTAAATTTTATTTTCCTGCCTCTTTTGGTTTTAGAGATATTAGGGTAGACTCGAACTTTTGGAACACCCTCTATGTTTTATCATATAAAAAATCAAATATTTTATAAAGGACTTGTAGCTAAATAAAGCAAATTTGGGATTGCTAATTGGTTATTGATGGAATAGGTGCGTATATACATATAGGAATAATATGAGGCACTAAAAATTACTATAAATTATTTTATAATATTAAAAATAACTGTGTTATTGTTTTTCAATTTCCTGCATTCTTAAAGTTTAGGCCTACCATGTGTTAAGCACTACCTACATTTTAAACAGTAAAAACAATGCAATAGGCACAAAAAGCATTGACGAAGTCATATACCTATTATAAGATACTAAAGGTGGACCCCAAAATTCCACACCTTTTGGATTGGCTATAGCTTTCGACTTGATTACTTAATTTTGAAATATATTGCTTTTTGGAAAGACAAAACGTGAGAGTGTTTCTATTCGGTTAAAAATTCAAAACTTCTAAAAAATTCCAGATGCGGACAGTTTCAAAAATGTCTAATTTTCACCCCTTCCCTGAAAAAAATTTATGAGCCACACTGAACTACCTTTAAAGCTTCTACTACAAACGCTTATTGTTTCTGTGTATATTAAATTATCATTTAATTAAATTAATTGGGAAATAAAGAAGTTATAAGTTTTTTGACTACGAGTGTATTGGCTTTGCATTGAAAAAAATCACAATAATACATGCATATTTATTTTATTGACCTAATTATTTAATTAAGGAAAATACTAAGAATCTAAATACCCATTACATTTTTATTACTTATCCGATTTAAGTAGGTGTTACCTCGATATACGAAGAAAAATAGCAAATTGAAAAAATATGTAATTTTGTGATTTTTTTCCAATGTTAAGCCCAAACATCGATCTGCTATTATTATTATATGATATAGTTTGCACATTTTAAAAAAGTGCCAAAAAAGCAACATTTTAGTACTTCGTTTTTACTAAGTGCAGCCAGACTTAATGGAAAAAAAAATATTCTTTAGGTATAGTGATTTAAAATTACTTTAGCATAAGCAAAAAATAAATAAACTTTTAGATGTAAAAATAAATCATAAAAAAATATGTATAAAAAATCAAGCATAATATTAGTAGTTGCAAACATGTGAAACATAAATGAAAATCAGCAAGTATTGGACACAACAATTGTATCTTGTTAGAAAATAGTTAATTTGTATGTATTGTGAGTAGACGGCGCTGGTTTCAATATTTGTTTTTGGTAGATGCGATTATAATATATATTTATATAGATAGCGACAAGTTTTTAAACTGTGAACTTGAATAATATCAAGATGTTTAGGAATATAATGATCTAAGAATCATTATTTCCTTCTGACTTTATGCGAGTTGGGATTTGACTCATTTGAACTGAATGGGACTTCTGTGAGACATTTAGGACATATCCTTGGGATACTTCTAAACATCCCAAATAAGTCATTCTGGGGATGTGTTGTGCTATTACGGTGTAAGATTATGTTTTTTTATTTCTTTCTGAAACTAAATCCTAGTTAGTACTTATACGTTATATTTTTACCGTTACTTAAAAGGTACAAAGAAAATATTAAGGTAAAAATACAGCTTTTTGTACTAAAAATATACCTACTTAGTATAGTTTTCCGTTATTGGCAGCTTGGAAATCCAGTACTTAAAAAGTACTATTTTTTTAATTCGTGTTTGCTGGGTAAAAGCTTATAACTTTTTCATTTCGTAACCGATTTAATTAAATGATACGCCAATATACACATAAACAATGGGCGTTTGAGTTTGTTCATTGTCGCACATAAATTTTTTCAGGGGGGGTGAATATTCCACATTTTGTAAAACTGTCCACCATCTTGGATTTTTGAGAAATTTTATATTTTCCACTGAATCGAAAAAGTAGCCCAACCTATATAAGGACACTGCCCTTGAATTTTCCAAAAAAAAAAGCCGTAGCGACAATCTGCATAGCCCAATCAAGTTAGCCTGGAAAAAATCCAAAGTCGAGAACTTCTCTGGGCGCGAGCAGACCGCGTCAGGCATGCGCAGTAGATTTTCGCCTTTAGCCTTGCCCAGAGTCCAGCTTGATTTTTATTTTGCGACACATGGGCCATTATAGTATCTCATAGTCATATGAAAAAAGAATACCCAAGCAAAATTGGTGGATTACATACTTCTTGTTTGTTTTACAAAAATTTCGTTCCAAAATCCGCCAAATCCAGCATTTGAAAAGTTTCGTATAGTTTAGCAAAATCGATTGAGCGGAATTTAAACGAAAACTTTTATTACAGCCCGCTACTACTGCTAAGTAAAGAGCTCTTAATGACGATAAAGGAACCTAAGAATTGAACGTTCATATCTACTAATTACATTAGGGAAGAGCACCAAAAAAGCATAATATTACTTACTTTATTATAATAATTAACAACCTGTCTTGAAAAAGTCTTAGTTAGCTCCGGTTTTATAGATACATGCTACTTATGATAATTAATAACGTATATGCCCTTAATTTATCGAAAAATTCGACCATTAAATGCAAAATACCTGGATCTATTATACCAATTGTACTTTATAACAGCGGGATTTACTAAAAGGGTTTAGCCTATTTTAGACAGGTCCTAAGTTTAAGTGAAGTTGTTGGTTTTAAGCATTTTATACCAAAGTCCTTAACTTTTGGAGATTTGATTGATTGATTTATAAGAATAATTTTAACTATTTTTTTTTAGGGAGAGTCACCTTAACACTGTTGAGCAAATTAAAATTGACGTTATGTCACTCTTATCAAAACTTACCTTTGTTTATTGATTTTTCCCGATTAATAGTCACTGTCACAAAACCATTTCGATATGTAATCATAAAATAAGGATTAGATTTCCTTTGTATGTATTTAAGAGGGATTTTTATCTATCGTAAGTATGAAAAAACTTTATAAAAGAAACCCATCGCAATCGCAGACTACAAATAAAATATTTCTTCAAAGGAGTTCATGTAAACAAATGCGGGTAACAACAGACCTGAATCCAGCGATCATCCACTGATGCTTTCACAAAAGTCAGGTCGGCTCAACGAAATGGACGGTGCCTGGTTCTCTGGTAGAATATGAGAAAATGGCCATTAGCGAAGTACCGATGAAAACTACATCTTTGAGACTTTTGGGTATGATCTTGCAGTGCAAAGTTTTCTTTGACGATTAAGCTTTTAGACAAACTCAATGTTTTAATTGCAGTTTGTAAATAAATGAATAGGTACAGTTGTTTTTAATTTTTTTCATTGGGAGCAGGTTTCGTGCATAATCAGTGACCTTCACTTATGTTTGTTTTGCCTCGTAGCACAAAGTACCGTTGGTAGGTGATACGTGCTCGTAGTGCCTTCATAAATATATTTTTTGTGCTAAAAACGGGTTGAAAATATGGCGTTTTACTAGACAAAATTGGAGGTATTTTATTAATGAACAACTTGTGATATTAAATAAGGTAAATTAATTCTTGTGAAAACGGTTACTTAGGAAAATTATAAACGAACTTATTACCAACTGTGACAAAAAAATCCTTTCTGGAGGTTATAAATTTAAACTGGCCCCCCAGAAGTGGTCTAAAAAATCACCAACTTTATAACCTCAAACACAAATAATGAAGTTATTATGTGGCAAATTTTTGGCGTATTCAGCATTTGCTATTTTGAATCTTGTCAAAAAAAATTAGTTTTAGGGCATTTTCTCCTAAAATATGGTATGTTTTAAGTCGAAAACTTTTGTGTTTGGTAATGTAATAACAATAGAAAATGATCAATAACTGTGTGTCTTTTCTCTATGGGAAAGTGTTTTTTGAAAATTGGTTTTAAAATTAAGTACCCTTCCCAGGTGTAAATATTTAAACCTGAGGGGGGTACTATTTTAGATCTTATTAAATTCCACTGAAAATATTTAGTTTAATTTTTATATAATATTGTTATTATTATTATATTGTATGAAAGAATGAATTTTTTAGGTGTGTTAGAATAAATTACCATAAGGGGTACTTCAGAAGGGGAGATTGGAAGAGGTCCAAAATTTGCCAACATTCTTTTGAGAATGATCATAGGGTAATGTGGGGAGAGACCCGTATATTACAAAAAGAACACAATAAAATTAATCGAAAAATTAAAGAAGCAGCTTGTACTATCTATATCTATCTAAAGAAGAATGAATGATGATTGATGTTTGTTGTGTTTTTCTAATGAATTTTTTCTTAAAGTCAGTCAAATAAATCTTTATTTTTAATTTCACTTTAAATTTTGTGTTTATATAAAGTAATGTAAAATTAAAAATCTCAAAAAAATATAATTTTGTTTTTAAATTTTATTAAACTCACCCCCAAACTGTCAACTAGTAATTTTTTGAAGTATATATCAGCCAAAGTCAGTCAGTTGTATGACAACAGACAGATATTTTTATAATAATCGAAAAAAATTGACAACGGCAGTAGAGTTTCTGCCGAAACGTCAGATAAGTACTCAGATTCTAGTTAGGATTTGCGAGTGAGTAGAAACTATTAATTTTTTTAAGAAGTTAGTGGCGAAAAACCCAAAAAAGTAGTTCAAGTAAGCCCTTTTTACCACAGCAATCCCAAAACCCTCACCGTCAAAGTAGACGACAGACCGGCAACAATGCACTATGAACAATAACTACAACCCTAAATATATGTTACTCGCATTGACTTAGCTAGTAACTAAGAAGAATTTACAATTAAATTGCCGTTGGCTGGGTCTGACTGTGCGCTATAAATTTTAATTGTGTTTAAATAGAAGAGCACTTGAAAGTTTTTAACTTTATGTCGTTATGATTCCGGGCTCGGTATATGGAAAAAGTTTCCGCAAATATTTTAACGACGTCTCTATGTCCTGAGTTTTAACAGAAATGTGTGTTATTGCCTAATCCTTTATAGGTCTCTGTGACATAATAATATGTTCCCCTTTTTATCTGGGTCAATCTTGAGGACGTAATTACATTTACCTACGACCAGCGAATAATAATAATTTTACGACCATCTCAACACGACTAATGGCTCACTTACGGTCCTAGGATAATAATAAAGCTTAGAGGTAAACCACAAGATGGCGTCACAAGCGATGAAACTTTATATTATAAGAGCAATATAGACGCAAAAATGTGAATTATTTTTCTATATTTTTAAACGTACATAAATTCAATATAGTTTTAGTAAATAACCAAAAATAAGTCCCGTTAAATTGACATATTATGCATTTTTAAGAAAAAAAAAACCTTGTTTTTAAAAAGATATATGGACTTATTTGTTTTGGCGTTTTACATCATTAAAACTTCAAGTTATGGAGGTTGTTGACTTAAGAGTGTACGCGTTTGACATTTTTAATAATTCCTCACTAAACCAAAAAAGCACCATTTTCTAAAAAAAAATACATTGAGACAATGTATTCTGTGTATGATTCTTGCTCCGATGTAAAGTTTTATTAATATCATAATCAAGTTTACATAAATTTTATAGCCAAAACGAGTTAATGATTTTACTGCTGCAAGACACAGTTTCAAAAAAAAGTTGTAACACTATAAAGAGTCTTTAAGAATGATTTTTATAAAAGCTGTTATGACATCAAGGATTAAGAGACATGTTTTCATAGCTTTTAGTTACACCCAAGAATGAATTTAGTAAAAGGCTGTCATGTACATAAATTTCATAACCTTGTTTATGTATTTTGTATTTCCGGTTCATAATTTTCATAAACTTGTTCATACATTCCTTAACAACTTTTAAACGACAGTCAATGATCACCATTTATTAAATTTATTTAGGGCATTGATTAAAATCGTTAACATCCCCATAACCTGTACATACTATTAATAACAACTCTCTATAAAATGTCAAGAAACATTTTTCGTTGATTTCGTAACTTCCGTTTATTAATTTCATTTTTGTATATGACAGTTTTTATAACCAGATAAATTAAGACACTCGCCTGGGGCTCGCGTCCCGAACTTCATATTCGCGTTTAATGACCATCATAATATGCTTGTTATTTAAACTACTATTTTAAACTAACTTCTATTTGTAGTCCTTTTCCCACGAGCAATACTTCATTAAAAAGCGAGGGGGATTTCGGACAAGTTGTAATCTAGGTGTAATCAGGTGTAATACATGTAATAGTTGGAATATTGTGTAATCCGAAGCGTAACACGTTGTAATCATTTGTAATTTTGTTGTAATACGTTGTAATCATGTTGGAATCAAGTTATAATCATGTTAAAGTGTTTGTTATTGCCGACCGCCGTAGCGCCGTGGGCAGCATATCTGCCTGCCGCACGGAAGGTTCCGGGTTCGAATCCTGGCTAGGTGCATGACTATTTTGTGTTTGTGAAAAAAAAAGTGGTGATTTACGTGTGAACAGCGCAACTACAGAGGTCTTACCAAATAACATCTTAATACACAGTAGCACATTATAAACACTGATTACAATGTAATCATGATAAAGTCTAAGTAGACAATTTTTACGTTGTTTTATACAGGTATTAATATTTTATTATCGACGTCAGGAAGTAAATAATAATGCAATAATAATTTATGATGCAACCAGATTACTATACTTAATTAGATATAAATTCAAAACATGCTGGGCTCGATCGGCTGTGTCAATCTAGGATGCCGGAATGACGTGCATTGAAAAAGGATGGAAGTGGATATGGAATAAGTTAGAAAAAGACAAAAGTCGGTGCGCTTTCCAATTTTTTGTCTCTTTCATTCCATGACCGTTGCGATTCTTTTTCAGTGCCCGCTTTTTCGGCTTCCTATACAAATCGTGTTTAGCCCTGTATACTTGGGTGTATGTCATAAATATAAACCAGAGGGGACACCAAATTATACTGAATTTCCTTAGCCAGTTGTTATTATAAAGTTGTATCTACTAAGTCTAAGGAAAAATATGTTTTATATTTTGTACTTTTAGCATATTTAATTTATCAAGTTATAAACATGTATAACGTTTCTAATATATTTGGCATCATAGTGTAATTTGGTATACGAAAAAGCGTTGTTCTACAAGCAATAAATGTGGTAGTATTGTTGAGAAGGACCAACAAATTATTGTGGGTCGCTATACAGACCGCTTCAAGCTACTGCGAACATAGGGGGAATCAAGTCCAATTTACTCTCCGTGCCGTACGACCGAGGTGGATTCGAAGCACGCTACAGTGTTATCTTTTGGAAATTCATTTTGTTTTTATTATTTTGTTTTTTTTCTGCCTTGCTCGAGAAACAGATGGGTAAGTTCTTGATTGAAATAATACATTTTTAAAATTAAAAATGGATGTCTACGAAGTTGCCGAAAAAGTGCAGATGGTCAAATGGTCAAATCGTCATAACCCAACACACGTTTGTAAAGTACCTTTAATATATAGGTAAATTTTTAATTATAAAACTCACCTTTTGAGCACTGGATATTTACCAAGGTATCATCAATCACTGCTTTTGCAATTTTTAATCAATCGTCCTGTTTAATAATTCTAATACGTCTTGACAGGCAAGTCAGCAAACACATAAAAAAATAAATCAAGAGCTTACTGTTTGATCAACTAGCAAAAGCGTGGTTTTACTCACCGGGGGCCCTATGCCGCCCTCATATCATTCATACAACATCATCTGGTCATAATCATCTCCTTATATCTTATTTCAATGTAATACCGGTGTTTAGTTATTATTAGCTAATTATTCTTTCTTCGACATGTCACCCTAAAATTAGTAAAGGGGCTTCCTCCGGACGCTTCATTGCCGCTAAACAATTAGCATCCCAACATCCAAGTGGTAGGGTTGCCCTTCATGAACCCTTCCACCTTGATGTGTCATTCAGAAAGCATGTAAGAACCCCTCAAACTTACAAGTACCCATCTGAAGGAACGCCGGCGGGCACCTATGTCCCCAGGATTTTTCCATTAGTAGTGGACCGCCATATTGCCTACACTACTAGAATATATCTAGTGGCCCGCCATTTTGCCTACACTAGTCACTATCACATCATTTCACCTTCTACATATCAATTCATTATTATTCTCTCTGTATTAATTCAAATTTTATGATTTACTCTAAAATCACTACATGCTTAACTAAGCTCTTTTCTCGTCTTTGACCGAAGCTCAACTGTCTTTTAAAAACAAATCTTCATCTTTCCATTGCCTGCCTGCCTGCCCCGTAAGCAATAAATATTGTAACTCAAGTATCTAGGTTTTCAAAAGGATTTTAGATTATAATAATGAAAATAATACAAGTACGAATATATATTCCTGACTACCTAAATACTAACTAACAGGTTAAAATAAAAGTCAACGTCACACGTTCGATATTGGTCGAGGGAAAATTTGCATTTATATTTTGACGTAAGAACACAGTATCCCCAAAAACTAAATGTTTGGGGGGGTATTGTAGGGGAACACGTAATTGGGCCATTTTTTATTAACGGCAATTGCAATTTGAATGGTCCTAGATACTTGGATCTACTGCAGCAGCACATTATTCCAACTGCTAGGCAGTTGTTAGGTGTAAGATTTGGTGAAACATGGTTTCAACAAGATGGTTGTTCCGCTCACAATGTTGGCCTTGTTAGGGAATATCTTGATAATGTATTTCCTAATCGGGTTATAAGTACACGGGGAACTATTTTATGGCCAGCTCGATCTCCCGATCTTGCTCCTAATGACTTCTATCTGTTTTTGAAGAAGCTTTTCAAATTATCACCCCTAACATGCTTGGAAACGTTAGAAGGGGTTTTTATAGTAGGCTCGGATATTTTCTAGCCGAGCAAGGAGGACTTTTCGAACATTTGCTTTAATTTTTTTTTTTGACTGGGAGAATCTTTTTGGTTTTTAGAATGTATTATTTTATTTTGAGAACTTGCTTTTATTTTGTTTCTCCTTATTATTTTCATTGTAACACGTCGTCACTGATAAATCTGAGCAGTTGACAATAAAACGCTCTTATTTATCAGTAACAAAAAATAAGAAAATTACGTTATAAAAATTTGCGTATTTATTGACCAAATTCAGGTTTCATTGACTACGCTCCACACAGCACCGTGGTTAGAGGCGTACTAAATACAAGGCGAACGGCAGCGAAAGGCGATCGGAAGCCTGAGTGTTGGTTGCTTCACTGATAGGCGTGCGGTGTCTCTGCATGTACGTACACTGGCAAATTAGACTTCTTCCGCCCTATGTTCGCAGTAGCTTGAAGCGGTCTGTATAGTCATTTTTTAAGTGGTGGCCAAACATTTACTTAAATTTTCATTATGGTTATTGGGCTATGATTATTGTTGATTATAATAAAATATACCGCGTACGAAAAATTAAAAAAATAAAAACAGTTCATTACGACCAGGCCTCTAGTTTATTTATTTTTTATGTACGGATAGAGAATATTTTTCGAGCTAAATGTTTTTATGTATGTGTCCACTTCACCCTGCACCACTTGCACCTCCAAGAAGTATGTGGTAGGGTTATAGCATAGCACACAAAAAAAGTATAAATAATAAAACCATCCGACTGCTAGCTCTAAATCGGGTTTAGTATACAGAATAATAAATCTCTAATTCTTCTAACCAAATGATATAGGTAACAAAACTCCAGTTTTATAATTTTTGTCTGTCTGTTCGTTTGTTCCAGCATCACACAAAAACTACTAAACTGATTTTGATGAGACTTTCACTGCATGCTCCATTCGTTTGAATCCTGGAAACTACACAAGTAATAATTCATCAAAATCGGTTTACGGGAACAAAAGTTATTCCTATTTAGGGCAAGGAAAACGAAGAAAAACGAATCTAGCTAGTCTATTATAAAAACTGATATTCTTTGCATTTCCTGTGTATTTATCAAGGTCGCCGGTGTTCATAGTTA
Organism: Oxystoma pomonae; assembly: GCA_963921995.1. Classification (NCBI taxonomy): domain Eukaryota; kingdom Metazoa; phylum Arthropoda; class Insecta; order Coleoptera; family Brentidae; genus Oxystoma; species Oxystoma pomonae. The sequence continues at coordinate 77,583,669 of OY998169.1, read as the reverse complement.
CATTTTTTGATAAAATAAAATTTTTTATTTAACTTTCATGTAAGTTTATATCAAAATCGACGTTATGTTTTAATCCTAATTTCAAGGTCATTGAAAGTACAAGTAATGCGAAATCTTAATGCACCTTTAATGACTGACAGAAACTTTATTTCAAAGCAGGTTACTTCTTGCTTTTAGTTCGGCTAAAAACATTCTCCGGAGCAAAAAAAGACATAAAACATCTAGCATCTCCATCCCTACTCTGAAAGTCATATGGACGCTAATGTAGCAATTCTGTTAGGTCATTATTTTTGTTAACCTAGAGGGGTCCGGCGCACCAGGCAGGCTCCTATTTTTCACCGTAAATGTGTTATCCTTTATATACGTTAGTTACGAAGTCATTAAGGCTAGACAAAGTAGATGGGGTCGACCGTCGGTAAATGAAGATGTGTTTTTGTGCTGACTTAGACCAAAGATTGTCGAATTTTAAGATGTTATAGTCTCTACATCGGTATCGAAGAGTATAGTGCCATGCAATTATTCTATTTAGTTAATCACAGAATATTATAGAAAACAAATTGAAACCACTCACATGAAACAGATATAACCGAGTTGAATATTATAGAAACCCATGGTTTTACACTTCTAGGAGACTTATTGATTCATGAGTAATTACTGTTTCCGAAACAGTATCCTGTCATTTGATATTTTTAGTTACCTATACATGCATTTCGAAAAATACTCCAGAAAGCATAATACAACAATTTTAAACCCCACCATTCCCTTGCCTTCGCAGAAGTGGGAAATGGTAGTTTCATAGTTTTCTACTGTAATCACAAACATTTAATTTTATCGAACTCTGAATATGCTCGCCCCCCAAAAAAAGAGGGAGAAGCTGTCAGTCATAATTTTTATAATAAAAATTCGTATTCCTCCACCCCAAAATCCACTATAAACCAATTTTGAATGAAATCGGAGATACTTAGATGGTACGACCCCCTCCACACCCCTTTAATGAGAAGTAAAGGCTGTCAACACCAAAATATAATCCCCTTAACTAGCTCTCTTTCAAATCTGAAAATTGCATATTTGCTATTAGCTGTGGTTAAAAAGTTATAAATTTCCAAATTTATTTTATTTTTTGATAAACGCATGAATTTTTTAATTTTCAAATATATACTTTTGCTCCCCTTAACGTACCCCCATCAACGTACGTTTTCCATAATTTTGTACTATCACCGGGACTATAAATGCATATCAAATCTGAAGTTGATATATGTATAAGTTGGTCAAAATTAATTGATAGATTGATTGATTGTGCCAAATATATTCGGTAACTAACTAACAAACATACATGTGAAGGTAAATAAAAGCTTTGATTATATATTTGATAATCAAAGATAAAAGCTTGCAATTAAAGGTATTCGTATTCGTTTCTCCATACGCCTTATTTCGTATTCATTCAATGTCAACGTTCTAAGAGTATGTCGACGCCAGTGCCCATTTTATGGAGTCTTAAGGCGCATTTACATAGACAAACTTTCCTTTGATGTTGAAATGTCGACAAACATTTACACGAGCCTCTTGAGCAAAATGTTCAAAGAAAAGTTCGAGCAAAATCTCGTACAAAAAGACTCACGGAAATTTTGGAGAGAATGTTCAGCAAAATTTGTTTGAAAAAATGTTGGTATAGAAATTCCTTACAAATTTAAATTTTACATTTTTATGTGAATTCATTGAACTTAACTAAAAATAGAAAGACTAAGTTTTAAAACAAGGTATTTTTAATAAAGTGCTTTCCGACGGAAAAACGATTTGATGTCGATTTTCACATTTTACCTCATAAGCAACTTCGATTGATCTGATTTTTATAGAGAATATGCCAGTATACTTGTAACTTTTTTGGGGTTGAAAAAAAAACGAGAATAAAAAAAAAATAATTGGCACTTATTTATTGCTGTTTCCTGTAAAATGTAATGATAAAAATTTACGTTTAAAAGAATATCTCTTTATTTTACTTCGTAGTTTAAATAACAATACAATAATAATTAAGTCAAATTAAAAAAACCATCTAGATTTTATTAAATCTCAAATATATGAACAAAAGCACGTTCGGTCTAAATAATACCCGTTAATTACCCACTTTTACAACCCTACGATCCCGACCCTTGTCTAAAAAATATAATTTAGCAGTAATAGACCAGACTTTTGAATCGGAATGTTGCCCCTTTGCAAATTGTTTGTTCAGGGTCAGTAATCGACCTTGATTATTACATTAAATTGACAGTAAATATCTATCTTCAGCATTTTCATCAACCTTTTGCTTTTTAAGCAACCCTTGGGGCCTTAAACTAACTAGGTAAATCTGATGATGAAATCTGATCTAAAAAAAAAACAATCAAAGCTAATGGTAAAGGAAAGTTACAAAAATACGTTTAAAAAAAATCCCCTCCCCACCACTCCTCATAGTCGTGAGGCGCGGATTACCGTTTAAAAGTGCAATTTTTGAGTTTTTTGCCGATATGTGAAAAACTCAAAATTTTTTTGGAAAAGAAAAGTTTTCCTGGGTTGTTTTTCGAATTTAGGAAAAAAACCCTTGGAAATAAAAAAAAGCTCGCAAGAAATTCCCAGAAAAATCCGGGAAAAACCCTAAGAAAAAAATATTATAAGTAACCCTAATCTATGTGACAAAACTGGCTTGGCTTTTTTTTCACAAAAATTTAAAATAAAAATTGGTGTTCCATTTTTTTAAAGAATTGAGATCACTGATCACTGATGTGAAATTTTATTTATTCTCATCTTTAAAAATATGTTTCCAAAACAGAGAGCAATAATTTGCTCAAAAATTTACCCGAACACAAAAATGTTCACGCAAAAATTGCGCCTTAAGAAAAGCGTTCGATCGAGTCCAACACAAAAAGCACATAAAATAACTTAAAGAAGTTGGTCTGGATGATCAGGATATGTAGATAATGTCATGCTATATTGTAACCATCAGACAGCTTAAATAAAAGTTGATGGTCAATTTGTCCAAATAAGAAGATGCATTCGCCATATTATAATATAAACCATAAACCATGGCTAAGATACAGGGACTTTTTTTTTTTCATCTGGAGAAAGAATAACAATACACTAGAACAATTATTCAATCATGTCAAACTGCATCACATTAACTCTGAAAAAATAGGAAAATTGTCAGCTCAATTCAAACATAACCACTCCCGTATATCGCAAACCAACTCATACTGGACAATATCTAAACTAAGATGTTAAACCACTCCACATCAAGCAAACCGGGAATGGAAGGCGACCCTTATATTTCCATACATCTAAGAAATATCAAAAAAGATAAGAAGAGTACTGTCTTCAAAACGACCACAACAATAAAAAGTGAAAAAACCGCATACGCCCAAATCTGTCTTTATGGAGACTACAGGGAAGAGTGACACATCTTAGTTATAAGTTAATAAACTTTGGCTAGCTGTGTGATGAAATGGACAATCAGCAAGTCCGTCGGCCGATCGTAAAATTTTGACTGCATATAGGTAGGTGTTTTTTCATTTTGTCTTCCCTAAGAGTATATATAAAGACAGAGTAGAAGTTCCATAACAAAGGGAAAAAATATACAAAAAATCGGTTTACACCACGATACACTTAACACGGCATGACAATGCGCATCTCGGAGTGACGTCACTTTGTGACCCCGATACCAACACATGTGCATGGAAAAGGTATTAATTTTCCTTAATGTAATTTTGGGCCGCCGCGCGTTTAATGTGTTTTTTGGTTTGTACGGGTTGACCTACGTTTGTTTTACATTTTAACAGAAAAATAAACAGGTGGAACTAAAATAAATCATAGCTCAAAATCATAGCCTATATATAGGACTATGCTAAAACATAAGTGTTAAAATAAATAGTAAAAACTTACAATTTTTTGACTTTATTTGGCGTTTATTTGGCAACTTTTTCCCTTGGTAATCTAAAGTATTTAATGTTTTTATAATTCTGTAATAATTTTTACATTCAAAAGCAGCGCACTTTCACATTGTAAATAATTATTATAAATAAATGTTGACACTGACATAATCATTGTCAAACACTAAAGTGGTACTTGCACAAGTTGTGTGTTGTTATCGTAGAACATTGTAGAAAGCAGTCTCTCAATCAAATCGTATTCTTTTGGGAGGGCGAGCGAGATTACTTCTGTTCCTTTACGCTTTCAAATAAAACATGAGGTAAGTATATCAGCGCAGAGAACTCATTCTGTCAATCGAGCACGCTAAGAAAACTTCGAATGTTGACGTCATTGTTTGATTGCGCGAAAACCGACGGAATTAGGTTCAAATAGTAACTTACCGTGTTAAGTGTATCGTGGTTTACACTAAGTTGTTCTTTTTTCGGAGTCGTAAGATGAAAATTCCTAAAGAAACCACTCCCTACGTCACTTTCACCTGGCTTGCACTGGTTCTAAGCAATAACACTGAAACGGCTAAGAGGTCATTTCGCTGTCACGTACAGGATAATTGTTAAGTTCCTTGCTTGAATTTAACACGCACCCAGCTTAGGACGATTTAAAAAATTTTGTTTTTGTGTCACGTATGAGACATGTACGATTTGACTTAGTCAAAGTTTTATTGCTTAACAGTGAGATTTTCTAAGATCTAAAATAGTATCCCTCACAGGTCTAAATATTTACACCTTTGGGGGGTACTAAATTTTAAAACCAATTTTCACAAAACACTTACCTATACAGAAAAGACACAAAGCTATTTATTATTTGGTATTGTTATTGCAAAATATCACTGCAAAACTGTTTTTTTTTTTCTTAAAATATACCATATTTTATAAGAAAATGCCCTAAAACTAATTTTTTTGACAGGTTTTAAAATGGAAAATGGCCAATAGGCCAAAAATTTGGCACATAATAGTTTCATTATTTGTGTTTGAGGTTATAAAGTTGGTAATTTTTTAGACCACCTCAGGGGGGTGGTTTAAATTTATAGCCCCCAGAAAGGATTGTTTTGTAGCATTTGGCAATAAGTTCGTTTATAATTTTCCTAAGCAAACTTTTTAACAAGGATTAATTTACCTTATTTAATACCCCAAGTTTGGTCCAGAAAAACCACATATTTGGAACCCGTTTTCAGTACAAAAAATATATTGATGAGGACACTACGAGACAAAGCAAACATAAGTGAAGGTCACTGATTATGCACGAAAGTTATACCAAAACAAAAAAACCCGAAACAACTAATTAATTTATTTACAAACTGAAAGTAAAACATTGAGGTTATCTAAAAGCTCAGTCAAAAAACCTTTCCTTACTCAAAGCCCACTCATTTTAAAGCTGTAGCTTTCATCAGTAGGGGTTGGTGCAAGCCAAGGTGCAAGCAGAGGTAAAAGATCCGAACTCGATGTTTGTGATTGAACGCAGCACTATTATTTTTAAACTGACATTTCGACAGTAAGGAATGTAAGAAAAACTTGCATTTAACTTTTTTAATACATTTCATAAATAAAAACACCAAGTATTAATTGGAAAAATTAACGAATAAGGGTAAGTTTTAATTAGAGTAACATATGGCCCCAATTTTAATTTATTCTACATAGTCTTTACTGTTTAGACCCCGGGTGGGTTTAAATTTTTTAATATTTTTTCTTCTAAATTGAAAATTTCTTTTTAAATACAACATAAGATTGTGTTAAGAGGCCATTTCGCTGTCACGTACAGGACATTTGTTAAGTTCCTTGCTTGCATTTAACACGCACCCAGCTTATGAGACATGTACGATTTGACTTAGTCAAAGTTTAATTGCTTAACAGTGAGGTTTTCAAAGATCTAAAATAGTATCCCCCACAGGTCTAAATATTTACACCTGTGGGGGGTACTAAATTTTAAAACCAATTTTCACAAAACACTTACCCATACAGAAAAAACACAAAGCTATTGATTATTTTGTATTATTATTGCAAAATATTACTGGAAAACTGCTTTTTTTTAAAAAAAAATACACCATATTTTATAAGAAAATGCCCTAAAGCTAATTTTTTTTGACAGGTTTCAAAATGGAAAATGGCGAATATTTGTGTTTGAGGTTTTAAAGTTGGTGATTTTTTAGACCACCTAAGGGGGGTGGTTTAAATTTATAGCCCCCAGAAAGGATTGTTTTGTGACATTTGGTAATAAGTTCGTTTATAATTTCCCCAAGCAAACTTTTTAACAAGGATTAATTTACCTTATTTAATACCCCAAGTTGTTCATTAACCAATAAAACACCTCCTATTTTATCTAGAAAAACGTCATATTTTGAACCCGTTTTCAGTACAAAAAATATATTGATGAGCATACTACGAGGCAAAACAAACATAAGTGAAGGTGACTGATTATGCACGAAAATTATTCCAAAACAAAAAAACCCGAAACAACTAATTAATTTATTTACAAACTGAAACATTGAGGTTATCTAAAAGGTCAGTCAAAAAAACTTTCCTTACTCAAAGCCCACTCAGTTTAAAGCTGTAGCTTTCATCAGTAGAGGTTGGTGCAAGCCAAGGTGCAAGCAGAGGTAAAAGATCCGAACTCGCTGTTTGTGATTGAACGCAGCGCTATTATTTTTAAACTGACATTTCGACAGTAAGGAATGTAAGAAAAAGTTGCATTTAAGTTTTTTAATACATTTCATAAATAAAAATCTACTCTTATTTTATTATTACTCATCTAAATCGTTGTATGACATCAAGTATTAATTGGAAAAATTAACGAATAAGGGTAAGTTTTAATTAGAGTGACAATTAGCCCCAATTTTATTTTATTCTACATAGTGTTTACTATTTAAACCCCGCGTGGGTTTAAATTTTATAATTTTCTTTTCTTCTAAATTGAAACTTACTTCTTAAATCCAACAAAAGATTGTGTTAAGATGATTATTCAATAAACAAATTTATTAAAATTCTTCTTATAAAACAAACCATGTCCAAAACTCAAGAAGGGCTGGTTTAAAATGCTTAAAACCAAAATTTCGCTTAAACTTAAGACCGCTTTAAAATAGGCCAAACGCTTTTAGTAAATCCCACCGTAAGTGTTTAAGTTTCTTTTTGGGGAAGATTTAGGTGGTTTTCTATGTATATTGAGTATCTAAGATGTACCAAAGAAATTATACAATAATTTTTTTGTGGTGATAAAACTCAAAAATTTTTCGTAGACATCCCTCACGAAGACTTAACAAATCAACTCTAGGTAAATCAATTTCTCAAAAATATAAAGCTTGTTTTAAATAGACCGTTTTTCAGTAGCCAACTGGTTACAATAGAAATAAATACTTAAACAAAAATGGCAGTATTTTGCAGTTTTAAAATACATTTACAAAATATTGCAATTTCACTTACAATTGACCTATTTGGAAGACCAATATAGTATTTTGATGATTCCCCAATAATATATCCTTTATTGAGTTGCGCAATGTTCTGTTGTGTACCCCACACCAGCCCATAAACTAAGCTTTATTGCATCTAAATTTTTCATTGAAAGAGGTTTTGCAGAAAAAACACTATATTTAGAGACAAAAAACGTAAAATAATACATTGCATTTTACACTTGCCAAAGTTATTGGTACTTTAAAAAAAAAAGAATGTTTAATAAAGCGCAAAAGGTAACTAAAAAAAATAATGTATTAAGAGATAATTTGAATCCTAAAAACAGTTCGTTTACTTAAACAGATAAACCGCACATCAAAAATTAACCATTGCCGTGGTTTTTAAAAAAAATGTATGTATGTTGTTTTTATTTAGGTTTTTATAATAATCGATAATTTTTACCCTGAAATATACATTTTTAGGATACGTAAAATTATGTAAAAAACTTCAAATTATGCAAAATCTGAGAAATGGTTCCGGGAATATGATTTAAGTTTTTACCATACAAAATTTGATACAAATTTGACTAACAGTTTTTCAACAATTAAGTGATTGGAAGAAGCGCATTTTTTATTCAAATTTACCCTTATGAGTAGAAATTATTATTTTTTTTTTGTGACGTAAGCTCAGGAAATGTCGTAATGATTTTTTGAACTCAAATAAACTTCAAAATTGTTTGAACTATGATGGAAGACATATTTTGTAAAAACCGAATAAGCTAAAATTTATTTTTAAGGCCACCAATTCAAAGGTTTGATTAAACATAAAATGAGGCATATACAGGGTTCCTAAGCAAATCCTTAGGGGGCCAAGCAGCCGTGTATAAGACGCAGACAAACGGAAAAGCACATTAGGCAGAAAAGGATAGGCATGGGGCGATGTTGTCACTACATCTTACACGTAGTAAATCCATTCCAGGTTGTTGTTTTCTAATGTTTTCCATCTTCATACCTTTAGGACTGGAATGAAAACTGTTTTTGCTCGACTTTAATACCAAATTGATGAAAGATATCGTAAAAAAATATATTTTTCTGCTTTTCATTTTGTAACCATTGTCATTACGCACTGTTTACAGGCTGGGGACTGAGATACATGCAAATGCCTAACCTAAAGCGTTCATACACGGCCGGAGAAATCGACTGAGATATTTCCGTAGAAACTTTATCAAGCAAATAGGACGGGTTGACGCCTTCGAACGTCCAACCCGGGTTTTGCACTTTGATTGGAAATCAAAAAGGAGGAACAGTCAGATGTGGGGCCATGCACAAATTACGTAACGGTGATTTTACCAATTTTTGACCCCCTCCCTATGTAATGTTTTGTAACGGTTTGGCACGCCACTCCCCTAATATTACGTAACGATTTCAAGACCACTACCCCCCTCCCACACAAAAAAACTTTTCACTTATTTTCATTCCAAATTTTCTTAGTTTCACACAAATGCAAAGGTTGTCGAAAACCCCCCTCCCCCCTACGTAACGTTTTGTAACCCCCCCCTCTCCCCTATGACCATTACGTAATTTGTGCACGGCCCCTGTAGTCCCAGTGGAGGAGGGCAAGAAAATTGATATTTTTTCTTAAAAATTATACTCTTTAGACCTATTTCTTTGCGTTCCCGAAATTACGTAATTTTTGAAAAGCAAATTGTAAGCGGCGTCATTTTTATTTCGTGCTTTGTTTTTCTAACATTTTTGGGTTCGGCTAATTCAATTGAAAAATTTTTGCCTGCGGCGCCCTTTATCTTTTCACTTGAAACCAAGATCCCCCGTTTTAGGAAAACTGATCCCGTCTCTATTTCTAAATTTTTTCGAATAAAAGTAGAGTATGACCATGGGGAAAATAATTTTTTTCTACGGTATGACGAAAATTTCGAGAAAGTCGAAGAAAAAAATAAAAACAGTGGCAGAGCTCAAGTTTTTCGTAAAAAAACGTTTTTTGTGAAGAAACAGAGCAAAATAAATCTTTTCACCCCTTTTTGGGTGTTACAAATATTGGCAACCCCTTATTTTACCTTCCTTTACCCTCCCGCTAGTTTTGAAGAATTGGTTCGCTACATGTTTCGAGATCATGTCATAAAACACCTCGAAAATATCAAATGTAGTGTAGGGCCAGCTTTATTTAAAATCAATAATATCGCAAGGAAAAAGCTCTGCAGGAAAAACAGCGCCGTTTATTGATTTCTTTGGCTGCTAGTGCTAGCTGCATGGTTTGGCCGTTTCCGGATAGATGTCACTGGTAGAACAGAATGGAAAGAAATTTAATTAAAAGCGCAGATATTTCTTTCTAATGTTAACAACCTCACGAGTTTATCGCTCAGTATCGTAAATAATGGACCCTGCCGCCTCCTTTAAGCAAGAAAAAGCTGTGGTTTGGACCTGAAAACATCTAATTTTTAATTAGATTAGATGTGTGGCCGCCATCTAGCGGAATTTGCAGACATCTTGTCAACGGTTATTATTGCAACTATGATTTATGCTCACAATGAAAGAGTGGCGACAATTTTTTCTCATGAAAGCAGTCCGGAGATAATAACAAACTGGCACCATTGCTCAATATACTTGTTTCTTTTGTGCGCGCAGAACTTTCTATGCCAAATCTTAGGAACCCTTTATTAAATCTGTTAGGGCATAGAGCATATAAATCTAAATAGAGAGGACACCTAATAGTAAATTTGCGACCCGGTCAACTGACTTAAAACGCAAGTGGCGCAGTTATCGTTTTTTTTTTGGTTCTTGGCTTCGAAACTTGGTGCGCCACTTTCGCTTTCACTATTACTTATTTTTATCAATCCAAAGCAGTGACGGCGCACAGGAAAATCGTATTTTTTGAACGAGTTCCTCGTTGACAGACCCGTGCCGGTACAGTCACAGGTGGCGAATACAGAGGGAGTATGTGCCAACTTCCCCAAAAATGTTGCCCTGCGGCGCCAGTATTTTTCTTTTATTTTAAATAAAACATTACTCTTTTACAAGGTTTCGTCGTCGGCGATCAAATTTAAAAAAAAGTAATCATAAAAACAATTTTGGAAAAGACTCCCCATGATGGAAATTGACATGCTTACGTCATAACCGCCCTTTTTGGATTAGGAGAACAGAACCATTGAAGGAATATCCAAGGAAATTTATCATATGAGACCATCAGTTTTCACATACATCACCCATTCTGATCTCTTAATCATGTATTTTTCAAAAATTCAGAAACGACGAGGTTATTAAAATTTGAAGTAACCTTAGATAGCAAAATATTTAAAAAGTAAATAAAAAGTACTCATTTTTTACCGAAGGAAACCTTAATTATATACTCTCTGCTTTTTCCATAATTATTAGAAGTAATAAAGGCTTGAAAAATATATACAATAAAACATTCTGCCAGCTCACTTAGCAACAAGTTCATTTAAAATTGCATTAAATATAAGTATGTACGCCAGTGATAAATCGATATTCATTCAACGGGCGGGATTATTGTGGTTTTAATTTTAAATAAATATTAACCCGGTTCATCCTGGCGCATTCAGCTAACAATAAAAAACTCGCTGTGAATCTCGTTGAATTGCTGGTCGGATATTACCATTACGTCTCCTGTCTATTTAGATTTATACGCTCCCTGGTAAGGGCCGGTTTATCAACAGCGGGTGACCCACGAGTTGAGTTAATTTCGGGTTAAAAAAGTCCTAATATACTGTTTTCGAAGGTATTAAAACAGAAAATATGGAACGTTGATTTGTTTGGGAAGGAGTGAATTAAAACACAAGAAAAGCTTTTTTTAAATTTGCGAACGATTTATTTCAAATCATCATCAGCGCATCTGAAAGATACAAAACAATCCAACTTTAGTTACAAGGGTTAAATATAAATTAAAAAAAAGTTTTTATTTATAAATATTATGCGTAACTTTAAATATTATTTGTAGGGGTTAAAATATAAAATATGGATAAAAAAAAACCTGTACTTAACTAGCCCTAGAAAATATGGCTTTTTATGTAAAAATTAACAATTTTTATAAAATAGCAAAAAAATACATTGTTTGATACCAGTTGAACTTAAGGGTTAATTTAGCCCGTGGTTAACTTGCTATTGATAAAACGACCCCAAGAGCGAATATCGTTAAAATATTTGTTTTAACTTCGCTGGGTGATATAATGCGCCCTAAATACTTCCCCCATCTCGAATAAAGACGTAAGCGAGATTTGCGTTAAACACATAAAAACTCCGCGGAAAACTTTTCTGTCGGTTTCCCAAGATTTACAATTAAATTGCAACCGATTTGCGCTTGCTTTCGCTCCACTTCGTTTTTCATAATCCATAAATTTTATCTTTATTAAAATCATCGTTTTCCGTTCTCCCTCATAGTCCCGCAGAAGTTTCAAGGTTCTCTAAAATCTTGTAGGACTCCCTTAAATAAATTATATATTTACTTAAGGGCCGGTTTCTCAATAGCGAGTTACCGAGCGTTAACTCGATCAACATAACCTTGTAAAAATCTTTAAACTGCGGGTTAAAGTTGACTCAAGGTAAGGGTAAGTTATTTTACCCCAGGGTTAGCCTAAAATAATATTGCCTTAAAACAGCAAAAAACTGGGATTTAGAGCCCGAGTTAATTTAACTCTCTGGTAACCCGGTATTGAGAAACTGGCCCTAAGAGTGGAGACTATTCAGGAAATATCCAAGTGACGTCCAAAACGGGTCATGTGATATCAATACTTTTTGGAGTCAAATAAACATCAGAAACTAAGAGACGGCTCGAAGGAAATTTTTGATTTTTTACCGAATAAGATGTGAAAAAAGTGCTCCAATCCAGAATTCCGCCAATTCTGATGTTTATTTGACACCAAAAAGATTGTATATTACATGACCCGTTTTGAACGTCACTTTGAGACATTTCCTGAGCTAAGGTCACTGACAGAACAAACAATTTCTAACAGTGGTGGTCCCGGTCATTTGAAAAAAGGGGGGGGCGGTTTCGATACAAAAAAAAAATTGAATAAAAGCGTAGCTTTTATGAGGAACATATTAATATATGCAAACAAAACTTAATAACTACAAGCTCGGATTTGGCCTCAAATCTGAGGGGGGTACTTAGATTTTAAGTTGTTTATATCATACATTTTTTATTTTAAGAAAAAATGCAATTTTTAGGCAAATGAAACTAAAATCGTAAATATTAACGTATTATAGCAGGCAAAAATTTTTAAGAAAATTGCACTGAAAAATGCATTTGATATAAAACTAAACTAAAATTGTAAATATATTAATGGTTTCAAAGCGCAGCAGACAAACATTTTTAAGAAAGTGATACTACAAATGCAATTGTTAACACAAAATTAAACTAATACCGTAAACATCAAAGGCGTTATAGCGCCGCAATTTATACCCTACTTTTGATTTTCTAAATATTTTCGTAAAAAATTTAAATCCAGGGTGAGAGGGGGGCTAATTACCACTTCCCCTCTGAAATCTGCGCTTGAGTAACTACGTATAACAAACAAACAAACCACAAACAAAACCTAATAGCTAAATACTTTTTTTAGATCTAAAAAGCTTCTTAAGTTGAAACATTGCATATCTGGAAGAAAAGTTCGTTTCCAGTTTTTTTGGGCAATGTCAATTTCAATATTATATCTCTTTATATATAGCAACGCTAAGCCCGTCAGAAGAACTTCCGTCATAGTGATTTTAATTACTTATATTATATTATCAACCTTCTGAGGCAGAAGAAGCTTCTCTCTGACGAAGCATTACTTACTGACAAACATCCAAGTATATTTTCATCAACGGAAAAATATCGCTACACTTGCTCATTGCCTCGAAAACGTTATCATATATGTTTTGATTTAATCTTTTGCCTACTTCTGACCAATATTGTTTCCAAATACTGACTTATCCCGATAAAAGTTCAAGAATTTGTATTTTGTATTAATCAAACAGTTTATAGTATTTGGAAACGACATAAGTTAATTTTGCCTTGATTTTCGCTTCACGTTGTATAAAATTTGGTATGAATATGTTCAGGTCAAGAAAACTTAGAATCTCGTTATTGAACCTTGATTTTATGCCTAAAACTTGTTTATAAGCTGAATCCCTATAATACTGTTCTATATTTCTAATATCGTGGTTTTCGTCTGTTTCGAACTGTCCCAAATTACTGTGGAGGGATTCTAGAATGTCTTTAAAGGAACATTCTGCAATTTCTCGTTTTTTCTCCAAAGACTTCAGGGTTACCACCAGCATCTTTTTTGTCTACTTTTATCTGGAGTAAAGAGGGGAGGGGGCGATCGCCACTGGTCTCTACTCTTAAAGCATAGCCTAATATATGCCGTCTGTTGCGTTTAGCTTCGCAATATAGGAATTTTCTATACAATACTAGACATGGCAGTCTCCTAAGGATATATCACCACCATAGTTCTCTCTATGAAAAGTCACCGAGCCACTTCGCCCTAAAATTGTTCAATAAACTACCCCTCAATTTACGAAATTTAAACAATAATAATATTTTTAAAAACTCTGTAAAATCAATTTCAATAGAGCTATGCCCTTATGATATCTCAGGATTTTTAAACATGCAATTTTATTTAGCTATAACCAATCTATATTATTATATTATTTTATCACTTTATATAATATATGCACTAAACCTATAAATCAAAAAACTGACAAACTTGTGTCACGCAGAGACAGGATTTTCTATGTATGTATTTTATTATTTTTTTATTTCTATTGTACTTACCTTAGTGACGATTTCCATATTGTAATATTGTAAAATCGATTTTTTTCGGAAATATAAGCCATTATTTATTTATTTATTTATTTATTTATTTACAAATATTATACAAACTGTAGATTTTACAACAATGAAAATACTAGTAAATATGGAGAATTTCTTCCATATATTTTTACGTATGGTAAAGACTTTCATTTCTACTCATTTACTTTGTTTATACGGGCCTCTTAATTTAGAAAATCGGTTAATCGCTTTAAAACCTATTTTTAGGGACGGTTTAAACACTCTAAAAATGCTTTCGCGCATTTCTTCCAACCCAAAGAAATTCTTAACCCTGGTTTCACCGAAAAACCTGTTGATAGCTTACTTGTTTTATTTGCTTTCTTTTTAAACTGACATTTAATGAAGGACGTATATAATCGAATTCGCATGTGAAATAATTTGTTGTTGTCAAGTTGAACTAACAGTTGAAACAATCAACGACATGACTTTTTTTTTACATATTTATTGTTGCTCTCTAAAGCAATGTATCGAATAGAGATCCAAAAAAATGACGTCAGTACGCTCATCAAAAAATTGGACTATAAACCCTGTAAAGCGGTTTTGGTACGTAGAAACGTAGTAATTATCAGATTCGAAAAAGATATCGGGACAAACATTTAATTAGAAGGCCTACGTAGTGACACTTTTTGGCTGCTGACTTCATTTATATGTTTCATCAGATTATAAACACATTTTAATTTTTTATTTGCCGTAATATCCTAAACAACCCATGTGCGGCTCCTCGGATTGTTGTGAAAACGGATCAGTCAAGCGGACGTTGTCATTGTAATACAGGGTTCCTAAGATTTTCCTTAGGGATAGGATTTCAATAAATCAAACAGAAATGGCATAGAAAGTTTCTGCGCGCACAAAAGAAACAGGTATATTGAGCAATGGTGCCAGTTTGTTATTATCTCCGGACTGCTTTCATGAGAAAAAATTGTCACCACTCTTTCATTGTGAGCATAAATCATAGTTGCAATAATAACCGTTGACAAGATGTCTGCAAATTCCGCTAGATGTCGGCCACACCATGAGATGATCTAATTAAAAATTACATGTTTTCAGGTCCAAACCACAGCTTTTTCTTGCTTAAAGGAGGCGGCAGGGTCCATTATTTACGATACTGAGCGATAAACTCGTGAAGTTGTTAACATTAGAAAGAAATATCTTCGCTTTTAATTAAATTTCTTTCCATTCTGATCTACTAGTGACATCTATCCGGAAACGGCCAAACCATGCAGCTAGCACTAGCAGCCAAAGAAATCAATAAACGGCGCTGTTTTTCCTGCAGAGCTTTTTGCTTGCGATATTATTGACTTTAAATAAAGCTGGCCCTACACTACATTTGATATTTTCGAGGTGTTTTATGACATGATCTCGAAACATATAGCGAACCAATTCTTCAAAACTAGCGGGAGGGTAAAAGCGAAAAATAAGGGGCTGCCAATATTTGTAACACCCAAAAAGGGGTGAAAAGATTTATTTTGCTCTGTTTCTTTACAAAAAACGTTTTTTTTTACGAAAAACTTGAGCTCTGAAACTTTTTTTATTTTTTTCTAAAACTTTCTCGAAATTTTCGTCATACCGTAGAAAAAAATTATTTCCCTCATGGTCATACTCTACTTTTATTCGAAAAAATTTAGAAACAGAGACGGGATCAGTTTTCCTAAAACGGAGGATCTTGGTTTCGAGTGAGAAGATAAAGGGCGCCGCAGGCAAAAATTTTTCAATTAAATTAGCCGAACGCAAAATATTAGAAAAACAAGGCACGAAATAAAAATGGCGCCGCTTACATTTTTTTTTCAAAAATTACGTAATTTCGGGAACGCAAAGAAATAGGTCTAAAGAGTATAATTTTTAAGAAAAAAATATCAATTTTCTCGCCCTCCTCCACTGGGACTACAGGGGCCGTGCACAAATTACGTAATGGTCATAGGGGGAGGGGGGTTACAAAACGTTACGTAGGGGAGAGGGGGGTTTTCGACAGCGTTTGCATTTGTGTGAAACTAAGAAAATTTGGAATGAAAATAAGTGAAAAGTTTTTTTTTTGGGGGGGGGGGTAGTGGTCTTGAAATCGTTACGTAATATTAGGGGAGTGCCGTGCCAAAGCGTTACAAAATCTTACATCGGGAGGGGGTCAAAAATTGGTAAAATCACCGTTACGTAATTTGTGCATGGCCCCACATCTGACTGTTCCTCCTTTTTGATTTCGAATCAAAGGCAAAACCCGGGTTCGACATTCGAAGGCGTCAACCCGTCCTATTTGCTTGATAAAGTTTCTACGGAAATATTTCAGTCGATTTCTCCGGCCGTGTATGAACGCTTTGGGTTAGGCATTTGCATGTATCTCAGTCCCCAGTCTGTAAACAGTACGTAAGGACAATGGTTACAAAATGAAAAGCTGAAGAATATTTTTTTTTACGATATCTTTCATCAGTCGAGCAAAAACAATTTTTGTTCCAGTCCTAAAGGTATGAAAATGGAAAACATTAGAAAACAACAACCTGGAATGGATTTACTACGTGTAAGATGTAGTGACAACATCGCCCCATGCCCATCCTTTTCTGGCTAATGTGCTTTTCCGTTTGTCTGCGTCTTATACACGGCTGTTTGGCCCCCTAAGGATTTGCTTAGGAACCCTGTATAATATAATATATGATTGTGGATGGTCAACAGGTTTACTCACCCCCCTTTCCCCTTTGGATCCAACCAGGTTAAGCCTCTAAAAGAAAAATAACTTTTTCTGAGATTTAATATTATGGCCCTGTTGTTCAATGGCTGTTCAACGCCAGTTCAGTGTTTGAACCTGGTTTAAGGAAAATGGTGAGCAACGTTGGTTCAGAACTTAAACGGAATTTTTCCGTGCTCTTGGGAACTCTGTTTGTTTGCCAGCGACACGAGCGCAGCCGACGGGTACAGGGAGGAACTACTTGTAATTTTGTAATTGGGTTCATTTTGTACAGACTTACTTATTTAATAATAAAAATATATGAAAATACTTAACAGGCGCCGTTTTTCCATACTTTTTAGTGTTAAAAAAGCAATGCATTCCCAATAGGATTTAGCTCTTTACAAACCTTAACCAACTTTGTACTGTTCCATGCAGTTTTTTAACTTACAAAAAGTTTTTTGGAACCCTTAAAATAACTGTGTTGAGGAATATTAACAAATATTAAAGGTAACAACAACTGTTTTATTTTCCTTTATTAATTGGGAAAAAATCCCAGTAAAAAATTCTTACAAATTTTATAAATGTTTTAACCTATATCTCTTTTTTTGGATGTATTTTAACCTATTATCTTCTTGCTGAACTCTGTATAAATCATCATAATATTTTCTTCAGAGATTTGATCCAGCCACTATATAGCTAATCACATAAACTCGCCCAATTATCAACCAAAACTGATTAAAATAAGTCACTTTTGAAAATCTAAAAAAATCGCTTGCCAGGCTTGTCAGACTTTAAAAAGCGGTGGCAAAAACGAGCATGTACAAAATTAAATTGTGTGAAATATATTTCGACATTGAAAAATTTTCTGTCTTTCTTTTATATTCATATAGAAAGAGATGGACGGGGCAAGGTAGGTGTTTACTTAATACAAGCACTACTTTCACTCTCCGCCGCATCTATCACTCTATCTTTCTATTAGTCTCCGTAAGTTATTATGTTGTCTCTGGTCCAAACTGCTGGTTGACGTGAATTTTTAACTTTTATAAAATGGACCAACTAACAGATGTTGAAGATTTTGTGGAGATTATTCTGGTGACTCAGAGAGATATTAAAATGCGAGGTCAGATTATTTTTTATGGAGATAGTGATAGTAACGCTTTACGAAAGAGGGAGTGAGGTTTCTCTGTGGCCAAATTGGAGAAATAATTCAATACCAAACTCAGCAGTAAGTATTTCAATAGACAGTAAATAAAGTAACGCCGTTTTTTTTTTATAAAATAGGTCGTATTAAGCTTCATATCTGTAAGCCCTTGAGAATAAGCCCCTCTGTCAATTTTGTGTAGCATTTTCTGAAACTTGTATAAATGAATTTATGTTTAGTTTTTTATTTAATAACCGTTGGAGGTTTTTTCGACCAGTGGAAATTTACAGGGTGTTGGTCAAATGCTTTTTATTGTAAAACTCTTTTACAAAAATGCGGAACTTTCGCATTTTTTTGTTGCTTCTTCATTTTCAACAACAATAAAATTCTCACTTTGGACTTATTAAATGGAACGAAACAATTTGCTAGTAATTCATAATTTATTGCGTCATAACAAGCGGGCTTTAATCTTTCATATATAACATACTTATACAGACCGCTTCAAGCTACTGCGAACATAGGGGGAATCAAGTTCAATTTACTCTCCGTGCCGTACGACCGAGGTGGATTCGAAGCACGCTGCAGTGTTATCTTTTGGAAATTCATTTTGTTTTTATTATTTTGTTTTATTTCTGCCTTGCTCGAGAAACAGATGGATAAGTTCTTAATTGAAATAATACATTTTTAAAACCAAAAATGGATGTCTACGAAGTTGCCGAAAAAGTGCAGATGGTCAAATGGTCAAATCGTCATAACGCAACACACGTTCGATATTGGTCGAGGGAAAATTTGCACTTGTATTTTGACGTAAGAACACCGTATCCCCAAAAACTAAATGTTTGGGGGGGGTGTATTATAGGGGAACACGTAATTGGGCCATTTTTTATTAATGGCAATTGCAATTTGAATGGTCCTAGATACTTGGATCTACTGCAGCAGCACATTATTCCAACTGCTAGGCAGTTGTTAGGTGTAAGATTTGGTGAAACATGGTTTCAACAAGATGGTTGTTCCGCTTACAATGTTGGCCTTGTTAGGGAATATCTTGATAATGTATTTCCTAATTGGGTTATAAGTACACGGGGAACTATTTTATGGCCAGCTCGATCTCCCGATCTTGCTCCTAATGACTTCTATCTGTTTTTGAAGAAGCTTTTCAAATTATCACCCCTAACATGCTTGTAAACGTTAGAAGGGGTTTTTATAGTAGGCTCGGATATTGTCTAGCCGAGCAAGGAGGACTTTTCGAACATTTGCTTTAATTTCTTTTTGACTGGGAGAATCTTTTTGGTTTTTAGAACGTACACTGGCAAATTAGACTTCTTCAAAAATTTAATGCTACAAAAGCCTGTGTCTTATTCAATATTGTTTTTCATTCTGTAATCGTGCTTTTGACACCAACAGAGATGGTGCTTTTAAAACTCAGGTATTGTGCTACAGAAAATTTTTTAATCACAATTGGTAGTTTTATAGGCGTAGACCAAAGTACAGCCAGCACAGTAGTGTGGAGAGTCTTTCTAGCAATCTGCTTACTATATCCAAGTTTCATCCATCCAGGTAAAACCGAAAAAGAGAAACTGCAAACTTTAAAAAATCAACCGCTCTTTTAAACAATCCAAAGTAAAACAAAATATTCGTAGATCAATTATATTAAAATATTAAGGATCATTTTGTATTCTACCCAAAACATTACAGTTGACCAGTTCATTATTGCTTTCAATAAAGTAGGACGACGACAACTTCAGTCAAATGAACTCAGTTCAAACTTTGATTGAACAACCGGAGACTGAAACTGAACCAGGTTCATCATTGAACCAAGTTCACTTGAACCCGTAGTAATTTGGTTTATACTTAACTAGTTTAGAATGTGTATTGCCTTCAAAAACAATAAAGGGAAAGGCTTACTTTGCATAATATGACGAAAATAATGCGGTAGATAGGTAGATATTATAAAGTGTTTTTTTCAAGTAAAATATAACATTTATTTGATGGTAAAAAATTTAAATTCAAAGTCACACCGGAAGACTTCTTGCCAAGGATAACACCATAGAAATTTCCAAAAATAATCTGTTTATGGTCAAACTTTTAGCGGGCTTGGCAGTTAAATAGCACAGAACCAATTAGCACTTACTATTGCAATATCAAAAAAACCACCGACACTTTATTTTTGGTTAAAAGCAGAAAACCTATTTTTTTAATAAAAAAGTCGCATTTAGTTAGAATTGAATTTAAAAATATTACTATACTTACAAAAAATTTCAGATCTTTTTCGTGTCATTTTAACGTGACTAATCGGTCAGAATCAAAGAAATTATAGTTTATTTTAATTTCTTTGGTCGGAATTAAAAAGAGTTAAAACATTAAAAACCAGCACTTGTTAATTTTAATTCAAAAAGAATAGAATATTAATCATTCTCTCAAAAAAGATCATGTTAACCGCAGACAATGGTTTCGCACCAGAAGTACTTATCAGTGCTGTGCCAACAAATGGAAATAGGTGACGAAATGACGTGGATAGCATCTTTGCGGAGATTCTTAAAAATATGAGAAGGGAGTGTAGGAGTATCCTTGTCCTCTTCATACTTGTGTACTTTTGTATATCTCCATCTTAATCTCACTTAAATTTCGAGGAGTACTTACAGGATTATATTTCAAAAATACCAGCACTGAAAAGAGAATCATGAATCGAATGCCTACTTTTAAGAAAAAATATTCATATTGTCTAAAATATATCTTAACGCGCCATTTCTGAGCAGGACTATTTCCTCGCGCCGAAATTTATCCGAAAAAGTAATCATCCGCAGTTGCGGCGTTATAATATTTGTTGCAGACAAATAACTTCTTGTAATTTACGCGGTTTTAAATTTTTGTTGAGTTAAAATTGGATGTTATATTATTATGTTCGATTATAAATGTTTCAGTTTATTCTTGGATTACCTATGTTGGGAATTTGGAACCTTTGGTTGCACTAAAACAAAATCATGATTGTTTTCCACAAACCAAAACTACACTTTTTGCACTCGACGCGCGTTTGGCTAACAACGTTAGCATCATCAGGAGACGATAAACAATAAACTAAATTAATCTACGCTCTATCTTATATACAATCCTTTAGTGGGCGGAGATAAGACTAATAATTTGTGATTGATCACGATTTTTAATCCTATCTCCCCTCAACCAAAGAATAAAGTGTACTAAACGGGATGGGTCCTCTATCTTTATTTAAACTATTTCTGGATTTAATGATTTCCATACTTTCATATGCATTCAAAAGTCTTTTGTTTGGTAACTTCTTAGAAGTTTTAGGTTATCTAATGTGAATCTATGATTGTTTTCAAAAGCATGCTCGGCCACACTTGACTTTTCTGTTCTTCCGTATTTTAAGTGTGCTAAGTGTTCTTTAAAACGTGTTTGAATAGAGCGTCTCGTTTGGCCAACATATTTTTTGTCACAATCCATGCAACTAATTTCGTAAATTCCACTTTTTTCTAGAACTGTAGTTTTATCTTTGGGATTTTCTAGTAAGCTTCTTATTGTGTTACCAGATTGCTATACTAATTTAAGACCGGTGTTATTAAATACTTTGTGTAATCCTTTCGTATAATTAGGATTATAAGGAATTGATACAAATTTTGAGTCCCAGGTATCCTTTTGTCTGAAAAAGGTAGAATTCCGAAAGGTCTTTTGAAAAGAATGTCTATTTATCAGCTTATTTATTAAGCCTTCGTCGTAACCGTTTTCGCCAGCTACATTCCTAATCCTATGCTTTTCTGCTTCAAATCAATCAAATCAAATTTGCCCTTAAACAAAGAAAGATTTGAAGCAGAAAGGAATAGGATTAGGAATATAGCTGGCGAAAACGGTTACGACGAAGCCTTAATAAATAAGCTGATAAATAGACATTCTTTTCAAAAGACCTTTCGGAATTCTACCTTTTTCAGGCAAAAAGATACCTGCGACTCAAAATTTGTATCAATTCCTTATAATCCTAATTATACGAAAGGATTACACAA
This sequence comes from Oxystoma pomonae, assembly GCA_963921995.1. Classification (NCBI taxonomy): domain Eukaryota; kingdom Metazoa; phylum Arthropoda; class Insecta; order Coleoptera; family Brentidae; genus Oxystoma; species Oxystoma pomonae. The sequence continues at coordinate 77,561,688 of OY998169.1, read as the reverse complement.
AGTATTTAATAACACCGGTCTTAAATTAGTATATCAATCCGGTAACACAATAAGAAGCTTACTAGGAAATCCCAAGGATAAAACTACAGTTCTAGAAAAAAGTGGAATTTACGAAATTAGTTGCATGGATTGTGACAAAAAATATGTTGGCCAAACGAGACGCTCTCTTCAAACACGTTTTAAAGAACACTTAGCACACTTAAAATACGAAAGAACAGAAAAGTCAAGTGTGGCCGAGCATGCTTTTGAAAACAATCATAGATTCACATTAGATAACCTAAAACTTCTAAAAAGTTACCAAACAAAAGACTTTTGAATGCATATGAAAGTATGGAAATCATTAAATCCAGAAATAGTTTAAATAAAGATAGAGGAGCCATCCCGTTTAGTACACTTTATTCTTTGGTTGAGGGGAGATAGGATTAAAAATCGTGATCAATCACAAATTATTAGTCTTATCTCCGCCCACTAAAGGATTGTATATAAGATAGAGCGTAGATTAATTTAGTTCATTGTTTATCGTCTCCTGATGATGCTAACGTTGTTAGCGAAACGCGCGTCGAGTGCAAAAAAGTGTAGTTTTGGTTTGTGGAAAACAATCATAATTTTGTCTTAGATTACCTATAAATTTAAACAAAAGACTTTTGAATGCATATGAAAGTATGGAAATCATTAAATCCAGAAATAGTTTAAATAAAGATAGAGGAGGCATCCCGTTTAGTACACTTTATTCTTTGGTTGAGGGGAGATAGGATTAAAAATCGTGATCAATCACAAATTATTAGTCTTATCTCCGCCCACTAAAGGATTGTATATAAGATAGAGCGTAGATTAATTTAGTTCATTGTTTATCGTCTCCTGATGATGCTAACGTTGTTAGCAAAACGCGCGTCGAGTGCAAACAATTGTGGAAAACAATCATAATTTTGTCTTAGATTACCTATAAATTTAAAAAATAGGTGTCCCAGTTTTGACAGAATTAAATGGAAAACTTGGCTAATATTAGAGATAGGTCCTAACCAACCAAAGATGTTATAGTTTTCTATCAGTTTTACATATCCATACAGATGATAATTATTATTAATATTTTTAACAAAAGTCCATACTTAATTTTTCTAAACAGAATCAAAAGATCTTTATTGTGGGTATATAATAATAACCAGACGCTCATCGCGGATTTGGTACTAGGTTTGGTACTAATTTATTACAGTATCAAAAGGTAAAAAAAAATCTTTTAAACTTTTTATGACATTTTATAAAAGCTAGTACACTGTGCCTATTTACACCAGGGCTCATTTAGCAAAATCATGCAAGAACTGTAAAATATATAGTCTGACGACTAAGAGTATTATATGTCGCAATAAAAGTTTATTCAAAGAACAACGCATTTTTGAATAATAATAAATATAAGTTAAAAAAATGCTTTTTAACAAACAGCTTTTATCAAAGGCAATGAAAAGTTTAAAATTTTTTTTAACCTTTTGGTTCCCTAATAAAAGTGATGGGCGCTAATTAAAATTTGGTGCCTTTTGGGTTTAATTAGTACCAAACTTGGTACCAAATCTGGGACGAGCGTCCTAATAATTTAACCATTAATTTTACCGTATTACCGTAATTGAGATGCTAAGACAGAGTTCTTAAACCCACGGATGTAGAAACCTTGGATTGCTAATACCTATGGAAAATTTTCATGAAAATCACTGCTGCGTGTCTTCCGCCATTTTCGTCGCCATGTTGTGGAGATTTGGGTTTGCGACATTGGTTTCCTTAATTTTAAATAGTAGTGTGGGAACACTGACTGTCAACAGTGTCAAAATATGATTGAAATTGACATTTTTTTTGAAAGGTTGTTTTTTAATATAAAAATAAAAAAGTAAAGAAACAAGTCATAAACAAATGCTCCAACGGTCACGCCATTTATCTCTCTCATTTGGTCTGGAGTATTGCCCTCCAATTTATAAACTCAAAGTGTACTGTTATGCCACACGTTATAAATTGTAATAAACGCTCTTGAACCGAGATTGCTGCTGGCGCTCCCGCTGAAGATACACCTTGATTACGTTGATCTGAATCTGCACAGAAACTAAAACAGATAAGAACAGATGCACCAATGTGATACCGTAATAAAAAATAAATTAATAGAGGGAGATACTGACTTTGATAATAGCATATATGGCTCAGCTGAAAGCCAGAGCCATGGCAAGTCAAGCAACATTTAGCGATCAAAAAAAAAGTACATCTTTGGCACATGGAGTCGAGCATGGAGTTTTACAATATTTGAAGACCTTGGCGGAAAAACCTCTTAACTAACAACTGTGTCGACCATACCTTCCCTAAGTTAACAAGTTATTACTAAGATAATAATAATAATAATAATAATACGTTTATTTGCATACATTTTTACATGAAAAAACATAATTAGACATATAGATGCAAAATGGATCTGGAAGGCAATAAATTGATCTAGTCCAGTCCGTATTTAAAGACTTAAAACACTAAGTACTATAAGTAACAATAACAAAGAAAACAAAAATCAACTAAAAAATTGAAAACAAAATTATCAAAAAAAGAAAAAAACATAAGTAAAAGTTAGTAACTAAAATTAACCTTGAGCTAATGGTTGGTTTTCGGCTTAGAAATTTTCTTAAAAAACATCAAAAACAATATAAAAACAGATTTTCAAAATGCCTAAATCTAATTCCTACAAAACAGAGGCACATTTTATGCTAATTCGCTACGTATTTTCATTTTGCAGATTAAGTTAAAAAACAGAAAATATACAGAAAAAAAATATCTAAAACGATGAATTTTAAAGAAGAGATTTAATTATTTTTTTCTTTTTTTAAACCGAAAGTAAGTTAGAAACATTGTTTAACCAGTATTCATCAATAATTCTTTAACTCTCTTTTTAAAACTTTGAATGGTTAGACTTTTAAAATGTTCGGGTAGACCATTGTACATGCTAAAAACATTATATGAAAAACTCCTCTGAAACATAACTGTGGAGTGTGGGGGTGGAGTTATCAAACCCTTAAATCTTAAATTTAAATTGTGAACATCTGTTCGATATTTTATTTTGTTAGCTAAGTATTGAGGAGTTTTTGTTACAATAATCTTGTGAAAAAAAACTAACGAATGAAGTTGTCTTCTCTGACACATATTAAGCCATTTCGCATCTTTAAGTTTATGTGACACCGGCAAATACTTCCTAATGCCATAAATGAATCTGAGGCAAGACTTTTGTACCTTTTGTATCCTGTTTTGATCATTCTGATCCAAGCAAGGTCCATAAACCACATCACCAAAATTAAAGTGGCTCAATACAAGCGTATCCGTCAGTTGAACTTTTTGTTTTGTGGACAGTAAATTCCGATGAGGATATAATAATTTAAGGGACATATAAGCCTTTTTAATATTGTTGTTCACATGCTGTCTAAATCTTAAATCTGTGTCGATACTTAGTCCTAGATTTCTGGCAACATCTGTAGTAGAAAGTCGGTCTCCAGCAGTAATTGTTATATTCATTTGCTTTTGTATGTTGGATTTTTCTTTACCAAAGTAGAGTATTATGGATTTACTTGGATTGATCTTTAAATTATGTTTTTCTGAAAAAGTGGTAAGTCGTTGAAGATCTTCTTCTATTAGTTGTTTTGCATGACGCCACTCTTTTGGGTCAAAGGAAAAATATAATTGGTAGTCATCTGCATATTGATGATCCTTCGTGTGACGTAAACAGGTTGACAGATTACATATATATATAGAGAACAACAATGGAGCCAGAATTGAGCCTTGCGGAATTCCACTTTTAATCTGGTTTTTGTCTGAAATTCCTTCCGATGTCTCAACAAATTGATACCTTTCCCCTAAATAACCACCCATTAAAGCACTTGATTCGGGTGAAAACCCTATAAAACATAATATCGCAAGAAGTAGTTCATGATTAACCATATCAAATGCTTTCGAGTAATCAAGTAAGATAAGCGCTGTTGTTTTCCCAATGTCATTCTGCTGAAATATGTCATCTGTCACATTAGCTAAAGCAGTAGCACAACTAAACCCTGGTCTAAAACCAGATTGCTGTGGTGGCAGAATCTGATATTTCTCAAGATGCTCTCTTATTTGCTTGTCCATAACTTTCTCAAGTATTTTTGATAGACAGGGTAGTATACTAATGGGTCGCAAGTCGTTATAATCCTCGACGGTGTTTTTTTTTGGCAAAGGTTTTACTTTTGCCACTTTCCATTCAGATGGAAATTTGTTTTCCAAAAGACAGCTGTTAATAATGTTCGTGAGAAAAGGCAATATTTTTGGACAGCACAAAAGTATCATTTGTAAATTTATCAGGTCAGGTCCTGTTGCCAATGATTTGATGCTATACAAATGTTCCTTTACCATCTCAATAGTGACTGTTTTGAAAAAGAAGAGTTCTCGAAAATTAGTTTTTTTGTTTTGCTTATAGAAGCCTAAAAGTTCCGGTTCTACACGTGAGGAAACACCTGAAAACTGCATAAAGAAATTGTTTATTTCTTTTGGTTTGTTTATAACTTGAGGTAAATTACTGTCTTCTTTTTTACTGTGAAGAATGTCCAATTGTTTTAGCCTTTTCCACAATAGGTTTTGGTTGGTATTTCTTGTGCAATATTCAAGATAGGCTTTTTTTTCGTTTTGAATTGAGATATTTGTAACATTTCGCAGTTCCTTATAGTATTCCCAGTGTTGTGTGTTCCCTGTATGTTTAAATCGTTGGTGCGCCTTTTCTTTAAGCTTTATTATTTGCTGAATATTATCTGTGAGATATCCTTGAGTTTTGGTAAGTTTTCAGCATTCAACATTTCTTTTGTAGCTCTATCTTTTATAAACGATGTGGGATTTTGCCCAAAACTGCATATGTTGTGGGTTTCATTGTCCTGATAAAAATCTATCATTGCTCGACAGTGATCTGGTATGTGGTTTTTCTGTGTTCTGGCTTTTCCCTAACATCAGTTTTTTGCACTTTTTGTGAAAATGTAAATAATATTTATGAACCAAATTATAGTCTGAGAATAAGTAGCAGAAAAATATAGGTTGCGTCGCACTGGCATCACAAACATAAAAAATATTAAATTCATATGACCAAAAAATGACTTTTAACAAAAGGCAAATTTTAATTGTTAGGTTGCCACTTAGTATTTAACAAACTTGCTTAAGAAACAAAAACTTTTGTAAAATTTTTAGCCATTTTTGTTATTTGTTGCTATGGGGCAATGATAGATTTTGATCAAGATAAGCAAAATCACACAGAAAGCCAGTTTCCATAAGGAAAGTGCATCATCCTTAAAAAACGAATCTACAAAAAAAAATTCAAATGCTGAAAACTTACCAAAATATATATAAGGATATCCTAGTAATAAATTTTTCTGCTGAGTTCTTCAGAATCAGAAAACTTTTATTACAAAAATTGTTAACAAAAAAAATTGTCACAATTGAATAAATAAGCATCAAAATTTAGTGTTAAAATTTAACATTAAGGTAAATTTAACCTAAGAATCTCTTTAGAATGTCATTTAGATATTAAACAATGTTAACGTTAAGGTTTTGTTAATAAAGATTAAAAAATAATTATAATTATTATATTATAATTACTGGTCTTAAAATCTCAAAAAAATACTGGCTACAATATCACAAAAATTGACAACGAAATCTTAAACTACTTACTTAAAATTACATATAGAAAGTTACAAACACATGGAAATCACAACAAGAAAAAGAAAAAAAAATATACTGATAACACATATTAAAATTAATTTTTTTATGTTCTTTTTAAAACTCATGAGGTATTGTTCTAATTTTGTAAAAGTCGATGTGCCAAAGATGTACTTTTTTGTGATCGCTTGCCATAGCTCTGGTTTTCAGCTGATCCATATATGCTAGTATCAAACTCCGCATCTCCCTCTATTCATTTATTTTTCTTGTTTTCTAGGCCTATAACAACCTCGGATTTATAAACTGTTTGCGCATATCTGTATCTAGACGTTTTAGTTCCTGTTTCAGATTTGAGCGGGAGCGCCAGCAGCAATCGTTGACAGTACCCTTTGAGTTTATAAATTGGGGTAATGTTTCCATGTTGTAATTTATTCGTTCAGAACTTGCACATTCCCCAGAATAAACGAGAGAGATTATCATGGCGAGACCGTTCAAGCATTTATCTGTCTTTTAAATGGTTTTTATTGCTTGGTTCTCCACTTTTTTCTTTTTGTATTAAAAAACAACAACAAAAATAACGTTTCTAGAAATGTCATTTTTTGACACTGTTGATAATCAGTGTTCCCACACTGCTATTTAGAATTAAGGAACCAATGTCGCCAACCTAAATCTCCACAAGATGGCGGCGAAAATGGCGGAAGACACACGGCAGTGATTTTTCCACAAGGGTATTATCAATCCCTTTCTTTTTTACATCCGTGCTTAAACCACAAACACAAGTTATCGTAACCGTATCTTTTTGCCCGCATACAAACTGCCTGTAAATAGAATAGAAAAGAAAACAGCAATTCCTATTTTTGCAAATTCACTTTCACAAAAAAATTAAAAGACTAACTAAACAAAAAACGAATTACCACTTACCGGCTGCAGTTTTTTAAATGAGTCCGCCATCTTGAATTTTTAACAAATGTCATTTTTGACTCAAGTTCTATAAATTTTGAGGCCTGTGCCTTTAAAAAAGTTTACACTTATTAAAATCGATCAATTTTTGAAAAAGTTATTGCTATTTAAACAACTGAATTTTTTCTGGATAAGCTTGATTTAAAAATTGCAAAGTTCCTTATTTCTTGTCCGAATTTTTAAAATATTGCATCGATGTGCCTCGAAAGAATGTGACTTCGTAACAGATATTTCAGATTTATTACAGTGTCGCACACAAAGAATATCTAAGGGGGTTATAAATTCCTAACTTTCAAGTAGGTCCGCCATCTTGGATTTTTAGGAAATGTCAAGTTTGACATTAGTCCTATAAGTTTTGTAGCTTTGGCTTTCTAAAAATCTAAATATTATTAATATCGGACAATTACCCGCTAAGTTTAGTTTTTTAAATTTATTAGTATTGTAACTAACTTGCAATTTTTTTCTAATATTTTGTGGTTCGTGTTATTATAGGACTTTTCGCATGTACCGTCTTTCGCAATGCTTTATAAAATAAACAAATCATATGCTGAATTAGGTATAAACTCAACAAAAAGCTTAAATTTATGTTTTCCCTCTTGCTTCCAAGGTAAACACCATCGCTTTAGCTCCAGCAGCGGTTTTCCGAATACCGAAGGAAAACTATTTAAGACTCCTTCTTAACGGTCTGAGTACATAGAAATCAGGGAGGAATAGAAAAATTTTCGACGGGTGCGCAACTAAAATTTAACAAACGCCACGAGTGCCGCCATTTTGATGGCAGCTTCCTCTAATATTGTCTTTTGATCCCTATAGGGCTGACTAACAAATTATCAAAGTCAGTCATTAATCACGTGATGGCCCTTTAAAAATGGTGGCTGTAGAGTAAACAATACGATTTTCCATAAGACGTAATGCTAATAAAAATGAAAATTTTGGGAAATTAGAAAAAGATGCGGATTAAACAAAGTGGCTATTTTATAAAGTAATTCTTTCTGGATCGGGGAGAAACGAGCATTTAGCCGAAATGTTAGAAACAAACTCAAAATTCGCAGTTAAAAGAGGCAATGTCATCTACTTTTATCTCTCTCGCTTTTATCTCTCTCTCAGTTCAGCCTGAAGATCGGGCCAGATCGGCTTGAAGAGAGACAGTTGCGCTATCTGATTTGAGACAGATGACGTCATCTGTAATTACACGGGTGCGACAGAGATAGGTAAAGGGACATTTCCACGTTCAATTGGAAATTTTGAGTTTATTGTTAAAATTTCGGCAAAATGCTTGGTTTTTCCTGATGCAGAAAGGATTACTCTATTTAAAAAAAAAAACACTTTGCTTAATCCGCGTCTTTTTCAACTAACGTCTTATAGAAAAACGGTTTGTTTACCCTACATCGGCTATATTGGATCGACTATATTATTTTTTATATAGACTGCCCTATTAAAATACTAGTAGTTCTGACTTCACACTCGTCCATTTTGGCTTGGTTGTGGCTACAAAAGCCGTTTTTATTTGCCTCTTTCTATTTTTATTTAGTTCCCAAATAGCATTTTTCCGTCTTCCAACTAGTTTTGTACGGCATCTAACGTCAGAGTGAGTATAAAATATAGTCAATTGACGACTTTAGTGGTTTAAATCTGTGATTATACTTTATCTTTTATTATTACCTCGTCGAAATAACGATTGGCGCAGTTGTACAACGCTTTGACGTCGTTAACGAGACCGTTGGCATGTAGTACAGAGTAAGACGTTAGCCCGACGTCTGAGCTTGCAGTACATGTATTGGTGAAGTTTTCTGACGACGGTCCAACGTCTGTGCTGCCAACGTTGCAATCAGTAAAAATTACGACGTCCATCCCACGTCCTGGATGCGACAAATGTACCCAACGTATGTGTTGTATGATATTGGATCTACACCTGACGGTTTTTCAATGTTAGGGTTTGAAATCCAATCCAAAGCAGTAAAAATTAGAATTCCTTTTTGTATTTTCGACGGTGCGGTACATTTTTGTGTTATAACTAATAATGCTGAAGAAAGACCATTTCAAATATTCAATTCAAAAAATCATTATGAATAGCTAGCTTAACTAGGCCTTTAAGCAGTTTACCACAAACCGTTGTGTCTTGTGTATCACTTATGTTGATCATGGGTCTTATATAAACGTGGTTGCAATACGTAAAACGGAAGGAAAAATGAAAGGCAGTTAGAAAAGGCGCAAAAGTTGTTAAAAAAGAAGAAAGAATTTTTGGCATTCCGTTAAAACTCACTGCTGTCACCTTTCTCGGTCTTGTTCTGATGTCGGACAGGCGTAGCGGAGGAATCTTTTTTGACAGAAAAGTTCCCTAAACAGATTAAGTTAACCAAGAACCACCAGCGATCAGACCCACCAGGGGGCTGATCCTTGAATTTCGTAGGAAAGATCGCACGAGAACGGTCCTCTCCCTGATATCGACCAATAATAAGCTTTGAAGTGATCACGAGTTATCCGAAACCTATCCGAACACGACCGAAGCTCACCCGATTGCCGTCTATCGTAGGAACTATCCTACCCTTTCATACACCTGCCCCCGGACCATCTGTATGAAAGTATAGGAAAGTTCCTACGATAGACGGCAATCGGCTGAGCTTCGGTCGTAGTCGGATAGGTTTCGGATAACTCGTGATTTGAAGCGATCACGAGTTATCCGAAACCTATCCGACTAGCCTCTTATTGGTCGATATTAAGGAGAGGACCGTTCCCGTGCGATCTTTCCTACGAAATTCAAGAATAAGCCCCCAGATCGAGTCAAACTTATACGGCTGGCGACCTCTACGATCTTGCAGTGGCGTTACTGTTACTGGGCAACCGATTAAGTAAACAAAAATTCACTAGGGGTCAGGACCAGTCAGATTTGAAACATAAAATTGAAGTTTTAGTAGAAATCGGGCGAGTTTACTGGAATTCTTTGACGTAGCCATCTTTTATTTGCGGTAGTTGCGCATAAATAATAAAGCCGATCGAAAATTTTGTATTTTTGTGTGAAATATCATGAAATTCCATGAACTTTGCAATAAAATATTATTTAAAATTTTAAATACATCATTTAGGCATTCTATTTTTTATTGGAAAAGTGAGAATATTCATGAAAATTGTGTATTCTCGGCCCTGTATTGGTCATATGGGTCAGTAAAGTGAAGTGCCTTGGTAAGTTTTGGTGTTCAGCCTAGTGTTTTGACACGAAACACTGACGGCCTTGTATTAATAGACACTTAAAGTTAATTTTTAGTTTTATCAGCATTCGTATCCTTATCTCTATCGAGTCGACCAATCAAACAGGTGCACTTTTAATATCCTGGAGAATGCGTGACAGCTCCAGCTGATTAAATGCACGAAAACCTCATTAGGTACGATACGGGAGTAGTAACGTTATGACCGTCCCAGCATACGAAACAATGTTTTGACGCATTTGATCAGCTGGAGCTGTCATGTAGTCGCCATTAGTTTAAAAGTGCACCTGCTCGATAGGTCGACTCTATAGAGATAATTTGGACAAAAATATTAACTAAGTTTGTTGTCCCGGCGTTCAGCTATTTGCATTAAGCACGACTTAGTTTGTAGTACAAATTTCTGTATTCCCTCTATGGGACCCACGTATGGCGACGTCGATCGGACGTAGATTCCTGACGTCAGGTCGTCTACGTTAACGTCGAAACGACGTCCAAATGCTTATTGGGTTATCTGTGCTGCAAAAAAAAACAAACGTTAGTCAATAGCTTTTGCACTTTAAAACAAATAAGGTTAGGTGGCCGATCGGGACGTAGCTACAATCAAAATGGTTGCTCAAAAAATCTCAACGTTCGCGTCGCGCTGGTGGGAAGCGTTTTCTACTTCCCTCTCCGACATCTATGTTTCGGTAGGAACAAGGAAAAGAAATATAAAAGTTTCCCCAAGACGAGCTTTTGAAGTTGGAATAAGTAGTTTGAAGTTTACAGTTTTAACGTAAGAAATTTTAAAACCATCTTCCCCGGAATACACACTTGCCCGCACGATAAAAATTATTTTTCAAAACTGTTTTAAATTCTTGCAAGTTTTTTTTTACTTTTTGCACTTCGCGCGCGATGTTGTAAAGAAACTTTAAATTATAAAGCTTTGTGGATTGAGTAATTTTGCATTTATTAAAAATAAGGTGGAAAATGTTCTTAAAAACTTTTTCAAAATTCTCTTTTGCTTATAAATATGTATTCGCTTGAAGGATTTTGAAGAGCCTTTCACCTAGGCGCATTAACATAGAAATTTTAATCGTTTCAGCTAAAGCTTAGCTACAGTTAAATAGTTGCAAAATTAAATTAAAAATGAAGAAACTATTTTTGTACGTGGCCAGACCAACAGATACAGAGAGAACTCACCAACCTGCTAGCGTCATTTTTGGTCAATAGATAGACACTTATAGTAAGATTTACTAAGATCTAAATCCCCACAGGTCTAAATATTTACACCTATACACTAAATTTTAAAACCAATTTTTAAAAACACTTAGCCATAAAAAATACCACTCAAAAACTGCTTTTTTTCTCAAAATATATCATATTTTAGGAGAAAATGTCCTAAAACTATTTTTTTTTGACAGTTTTCATAGGTTGGTGAATACGCCAAAAATTCGGCATATAATAGCTACGATATCTGTGTTTGAGATTATAAAGTTATGAGGTGATTTTTTAAGCCACCTCTGGGGGGTGCTTTAAATTTATATCCCCCAGAAAGGATTCTTTTGTGCCAATTGGTAATAAGTTCGTTTATAATTTCCATAAGTGACCGTTTTTGTAAGGATTAATTTACCTTATTTGATATCCCAAGTTGTTCATTAACCAATAAAACACCTCCAATTTTGTCCAGAAAAACGCCATATTTTGAACCCGTTTTCAGGACAAAAAATATATTTATGAGGGCACTAAGAGGCAAAACAAACATTAGTGAAGTCACTGATTATGCACGAAAAATATACCAAACAAAGAAACCCAAAAACACTATATTAATTTATTTACAAACTGAAATTAAAACATTGAGGTTATCTAAAAGTTCAGTCAAGAAAACTTTCCTTGTATGTACTAGTAGTAGAGAAAGGGCGGCGCGAAGCCTGGCCAGTAGGCCTCCTTGGGCCCTTTCTGCCTTACCCCGAGCCTGCCCCTAATCCACCGCCTGCACCACTGGTCTGGCAGTCTGCTCATCTGGTTTCACTGTTCTTTTTGCAAAGTCCAAGTCCAGGGCGGGCAGAAGAGACATCTCGACACGGTATAGCAAACTGCGAGGCATACCAGAGGACGAGATACCAGGTATTCGATTTCCCGGCCCTGGATAAGGAGGACCTGCACACTCTCAAATAGGACAAAATACTGGACTTTGCAAACAGTTTTGAAAAATAATTTTTACCATACGGGCGGGTGTATATTTCGGGGAAGAAGGTTTTAAAATTTCTTACGTTAAAACTGTAAACTTCAAACTACTTATTCCAACTTCAAAAGCTCGTCTTGGGGAAACTTTTATATTTATTTTCCTTGTTCCTACCAAAACATAGATAGATGCCCGAACTACTTTCCTGCCACAGTCATTTCTCCTCTACCAGGAGAGCCCGGGTAGTGTCGGATTCCTACCGACTAAAACCCCCCGATTGTGGTACCGACCAGCCTGATGGCTGGCCAGAGTCACTGTACTGCAGCCATTACTGGCTTATTGTGCAGCCTTGAGCAGTTTTTAGTGTTGATTCTAGTTTAACCACTCCATTAGATTTATCCCCTGTACCTGTACTGTACGAGTTTGTACAGTCAGAGGTTATTTATCTAGTTCAACTTCCCCATAAGGCTATACCGTCCATATTCGGTCGCCGGAGCCTCTTCTGTTTTAAACAGGGAGCACCACGAGAAGGTGAGGTTGGCATTTGGATATGAGAGGCTAGATGGATTCGCATCATACCATTCATACCGATAGAAAACCTTTGGTCCCACGCTTAGTGGGTGTAAGCACGGTCTCCAACTATTTCGAGCAAGTATGAAGGTTACATTATATTCGCATCACTATCCCTTACACCCCTCGTGACGTCATTAGTACCCGCCCGCTCTACCGAACATCATCTCGAACTCACCTTAAGTGTCTGATATTTTATAATTTTATGATTTTAATTCCTAAATTTTGCTCTGCGGCATCATTTGTGTTAAAGATTTCGCTTGAGAAGTTTTTTTTTGTTACTAGACGTGAAATTGGAAGACAAATTTTTACTAGCGGCTTGTCCCTTATTAATGACACATTTTAGGAATTTTTTTAAAGTCATTTTAAGGAATTTTGTAATCGCAGACTATATGCTGTAAACTAAAGGCTGAAGGTTGTACTATTTGGCATTGAGTCCTATTTAACCTATTGATCAAAGAATCTGTTTGTATTGGAGGTAAATGACCAAACAAAACTTTTCCGTAATATCTATGTATCTAGGGATGTAAGCTTTAGTTCTTTGGGTGTTCCTTGTGTTATTTCCACCCATGATATTTTGTATTATTTTTTTTCTGAGATTATAGTAGACTCTAAAGATCAATGATCTAAGTTCATTGAATCAATATGATAAAATAGGAGTTCTAAACTTGAAAGTCTAAAATTGGTAGCGAAATTATAGACCTGTACGCAGAATTGATGTAATTAGAATTGGGATTAGTCAAATTTCTGATAAAATTCATAGAATTAATGAAGGTTCTACTGAAATATGTGTAAAGATTTTGACCAATGGCTTACTTCTTTCCGCGGATACTTTTCGGTATTTTTTAAGAGTCGTATTTACGAATTCCTCAAACAAAAAATTATGTTAATAACTGAGCGTACCGTCCCAAAAAAAACTAAAGGCGTTATTGGTAGTACTGCTCAGAGTAAGATCAGTTCTTGGGATTGTAGTATTAGTTTTTTTTTAATCATCTAAAAACTTTGATATTTAGTACTGGTTAACGCATTATCTAAAGAATATTTTTTGGAGATAAATACCCAAACATTTTTTTTTTGAATAAAAGTCTCCTAAAAGTATTGGCAAATGTATTGTTACACGGACAAATCCATTTAATCCCATTAAAAACTCATGACATGACTCGATTCCGCTCGCAGGATGCATAGATTGAAAACTGCGTCCCGGAAATTAAAGTATATATATAAGCCATATAACTATAAGATACTATAATAGCTCTGCGAAATATCAAGTTGGCCGAGATTCAGTTACCAAGTGAACCGCCGCCCTAAAGCGCATGCGTCAGCTGGAAATGCGCTGACCAAGGCTGCATTCAGAAATCCCACACTACTCACACTAGTACCGTGACCCCAGTTTCGAGTTGGCCATTGGATGATGTGTTTGAATGAACTTATGATATGATTAATTTTGAATAATTTTTGCAGACAGGATTTTTAAAAAATTTAATATTATTAAATTTTTTTAACTAACTCTGTGGAAAAGGAGGGAGCACACTTAACATGGGACTTTGGTTGGCACAGGAATTGAACCAAATTTTTATATGTTGTAGATGTTGAGGTCCTAATCACACTTTAAATTGACCAAATAAACCCGTATGACTAGTTTTAAAGATACAGGGGCTTATTTGATAGTGATAGTTCTAATAAATATACGAAATGTAAGTACTAGCACAAAAAATTGGTTTTGGCTAAAATATTGCTTTCCGTAAGAGTTTTCGCAACTAAATAAATATTAAGAAGGCCATAAGTACCCCAAAAAGTCATTCGGTATACCGGGGACCTTAAAAAAGTACCAAAAAGTTATCAGTAAATTATTAATTGTTATTTTCTTTTTGTGATCGTACGAAATAAAAAGAAAATATCAAAATTCAATGAAAAATAATATTTGTGGTACGCCATAAGATTTTTTATTACGGAGTATTCTAAAAAGTACGTAAATCAATCCGAATTTTATTTTATGCTAGTACTTCTTAAGTGTCCTCGTTACTAGTGCTACAAGAAACAATTTTTTGCAAAAATTAAAATAATAATTGATTTTTGTACCTTATAGAATACCCCTGTAATAAAAATCTCATAATGCGTAACTAATAGTATTATTTATAGTTGTTGACATTTTCCCTCGCATTTTTTTCCTATTTTGTAACGTATTAATAGGTTCTAGTACTTCTTGATTGTCCCTAGTATACAAGTTGACACAATTTTTATTTAGTAAAATCAGCTCATCTGACTACCAATATTACCACAAGAAACCTTTTTTAGTGCAAATATTAAAATAATTGATTTATGTACTTCTTACAATACCCTCGTAATAAAAAAAATGTTATGGTGTACCACGTACAAATATCCCCGGTTTACCAAATAACTTTTTGGTGCATCAGTTATCGCCCTCATAATTTTAATTTTTTGTGCTAATAATCACATTTAGTTTATTTATTAGCACTATCAAATAAACCCATGTATCTTGGAAACTAGTCGTCTGATTTTTTTTTGGTCAATTTAAAGTATGATTAGGACCTCAACATCTACAACATACCAAAATTTGGTTCAATTCCTGTGTCAACCAATTTCCCATATTATTTTATGATTGTTCACTATTTATTTTTCTAGAGTTGTTTTTAAGCCAAATTAATATAGGAATTAAAAAACGTCACTCTTTTTTGTCGATTTTTACATGTTATGCCTTATTAGTCCATATATTCTTTACAGGGGTCCCCAAAAGTTTTTGCTTATATTTGTTTATTTAATTTCTTAATAGTAAACTTCCAGTATTGGGTGGTATGGTTTTAGAAACTATCCGGCATTTTTCTGCCCACTTTTAGATTTAAAAAAATTGGTTTTTTGATGTATTTTATATTAGATAACGTCACAAAAAATAGCAACCTCGGAAGGTAACCCAATCAAACTCGAAAATAAGACAGGACAAAGACCACCACATGAACACCGAGTCCCTCCCCCTTTAAAAAATGAAAGACATCCCTTTTTTTTGTTTTTGTAAATCAGCTGACATTAGACAAGAATGACACTAATGTCAGATTGTAGGTGGTGCGACAAACCGTGCATGGTGTGAGCTTTCTGAACGCAACCCAGAAGGAAGTCGACTTTACAATTTCGTTGGTGGGACGGTTTTCTCGTATTTTGTGCCTTTATATATTCAATAATCCAATAGTTAAATATATATGATACAAGCCTCAGATAAAATCCCATTGTATAAAACATATTTTAGCAGGCAGCGTTGGATCACTTGGGGATTAGATTGTTGCGACCCTGCCTCTGATTTATTGGTATACTTAGATGATTTGTGTTAGTGACCTGCTTTCGTTTCTCTGTGCTTCTATCTCTAGGGTGTAACTAGATAAGATCATACTAAACTATTTATACGCCTTTAATTATTTTAGTTAATTAAATGGTTTCTCTGGTTTGACGTGACGCTTTATGGGAAAGGACTGCTAAGACTGCATTAACTGCTCTACATAAGCTAGTAAACCTATTATTGTTGAGATTGTGGACCAATAAATCTTAATTTTCGAATATCATAAAATTGATGCCATTTAAAAATAATAATATGTAAGAAACTTTAGATCATTATTATTTATTCCAAGAGCCATCCCCATATTTATTTTATTATATTTTCGTGTGCTGTAGGCTTCGCTCACGTATGTTCTTTGACATTTTTCATGGTAGTGGCATGTTTTCATTTATCTCTGCTTCTATCTCTAGGGTGTAACGAGATAAGATTATACTAAACTAATTATACGCATTTAACTATTTTAGTAATTTAAATGGGTTCTCTGGCTTGACGTGATGCTTTATGGGAAAGGACTGCTAAGACTGCATGAACTCTTCTACATAAGCTAGTAAACTTATTATTCTTATCGAGATTTTGGACTAATAAATCTAAATTTTCGAATATCATAAAATTGATGTCATTTCAAAATAATAATAAGTAAGTAACTCATTATTTTCCTGTCCCGAAATTCCAAGAATCATCCCTACAGCCATAGTTAAGAATTATATTTTCGTGTACCCTGGCTTCGCTCACGCATGTTTTTTCACATTCTTCTTTTTTTTAAGGTCCATACTCTTTCGAACATTGGCAATCATCAACACGATTTGAAGCTTATCTAATGCCTTTCTAAAAAGTGTCGTAAAATACTAACCTCATTCCATTGTCTAAAATTTTTAAGCCATGACATTCGTCTGCTACCCAAACCTTTTCTGCGCTTCTATCGTTAATTTTAAGTGTTCATATTTATCTATTTGAGCAGAATATCCAATTTACGTACCCTGTCCATCCAAGACATCCTGAGCATTCTGCAGTACCGCCACATCTCGAATGCCTCCAATTTTTTACCCATGGCATCAGTCAGTGTCCATGCTATGAATACTTAAATAATTTGGGTTAGTGGCCCGTTTTAACTTCTCTCTGCTTCTATCTCTAGGGTGTAACGAGATAAGATTATACTAAACTATTTATACACATTTAATTATTTTAGTAAATTAAATGGGTTATCTGGTTTGATATGAAGTTTTATGGACTGCATAAACTCCTTTACATAAGCTAGTAAACTTATTATTGTTATTGAAATTGTGGACCAATAAATCTAAATTTTCTAATATCATAAAATTGATGCCATTTTAAAATAATGATAAGTAAGTAACTTCAGATCATTAGTATTTATTCCAAGAGCCCTCAGCCATATTTAAGGATTATATTTTCGTTGACTGTAGGCTTCGCTCACGTATGTTTTTTCACATTCTTCTTCTTTTTAAATACCATACTCTTTCGAAAATTGGCAATCGTGCATCAACACGATTTGCAGTTTATCTAATATTTTTCTAAAAAGTGTCGTAAAATACTAACTTCATTCCATTGTCAATATTTAAGCCATGACATTCGTCTGTTACCCAGACCTTCTCTGCCTGCCTTCGATTGCCCCTTTTATCACATATCACTGCGCCTGTATCATTAATTTTAAGTGTTCTTATTGATCTATTTGAGTAGAACATCCAAGTTACGTACATCTCGAATGCCTCCAATTTTTTACCCATGGGATCAGTCAGTGTCCATGTTATAAATATCTTTGATTTATTATTATACTTAGATAATATGTGTTAGTGGCCCGTTTTCACTTCTCTCTGCTTCTATATCTAGGGTGTAACGAGATAAGATTATAGTAAACTATTTATACGCATTTAATTATTTTAGTAAATTAAATGGGTTCTCTGGTTTGACGTGATGCTTTATGGGAAAGGACTGCTTAAGAGTGCGCGAATTCCTCTACCGTAACTAGTAAAAGTTATATTGTTTTTGAGATTGTGGAACAATTGGACTACATTTTTAAAAATCTTGCACTGGCCACCAAATATACTGGTTAAACTTTTTTTGTTTTAATATATTATTAGGTAAGTGGCTTCACGTAATTATTATTTGATGGTCTCAAAATTAAGAAAGCTTGTACTAGTTCTACAGAATACGTCAGGAATATTTTTTCGTGTGCTATACACTTTTTTTTATATTTTATAAAATTGTCTCCTTATTCTTTGTGCTTTATCTAATGCCCTTCTAAAATGTGTAGCACCAAATTATTGACTGAGCTTTATTCTTCTATTGTTAATTTTAAGAATTCGTATTCATCATTCCTTTAAATGATGCTAAAATTTTTAAATTAACGCCTTTTGATGATAAATAAGAATTCAAGACCCTTATCTAATCTGAGGAAAATATCCACGTTAAACGTAACTCTATCGATTCAAGATATATAGCACCACATCTACGTCGTCAAATAAAATGCTACACAATCCGCAGTATATTTTTTAGTCTCAAAAAAGCTTTTTCTCTTCGTTGTAGGGATTAAATTGCTGCTGCTGATGATGATATCATAATTGTTGGCCCATGGCAGTACCAACCAAGCAACGTCATCAGTTTCTCCGCAGTTGAAATCTGATACACTCGAAAAATATGGGTTCCAAATATCATTGATAATAGGACTTTGTTTGTTTGTTCCTCTGTATGAAAGCTGCTGGGTTGACTAGATTTTACTTTTTGATGGCAACTTTTGCCTCATTTCATTCCATATGGCGTTGATTGTTCCAGTAGCGTTGTGCTATTATTGATATTCTCTTGTTGAACTTTTGCATTTGTGTTCTTTAGGGCGAACCTTCAGCTATTGTTGTTTCTAAATAAATCCAGTGCAAGTGCAAGATAGTGGAAATCTCTTCTTGTAATGAGATGGTTTTTGTCATCCAGTTGCTTCGTTGTTCGGGGAAGTGTTATAATGTCACTTTTTAGGTGTAATTAACGAACAACTAGGTAAAGTTTAAGACCCGTGAAATATGATAATGTTCGCGACATTTTACCGCCGTAAAACAGACAGTTGTTAAAATAATTAGGAAGATTTTTAGAGTCCGAATAATTGCTTTAAGTAAATTAAGTACTGAGTAATAAAGAAACGGTGTATTTTTCAACTAAATATGAACCAAACAATAACATAACATTACAATAATAAAATAAATAAGTACTAATCGTTATTTGATAACGACGGCGTAGTTGAGATCCCTGCGTTTTATTGTCTTACTTTAGAAGATGGTTGTATGGTGTACAATTGGCAAGAGATTAGCAGAAATTAATTAAAATAAAATACGTTGAACGTTGAAGGACTTTGAAGTGATTGAATAAAAACTTAGAGACAGCGAGTTTCGAAACAGAAAAAAACGAAGGCAGAGCGGGGGCGGTAAAGGTTTTTTTAAAGTATGGGTATTTATTAATAACAAAGTATCACTGGAAATTTTGGTTTTGTAATATTTTTAGTTAGTAAATCTGAATTATTTAAACTTTTTTTAAATAGTTGAATTCATTTTGAGGTCTACCTTTTGTAATTATTTCAAGGCATATTGTCTAAATCAATTAACATTACAAAATTATAAAAAAGTACACATTTTTTATGTTTTCAAAAGCAAACCCAAAGTCAATTTTGTGGGCATGAAGTAGTTGGTTTATGTTTTCCCACTGTTGCCATTAATGACACTCTATAAGCCATTAGAACAAATGTGTATATCTCCAAACAAATTTACATTTATCAAGGCATTTCGCACTGGAGCATTAAGGTCACTGTTTCATTCAATTCTTTGTTCTTGTATGTTTCTTATAGTTCCTGAATTAACACCTTATTATCGTTTTTTGTGGTCATGCTAATGACATATATTCATGTTTTGTTTTTAATTTTCCTTTGCCCGAGAAATTTGTATCACATAAAAAAATTCTTGTGGCTATATTGTGTCTTACTTTACCTCATATTTGGGCCTTATGTTTGTTTCGTTTTTCAATATCTTTTTCTGAATGATTCTGTCAGGGCCTTTTCATGACACTTTTTCTGTGTTGTGCAGTTTTCTATTTTTACTATTCTTTTGTAATCCTTTTATTTAGGTATCTTCAATATTACCCATTAGTTCTTTTTTATCAACGAAAATAGTTCCGTAAATAATTAGTTGCCCGCAATTACGCATACAAAATCGGGAATTATAGTATCCTCATCTTTAATGGTTATATATTTAAAATAAATTTGCAGTATAAAAAATTATGGACAGTATTTCCAACCTGAGTAGCCCTGATTTTTTTAGATGAATATTTCCTACTCAGTTACCTTATTTATCGAGCGAGAGGGTACCTGTAATTGGCTTTACATTTTGGGGCTTAATGGTTTCCACATTACTCTGTCAAACTGTTGAATATGTATATTTCGGTTCCAGGGCGAAATTAATAAATGTGTCGCGGAAGTTAAATACGACTTCTTTGAAAATATATATCTCAAAGACTGTGTAAAATTTAAACGCTTTTTATTCTGAACCGTAATTTAAATAATATTACGTAAAACTTTAAGCAGATTTATCCATTTTCATACACTCTAAAATAAACATTGTACAAGAAATATTTTAATTTTTTAGGTTTTTTTATATTTTATAATTAGGGTCAAGGGTGTTATCTATTTTCAAAATGTTTTTCTTACAAGTAGTTTTTTAAATCTTACCCTCCCCCCCCCTCCGCCAATCTCCTTCATTCCAGTGTTTTCTTTTTGGTAGGATGTACACCGCTTTTGAAAATCATGCTCTTCTTAAGGTTTGGTAAAATTTTAACCGAATAATTACAAGACGCAGGTTGTCAAAATCTAAACATAGAAATAGGAATTTGATGCACTATCAGGGAAGCCGTGATATAAATATAAAACGTTTCGTTTTATTTTTTTATAATCAGATATTCTCTAGGTTTCTAAAAAAATAAAAAAAAAATGCAAATTATTTTTAAAGGAGGATACGTTTAACCAAAAATACCAGAGTGAGATAGATCCAAGGAGGAGGGTAAGAGAGGGTGCTACTTTGAAAAAAAAATATTTTGAAATTTATTATTTAATAAACAATAACTAAACCGCACATACAAGATTAAAAATATCTTTTTTGCATACAATGTTTCTTTCAGCCACTCTGTGCATTACAGACTCTTCATAGTGTATAGGAAAAATTGAAAACAGATCGAATTGAATCGCCATAAAAGTAAATGTTATTTTTGTGTGAATATGTGAATTTTCATTTTAAATTCACTTTTTGCATTGCGGCTTATGCCAAATTACTTTATTGGTACACTCTGTAAGTAAGTTTGACTTATTAAATTCACTTTCTGGCAATATAATACTGATAAAACAGGGATATTTGTTATACTGTTTAATATTTTACCAGAAATTCAGCGTTTGGACAGCTGTTATCTGGGAATTCTATTGAGATCACCCTATAGAAATTTTCATGACCGGAATATTTTAATAACTTATTGCTTTTTCTCATACATATGAATTTAGTTGAACTTTGACGTTTTATCCTACCTTTATAGTAAAATAAAACCTGTATGTGTGTTAGAATATTATGGGCTGACCAGGACATTTGTCCTTTTTATTTTTCAGGGGTGTACCTTTAAACGGGCATAGCTCAAAAACAAAACTGGAGACTCCCTAAATTTTTTTCTTAAAAAAATAAAAAAATTAGGAAGGTCCCCAGCAAACATATCGGAAGTACAAAAATAGCGCTAATTTGGAATACGGCATTTTACAATATTTGTACAATTTGTGCTGCAATGTCTAGCAGCAATACAAAAAAAGCGTAAATATTGCACTGGCATAAAGTACTTTAATTAGAGTACTAAAATATTGCTTTATTTGTAATGGCACCACAAAGTACATCATCAAATGTACAAAAATAATAAAATGTCCTGTTCCAAATTTGTACTTGTTTTGTACAGTGGATATTTTTAATTTTTGGTAATCTGATGTTTTCTGGGTCAGGACTCTAACATATTGCAACCCCAAGCCATTTCACCGATACCGGTAAACAATGTATTTAGTGCCCCCTCCTTTACAAAATGTTACTAAAAAATAACGCAGTTTCTTGTTAGAATAAATATGAAAGAATCTAAATGAGGCAATAACAAAAAATCAACACTTTCCAGAATTTGGACGGGTGATATTTTCTGTCATTTTTGAAGAATCGTCACCATTATAGTCCTACACTTTATATCTTTCCTACACTGTCCAACAATGAAAATGTCTCGGGCTCAAAAATAGCTAATTCTTAAGTATTTTCATCCATTGAATTCAAAAATCACCATAAAAATTAGAGATTAGCTCTAGTTTTGAAGACAACGTGATATTTTACATTTTATATCCTCTAAAAGCATCGCAGAGAACTGCATAAAGTGGGGAGTTAGAAATAGTGGTACGCCACCATCGAAATTGACTATCGATAATATCGATAGAGATAAAACTATAGAACTATCGATAGCTTTAGTTTAGCTATCGATGTTTGCAATACAGCCCTCCTATTCTAGATATATGTAAGCGGGGACTCCCTCCTTTCCGAAATAATTGCGTATTTGCGCGTCTTTTTATTCAGGGCGAGCGATACCTTACAGTTCAGTTTCATATTTCTAATCGAACGAACAGTTAATGTAGTGTGTATGGTATTGAAATTAACTCTGTGTTTCGGACTTCCATTGTCTATATTTTATTATATACGACGTTTCGATCAGTACAATCTCTGATCGTCTTCAGGTGCAAACTACAATCAATTCCTAAGGCTACGTACTTATATACTGTGAGAAATCACTCAACCTTGAAGTTTAAGAAGTTGGCTCCGCCCAAGGAGGGGCTTCCAAATATTTCTGATTTCAACACTTGGTTTACTGAAAATACCCTGATTCTGCCCAATAAAGGCAGCTTCAAGAAATTTTCGTTTCTTCCAGTGTGACTCCTTGTGCAAAACCTTTGCTTCTGCCCACTTCATTCGGTGTTGTTTTGACCATGCATGTTCGGCAATTCCTGATTTCGTGGTTTCACCTTTTTGGGTATTCGTCTGATGTTCCTTAAGACTAACAGATAGTGGTCTTTTAGTTTCGCCTATGTATGATTCACCACACTCACAAGGAACTTGGTAAATGCATTCCTTATTTTGTTTGTTCTCCGGTTTTGTTTTACTAAGAAAGCTTCGAATTGTATTACTAGATTTAAAAGCTGTTTTAATATTAAAGTTTTTCGCTACTCTTCGAATTTTCTCTGATACTCCTTTAACGTATGGGATTGTAAGGAATGCATTTGCCTGGTTTTGGTCATGTAATCTCTGTCCTGTTTGTTGAAATTTAGAAATAGTATCTGTTATAAGTTTCAGGCTGTAACCATTCTGCTCATTAAAATAACATAAGACCCACCATTAAATTCACAATGGAGTTGGAGCAAAATTTTCAAATTCCTTTTCTTGATGTACTTGTCACACGAGTAGAAAGCGACATCAGAACAACAGTCTATCGTAAACCCACTCACACAGGACAATATTTAAATCAAGGTTCAAATCATTCTGCTACAACCAAACGAGGCATAATCAAAACTTTGTATAACAGAGCCGTTCAAATTTGTAACAATTCTCATGACTTGGAAATCGAAATAAGAAACATTAAGAAGGATCTGCAGCAGAAGACAACAAAACAACAAGAAAACAACACCGAATGAAGTGGGCAGAAGCAAAGGTTTTGCACAAGGAGTCACACTGGAAGAAACGAAAATTCCTTGAAGCTGCCTTTATTGGGCAGAATCAGGGTATTTTCAGTAAACCAAGTGTTGAAATCCCAAATGTTTGGAAGCCCCTCCTTGGGCGGAGCCAACTTCTTAAACTTCAAGGTTGAGTGATTTCTCACAGTATATAAGTACGTAGCCTTAGGAATTGATTGTAGTTTGCACCTGAAGACGATAAGAGATTGTACTGATCGAAACGTCGTGTATAGATAAAATATAGACAATGGAAGTCCGAAACACAGAGTTAATTTCAAACACATCATTGTCTCAAACTTTCAAAAAAACGTGTATGGTATTGTTATAAAACTAGATACACAGAGACACAATATATCATCGCAAACTGACTATAGTGTTTATGCTGTAAATCTGTGTGTTGGAGTGTTTCTAAAGTAAAACTTATTGTATTAACATGCCTCGTAAATGTGTAAATTCAGTTAACAATTTTTGTTATATTTGTGGAGAAATAACGCTTTGACGCCTCTTGTAGTTGTTGAGCATCTCGTGAATCCAAAAGATGTTCTTCTTCCACCCCTACACATCAAGCTCGGTTTAATAAGGAATTTTGTCAAAGGCTTTTAAATATTTGAGAGAAAAAATTCCCAAACTAAGTGATGCAAAAGTCAAGGAACGCATCTTCGTTGGGCCACAAATACGTGAACTCGTAAAGGATCCTGCTTTCGATCTAGTTCTGAAAGGAAAAGAAAAGGAAGCTTGGGAAGCTCCTAAGCGAGGAAAATTACACTCAATTGGTAAAAGTACTTCTAGAAAAGTACCATCAACTCGGATGTAATATGTCACTGAAAATACATTTTATCTACTCCCATCTTGATTTTTTTCCACCCAGTTGTATGTCAGTGACGAGCATGGGTAAAGATTCCACCAGGATATTTATCTCATGGAACGGAGATATCAGGGCCGCTGGAATGAAGCAATTCTCGCGAATTACTGCTGGTTTATCTATAGGGATGCTCCAGAAATTACTTACAAGAGAAAAGCCAAAAGACGGCGATCTCATGAAGCCCCCAATTAATTCTTCATATATGGTGACCGGTGAGTGTCCTTTTGTCATTTATAGTGTGTAACTGTCATTGAAGATACACCTTTTAATATTGTTAGCATACATAATTAATATTTTTCGTTACCTCATAATCCTTTATAATGAAAAACTCATTATTTTTTATCACAGAAACTAGAGCTAATAAAAAATTTTCTTTGTCATATTCGTTTTTCGGAACCCAAAATTGGTAGGAATTAACTAAACTAAAGTTGAAGGTTGGACAGTGTTATTCCACTTATGAATATGTTAATGTTAATTAAGACAAGGCTAATTTTGGTAAATTCCACCAATAATTATTTAGACTTACGTCAAGTGTCAAAAAATACACTCTGTATGTAAATAAAAATACACAATATATTTAATACAAATGAATTGTTTGCGTTTGTCAAAGGTGGTACTTTACTATTAAAAAAATTGAGTCCCTATTGGCAATTGGATTTTTTATTGACTTGTTCGTATCAACCATAGAACTGCGAGACAATATAGTTTTTGATCGTTCTAATTTACAAACAACCCGATAACTTCGCCGACAACGATAACTTTAAACAGGGACGCACCGGGGGTTAAAACCCCCCCCTGAGAAGACTCGTTATGGTCACATTTTTACTCCAAATTAGGTTTTTTTATTATTTATTCTTGCCCCCCCCCCACCGAAATCAATTTCTGGGTACGCCACTGCTTTAACACCATTTGACGGTTCAAGATAGCCTATTTGGTACAGGTTTTTACGTCGACGACGGGGTTATTTGACGTTTGGGATAATTAATTCGTTTTCGTTTTTAATTTTTAAATAAAATTAGTTTACTGATGTGGTTGTCCACTTCAAAACAAAATTTATACCTTCATTAAATTTCCTAGATAAAGTACGAAATTAAAACTACCCAAATTTGTTCAAATGCGTTTTAAAGTTATTCAATAATTCATCAATGAACGGTCAAACAGCTCACCACGCTTAGGTGTGTCTTGGGTAATGGAAGCCCGCCAAAACACAAATGTTCTAGGTACGTCAAAATTCTAATGTTAACCATCCGTCGTTTGCGGCATTTCATAGCAGCCATTAACCATAAATGCGTTCAAATATCAACAGTGTCAAGTAGAGATGATTTCATTATTTTTAATTTTATCTCCAAGAATCAATGCCTATTTGGCCGTGTCCTCTATACCTTTAGTTATGTCTGTCAAGTGTGTTTTTTAAGTGACAGCATCTGTTTTCCCCGCTATAAAAAATGTCGTTTAAAACAATCTTTTATTATCCTCAATTTTTCCGTTTTTACTCAGTTTCGGTGTATAATAAATAACACCTGTTTTAATCTAAAAAATCCAAGTCAATTTTTCTTCTTTAAAAATTTATATCCACAAAGTTTGGGAGAGTATTAAAGGGGATTTTTTAAATTTATCTCTTTTATTACTTTAAGCCTTTCCTATAGGAGTCTTATAAGTGTAATATAGTGTTTTTAAACTACTTAAAAAAGTGAGATTATAAGTTCAAAGTATTATTTTCTTGGTTGTTTGTTCCAGCATTTTTCTAGAAAGCCTCCAATTTTGTTCCTGTTTATTAAAAAACATGCTTTTCCACCTCTTATTATTATTATAATAAAGTATATTAGAAAAATCTCAGTAACGTAAGTACTAAAAATAAAAAAACAACACACCAAAAAAAATTTTACGCAAGTTTTTTTTTACAAAAGTAACTTTTAGGTTTTTGCTTTTAAGAGGTCTACCATAATAGATAGGTTTATGTACGTTAAACCCCATTATACAATGAGCTTCAGGTTACTGCGAACATAGGTACGACCGAGGTGGATTCAAAGCACGCTGCAGTGTTATCTTTTGGAAATTTATATTTATTTTGTTTTTATTATTTCGTTTTATTTCTGCCTTGCTCGAGAAACAGATTGGTAAGTTCTTAAGTGAAATAGTACATTTTTAAAATTAAAAATGGATATCTACGAAGTTGCCGAAAAAGTGCAGATGGTCAAAGAGTAAGAATTTTGTAAATCGCCCAGAACCTATTTTATCAACGATTCATAGGTTTGTGCAGAATTTTTAAAAGTTTGGTTATGTAGCGTCAAGAAACCACTGATTGCGCTGTAGTGGAGGAAAATCGAAAGTTAACTAGCCACCAAATTGCCGAAGCAGTTGATACGTCTTCAGCCACTGTCTTACGTATTCTTAAAAAGAATGGTTATCATTCGTACAAAGCGTCAAAAACGCATCAAATTTTTCCAGAGGACAACTATCGTCGTATGAAATTTGGGAAACAATGATGGAAAGAGCTAATCGTGATAAAAACATTCTGAGATCTATTCCTTTCACAGATGAAAGCACTTTTCCATTAATGAATCGTCATAACCCAACACACGTTCGATATTGGTCGAGGAAGAATTTGCATTTGTATTTTGATGTAAGAACACAGTATCCCCAAAAACTAAATGTTTGGGGGGGGGGCGTATTGTAGGGGAACACGTAATTGGGTCATTTTTTATTAACGACAATTTGAATGGTCCCAGATACTTGGATCTACTGTAGCAGCATATTATTCCAACTGCTAGGCAGTTGTTAGGTGTGAGATTTGGGGAAACATGGTTGTTAGGGAATATCTTGATAATTTCCTAATCGGGTTATAAGTACACGGAAAACTATTTTATGGCCAGCTCGATCACCCGATCTTGCCTCTAATGACTTTTATCTGTGGAGTTATATCAAAAATAAAGTTTACGGGCATGAAATGGCTAATAATTTGGAAGACTTTCAGGTTAACATTGAAGAAGCATTTCAAACTATCACCCCTAGCATGCTTGGAAACGTTAAAAGGGATTTTTATAATAGGGTCGGATAGTGTCTAGCCGAGCAAGGAGGACTCTTCGAACATTTACTCTAATTTTTTTTTGACTGGGAGGATGATCTGTTTGGTTTTTAGAATGTATTGTTTTATTTTGAGAAACTGCTTTTATTTTGTTAGTCCATATTATTTTCTTTGTAACACGTTGTTAGTGATAAATCTGAGCATCAGTGACAAAAAACAAGAAAATTATGTTATAAAAATTTGCGTATTTATTGACCAAATTCCGGTTTCATTGACTACACTCCACATGGCACCGTGGTTAGAGCCGTACTAAGCCGCGAACGGTGACCGCAAGCCTTAGTGCTGGTTGCTCCACTGATAGGTGTAGTAGTAGGATGGTGTTACAAATACGACGATATCTTATGTTTATGGAAAAGTAGGATTTTTTTTAACAGCTCACATAGCTTGTAAGAGGGTGGCCTCACGATACAGTTAATAATTGTATATTGGAAGTAAAAATTAATAAATTAAGATGTTTTAAGACCTACCGAAATTATCTTTGCAAATTATGTAAAATTAAAAATTATATTTTAATTTTTGATGTATGACAAGGTTTTCGTGTGATTTTTAGTTTTCGCGTTTATAGGAGCGTAGATAGAGAATATCGTGGTATTCTTTATATCTACGATAGGAACTATCATACCGACGCCGACGGATGCAAAATTATTTTATTCATTAGGGGCAAAAAGACAGAAAATTCAAATTAGGTTCGAATTTTCATTAATAATCAGGCTTCGATTACTTAAGAAAAAGTTTTAATTATGTTAAAATTGGGAATTTCACATAGAGGCAAAAGTTTTCAAAACCACGCCAGTTTGAAAAAACTTTTAGTCGTAATTAATCCAGTCTTTTTTATTTATTTTTTTAGTTCGAATTAAAACAGAATTTTCCGGAGACTCAAGCTCAGGGAAAATTAAGTGAGGACTGTCCCAATTTAATGAAGAGTTTTTGCTTAAGTGGAATTTGATAATCATTTTTTCGTTGTTTTAGGAATTAACCTGTTACTAGGCGCATAGAGTCTGTGAGACGGAGTTTTTTTTCTGGTATATTTTCTTAAATTTTTCGCAAGGTGGGACCTCACTCCTATTATCTGTCATTTTAGCTGCACCGAGTCATTAGTCACCGACGGGCAACTTGAGTTAAATTTTTTTTTACATACATACTCTCATAGTAAAGAACCGGTCCTTGATACCGAGTTTTTTGCTAACAAAATAAAATATGCTTTCAATCTTTTGTTATAATATGTTATAGCCATTTTACAAAAATATGTTTTAAATATTTTATTAATATATTTATAAGACTTCAGAATATAAAAAAAAAATTGATAGCAAAACAAAAGAGGTTTCCAATTTTTGTATAAGTTTTGTTATAGCCATTTTATAAAAATAAGTGTGAAATTATATTTTATTTAAATATGTGTTTGAAAAAAGTGGATTCTTGGTTTTAATGATCAATAAAAAATAACGTTGGTGATAAAAGACTTAAATATCTATTTTGCCTAAATTTCAAAAAATATGTAAATTTTTTTCTTATCACTACTCATAATGATTGTCTTGCAGTACTTTTCAAAAAAATTATTTGTATATAGAGACTTAGGTTTTTGAAGAAGTGTTAACTACTGAGCAGCGCAAGATTATAACTCAAAATATTTTTTATTTACGATTGATAGGATTGGTAGCACTACATTGGCGGAACACAGGATCGTAACTACCGGTGATCCGATCAGATTAAGACCTTATCGGTGTCCAGAAGATTATAGATGAAGAAATGGAGAACATGCTTAAGGAAGATATCATATTCTGCGTGGTCTTGGCCTGTTTTGCTTGTGCCTAAGAGTGACGATAAGTGGAGGTTCTGTATTGATTATCGCGCACTCAACAAAATTAATTAAAGGTGTGTATCCAATTCCTTTTATCTCTCGAAAAAGGAGACCGGCGCGCCTAAATGAAGGTGGGTATGAAGCTCGCCGAGTGGCGGGTTACTTAATTAAGGAAAGAAAAGTTCGTTGTGTAAGTCAGGCAGGTCTAGCTAAAATCCTGATAAATTATTTAGAATTTCGGTAATTACGAAATCATTGATTTACAGTGTTATCGCAGTGCATAACTACTGGTGAGGGTTTAGATCCCCCTAGGCCCCTAATTCCTAATTTTAATGATTTATGAGTATTTGTCTGAGTATACTTTTGTAATACTTTGCATTTGTGGTTTTTCTTTAGTTAATTTATAAATTACTTTGTGATATGTGTTAGTTACGACACTCGTATCTAGAGTTACGACAAGCGTTTTTGAAGTTGGGTTGCTTTTTCCGTGTTGTGTTGTGTTTGTGTTGGGTGGGGTTGGTTTTCTTGTAAAAATGTAAAAAACGGGGATTTCTCGACTGTCGTAATTTTAGCCACGGTATAATTTAAAGTGAGTTTTCTATTGGTGAAAATGCTATTTTATTGTAGTGTTTCCTTTTTGGAAAGTGGATAAAAGCGGTTGGTTTGCTGATTTTTGGAAGAGAGTCAAAAAACCGGTTCAAAAAACGATGTTTGCGCAAAGGTTAATGACCTGTGTTTTGTTTTTATTGTTTGTTTTTATTTATTTCGTTTTTTAAGGATTTGTAATAAAGAGATATACTACGAAAAGTCGCTTGTTTCAAATTTAAATGAAAAATACAAGAATTCTCGTAAACTAACTCATATTATTTTTTTTTTCACCATAAATGGGCTTTCAGCAGCTTCCAGTATTGCCAGAGTGTCTGTGTCTTAAAGTTAAATCTAGCCTGGTGCAAACAAATCTTCTTAAATCCGGATTCAAAATTAAATCAGGAATTAATCAAATCTAGATTTAAGGAATTTGCTGTGCAATTGGATATTTTAATTTTAATAGGTGAAAAAAGTGCCGAAAAGTCGCCGGAGCTACCTTTTTTATATATTAAATATATTGCATCAGAACCAATCCGAACGCGACTCTGTTGTCATAACTGTTCCTCAGCAATTTTCTTGGATTTGGGTACTGACTTGGAAAATTTGTCTTCAATATATGGAAGGCGCTTCTAGTACATTTTAATTTCTTTGTTCAAAACCGGTCATGTGATATCCATATTTTTTGGAGTCAAATAAATATCAGAATTGGCTGAAGTTTAAATGGAAGGCACATTTTGTAAAAACTAAAACACAAAAGTTAACATTTTTAACAGCAACTATGTTGGGAATTTGGAACCTTTGGTTGCACTAAAACAAAATTATGATTGTTTTCCACAAACCAACACTACACATTTTGCACTCTTTAACAAAACTCTGCAAGAATCAAAATTAGTTTCAATATAAAAATAACTACTACCAGCAATTAGGAGGAACCACAATGGGTAATAGTTTATCACCTTTTATCGCAAACCTATTTATGAGCAAATTTGAATCAGATATAAGTTAAGAATTTGAGTATTTCCCCAGAGTATGGTTCAGGTATGTAGACGATGTGTTTGCAGTATTCAACACTAAAGTAACTAGTGTTGAAAATTTTATGGAAAACATAAATAACAAATTTCCCACTATTAAATTTACTTATGAAACAGAGAACAAGGGTACACTGACATTTCTGGAAACTTTAGTTATAAGAAACAAAAATAAATTGAACTTTGACCTATACAGAAAAGGAACGGCCACCAACAGGTATATTCCAAATGACTCTTTTCATTGCTTACAACATAAGCTTGCAAGTTTGCACTTTTTAACATATAGATTAGTAAATTTCCCCTTAAATAAAGAAAGATTTGAAGCAGAAAAGAATAGGATTGGGAATATAGCTGGCGAAAACGATTACGACGAAGGCTTGATAAATAAGCTGATAAATAGACATTCTTTTCAAAAGACCTCTCGGAATTCTACCTTTTTCAGACAAAAAGATACCTGCGACTTAAAATTTGTATCAATTCCTTATATTTCTAATTATACGAAAGGATTACAAAAAGTATATAATAACACCGGTCTTAAATTAGTATATCAATCCGGTAACACAATAAGAAGCTTACTAGGAAATCCTAAGGATAAAACTACAGTTCTTGAAAAAAGTGGAATTTACGAAATTAGTTGCATGGATTGTGACAAAAAATATGTTGGCCAAACGAGACGCTCTATTCAAACACGTTTTATAGAACACTTAGCACACTTAAAATACGGAAGAACAGAAAAGTCAAGTGTGGCCGAGCATGCTTTTGAAAAAAAGATTCACATTAAATAACCTAAAACTTCTAAAAAGGGTACCAAACAAAAGACTTTTGAATGCATATGAAAGTATGGAAATCATTAAATCCAGAAATAGTTTAAATAAAGATAGAGGACCCATCCCGTTTAGTACACTTTATTCTTTGGTTGAGCGGAGATAGGATTAAAAATCGTGATCAACCACAAATTATTAGTCTTATCTCCGCCCACTAAAGGATTGTATATAAGATAGATCGTAGATTAATTTAGTTCATTGTTTATCGTCTCCTCATGATGCTAACGTTGTTAGCGAAACGCGCGTCGAGTGCAAAAAAGTGTAGTTTTGGTTTGTGGAAAACAATCATAATTTTGATTTTTAACAGCAGACATATCAAGAATGGACTAGATATTATTGGAGGTTTTTATATAAAGGGTACACTTTACGAATCTGATTGATGACTATTTTTGGCACCCACGAAAAACTCAAAATATTCAAGATAACGAGCGGAGTAGACTTAGACGCACAAAGATTAAAAATTGGTGCTAGCAAGCATAGTCCACCATACAGTCAATTATTTTATGCTAATTTTAAAGGCTTTAAGAACTTGATACTTCAAAAAAAGAAGTTAATATTATAGTATATTTTTTAAATGTGTGTGTCCAAATTTTAAAGTGTTTGTAAAAGTCAAATGACGGAGCACGTGGTCCGTGACAGGAGTAATGATTATTGAATTCTATGATGGCGTACTTGGCTGAACATGTTCACAATTTAACAATTTAAAATTAAAATTTAATAAATTTGCACAAAATACAAAACTTCTTTCGATTTTTAGTTTGTGTGCATGCAACCACTCAATAAAAAGATAGAAAAAAATGGCTTAAATAAAAACGTTTACCGCTTAAATTGCGCTTAATTATTTTAAATTCACAGTTTATTCGCTTTGACAAAGAAATAAAGTTCTTTCAGTGTTTTATATAAATGTTTTGTTTTTATTGGAGAAAAAAGGACAAAATACTAGTTCAATCCAAAACCTTACGGCCAACTCTGACATTAATAAAATTGGCCGCCCCTTTTCTGAGATACAAAGATCTTATTTCTCCGTGGGTGGTAAGTTTATTGATAATCGCTAGCAGGTGATTGGCCGGGGGCGCTCGTACTACTTTGCGGGGTGTTCTCGTATCACTTTCTCTGTAGCACGCGCCCCAACACTCGGCCGTCTGTTCTTGCAATATAATTTATCTATTTTTTTTTTTAATCTGTATAAAATGCCGCTCCCTCAGAGTGCCGCCCTTGTGCAGCGCACGAGTTGCACGACCGTAAAATCCAGCCCTGATGTTTATATTTTATACATTATATTTATTCTATATTACATACATTGTGCTTTATGTCCACTTGCAAAAAAATTGGGAACTAATCACTCTATTTTGGTTTTACCTAACTTACCAAATAATTTAGGTGTATTTTAGAGAGTAGCTCTTATTTTGTTCAATAATTTTTTTTTAGTTAATTGAGACATACTTAAGATAATTAATAATTATCTAGCAGTTTTAGGGTTTTAACATATTCCAACTAAAACCATTCTCGATAATAACCAGAAAAATTATTCTAATACATATTATTATTTTATTTAAAATTACATTGATGTCTTTACTTACTGAATTTTTCCAGCATTATATTATATTTTTCATCCTACCCGCAACACCTCCATATACCAACCCTTTCCCTACTTCTACGTGAGCAAAGCCTCATTTTTCTTCGTAACCATGTGTAATTTGATCAATTTGCTTTGTTCTTATAATAAAGCCTCCCAAAACCGCCTTCACTAAATCATTATTTTGCGCGAGAAAAACATTTTCTTAGCACAGCAAAAGCCATTTAACATTCAGGTCGGGTCGGATAAAATCCAATAGTCTTAATAATGATCATAAATCTTCAGGTTACCCAAGGAAAAGCGTATGGGCGCGTTTCCCGAGGTGTATCATTTTTTATTTTTCCTACTACCCTGCACAATTTGTGTATTGCTTTGTTTTTTGTCATCATTATTTTTCTCTTGTTTGTAATTTGCCTGGGAAGGAAGGCATTTTATAAGCAAGGAATAATAAATTATAATTTTTCACCACGTTTTTAGAGATTATGAGTGGGATTTACTAAAAGGGTTTTTTAGCCCGTTTTAGGACGCTTCTAATTTTAAGCAAAATTTTTGGTTTCAATAGTTTTAAACTAACTTCTTTTGAGTTTTGGATCTAGTTTAATTTAAGAGAAGATTTTGAATTCATTGCTTTAGTGAATAATCATCTTAACACAATCTTTTGTTGGATTTAGGGAGAAAGTTTCAATTTTTAAAAAAAATAAAAAAACTTTAAACATACACGGTTTCCAAATAGTAAATACACTGTAGTAAACTCTTATGTAAACTTGCCCTTGTTAATTGATTTTTCCGATTATTACTCTATGCCAACGGTCCCCATTAAAAACCCCGAAACCAAATTTGGCAGAAATATAATTTGTCAGAATTTAAAAGAAAAGAAAATAATTGGTCTGAAAAAATTTGTCTGGAAAACCAAGTGACGGGAAAATCAAATCGCTAGAAAATATATGCATAGAGTTAAATTTAAACGAAACATATTTTTATAGAAACACAAAATGTCAGAAAATATTCTTAAAGAAAATAATTTATTAGAAAGAATGATAATGTCGAACCACAAAATTCAAGAACCCCAATCTGTCCGAAAATTGTTTGAACTGATAGCCACGAATTCAATTGGTACGTTGCCACGCTTACGGCAGGGAAGAGTCGAAGTTGCGATATTGTATTAATATACCCCCTTTACACCTCTTAGCCCCAATTTTTTTCATAATATTGTATTGTCATCGGACCTACATTACTCTTCCAAATTTCATTAAAATTGGTTCACGGGAAGTATGTCAAAAATGAATCGCAAGATTTGGTAAGACAGTTAGACGCCAGAAACTGTGAAGTTAAATAAAATGGTTTATTAAAAAAAAATCCTCATGTCATCTTCCAATTAGAGAAACTTGTTACTAGCGTTTCGAATGGATTGTGGTCCTGCTCATTTAAGGATTGAGCATATTGTTTTCTATCAATTTGTGGTTTGAGTGTTTTTCGTTTGTAGAAAATTATTCTCGATTCTTTTGTAATTCTGATATTTGAAGGTTCAGGAAAATTATATTCAGTTAAATTATGTTCGTGTCTTTTAAGGATCAAGTAAATCAAAATTTTAAAAAATTATATTCTTATTCAATATTTTCTTGGTGTTTAACTTTAACAGCGAGTTCGAATCTCTTACCTCCGCTTGTGACTTTTACCAACCTGCACCGATAAAAGCTGCATGTTTGTAATGAGTGGGCTTTCAATAAGAAAATATTTCTTTATTGAGCCAACCAGATAGCTTCAATGCTTTAATTTGAGTTTTTAGATAGAATAATAAAGTCGTTTGTGTTTTTTTCGTTTGGCATAGGTTCTGTGCATAATCAGTGGCCTTCATTTATGTTCGTTTGCCTCTTAGTACCCTTATGAATATATAATTTGTTCTAAAAACGGTTTCAAAAAACGGCGTTTTTCTGGAAAACTGAAAGTTGAAGGTGTTACATTGGTTAATGAACAACTTGAGATATTAAATAAGGTAAATTTAACCTTCCAAAAAAGGTTGCTTTCAGAAATTACATACCTAATGAGATTATTTAAAAAAATCACCAACTTTATAACCTCAAATACAGATAATATTGCTATTCTGTCTTTTCTGTATGGGTAAGTATTTTTTTAAAAATTGGTTTTGAAATTTATTTCCCATTACAGGTCTAAACATTCAGACCTATGCAGCTATGGGAGGCACTATTTTAGGTCTTAGTAAATCCCACTGTAAGAGTATAATTTTTTCCCAACAACAAGTACCTATACAAAATAAATGGAGTTTTACGTTGGCGAATCCGATTCCTTTGGAATATATATCTGCAAATATAAAAAGCACATGTCACATGCGTCAGTTTAGAAAGATAGCCAAACGAAAATATACGATTCGACCCTTTTGATGCTGCCATAAAAATTCGGATCGGTGAATTTTAAAAGTGTCTAGGGGATTTAACTCTAGAACGCCAACCGAGAGAGAAAATGCTCTTTAATTATTGTAAGAGTTGACTTAAATAGTGAAAAAATTAAAAATCGCGAGTAAAAAAATAAAGGTTTACCCGCGAGTTGTTAACATTATTTTTTTTACATCCTTTTCAAAAAATACTCAGAAAATGGAAAATACTTAAAGACAACATCCGGTAGGTGTAACTGTGTTAGTTTAGAGGTGCATTGGTCAATATGTGAGACAAAAGACATTCACGGACGAGGGAAAGTCTGAGGCGAACCCTGAGGGAGAAGGGGTGAGCGTGGTCGAGGAAAGAAGGTAGTCAGCTGAAGAGAAGCCTTCGGGCAACTCCAAAGCCACCTCTGAATCTCCGGCCAAGCTTGCCCAGAAACCAAAAGAAGTAGCCGAGGGCAATTCCGAGGAGGTGCGAAGAAAAAAGCCGAGAGGGGACTCAGTCAAGGAAACCAAGGATGGAGAACCCGCGAATTGGTCCCCCCTACTAAGGGAGGACACGGGCGCGGGAAAACCGTCCCCGGCGACCGATCCGTCCCGTGGCGACGGTCCGAGCTCCAAGGCTCTGAAGGTGGTGTTCCGCTGAGTTACGCTTCAGGAACTCCGGCCTGGTGGAACCAGACTGGATGTTGTTTACGGCGGAGTCGGAGACAACGGGAGACTGGTTCCTGGACCACGTCACGGTGGGGGGTACGATCTACAGCCCAATCAGGGCTGATCAAGCCCCATGGTCGGAGAGGATCGGTTTTTGGATCCGGTCTCAAGAAGAGGTGGACGTCGCAAGAACCCTGGAATTCTTGGGTCTCCGGAACCGCCCGCTGGACATTGCCCAGTGGCGCCATTTGGAGATTACGGAAGGACCGGAGGGAAGGCGACTGACCTTCATGGTGGGCGCGGACACCATCCAATATCTGGATCGGGTTGAATGGCGGCTGTGCTACGAGTTTCTGACCCTCGCGGTGTCGAGGTCACACTCGTATGGCGCGGCTGCCGGCCGACCCGCGAAAGGTAAGGGAAAAGTTCCGCCCGCCCTCAAGGAGTCAGAGTAAGGGGTTACCTGCGTTCCATGACATCCCAGACATGGCGGCGACACGGGTAAGTCAAATCAATCTGCATAAGGTCCACGGTCCGACTGCAGAGTTGGTCGGACTGTCGACTGGCGATAATGCGCCGCAGATTGTTTTGGTACAAGAACCTTATATTTTAGGATGCAAAGTGAGGGGCCTAGGTAGTGCCGGATATAACATCATAACCGGCAAAGATGACAACGAGGAAGAACGACCAAGAAGCTGCATTCTCATGTCAAAGGACCTCACTGCGTTAGCGCTGCCGCAACTAGGGGCTCTAGACGTACTAGCAGCGCTCCTGGATATTAAGGTAAGAGAGACTAGTATTAAGGTGGTAATTTGTAGCGCGTACCTTCCATACGAAGAGAGGCTACTTCCTCCCTCAGAGGAATTGGTGCGGGTCATAGAATTCGCCAAAGGTAAGAGACTCCCATTGATCATTGGGTTGACGCAAACTCTCATCACATAGCGTGTGGCAGCAGCGATGTTAACCCAAAGGGTAAAGCTCTATATGAGTTCCTAACCAGGACCAATCTAGAATTAGTAAACAGAGGGTGTGAAGCCACGTTTGAAAATAAAGACCGAAAGGAAGTTCTCGATATAACGCTGGTATCAAGAGTCTTACTTCAATACATTGCCAACTGGAGAGTTACGCAGGAAATCGCCTCTTCTGATCATCGGATGATCAGCTTTAAGGCGAAAATCGACAAGACAACCCAGAAACTCCGAAGAAACCCACGATCCATGGACTGGGGACGCTACCAAGCAGAACTAGACCTAAGAAATGGAACCTCGGAAGAGGACATAACCATGAAGATATGGAGCTAGAAAAAGAGGTGACAAATCTGGAGCAGGTGATTCTGACCAGCTTCGAAGAAGCTGTGTCTTAACCCTTGCGGAGAGTACCTTGGTGGAACAACGAGGTCGAAAGACTTCGTAAGAAAATCAAGCGGGCTCTCAACAGGGCGATGGCAAAAAAAAGACGAGGCAACTTGGGAAGATTATAGGGAGGCAAGAAGAGAGTTCAAAAAAGAGGTAAGACGTAGCAAAAGGGAGCGCTGGAGAACATACTGTGGTGAAATCAACTCACTGCCGCAGGCCTCCAGACTCTTAAAAACTTAACCAACGAAACAAGGCAGACCCTAAATTCACTGAAAAGGCAAGACGGAAGCCGGACGTCCTCTGTGAAACAGGTACATTTTCCAGGGGACGGAGACCAAGCGAGCCAAAGCCGTCCACACCTGACGAGGTTGCACCAAATTAGGAGCTGGCAGACCGCATAGTCACGGAGGGCAAAATAACCTTGGCAATAAAAGAGTTCAGTCCCTACAAGTCACCTGGTTCGGACGGAATCTTCCCAGCGCTGCTACAGCGGGGCCTAGAAACACTACTTCCTTCCATGAGGAGAGTGTTCAGGGCCAGCGTAGCCCTGGGATACATTCCTACTTCATGGAGGAAAGCCAATGTAGTATTTATCCCGAAACCGGGAAAAAAGGACTAGACCACGGCTAAATTCTTCAGATCGATAAGTCTCATATCATTTATGATGAAGGCACTGGAAAAAATGGTAGAAAGGTACCTCCTGGAGGTCACCCTGTACACATTATTCTGCGCATAATGCAACTATTTTTTTACCAATATTGTGTTGCGACAAAACGTTAATCAAATATTCACTGACTGGATCTGAGTTTTCGCCAGGTAAATCTTTCAACTCAACGAACGGTGGGATTTACTAAAAGGGTTTAGTTTATTTTAGAACGGGCCCAAGTTTAAGAGAAATTTCTAGTTTTAAGCATTTTAAACCAACCCTCCTTGAGTTCTGGACATAGTTTGATTTATAAGAATAATTTTAATAAATTTGTTTATTGAATGATCATCTTAACACAATCTTTTGTTGGATTTAAGAAGAAAGTTTCAATTTAGAAGAAATGGTAAACACTCTGTAGAAAAAATTAAAGTTGGGGCTATATGTCACTCTAATTAAAACTTACCCTTGTAAATTATTTTTTTCAATTAATACTTGATGTCACACAACGATTTAGATGGGTAATAATAAAATAAGGAGTAGATTAATTTTGTATTTATTTAAAACCTTAAATGCAAGTTTTGTATACATTTCTGTCACTGTCGAAACGTCAGTTTCAAAATATTAGCTGCGTTCAAATCACAAACAGCGAGTTTGGATCTCTTGCCTCTGCGTGTACCTTGTATTGCACAAACCTCTACTGATGAAAGCTACAGCTTTGAAATGAGTGGGTTTTGAGTAAGGAAGGTTTTCTTGACTGAGCTTTTAGATAACCTCAATTTCAGTTTGTAAATAAATTAATACCTATAGGTGTTTTGGGTTTCTTTGTTTGGTATATTTTTCGTGCATAATCAGTGATCTTCACTTATGTTTGTTTTGCCTCGTAGTGCCCTCATAAATATATTTTTTGTGCTGCAAACGGATTCAAAATATGCCGTTCTTCTGGAAAAAATTGGAGGTGTTTTATAGGTAAATAAACAACTTAGGATATTAAATAAGGTAAATTAATCTTTGTAAAAACGGCTACTTAGGGATATTATAAACGAAATTATTACCAATTGCCATAAAACAATTCTTTCTGGGTGCTATAAATGTAAACCACCCCTTAAGAAGTGGTCTAAAAAATCACCAATTTTATAACCTAAAACACAGATGATTAAGCTATTATATGCCAAATTTTTGGCGTATTCACCATTTGCCATTTTGAAACCTGTCAAAAAAAATTAGTTTTAGGGCATTTTCTCCCATAATGTGGTATATTTTGAGAAAAAAAAGTTTTTCAGTGGTATTTTGTAATAACAATAAAAAATAATCAATAACTTTGTGTCTTTTCTGCATGGGTAAGGCCTTTTTGAAAATTGGTTTTAAAATTTAGTACCCCCCACAGGTGTAAATATTTAGACCTGTGGGAGGTACTATTTTAGATCTTAGTAAATCCCACTGTTAAATTTTTAGTTGGATGCCATTGGTAGGTAGAAAATATCTAATTAGAATTGGTAAAATTTTTTGCATTTTTATGATTTTGAGACATCAACGCATATAGGTTCAAAAACGCCTTTGATTATCGCTTCTGATTTTGTCCGTGCGCTTGCGTATCTAGGTTCGAATATCGATTGAATTAATTTTTACTCACAATTCGCCGATCTGAAGCTATGATTATGCTGTATATGGTGATAAGCCCAGGTGTCCTTCGCAGCTAATATTTTTCTTGTTTTCCCATCCAACGCACCAGATTTGAAATAGTTTACCATACTACTCGTACCATCAACAGCAGAAGTCTTATGCTTAGCGGATTTCATATACGCTTTAATTTCACTAATACCTCCACATTTGTCTGAAAAATTAGACCCGCATAAACTGCAGACAATCCTCAAATTATCTTGTCCAAATTTTTTCGAAAACTGGCAAGTTTTTTGGAGTTTTTTATTGAAGACATTTTTGCCTTTTTTTACTTTTTATTTGAATATTTACGTGCTCTATCTATTTTTCTATTAGCATTAGCTCGACTGATTCAAATATAGACTGACTTATTTACGCTTTATCCCCCTTATTTATCCTCCTGAGATAGAACGAAACCTACCGAGAATATTCAATCATCGCCTGCTCGCGTTAGTTCTCGAATTTTCCTGTTCGGACTCAGGAGTTCGTGCGCTCCCTTTCCCACTTAAAGCGGAGTGCAACCGTAGTCTTCTTGCGCGGGTACCTGCTGCCAGAACTGAACCAAGATTTTCCAGCGAGAGCTAAGCGCGTCGTTAGGGTGAAAAAGAATTAAAAAAAAAAGATCAGAAATATAACTTAATCTTTCAGGACAGGATCAAAGGTAGAAATAGATAAAACATGACTCAATTAAAAAATCCAGTACACGTAGATTTTTGAGTACGGTTGCCCAAAATCCTGAACCTGTACTGACCTATCCCGTACCGTTGGTCTCCTTGCAATATTGAATCAATCTGTTTTTTTATTTCCCAGTGTTATAATGTGCCCCAAAACTTAAACTTTAAAGTTTATCTTGAAAATTTGTTTAGCAGTACATTTTATGGGTAACTTTGTTTTAAAACCATTTAGTTGTACATTATATTAAGTAGCCATTATTCTTTAAAAGAATACTTTATTAAAATGACGTGGCTGTATTTTATTTTGTTGTCCATTGACCTGTCTGGCCAACGAAGTACTGTGACCTATTTTAAAAGGAAAATTTACGACAGTTCTGTCTCCACTTAGGTAGAATAGTGGGATTTTTTATGTAATTTAGGCCCTATATAATTTGTATAGGGAAATAGTCCTATCCTATGTTAAGACTATATTACCCACATTCTACATAGTAAAACTTTTCGAAATCTTAAAAATTCGAAAAAATGCATATGTACAAAAAAATTACAGTGGCGTTTTAGTGTTTGGCAATATTTCACGTTTAAAACTACGTAAATGTGACGCTTGCCAGCCGGGTGGCGTTCCATCCATTAAAACGACCAGATAGGCGGTATATTTTTCAACTGACAATCCCAAATTTTTAAGCGTTTTGGGGCCGATGCCAGAAAACCTATATAGAACGTTTCGTAATGCATTTAGGATGTAACTCAATTAGAACGATTACTGATGTGCTTTGGTGAACTTTGAATTGGCCAATTCCCGAGTTTAAAGTGCTCCACATACCATGAAATCTGCCTCGAGGCATGTTG
This sequence comes from Oxystoma pomonae, assembly GCA_963921995.1. Taxonomy (NCBI): domain Eukaryota; kingdom Metazoa; phylum Arthropoda; class Insecta; order Coleoptera; family Brentidae; genus Oxystoma; species Oxystoma pomonae. The sequence continues at coordinate 77,520,011 of OY998169.1, read as the reverse complement.
CGAGGCGAAGTCTCGAGTAAAACGGTATACTGTCTCCTGTCTCAATAGTCCCTCCTTTGTCGATTTTGATTTATCAAGGTACTAAAACAAAGTTATGATTGTTTTCCACAAACCAAAACTACACTTTTTTGCACTCGACGCGCGTTTCGCTAACAACGTTTGCATCATCAGGAGACGATAAACAATGAACTAAATTAATCTAAGATCTATCTTATATACAATCCTTTAGTGGGCGGAGATAAGACTAATAATTTGTGATTGATCACGATTTTTAATCCTATCTCCCCTCAACCAAAGAATAAAATGTACTAAACGGGATGGGTCCTCTATCTTTATTTAAACTATTTCTGGATTTAATGATTTCCATACTTTCATATGCATTCAAAAGTCTTTTGTTTGGTACCCTTTTTAGAAGTTTTAGGTTATCTAATGTGAATCTATGATTGTTTTGAAAAGCATGCTCGGCCACACTTGACTTTTCTGTTCTTCTGTATTTTAAATGTTCTGTGTTCTTTAAAACGTGTTTGAATAGAGCGTCTCGTTTGGCCAACATATTTTTTGTCACAATCCATGCAACTAATTTCGTAAATTCCACTTTTTTCTAAAACTGTAGTTTTATGCTTAGGATTTCCTAGTAAGCTTCTTATTGTGTTACCGGATTGATATACTAATTTAAGACCGGTGTTATTAAATACTTTTTGTAATCCTTTCGTATGATTAGGATTATAAGGAATTGATACAAATTTTGAGTGGAATTCCGAAAGGTCTTTTGAAAAGAATGTCTATTTATCAGCTTGTTTATTAAGCCTTTGTCGTAACCGTTTTCGCCAGCTATATTCCTAATCCTATTCTTTTCTGCTTCAAATCTTTCTTTGTTTAAGGAGAAATTTACTAATCTATATGTTAAAAAGTGCAAACTTGCAAGCTTATGTTGTAAACAATGAAAAGAGTCATTTGGAGTATACCTGTTGGTGGCCGTTCCTTTTCTGTAAAGGTTAAAGTGCAATTTATTTTTATTTCTTATAACTAAATGGTCTAGAAATGGCAGTGTACCGTTTTTCTCTATTTCATAAGTAAACTTAATTGTGGGAAATTTGTTATTTAATCTTTCCATAAAATTTTCAACACTAGTTACCTTAGTGTTGAATACTGCAAACACATTATCTACATACCTGAACCATACTCTTAGAAGAAGAACACTTAGCGCACTTAAAATACGGAAGAACAGAAAAGTCAAGTGTGGCCGAGCATGCTTTTGAAAACAATCATAGATTCACATCAGATAACCTAAAACTTCTAAAAAGTGTACCAAACAAAAGACTTTTGAATGCATATGAAAGTATGGAAATAATTAAATCCAGAAATAGTTTAAATAAAGATAGAGGACCCATCCCGTTTAGTACACTTTATTCTTTGGTTGAGGGGAGATAGGATTAAAAATCGTGATCAATCACAAATTATTAGTCTTATCTCCGCCCAGTAAAGAATTGTATATAAGATAGAGCGTAGATTAATTTAGTTCATTGTTTATCGTCTCCTGATGATGCTAACGTTGTTAGCGAAACGCGCGTCGAGTGCAAAAAAGTGCAGTTTTGGTTTGTGGAAAATAATCATAACTTTGTTTTAGTGCAACCAAAGGTTCCAAATTCCCAACATAGTTATCAAGGTACTGATTAACCTTGACTCTAAATTTTCCAAGAAGAAGCACAAGAAGGGGCCTCGATTTTGTAAAATCTTTAAATATTAGGATGATTTTGGTCAGACAGTTTAACGGCAACTTTCGTTACTCTTATGGTTACCTTAACGTAAATAAAGGTAACTGCAAAAGGTTAAAAATAGTGCTGTTGATATCAACTAAAAATAATGTTTGGCAGTAAAAGTAACCTTACCTATTACGATGTTTGTTTTTCATTGTAAAATCTTAACCATATCAACCCCACGCTACTGCTGATCACATAAAAATAAACGTCAAATCAAAACTAAAAAAAAAAATGTATTGTAACACAAACAGATAGTAGGATTCCAAAAAATATACAACCTTTCTGTTTTTTTAAATTATTTTAATTTGAAATTTGCTTCTGCAAATTTACTCTAATCAATACCACAGATCTTTTTTAGGCATAGTTTTCTTGGAATATCAACAGTTTGGTATCACATTCTTTGGATATGAAAGAAATTCAAATTTGGATGTAGCGGTCTCTGTTTATCAATTTTTTACATCATCATTCAGGCTACGGCCATTTTATTCTGATTTTTTTCAAAACCTGTACATTTCTATTAAAAAATATTCCTTCTTTAAAAGCATTGTTAATTAATAAACTTTAACAAATACAACGAAAGAATGCGTTGAAAAATGAAATAGTTTATTCTACAGATGTTCCTCTCAATTTACGACGGCTGGCCAAGTTTCCTGATAAAGAGTAAATGATATCAAACTGATGGGAAGCCATTTGGTATTAATTTGTTAATTTCTAATTTTAATTAAGTGTAGAAATACTATAAGATACTAGTCCCCCTGTATTTTCTTTTTTTCAGATTGACGAAAGATAATGTTGTCTACATTTTTATGTTCACCTCTCCCCTTCCCCGGTTATTTTACAAATTAAAATAAAATGAAAAAACAGAAAGGTTGTATATTTTTTGGGATCCCACTATTAAAATATCACACAAGCTGGAACATTTTTAGTAAAAATAACACAAACAAAATTTATAACCTAAAAATTTTCCACCGCAGAGTTGCACCAAGTTTGGTTTGTTGGTTTTTTAAAGGTAAAAGTAGTCGCTATTTAACGCTAAATAATTAATGCCAGTAGTTACGTTTAATAAAGATAAAAGCATGACAAAGCGCTAATGCGCATGTACACTATTAAGGTAAGGGTGGGTCCCTATAAAAAACCCGAAACCAAATTTGGCAGAAACATAATTTGTCAGAATTTGAAAGAAAAGAAAATAATTGATCCGAAAAAAGTTGTCTCGAAAATGAAATGACGGGAAAATCAAATCGCTAGAAAATATATGCATAGAATTAAATTTAAACGAAACATATTTTTATAGAAACACAAAATGTTAGAAAATATTTTTAACGAAAATAATTTAATAGAAACATAATAATGCCGAACCACAAAATTCAAGAACCCCAGTCTGTCCGAAAATGATTTGAACCGATAGCCACAAATTTAACTGCTACGTTGCCAGACTTACGACAGGAAGGAGTCGAAGTAAGTTGTGATATTATATTACTTACTAGACAGTAAGACGGCCAGAAACTGTGAAGTTAAATAAAATCGCTTAATAAAAAAAATCCCCGTGTCATCTTCCAAATAGAGAAACTTGTCAACGCCGCAATCCAGGGCCTACGGCGCTCTAGATATTTAAATTTCACGCATGCCCAATAACGATTCGGCAGGATTGTGGTTTTGCTCATTTAAGGATCGGGCATATTATTTTCTATCAATTTGTGGGTCGGGTGTTTTTCGTTTCTAAACAATTATTTTCGATACTTTTGTAATTCTGATATTTTAAAATTCGGGAAAATTATAATCGCCTAAATAAGGTCGATTAATTAAAATTCTATAAAATTATATTCATATCCATTATTTTCTGGAACTTTTACTTTCGTTCATATTTCGTTCCAGACGTTTTATTTTCTGTTCAATTGTGTTTCGATTATTTTAAATTGGGCTTTTTTGTGGGTTTCCGTAAGGGTAACCTACCGGTTAAAAAACTGAGAAAAATCATCCTCTTGTTCAAATTTAGAAAAAATTCTTTATACTTAAATATATAGTATGTAATTATTTATTTTTGTGAATTTTGGGATTGTTCTTAAATTCTCCGGTTATGACGTCACCTATCAGCTGACATAAATAGAAAAAATCGATGTAGATAAGATAGTTCATATTTTTCCATCATCATTTCATCATTCCATCTCCTAATTCCTAGCACCGTACTGATGAACACCACAAGTGCGAAATCCGGATCTACGATTACCATTACCTTTTTGAGGGAAAGCTCGCTATTCATTGATTTTGTTATTTATTCACCCTCACTAAATCCCTTTTTAAATTTATTAACTCCAGAGCTTAGGATACATGTAAAGATAATTATATCTGTCTCCGTAGAGACGCTTAATTTTCCTTCAAAATGAAGGTACATCTGCCGATTCTGCAATTTGACAGATGGTTGTCTTTTACATGAATCCTGTGTCATATTTTTCCATCATCATTTCATCATTTCATCTCCTAATTCCTAGCACGGTACTGATGAGCACCACAAGTGCAAAATCCGGATCTACGGTTACCATTACCTTTTTGAGGGAAAGCTCGCTATTCATTGATTTTGTTATTTATTCAACCTCACTAAATCCCTTTTTAAATTTATTAACTCCAGAGCTTAGGATATATGTAAAGATAATTAAATCTGTCTCCGTAGAGACGCTTAATTTTCCTTCAAAATGAAGGTACATCTGCCGATTTTGCAATTTGACAGATGGTTGTCTTTTACATGAATCCTGTGTCATATTTTTCCATCATGATTTCATCATTTCATCTCCTAATTCCTAGCACCGTACTGATGAGCATCACAAGTGCGAAATCCGGATCTACGATTACCATTACCTGTTTGAAGGAAAGCTCGCTATTCATTGATTTTGTTATTTATTCACCCTCACTAAATACTTTTTTAAATTAATCAACTCCAGAGCTTAGGATATTTGTAAAGATAATTAAATCTGTCTCCGTAGAGACGCTTAATTTTCCTTCAAAATGAAGGTACATCTGCCGATTTTGCAATTTGACAGATGGTTGTCTTTTACATGAATCCTGTGTCATATTTTTCCATCATGATTTCATCATTTCATCTCCTAATTCCTAGCACCGTACTGATGAGCATCACAAGTGCGAAATCCGGATCTACGATTACCATTACCTGTTTGAAGGAAAGCTCGCTATTCATTGATTTTGTTATTTATTCACCCTCACTAAATACTTTTTTAAATTAATCAACTCCAGAGCTTAGGATATCTGTAAAGATAATTAAATCTGTCTCCGTAGAGACGCTTAATTTTCCTTCAAAATAAAGGTACATCTGCCGATTTTGCAATTTGACAGATGGTTGTCTTTTACATGAATCCTGTGTCATATTTTTCCATCATCATTTCATCATTTCATCTCCTAATTCCTAGCACCGTACTGATGAGCACCACAAGTGCGAAATCCGGATCTACGATTACCATTACCTTTTTAAGGGAAAGCTCGCTATTCATTGATTTTGTTATTTATTCTCCCTCACTAAATCCCTTTCTCCTTCTGTCATGTTCCATGATTGCGGTGCTCAAGGCATGGGTCTTCACAAGAAAGGGGAAATGACCTCAATCCAGTTTACTAGTAAAACGAAACAAACCGAGAAACATAGAGGTTACTTAAAGAGTGACTCGCAAATTAAAAACAAAAAATAAGTATCCTCAAAAATCACAATAATCTACCTGTCAATATCAAGCTTATTTTGATGGCACCCATTTTGGCTACTCAGCCTGTCAAATTCGGAAATTGGTCAATTGACAATATTCTGGGCAGCCATTTTGGTTGGCGCAAAAGTGTTGTCAACCTTGTCTTACCAAATATTACTATGTTGGGAGTACAAAAATACCCTAAAATTTGACTTTTGTTGCCAACCTTAAATAACGAAAGGGTAACTTTTTGGAGAATTTTGTACCGTCAGCATAGTAAAAAGTTAGGAAAATTTGGTTACTGAAGGTTGACGTGTACGCGAAACAGCATCGCTCGCTGCCTAGAATATTTTCAGCTATATTAAAAGGCTTTTTCCTCGAAGTAACTACAAGTTATCTGGTAACCCGGTTACTTATTTTTAGTTTTTCTTCGCAGAGTAACCGAAGAGACACAGACTGTGTTACCAGCCTAAGGCATGTAGTTTCTTGAAAAATGTGAGGTTAAAGTGCCGTTTATTGATAGTTTATGGTTGTTTAATTTGTATTAATTTTTTTGATGAACTGCGATCGGCCATAAAATCTTTTACCTAAGACCAACGAATAATACTAATATTACGATCCAGTCAAAACGATTTTAATGGCTCACTTACGGTCCTAGGATAATAATAAAACTTAGACGTAAACCACAAGATGGCGTGACAAGCTATGAAACTTTATTTTTTATAAAAGATAAATGTGGATTATATTTCTTTATTTTTAAGACAATAAATATTTATTAAACGTAAAAATCCAATATAAATTGAACTTGACATATTACACTTCTCTCCACATAAAACTGGTACAGCAGAAGGTAGCTGCAAATACGATTTTTTATATTTTCCTTGTACAACCCTGACTTTTTGACTTTGTCATTTTAGGTTATATTTTTGGCTTATGTAAACTTTTTATAAGGAGCCGGCTTGTTTATTTTCTAATAATTCAAAATATAAGGCCACTAAAAATAAAAACCACATTTCGAAAAAGGTAAAATGTTTTATTGACTAACCAAAAGCTACTCAGTAATTGGTCTATTCGACTAGCTGATTATGAAAGAAGTAAATCTACGATAGTAACATTAATAAATCGATTTCAAAAAGAAGGAACTGTCCCTCGAAAGGAAGGCATCGGTTTGACGAAAGTTACCAGCCCAAAACAATTAAAAGTCCAGATCAAGTTAACGAAATAAATAAAAAAAAAAATAAAAAAATTAAAAACATATAAAAAAATAATTATATTTAATAGCGCGTCATTGCACCGTTGGCTGCAATGATGTTTTGAAGTCTTCTGGGGGTTATTCTTGAATCGAGAGAAAATTTGCTCCCAGGGAGATAAATTCTCTCGCTACTATGCACCTCATTGGTCCATATCTTCGGTTTAAATCGGTTTCTTCCATTTTTGCCCGATATTGATCGAAAGTAATTCTATTGGTCTTGATTAAGAGAATTACTTTCCATCAATAACGGGCAGGCAAAATTGAGAGAAACCTATTTTAACCGAAGATTTGGACCAATGAGATGCATAGTAGCGAGAGAATTCGACTCCCTGGGAGCAAGTTTTCTCTCAATTCAAGAATAAGCCCACTGGGCATTGAATTGACTAAATTTTCAAATAAGTTTGATTAGATGTTCTAAATTCCTGGGAAAGATATTAAAACTTGCTAATTTCTTTGCGATAAATCCCCAAACGGTCTCTATTGGATTCGCATTAGGGGTTTTTGCAGGCAAAGGCAAAACTTCGATATTATTATCCTGAAACCATCGCTGCGCAATTCTGGCCGTATGAACTGGACAGTTATCTTGTTGGAATACAGAATGATCTGGACAAGGGACTCTCACCTCTGGAAGCATTAAATTTCCCAGTATATTAACGTAAACTCCGGCTGTAAATCGCCCATTAATTCTAAATAGAGTACCATGTCCTCTATCTTATCTAAATCTTCCCGCCCGGTCTTCGTTTCCAGAGCAATATATCGTTCTTCGTATCGGGTTCTTGGCGGTCGATAAACCAGAATTTGTTTTTATCGCTGTTGGACTTAAAGATGCTCTGATCTGTGAAAATAACCTACTGCCAAAATTCTTGGTCCCTCAAAGAATAATTCATCGCAAAAATTATTCGAGACTGCTTCTTTTCCTCACTTAAGTTTTTTTTTGCTGCAATGCCTCGAACGTTTAATCCTCCTGCTTAATGTTATTATGGATCCTGAAATCCAGAAAATTGATTGCCTCTTGGTTAAGTAACTTTCGTCAAACCGGTGCCTTCCTTTCGGTGGATAGTTCCCTCCTCTTAAAATCGGTTTTTTAGGTTTACTATCGTAGACTTGCTTTTCCCATAATGAACAAGTACTTGCGGAATAGACCAACCACCGTCTAGTTTTGCTAAGATTTGAGCTTTATTATTGTCAGGAGTCTCTGACATTGTCACTTATAGGAAGACGAAAAGAAGTGTACACTTGATTTAAACAAAAACGCATACATGCAGTCACAAAATTGACCTTTCTAAAAGTGTATAATATATACGGACTACCAGCTAAAATGCCTAAAAACTTCAAAAGTACGACAATTTGTCATATTGTTTAAAAAAGGTCTCTAAAACTGAAAATATTTTTTACTTAAATTAAAGGCAACATTATTTTTATATTAAATTTTGCATAATACTAAAAAATCAGCAAAAATAATGTTTTACTAAAGTCTTTATTGAACAATATCAAATTATCACTCAAGTAACGGTTGAAGACTATTCTATAAAGAGGGAGCTAACCCATTTTGGAGTCGAAAAAATAACAATAATACGATGGAAACAGCGCTGGATTGAAAACAATTCGACGAATAGGAAACTTGGATTAGGATAAAAACGATGGTAAACTTAATATTAATTATTTTAACTTAAAAAAGAACTAAAATAAATAATTTAGTATTTAATAGGATCACCATTTTTCTCTATTACAAGCTGCAAACGTCTGGGCATTGAAAAGGTTAAATTTTGAAAATACTGATGGTCTGCTGAGAGTTGATCCAATGCGCGATAAATAGCATCGCTTAACTCTTCAGAATTTCGTGGTCTCCAATTTCTTTGGTATATTATTTTAACGATTCGACCACATATATTTTCCGTTGAGTTAAGGTTAGGGCTGTTGGCTGGCCAAGGAAGTGTTTCTATATTATTATTCTCAAACCATTGGCGAACAACAATAGCCGAGTGTACTGGACAGTTGTCCTGCTGATAAACGAAGTAATTATTTTCATGTATTCAAGGATTTCAATATATCGTTCACTATTGAATCTTCCTTCGATTCTCCAAAAAAAACCCAAACCTCTAGCACTAAACCAGCCCCACATGTTTACAGAAAAATGTCCAGCTTTTTTAATTTGGTTTGTATATTCGGGTTCAAATCTAGAATTTGGTGGACGATAAACTAAAATTCTCCTGCTGCTTGAAGATGATTAAACAATTTTTTTGGTTAGTGAAAACCACCTTCTCCCAGAAGTCATTATCACGAAGAACGTTGTTCAGTGCAAAAATCACTCTGGCCTGTTTTTGTTTTTATGTTAGAAAAGGCTTCTTTGCAGTATCTCGACAAGAGACTTTTCGTTACTCTTCTATTTACAGTTGCTAAAGAACCCGGAAATAATGTTACATTAGCTGCTTCAACCGACGTTGAAAAAGGATTTTGCCTGAGATGGTCAATAAGTCTCTCAACTTGCACTTCAGAACTTACTTTTGGTCGTCCTGATCCATCTTTCCTATCCGTAGAATTATTTTCAATCCAGCGCTTTTTCCATCGCATTATCGTCATTTTATCAACTCCAAAATAGTTGGCCGCTCTTCTTATAGACCAGCCGTCTTCTATAACTCGAGTGATAATTTGAACTTTTGTAAATGTTAACATCTTTGGAATTTTTAAGGATGTCACACTGAATTTTAAGCTGTACCTTGTAATAGTATACACTAATGCAAAACTAAATTTTGTGGCATAGGAAAAAATGCATGTATGAGTTTTTTTTTTTAAATCACCTGTACGTATTTTTTTTAAACCTTGTCTTTCAAAAGATATATGAAAGGTCCCTAAGCAACCTTATTTGCTTTGAAGTTTTAGATAGAACGTCATTGAAACTTCAGGTTATGAAGGTTGTTCACTAAAGAGCGTTCGCGTTGTTATGTAAACTAATAATATATATTCTTTTTCGAATTAATTTCGGCAAAGTAAAAAAAGGTTCGTCTGTTTCGCTTTATTAAGCTTGTCTGAATGAGTCTGAATTTTTTATTAGAAACTCCGGTAAAACAGAAAAACCTTCCATAACGGCTAAACATTGAAAGAATTTTTTTTCCAAAAAAAAGGGGAGATTATGATAGATGTCGTGTATACACGCAACCCGAAAGACAGCTACAAATTGAGGATAATTAATAACTTTTACGCATTACGGGAATGCTGAATTGCGGGAACTGTCAGTGTTTTGTTTTATAGTATATGATGTAGAGAATGTCATACGTGTATGGTATTTTCTATATGAAATAAATCATAATAATTAAAGATATTGTTGGGCCAAAACAGGACCCTAAAGGTAGTAAAAAACTTTTTATGCACTTTGGGGATTAATAGTGCACTTTTAATCCCTCATTTTAGGGATAAACTGGGCACTTTTAATCCCTCAGGGATTAAAAATAATTTTAATCCCTGTGGGATTTAAAGTAAATTTTTTCAAATTAAACAATAATTTTATTGAAATTTTATTTATTTGTTAAAATGTATGAATGAAAAAAATAATTATCATATGCATTACTTAAATCTAGTTCTTATTATGACATATATTTACATTTACATTTACTTGGGTGCAATTTGCAAGGCTTACGAAGGGTGGACAGTTGGAGGCAACATACGTAGCAGTCGCCGCTGCCGTTGTCGTCTTATTTTCTGAAATTGATCTTCCTATGGTTGATGCTGATAACAACAATAAGTTTTGAGTGAATCCACCATGCCAACAACAATCAATGACAACTATCAGTAATACGAGCTGTGTTGAAACTAGAGTACCCGTTATGGTCTACTGTTAGTTTTGTGATTTTTTTTTTAGTTTCTCGCATTCTAAAGTGCACAAAATAGCATATAAACCTCGTGACTAAAGTGTATTTTAATCCTTTTCATCGCGGGATTAAAAGAGGCACTCTAGTCTCTAGGTTTATAATGTACTATTTTTTACCTTCATCAAAAGTATGATTTTAGTAACTGTCTGCAGATAACTAAAGCATGACTTTTTTGGTTACCGATGCAAGAAAACTTTGTTTTTTTGATCACGGGATTTCTGTCTGTTTTTTAAAAAAAGCTAATTATTCTTGCCTAAAAATTAAGCCATTTCCGCCAGTTTTCACCAAGTATTTACAAAAAAAAATCATTTAAAAACTTCGTCAAAATATAAAACTGTTAAAATATCGCAACAATGAACGTCACCGAGTAAAAAAGCACATCGCTATGGAAATGATTGTTATTTCATTTACCAGCCGCTTTGATTTAAAGTATGGTCTGTTGCGAGAAGTACTCATCGTTCGAGATTTTTAAAAGTATTTTCCTGTTTTACTTGGATTTTTTATAAAGGTATTAAAAAAATAGTGCTAACCACTCGTGGCTAAACTTTGCTATTTTTTACACGCGTTTTTAAATAACTCGCTGCGCTCGTTATTTAAACTAACGCTTGTAAAAAAAGCACTATTTTAGCCACTAGTTGTTAAAACTACTATCTTTTATCACGGGTGCACAAAAAGATATATTCCCGTTTTTTACCCAAAATTAAAAAGAAATAGCGGAAAATAGTAATATTAAAAAAATCTCATTATTCTCGCCTAAAAATTAAGTCATTTCCGCCAGATTTCACCAAGTATTTACGGAAAAATTATTTAAAAACAGCGTTAAAACATCAAACTGTCAAAGATGAAAATGTCGCAACAATGAACGTCACTCAGTAAAAAGGCAAAGATGGTTTGTTACGAGAAGTACTCTTCGCTCCAGATTCTTAAAAGTATTTTCCTGTTCTTCTTGGATTTTTTGATAAAGGTATTAAAAAGAATAGTTAAAGGTATTAAAAAAATAGTGTTTACAACTCGCGGCTAAACTGTGCTATTTTTTACACGTGTTTCTAAATACCTCGCAACGCTTGTAAAAAAAAGCACTATTTTAGCCACTAGTTGTGAAAACTACTATTTAAATAGAAGTTTCCACGGCTTCTGACCAAAATAGTGTTTTTTTACCAGTAAAATATTAGAATTTAGCCGGAAGTTGTAAATACCATTTTTTTTAATGCCAAATAAATACCAAAAACCAAAACACAAAAACCACTTCTTTGGGGCCATACAAGGGGTTTTTTGCCACCGCCCAATCCGTTCGCACTATATCCTTACCATAGTCCATGTCATTTTTTTAAAGTGCGCAAAAAAACTGTACCCCTAAAAAAATTGGTAATAAAAAAGGCATTGTTTTATTATTTTTTGACCGGGGGTAATATTCTCTTCTTCTGCTATAGTTTAGATAACAATTTTTTTTTGCTTTGAATAACTTGGAATTCAAAAAAATTGAATTACTGACATTAACAATGTTTTTCAACAGTTTTTAAAGCTGGTAGAGCCATGATGAACATTAAAATAATTTAGTTAAATACCTGTTAAATTATTTTTGGATGTGGCAAATTACAGTTATAGTACGACACGTTCTTTGGTAAATTTAAAGAGTGTAAAGAACTTTAATCGAAAGAAATTAATACCATTTTATGGCTTACACACTTTACGCTTTGAACAATTACAATTTTTGCTGTTTTTTGGATAAAAATGGCAAAATAGATGTCATATGCACGACACCACTAAAGATGACAGACAGATGACAAAACTGAAATTTTTATTAAACAATTGCCTTAAATTATTTCCATCTTCCTCTAAAATACTTTTTATAGCTTGCTGTCTCTCTTCAATAACCTTAAATATTTTTCATTTTAACAGAGAAAAAAATGTTTCTTGGCAGTACTTTTTTTAAACGCTAAAAAAACAGTAAAAGCTTGAAAAATTTAAGTTTTTATTATAGAAATCGAAAGTTTGGAAAAAAACATTAAAATGTGAGCAAAATCATGGCATAAAAATGTAAAAACATGTTAAAAACTGTTTTAACAAAAACATTACCCCTTAGATTATGCTAATATATTTTAAGCCTTCAATTACCATCATTGCATTACAATTATACACTGAACCAAAAAAGGCACCGTTTTCTAAAAAAAAATACATTGAGCCAATGTATTTTGTATATGATTTTTGCTTCGATGTAAAGTTTTATTAATATTATAATCAAGTTTACATAAATTTTATAGCCAAAACGAATTATTGATTTTATTTCTGCAAGGCACAGTTTCAAAAAAAAGTTGTTACAAAATAAAGAGTCTTTAAGGATGATTTCTATGAAGGCTGTTATGAAATCATGGATTAAAATACATGTTTTCATAGCTTTTAGTTACGCCTAAGAATAAATTTAGTTAAAGACTGTTACGTACATAAATTTCATAACCTTGTTTATGTATTTTATATGCCCGGTTCATAACTTTCATAAATTTGTCCATACATTCCATAACAACTTTTAAACGACAATCAATGTTCGCCATTTATTAAATTTATTTCGGACATTGATTAAAATCGTTAAAATTTTTTATTTATTTAATATCCTCTTTTATTATCTCCATAACCTGTATATACTATTAATAACAACTCTCTATAAAATATCAAGAAAAATTTGTCATTGATTTCGTAACCCGTTTATTAATTTCATTACTGTATATGAACATTTTTATAACTTTCCTCCGATTTTTGTAGCAGTTACGTATTATTGATGTACAAATATCTATAAAAAATTAATAAACGCCTGTTATAAATACTATGTACGACATTTTTTTCAGTGTAGTTAAAATTTTGTAACTAAAGTTATGCAGATATATATTTTGCCCTTGTCGGTTTATATATATAAAAAAATAACAGCCTCACTGGAACAGCACAAAAGCACCTCATATCTAACCTCCCTTAAGATATATGCCTTAACCTGTGGGATTTAGTGTCAAATATTGTGAAGTTTAGTTAAGCGGATTATATTGATTTTATGAGCCCTGCATGGGCCCTTATTCTTGGTTTGATCGAAAATTCGAGAGAAAGGAATACTCTCTTGCACATTTCGACCAGATGCGAAGCTAAATGTTGTGACGAGTTTCCTGAACGCCAATTAAACACTCGTTTGCAGTGTGGTTCTAGCCGGTTCATTCTACTGCTTTGTACTACTACCAGAGTGGCCACTTGTCATAAAATCTTACCAATTCATAAAATTTGCCCAAAATGTCATAAGATTTCGAAATTGTCAAGAAAGAACGAGCCACGATTAACATTGAAAATAGGCCCCCGTGAACTTTAACCAAATTTCAATATTTAAAAGGTATCATCATACCCGATTTTTTTTTTAATATAAATAGATTCGTATGTTTCTGATAGGAGATACAGCCTGTAAAAGTATGTATGTCCTGCTAAGCATAGAAAATATCCCTACATAGATCTTCTTAAATATCTCAAAAAAAAAGTAATCCGTTCTTGATGTTTTTGGGGTCAATGGATGGATATTTTATAAAGCAATATTGCTAACGTCTTAAAAGTTATTACACAGGGTGTTATATTAACCATATGATTAAAATAAGGATACAATTTAAATTTCATATATAAATGTTTATGCTTTTCTTATAATATCCTACATATTGTTAGTATCTAGTCATTGTAAAATCATGTGTTGAAAATTTATATGCAGGATTTTCATTTATTAATATTATTTTGTTTAGTTACTCAAAATCGTTTGTTTTTTTGTACATATTTTTGAATTTAATATCAATCTTCATTTGGAATTTTTGAGAAATCTTACTTCTGACACTTTTCAAACTACTATGGATCAATCCTATGTTCACAATAATGCCCAGGAGTTTGGAGATTTACACTTTGAAATAGATGTACGCTCAAACATCCAAAAATTTTTAAGAATTAATTAAAATGTTCAAATATCTGGATATTATTGCACGAGGCCGTAACGGTTAATTCCTGTTATCACGTGGCTAGTGTATTATGGTTTTTAGGATATGACAGACACCAACAAGATATTAGTTTTCCACAAGATAATGTTATCAATGAAGTAAATGATGTTGCTGATAGAAAGATGCTGCCTCAAATAGTTTAATTACTGAATTAAAAATAGGCTTAGATTAGGACAAACACCCTATAAACTGGTTTTTAAAACATGCTTTTACTGTAAGTTAAAAATATAGAGGTTTATTGTTTTATTTTGTTTTTTGGTTTCGAGATTTTATTAAAATATGCGATTACAATAATACCCAGTATAAAATTTTTAATTTTGAACACATTGCTTGCTAAAATATCTACCAAAAAATCGTAAAAATGACAAAAGCGGATTAGAAGTGTTCGAGATATTCAAAGAAATCTACGTAGGAATAGCAGAACTTACGAATTTTGACAGGCTGTATCTTCTATCACAGATATACGATCCTCTTTATATTAAAAAAAAAATGTTATGATGATACCCTTAAAGTATCGAAATTTGGTTAAAATTTACGGGGGCCTATTTTCAATCTTAATCGTGCCTCGTTCTTTGGACAAAAACCTGAATATTTTAAGTTAAGTGTAAACAAACTTTTGATATTCCACCTGTATATTTTGTCATGGGATATTAAGGCAACTCCTTATACAGGGTTCCTAAGATTTTCCTTACGGATAGGATTTCAATAAATCAAACAGAAATGTCATAGAAAGTTCTGCGCGCACAAAAGAGACAGGTATATTGAGCAATGGTGCCAGTTTGTTATTATCTCCGGACTGCTTTCATGAGAAAAGCTTGTCGCCACTCTTTCATTGTGAGCATAAATCATAGTTGCAATAATAACCGTTGACAAGATGTCTGCAAATTCCGCTAGATGGCGGCCACACTATGAGATGATCGAGGAGAAACTGGGATTCACAGGCATTGCATTTTTATTTCCTTTCGAGTCGCTTCAGTTTCGTAAATTTTGTGTTTTTAAAATGACGTATACTCGAGAAGAAAAGATTTTTATTATTAAAAACTACATAAAAAGTGACAATGCGGACGAGGTCATTGGGCTTTTTGTTTTTGCGTTTCCAGATCGACCGGTTCCTGTGGCTCAAACTACTCTACTTTTATTCGAAAAAATTTAGAAACAGAGACGGGATTAGTTTTCCTAAAACGGGGATATTGGTTTCGAGTGAGAAGATAAAGGGCGCCGCAGACAAAAATTTTTCAATTAAATTAGCCGAACGCAAAAATGTTACAAAAACAAAGCACGAAATAAAAATGGCGCCGCTTACAATTTTTTTTTCAAAAATTACGTTATTTCGGGAACGCAAAGAAATAGGTATAAAGAGTATAATTTTTAAGAAAAAAATATCAATTTTCTCGCCCTCCTCCACTGGGACTACAGGGGCCGTGCACAAATTACGTAATGATCATAGGGGGGTGGGAGGTTATAAAACGTTACGTAGGGGTGAGGGGGGTTTTCGACAGCGTTTGCATTTGTGTGAAACTAAGAAAATTTGGAATGAAAATAAGTGAAAAGTTTTTTTTTTTTTGGGGGGGGGGTAGTGGTCTTGAAATCGTTACGTAATAATAGGGGAGTGGCAAAAATTGGTAAAATCACCTTTACGTAATTTGTGCACGGCCCCACATCTGACTGTTCCTCCTTTTTGATTTCGAATCAAAGTGAAAAACCCGGGTTGGACGTTCGAAGGCGTCAACCCGTCCTATTTGCTTGATAAAGTTTCTACGGAAATATCTCAGTCGATTTCTCCGGTGTATGAACGCTTTAGGTTAGGCATTTGCATGTATTTCAGTCCCCAGCCTATAAACAGTGCGTAAGGACAATGGTTACAAAATGAAAAGCCGAAAAATATTTTTTTTTACGATATATTTCATCAGTTTGGTATTAAAGTCGAGCAAAAGCAATTTTTATTCCAGTCCTAAAGGTATGAAAATGGAAAACATTGCCCATCCTTTTCTGCCTAATGTGCTTTTCCGTTTGTCTGCGTCTTATACACGGCTGCTTGGCCTCCTAAGAATTTGCTTAGGAACCCTGTACATGCCGCGCTTTTTAATATTAACCAATAGATACGCTCGATTTTGGTTGCCTTTTTTATTGGACCAATCAGTTGTGAGCAAATAATCATATTTTTGAAAAAAGTTTGGTTTTGTTTAATAAACCAAATTTAATGCATCTTGGAAACTGCAGTATTCCAGTCTACTTGAGAAAATAAAAGACTCTTTTTTTGCTTACTGCATACTTTGTAAGAAAATAATCAGAATTTATCGATGTGGAATTGGGCAAGTTAAATTCCACATATATTCACGCAGCTTCCCAGAAACACATGAAACTGGAATAACCCTCTTACCGTTTAAATTTTCATAATAGATTTCTCTTTATATAGAGCGAGTTTGTAAATTCAACATTTTTTTGACAGCGGTAACATCCATCTGAGATGTAGCAGTGATGAAATGTCGTTGTTCCACTCGTGCCAATAACCACACTTAAAATAATAAAATCATACCTCAACTTCGGCTCAAAAAAATCGGAAATGTGACTTATAATAGTCGCTCCCAAGTCCCTTTTCATCCTTGGGAAATGTAATTTTTTTATGGGCGAAAGAAGCAAGGAGCCTTGAGGAACGACTGTAAATCCCATCCTTAAAGGCACTTATGCTGTACTTTTGGACATTTTTTTCAAAATAGTCTTCAATGCAAGTACGTTTTTTGCTCAAATTTAGTATGATGTCTTGCATTAATATTATTGCTCACCACTCCATTAAGCATTCTGTACTGTACCTTGTATTAAACAAAATGCATAAAAAAATATCTTGGTTTGAATAAGTTATAAAAAAACTGGAAAAAATAAATAACCATAAAGTAGGGTTATGTTTAATCCAACGAAGATTTTCCACAGACTCCCGAAGCCGGTGGCGATCGGTGCCAACATTTGTTGGATTGGTGAAATCCATCTAAAATTTATGAACTCTGTTGTTGGCACCGGTGGAGCACTGGTGGATTTACAAACTCGCCCATATCTGTATTAGTATTTTAATGATAAACACACAATAAGGATATTTTGAAACGCTTATTTGACACTTCGTAGTGGTTGTGGTAATTACTGCGTCTGCGCAATAGTTAAACGTTATTCCGTTATGGTAATTAACCACTACCACTGCCGTAAGTTACGAATCCATTTCGTTGTGGTTGTGGTTATTTTTCTGGTTAATTTTAGAATTTTGGCGCAATTAATTTTAAAAATATTAAATTATTACCAGGTTCCAACATATAAAACACTTATTTTGTAAAATTAAGGCAAATTTTTTATTTTTTCTCATCTCTAAATTTTTTTACAAGTGACAGTTTTTAAGGTGTTCCAAAAACTCTGGTAAAATCGATGCGTGGTAGTGGTAGTGGTGGTTAAACACTACCACAGCGGCTATAAAAGTTGTCAAAATTTTAAGTGTTCCAAAATTTCCCTAATTACAAGTACCTACTGGGAAGTCAATTTTTAAAATATATTTATCATTTTGATATCGATTTACATCCACTTCCTGGCGTTTGCCTGCACGACGCGCCAGCGGAGTTCGGGCAAGCCGTAAATTTGGAAAATACGCTTTTCGCACACGTAAGGTAGAACATTTTTCCTACGAGAGTGAGGAAAATTTAAAAAAAATGCGTGCGTGAAAAGGCTTTTTCCGCACGGCGCGCGGTAGGCAATTTATTTTTTTATGCATTTTTTTTATGCCGCAGGAAAGTGCCACTTTCCGCACGCTCATAGAAAATTATTATTACATAAAATTTCATAAAATTTTCATAAAATTTTTCAAAAATTGTCATAAAATCATAAAAAAAATTAGTTTTTTCCCAGTGGACCCTGTCCTATTGATGTTTCGAATGGAAAAAAATTGGTGAGTAAGGTCGTGTTTGATTGACTTTCAAGGAACTCGGCTCGTGACAGTTTTTACCTTTGAGATTGGTGGAAATCTGCGAAAGACTAAAGTTTTGGTGGGGAAATACCAGTTTTTTAAGGACTTTTTCAAATATCTCGTAGAGTTTTTGATATAAAACGTTACCTGAAAGTTTAAATAAAAGATAGGAGTTTAAGAATTACAATACATGTTTTTATAAAAACTAAAAAAAGTATAGGTGGGTGAAATTTTCCACAACTTGGGGTAAAAAAATCCGGGGGTTATAGTTATATCGCAATATCGTTACTTGACAAAAAAAAGCTTTTTTAATAATTCTACTACTACAAATTTGTGGGCCCCTTCAGAAGATTCAACCTGACAATAGGCCTTCATAGATTCTTTCTTACTTTCATCTGTCTATCAAACAGCAGTAGTAGTAATAAGAGGCGGCCCGCGGGCCTGGCAATTAGGTCTCTTCATGGGCCCTAGGGGTATCGTCCTACTGGAAATATTAACACGCCAGGACGAATCCGTATCAGGGAACTTTTATAAGTACCAGTGCGGAACGATGCCTATTCGTGAGTGATTCAAAGTTGGAAATCAGAGTGTATGATGGTGTTTAATGATTGTAAGATAATGTTTAGTATTGTTCTTTATATCTAGTATACTAATAAAGCGCGCCGCTACTACTTATTGAATTGCACTGGTATGTAGTACGTGGTGGGGACACAGAGAGCCTTACCGACGGCAATCTTCCTGCCTGTGGGAACTTGCAGTTACATCTGACTTGTAGACTAGATACGATGTCAATCTTGTATGCTAACGTTACGTAATATACTCGTTGTTAAATAATACTTTGGTGTATTATTTTAATTAAGTAGTTGTGCTCTATCCTGGAGTCGCCAGGATATGACATGGTGTCAGGTAGTAGACATCTCGGGCGATCTCGTGACGTGCTTTAGCTGTGAAAAAGCCCTCGATTTAGTCAAAAATAGTGCGCTTGCAGCACCCTAGAAACTTGTGAAAAGAAATGTGCACTGGTTGCACGCTAGACGCCTAGATTTTTAGCAAATAGTGCGCCAGTTTTATCCAAGAAATTTTGTGAATAATCTGGAAAGTTGCTGAAAAAGTCCAGTAAAAATGGAGAGCTTGTTTCGCCCGCCAGAACAGCTCAGTTT
Source organism: Oxystoma pomonae (assembly GCA_963921995.1). Taxonomy (NCBI): domain Eukaryota; kingdom Metazoa; phylum Arthropoda; class Insecta; order Coleoptera; family Brentidae; genus Oxystoma; species Oxystoma pomonae. The sequence continues at coordinate 77,500,346 of OY998169.1, read as the reverse complement.
AGAAGGAAATATAGCTGAAAATTGGAAGCGATTTGAACAAAAATTTGAAGTTTTCTTGACTGTGACTGGTTTACAGAAAAAAGATGAGGAAATTCAAGTAGCTGTGTTTCTAAATCTTATTGGGGATGATGGCCTGGAGTTACACAATAGTTTTTCGTACACAGATGTTGAGAAAAAATCGTTAAAGTCGATACTTCAAAAGTTTAAAGATTATTGCTCGCCACAAGCCAATATTATTTTTGAACGGTTTAAATTTAATAGCATTGTACAAAAAGAAGGCCAGTTCTTTGACAGTTTCTTGACAGAGCTAAGAAAAGCCGTGAAAACGACAAGTTACAAGGACCAAGATGACATGGTTAGAGACAGAATAGTGATAGGAATCGCTGACAAAAATACGCAGGAAAGGCTTTTGAGAGAGAGTAAGCTTAACCTGAATAAAGCAATAGAAATGTGTCGTGCCTCAGAGATTAGCAAAACTCAAGTTAAAGTACTACAGAGCGAAGCGTCGGTTAGTGCGATAAACAAAGATAGAGAAAAGGCGCATACTAGTTCTGCGTTCTCGTCTAGATCAGCTGGTGTATCACAATCATTGATCTTGTGCAAATTTTGTGGTTACAAACACCAGAAAAATGGTAAATGTCCAGCTTGGGGGAAAACGTGTGCAAAATGCCAGAGTAGGAATCATTTTGCAGCGGTGTGTGCAAATGGAGAAAAATCTCGTGAAAAAGAAAATCGGAAAGCGAAAAAGGACATGAAGAAAAAAGTGCATGAAATAGAAAAAAATGAAGCTAGTGAAAGTAGTGATGAGTCAGAAAATAGTGATGGGCAATTTTACGTAAATTCGGTAAATTTGATCGGTTCAGTGGAGGAAAAAGTGCAGAAGTCTAGTTCGCAGGAGAAGGTCTGGAAGCAAAAAGTTTGCATAGGTCAAGGGCAAGTAGATTTTAAACTTGATACTGGAGCCGAGGTGAGTGTTTTACCTTTGTATATTTTGAAAAAACTAAATCTCGAAAATGACTTGAAATCCACAAAAGTAACTCTAGTTTCATATGGTAGTGAAAGCTTTAAGATTAAGCCCCTGGGAGAGGTCAGTTTGTTGTGCAGGGTCAATAACATCGAGTCGCTTGTTGATTTTATTGTTGTTGATGCTGGGGACCAACTGCCCTTACTGGGGTTACCAGGTTGTTTATCTCTTAGTTTAATAAAACGTTTGGCTTCGATTAGTAACGGAGCAAATGTAACTTTTAAATCGTTAGAGAATGTCACTACAGCATATAAGTCTTGTTTTGATGGCCTGGGGGAGTTTCCCACAAGTCATCATATAACTTTGAAAAGTGACGCAATTCCACATGTTCAGCCCCCCAGAAGGGTTCCTAAGACACTTTATGACAGATTAAAATGCAAATTAGAACAACTTGAAAAACAAGGTGTAATTGAAAAAATCGAACGTCCGACTGAGTGGCTGAACCCGCTAGTAATAGTAGAGAAAAAAAATAATGATCTACGACTTTGTTTAGACCCAAAATTTTTGAACAACGCGATTCAAAGGGAACATTTTTTAATACCAACCTGTGAGGAAATTGCTAGCAAACTTTGCGACAAGGAATACTTCACGGTTCTTGACATGAAAGATGGCTATTTTCAAGTGAAAATTGATGACCAGAGCGCAGATTACACAACGTTTGGCACGCCTTTTGGGCGCTATAGATTTCTTAGATTGCCTTTTGGCATTTGCTCTGCACCTGAAGTCTTTCAAAGAAAGAACTTTGAAATATTCGGTGACCTTGAAGGAGTGGGCCTGTACTTTGATGATTTGATTATAACTGGCAGTAATGAGCTTGACCATGACAGGAACCTTCAGTTAGTTCTTGAACGTGCCTTAAAGTACAATATAAAATTCAATAGTTCGAAAATTCAATTTAAATCCAAGTCTGTCAAGTTCATGGGTCAGATTTATTCCAAAAATGGTGTTGAACCAAACAAAAACTATGTTAAAGCCATAACAGATTTACCAACTCCGACTGACAAAAATGGAGTACTAAGAATTTTAGGAATGGCAAAGTATTTGGGTAAATTTTTGCCTAACTTATCTAAAGTTACAGCACCCCTTCGAGAGTTAACGAGACAAGATGTCACATTTCAGTGGTCTAACGAACAAGAGCAATCACTTTCTCAACTTAAGCATTTTCTAACAACTGCACCTGTGCTAAAATTTTTTGATTCTTCTAAAAGTGTCGAAATTGAGACTGATGCCTCGAAGGATGGCCTTGGTGCTTGTTTGATACAAAATGGGCATCCGGTTGCATTTGCGTCGAGAAGCTTAACCTCAACAGAACAGAAGTACGCTCAAATTGAGAAAGAGATGCTGGCTATTGTATTCGCAGTACAAAAATTTCACTTTTTTATTTACGGTCTAAGAAATGTCAAAATTAACTCTGATCACAAGCCTTTGGAGGCTATAATGAAAAAAGATTTAGCTTCAATATCGCCCCGCTTGCAAAGAATGCGATTAAGGTTATTAAATTATGATGTGCATGTTACTTACAAGCCTGGGAAGTACCTTTATATTGGTGACACGTTATCGAGAGCGTTTTTATCGGAATCAGGATTAAAAAGCGATAGAGAATTTAATTTTGCAGTTCATTCAGTGATAAAAAATATGTCAATGTCAGATAATCGAAAACAGCAATTTAGAGTGGAAACCAAAAATGACCTACAACTAAAAGTAGTCGTTGATTACTGTTTAAATGGGTGGCCAGAAAATAAACATCAAGTGCCAGATTTTGTTCAACATTACTTGAAAATTAAAGATAATTTATCTTTTGCAGATGGGTTGCTCTTATTTTCTGAAAAAATTGTTGTGCCTTCTTCTCTTAGGGCTGAAATGTTAGATCTTTTGCATGAGGGTCATGTAGGAATCGAGAAATCTAAAGCGCGTGCGCGTCAAATATTTTACTGGCCCGGCATCAACGAAGATATTGAGAATAAAAATAAATTGTGCAAAATTTGTGAAACTAATTCTAAAAAACAACAAAAAGAGTCATTAATACTATATCCAATACCAGAACGACCTTGGGAGAGACTTGGCCTTGATATTTTTACATATGGTGGAAAAAGTTATTTGGTCATTTTTGATTCATACTCGAACTGGCTCGAGTTATGTATTTTAAAAGATAAATCAATCAAATCCATTATAAATGCTTTTAAGAAAATTATTTGTATTTTTGGCGCACCTGAAACTGTTATTTCAGACAATGTACCGTTTGGGAGTTTTCAATTTAGGAATTTTGCTAAAGTATGGAATTTCAATATTGTCACCAGAAGCCCGAATTACCCGCGTTCTAATGGCCTAGCTGAAAAAGGAGTAGACATCGGTAAAAAAATTTTGAAAAAATCGTTAAAAAAGGATGAAGATATTGAAATTGCCCTGCTTCAGTATCGTAACTCGCCATTGAAAAACATAGGTTATTCCCCTTCTCAGCTGCTAATGAGCAGAATTTGTAAAACGAAATTACCAATTAACAGCGATTTATTAAAACCAAAATTGTGTGAAAATGTACCAGAAAAGATAAAAAATAAGCATAATATTTACAGTAAGTACTATAACAAACACGCTAAAGATTTGAAACCCTTAAAAGCTGATTGTGATGTTACTGTTTACAATCATGTTCAGAAGCAATGGGAACCAGGAAAAGTTGTAAGTGAACACATGTCTCCGCGTTCTTACATTGTTCAAAATCAATATGGCAATTCGGTAAGACGTAATCGAATTGATTTAAAAGAGTCTTTAAATAAATTTGTTCCGTCTTCTGAATATGATTCGGAATGTGAAGTTATGCCGGCTCAGAATAAACAGAACGATCAGACCCAGATCCAAGTTTATTCACCTGTTCATTCTGAACAGAACTTAAGCAAAAGAAGCTTTAAAGCTGAAGTGATTCCTTCAGAATCATCTCGTGTGGTCAATGAGAATAATTTAAAAAAGACAAGGTCTGGTCGTATTTCTAAACCTCCTAGTAGGCTTAATCTTTAAGAGGGGAGATGTAAGATAATGTTTAGTATTGTTCTTTATATCTAGTATACTAATAAAGCGCGCCGCTACTACTTATTGAATTGCACTGGTATGTAGTACGTGGTGGGGACACAGAGAGCCTTACCGACGGCAATCTTCCTGCCTGTGGGAACTTGCAGTTACATCTGACTTGTAGACTAGATACGATGTCAATCTTGTATGCTAACGTTACGTAATATACTCGTTGTTAAATAATACTTTGGTGTATTATTTTAATTAAGTAGTTGTGCTCTATCCTGGAGTCGCCAGGATATGACAATGATGTATGGTGGGGGATGACCACTGATGAGTCCACACTGGTTACCCAGGGCGAAACATCGCTTAATCATTTCTCTTTTTGCTTTGGTCTTTGTGTGTCCCTTGTGGGATGCTCATCCAAGTTTGAATTTTCGTTATTTCCACCCAAGATCTTTTGATCTTTTGTGTTTTAGTTTCTTTTCGGTTGAAGTAACTGACTTGAAGGTTTCTTAACTTCTTTTTTGTTTTACTCTGATGCATGTCAAGTGTTTACGCAGTGATTATGCCCTGTCAGCATGCTTACTAATAGTCCAATGTCTTTGCGAGTTTTTTCCAGGAGCCATTAGCGTCCGATGTACTCACGAACAGTTTGGACTGTCTGCACTCTCGCTCTTTCCTCCAGGACGGCTTTAGTTGATCGCTCGCCCATTTGTTGAGCTCGCTTTCCTTGGTGAAGATGGTAGACTATTTCTACCCAGCAGAACCAAGAATATATTTTTGGTTCACCGATCAACGTCTCGTCCAAATTGGTCGAAGCCCCAGCTGGTTCCATTGATATAGTCACATCCAACACCGAACCTGCTACCTTCTACTCGGACTACTCGGAGTCCCAGCTGGTTTATTTGAAATAGCACCTCCAACACCGACCTGCTACCTCTCCTGCATCCAATTTGGTTGACGTCCAGCGACTTCCCTTCTTGAAGTCCTGTTGTCTGAAAATTCAGGTCACAAACTCTTTTTGGGTTGTCAGCTTCCTTTGAAGTTCCACACCCATAATTTTCAGGTCAGCCGCTTCTAACTCGTGTTGTTACTCTACGCACAACTGCTAAGGAGAGGCCTCCCACTGCATCGCGCCGCCGTTAAACAAGCGATCTTCTGTTATATCTCTCCATCTAATTTTTTATCAAATCAAGAATAAGGGCTCTGGCATTAAGACATCAAAAATATTCAAAATCCTTTTCGACGCCATCATTGCCGCACCAGTTAGCACGTACCGTCGCACGTTTAACTTTTGCGAAAACTTTCTCAATCCCTGCAAACTAACTTATATAAGTTGTGAAACTTTGCAAACCCAAACTATAAAGTTTCCGCCTGTAGAATTTGTTATTGACGAAAGGAAGATGATTTTTCGGCACCTTTGGGCAATGATTTTAACTTTTTACTTCAATGTTACATGAAAAATTCTGTCAAACATATGTTTCTATACAGAGCCCGAAAAATACACACTTTTAAAACAGCAGGGTGCAGAAGCTGCTTGGTTAACAGCTCAGATGAATTACTTAAAGCTTTACCGGATGGATTGGCTATATTATTATCTGGAATAATTTACTAATAGATACTATCAGGCCCTGCCCGTGTATTTGCAAAATATGAAGTTTGCAGGGACCAAAGAATTAATGTAGGGCTCTAATGTGCATACGTCAGCTGCAAGTGCGCCGACTCATGTAGACTCAGATCGAACCGGTCACTATCCATTGATCATATCAGAGTGATTTATAAGCCATTGACCAGTGAGGAGCGGCTTTGAACGCGGTTAATCTTTTGTTCATTGATTTTAAGGTTAGGCTATGACGTAGTTCACAATAACCGTAACCCAAAGGACCGTTCGCTTGGATGGAGCGGTTAAACTGACTGGTTGGAAAATTTTAGTAATAGCGCCAAGGGCAAGAATTTTTGGCTTAGGACCCAACCAACCTCTTAAGTTCAACGGTAGCACAGTGTAGTCTATAAATGGGGCGCAGTCCTATAATCCCGGAGTGGTTCGCCCCAGATATTTTCCACACAAAACCTTGAATCACCTTTGAATCTGATAGATGCATTGGTCTTGACCAAATATAACCGGTCATTATTGGTCAATGGCTTATAAATCACTCATGACAATCTAGATTTTGACCGCCGCCGCGACGATTTTTTTGCATCCTGGGCCTTTATATATATCTAATATTTGTATGACTGAAATAGATAAGATTTTGGATTGGGGTGGTACATAATACCTATATTGCAGGCACTGAAAAAAGTGTGTTCTGTATTTAAGAATAGCCCTATACCTAAAAAAATATACTTAATGCAAGAATATTATTTTCCTATAAACATTATTAAATACTTCGAACAACTGTTTAAATTTCAAGAATAAGTGCTTTTAAATTAGTAGTTAATAAACTTAAATTAATAATAACCCAAAATATGATTTAAGAAAACTCTAATAAAAAAAACACTACCAAATATTTACGTTAGGAAATACTGCTTATTCCTCAATCAATAGAATTTCTTTGCTTTGCAACAACGGCTCAGTGCAAAGAAGTTAAAACACCTCCAAATCAGTTACTTCATCCGAAAAGAAACCAAAAAACACAAGATCAAAAGATCTTGTGTGGAAATAATGAAAATTCAAACTTGGATGAGCATCCCACAAGGAACACACAAAGGAACAAATCGAAAAGAGAAATGATTAAACGATGTTTCGCTCTGGGTAACCAGCGTCAGCTCATCAGTGGTTTCAGTGGTCACCTTCCCCATACATCATTAAACACCATCATACACTTTGATTTCTAACCTTGAATCCCTCACAAATAGGCATCGTTCCGCACTGGTACCCATCCAAGTTACCTGATACGGATTCGTCCTGGCGTGTTAATATTTCCAATAGGATTATGCTCCTAAGGCAATTAAAAAACAAAAAAAGAAGTTAAAAAACTTCCAAATGTGTATGGGAGGGTGACCAGTGGAACCACTGACGAGCTCACGCTGGGTACCCAGAGCGAAACATCGTTTAATCATTTCTCTTTTCACTTTGGTCCTTTGTTTGTTTCTTGTGGGATGCTCATCCAGGTTTCAATTTTCGTTATTTCCAACACAAGATCTTTTGATCTTTTGTTTTTATGTTTCCATTGTTTAAAAAATAAAATAAGGCAATTAAAACAAAAAAGGGTATGATGGTGTTTAATGATGTATGGGGAGAGTGACCAGTGAAACCACTGAAGAGCTTCTGGTGAAACGTTGGTTTCGTCTACAGTGACGCCACTGCAAGATCTTAGAGATCGCCAGCCGTGTAATTTTGACTTGATCTGGTGGGTCTGACCTCTGGTGCTGTTTGGTTAACTTAATCTGCTTACGGAACTTTGCTTCCAAAAAAGATTCCTGGCAGCAGTCAGTTTTAACGGAATGCCAAAAATTCTAACCTGCCAAATTTTGTGACTATTTTGGCGCCTTTTCCAACTGCCTTTAATTTTTTCTTCCGTTTTATGTTTTGCAATCACGTTTATATAAGACGCTAAACTACTTTAACGCCTAGTTAAGGTAAGTTTAAAGTTTAGCTTCTACCTAAATTAATCATAGGCTTGATCTATACTTTCTGTTAGCTCTTGTGCTAGCTACTCATAATGATTTTTTGAATTAAATATTCGAATTGGTCTTTTTTTTTGGCATTATTAGTTATAACACAAAAATGTACCGCACACGTGAAAATACAAAAAGGAAGTCTAATTTTAACTACTTTGGGTTGAGTTCCAAACTACAACGTTGAAAAACCGTCAGGTCAAATATCATCACCACATACAATAGGTACATTTGTCGCATCCCGGACGTGGAACGGACGTCGTAATTTTTACTGATTGTAACGCCGGCAGCACAGACGTTGGACCGTCGTCAGAAAACTTTACTAACACAAGTACTACAAGTTCAGACGTCGGGCTAACGTCTTACTCTGTACTACATGCCAACGTTCTCCTTAACGACGTCGAAGCGTTGTCGGGAATCTGCACTAGACTACACACAACGACTCCAAACGTTATCTCGACGACTTACGTCCATCTATTTAAGCACAGACGGAAACATGCTATTTGAGAATATAAGAATAATAGGAAATAGCTATATTATCTAATTAAGAAGTAAAAAATGAGTAGTGGCTAACTTCGTACTATTTTTTTTTTCGGCAGTGTAAAAAAAAGTTTTGTTTTACATCAGTGGAACCGTGTTCCTAAAGAAGGTATAAAAAAGTATTTAAAATGTGCACACTAAAAACCCTGGTGGAAAAACAATTGAAAGCTTTAATGTGTATTACAATAGGAACCAAAAAAACAAACGCCAAAGAAAACTTTCATTCCTCTGCTTTTAATCACGGTTCGTCTGCGTCAACATTCTCTCTCATCTAAACCAAACCCCAAAGGGCGTATATGCTGTTAATGCTGTTATGATTCCGTCCACTGAATTAAGCTGAAATAAAAAAGGTTTCAGCTTTTTCGGACAATTATTTTTATTTAAACTTTTACATCACCTGCCGATGTTTCGATCCGAATCCGGATCATCTTCAGAGCAAGATACTTCGAGATTTACAAGAGTAAAAATGGTTTTTACGAACTAGTAACATTATAAAATCAACAAAAACGTACGTATTGTCACAGCAATAGACTCTGAGATGATCCGGATTAGGATCGAAACGTCGGCACTTGATATAAAAGTTGAAATAAAAATAATTTTCCAAAAAAGCTGAAACCTTTTTCTTTTTAACATATATTTATTTTATCATAGTTAGCAGAATATCCAAACTTAGGTATACCGTACCATGTGTCCCAAAGTGAGGGGCCTATTATTAGATTATTTTGGAAACTTTACAATAAAGACTTTCTAAACTTTCTATTCTTACATAAGTATAAGTATGTAAAGTATACTTATAAAATACTTTCTTATTTGCAGTGTGGCTATTTACAAGAAATCTTGGCAACAACTTTGTTATGTTAAATGAAACACCCTGTATATATTTGCATTTTTGGATTCTACAAAATATTGTAGGTACATTTTATCTATAATATCCTATACCTATCGTCACTTGTTTTTAAAATATTGACAGCTGAAAATTGACATTTGACAGCCTGTAACATCATAACGGCTATGGATAGAACAAAACGGTTTTCACGCTTTAGTCTTGGTTTTTCACAAGCTATCGTTTTAGACTATTTTTAGATTTAACTCAGGGTTAAAACATTCCAAGGTTAATTTAATCCTGGGTTAAAAATAGCTTGTGAAAAACCAATAGAAAGATTGTGAGCCGTTTTGTTCTATCTTTAAACTTTATGCTGTTACGGACTGTCAAAATTATAAGATGGCAATTTTCGCATGCCAATATTTTAAAAGAGTTGAAGATAGGTATGCGACATATATAAAATGTACCTAGAATTTTTTGTAGAATCAAAAAATGCAAAAATATATGAGGTGTTTTGTTTAAAATAAAAAAGTTGTTTTCAAGATTTCCTGCACTGCAAATACGAAAGTATTTGATAAATACAATTTACATGAACTTATCTTAAACCCGATTCCTACCTACGACTTTTTCGTGCGTGCCCGCGCACGCGTCACATGACTGTCATAACATTTCATACGCTGAAAGAAAGGACTACTTGGGTCAAGAGAGATTCTCTTGAATAGGGCCAACCCCCCTGGTTTCTTGACACAAGATCATAATTATCTTGAATCAAAAGAAAATTTTTCTTGCTCTAAGAGAAAAATGTTCTTGAATCAAGGATACAGAGGATGACCGGGTATTAAAATAGAAAATTTAAAAAGTTTCTATTGCTTAATATCCAAAATAATCTAATAGGCCACTCACCTTGGGACACTCGGCAAGAAAATAATGCCCTGGGCAAGGCCAAAGGCTCTGCATTTTTTCGAAGGTTACTTGATTTGGAGAGTTATTATCGCTACGCCTTTTTTCGGAAAATGCAAGGGCAGGGCAATTATACTAACCTTAGATAAAAAGAGACAAGATATCTGGTCCATTGAAAACTTCTTGGCAAATAATAACCACTGTTTACTTACAAATATAATCAAAACAAAACAAAGGTGAGAAATATCGACTATTTTTCTATCCTTTTAAACGACGTTAGAACGATAGAGACAGAGAATTCTGGGTCAACCAGTTTAGGTCGTGATTGGCTTGTGGGCGGGGAAAGTCGGCAGAGCGCAGACGGTCGGATAATATTTTTAATGACATAAGCTTTTGCGTGTTATTTATTTTAAAATTTCAGGATATTTTAAGCAGTTTGGAAGTCTTTTTAAAACCACATATTGTCAAAAAACGTTTATAATGTGTTTTTTACCAGTAGGAGAATATTTCAGTGCATTTAAAGTGATACTTTGGAACAAGTCGTCCAATGTTTTGAAAATAAAGGCGGAGCAAGTGAAATCAGTCAGTGGTGGTACATGCTGCATGATGATGATGCTAATGTTGTTAGCGAAACGCGCGTCGAGTGCAAAAAAAGTGTAGTTTTGGTTTGTGGAAAACAATCATAACTCTGTTTTACAAAAATTAAAGTTTAATAAATCCATATAGAACAAGCATGAAGATCAGAAATTTTGTCTTGCCATCATAGGGTTAACTTCAGGACAAAATCTTTGGTCAATTTAAAAATTTATAAGTACCTTCTTAAATTTTCTATTTCTTTTTTTCTTGATGTTCCAGGTGCTTTGAACTATGTTTCTTTGTTTTAATGTTTGGCATAATTTTATTGTGTTAAAAATTAAAATTGTAATAACTCTTGTACAAATTTTGTAATAAATTTATTTCTTATAAAACTATACTACAAACATTTACTGTCCAAAGCTAAAATTGACAGAATTATTTTTTGCATGTTTTTTAAATTATTTTGCAGATTTCATATTATAGTAAAATTTTAATAATATAATTCATGTGTAAATTTATATTTAAGTAGGTACACCACTGGTGTGTTTACTGTAAACAACAGAAAGGTAAACATTGTTCCATATAATAATATAACCAAAGTCTCCGTAAGTGTCCGATATCTTGTCTCTTTCTTTCAAGCAGGAGATCCCGGGTTCAAGATCCGAGTCTTGCAGGTAGTCTACTTGGACTTTTTCTTAGAAAATTACAGAATTTTGTAAGATTAAGGTAAAACGTAGTATGAAGCGGAGTAGGCCAAGTTAGCTAGAAGGCAGGCTAATTCGATTCCATACCGTCTCTCGGAGAGGACGTTAAGAGGACGGTCCCGTGTGATCCATATATTGATAGTGAAGCACGTTAAAGATCCCTAGCCCGGCAAAGGGGTTTAGGTCTAAATCCCTCTAAGAAAAGAAAACTGCTTTCCTAGGGGGTACTCATCAGACCGGTCTAGTGTATAGATAGATCTCTCAGGTCGCAGTGGAGAGAGCTGTAAATTGCACCACTCATAACAAACCTAAACTAACCTAACTGATAGTTATATGTTAGATATGCTGCAGACGATAGTAAGTATCACATTGAAAAAAAGTATCTCTTGCCTGAAGACAAAACGCATCACCCTCTTGGATTCCTTCGTCCAGGGTCGGGATTTCTTTAAAACAATGTGAAAGCGCTTCTATTAAGATCCGAGGGAAGTTAGTCATATTCAAGATTTAGGAACCTTTATTTAAGTTATCGTTTCTTTTTCAGGGCAGCTAGACTGTATCTATAGCATAAGTAGATGCCGAAGTGTTAATTAAGCCTAAATTAACATTTCTGTAATCTGAAGAACTTGGGTGGCATGTTTTTCAATTACCATCCTAAACAACTCTTAATTTTTTTAGGAATTCAGAAAAATACATAATATACGTAAGGTAAGTTTGTCCCATATCTTATTTTTGGGACACCCTGTATAAAAGATTATACATTTTTATAACCGTTTTTTCTTAGATAAGTTTAAAAAAAATCTATAGTTTTCTCAAAAAATCTATTATTTCCGAGGGGTGGCTCGGTAATGCACTTTTGTGTATACGACGCTTGCCACTGGCATTAAGTGGCATTTTGAAGCATTATTTCAAGGCATTTTGGAAGCATTTCGTGGCATTCTATGCATTTTAGGGCAATTTATGGCATTCTGGGGTCTTTATCAGTAAAATCTGATAAAAAATGCCTTTTGGTGCATACAAAATGATGACCGACCCACCCCTCGATTATTTTAGACTTTTGGGATACACTGTATAATAAATCTCCAGATAGACCCTTTCTGCACCTTAAATGAATGAATGAATGTAGAGGTGCGGGACAATTCCCATGAACATAGGGCACCTTGTTAGGAAGTAAATAGTTTTGGAAATCGCCAGATATTTATTACTTTGAAGGAAATAAATGTTTTAATATTTCTCAATTAGTGCATTATATTATATAGCACTTTTTGACCATTCAGAAGTCGAAATTCTTCAATCGAGGCCACTTTACTGATAAACTGATAAAAAGTTGTTGAAAATAACAGACCTGCCCTCAAAATTCTTTAAAAATACGAAAACAAAAAATAAAAATGATATACCTATATATCTTTTTTTTTAATTAAATTTGTAGATTTTTTACAAAAAAAGGATCAACCGCATTTTCTAAGCCAAATTTAACTAAAAATTTTTACAAAGCTTGGTTTGGTTGCTTAATAAAGAAAAAAAAAACAAAAATGCCTTCACAATGGCAAGCCTATTTCTGCTTTGATGTCATGATCAGCCAATTCCGACAAGATCTCCATAATTGTTACACCTAATGCGCTCAACTTTAAGTCAGTACGTTCACTATGTATTCACTAACCTTTGTCTAAGTCAGCTGTGTAACCGGGTATAAGTCGTGTCCCGACAATAGCGCGCCAAGATCGGAATTCTACATCTGTGTCTGCACAGAATACGACAGAAGTTTACCTGTCATTTGTCGTTATCATAATCCAGACAAAAAATCCCCAAAGAAGCCGGAGTTCTTATCTCATGTTATTTTCTATATAAACCCAACTTTTATCTTGTCCAAGTTTAGTTTTACCTGCTTTATTGGATCTGCTGGTTGCTGGGGGGGTCATCTCTCCTACATTTTAGATACTCTATTTGTTTAGCTTGCCTCCTGAAAAACGTGTTAGTATGCCTAAAAGCCATTTTCTTTTTTTGGTCTTCTTTTAGCCATACTTTCAGTGCAAATTTTCAAAAACACAAAGGTTATGGCATGGTGTAGGGTCTTCCTTCTGACGTTATTTTTTGGCCAAAATGCCTAATTGCGGCTGACGATGAAATAGGGCGATTTGTTTGAACTAATTCTGGCTGCATCAGCCACCAACGTCGTGTTCAGTTATTTCGTAGTTAATACAATCATGCTAGACAACTAGGCTACATGACCCGATCTCGATTTGCAGTATGATATATCTGAGAAAACTAACGTCTCTGTCGCCGACGTCTTCACAAAGTCATTTTATTTTACCGTTGCCAACCGACGATGCTTTTCTAATAAAGACTACGTCGTTAACTAAACTACTAATTATAAGTTAACAAACTTCTAACATTTTCACTTGATCTGACGTCGGACCGAGTCAGAAACAGTCGGAGGTCGAAAGATGCTGCTTGGGGCGTTTCTAGGTACTTGTTGAGGCAACAGTGTCCTGTTAGGAGCCCTGTTGCTGGTCTCACATCCTTCCTGCCTAGGTGGAGCAAGGACTTCGAGCACGAGCTCTTCAGTCAGCTCTGTTTCGGTTGGACCGTCCATGCTGACCACGATTTTGAGCTGGAGCTTCCTAAGCTCCTTGGCCATTTTGTTTACATCAGCGGCGTCCGTCGATGCCCCTGACGCGTTTGTAGAGTGTCCAGTGGGTACCTGTGCAGTTCCCTATCGGGCCTCTTGTGTTAAAGAGGATCTACTGGGTCCCTGAATAGTTTCTTGTTGATCCTTATCTTTAAAGTTGCCACTGGGTACCTGTTCGGTTCCCTGTGTTACTTCCTAGTTGTCGAAGGGTCCTTCTGGAGTCCCTCACAGACGAGTAAATCGCCTAGAACCACCTCCTCAGCAGTTCGGGGAGGGGGCACCTTGAATTTTTTTTCAAAATTTAGCTCCCGGCGTCTAACCAAACGATACGAATACCAAAAATCTTAATTTTTAGAATTTTTGTCTGTTGGTTTGTTCCAGCATCACGCAAAAACTACTGAACGAATTTTGACTAGAGCTTTACTAATGGATTCCTGAGCAGGTCGCAGGCTGTTCTTCATTAAAATCGCAGGCCAAGCCGTTATCGCAGCGAATGGAGGGGTTTGAGGGATGAATGAAGGATTAGGAACGTGAAGAATTAGATGGCTTAATATGCAGAAACATAGAATTCTCTTGTCAACATGTCTTTTCCAAAAAATACTTAAAAACAGATTTCCAAAATATTTGTTCGACAAAATGTCATTTAACGAGGTTTTATCTACCGAATATCTAAAATATATAAGATCATTCCAGAAAGCCTACTAAGTGATTTTTTTTTTAATATTTTAGAAATTTTGTACGGTTAAAGTTTTTTATCTTATACAACGATCTTAAACTTTTTTCAAGAAATGTAAACATAGAAATGATGCTTCTTTGTATTAGTTTATAGTAATAGGTAAACAAAACCCCTAGGTAGTTATAGTGTAAATTCTACGTAATAAGTTTTATATTATAATTTTTTTTTCATTTTCCTGCTTGAGATTTGATAGAGTCCACTTTGATCTTCAGAGTGGTGAGCTGATCAGCGGCATTTTTCTAGCAATATCAGTTTTACTGTAAAATGTGTGATTTTTAGAATTATAATATTATTTTCCTACGAGCGTGCGGAAAAACGCTTTTATCCCACTCATTTCCGTGCGGAAAGTGCCACTTTTCCGCACGCCTTGCGTGAAAAAAAAATTTCGCACACCGTGCGCGAAAAAAAATTTTCACGCGCGCTGTAGAGCACGCTTGTTGTTGAGCACGCTGTTGCTCAGTGATGGATCAGGAAGACTTGAAGTCGACGATGGCATTAAGCAACATGACCAGTGGTACTTTCAATATTACCGTGAATAATAATTACCATAAAAATAAATTTTTTAAGCTTGTAAAAGTATAGAAAATATGTTGTACCTAACGCATGCGGAAAGTATTTTCCGCATCTTCGCCGGTGGGTGCGGAAAAGTATAACTTTCCGCACTTGTTATGTAAATAACTAGGCTAGAAAATTAAGACCTTTATATTGTATTTATTATTTATTCTTTATTATTGGGGAAAGACACGGAAGCGAGGGAGGTGGAACGTAAAGTGGAGAGAAAGCTAAAATTTTAAACAAGCAAACAATAGCTAGTAAATAGGTTAAAATGTAGCTTCGCTTTGTGACAGAACTCGTAGCAGGTCCTAAGCCGATTCGAGTGTTGTTTTCTCCTATGTTGCTTTTAATTTCGGCTTCTGCCTCTCGCATTTTCTGACTACCGGACTACTTAAACCAAACTCGGATGGACACTTACTAGACTCGAATAAAGCGTTTTTTTATTTGCAGGAAAAAAGGAAGATAGAAAACAATTCAGACGGTTTGAAAACACAAGGATTGTTTAAATTAAAGCGGAAACATGGAACGAAAAAAAAAATAAGATATATATATTTTTTTGAAAAAACGCGAATGGTGTGTGAGAGATACCAGGAACCTCCGCTGTGCAAAATTTTGTTAGTTTTTAATGTGCGGTTTATTGGTTTAACTAAACGAACTGTTTTTAGGATTCAAATTGACTCTTAAAAGTAGAGATTCTTTTTTTTCTGTCAGTGGGACACAAGGATTTTTTAAATTAAAGCGGAAACATGAAACGAAGAGGATGATCTATAGACGTTGAACCAAAGATGGTTTTTAAAAACTAGACAATTTTTGTACAAAATTTTCGTAGTTAATGGTGAATTTGAATAAAAAATGCGGTTCTTCCAATTAGATAATCTAATAAACTCTTAATCAAATTTGTATCAAATTTTGTACGGTAAAAGTCTAAAGCATTATCCCGGAACCGTTCACGTGATTTTGCATAATTTTAAGTTTGTTACATAATTTTGCGTATCCTAAAAATGTTTAATTCACAGTAAAAATTATTGATTTTTAAAAAAAAATTAATAAAAATAAGATACATAAATTTTTTCCGAAAAAACGCGAATGGTCTGTGAGGGATATCAGAAGCCTCCTCTGTGCAAAATTTTGTTAATTTTTAATGTGCGGTTTATCTGTTTAACTAAACGAACTGTTTTTAGGATTCAAATTCAGAGTAAAGATTCTTTTTTTTCTGTCAGTGACCTTAGTTCAGGAAATGCCGAAGTGATGTTCAAAATGTGTCATGTAATATCTACTGTTTGGAGTGAAATAAATATTAGAATTGGCTGAACTGAACTGAAACAAAAATAAGCTACAATTTCTTTCTTTAAGGCCACCGATTCAAATGTTTGAATATTTCGAGTTGGTGTCCTTAGAAATAAATTTAACTTATTCGGCAAATAATCAAAAAAGTGTTGCAAACCGTGTCTTAGTTTTTCATTCAAAAATTCAGTCAATTCTGATGTTTATTTGACTCCAAAAATTATCGATATCATATGTCACTGGCAGAATAATATATTGTGATAATTTTGTTTCTACAGTCCATCCCATTTTTATTTAGACAAAACATAACCTCACTTTCCATAGAACAAAAACCAGAATTTTAAGTTGCCAAAATCAAACGCCCCCACGGCATTATAACTACACTGCTAACTTTAAATCACTCTGAATAATCCCTTATATTACGCTTTCATATCAATCAAATGCACCAGAGTGAAACAGCAAGATGCCAGAGATACTTATATGGATGAAAAATATATTATTATGTAATATGCCTGTTAAGGCGGCCATGATATTCGTTTTTATTTATATACCGAACATAACAAAGAAAACGCGATGCTGACCCAATATGCCTGAGAGAGACCTCGACTGGTGAGCGAAGTCACCCAAAAATTAATGAATTTAAATTAGACGTTTAAAAATGCTGGACCGGATTTATATTTTGCGTATTTTTTTTACAAGCTTTTATTTAACTTTACCTCTATGTATTGTATGTTTATATGTTCCGGTCAAATCTTGCAACTCAATTTTGACTTCTACATGTCCGATTGAATTCAAATTTGGTATGCGATTATAGTTTCGGTGACAATACAATAATATGGTATTATTAGGACGACACGGCTAAGTTTTATCGATTTCAACCAAAATTGATACACGGGGTTTTCTTGGTGATAAGGAATACGAATTTTTGATCAGATTTTGAAAATTCAATATGGCGGATTCAAAATAAACGATTTTTGGTCATCTTTTGCTAACCAATTGTCTTCAAATTTGGTATGCGTTTATAGTTCCGGTGACAATACATTAATATGGTATTCTCAGACCCGCCTCCCCTTAACGAGGGAAGTGGAGGGGGAAAAAGATTTAGTTTGTTCGATTTTAATCAAAATTGGCATAAAGGGGTTCTTAGAGAAGGGGATTATTTGATCAGATTTCAAAATATCAATATGGATTTAAAATGGACTATTTAGAGTAGAAATCTAAAAATTAAAAAATAATTTTATATAAAAAAAAGCTTTTCAAATCCAAGCTTTTATACAAAAATATAAAGTTCACGATCATAATAAAAAAAGCGATGGGCGCATTATACAAATTTTGCCCATGTTGAGTCGAAAAATTTATGTTATTGATTATATGATTGTTCGCAGGGATCTGAATTCACTAAAATGCACAGAAATGCAAGAGTAAGTAAATTCAACCCAACTCGACCTAATTTACGGTCATCGCTTTTATTATGATGATATCAGAATGCTACAAATTATTTTCTACTTTTTAGTGAACTATATATTATATAAAAGCTTGTATTTAAAAAGCTTTTTATACATAAAATTATTTTTTAATATTTAGATTTATACCCTAAATCGTCCATTTTGAATCCGCCATATTGAAATTTTCAAATCTGATAAAAAGTCATAATCATCTTCCCTAAAAACCCCTGTATGCCAATTTTGATTTAAATCGAACAAACTAAATTTTTTTCCCTCTCCACTTCCCTCGTTAGGAGAGGTGGGTACCTAATACCACCTAATACCATATTATTGTATTGTCACCGGAAGTATAAACGCATACGAAATTTGAAGACAATCGGATGGGTATAAGTCAGTTAAAACAAAACATGACCAAAAATTGTCCTTCCTGAATCCGCCATATTGATTTTTTTAAATCTGATCAAAACTTCGTATTCCTTATCCCCAAAAACCCACGTATACCAATTTTAGGGGAAATCGGACAAACTTACGCGTTTTCTTCCCTCCAGGGAATGCCTAACATTACTATATTATTGTATTGTCACCGGAACTATAATCGCGTACCAAGTTTGAATTCAATCGGGCAACAAGTTAGTCAAAATTGAGTTGCAAGATTTTTACCCGAACATAGAAACATATATATAGATAATAGAGGTGAAGTTAATAAAAGCCTGTAATAATAACTTAATGGTTTCTAATTTTGAGCATTAAGGGTGCTACGAATTTGCAGTTTTTAGATATAAAATAACAAATTACTTCCTTTATGCCTATATATTTTGCCCCTGAAAATGACCAACGGGTGGGTGCGTCCACCATGCCTGTGCCCCAAACAATGTCTGAGACCAGTCCCTTCTATGATGTGTAGAGTTCGCACCATTTACGTTTATGTATTGGATCAACACTTGCCGCCTTGGCCATATCTAGTACACTGTGATCAATTGTCTTACGATCACAATAACAAAATGGCAAAAAAATGGTTCAAAAACTTTCTATTACAATCAACTCATGGTAAAATTTAAACTAAACGAAATCGAAAATTTTCTGAATGAGGCCCTGTCCATACTGTGATCAGTGTGGCCAAAAATCTAGGGACAAACAAAAAATAAACGTCAGACTGAAAATTCTCGTTGACAGTTGACGTCAATCAATGTGGATACATTTCGGGTGGCATATACTGTACTTCTATTTCTAATGGCGTCTTTTCCTTTTGTGTTCTGAGAATTTTGTGCAATATTGTTGTAAATATGACTTATTTTGCCCATTTTCAGCAGCCGTAAAAAAGTACCAGTAGAAAAACCCTAATTTTGTCCTCAACAGTTTTTTATTTTTCTTTCACTAAATAATAATTTTCAATGTTATATAACTGTAAAAAATACAAACACCTACTTTTCTACAGGTTAGAAGAGGAATCGGCAGAACACCTGGACGTGTATTCTTAATACTCAAACCATAAAGTAAGTAAGTAATACTTTATGGTCAAACGATCCGGTTCTTCTCTCGTGCGATGGAATCCTCTGTAAAGAAACCTCTGTATTACGCAAGCGTCACTATATTTGACTCTGTTCCGTGGCTTTCATGGGGCTGATTCTTGAATTTCGTAGGAAAGATCGCACGGGTAAGGTGCTCTCCCTGATATCGACCAATAATAGGCTTTAAGGCGGTCACCAGTTATCCGAAACTTATCCGACCACGACCGAACCTCACCCGATTGCCGTGGATCGAAGGGACTTTC
Organism: Oxystoma pomonae; assembly: GCA_963921995.1. Taxonomy (NCBI): domain Eukaryota; kingdom Metazoa; phylum Arthropoda; class Insecta; order Coleoptera; family Brentidae; genus Oxystoma; species Oxystoma pomonae. The sequence goes on along the minus strand of OY998169.1, from coordinate 77,480,741 downwards.
CTATAATTTCATACACCTCCCCCGGACCAGGTGAACGAGCGCTCTTGAAAAACGACAATCCAGTGAGCTTTACGCGTGTACCGCTCGACAGCTTCTGAGCCATTTTATTGGGCGAAACGAAGGATGTGACCGTTCCCGTGCGACCTTTTCTACGATATTCAAGAATAGGCCCCCATGAGATCTGTAAGATCGGACTATCATTCAAGAACAACGTTTTCATCCCATGTGATCATTAGCCATAGATCCATGCCGCTTCCCGTTCAAGAATACACATCAGCCGTGTTCCAGCTAGGGCAGTCACGCTCCACGCTCTTTTAGGGCAAGTAAAAAAAACTCCTCATATTACATAATTCTTAACGTTACTTAAAAAAAATAAGAATTTCTTTTTTCGTGGTCTCCATTGTGCCAATAACTGTTTGAAACTATTTTATAAACTAATAAAAGAAAAAAAAACGCTTTGTAGACAAGCCTGCACGAAAGGGATGGAATGTTCGCGATATTGCAACCATAGTTTAATAACTGGTTGGAAACCGGTGTTATAAAGCTGCAAAAATTAGGTACAGTTGTGAGAACTAGGCGGAAATAACTGTGGCACATGTTTTTAAACTAAAAATTGTTCAAAGACGGACATCTACTGAATGTCTCAGATATATTGCGTTTTTTTTTGCAATTTTTGTCTAGTCTTGCGGATATGAGCAGGAATAAATTTAGATATCGTATATCGGTCACATCGACGAGAGTATTACTCTATAACCTGAGAAAATTTTCAAAGGCTTGGCAAGAAGAATTTAGTTGTTCTTTGTAGTTCTCTCTTTGTCACTGTAAAGTTAAAATTTTTAATTTGTGCCCATCGCTTTCATTATGGTATAAAAAAGATAAAAAATTAGTTTTTACTTTTGAGTTCATGTAATAAAAGCTTGTTCTTTGAAAGTCTTTTTTAATAAAAATGTATATTTTAATTTTTTCAAATCTGATCAAAAATTCATATTCCCTTCCCGAAAAACCCCTGTATGCCAATTTTGATTTAAATCGAACAAACTAAATCTTTTTGCCCCTCCACTTCCCACGTTCGAGAGAAGTGTGTATCTAAAGGCGCATTTACACAGACAAACTTTCCTTTGATGTTGAAATGCCGACAAACATTTACACGAGCCTCTTGAGCAAAATGTTCAAAGAAATGTTCGAGCAAAATCGCGTACAAAAAAACACACGTAAATTTTGGAGAGAATGTTGAGCAAAATTTGTTTAAAGAAATGTTGGTAATAAAAATTTCTTACAAATTTAAATTTTATAGTTTTATGGGAATTCATTGAACTTAACTGAAAATAGAAAGACTAAGTTTTAAAACAAGGTATTTTTAATTAAGTGCTTTCCGACGGAAAAACGATTTGATGTCGAAATTCACGTTTTACCTCATAAGCAACTTCGATTGATCTGATTTTTATAGGGGATATGCCAGTATACTTGTAACTTTTTTGGGGTTGTAAAAAAAACGAGAATCAAAAAAAATAAAAATTGACACTTATTTATTGCTGTTGCTGGGTTAGGAGAAGTTAAAAACCGTAGACTAGTGAGAGGGAGTTTTGGTCAAATGAACATTGACACACAAAATTACAGCAGTGTTTGACAGCGCTGCGTTCCGACTGTCTAAACCTCCCTATCCCCCCCCAGGGAACAACTAACTACTCTCCAGAACAGTTCTCTAAAAATATCCACCTGCATTTTAAAAAGTAATTACTTCGAAGACATTTCCGTTTTCTTTTTATAATGAAAGAAAACCAAAAAAGTGAAAGAAAAGAATTAAATGTTATTACCTCCATCATTAACTATTTTAACATTGCATATGACAAAACTAATAGCCAATAATAATGTTTCGCTTGCCGTCGCCTTTTTTTCACAAAAGTTTAAAATAAAAGTTGGTGTTCCATTTTTTTAAAGAATTGAGATCACTGATCAATGATGTAAAATTATATTTATTCTCATCTTTAAAAATATTTTTCCAAAATAGATAGCAATAACTTGCTCAAAAATTTACCCGAACAAAACGTTCAAAGAAAAGCTCACAAAAATGTTCGCGCAAAAAATTTCAGATCTTTTGCACGAGCTTTTATTTGAGCATGTTCGTCTGTGTAATTGCGCCTTAATAATATCATATTATTGTATTGTAGTAAAACACACCTACCCAGGTTCGTTTAACAAATTAAAATTAACCAACCAAAATAAATAAAAAGCCCTACGTTGTTAACCCCATAAAATGAACATAATTTTACTTGCCCAGAATGCGCCTGACAATAACAAATTTAGGGAGACTTGAGGTAAGGTGTGATATGTAAAATGAACACAAAATTTGAAAAATACTCCTAATTTATTAATTCGAAGAAAAATCAATAGTAGTGCCGTACTCAGCCTGAAATTCACGAGGGGAAAGAGCACGGCAGAGAAACCCTCCATCTCAATTTCAAAAATCGAGTCATGCTGTGCCAAACATTGAATTACAAGTAATAATTAAATTATTTGAAAAATTAAAATTACCTTCTCAGTACTAAAATTTGTCGTTCTACATTTATAACAATATATTCAAAACTGAAGAGTTTGTGGTTAGTTAGCCGGACATCGCCAGAAGGTACTGAGGTCCCATACGGGAGGCTACTCAGCTAATAGTTGATATTTTGGGCTAATATCTCTAGACTATACTTTGTTTTTACTTGCTAGGATATTCGCTCAATCATGGAAGGAAAATGTTAGTAGATTCACCAAGGCCCTTTCTCACATCCTGAATCATACCAAAAATATATGATATATCTATTTCATATATCTTTGGACATACGTCATACAAACTAAAATCCCAGCACAAAAGACAGCAAATGTTTTGATTTAAATATGCATGGTTCACAGCATAAAACAATTCTATCTAAATAAACCAACACATCAAATATAATAGAAATAAGAGAACCCTTTGTTTGAAATATAATAATTTTTAAATACGCATTTTACTGACCTGTAAACAATTCGTTCTACCGTCAACCAAACAGCTCTAACTACTATCTCGTGATTCCGAATCTCGTAAAAACACACACACACACAAATGCATGATTCTTTTTTGTTGTTTTTTTTTAAATTAATACCTACCTATAGGGTGCTACAAATACGAATAAAAGATTTAATATTTTTTTAAATAGACGGTTTTCTACAGTATTGTCGCCGGAACTATAAACGAGTAACAAATTTAAACACACACCCTTAATTTTTAGATTTGTACCCTTAATCGTTCATTTTGAATCCGTCATATTGAAATTTTCAAATCTAATCAAAAATTCATTATCCCCCTCCTTAAAAACCCCTGTATGCCAATTTTAATTGAAATCGAACAAACTAAATATTTATCCCCTCCACTTCCCTCGTTAGAGGGAGATGGGTACCTGAAAATACCATATTATTGTATTTTCACCGGAACTATAAACGCATACCAAATCTGAACACAATCGGATGTGGATAGGTCAGTTAAAATTGGTTAGCAAAACATGACCGAAAATCGTTCATCTTAAATCCGTCATATTGAATTATCAAAATCTGATCAAAAATTCGTATTCCTTATCCGCCAAAGCGTATATCAATTTTGGTTAAAATCGGACAAACTTAGGTGTTGTCCCCCCTCCACCCACACCCGTAGGGGAGAGCGGTGTCTAGTAATGACATATTATTATATTGTCACTGGAACTATAAATTGTTAAGATTGGTTAGCAAAAGATGACCAAAAATCTGATTATATATTCGTTATCTCCATCTCCAAGTGCCCTAACACACCAAATTTCAACGAAATCGGGCATACTTCAACTGCACCCCCCTCCAACTCCTACGAGTAGGGAGGAGTTGTCAATTTCATCACGCTATATTCTTGTGTTGTCACCGCAACTATATAAGCATGCCAAATTTGAAGCCGATTGGCTGAAGTCAAAATTAAGTTAGTTAAATAAAAGCTTGTAAAAATACGTCATATTTGGATCCATACCATAACCGTGCTAAGATACCTATTTGTCAGGCCCACGCGGCTGTCCCAAGGAAAAACACAGTAAGTTACTTGGAAAAGAAATAGAGAAAAATGGATTTAAACAAAATGGTTAATCCAACATGTTTTACGAGGTGATGTTCTAATAATGCGTGTGAAAACTGCTAAAAGTGACTTTTTATTCCTTAAGCTTAGAACCTCTAAATAGGTGTTAGATGATGCGGCAATGAAAAAAAAAATTGAAAATTTCGAATTTTAAAACTTGATATTACACTCACTGGGTTTTGTTTTGCGCCATATCTCGTTTAATTTTTATCCAATTTTTTTCGTATTTTAAATTTATTAAAAATGTTGAGAAAAATGTCAGTTACTGTGTTTTAGCTTGTGGCATCCGCACGGACACTGCCTCTTGCTACCTTTTTAAATATTTTAGTTTCGAAAACAAAACAAATATTTCCGATTTTCATGGGGAGAATTAGCTAAACTTATGGCAAATACGTGACAGCTCATGCTGATTAAAAACGCAACAAAACCTAAGGCTTAATCAGACAGTAATTTAGTAAGTACTGACGAGCCCCACTAGTACGAAACTCGAGTCTACGGTTACCCTTACTTTTTAAGGGAATGCTCGCTATCTTAAAATTTAATTTTCTGTTCCAAGGGGATGACGCAATCAAAAGTTACATGAACTTCTACGACTTAATTTTCTTTATAAAGCCAAAGTAAATTTTCGCCATCAATAATAATTCCATTACAGAATAATTATTATCAAACTACCAGACAGACAGACCGCAAGATTCAACCAGGTGAAAGGGAAAATAAATTTTCTGCAATAAATTATCTTAAGCGGAAATTGTCTACGCTAAAATTCGTTACAGTGACTATGACTTATCTTTGGCGCCAAAGGTGAAAAGATGACTACCGCCAAAGCTAAAGCCAACAACTACGCAAACATGACAAGGATAGTCTGAGCGCCCGAGCCACATGCTTTATCGCCTTCCCCGCGTTCGCTAGTGTAGGTGTGTGTGGCTATCTTTATCTTTCTCGTGTAGCTCAACAGTACTCAGAAATTCACGAAGTGGCACAGGTGACTTCCACTATTGTTTGCATGGTACTGCCTTGCATTCCCTCACACGCTAGGAAATAACAGTTGGTTTTACCCTTTAACTATAAAAATATGTCAAATTCAGCTACGCGATCGTCGACTGTTTTTCGCTGAAAGCATCAATTCGTCGTCGTTTTTTTTTATTTATTTTGTCTTCCCTTTGAGAATATTGCAAATAAAAGGGGACTTTGGTGGTATTAGTTTAAAATTTGGAGTTTTCTTTTTCTCAATTAATAATCCCTCAGGAAACATTTGTACAAGTTTGAGTGGGGCAGACTATGGGTTAAAAGTAACTTTTACACATAGACTGCGCCCAGACTAAAATTTGTGATAATTTTTCGTTGGTAAAAATAAAAAATCCTTCCTTATAAAAAATGTGTCAGTGGTATTTATTAAAAATTAACCCAAATTACAATGCATCCTTTTTATTTCGTATTCCCTTACGAATATCAGTCCGCCAGTCGTTGCTGCCCTGGGAAAAAAACCGCACCAAAATAGTGTAACTTTCTCACAAGGATTCGCTATTCGTTGAAAAGGCACAATCAATCCTTCCTAATTGATAAAATTTAAACCAACAAAAACAGGGGTACCCTCCTAAGTGATTAAAATGTTGATGTGTAACACATATTATATTCTATCAACTATCTATATAAAAGTGGTCCAATAAGAGTGGTCATCAGATGAGTGGTTTAAAAACTGCCCACCGGAAAACTATATGCCCTACAAACTTGTGAAAATATTGTTGGTATATAAATTGGGTCCTGAGTCTTCATTAAATATATTTTTGTGCAGTAGCCTTTCCATCGCATAGTTATAAGGGCTCCAAAACTCCAGACAAATCCGGTAGCCAGTCCTATTGGACCACCCTGTTATACATAGGGGAAGGAAGGACAAAACTGGATAACTAAGTTAAAAACAATTTATATCAATTATGAAAATCTTAACGATCCTTTTTTTAATAAGCTGTTATTAATGTTGGTGGTTTATTGGATCTGTTTGAAGTTCCCAAAGTTTTTAAAAATATACTTTCTTTTTTAAGGGTCCTAAAAATGGAAATAAAGAAAATGTCACTTTATTACAATTTAAATTATTTTTAAAAGAAAAAAAAAAAAGTAAGGTTGTTAAAAAACTAGGTCAATTGATCATTGTTACAATTTTTTTTGTTTTTTTTTAAAGTTAAAGACTTTTAAAAATCAAAAAAAAACCTTTAAAAACCACAAATAAAACGGGAGTTTTATATGATTAACAAAAAAAACAAAAAAAACACAAAAACAATGTTGGAAAATCGACATTAAAAATATTTTAAAAACTTACATTCAAGATGTAGTTTCCTTGTCACAGTTTCTACATACTCAACAAAAGAACAATCACTGGTAAAAGATATAATTTTAAAGCAAATAGGTAACTCGAAACAATATTTTAAAATTTGTTCTCGCCGTAGTACTCTTTGAGCGACTGATTTATTTATTGGTTTGTTTTTGATAAGACGGTATCATGTATACCAGTTTTTTTTATTAAGTAATAATATATTTTGTTTTGATTCTTCTAGATTTTGTTGATAAATAGTATTTATTTAGTTACGGTCAAAATACTAAAATAAGCTCTATTGAGTGCGTCAATGTATGTTCTTTTGTTAATGCTTCTAGGATCTCTTTTAATGTGAATCATTTCTGAAAGTAGTCTTTTTTTGTAGTTGGTCTGGTTATCCAATATTTTTATGTCTGAACAATTTATATCACTAAATAATTTGACTATAAACGACAGTTTGACAACAAAGTACTATAAACATTTATCTACAGAATAAACTGAAAAAATTTATTCAAAAATCCTGTTGTGATTAAAAATGACAACATAAAATAATCCTAAATACGCAAAACAGGATACTACCCACCAGTATCTACAAACTTGTGCCCAATTTTTGCACAATACTTAAACCATAATTCGTGCGAAAAACTTTAAGGGTATCATTTATCTTGTTTATACCAACGGCCGATATAAAAAAAAACATTCTGAACCTTTATAAATTAAAATTAAAAATGCTTTCGACCCTGCTGTCTTTAGTGCTGCGAATCGAAAACTGGTACCCGATTATGCCCCACCCGGAATTGCTGTGGGTGTATTTATAAAACAAATTAACATATACATTATTTTTATATAAATAATATTACATTCCTACGGAAACAACTGTTGCCGAATAACTCTCAAATGGTGCAATGCTAATGCCATAAAAATATTTAGTGAACTGTCGAGAGTATTGTTTGAAGGTTCTTGCAAAATATCTTTTACAAATCATCCAGCCTCTTCAAGGAAGGTCACCATCATTCGTTAAAAATTTAAAGCACTTCGTCGACCTCTTTAGAGACATCAAACTACAACCTGACGACCAGTTTGTTAGTTTTGACGTCGAAAGTTTGTACACTAACGTACCACTGGAAAACTCACTCCAAATCATTGAAGAGAAGCTACTTAATGACAGCCATTTCTCCGACAGAACAAAACTACCAATCAATGCCATTATGGATTTGTTGAAGTGCTGTCTGCAGAATTCTTATTTCCAGAGAAGAAGGGCAAGATATTTTTGACAGGAAGATAGTCTACCAATGGAATATCCACTTTCTCCGGTAGTGGCCAATATCTTTATGGAATCCTTTGAAGAAGAAGCTCTGCGAACATCATTTCGACACGTATTCATCATCTGGGAAAAGGACAACAACACACTTGAAAAATTCTTCAATCATATCAACAGCATAAGAAACTGCATCACATTCACTCTGGAAAAAGAAGAAAGATGTCAGCTCCCTTTTCTGGTCACCAAAAATAATTCAACCATAATCACTTCTGTATATCGCAAACCAACTCATACTGGACAATATCTTGATTTCAGATCAAACCACTCCACATCAAGCAAACTGATAATTACAAAATCTCTCATAGATCGAGCCACCAATATTTGCAATACAGAAGAAGCTTTAAATAAAGAAAAGTCAAAAATTCGATCCGATCTGCATCGGAATGGTTTCTTTAAAAAAAATTGTATATAATTTTATGAATTTTCTTGATCATTATATAAGTTTGTTTAAAAAAAAAAATTTCCTGGGTTGCGTTTTTAAATAATAATTAATTTATTATGTGTAAATTGTAACGTTTCGGTACATTACAACCATCGCCAGACTACAACTATCTAAATTTAAAAAATCATATGTTTTGATAAAAGTTTTACAAAATATAAATATTTAAAAAAAATGACTGTTAAAAAACATACATATAAATAACATACAGAACAAACAAAATACGTTAGATTAAGAAAGAACTTATTTTTTTTTATTAGATGTTATGAACAGTAAACTTTTGTTTATATAAAATAAATCTTGAAAAACAAAGAAAATATCAACAGTGGCTTACCTTTCTTTATTACTATTTTAAAATATATTTATTTTAAAACATTTGCGCATGCTTTTCGTTTTTCGATAATAATTCTTTTGTTGCATTAACTGTGCATTCTACTATTTTTGTTTTTTTTTATTAAAAATGTTCGCAGAGATAATTTTTGCGATGATGGTGTTTTTTAAATTTTAGTTTGTACAGAGTGTTTTGATTTTGTTGTATGTTCAGGGTTTTATTATTCTTATTTAATCTTTAATAAGGTGTTTGTAACTCTTACTTAGATTGTCAGTGTCAGATCTAAAGTTTACTGCTTTTGGGTGTTTATTAATTTGTATCACTTCCTGTATCCTTCTTTGATGATAATTGTTTTCTTTTGCCAAGATATCTGCATTTTGAAAGTCAAAATTATAAAGTTTTTCATGTGCATGATAGGCTAGTGCCGTTTTGTGTCCATCGTTACGTCTTAGACTGTATTTATGTTCATAAATTCGTTTTTTGAAATATTGTTTTATTTGGCCAATATATGTTTTGTCACATTCTAAACAGTTTATTTGACATACAACTTTGGCTTTTAAGTTTGTTAAGATTATATTAGAGGGGTTGTTGGTAGTTTTTTCCGCTACATTTATGTTGTGTGGTTTTAATACTTTTGATATTTTACTATTTATTTCAGGTATGTGTGAAATTGATATAAATTTGTTATCTTTTTTGGCCTTTGGGTAACATGTTGAATCGTAAATTTTATGTATTTGGTTTTTCATTATTGGGTCAAAGAATTTTTTGGATAGTTATTTTCTCTAAGCACTTCTTTGACTTTCAGGTTTGTATTCAGGATCGGTAAAGGCTGTAACAACGCTTTTTTTATACTTTTGTGAGGCATATAAATTGTAATTTAAATATCGACCCGACCAGACTTTCTTTGTGTACCAATTCGTTTTTATTGAGGTTTGATTTCTTTTATATTAAAGTGAGATCCAAGATATTTAGAGAGTTGCTTTTATCAAGTTCACTTGTAAATTTAAGGGTGTTATGATATTTACTAAATTGATGTAAAGTGTATTCGATTTTATTTGAAGGTAAACATATCAAACAATCATCTACGAAACGTTTAAAAAATATTGGTTGGTGGTTCAAGTTGCTTATAACTGTGTTTCTAACTGTTCCATAACTAAATTAGCTATGGTTGCTGATACGGAATGGTTTCTCTAACTACGCGATCAATAAAACTCTTCAGACCGCACCAACTCCAAAGTCTACAGACGTAAAAACTGAAAGAATGGCGAGAGTTATAATTCCATACGTCAAAGGAATCTCAGAAAAAATGAGAAGAATAGGCAACCAATACCATTTTCGCCACGACTGCAAGAACATCGGAGAAACCAGCCGACCTATGGAAGTTTGGCTTACAGACCACAAACGCAAAACTCGACAACCGTATCGAAAATAGCTCAACATTGCTGGGAAAATCAACATCACATGGATTGGAAAGAGGCAAAGATCGTCGCCAAGGAGGAAAATCTATTCAAGCGAAAATTCAAAGAAACAGCATTCAACCTCAGGAACCAGAACCTATGTTCTCAAACAAGCATCACCATCAAGGATATTTGGAAACCCACACTTTTCGAAGGTAACAGATTTCAACTGGGAAAGGGCAGAGCCAACCAAGTGTAAATTTCATGGTTCAGGTTAGTTTTATGGTTAACTGAGCAGAGGCTGGTATATAAGGTTAGGTAGTCTTAGTTTTTGTTAAGTTTTTCCGCACGTTCCCCTACGTATGACGTACACTTCATGCCAAATGAAACTTCGCTTTAGATTTTGTGAATGTCAGCCGCCATCTTGAAATTGATCCGGAGAATGAGTAACTATTGCCCCTTTATCGGGCGGTTTCAACCTATTTCCTTAATTTGGCAAAGATGAAGGAGTGGTTGCATTTATCTCTATATAAGAGGGTTTTACCTTTACGTATTCTTTCCACGTTCGTGGCGTTCGTTTAAAAGTTCCTTTGTCAGTTTTACCTTAAACTTTTGAAAGGACCTTGGGTAAGTGTATAAGTGTGTAGAGTACCCAAATCTTACGAGAAATGTAGATGCCCATGATCATTTACATATTAACATAGGGATTCAGAGCATTCCTTTTTGTCAAAAAGTAAAATTAAAAATGTTTAATATTCTCCCCCTACCACCCTTATTATAAGGGCTGGAAAAAAGTTCTATGTACAGGAGTTTTTGTAAACTCAAATAACGTACTTACTTAAAAATTAGCAGCAGGATGTATATTTTTTTAAATTTAGAAATGCCCCTTTTCTCTGATTTCAAAAATATATAACATGTTGGAGAGGGACAACTACTTTCTGATAAAAGTAATTTGTTAAACGAAGAGCCATCTAAACTATATTTACTTGTCTAACACAGTGTACTTATGAGCAAGCATTTTCCAATGTAAATCCATTATATTCTGCAAGGTGTTCCAACGAAAACGAAACAGAGGCGTTTTCGAGTATTGAAAGTACAATTTTCAAAAAACTCTAGAACCAGTCGATTTGTTATTCAAGAGGGGCACCAATAGAATTTGATGACTTGATGAATTGATACCTTATTTGGAAGATCTTTTAAAAACCTTTACAAAACTGTCAAAAATTTAAATATTTAGCGGTTCGTTTCCGAGATATTCACTTTTAAAATAAGCTCAAAGTCTATAGGTAAATTTTCCTTCTTGTAGAAAGGTGTCCTAGAAGAAAAAATGAAATGGTAAAATGTACTATTAACAAAAACAAAGTCGACTTGTCACAGGATTTCTCAAAAATAAAATTTATATTTTGTAAAAAAAAAAACATTTTTGATTGGTTCATACAATAAAATTTCAAAATTTTTAAGGAAAATTGAAAGACGTTTAAAATAAGGTGTCACTTAACCCAATTTCCCTATTTAAATTCTGCTGTTCAAACTCGCTTCTTCCAATATAGCTAAAAACTGTACCCTTTGAGCAACAAATCGACCAGTTCGAGAACTTTTTAGATTCAGGAAAAACCGGCCATTGTATGTTTAAAAAATAGACAGAGGGTTTTAGTTAAAATAAAGAAGATAACGTCAAAATTTACAGTTGCGATGAGGGCTCCTAATTTTTAAGGATGTCATTTCAAAGTTACTATTAACTATGCAATTATATGATTAGTTTTTTGACTTGGGGTGGCCAGACATGGGAAATGCATAGGTTTTCTAAAAAAATATTTTTTTTATACCTTCATCAAAAACATGATTTTATTAACTCTCTGCAGAAAACTAAAGCATGGCATTTTTGGTTACCGATGCAAAAAAACTTTTTTTTTGATCACGGGTGCAAAAACAGATTTCTGTCCGTTTTTTACCTAAAATTAAAAAGAAATAGCGGAATGTAGTAATATTGAAAAAATCTAATTATTCTTGCCTAAAAATTAAGTCATTTCTGCCGGTTTTCACCAAGTATTTACGAAAAAATCATTTTAAAAAATCGTTAAAATTTCAAACTGTCAAAGATTTATAGTGTAAAGATGGTGTATTGCGAGAAGTGCTCTTCGTTTGAGATTTTTAAAAGTATTTTCCTGTTTTTTTTGGAACTGTCCTTTTTTACTCGCGTTTTTAAATACCTCGCTGCGCTCGAAATTAACTCTGTGTTTCGGACTTCCATTGTCTATATTTTATTTATACACGACGTTTCGATCAGTACAATCTCTGATCGTCTTCAGGTGCAAACTACTCGCTGCGCTCGTTATTTAAACCAACGTTTGTAAAAAAAGCACTATTTTAGCCACTAGTTGTTAAAACTACTATTACTCAACCCATTACTTATTACGAAAAATTTATGGGTACTAGGAGAAAATTGTTTTTGCTTTTCTTAAACAATTGTTTCTGGAATCGTACCATTTACAAATTGTGCAAACATTTTAAGTAATTGTATCCAGATAATCAACAAAAACGTAAATATTTTACATAATTGTTTAAATTTTTTTACAAATTGTAACTGGTCTAATTCCGGAAACAATTGTGTACAAGAAAAAAACAAAAATTTTCTCCGTGTACGCCACTGCAAACAAAATATTCTAAATTTTGAATGTCACCTAAGCTTTCGGTTTATGAAGTAGGCTTTTTTATACACAATATGTTACTCTTTGTCGATGCATCCGTAAGTAAACCATTAACGAAAAAGTTTATCCCTAGACTCAAGCTACTCTAAAAGTAAAGAATCCCGGAAACAAAAGAAAATGCTAAAAACCAAAAAGCCCAAAGCCAACTTTCTGGCAGATCTCTCTTTGGGGCAAACAAAAACTAAAACCGCAACAAAAAATATTAAGGTCACTTAAATTGTATACTCTATGAGAGCTAAGTATTAGAACCTTGTTTACAACAAACAATCCCCAACAATACTGATTTAGCGTCATTTTATCGATTTATCGACCATATTGACAGAAAATGCATTCGTTTTTTGTCAATATGGCAGCGAAGGTCGATAAAATGGAACGAGTTGAGGTCAGTCAAGCCACAACCCCCCCCTCCTTACCCCGAAAGATATTCGAGTGTTGATATGCTTCTTCTTCTTCAAGTGCCATGCTCTCTTCGAACGTTGGTTATCATCAGCGCGATCTGCACCCTATCCACTGCTTTTCGGAAAAGTGTCGTAGTACCAACACCATACCATTGTCTAAGATTTTTAAGCCATGATATCCGTCTACGACCCGGACCTCTTCTGCCTTCAATTTTGCCTTCTATTATCAATTTTAGAAGTTTATATTTGTCATTTCTCAAAATATGGCCAAAATATTCAAGTTCTCGTTTTATATTCTAAGCAGAACATCCACGTTAGTTACTCGGTCCATTCAAGATATCCTTAATATTCTACGATAACACCACAAGTGTTCCAACTTTTTGCACATGGCCTCAGTCAATGTCCATGCTTCCATGCCATAATATAAGATGCTAAAAACATAACACCGAAGCACACGAATTCGGAGAGTGGTATTAAGATCGCGACTACGCAACACTGATTTCATTTTGATAAAAGATGATCTGGCCTGTTCAATTCTTGCACGAACTTCTTGCATGTTGTCCTAGTCCTCATTGAGGAGACAACTTAAGTATTTGTATGAATCCACGCGTTCGACTTGCTGCCCATTTACTTCTAACATGCCTCGGATGTTCTTCGCCTTGGATATGACCATCCATTTTGTCTTTCCAACATTTAAGTTAGGCCCGAATCGCGAACTCTTAGCAGCAATTTGATTCAACAACTCTTGTAGGCCTTCCAGCGTGTCTGCTATTATGACAGTGTCGTCAGCATATCATATGTTGTTGATTTTTATGCCGTTTATGGTCAAACCCTCTTCGCAGTTATGAAGTGCATTCTCTATTATTTTGTTACTATAGATATTAAACAACAGCGAAGACTATATAGAACCTTAGCGTACTCCTCTTCTTATTTGGACCTCTTCGGACAGTGGGCCATCAACCTTTATTTTAGCAGTCTGATTCCAGTATAGATTAGCGATTACCTTTAAATCTCGGTCATCTAGACCAACTTCTTTTAGCGATTCTATGAGCTTTTCGTGTTGGACTCCATCAAATGCTTTCTCATAATCTATGAAACAGGCATACACTGGCACCGACACATCTCTAGACCGCTGAGCCAAGACTTGAATGCCAAACAAGGCCTCTCTTGTCCCGAAACCACCACGAAATTCAAACTGCTGTCGCCGATAAAAGATTCGCATTTCCCATAAATTCTTTTGTGGATAATCTTTAGAAATATTTTTAACCTATGGCTCATTAGGCTGATTAGGCGGTAATTACTACACTTCTTTGCTGAAAGTTTTTCAGGCAAGGTAACAAAGGTTGATTTTAGCCAGTCAGCAGGGATTTTACCGCTACGATAAATCAAGTTAAAAAGTTTGACCAGCGTATTTAGCGAATCTTCGTTTTTTATTAGCTTTAAAACCTCAGTGTATACTTCGTCTTGCCCTACCGCTTTTCTGTTTTTAGCTGAAGATATTGCGTGTTTTACTTCCTCTTGTGTTATATCTATGCCTTGGTTTGAGAATTCTTCTGACTGTTCGGATCGGTTATCGGTAAAGAGATGTTCTATGTAGCTACCCCATTCTTTTAGTTTTTCTTTGGTATCCGGTATGATTTTGTCTTGATTGTCCACAGGGATTCCAGCTTGCCTTTTATTAAATAATCCGGCCGCTTCCTTTATGGGTTTGTGTAAATTGAAAGTGTCATGTTTAGCATCTAGATCTTCTATTTATTGAAATTGCTCTGTCATTCAGTCTTGTTTTGCTGCCCTTATCTTGTTTTTTATTGCTCTATTGATTTCTTGATACTGATCGCTGCCTTTTTTACTGCGTCTTTTATCCATCAACTCCAGGATTTCATCGGTCATCCAAACTTTCTTTTTATTTCTTGTTTCATCCTTGCCTAAGAGTGTTGTGCTTTCGACTATGGCATTTTTAACCTTTGTCCTGACCATTTCTGCATCTTGTTCGATAGACTCATTAATATCTTTAAGCTTTTTGTTAAGTTGATATGCTTAAAATTTCGAACCAATTTCAAACTAATTTTGAACTACTTTTAAAAGTTTTGAAACACCCTCCTTCCTGTTTTTTTTTTTAAATTCAAAATGGACGTCAATCTACACCCCCTCCTTTAAAGCAACTATCCCAAAATTAAGAAATAATTTCGAACTCCTAATATCCCAAAGAATTTCGAAAACCCCACTAGTAACCCTGTTTTTGTTTTAAATATGATGGGGGGTGCAGGTTGACATCAAGTCATACTCCCCTCAAAAAAAATTTCGAACTTTGATATGCTTATAATTTTGAACTAATTCAAACTAATTTTGTACAATTTGAAAAACATTTTAATCACCATAAAAATCCAGTCTGTTTGAAAGGCATATAAATATACTAGAAACGACTAGAAATCACGTAAGGAAAACTATTTCCATCTTTGTTAGACTTATGTGTAAAGCACATTATTTTTCCAAAGGTGCTTCTTAGCTGATGCGTACTATATGAGCAGAGAGCTTTATTGCGTGATATTAGGAGTTCGAAATTGGTTCTTAATTTTGGGAAAGTTGCTTTTAATTTTTCTCTATGCTTTAAATGAGGGGGGTGTAGCTTGACGTCCAGGTGCACCCTCCCATTTTGAATATAAAAAAACAGGAATGAGTGTGGTTCAAAATTTTTAAAAGTGGATCAAAATTAGTTCGAAATTTGTTCGAAATTATAAGCATATCAAAACTCGACTACCTTTCGGGAAGGGAGGTGTGGCTTGACTGATCTACAAGTTGATCGACCAATGTTAAGAGAGTTTAATACGCCCTTCCAGTGCTTTCAGCATACACGAAGTTGCAAGCAATATGTCCATCTACTTTCGCTTTTATTTACCTCCCTTTCTTTCTGTATTATGTCGTTTGGATTAGTAACGTTGTTTTGCACATGCGCCGCGGTAGCGTCAAGACCTGAACCCACAAAGGTAGAGGATCGTTGTTGTTTGACAGAATTAATTCGGAATTTGTCATGCATTTGTTTAACTGCAGCTCTCCAGAACAAATAAGCTACATACCTCTGGATCTTTTTCACTCGATACTTTCATAGCTATTGCTTTTCTAGGCAACGGCATCTTATAACTTACTTACAAAACAAATAAACAACAAAATTGGCGTCGCCTCGATTGAAGACATATGACGTAGGCGGCGAAGCCGGTCGAATCTGACCGAAACCTCTCCGATCAATGAATTTTCGCACATGTGCACAGCTAGATTATAGATGTTGGTGTTTGCGTGATAGCTGTAGTTTTCATTTTTTGGTGCTATGTCTGAAGGGAAAATAGTATTTCTTGTGTGGCTTTTGAATGTTAGAGTGACGAAAAAAATTAAATGGTATATAAGAATAGAATTTGAGTGTGCTTTAAATTGTTAAATAACTTATGACACATTTTTGTCAAAGGAAAATTAGTACCAGTAGAGTATAACAAACAAAAAAAAATGGTTTGTTATGCTTTGTTAATACATACGATGGTCAATCAGTTGTGAAGCTTATGGAGAACACTGTACGCGTTTATACAACAAAAATAAAGATAAGGAATTATAATTTTCATTTTTATTTTTATCTGAAAACGGATTTGCGTATACCCCATGATGCACATAAACTCACTTTTGTTTGTTTTTCTTATTTAAATGGGTACTTTTTTGCATTTTTTGGTTTGTTTCTGAAAGATCTTACTTAAAAAATTAGTATGATGGAGTTTAATTATTTCTATTAAAACTTTTGTTTACATGTGCAGAAGCTATGTGCTGATTCGTCGCAAATTATTTTTAATATAATTTTTACTTGGCTGCATTAACCAAAATTATTTCATATTTTTATTTTAATTTGCCTGTATAAATAAACCCATTTTTATCCATCATAAAAGCTGACTGGGGGTGTTGAACAGATCTTTTTTTATAACATGACATAAACAAGTAGAAAATCATGTGTCTACTATCTTTATCTCTTATCCAACGAGATGCGACAGTCGGCGTCGGCACCTTTGAAGTTGGGCGTCCCGTTTTTCATGACCTTGATTTCGTATGTATCGCTGTAAATGAGTGTTAGACCCGCTCCGACCGGCTCGTCAGATTTAGTCCATGAGCCGGAGCCGAAAACCCGGTTTAAATTTTTGATGTATTAATAATTAATTATCTATGCGTAGATAAAAAGCAAACGAATTTCTTGGAGAAAGGGGAAGGAGAAATAAATTTGAAGTAATTTTTTAAATTCGGTGTATTATTATCATTATAAGAGAAATAACAAATTAATGGTAATTAAGTATTTTTAAATGTTAATCAAAAATATCTTTTGATATAAAATAATTTAAATATTTATTTAATTGTAAAAATACCAAACATACATTCTTTACATGTGAGATAAAATTCTAATTTTTCTATTTTTTTTATTTGACTTAATATCTCTATTGTTATATTTAACGGTATAAAAAAATTTTAATCTAACAAATAACTTATTAAGATAATTTTTTGGAAGATTGACTTATGACACATTTTTGTCAAAGGAAAATTAGTACCAGTAGAGTATAACAAACAAAAAAAAATGGTTTGTTATGCTTTGTTAATACATACGATGGTCAATCAGTTGTGAAGCTTATGGAGAACACTGTACGCGTTTATACAACAAAAATAAAAATAAGGAATTAAAATTTTCATTTTTATTTTTATCTGAAAACGGATTTGCGTATACCCCATGATGCATATAACCTCACTTTTGTTTGTTTTTCTTATTTAAATGGGTACTCTTTTGCATTTTTTGGTTTGCTTTTGAAAGATCTTACTTAAAAAATTAGTATGATGGAGTTTAATTATTTCTATTAAAACTTTTGTTTACATGTGCAGAAGCTATGTGCTGATTCGTCGCAAATTATTTTTAATATAATTTTTACTTGGCTGCATTAACCAAAATTATTTCATATTTTTATTTTAATTTGCCTGTATAAATAAACCCATTTTTATCCATCATAAAAGCTGACTGGGGGTGTTGAACAGATCTTTTTTTATAACATGACATAAACAAGTAGAAAATCATGTGTCTACTATCTTTGTTTTAATAACGTTAAATATGCCAATACCGATATCAGAGATCTCTTATCCAACGAGATACGACAGTCAGCTCGGCACCTTTAAAGTTGGGCGTCCCGTTTTTCATGATTTCGTATCTATCGCTGTAAATGAGTTTTAGACCCGCTCCGACTGGCTAATAATTAATTAGCTATGCGTAGATAAAAAGCAAACGAATTTCTTGGAGAAGGGGAAATAAATTTGAAGTAATTTTTTAAATTCGGTATATTATTATCATTATAAAAAAAATAACAAATTAATGGTAATTAAGTATTTTTAAATATTAATCAAAAATATCTTTAGATATAAAATAATTTAAATAAATTGTAAAAATACCAAACATACATTTTTTACACGTGAGATAAAATTCTGATTTTTCTATTTTTTTTATTTGACTTAATATCTCTATTGTTATATTTAACGGTATAAAAAAATTTTAATCTAACAAATAACTTATTAAGATAATTTTTTGAAAAATTGTTACAGGGGTGTTCGAATTCGTGCACTTCCATTAAAGATAATAATTGCTGCGATACACCATCCGTAAGGCATAAACTTTCTAAATTTTTATTAAAAACGTTTTCTAGTTTGAAAATACAAGCGCTTGAAAAATTTGTAATTTTCATGGTTTTTGGTAATTAGTTTTTAAAAGTTATGTGTGTTATTCTTTAATGTAGCCGAAAAATATAACTTAGAAATACAAAAACAATCAAGGCTGAATTATTTTACGTTTAATTAAGTCAAAAATTTTGACTGATTACCAAAATATTTACGGATTTATTTATATTTTTAAGGGTACAGAAGAGTAATGGCGTCTCGACAGCTTAGTATTTAATGTGACACAAAAATATAATTTCAAAACACAAAATTAATCAGGACTGACATTATTTACATTTAATAAAGTCAAAAATTTCAACTGATTACCAAAATATTGATGGATTTGAATTTTTGTTAGTAGAGCATAATGGCGTTTTGAGAGCTATTCAAAAATAGAAAAACTCTTAACGAATAGGCGCACACCAACAAAATGCGAAAATCTCTTGGTCTACTCGGACCAATAAATTAATTAGCGGGTCAGGAGGTTTGAAGCTTAGACCCGCAGTCCCGATCATGCGCATAAAAAAACGGCTTGCTGACTGTCGCATCTCGTTGGATAACTGCCGGTATGTTGAAACTTTGGGTGTCTAATATCTCTAGGCGTTTTCAAGTGCAATCGAATTAGTGACCTGAGTTTAAGAAAAATAGACAGGGAACTTCACTGTTATCAGTGGGGTTGTAAAATTGACGTCAGCCGTCCCTGACGTTCGTTAAATTACTGAGAAATGGATAGTGTAGTTGTCTCGGCGAGAAATGCTTTGTTTACACTTTGGTTTCGTCGAAAATTAAGGAAAGTTTTAATTTATTTTCTATGATACCTAAGTTTTCAAGTAAAAACTTTTATTAGGATATCAGCGCTATGAACATATGACTGAAGAAAGTATTATATTTTTTGAAAAAAAAAACTTTTTAAAACAATAACATAACATTTTTTTAAATTATTTTTTACCTGTAGACTTCTGTAAGCATGGGGACTCAGAGCCTGTTAAGCTTCAAAAACAAATGCAGTTAATTTATAAATTCTTTTTAACTATGAGCATTTTTTATTAATGAGCCCCCTTCCCACTTCCCCCAAGTCATTTTGCTGAGTGCGCCCTTGCTGTAAAACAAAAATATGTATACATGTATGTAATGTACGTGTCACCTCGGTCGATTCCTCCTCAACCCAATTTTAAATGATTTTGAGGTTTGAGCTGCGTTGGACAGTAGCAAAATCAGGTAATTGTGCATGACCGCAGACTCTCTGAAATTTGCCGTAATTAGATGGTTTGGTGTTGGTGTACAAATTCGTATTACATACATTTTGGCTCCATATATATACAGGGTGTTAGTGATTTCGTTCCAGTGGGGCGTAATAGAATGAAGTCCGATCAAAAAATGAACGGGCCAGATCGTTTTGTTTGGCGATTTTAATACCATTCTACAAATTCGTGCGCTTCATTGTCGTGTGCATTTTATCGCCAAGATTTAACCTAAACGTCGTCCACAAAATAATTGGTGTTCGCTGGTGCTTTTTGTTTACCAAACCCCTATAAAAAACTTAAAACCATAAAAATGTTAGCTTAAGGAGAAAAACCACACAAATAAAAAAAATTAGAGCGATCAAAACAATATGTCGATAATTTCTATCCCGTGGGATTTTGAATGAAGATGTTTTGTGACTATGTGGGATTGATAGCTCTTTAGTCACACAATCAAGTTTTATCATGTGTTTTATTTGCATCTGTGTAGAAAATCATAAAAAATACAACTTTTGCAACCGAGATATGATTATACTCGGTGACATATAATTCGAAAACGAGGATTCCAAAAAATTAACTTTTAAGATCATTCAACCTCAAATGACCTTGAAAATCGCAAAAAACAAAATTTTTGCCATTTTCTCTTCAAAAAATCTTAATAATTCGACGTTTTGTCACACTAACTGCAAATGTACCTTAAACGATTAGGCGAGTTTGGCGTAGTTTAAAGCTTTATGACCTTGAAAAATACCCCAGTAAAATTAACATATTGCAAAAATAACATACTAAAGGGCGCTATTAATCAACTATTAAAGCGAAGAGGACCAAATTTGGTAGGAAAGATAAGAAGGTCGAGTCCAGTAACAATGTTAAAAAAATTTGGTTCAGCGATGATGCGTTTCAATATGGTGGCTGATATATCAAAATGGCGACCTATAACCACATTTTATTTTATCCAATTTCGTAAAAAAAAAACAAAAATGACAAGGTGGCCATCAATTATTATTATTGACTTATCGCCGCTTACTATGCAAAAAAAGTTTAGTTGATGTATGACCCTGATGAGAGTAAACTAAACAAAAGCCTGTACAGCCCAATATCAGTATTTATTTAACTAGTTTAAAAAATTGCTTAAACCATATTGCAAATGTGATTATTGCAACCGAGAATTATTATTACTCGGGCAGCAGATGTCGGGAAAAATCCATACTATTGTGTAGAAGTAAAGTTTTGCTCATATAGCGACCGACTATAGTTATTAAAATAAAATCTTGCGGTTTGCAATAGTGGCAATTATAGAGTACATAAATGATGGCTAAATTATAGCCAACCAAATATACAGGACGGAATTAGGCTAAATAACGTATTTCAAAATATAGATATCTGATTCAAAAATAAAAAGTTGGGCAACTTATTTTTATATGAAAACGGATTTGCACATACCCTATGATGCACATAACCTCACTTTTGTTTTTGTCATTTAAATGTGTGCTTTTCAAGTCTTCTTTGCATTTCTTGGTTTGTTTTGGGTAGATCTTATTTAAAAAAACAGTATGAGAGAGTTTAATTATTTCTATTAAAACTTTTGTTTACATGTGCAGAAGCTGTGCTGATTACAAATTATTTTTAATACTATTTTGGATAGCGTTTTAACAAAGATCATCATCACGTAACGATAAAACTCGATTTGCTAAAATAAAATGCTTGTCTAACCCCTAAATGCACCATAGGCACCTAATCGCGATTAGCTATCTACCCTTTTTCTCTCTTGATCCCACATAAATGAACAAAGAGAAAGCATGGATTAGCTGAACTAATCCGAATATTTTTAAGGTGCGCCTGGGAGTAAGACTACACAGTTAGTAAACCCAGGAATAGTTTTTGTTTTCAGAAAGCTGTCACCGCGATTGTCAATTTATGAACCTAACCTATCTTAAGCATTCTTTGTTCTTTAAAAAAATTTAATGCTATTAGGTAAGTGTTTTTAATAATAGGGACTTATCGGTACATAAAGTCGGCATACTCTCGCATTTTTTGAGTGAATCCCTCCTCCCCCCTTGTAACACTTATAGTATGTAAAATGCCTAAAAATATGTAGTGCGGCACTGTCAAAAATAGCGCCGGCTTTATTAATAGTACATTATAAAGCCAGGGACAAAAGTGCTACTTTTTATCCCGCGGCGAAAGGTTTGTCGCCCGATTGTACGGAGAGCTACAATTCGCTAAGGGATTAAAACATGCTTTACGCCAGTGGTTTATATACTATTTTATGCACTTAAGGAAAAGATTGTTGTTAAAAACACGTTATTGCTACGCCAAATGGTTCGTCGACTACAAGGAAGGGTGCTAAGAATGAAATCTTGGCCAAGAAAAAGTGCTGTTTGGCTTGACTTGCGATAAAATTATTTCAATTTTTCATGGATTAATTTTTTTTTATCTCTGAGGGATTAAATGGACTTCTAACCCTAGGGTGAGGGATTAAATGTACTTTTAATCCCTTAGAGATTATTTGTTTTTTCTAATACCTTACGGATTAAAACTGCCAATTTGGTTCCTAAAAAGAGGGATTAAACTTACCTATTTAATCCCTAAATTGCATAAAGTCATTTTATGCCCAATTGAACTGTACAATAATTTATAAATAGAAACTTCTTTAAGTTTTAGAAACGATAAGCATAGGTTCTAAATAAATCTAAAGGTAAAGGTTTTTTTTACAAAAAACTAGCAAAACGCACATATTTGGGTTTTTTATTCTTTTATCCTTTAAAATACTTCTTAAGGTTGTAAGTTCAACTTATCTAAATTTTAATATATTTTACATGGATTTTACTTATTCGCCTTGTATATTTTTACCTTACGGGCATGTCCTATGTGTCCTTGCCACATGCTATAAGAACGGAATTTCAGAACATAAAAGGAGCTAATTACGGCAAAATTACTGAAAATTCTTTACAACGTCTTTGCGAAATTGCTCTTATTATAATCATTATATTAATAGTCACAAGAATAATACCACAAATGAAATCTCAGGGGAGAATTCTTAGACTATAATAAATGGGTAAAGAATGAATAATAACAACATTATCCTACCTGCCCATAACGGTTAAACAGTATTTATTTAGACAAAGATTTTAAAATATTTAAAATAACTACAAAATTAGCTTTGATAACTTGCGTAACAAGCCAGTCAACTCCTACTTCTTCAGTACCCACTGTTGCTGCATTTTTTATACAAATTGACAGGTAAAACACGGATTTTCTGTCAGTTTGGTGTCAAGATGACCGCTATAGTAATCTAAAGTATACTAAATCTAAATGTGTGATATCACCTGAGCTGACTGAATTAGAGTGAGATACGAAAGGTTGATTTCAATAATTTATTTTACGCAAGCAATATTTCAATAAAAAAACACATTCTTTAGGTTAAGGCCACAAAAACGGCATATATTCGACAACACTGCTTTGCTGTTTTTGGGCCAATCTTTGCCGGGCAGAATATCGGAAACGCGAAAACGGAATCTGTTGAAATTTGGCAGGAATGTTTATTTTTGAATGCCTCACAACCGTATCCAGACAGTATTTTGCTGGACTCTCTCATTTTCGGAATAAAATAAACACGGCTAACAATAGTCAAAAATCTTGACTGGCTTTTTCTTTAGCCTCGTCGATAATTCAGAAATCCGTAACAGCAATTTTTGAAAAAAAACACCAAATTTTAAAAAATCCTTTAAATACGGTTGTAGATTTTTTAAATCCTATTATCTGATAATAAAAAAGTTATGTTTGTTTTCTTTGTAAGCAATAAACTGCAGTGAATTCGATTGGAGTATTGGAATTCAGGATCCGCATAGCCACCGGCCACTTGTCTAATGGAAAACTCTGCCAAATGTTGATTAATGATTTTTCTTTTAATTTCGAAACATTGCAATCTATAAAGCATGAAGCCGAGCACCAAAACCTTTTAAAGAAGCATTAATAAATGGTTACGTGCCTAATAAGTTATACTTTTCCTCACATATAGTATTCGCACCGTGTTCTGAACACTGCACGATCTCACTCGAAATGGTATTAGCTATTGTTGATCTTTCAAAAAAAAATAGCAAAGCAGTGGTGTCAAATCTATGCCGTTTTTGTGGCCTTTTCGATTGCCAATAATACTGGTTATTAAGTGTAGAGATTATTTTTTCTTTACGTGATCTTAGCTCAAAAAATTTCGAAGAGACTTTCAAGACGGGTCATTTGATATCCATACTTTTTGGATTCAAATAAACATCAGAATTGACCATTTTCTGAGTTTGACAGGCTGGGTATCAAAAAAGTTTGCCACCAAACTAAAACAAAATTACCATCAGAAAAAAATAAAATTGACAGGTAAATTATTTTCGATATAGCCACACTTTTTTTTTTTATTTTGCGAAAATAAACAAACTGGCACGTCAGTAAATAAACTTAAAATTTACATAAAAACTAAAGGTATAGTACGTGTAATAAAATCTTTGCGGGATTACTGCTGCAGAGTGAGAACCATGAAAAGCTGGTTTAAAGATCAGCTCATGCTTTAAAACATGTTCAAAATTGGTGCTAGAAAGTACGGATAGTCTACCATCCAATCAATTATTTTATGTTAAAAGGAAGTGAAATTATCTAGAAAACTGTAGCTTTCAAAGATTTGAACCTTTTGACAAAATTTTTGGGTAATGTTTACGAAAAACAAAATCTGGGAACCGCATATCAATAGCTGCTTTACTTATAAGTTATGATTTTTTTAAATATCTTTTAACGTTTTTTCCAATAACTCGGAAACTAAAGCTCACACGAATTTTGACTTTATAACAAAATTTCTAGTCCATATTCATGGAAACCTAAATCTGAGAACCGTATATCGTTACCGGCCTTGGTTCCAAAGTTACAATTTTTTAAATATTTTATCTCCTTTTTCCTCCCTTCAGCCCTCCACCAGCCTGCCCAAAAGTTAATCAGTTCATGGTCAGTTGATAGAGGATTTTCATACCAAATTTAGTTAAAATCGATTAAGGCGTTCTTGAGTTATCGTGTATACCAACAAACAACAGACCGACAGACAACTTATTTTTTTCGTCGATTAAGGTGTTTTGGAACCTTAGTAACTCGTAACTGTCAAACTCGAAAAATGTTCAATTGGCTGAAATTTGACTGGAAGGAACATTTTGTAAAAATTAAGATACAGCTCGGAACACTTTTTTTACTTCTTCCCTAATAAGCTAAAACTTTCTAAAGCCACAGATTTAAATGTTTGAATGTTTCGAATAGTAGAAGAGCCAGCGGCCAAATCGACTAAGGTGTTTTAGCAAGGCTAGAATTTTGTAAAGATATATTTAAATAGTCTTTAAGAAAAATGGTACTGACCTGCCAAACCATACCGGGTTGCGTCCTTGGGAAATAAATTTTTCAAAATTAAAAAAAAAATTATTTTGCTTAAACAAAGCTATAATTTTAATATGTTTTATAGTGTCTACGTCTAATATCAAAAAATAATGGACACTCACTATATTTTGTGAATTTTCTATGTTGCTGTAACAAAGCTACAATTTACAGGAGATGTTCATACATTTATTGCAAGCCACTATACAAAAGGACTGGCGATTCTGCTAATTACAAGCGACTGACAGGCGAGAATTTTTCTTTAAAAAAAGTTTTTTTTAAATAAAACTTAGGTACCTATTAAGTTAAAATAAAAAAAACTGTACAGGCAATTTGCTTTTCAAATTACTTTCTAAAAGAAGTAAAAAAAGTTTTTTTTTTAGTATGACTATAAAGCACAGGAAAAAACTCAATCGACGTGTTTTTTAGCAAATTTGCTCCAGTTAAAGTCATCCCCTGTATACTGAATACTTACTACAATTATTTTGCGTATCAAAGTAGCCTATGATAATGTTGTCACTCATGTCGATCATTGTTTCAAAAATGAAGTGAAAAAAAACTTAGCTTATCTATGCGTTTCAATGCTTCATTGGGCCGATTTGAATAAAATTTTTATTAAGTAAGAAAAAGTTTGTGATATTAATGATGGAATGGTCGAATTTTATTTCCGTAATTTGTCATAAAAACACTTTAAACCGTGTAGTAATATTTACAACCAAAACCCTTTCTCACAGGTGTAATATCTTAAATATTGGAAAAAAAAATCGCCTGCGACATTATTTTTTGCTCATTGTACAATATTTTTTTAAAAATTTTCGCCTGCGCCACAACTCCTGTCTTAATTTACATTGTTTTCCTAAATTTTTAATTTTAAAGTCATTATTGCAATATATTTCGCCTACAGCGTAATTTCTGGCTCACGCTATTACATTAGGAAAGTTTTTAAAAAGATTTCGATATTTTCTAAAATTATCTATACTTGATTGCATTTTTTTCAGAAAAAAACCTGAGGTGCCCCCCCCCCCCGACATACCCTCTAGTCTCAAGCACCCCCTAGATAAAAAGGAGTATTAAGTAGAAGTGGATTTATCCCCTTAAATATTAAAAAAACCGTGATAAACACTATTATTCCCCTGCAACTTCCTGTAAAATATACTCGCCTGTCAGTCACTTGTAACCAGCAGAATCGCCAGTCCATGATAAACACTGTTATTCCCCTGCAACCTCCTGTAAAATATACTCGCCTGTCAGTCACTTGTAACCAGCATATCCTATAAATTGTAGCTTTGTTACAGCAACAAAAATTCATAAAATATAGTGAGTTTATGCCCGCCTGTCACGAATATGCAACCATCGAAATCGCCTGTCCATTGTTTTTTGATATCAGACGTAGACACTATAAAACATATTAAAATTATAGCTTTGTTAAAGCAAACTAATTTTTAGTTTTTTTTGATTTTTGAAAAATTAATTTTTCAAGGACGCAACACGGTATGGTTTGGCAGGTCAGTACCATTTTCATTAACGACCCTTTAAACATATGTTTGCAAAATTCTAGCCTTATTAAAACACCTTAGTCGATTCGGCCGCTGGCTCGTATACTAGAATTGATGGCCTTAGAAAGGAGTTTTAGCTCGTAGTCGTCTTAGTTTAACAAAATGTGCCTTCCATTCAAAGTCTGGCAAATACTGACGTTTATTTGACTCCAAAAAGTATCACCCTTGAATAAACACGGTCTAGTAATTTTTAAGCTCCGCCCACCTGATGACGACACAAAGATATCAGCCGGCTTTCTTTATTGATTGTGTTGTTGACATTTGGAGTTATGTTATTTTTGCAGAAGTTTTTGTAATAAAAATTTTATTTGTTCATAATTTCTTTTCTGTATTTGGTCCAAATTAAGTACCCAATAATATCATTTACATTATTTTTGTCGTAGCTGCATTTATGCATTTTTTTAGTGAAAAGGTTCATTATCAATGAAAAAAAAACAAGGAACCTTATAGTTTTAAATTTCCAATCAGATTTTTTGCCTATAGTATTCACAACAAGTCTGGCCTCTGAAATAATAAAATAATCAATTTCCCAAAAATCCCTGGCAATACACAAATACAAAAAAATAGCTTCCAAAACAGGAAAAATAACAACTACATAACCTAACTTCTGAACTTGACGGAATCGTTACCAACTATTGATCTTAATTTCTACTTACTGCAAGATTAACTCACGCAGGCCAAAAATAAATGTTGTTTACTTGTACACAAAAACTATAATACAAGATAAAAGCAAGAAATAGCACTAGCATCAATCATTTAAACAAGGAAAAAAGGAAAATCCGAAAATTTAATTTAATTTGTCAAGCCTTCTTACGGTTTTTAAATGGCGGACAAAAATCAGCTGCTATCTTTGTGTCGTCATCAGGTCGAAGAGTGGGGAAAAATTACTAGATCGTATCTATTCTTCAATATCTTCTGAGCTAAGGTCACTGACAGAAAAAAAAATAACTGCTCTTAAATAAAGATAATTTAATTTTTTCCTGCTTGTGCCTGTTTATCCTATACTGTCTTCAATTTATATAACCTTTAAAACTTTACTCTGATTTAAATTCAATAGAAGGTGAAAGAGGTTTATTGGTTCGAAAATTAATAGACCACCCTAACCTCAAGCGTTTAGGAACTTTGGACCCAACTCCACAATTTCACTCCAACTTTGGAAAATGTAATAGTTTTACACTGGAATTATATAGGTAGACTTATGCCAAGTCCAAGAGGAAAATAAACTGCATAATTCTGCTAGTACAGGTTATTGATTAATTACTACGTTTATACGCACCTAAAAGCGCTTTATATAAGCACGATTTTAGATAAAATTGCTTTCTCCGAGTGTTTATATAACAATATATAACAAATAAAACAAATTAGTTAACAACAGATTTTTCGGAAAATCAGAGTTGAGTATTACTTCAGGTTGAAAGAAATGCGCTAAAGCGTTTTTAAAGTATTTATAACGATCCTAAAATGGGTTTTAAAATGATAAGCCGCTTTCCTAAGTCGCTTTAAAATAAAGTCGATTTAGTGCTTTTTGGTTTTGGTGGTGTTTACATGACAACATTTTTAAACCGTCCTTTAAGAGGCCCGTATAAACAACGTAAATGATTGATTGGTTTTCTTAAACAAGGCAAGGTTTAGGCATATAACTCTTCTTCTTCAAGTGCCATGCTCTCTTCGAACGTTGGCTATCATCAGCGCGATCTGCACCCTGTCCACTGCTTTTCGGAAAAGTGTCGTAGTGCTAACATCATAACGTTGTCTAAGGTTTTTAAGCCATGATATTTATCTACGATCCGGACCTCTTCTGCCTTCAATTTTGTCTTCTATTATCAATTTTAAAAGTTTATATTTGTCATTTCTCAAAATATGGCCCAAATATTCAAGTTTTCGTTTTTTGATGGTAAATAAAACTTGAAGCTCTTTATTTGTTCTAAGCAGAACATCCACATTAGTTACTCGGTCCACCTCGTCCATCCTCGACACATCTCGAATGCCTCCACCTTTTTGCACATGACCTCAGCCAGTGTCCATGCTTCCATGCCATAATACAAGATGCTAAAAACATAACACCGAAGCACACGAATTCGGAGAGTGGTATTAAGATCGGACTATACAAGATTGATCTCATTTTGATAAAAGATGATCTGGCCTGTTCAATTCTTGCACGAACTTCTTACATGTTGTCGCAGTTCTCATTGAGGAGACAACTCAAGTATTTGTATGAATTCACGCGTTCGACTTGCTGCCCATTTACTTCTAAAATACCTCGGATGTTCTTGTCCTTGGATATGACCATCCTTTTTGTTTTTCCAACATTTAAGTTAAGTCCGAATTGCGAGCTGCTACTATAACAGTGTCATCGGCATATCATAATTATGTTGCTGATTTGTATGCCGTTTATGGTCAGACCCTCTTCACAGTTATGAAGTGCATTCTCTATTATTTTGTTACTATAGATATTAAACAACAGCGGAGACAATATACAACCTTGGCGTACTCCTCTTCTTATTTGAACCTCTTCGAACAGTAAGCCATCAACGTTTATTTGAGCAGTCTGATTCTAGTATAGATTAGCGATTATCTTTAGATCTCGGTCATCTAGACCAACATCTCTTAGCGATTCTATAAGCTTTTCGTATTGGACTCAAATGCTTTCTCAAAATCATCGACACATCTCTAGACCGCTGAACTAAGACTTGAATACCAAACAAGGCCTCTCTTGTCCCGAACCCACCATCCAAATCCAAACTGCGTGTCGCCCATAAAGGATTCGCATTTCCCATAAATTCTTTTGTGGATAATCTTTAGAAATATTTTTAACCTATGGATCATTAGGCTGATTAGGCGGTAATCAGTACACTCCTTTGCTGAATGTTTTTTAGGCAGCGTAATAAAGGTTAATTTTAGCCAGTCAGCAGGGATTTTACCGCTACGATAAATCAAGTTAAAAAGTGTGACCAGTGTATTTAGCGAATTTTCGTTTTTTATTAGCGTTAAAACCTCAGTGTATACTTCGTCTTGCCCTACCGCTTTTCTGTTTTTAGCTGAAGATATTGCGTGTTTTATTTCCTCTGGTGTTATATCTAAGCCTTGGTTTGAGAAATCTTCTGGCTGTTGAATTAGGTTATCGGTAAAGAGATGTTCTATGTAGCTACACCATTCTTTTAGTTTTTCTTTGGTATCCGGTATGATTTTGCCCTGATTGTACAGGAGGATTCCAGCTTGTCTTTTAATAAATAATCCGACCGCTTCCTTTATGCGTTTCTAGACCTTCTATTTCTTGATATTACTGTGTTATCCAGTCTTGTTTTGCTGAACTTATCTTGTTTTTTATTTCTCTATTGATTACGTGATACTGATCGCTAATATAACTCTTAGATAACATAATAGCCGAAACGTCGCAAAAATCTGTAACAATAATAACTATAATTTCTGATATTTTTGATGACATTTTGATTAGTCGAAGCACCGGCGCAACTAGGGGGGGCTTGGGGGGGCCGGACCCCCCCCCCAGATCCTTCCAGGCTCCTCCAGAAAACTATAGCCTTGGTTTGAGAATATGTCAGTCATATGACGGGGCTAGTATAATGTCTGGGAAACGTAAGGGCTTAAAAGGTTCAATAAGAGAAGAACATCCTTCGGCAATATACAATCATTGTTTGGCACATAAACTTAATTTAGTTGTTGTTGGCGCATGTACAAAAGTTGCACCAGCAGCTTCTCTCTTTAATACATTAGAGGAAGTATATGTGCATTTTTCGCAACCAGGAAATCATGAAAAACTTAAAAAAGTTGCAGAGAGCTTCGGTTAAATTTTTGGAAGTATCTAAATTTTCTACTAATCGCTGGGCATGTCGATTTGAAAATTGTAAAGCAGATTTATTAACCTTTAAGTGGGGCGAGTAAAATAGCACTAAAAAGTGAAGTAACTGATAACCAGGATAGACATGCCATTAAAGTTGTTGGACTATTAGCATCTATCCAAAAAGCCGAGTTTTGCATTTGACTGCATATTCCATACTTTGTGTTATTACGTATCAACGTTCTGAGTCAGTACTTTCAGGGTAAAGATGCTACTCTCGGCAAAGCAAATTTAATAATAGATGGTACGCTACAGTCTCTAGAAGAAACTAGAAACTTTTTTAAAATATTTTTTTATTATATTATTACTTCTTCTATCAAAGTATCAAAAACGGAAACGGCAAATTGCAAACTGTAAAATAAACATGCACTACCTAATAATGGT
This sequence comes from Oxystoma pomonae, assembly GCA_963921995.1. NCBI lineage: Eukaryota > Metazoa > Arthropoda > Insecta > Coleoptera > Brentidae > Oxystoma > Oxystoma pomonae. The sequence continues at coordinate 77,449,576 of OY998169.1, read as the reverse complement.
TAATTTAGTAGCTAATTCTAGGGAGAGGTTTTCAAACTTGCTATTGGCTACATCGGTAAATGCTTTATTTAAGTAAAACATCGAAGAAAGTCAAAATTTTATTGAAAATTACTCCACGACTGCAGGTGTGGATATATCTGTGCTTGAAGTTGTTATCTTGGTAAAAAAATATGATTACTTGTAAAAATTTAGAAATAAATTAAAAATCTACCAAAGATATTATTAGACAAGACTTTTGTTAACAAAGCTTCTCTGCGATCCGTAGAATAAAAAATTGAACCAGAACTACAATGGGCCAAACCCAATTTTCCAGTGTTGTCAATTATTAACATCCAGAATGATTTAATTAAAGAAGAGATTACAGCAGACCACGTTATGGAAATATTTTCACATAAGACAAGGAAGTTCAAGTTAATTTAAGTCAATTTATATTAAAGAACTGGGTTGAATCAAATCAGGATACGGTTAATTTTAGTTAAGGTAATAATGCATAATATTCGAGATAATATTAAACAGTTTTGAGAAAAACATCACTACCAAGCAGTGTCAGCTAGGCCCCTTCTAGGCCCCTCGCAGGTCAAAGAGCTAGTTACGCCGGTGGGTCGAAGGTAAAGTATAGAACCCTAACTCGCATGTTATGGTCATTACACGTTCCGATAAATTAACTTATTCTTTGCGTTTAATGACCATCATAACATGCTTGTTATGCAAACTACTGTTACACTTCATTTCAAATTCAATCGGATGAGTTTTTTGACACTGACAGTTACTGTTTATTCCAAATTCTATTCTCATACTGCTTCCCATTATAGTTAAGGCTACAAAGAACCTAGCAGCGAAGATAGCTTCTATTTTGTTTTTCTAGATTAGTAAAAAACCGCGCGCATACAACACGCGGGCTGACTTTTTTCTGTGATTCGGTTTCAAGGCCGCATTTGTTATTGGCTTGATATTTAAAATAATTTTAACCGTTTTTAATACAGTCTAGAGTAATTGTTTCTTATTTCATAAATTACATTTAAGAAAATTATGTTTTTCTAGGGGAAGCTATGCTGCCCTTGCTTCCAGGGACCGGACGCTGCTGGTTAAGATGAATAACAAAATGTATTCGGAAATTCTCAAAACCAATATCGAAAATTAAACATTTGTAAAGTTTGAGATTGGAAATCAGCGCAAAAGCCGTGTCTATTAAAGTTTTTCTTTATGCTCATATTTAATTTATAATACCTACTTTTTCCTGAGTGCGCAGCTGCAAAAAAAGTACAGAAAATGTTATTTTAATGGCTCAAAAAGTCCCTATTGTTAGGTGAAGAGCACCTTTAAAGGACAAGACAAAAGTAAAGTACTAAAAGGGGAACGCGTGAGATAGTTGTAAATGCGTTCAGACAAGAAAAAGAAGAGCTCCTAAACTTAATAGAAAACACTCCCGACAAAAAGTCCTTTACCATCGTCCCGTGCTCGGACGGAATACGAATTTTTCTGAAAGGACAAAATTTGAGGAAAAAGCTTTTTAGAGAACGTAGAAAATGTTTTCCACGATTTGGTATAAGTTGTAAACAATTAAAAGTAAATAAAAAAAGTTTATTCTTGGATCTTACCTTGGGTATTCATATAAAGGAAAAGGAGAAATAAAACAGTACCTAAAATTTGTAGTTTTTTTATACCTTTATATAAAACATGACTTTACTACCTATCCGCAAGTAAAAAACAACATATGCTAACATTTTTTTCTTGTTCGGGTGTACAAAAATATTACTTTTATTATTTTTGTGCACACAAATATAATGTCAAAGAATTAAATGACTAAGAGAAGGATATCGTGCAAAATTTGAAAGCGTTATAGGCGAGGGCGAATTTGTTTCTTGTTCAGGTGTGCAAAAATATTATTTTTATTATTTTTTTGCATACAAATAATGTCGCAAAATTTAATTACTAAAAGAAGAATAAAAAAATCAATGAATAGCGAGCTTTCTCTTAAAAAAGGGAATAGTAACCGTAGATCCGGATTTCGCACTTGTGGTGCTCATCAGTACGGCGCACGGTGGTAAGGTCATATGAGATCATGCGGCCAAAATTGCTTCAAATAAAAATAAAAAATATATAAAATATTTCATGCCATTAGTTTGTAACCACATCTAACGTAATAAATATCATATAACTGATACCATAAAAAAATGACTACTGCAAAAAATTCATTTCAACATCAGAAGTTTTTGCAAGGTAAGTAAATATTTTAATAAAATGAAAAAACCTCCATGAAGTTGAAGTAATTTTCCCCAATGGCTGTTTTGGAATTTATCCCTAAAGTTCTTTTTTTTTTAAATTATATCATGTTTTTTGAATTTAATCGATAATATTTGGATTTCCAAAATATCTTTCTTTTAGTTCGATAAAGTAAATTAGCTCCTATGATACACATTATTTTTTTTTAATGAAATATTTCACTTTCTGCAAGAAAATAAATAATCTGCGAAGTTTGCCGAAGATTAGATTTTGCACGAAAAATAAACTATAGCTCACTGTCTTTCATAATTAATTACTTATATCTGCCCAAGTTTGCCTATTCAAATGATATAAATTTTTAAAGTAGACCGTGCATCTTGATAATGCGTCAGATAATGTTCACTTGTTTTGTGAGGAGGCATCTGAGTCTAGAAATAAAGACTTCAAAAGATTTCGACAATTATATTCACGCAATTCACTGCTGATTTCTTCTGATCCTTATTTGACTAGTTTAAGGAAAAAATGGAAGAAAAATGTTAGTCCCGAACTGGACGTGGAAGCTATTCAACTGCTAGCATTATAGAAATGTTAAGTCTTTTGATGCAATTTATTCTTTTGTATTTATCTAGTTACTTCATTATTATTAAATTGATTCAGGTAAATATATTATTTTCAGTAATATATAGAGGGTGTCCCAGGACGAATCGACACGATCGATTTCTCAAAAAATGGACAATGGAATATTTTGAAAACTTGGCAGTATATCAATGTCGATAGGGGCAACTCGGCTGAAGTATTTTCTTATTTTAAATAGGACACCCTATATATTATTTAATTTTCTATCTTTAACTGTTTTCCCACTATACTAATTGAAAATATTGGGTAACATGCAGATTTTCAATTATAGTTTTTATCTCAAAAATGGCTTTAGTTAGGTATAGACATAAAATATGTCTAGAAATCTTAGAATCTTGAAATTAAATAATATATTGTGTCATTATTATCCCACTTAAAATAAGAGAGTAGATATCCACTTCCGATATAACCGGAAGTTCCGCCATCTTAAAAATATTCTAGCCGAGTTGCCTCCATCGACATCTGCCAAATTTTCAAAATTTTCCATAGCCCACTTTTTGAAAAGTCGATCGTGTCGATTTTCGTCGTGGGACACCCTGTATATAAAAATATATTTTTTTAAATTAGTACAGACAACCTAAAATAATAAAGTTTAATAACATTAATATAATAATAATATTAATTTTTAATGTTAAACACATTTTAAATATATCTTCAATTATAAAGGAGAAAATTAAGGCTTTCGGTACTTATCTAAAAAATGCAATCTTTTCTTAGATTCTGATAAATTCGCTAATTCTTACTTGTTCTTTCTTTAAAAGCTCTCTAGCAAACTTATTTTACATTAGATCTCTGGATTTAAAAACAAAATTAATAATTTCTACTTTTTGGACGCATAATCTCATATGAGGAATTTCTCAGGAAAAAATCTGACACAGGATTCATGAAAAAAACAACCATCTGTCAAATTGCAGAAGGGGCAGATGTACCTTCAATTTGAAGGAAAGTTAAGCATCTCTACGGAGACAGATATAATTATCTTTACAGATATCCTAAGCTCTGACGTTGATAAATTAAAAAAGGGATTTACTGAGGGTGAATAAATAAAAAAATCAATGAATATCGAGGTTTCCCTCAAAAATGGTAATGGTAACCGTAGATCCGGATTTTGCACATGTGGTGCTCACCAGTACGGTGCTACGGCTTTACTCGCGTTTTTTAATAATTCGCTGCGCTCGTTCTTTAAAACCAGGCCTGTAAAAAAAGGCATTCATTTCGCCACTAATTGTAAAAGCTACCATTACACAACTAGTGGCTAAAATAGTGTGTTTTTATTATCTTTGGTTAAATACCGGACGCAGCAAATGATTTAAAAACGAGAGTAAAAAAAGCATAGTTTAGTCGCGAGTTGTAAACATACTTTTTTTTAATACTTTTATCAAAAAATCTTAAAAAAAACAGGAAATTCCTTGAAAAATATACATACATACATAAATTCATTATTCTTTTATTAATCAAGGGCGAAAAATAGATGATACGACAATGGGCACTTCGTTTTCAAATTTGGTATCATATCTATATGATTAGAAGATACTATAATAATGGACCAGCGAATAGGCAAATTTCCTCCCAAGAACAAAGGGGTCAAAAATAACAGGTAAATTCGGTCCCAGGTTTTATTTTTAGTGAAACTGCAGAGGTAAATTCGGTCGCAGCAAAATATTTTGTACTAGTAAAATAAAACTGTAGTATTAAATAATTTTTGTTTTATTAAATAAAATATACGTAAAAAAATGTAACATATAGGTACTTAAATACATATATTGTACTCAACCCAACCCATCACATCTTTTCCCATCCCTAGGGAACCCAACCCGTCACATCCCTTCCCATCCCTAGGGAACTCAACCCAAGCCATTTCAGGTATTTATATTATTCCATGTTGCAGATTGCAGAGAATACTTGAATCAACTAACAACAAGTGGGACAAATACGCAACTAAATGATAAATATTGATATTATTCATCTACTAATTACTACTATTGCTACGAAAGAGATTAATCACCTCACTATCGTAAAACTCTGGTCGGGATGGAATTTAACTACCGATAAATAGGTATAAAATTTTTAATATAATCTGCTACCTGCTGAGACCGAATTTACCATCACTCATGGACCAAGGATCGCAAAATAAAAAACAAAAAGAAATTTTCAAAATCAGTGTTGGCCCTGGGCAAGGCAAAAAGAACTACTGCGCATGCTTGGCATAGGCTGCTCGTGCCCATAAGAGGTTTTGGCTTGATTTGATTGATAGAGTTATTAGACACTTAAGTTGGTCACAGGACCTACGGGTAGATGTGAAAAATACTGCAATATTCTGTCTTCCCTTTATTGGTCGAAAACCGAAGACTTCTGCTCGAGCACAGATTTTTTATCTCTTCAGTCTAGCGTTCAGCTTATTAAAGTTACGTAGATCATTTTATTGAAATATGTAATTCAATTTATAATTTAAATTCACGTTCGCGTTTGCCTTTCGCGTCCACGTTCACGTTTGCCTTTCGTGTCCGCGTTTGCAGTTCCAAATTTTAGGTTGGCAGTTGGTGAAGTTCGCATCAGCCAATGAAAATTCGTCACATGATACATCTGTCGACTGTCATTTCAGCCATTTTTATTTGTTGTTTTTTAAAAGATATTTTTGAGTTTATCTTTTTCACTTTGTGGGCTACATATATAAAAATTGTGGCCACAAACCAGCCAAACAGGTTTTCATATTGATTATCCATTTTTTTCTAAAATACTTATCAACAAGAATCACTTGACCTTGGAAAAACCAATCAAATTTCACCAACGAACAGCGCTTATAAATGATGTTTTCTGAACTCCTAACTACGAACTTACGAACGCCGAATGCAAACTTCAACTGCGAAGGCGGCATATCTATATGATTAGAAGATACTATAATAATGGACCAGCGAATAGGCAAATTTCCTCCCAAGAACAAAGGGGTCAAAAATAACAGGTAAATTCGGTCCCAGGTTTTATTTTTAGTGAAACTGCAGAGGTAAATTCGGTCGCGGCAAAATATTTTGTACTAGTAAAATAAAACTGTAGTATTAAATAATTTTTGTTTTATTAAATAAAATATACGTAAAAAAGTGTAACATATAGGTACTTAAATACATATATTGTACCCAACCCAACCCATCACATCTTTTCCCATCCCTAGGGAACCCAACCCGTCACATCCCTTCCCATCCCTAGGGAACTCAACCCAAGCCATTTCAGGTATTTATATTATTCCATGTTGCAGATTGCAGAGAATACTTGAATCAACTAACAACAAGTGGGACAAATACGCAACTAAATGATAAATATTGATATTATTCATCTACTAATTACTACTATTGCTACGAAAGAGATTAATCACCTCACTATCGTAAAACTCTGGTCGGGATGGAATTTAACTACCGATAAATAGGTATAAAATTTTTAATATAATCTGCTACCTGCTGAGACCGAATTTACCATCACTCATGGACCAAGGATCGCAAAATAAAAAACAAAAAGAAATTTTCAAAATCAGTGTTGGCCCTGGGCAAGGCAAAAAGAACTACTGCGCATGCTTGGCATAGGCTGCTCGTGCCCATAAGAGGTTTTGGCTTGATTTGATTGAACGAAGACTTCTACTCGAGCACAGATTTTTTATCTCTTCAGTCTAGCGTTCAGCTTATTAAAGTCACGTAGATCATTTTATTGAAATATGTAATTCAATTTATAATTTAAATTCACGTTCGCGTTTGCCTTTCGCGTCCACGTTCGCGTTTGCCTTTCGCGTCCGCGTTTGCAGTTCCAAATTTTAGGTTGGTAGTTGGTGAAGTTCGCATCAACCAATGAAAATTCGTCACATGATACATCTGTCGACTGTCATTTCAGCCATTTTTATTTGTTGTTTTTTAAAAGATATTTTTAAGTTTCTCTTTTTCACTTTGTGGGCTACATATATAAAAATTGTGACCACAAACAAGCAAAACAGGTTTTCATATTCATTATCCATTTTTTTCTAAAATACTTATCAACAAGAATCACTTGACCTTGGAAAAAACAATCAAATTTCACCAACGAACAGCGCTTATAACTACGAACTTACAAACGCCGAATGCAAACTTCAACTGCGAAGGCGAACGGATTTATAATTTAAACTTTCAGCTTTTATAATAAATAGAATCAGGGAATCCAAAAACTCCTGGATTTCTTAATTTTTGAATGGCCGCCATATTGAATATCTGGAGTTTCTTAGAAGTGCTAGAGTCACATCAATCGGATTCGTAAACAGACCTCCTTAGCTAACAAAATCAGTCGAAAAATCTCTGTTATCAAGCATAACTAGCTTTTACTTTTAATACTGGACTTATAATAAACAAGCAGTTTTTTGTATAAAGAAATTGTAAAAAATTGCTGTTTCTTTAATAAAAATTGGTGCTAGAAAGCACGGATAGTCTACCATACAATCAATTATTTTATGTTGAAAAGAAATGAAAATATCTTCAAAACTGTAGCTTTGAAATATTTAAAACTTATTAAAAACTTTTTGGGTAATATTTACAAGAATGAAAATCTGAAAACCGCATATCAATAGCTGCTTTACTTCTAAAGTTATGATTTTTTTTATTGATTTTAGCGTCTCTTTTAATAACTCGGAAACTAAAGCTCCTACGAATTTGGACTTAATAAAAAATTGTAGTTCACATTCATGTAAACTTAAATCTGAAAACCGTATATCGCTACTTGCTTTTGTTTCAAAATTACAATTTTTTAAAATATTTTATTCCCCTTTTCCCCCTTTCAACCCTTCACCACCCTACCCAAAAGTTAATCAGTTTATGGTCAGCCGATGCAAGATTTTTGTACCAAATTTCGTTAAAATCGATTAAGGCGATATTGAGTTATCGTGTATAAAGACAGACAACAGACCCACAGACGCCTTTTTTTTTCGTCGATTAAGGTGTTTTGGAATCTTATTAACTCATTTTAGCTAAAATTAGGAACGGTCAAAATTTCACGATTTTAATATTCCCCCATACCATATTGTTAGGGTGGAGTAAAACACATAACTAAAACACATAATTATCTTACTATATCACATTAATAGGTTAGTTGGCCCATAGTTTCGCAATGCGACTACCCTGGTGCTGTAAATAATTTAATAGTGATAAAACGAGCGTTACGTCATGAGCTTATTACCGCCCTAGTGCGATAATAGGACTCATTACATAACGTAAACGATCGTAGATAAAATTTATATTTACTAAATTTATTTTCCATTTGTGTATCGTCAGAACTCGGTCCAATTGATATGCCTAAATGTAAAATCGAAATTGGATTTGATGCACTAAAATTGTAGCCAAAATTAGTGGCACGTGACAAGATAACCCAAATTACAATCCCTATAATCAGACACGTGATATGGGATAACAATTTTCGCTGTGTGTTCATCAATTTTCCAAATTATGGAGAGGCCATTACGTTCGTTTGGATCTAGTATTTCTAGCTGGGCTGCGTAGCTACATCATTTTGGGCGAAATATTTTACCTACTAATTTGTAAAACAAAACGTTCAGAACCATCATATTTGATGCTATCTGACTCTGGTACAGCCGGATGGGCCTTGCCGTTGATTTCCAGGGTTTCACTCCAATATTAACGTTCCATAAAATCAATGAGTCAACATGAGTTCGATGAACTGCTTTTGATAAAATTAAAAAATTCAACATCGGGGGATCGGATGACGTTCCTAATTTTCTGATGAAGAAAGTTTTATTTTACCTTATCAACCCATTAACGCATCTTATTAATCTATTATTTTGCTGCGGGGAGTTTACTGATTGTTTAAAAGTAGGTAAGGTAATCCCAATATATAAAAAAGCAATAACGAGTTTTTGGAAATTATAGACCAGTCACGACTAGTCACCATACCATCAACATTTTCAAAAATTTTTGAATATGCATTTTTACATCGCTGGCTTATGCATCATAAAGTCAATAACATTATAACAAAAAACCAACGTGGCTTTCAACATGGAAAAAGTACAATGTCAGCGATTCATGTGTTCTATGAAATTCTTGTAGAGTTGATTAGCGCAGGCGATTGCCCTGCTGGGATCTTTTGTTGATCTCAGTAGGGCGTTCGACTGTGTTGACCACGGTAAGTTTTTACTTATTTTGGAAAAGTATAAATTTGACAAAAAATCGTTTGACTGGTCACAGTCTTTTTTGGAAAATAGAGAGCAGTATGTTGCAACTTAACATGTGGATGCATTTGCTGAGGATGTCTCAGCATTAATATCTGATAAACCATTATCCAAGACTACTCTTATGGGATTCCATCATGCTTCGGAGTCAGTAGGAGAACTAGAAATCAGTTTAAATAAGGAAAAATTAGCTTTTTGAAATAGCACGAAGTTTCATGGACTACATATAGACTCTAATCTCTGCTGGAAGTCGCATTGTGATCACATTAGGGACTTATCGGTACATAAAGTCGGCATAGCCTGACTTGGCACTATGTCTGACAGTTTCGCACGAAGGTTGAAAGGTTTCTGACATTTTTTCCATATAAACATGTCATCTAAACATGCTCATATTGTGCCATTCTTAAAGTTGACAATTTAAAGTTAATGCCGTCCTTTATTAAAGGCAGGACAAACATTATGAAAGACGACATTATTTTAATAGCAAAGATGACATATTTAGACAACAACAATGTCAGAATCCTTTTAAACTTCGTACGGAATTGTCAAAAATAGTGCCGTCTTTATTAAAGTAAGGCTATGCCGACTTTTGTACCGCTAAGTTCCTGTTATTTCCAAAATATATTCCCAAAGCTATGTTTTAAGCCAGTTAAAAACTATTTTAACAAAAAATCAATTATTTCAAATATATTTTGCAAATGTGGATTGAGGTTGGTCAGCTCTCTCTGAGGATGCATTTTTAGCTGAGAAACGATGTATACGTTCAATTTTTGGTGTTCCACCTTCACATAGTTGCAAGGAACTATTTTTAGATTTTAATATTTTAACGTTAGCGTCTTTGTTTATTTATGAAATATGTTTGTATATTTTTGAAAATGTCAAATATTAAAAAAAAAACTGTGATATAGATTATATTAATACCAGAAGTAGTTCAAGTCTTTATACAAATGTATGTAAATCAAAGGTAGCATTTAGATTACCTAATAATTTAGGTCCTCTTCTATTTAATAAATGACCAGGTGATATTAAAGTATGTAAAACCCTTAATAAATTTCAAGACGGATTAAGAGAGTTCTTAATACAAAGGTGTTCTTATCGAGTAGATGAGTGTTTACAACTTTTAATATAAGAATTTATTTGTTGTCGCTTTTTTTTTAATTTTAAGTAGGTATTTAGATTGTAGGAAAAACTTGAAAATTTCGACACAATTTTTGTAGCTGTTTTATGGAAATATAGAATATAATCTATAAACTACAGGAAATACATGGAACGAGGTTGAACAAAACATCAAAAACGACTTTAAACAAATAATTCACTGGTTTGACACCAACCTTCTCTCCATAAACCCTGAAAAGACAGTATATGTACCATTTTCTAGTTGCGTCACTGGACTGCCAGAACCTAATGAAATAATAATCCCAATTGACTTTAGAAATGAAGAAATTACTCTAAAAAGCATCAACTCAGCCAACTATTTAGGTATACAAATTGAATCTCATCTAAAATTGGATGCGCAAATAAACTCCGTTACAAAAAAACTTAGATCTTTATTATATCTATTTAAACAAATTACGAAAATAGTAAGCCTAAAAATAGCCAAAACGGTATACTATGGATTGGTGCAATCAATTTTACAATACGGAATTATACAAACTAACTCTGTGTTTCGGACTTCCATTGTCTATATTTTATTTATACACGACGTTTCGATCAGTACAATCTCTGATGGAAACGTCGTGTATAAATAAAATATAGACAATGGAAATCCGAAACACAGAGATAATTTCAAAAACATCATTGTCTCAAACTTTCAAACAAACGGAATTATAGCTTGGGGTGGTGCATATGACAATATATTGAAACCTCTAGAAGTTGTGCGAAAAAGAATCCTTAAAACTATTTGTAAATTCCCAATGCACTACCACACAAACGACCTTTTTGAATACACTAAAGTACTAACACTTTAACAACTTCACTATAAAGGCGCATTTACAAAGACAAACTTTCCTTTGATGTTGAAATGCCGACAAACATTTACACGAGCCTCTTGAGCAAAATTTTCAAAGAAATGTTCGAGCAAAATCTCGTACAAAAAAACACACGTAAATGTTGGAGAGAATGTTGAGCAAAATTTGTTTGAAGATAAAAATTTCTTTACAAATTCAAAATATATATTGTTATCAGAATTCATTGAACTTAACTGAAAATAGAAAAACAAAGTTTTGAAATAAGGTATTTTTAATCAAGTGCTTTCCGACGGAAAAACGATTTGATGCCGAAATTCACATTTTACCTCATAAGCAACTTCGATTGATCTGATTTTTATAGGGGATATGCCAGTATACTTGTAACTTTTTTGGGGTTGTAAAAAGAACGAGAATAAAAAAAATCATAATTGGCACCTATTTATTGTTGTTGCCTGTAAAATATAATGATAAAAATTTACGTTTAAAAGAATATCCCTTTATTTTACTTCCTAGTTTAGTCTTTTACAATAATAATTAAGTCAAATTAAAAAACCTATATACATTTTATTAAATGTCAAATATATGAAAAAAAGCACGTTCGGTTTAAATAATACCCGTTTATTACCCACTTTTACAACCCTACGAACCCGACCCTTGTCTAAAAAATAGAATTTAGCAGTAATTTAGTAGACTGTGTCGCCAATCTATCATCCCGCGTTTTGGATTTCGCAGGTAGTAGGCCGGCCACCCTTTTGAATCGCAATGTTGCCCTTTGCATATTGTTGGTTCAGTGTCAGTAATCGACCTTGATTATTACATTAAATTCACAGTAAATATCTATATCTTCAGCATTTTCAGGAAACTTTTGCTTTTTTAAGCAACCCTTGGGACCTTAAACTAACTAGGTAAATCTGATGTGAGGAATTAAAAAACAACAATAAAGCTAAAGGTAAAGTAAAGTTACAAAAATATGTTTAAAAAAAATCCCCCTCCCCACCACTCCTCATAGTCATGAGGCGCGGATTACCGCTTAAAAGTACAATTTTTAAGTTTTTTGCCGATATTTGAAAAATTCAAAATTTTATTGGAAAAGAAAAATTTTCCTGGGTTCTTTTTTACTTTAGGGAAAAAACCCTTGGATATAAAAAAAACTGGCAAGAAAATCCCAAAAAAAACCCCGGGCAAAAAAAATCCGAGGTAAACCCTAAGAAAAAAATATTATAAGTAATCCTAATCCATGTGACAAAACTGATAGTACAGCCAATAATAATGTTTCGCTTGCCGTCGGCTTTTTCCCACAAAAATTTTAAATAAAAGTTGGTGTTCCATTTTTTTAACGAATTGAGATCACTGATCACTGATGTAAAATTTTATTTATTCTCATCTTTAAAAATATGTTTCCAAAATAGATAGCAATAATTTGCTCAAAAATTTACCCGAACAAAATGTTCAAAGAAAAGCTCACAAAAATGTTCACGCAAAAAATTTTAGATATTTTGCACGAGCTTTTATTTGAGCATGTTTGTCTGTGTAATTGCGCCTTTAAAGTTCATTTAATTATGTAATAAAAAATAAAATGACAAACCAACAAGCCCATAAATACGAAACCAGATCATTAGTAAGAAATCAGATAGTTACTACTAGAATGTTTAAATCAAAAGGTCAGTCAATGAGTTATCCACCCATCTTAAAAATATGACCAATAAATACTGCTTTAAAAATAAATTAAATAAATGGTTTCAGCAAACTAACTTAACGCTATAAAAAAAAATCACAACCAAGTATTAAGTATACATATGTATACATAAAAGATATGTACAATGAAATTTTATAATATTGCGTATTTTTGTCAACAAAAATTTGGTATTGTTAATTTTTTTAAATTTTTTAATTTTCCTTATATATTTTAAGGATTATATATTACGTTTCTCCAAATTAGGCATAGTTTTTAGCTTTTAGTTTTAGTAGTGTTAGTAGGTATTCAGTAAAAAATGTAGATCTACATATACTACCCTAAATAAAATATACAATTCCCAAGACACGTTGAAATGCAACAAGTCTAGAAGACCCAAGAACTTTGTGGAATTTAGACTTCTTCAATTTGTACATATCACAGGATCAAGATATCAAAATATTTTCCATAATCTTATACAGACCGCTTCAAACTACTGCGAACATAGGGCGGAAGAAGTCTAATTTGCCAGTGTACGTACATGCAGAGACACCGCACGCTTATCAGTGAAGCAACCAATATTCAGGCCTGCGATCACCACTTGCATGACTTTCCTTTGGTATTTAGTACGCCTCTAACCACGGTGCTGTGTGGAGCGTAGTCAATGAAACCGGAATTTGGTCAATAAATACGCAAATTTTTATAACGTAATTTTCTTATTTTTTGTCACTGATAAATAAGAGCGTTTTATTGTCAACTGCTCAGATTTATCAGTGACGACGTGTTACAATGAAAATAATAAGGAGAAACAAAATAAAAGCAAGTTCTCAAAATAAAATAATACATTCTAAAAACCAAAAAGATTCTCCCAGTCAAAAAAAAATTAAAGCAAATGTTCGAAAAGTCCTCCTTGCTCGGCTAGACAATATCCGAGCCTACTATAAAAACCCCTTCTAACGTTTCCAAGCATGTTAGGGGTGATAATTTGAAAAGCTTCTTTAAAAACAGATAGAAGTCATTAGGAGCTTACACCAAATCTTACACCTAACAACTGCCTAGCAGTTGGAATAATGTGCTGCTGCAGTAGATCCAAGTATCTAGGACCATTCAAATTGCAATTGTCGTTAATAAAAAATGGCCCAATTACGTGTTCCCCTATAATACCCCCCCCCCCAAACATTTAGTTTTTGGGGATACTGTGTTCTTACGTAAAAATACAAATGCAAATTTTCCCTCGACCAATATCGAACGTGTGTTGGGTTATGACGATTTGACCATTTGACCATCTGCACTTTTTCGGCAACTTCGTAGACATCCATTTTTGGTTTTAAAAATGTATTATTTCAATTAAGAACTTACCCATCTGTTTCTCGAGCAAGGCAGAAATAAAACAAAATAATAAAAACAAAATGAATTTCCAAAAGATAACACTGCAGCGTGCTTCGAATCCACCTCGGTCGTACGGCACGGAGAGTAAATTGGACTTGATTCCCCCTATGTTCGCAGTAGCTTGAAGCGGTCTGTATATGTTTATTTATATTATAAAAATTAGAATACCATGTAATATAATGTACTGTTATTAAAATAAATATATATTTAAAAAATTAAAAAAAAAATCTAATCTGATCTATACCGAGTAATGGGCAATTTATTACACTCAAAAACAATTGCCGAAATTCATTTCGCATCAGCGTCCAAAACACTCTACCTGTATAACCCGATCGGGCCATACACCACGTGCAAAACAATTTAATGGAAAAAAACACCCTCCGTTCCTATAATGCTCCATTAACTCTTCAGGCATTTCCCTATAATTTGGGGAATTTTCGTAATTTCAAGACTCCTCTTTTTCCCCGCTTTTTTCGCATCGCTTGTTCAGTGCTTCTCTTTGTAAAATAACAGGCAAGAGAAAAAAACTCTAAAAACGGGTCACCAAAAGCTTCCGAATAAATAGAAACGGAATTTGGAAAAAGGAAAAATTTAAGCCTCGAGGCGTACTTTTATATTGCGTAAATTTAGGCCAAAATACCGAGAAAATTAGATGTGTCAATCGAATCGATGAGACCGAACAAAAACCGAAAACGTATTTGGTAATAGAAACTTAAAGCCAAACCACCGCGTAAACGTAACGTAGCTCTGAAATCCTGCAATCTCATTGGTGAAAACCGGGAGAGGTGGGCGTTTCCACCAACGATATAACATTTTTGTCTGTGTAAGAGCCGAAAGAGCATTCTTAAAGAAAAAACTGCAAGAATAAATGCCTGTATAATTTGCTAATACAGGGTTCCTAAGCAAATCGTTAGGGGGCCAAGCAGCCGTGTATAAGACGCAGACAAACGGAAAAGCACATTAGGAAGAAAAGGATGGGCATGGGGCGATGTTGTCACTACATCTTACACGTAGTAAATCCATTCCAGGTTGTTGTTTTCTAATGTTTTCCATTTTCATACCTTTAGGACTAGAATAAAAATTGTTTTTGCTCGGCTTTAATACCAAACTGATGAAAGATATCGTAAAAAAAAAATATTTTTCGGCTTTTCATTGTGTAACCATTGTCCTTACGCACTGTTTACAGGCTGGGGACTGAGATACATGCAAATGCCTAACCTAAAGCGTTCATACACGGCCGGCGAAATCGACTGAGATATTTCCGTAGAAACTTTATCAAGCAAATAGGACGGGTTGACGCCTTCGAACGTCCAACCCGGGTTTGCACTTTGATCCGAAATCAAAAAGGAGGAACAGTCAGATGTGGGGCCGTGCACAAATTACGTAACGGTGATTATACCAATTTTTGACCCCCTCCCTATGTAATGTTTTGTAACGGTTTGGCATGACACTCCCCTAATATTACGTAACGATTTCAAGAGCACTACCCCCCCCCCCAAAAAAAAAACTTTTAACTTATTTTTATTCCAAACTTTCTTAGTTTCACACAAATGGAAACGCTGTCGAAAAACCCCCTCTCCCCTACGTAACGTTTTGTAACCCCCCTCCCCACTATGACCATTACGTAATTTGTGCACGGCCCCTGTAGTGCCAGTGGAGGAGGGCGAGAAAATTGATATTTTTTTCTTAAAAATTATACTCTTTAGACCTATTTCTTTGCGTTCCTGAAATTACGTAATTTTTGAAAAAAAATTGTAAGTGGCGCCATTTTTATTTCGTGCTTTGTTTTTCTAACATTTTTGCGTTCGGCTAATTTAATTGAAAAATTTTTGCCTGCGGCGCCTTTTATCTTCTCACTCGAAACCAAGATCCTTCGTTTTAGGTAAACTGATCCCGTCTCTGTTTCTAAATTTTTTCGAATAAAAGTAGAGTATGACCATGGGGGAAATAATTTTTTTCTACGGTATGACGAAAATTTCGAGAAAGTTGAAGAGAAAAATAAAAAAAGTGGCAGAGCTCAAGTTTTTCGTAAAAAAAACGTTTTTTGTAAAGACACAGGGCAAAATAAATCTTTTCACCCTTTTTTGGGTGTTACAAATATTGGCAGCCCCTTATTTTTCGCTTTTACCCTCCCGCTAGTTTTGAAGAATTGGTTCGCTACATGTTTCGAGATCATGTCATAAACATCTCGAAAATATCAAATGTAGTGTAGGGCCAGCTTTATTTAAAATCAATAATATCGCAAGCAAAAAGCTCTGCAGGAAAAACAGCGCCGTTTATTGATTTCTTTGGCTGCTAGTACTAGTTGCATGGTTTGGCCGTTTCCGGATAGATGTCACTAGTAGAACAGAATGGAAAGAAATTTAATTAAAAGCGAAGATATTTCTTTCTAATGTTAACAACCTCACGAGTTTATCGCTCAGTATCGTAAATAATGGACCCTGCCGCCTCCTTTAAGCAAGAAAAAGCTGTGGTTTGAACCCGAAAACATCTTTTTTAATTAGATTAGATGTTCAAATCTGTCCCCTTCTTGAGCCTCACAATATCCCAATCTATTGTAAAACTCTTGGCGCGTAGCAGCCAACATTTCAAAGGTGATAGAGTTGCCCGCCTCCAAAATTTTCGCCCTCAACTCCTGTATAGTCGTAGGCCGTAAGTGAGGGTGTTGGAAAATTTTGTCGTGCCAACAACCCCATAGGAAAAAATTATTTGGCGCAAGATCTGGTGATCGAGGAGACCATCGGATATTTCCATACGTGGAAATAATTCTATCACCAAATACCTGACGAAGGTAATTTGTAGCCTGGCGTGAATTGTGGGATGAACAGCCATCTTGCTGAAACCACAATTCGTCCAAATTTATGTTGAGTTCCCTCAACCGTAGTAAAACCTGGTGTTGGAGAAGATCAACATATTTTTGGCTATTCAAATTCCCTTCAATGAAAAAGGGTCCAATAATGTGATCCCTGACAGTACCGCTCCAAACATTTAATTTTTGAGGATGTTGCGTTCTAACACTTGCGTGCAGATGTTTATTTTCGCGGGACCAATAGCGGCTATTTTGTGGATTGTGAGAGCTATGAAGTTCAAATGTCTTCTCGTCACTAAACAAAACTTTTGATAGGAAATTTTCGTCCCTGTCACATTTATCCCTCATAACCTCACAATATTCTAACCGGCGAAAATAATCACCTGGTTGCAATTCCTGCAACTTCCCAATCTTAAACGACTTGTAGCCGTATTTTTTTAGGATCCATTGGCAAGTACTGTTGGGAATATCCAGTGCCTCCGCAATCGGTTTCGTCGAACATGGTTCATGTGCCTCAACGTAAGCGCATACCATTTCGTCTCGTTCCACCCTGTGTGGAAGAACGGGATGCTCTGGTATTTCGCCGTCGTGGTAACACTTTCTACAACCATTTATGCACCCGTACCTTTCAAAACGATGATAAATATTGTAGACAGTTTGAGCCACAGGAACCGGTCGATCTGGAAACGCAAAAAAAAGCCCAATGACCTCGTCCGCACTGTCACATTTTATGTAGTTTTTAATAATAAAAATCTTTTCTTCTCGAGTATACGGCATTTTAAAAACACAAAATTTACGAAACTGAAGCGACTCGAAAAGAAATAAAAATGCAATGCCTGTGAATCCCAGTTTTTCCTCGATTATCTCATGGTGTGGCCGCCATCTAGCGGAATTTGCAGACATCTTGTCAACGGTTATTATTATAACTATGATTAATGCTCACAATGAAAGAGTGGTGACGATTTTTTCTCATGAAAGCAGTCCGGAGATAATAACAAACTGGCACCATTGCTCAATATACCTGTTTCTTTTGTGCGCGCAGAACTTTCTATGCTATTTCTGTTTGATTTATTGAAATCCTATCCCTAAGGAAAATCTTATGAACCCTGTATAAGGGTTCTGTAAGACGCTACTAGGCCGGTTATAAGTGCAAAATGGGCAACACCATATAGAGCAAATTACTTCTTCTGATAAACCCATAAGAACTGTATAAAAGATCTGCGTAACTTTTATGTGGTATTTATAGAATAGTTTCAACACCTATTCATACTATAAGGTGGTTCTTATGGAAACAACTATTGATAGAATCTGAACTCTAAGAGAAGAAATGTTTTTATAATGTAGTTTGAATAAATATTTAAATAACAAAATGGGCTTTAAAATATAACTGATTTTTCTTCCACAGTAGGTATTAATGGTGACACCAAAACTATCTTGACACTAAAGAAATATTACGCGCAAAGTTTACGTATTTTGAAACACGTACATCACAATTTTGTTAACGAACACCACTTTACTGCTAATATCCGTATCATTTATTTAAGAAAATTTTCACGCGCCATTGAAATATCTTTGTTTGGAGCTTAAAATACTGTATGACTAAAAATAAAAAGGGACAAAATATATACAGAAGACGTTTTTTAAGAAATGTATGCAATACTTGTGCATGGTTTATGGTTTCTATGTATTTTTAAGAATTATACCATTCATGGTATTGAGGTTTTTGTTGTTTTTGGGATAGATTATTAAATTTATAGAAAGACAGAACATTTATAAGATGGACGTCTTGTTGTAAATATATATATAGCAAGTATACAATAACCATCCAGTAATTTTTAGTTGTAGGGATTCCTATCCGCCTAGGTTTTCCCTTATCCGCATCTTTTCCAATTTGAGTGGTTCATGTTTATATTTTCAGGTCCTTTCTTTAAGGCGGATTTATAAACTTAAACTTTCTGTGTACTATTTGTCGTTTAAGGTTATTTGAGACTGAGGAATGACGTTTAATTTCAAATGAGTAGTTGGCCAATTATGAGGATAACACAAAAGCAAGGAAAAATTAGAGAAGTAGCTAAATATTTTCATCCACCACTTACGTGCATTTTTGCTTTATTAGGGAGATCTGATATGATGGTTATCACCTTTTTGCTCTTGTAATGTACCTTCATAATGCAACATTAGCAATTATAAAGACTTTTTGATTTAACATTGTTTTATTATTGGGCCTGAAACACTCTTATACAATACTTTAGAGCCTAAAGTACTTTACAGAGATTTTGTAGGACATTCCTGTAATTGTTGCTGGAAGAACATTCTTACAGAAGGCAAAATTATAGGTAAAACTTTATACAACCCTTTGGATTTGAAATTGTTATATTATTGCGCCTGAAACACTCTTATACAATATTTTAAGAACCTAAAGTACCTTGCGACAATTCTGATCTGTAGTAATACCGTATAAATGTTCTTACAGAAAGAAGCAGAGCTTTTATAGGATATTCCTTTAATTGTTGCTGTAAGAGCATTCTTACAGAGAGAAAAATTACAGGTAAAACCTTATAGAACCCTTTTGGTTTAAAATTGTTTTATTATTGGTCCTGAAACACTCTTATATAATACGTCAAGAGCCTAAAGTATTTTGCGGCAATTTTGCTCTATGGTAACACCGTATAAATGTTCTTACAGGAAGAAGCAGAGCTTTTGTAGGCTATTCCTGTAAACTGTTGCTCTAAGCACAATATTACAAAAATATAATCGTCACTAAATTGCTTTTAACGCCTAGACGAGTTTTTTAAGGCACTCACATGCCAGAACTGCCCTGTAGTACATACAAATTGTTAGGTGGGCCTAATCCAGGCAAATTATCATTTTTCTGGGAACTAAAAGAGAGCAGGCTGAAATTTTGCGCGGGTGTAGGGAACAATTGGCAAAGCTTAACTGTAGATATGCACCATCCTCACCCCATTAATTTCGGCGCCATCTTAAATCAAAAGGTTAAATCGGTTTTTCGTTCATAACTTCTGTTAATTTTGCACTAGAAAAAAAAGTAAAAAAACATTTTGTAGGGAAAGACAATCCCTATAAAACAACGCCTTTTTGGTGCATATATATAGTTAAGCTTTGCCAATTGTTGCCTACACCCGCGCAAAATTTCAGCCTGCTCTCTTTTAGTTCCCAGAAAAATTATAATTTGCCTGGATTAGGCCCACCTAACAATTTGTACTACAGGGCAGTTCTGGCATGTGAGTGCCTTATGGATGTTACCAGATTACCAGTTTGCTGTGCTGCGGTTTTAAAAAACTCGTCTAGGCATTAAAAGCAATTTAGTGACGATTATATTTTTGTAATAATGTGCTTAGAGCAACAGTTTACAGGAATAGTCTACAAAAGCTCTGCTTCTTCCTGTAAGAACATTTATACGGTGTTACTATAGAGCAGAATTGCCGCAAAGTACTTTAGGCACTTGACGTATTATATAAGAGTGTTTCAGGACCAATAATACAACAATTTTAAACTAAAAGGGTTCTATAAGGTTTTACCTGTAATTTTGCTCTCTGTAAGAATGCTCTTACAGCAACAATTAAAGGAATATCCTATAAAAGCTCTGCTTCTTTCTGTAAGAACATTTATACGGTATTACTACAGAGCAGAATTGCCAAAAAGTACTTTAGGTTCTTAAAATATTGTATAAGAGTGTTTCAGGCCCAATAATATAACAATTTCAAATCAAAAGGGTTGTATAAAGTTTTACCTATAATTTTGCTTTCTGTAAGAATGTTCTTCCAGCAACAATTAAAGGAATGTCCTGTAAAATCTCTGTAAAGTACTTCAGGTTCTTAAAGTATTGTATAAGAGTGTTTCAGGCCCAATAATAAAACAATTTTAAATCATAAAGTCTTTATAATTGCTAATGTTGCAATATGAAGATACATTACAAGAGCAAAAAGGTGATAACCATCATATCAGATCTCCCTAATAAAGCAAAAATGCACGTAAGTGGTGGATGAAAATATTTAGCTACTTCTCTAATTTTTCCTTGCTTTTGTGTTATCCTCATAATTGGCCAACTGCTCATTTGAAATTAAACGTCATTCCTCAGTCTCAAATAACCTTAAACAACAAACAGTACACAGAAAGTTTAAGTTTATAAATCCGCCTTAAAGAAAGGACCTGAAAATATAAACATGAACCACTCAAATTTCAAAAGATGCGGATAAGGGAAAACCAAGGCGGACAGGAATTCCTACAACTAAAAATTACTGGATGGTTATTGTATACTTGCTATATATATATTTACAACAAGACGTCCATTTTATAAATGTTCTGTCTTTCTATAAATTTAATAATCTATCCCAAAAACAACAAAAACCCCAATAACATGAAGGTATAATTCTTAAAAATACATAGAAACTATAAACCATGCACAAATAATTTTTTTGTCCATCCTCAGAATTCCATTATTTAAACAAAATTAGCATAATGATATCCGTTTTTCGCTATTTCTAATCTCCTGTTACTCTGATTGAAAAAAATTTTCAACACACATTGTAGAAAATTCTCTACATTTTATGTTTTTTTTTTCTTAAACTAATTCTTTTTGTTGTACACCGTGCCAAATGTTCAACAAACTTCAAAGATCCTGAAGTCGCTCTGCGCACAATTTAAAAATCGCTGGAGGACGAGGATTCGTTATGGTGTCTCTACCTTAACCTTTTTATGACCGTCTTTCTTCATTTGTTTACATAAGCCTTATTTAAAGTTCTAATGATGTGTGGAATGTGGTCTGCAGTCACGTGATAATATTGACATATGTATTTTAAAAAATATTTAAAAATGTCTTAATTTTTTTTTTCTTATGATTCTAGCTCGTTTTGACAAATATTAAGTGGATGACGTCAGCGCCATCCACAAACCGAGTAAAACTTTTGATTGATTCTTATGTAAAAGACTTTAAGTAAGCGAACTGTGCAGCTTTCATCATATTAAACCTCGCCGTTTTTGAGATATGGTGATTTTTGTAAAAATGCATTTTTTTTCATTTTTTTTTTGTGTTTTTGGATGTTTTGCCCTAAAACTCCGAAACGGTATGTTCTGGAGTACTCAAAATCTATTTAAAAATTATTTTGATCTTTTTAAAGAAAATAGCATTTCAGGAATGGTCAAAAAAATCTATTTTTGACTGTAAAAATTTAACATAATTTTCGAATAATCCTCAAACCTCAAAAACTAAAAACTAATTTAAAAAACCCCCTATACAGTCACTGAGCACATGTTCGGCCTTTTGATTGTACAAAATTTGGTTGAAATCGGTTGGCTTCTTCTCGAGTAATGGTTTGAGATATTTTAAAAAACGGCAAAAATTCCGGCAAATTTGCATCTATTTTACCATATGTCGTAAAATGGGGTCCTGCAGGCCTTTGGAAAAGTATCCAAATGAGTAACTTGCCTTTTTTTTATTTAGCCTATTTTCAACAGGCTTCGCTACTGTACGTGAGGCCTAATTTGTGCAAAATTTTAAAATGATTAGTCAAAGTTTCTGGACAGCAGAAGAACGAAAGTACATCATAGAGAAAGTAATAGCTATGTGAGAGTAACCGATACTGTGTTATACTTGGAGAACATTGTTTGACGGCGACACGAGCACAGCCGGTGGCTACAGGAAGGAACTACTTGTACAGTCAGGCGCATAATAAAATACATATAATATTTTGGTTCATTTTTTACAGACACTGACTTATTTAATAATAAAAAGATAAAACCTAACAGGCGCCGTTTTTCCATAATATTTAGTGTTAAAAATGCCATACATTCGCGAAAGGTTTTAGCTTTATACAAATCTTAGCCAACTTTGTACGGTTCCATGCAACTAAAAAACTTTCTCTAGCTTACAAAAATTTTTTTGGACCCTACAAAAATCCAAATTATCAGGAGGGGGTTATAACTATGTTGAGGAATATTATCAAATATTAAAGGTAACAACATTTTACAATGTTATTTTCTTTTATTAATTGGGAAAAAATCCCAGTATCAAAGTCTACCATATTTTACAAATTTTTTAACCTATATCTCTTTTTTTATTGTATTTTAACCTATTATCTTCTTGCTTAACTCTGTATTAATCATAACAATAATTTCTTTAGGAATTTGGTTGGCAAAAATCTGAACCCCAATTTTCTGCATTCTTCAAATAGTCCCATGCTCTTTAGCTTTAATGGTAGTGATCCAGCCTGATTTCAATGGCATTGAAGACTTTACAATAAGTTGTTAATCCACTATATAGCTAATCCCATAAAGTCGCGCGATTTCCAACCAAAACTGATTAAAATAACTCACTTTTGAAAACTGCTTGCCAGGCTTGACAGACTTTGAATCGGTGGCAAATATCGGCAGGAACAAAACTAAAATTGTGTGAAATATATTTCGACATTAAAAAATGTTCTGCCTTTCTTTACGATCATATAGAAAGAGATGGACGGGGCACGGTAGATGTTTAGTTAATGCAAGCATTACTTTCACTATCCGCCGCAATGCGCTATCAGCGACAGGAACTTAGTTCCTGCGCGGCCCTATCTTTCTGTTAGTCTCCGTAACTTATTATGTTGTCTCTGAGGTACATCTTAAAATGGCATATTTTTGACGCGTTGTCCCATTTTACTGCACTTGCCAATTTCCGATTTTCCTGAAAATCAATAGGCTTCATTCTCCGCTAGTGCTTAACAACTGTACCAAGTATCATCGCTCTAGCTTTTTTGTAGATGGCGCTGATGTAGTTCACTTAATATTTGTCAGAACGGGCTAGAATCATAATAAAAAAACTAAATAAAGACATTTTTCAATATTTTTTAAAATCCATATTGCATCATTATCACGTGACTGCAGGTCACATTCCATATATCATGACAAACAACAACACAGCAACAAATGACGAAAAACGGCCATAAAAAGTTAGGAAGACGACTGCAAGATCGTTGAAGTTTGTTGAATATTTGGCGCGCTGTACAAAAAAAAGAATTAGTTAAAGAAAAAAAATGTTCGAACATAAAGAGTAGATAATTTTCTGCTCTACAATGTACGTTGAAAATTTTTTTCAATCAGAGTAACAGGAAATTAGAAATAGAGAAAAAACTGATTTCGTTATGCTCATTTTCTTTAAATAATGGAATTCTGAGCATGAACAAAAAAGTTACTATAACTTTAAAAAGCATCGTTTTGTAGGTATTATTTTTCCCTACAAAATGCTTTTTTGACTTTTTTTTCTAGTGCCAAATTAACAGAAGTTATGAGCGAAAAACCGATTTGACCCTTTGATTCAAAATGCCGCCAAAGTTAAAGGGGTGTGGGGGCCGCCGTAGACCAGTGAACAGCATCTTAGCCTGCAGAACAGAGATCGCAGGATCGGATCTCGGCAAGTACACATTGCTTCACACGACACCGAATGCGACTCGACATGACGACGGGCGGCCCCACTTCTCAGCAGCACCGCAGTTAACGTTGTGCATAGAGTAACAACAAACGAGGTAGAAGTAGGCGGCACGGTTGACACTGCACCGAAAACTTTGCGGGACTCAAAGGTGGACGGCCGAGGACCCCGCCAAACTGGGTAGAGGAGACTAGCCGGTGACCCAAAAAAGGACGACCTGGACTTCTCCGAGATCGGGACTCCATGGGACGCGGCTGGACTCTGACAGATTTGGTAGCGCAGTGCCATCTTCAGATAGCAGGACCACTCCACAGAGATGCATCTGAAGACTCCGAAGGCGACCTCGACCAGCGAAACCGGGACCTCGATTTTTGGGTCAACCTATATGGAGGCGGGCTGCTGGGGAGAAAAGTCTACCGTCAACCAAGTTCTGCTGGGACGGTAGCGATGTTAGATAGATGCAAGTGTAACATGTAGCAGGACCACCCTTCGGAGGGGGTGTAAAGCCGGCGGTCCACTGTGTATACTTGCTACGCAGTCTAAAGATCCTTGCCCTCGACAAAGAGGTGTCAGGCAAGATTAAGTCCTCTTAGAGAAAGAAAACTTGCATCCTTAGGGGCACGTGCATCAGTCGGGGGTGCACGGGGGGATATAGCAATATGTGGACTACCCGTATCGCATGAAAATCAGTCTCGCTCGTCGTGTGATTGACAACTTCTGGCGGATCTGACAAATGAGAGCGCTGGATTTCAGGCCTACGTAACGTTTACGCGATGGTCTGGCTTT
Source organism: Oxystoma pomonae (assembly GCA_963921995.1). Classification (NCBI taxonomy): domain Eukaryota; kingdom Metazoa; phylum Arthropoda; class Insecta; order Coleoptera; family Brentidae; genus Oxystoma; species Oxystoma pomonae. Next base: position 77,424,487 of record OY998169.1, on the reverse strand, counting down.
TAGTCCCTAATATTTATTCACGCACTAAAGCGAAAAATTCACGATTTACGTGTAAAAGGAGAAATTTAAGCCTTTTAATAGAGACTTCTTGGGCGTACATTTTCGCGTTCCCTTATTAAGGAAAATTGACATTTGACATCTGAGCATGCGCGTGACCTGCGTTTTTATTAAGGGAACCGTAATAAAATACGATGTTCCCTTAATTCGGTACAGTTACTATAAGTCCCTTATCTTTAAACATAACCTCAATTAGCATGGATAATAGTGATAGTTGGTTTGTTTTTCGACACGACTTTTTAATATTCTTTGCATTTTTTGTTTCTAAACAAAAACAGTCTTGTGGATTTTTAAAATGTATGTGAAAAAATGAATAAATTGGAGAAACCTACAAGGTTGAGGTTCACCTACATTGACGATATAATTGTTTTGCGAGAATTTATCAGGGAAAATCCCTACAAGGTTAGAAATTTTAGGTTACGAATAAAGAAAAGTAATGCGACTTCCAATAAAACTTTTTTTAAAGTATGGTTAAGGCTCATCCTAAATAAAATACGGTTTTCCCTTATTATGGGAAAACCTTATAGAGTAACCCCCAATAAGTCCCGAATTTGCGCAAATTTAGTCCAAAATATTGAGGAAATTAGATGAGTTAACAAAATCGAACCAAAAACGTATTTAATGACACAGTAAAGCGAAAAATTCACAATTGACGTGTGCACTGAAAAAAAATACAAACAATATTTGAAATAATTTTATAATTATATAAAATATAAAGTGCACTGAAAAGTAGAAAATAATTTTTGGCTTTCTGATATCATAATAATAATAATAATGGGCGCAAATTAAACTAAATGTCCAAAGAAATGCTAATGTAGCTTGGGTCCGGTTGGAATGGGTTTACTGTCCCTTGCATTATAATAAATAACTATCACAAACTCTTAAAGAATATTCAACAAAAAATAGGTCTGCAACATTCCTCTCATATTCGCAATAGAATATTCCAAAAATCGTTTTGAGGGAATATTCCTATAACATGAATATTTCTCCAATGTTATGTGGGTAGTTCGTTTTTTTATGCCTAGTACCATGATTATCCCCCAGCCAGGTAGCGTTTTTAGATAAGATCATTTTATAAAGTTATTAAAGCGTGCAGACTGATTTAATGATGTCAAAGGTCTTAGAAAACAAGAAAAAGTATAATAAATATAATTGCTACTTTAGAGACCTTTTATGCTTATCGTGACTTCTTAACCTGCACTTAGACCAAACCGGTTTGAAACTCTAGTTACTAATTAAAATAAATTTTATAATTTAAAACAGTCCATTTTTATTCATCAGCAGTAACAGTTTCTCATGGTTACTATAAGCGTATTCTGTAACCAGCCACCTTTGAACTATATAAAAAGTGGCGCCAATAAATTTTTATTTGGCGTTGCCAAATTATTACTTGTGTCAAATAAATAATTCCTGGGACTCAAATAAAATATTGATTTTCCGATTATTAACAATAAATGTTTATCTAAAAAAAATTTAAAAACTGAAAAAAACAAGAAGTTAGCGTTAATAAGAAATGTTTTGTAAAAGTCATATACCTAACAAGTGCGGAAAGTGATACTTTTCAGCACGCGACGGCAGTTGCATGAACGACGCGGAGCAGATTTTGGCAAGCCGTCAAGGGCGGAAAAGACACTTTTTGCACGTGTCAGGTACAAAATTTTTCCTACTTGCGTCAAAACCGTCTGGACAGCACATTAGGTATTAAAATAGCATAAAACTGTGTTTTTTTTGCATTTTCTTTACATTTGAGTTGAAAAATATATCTAAAAAGTCGAATAAACCAAAAAGACCTGAAAAAAAGCGTGCGTAAATTTTTTTTGGAGTCAGTATTCAGCAAGTACGCCAAATTGGTTAGATTTTTTAGACGACGGATATAAGCCCAAGAAATCAAGAGTGTTACTACGTTTATACCGGGGATTAACTGCCTGGATTAAGATTAATTTTGCCTTTAATCTACGGTATAAACGCTTGTGATTTAAGATAATCTAATCCGACAACATTTTAGGATTGACTTATTATATTATTGATTTAACGGGTTTCTGGGATTAGTACTGACAGCTAGCTCAGCTGATATTTTTTAAGGTTATAAGTTGTTTCTTCTTTTAATTTTTGTTTTACGTAAAAATGGAATTAAATCCAAATCGTAAATCCACTGCATAAACGCTTGTCTGATTAATCTTAATCCGGGCAGTAAATCCCCGGTATAAACATAGTATTTTCTTTAATGGATAACGACCGTTGGTATCTAGTTTGTAGGAATAACAGGATTTTTGGCTCAAATTTAAAACTAATTTATTAAAACTCTTTTATGAAACCAAGCTTTTGGAACGTTTTGCTCCTTCTTCAGGGCTAAAATTAAATAAAACACAGAAATAACATTCAGAACAACGTTAAGAGCATTCATAATAATTTTGTTTTAAATAGTCAAATGGTACATACCTTATATGAGTTTAATTTAGTTTGTATATTGTTTTCTCTTCATACATTTGTAATTTGGAAGTCTTTTTTTATTTTTAATAATAATTGTATATATATATATAAAATTTTAGAGCGTTGAAGATTTTTTTTGGATCTTTTTTTTTTACTTTTATTTGAATTGTACTATATTTATTAAATTTAAACCTCTGCCATATAATTTTTAAATAAAAGTAAAAAAAAAGATCTTCAAAGCTCTACAATTTTTTATATTTAAACAATTACTATTATTATTATAATCATCAAAACATAAAAAAATACTTCTAAATTAATGTATGAAGAGAAAACAATATACAAACTAAATTAAACACATATAAGGTTAAAACAAAATTATTATAGATGCTCCTAATGTTGTTCTGAATGTAATTTCTGTGTTTTATTTAATTAAAGCCCTAAAGAAGAAACAAAACTTTCCGAAAGCTTGGTTTTTTAAAAAAGTTTTAGTAAATAAGTTTTAAATTTAGACCGAAAATCCTGTTATTCCTCCAAACTAAACGTTGTTGGAAGAACAGAAAAGTAAAGTGTGGCCGAGCATGCTTTTGAAAACAATCATATATTCACATTAGATAACCTAAAACTTCTAAAAAGTGTACCAAACAAAAGACTTTTGAATGCATATGAAAGTATAGAAATCATTAAATCCAGAAATAGTTTAAATAAAGATAGAAGACACATCCCGTTTAGTACACTTTATTCTTTGGTTGAGGGGAGATAGGATTAAAAATCGTGATCAATCACAAATTATTAGTCTTATCTCCGCCCACTAAAGGATTGTATATAAGGTGGAGCGTAGATTAATTTAGTTCATTGTTTATCGTCTCCTGATGATGCTAACGTTGTTAGCGAAACGTGCGTCGAGTGCAAAAATGTGTAGTTTTGGTTTGTGGAAAACAATCATAATTTTGTTTTAGTGCAACCAAAGGTTCCAAATTCCCAACATAATTTAATTCATAGGAAAAAAAATTAAAAATTTAATCCATAGGAAAAGACCCACGTTATTCTCGGATAAACAGGGATTAAAAGTGCACTTTTATTCCCTGAAGTGCATACATTTTTCATGTCCTGCATATCAAATCTTAAAGGTTTGTCTAATACAAAAAAAAAACTTATAAAGAAACATGTGCTGTTCTATAAGTTTTAACTCGGTTTTATGTAGCATGTTTGACAGTTTACATCGACCCTTTTTCGTTGATTAAAATGATCTGAGGCCACCACAGCCTGCTTAGTTTGGCTCCAAGTCATGGAATGCACTGTTTATTTGTAAGCGTAAAGCTAATCGTACTTATATTGTTATCTCAGACTGAAAATCTAATTCTCAAGAAAAGTTCACAGTCGCAGCGCCAGGTTTACCAACCTTATCGGGAACTCTTGAACTTCGTTGTTTAATTATTGCCGGTTGTTATGTTAAAATCGGCGAGTTGTTGTATCATTTAGTTTATTATTATAAGTTTTATAGTTCGTAATTTTGCCTGCTGTAAACAGGATGTAGCCGCCTTTGCCTTAAGAAAGTTTTTGTATTTTCTGAAATAAATTACTTTTAAATAAATACTACGATGATTGCGTGATTCAAAATTCCCTAGGAAACCTTTAACTGTATGTAGAATTTGTTGTTCTGAATAAGAGTTAGTAAAATATATTTTTGTTAACTATTTTGTTTTAGAGCTATTTGCATTTAAAAATTGATAATATTTTCTGAGGAGCACTCTTTATTACGTGGTAGAAACATAAATTTTTGAACAAAAAAACTTCAAAATGCTTGACAAAAACCCTAAAAAATGTCACTGCCAGCACACGTAGATTTGCTTGGTTAATTTTTTTGAGAGTAAATTTGAATCCTAAAAACAGTTCGTTTACTCAAACGGAAAAACCGCACAACCGCAAAATTTTGCACAGCCGAGGCTTCTGGTATTCCCCACAGACCTTACGCGGAGTTTTTCAAAAAGATATATATATATATATCTTGTTTTTATTTAGTTTTTTAAAATAATCGATAATTTTTACCGTAAATTAAACATTTTTAGGATACAAAAATTTATGTAAAAAACTGAAAATTATGCAAAATCCGCGACATGGTTTCGGGGTAATGCTTTACACTTTCACCGTACAAAAACTGATATTTGATTAACAGTTTTTTAGATTAAGTAATTGGGAGAAGCACATCTTTTATTCAAATTCAGCCTTAAAGGCGATACCCAAAAAAATACGAAAATTTTACTCCTTAATTCAGAGAAAACAAATATGAACTTTAAACAAAATAATCACGTAACTTTTCTTAGATTAATGATATCTCTAACCAAAGACAACATAGTATCGAACCACTGTTCAAATCTGTCTAGGAAATTTAAAATCACACTGTATTAATTGAGCATGGATCTGTATATAAAATGGACCCTTTTTCCTTAAACCATGTGTGCTCCAACAGGAAGTCTAGCAATAGTCGTTCCATAGAATCTGCTATAATACTATGCATTTTGGGAACCCACCAAAAAGCCGAATTTACAAAAATCGAAACACAATTTAACAGCAAATAAAACGTCCGAAACGAAATATGAACGAAAGTAAAACTCCCAGAAAATAATGGATACGAATATAATTTTATAGAGTTTTAGTTTACTCGATCCTTAAAAGAAACGAATATAATATAACAGATTATAAATTTCTCGAGCCTTAAAATATCAGAATTACAAAAGTATCGAAAATAATTGTCTAGAAACGAAAAACCCCCGACCCACAAATTGATAGAAAATAATATGTCCCATCCTTAAACGAGCAGAGCCACAATCCAACCGAATCGCTATTGGGCATCTTGAATGGGCAACTTGAATCTCTAGAAGGCCGGAGGCCCTTGATTGCGGCGTTGACAAGTTTCTCTATTTGGAAGATATCAAGGGGAGTTTTTCTTATTAAACAATTTTATTTAACTTCACAGTTTCCGACTGTCTAACAGTCTATCAAATCTTGCGATTCATTTTTGCAATGTAGGTCCGATGACACTACAATATTATGAAGAAATTTGGGGGTAGGGGGTGGTTGAAGAATGTAAAGGTAGTAAATTAATACAGTATCACAACTTACTTCAACACTTCCCTTCCGTAAGCCTGGCAACGCAGCAATTGAATTCGTGGCTATCGGTTCAAATCATTTTCGGCCAGATTGGGATTCTTCAATTTTGTGGTTCAGCAGTACTATGTTTCTATCTAATTATTTTGGTTAAAAATATTTTCTAGCATTTTGTGTTCCTATAAAAATATGTTTTGTTTAAATATAATTATACAGGGTTCCTAAGCAAATCCTTAGGGGGCCAAGCAGCCGTGTATAAGACGCAGACAAACGGAAAAGCTCATTAGGCAGAAAAGGATGGGCATGGGGCGATGTTGTCGCTACATCTTACACGTAGTAAATCCATTCCAGGTTGTTGTTTTCTAATGTTTTCCATTTTCATACCTTTAGGACTGGAATAAAAATTGTTTTTGCTCGACTTTAATACCAAACTGATGAAAGATATCGTAAAAAAAAATATTTTTCGGCTTTTCATTTTGTAACCATTGTCCTTACGCACTGTTTACAGGCTGGGGACTGAGATACATGCAAATGCCTAACCTAAAGCGTTCATACACGGCCGGAGAAATCGACTGAGATATTTCCGTAGAAATTTTATCAAGCAAATAGGATGGGTTGACGCCTTCGAACGTCCAACCCGGGTTTTGCACTTTGATTCGGAATCAAAAAGGAGGAACAGTTAGATGTGGGGCCGTGCACAAATTACGTAACGGTGATTTTACCAATTTTTGACCCCCTGCCTATGTAATATTTTGTAACGGTTTGGCGCGCCACTCCCCTAATATTACGTAACGATTTCAAGACCATCCCCTCCCAAAAAAAAAACTTTTCACTTATTTTCATTCCAAATTTTCTTAGTTTCACACAAATGCAAACACTGTCGAAAACCCCCCTCCCCCCTACGTAACGTTTTGCAACCCCCTTCCCTCCTATGACCATTACGTAATTTGTGCACGGCCCCTGTAGTCCCAGTGGAGGAGGGCGAGAAAATTGATATTATTTTCTTAAAAATTATACTCTTTAGACCTATTTCTTTGCGTTCCCGAAATTACGTAATTTTTGAAAAAAGCGGCGCCATTTTTATTTCGTGCTTTGTTTTTCTAACATTTTTGCGTTCGGCTAATTTAATTGAAAAATTTTTGCCTGCGGCGCCCTTTATTTTCTCACTCGAAACCAAGATCCCCCGTTTTAGGAAAACTGATCCCGTCTCTGTTTCTAAATTTTTTCGAATAGAAGTAGAGTATGACCATGGGGGAAATAATTTTTTTCTACGGTATGACGAAAATTTCGAGAAAGTTGAAGAAAAAAATAAAAAAAGTGGCAGAGCTCAAGTTTTTCGTAAAAAAAAACGTTTTTTGTAAAGAAACAGAGCAAAATAAATCTTTTCACCCCTTTTTGGGTGTTACAAATATTGGCAGCCCCTTATTTTTCGCTGTTACCCTCCCGCTAGTTTTGAAGAATTGGTTCGCTACATGTTTCGAGATCATGTCATAAAACACCTCGAAAATATCAAATGTAGTGTAGGGCCAGCTTTATTTAAAATCAATGATATCGCAAGCAAAAGCTCTGCAGGAAAAACAGCGCCGTTTATTAATTTCTTTGGCTGCTAGTGCTAGCTGCATGGTTTGGCCGTTTCCGGATAGATGTCACTAGTAGAACAGAATGAAAAGAAATTTAATTAAAAGCGAAGATATTTCTTTCTAATGTTAACAACCTCACGAGTTTATCGCTCAGTATCGTAAATAGTGGACCCTGCCGCCTCCTTTAAGCAAGAAAAAGCTGTGGTTTGGACCTGAAAACATCTAATTTTTAATTAGATTAGATGTGTGGCCGCCATCTAGCAGAATTTGCAGACATCTTGTCAACGGTTATTATTGCAACTATGATTTATGCTCACAATGAAAGAGTGGCGACAATTTTTTCTCATGAAAGCAGTCCGGAGATAATAACAAACTGGCACCATTGCTCAATATACCTGTTTCTTTTGTGCGCGCAGAACTTTCTGTGCCATTTCTGTTTGATTTATTGAAATCCTATCCCTAAGGAAAATCTTAGGAACCCTGTATGTGTATATTTTCTAGCAATTTGATTTTCCCGTCATTTTACTTTCAAGACAATTTTTTTCAGACCAATTACTTTCTTTTCTTTTAAATTCTGACAAACTATGTTTCTGCCAAATCTGGTTTTGTGTTATTTATAGGGACACTGCATTTTCAGCCATATACAAGTGACGTTAATTGTGTTAAAAATTACCGGCTTTGATGGACCAACGCTCTCTAGTTTCTGATTTGAGGAAGAGGTGAGGAGACTTGTAGTTTTGCTCCTTTTAACATCTTTTCCATCTATTCTCCGCGAAAAAATTGCCTATAAAATAAACATATATTTTTTGCGACTTTAGCGCCGCCTGCCGGCACCCCACTAGAAACTCCGGTAATTGCCGTTTGTCTTTCAAGACATCGTCCCTAATAATATAGTGGATTTTGATCCATGTGCAAAATTACGTTATTTTTTGGCATCATCTCTTATAATACTGTGTATTGTAACGAAATAGAGAATAAAATCGTTAATAATTCTAGTATATATTTACCATGTAAGGACAATCTAAACTATCAAGGATTTATTTAGAAGATTGATAAACCGAAAACTGAGTTAGCGGACCAAGGTTTACTTAACAATCTTTTGTATCGGAAAAAGACACAATCAAGAGATTGGCAGAGAAAGCCTACCTGCTAGCTGATCCGAAAATCAATCAGATCTAGGTTTTTGTGCTAAATAACAACTATTCCGCAGGTGAACTCGAAAAAAGTGGGTACACGCAGCGGGCAAACTACCATACCAGTGGGTGTGGCAGTGGTGGGAATTACACTAAAAGTACGGAGAGAGCTCCATTTCTGTCAAGAAATTATCGAGAAGGGGAACCATTTAAGGTCACTCAGACCAACTTAAGAGTTGTTTAAGCTTGTTTCGTCGCAGCTAGGTTGGACATCCATTTCATTTGATCTCATTTATTAAAGTATATGCTCATGATGTTGCTTATCTATTTGAAGGTCCAAAGAGATCTATTTTGTGTTTAAGTGACCCGTTATTTTTATGAGCTGTTGCTTTCTAACTCCCTGCGTCTGCACAGTTTTCAAAAAAATGGATTGTGTTCGATACGTCCCCATATTTTCTCCAATGCCTCTCCAAGCCAGTTCGTAGAAAAGAACGAAAAACAGTTTTTTCTCTAAACCATACGGTGTACTTTCGTCGCAACTACCAACAATTGCTTTAAAATCATTCTATTTTAAGAAAGCTGAACCCTATAAACAAGATGACTGAATTACTTTTGAGTGACCGACGGAAATTATTTAGTAAGCCGCTGACGAACGTCAGTTAATTTGCCAACAAAGTTTTTTCGCCAATACTAATTGGATGTTGAATCGACGGAGAACAATCTTCATCTTAAATACAGTTGAGCCATTGAAGAAAAAACTGCATCTCTCTGATACTGGAGCATGACACTATTGGCTCACTGAATAACTTCATTTGGTAAGTCAACACAGAAGAAAAAACTACGTCTCTCTGATATTCGTTCACTTTGTTAGGCCATTGAAGAAAAAACTACGTCTCTCCGATATTCGTTTACTTTGTTGGGCCATTGAAGAAAAGACTACGTCTCTCCGATATTGGTTCAGTATCTTATAGCGTGTGGTGACAAAAATCCTTCATTATGCCAATATATTTTTGTTACTGATCTAGTAACAGTTTACCATTGGACCAATGATGTGGTATATCGGTATCGGTTAAGTGATTGATGGGCCAGTATTCCCAAGTTAGACAAAAAATTACCGGCTAGACATCTGCTACCTTCATTCGTCCATTGAACGCATAACTGAAAATTTATATTGTGCCAGTATTTATCCGTCACAAATTGTTTATAGGGGTACTTTCCTTTCTTTCTGGCACTTGTTGAACTTGCTTGTGTTTCGCACTTTTCGCCTCATGAGCAAATTGGAACTCAATGTCTATAAATGGATCAAACTTGATCTGATGCTCATCAGTGTCACACACTTTTCTTGTATTAATTTCGCCGTTAAATTCCATAACGTTTTTATTGTAAAATCATTGCACTTCTCACCGTTCTGTTTCTTCATGTTGAAAGCCTAATTTTGGAGTATGTTCTTTAATCTGCCTTCCCTTCGTTAAACTATAGTTTCTTTCTTCACAAAACGACAAACGAATATTTTTAGTGTTCTTTTGTATATTATCTGCTACTTTTTGATCTACGGATTTTATGGATTCTCTTCCAAATATCAACATTTTTTAACTCGAAAAAACTTAAAATAATGAGATTGTCAAACTGACATATTATTCGAATGAATGGCGTTAGTAGAGGGTTACTATGCATGGCAAATAAAATTTATTTTTAAAAACATCAGAAAGTGACATTATTTGTGTCAGTAAATAATAAAAACTTGGCGGGTTGTCTTCGATAGCTACTAGGGTGATATTCGTTAGCTACAAAGGTTGTTTTCGCTAGTAATTTATTAAGGGATGGGCCAGTACCCTCTCCATACAGGCCGATCAACTCCTACTGATTTAGTGTCCTGTAATCCACCTTCGCCGCCATTTTCACTCAAAAGTGACAGAAAATCCATTAGTTTTCTGTCAATATGGCGGCGAAGGTCGAGAAAAGGACACTAAAACGGTAGGAGTTGATTGGCCTATGTGAAGAAGGTATTGGATGGGCAAATTATCGAAACGTGTGTTTTTGAGCTTTGAAAAAGGCAATTATCACTTTTGACAAGGGAGATTTTAACCTGAGAGGGGAAATTATTCATTCAAAGAAGAGGAAATTATCGCGGGTAATACCATAAGTGCTTAGAGAACTATCGGTAATTCTGAAAAAGCGAGTTTTTTTTTAAAACTGCAGGAGTTTATTTTTTCCGTTGTGTTGTGCAGGAATTGCCCGACTCCGCAGGAGTTACAAGGGAAAAAATAACCGAGTGCGGTTTTCCACAAAAACACGTTTTATTAGACTATTTGTTGTTCGAGCCAGAGCAGTGGAATTATCACATACTGGGGAATTATCACTTCTTAATTCAGCGAAAATTCCACACCTCTTATAGACTGTTTTACATATGAGGGAAATTTGCTGTAATGATTTATTAAGGGATGACGAAATTATCGAAACGTGTGATTTTGAGTTTTGGAAAAGGCAACTATCACTTTTTTACAAGGGAGATTTTCACCTGAGAGGGGAAATTATCGGGGTAATACCATAAGTGCTTTGACAACTATCGATAATTCACCAGTTTATTTTTTCCGTTGTGTTGTGCAGGAATTGCCCGACTCCGCAGGAGGAGGTTTTCCACAAAAACACGTTTTATTAGACTATTTATTGTTCGAGCCAGAGCAGTGGAATTATCACGTACTGGGGAATTATCACTTCTTAATTCAGCGAAAATTCCACAACTCTTATAGACAGCTTTACATATGAGGTCAATTTGATGTAATGGTTTATTAAGGGATGACGAAACTATCGAAACGTGTGATTTTGAGTTTTGAAAAGGGCAGTTATCAGTTTTGAGCAGGAAATATTCGCTGAATAATCAGGTGAAAATCGACCTGCTTTTATAGTGTATGCAACGAACTTAAGCGCTATAACAACTTTTTTTGTTGCTCTTGGTATACAGTGTGTGGCAATAAAGAGAATTTTTTTAAATAGAACAACATGTATATTTTTGCATTTTTTTATTTTCTTCAAAATTAGCTTTACAAAAATGTCAAACACTATTTCAATAACTTTTGTAGTTCCTGAGATATTTGCGTTTAAGTTTTAATAACTGTCAAAATGAAAATATATTGGAAATGAGCAACTGATCAAGTGGGCCATAAATGTATTTCTTAACAATATAAACTTAAAAATTTAGTGGCCTTAAAAAAAAAACGATTGAAGGCAAATGTAGCTTGATCAGATGGTCGTTTCTAATGTATTTTATTAAAATTTTAAACGCAAATATCTCAGCAACTACAAAGGATATTTAAATAGTGTTTAGTATTTTTGTAAAGCTAATTTCTTGAAAAACTCAAAAATGCAAAACTATACTGCATATTCTATTTAAAAAAATTATTATTAAATTTATTGCCACACCCTGTATACCAGAGGGAACAAAAAAAAAGTTGTTATAGCGCTTGTTCGTTGGAATTTGCCGAGAAATTTTCGAATTCAAACCTAACCTTCATTTTCATTAATAAAAAAGATACTGAGTGTTCCAGTTATAAACAAACACCCTGTACAGACGTGTAATTTTGAGTTTTTAGAAGGGCAATTATACGTTTGGACAAGATAGATTTTCAGTTTTGACAAGGGAGATTTTGACCTGATCGGGAAATTTTCGCTGAATAATCAGGGGAAAATCGACCTGCTTTTATAATGTTTGATAATTTTTGTCATTATTTCACCTTCTATTTTCAGGTAGCCACCGTATTGATGAGGACCACCAGTGCAAAACTCGATTTTATAGGGTTATCATTACCTTTTAGAGAGAAAGTTCGCTATTTATTGTTGTTGTTTTTAATTCACCTTCACTTAGACCTTTCTATTTTTTCCTTTTAATTTCGGGAAACTATGCTATAAAAATTACAGCAGTATGTTCGGGGGTATTGGCGTAGAACAATGGCTTTAAAAACCTTTAAAACAAAAAATCTGTTAACAATTTAAATCGTTAGAGGGGTCGTATGGCGGCCACCATCAGGGGGTGACAAAAAACGCCCTGGATTTTTGTAATGCTGCAGGAGAGCGGCCATTTTTCACAATGTTTCTGCAGCCCATATAGGTATCAATAACATAATCGTCAGGATATACGCCTTCTGACCACCGGGGAATTTTAGCAAACTCTAAAGAGCAGGTGGATGTGTTTCCATACATTTTTTGAACAATAAATTTTTATTAAAAAAAACTTTTAAAGAACAAGCTTTTATTAAATGCACTCAAAAGTAGAAAATATTTTTTTATCTTTCTTATACCATAATAATGGGCGCAAATTAAAAATTTTAACTTTAGGTATCGTATATCGGTCACATCGACGACTCACCTACGAAACAGTTTTATTATTCTATAACCTAAGAACATTTTCAAAGGCTTGGCAAGCACGGCAATCTCACCCGTTCTCAACTTCTTTAGATAGAAGCATTATGTTTATCATTCGAATAGAAGAAGAATTCAGTTCTTCTTTTGTAGTTCTCTCTTTGTCACCGTAAAGTTAAAATTATTTTCTACTTTTGAGTGCATTCAATAAAAGCTTGTTCTTTAAATGTTTTTTTTAATAAAAATTTATTTTTTAATTTTTAGATTTGTTTAGGGTTTGAATTTTTTTAAATTTTGAATTTGCCATATTGATTGAAATGTTCAAATCTGATCAAAAATTCATATCCCCTTCCCGAAAACCTCCTGTATACCAACACACACCCTTAATTATTAGATTTGTACCCTTAAACGTCCATTTTGAATCCGCCAAATTGAAATTTTCAAATCTGATCAAAAATTCATAATCCCCCTCCTTAAAAACCCCTGTATGCCAATTTTGATTGAAATCGAACAAAATAAATCTTTTTCATTCTCCACCTCCCTCGCTAGAGAGAGGTAGGTATATATATGGTATGGTATGGTATATGGTAATTCGGGGCATAACGAGGGAGATCTTTTGTTTTAAATACTAAAAGTTATGTTAAAAACAAAAAAGTTTTTAAAACATTTTTCTAAAACCCGAAACTAATGCAGTTTTTTTTAAAACATGTAAATCCCTAAACTACTTTTTAGTAGTTTTAAGCACAGACTATACTTAAAACAAAGAGCTGCAAGCTACGTGTATGCCAGGTCGAGTTTACCGACGACGTCCACCTTCAAATGATTTTCGATGTTTAAACATAATATACCAGAAAGTAAATGTCTTTATTTTTACTTTTTTCGCAAAGTTTCGGATGCCTATGTATCAGCAATCGTCATCAAGTTAATCTGTGAATACTAACAAAAACTAAGACTACCTAATCTTATACAGGGTTCCTAAGCAAATCCTTAGGGGGCCAAGCCGCCGTGTATAAGACGCAGACAAACGGAGAAGCACATTAGGCAAAAAAGGATGGGCATGGGGGCGATGTTGTCACTACATCTTACAGGTAGTAAATCCATTCCAGGTTGTTGTTTTCTAATGTTTTCCATTTTCATACCTTTAGGACTGGAATAAAAATTGTTTTTGCTCGACTTTAATCCCAAACTGATGAAAGATATCGTAAAAAAAAAATATTTTTCGGCTTTTCATTTTGTAACCATTGTCCTTACGCACTGTTTACAGGCTGGGGACTGAGATACATGCAAATGCCTAACCTAAAGCGTTCATACACGGCCGGAGAAATCAACTGAGATATTTCCGTAGAAACTTTATCAAGCAAATAGGACGGGTTGACGCCTTCGAACGTCCAACCCGGGTTTTGCACTTTGATTGCATGATGCAGATGTGGGGCCGTGTACAAATTACGTAACGGTGATTTTACCAATTTTTGACCCCCTCCCTATGTAATTTTTTGTAACGGTTTGGCACGCCACTCCTCTAATATTACGTAACGATTTCAAGACCACTAACCCCCCTCCCAAAAAAAAAAAAACTTTTCACTTATTTTCATTCCAAATTTTCTTAGTTTCACACAAACGCAAACGCTGTCGAAAACCCCCCTCCCCCTACGTAACGTTTTGTATCCCCCCCTCCCCCTATGACCATTACGTAATTTGTGCACGGCCCCTGTAGTCCCAGTGGAGGAGGACGAGAAAATTGATATTTTTTTCTTAAAAATTATACTCTTTAAACCTATTTCTTTGCGTTCCCGAAATTACGCATTTTTATTTCGTGCTTTGTTTTTCTAACATTTTTGCGTTCGGCTAATTTAATTGAAAAATTTTTGCCTGCGGCGCCCTTTGTCTTCTCACTCGAAACCAAGATCCCCCGTTTTAGGAAAACTGATCCCGTCTCTGTTTCTAAATTTTTTCGAATAAAAGTAGAGTATAACCATGGGGGAAATAATTTTTTTCTACGGTATGACGAAAATTTCAAAAAAGTTGAAGAAAAAAATAAAAAAAGGGGCAGAGCTCAAGTTGTTCGTAAAAAAAATGTTTTTTGTAAAGAAACAGAGCAAAATAAATCTTTTCACCCCTTTTTGGGTGTTACAAATATTGGCAGCCCCTTACTTTTCACTTTTACCCTCCCGCTAGTTTTGAAGAATTGGTTCGCTACATGTTTCGAGATCATGTCATAAAACACGTCGAAAATATCAAATGTAGTGTAGGGCCAGCTTTATTTAAAATCAATAATATCGCAAGCAAAAAGCTCTGCAGGAAAAACACCGCCGTTTATTGATTTCTTTGGCTGCTAGTGCTAGCTGCATGGTTTGGCCGTTTCCGGATAGATGTCACTAGTAGAACAGAATGGAAAGAAATTTAATTAAAAGCGAAGATATTTCTTTCTAATGTTAACAACCTCACGAGTAAATAATGGACCCTGCCGCCTCCTTTAAGCAAGAAAAAGCTGTGATTTGGACATGAAAACATCTAATTTTTTCCTCGATCATCTCATGGTGTGGCCGCCATCTAGCGGAATTTGCAGACATCTTGTCAACGGTTAATATTGCAACTATGATTTATGCTCACAATGACATACCTACATACATACCTACATACCTGTTTCTTTTGTGCGCGCAGAACTTTCTGTGCCATTTCTGTTTGATTTATTAAAATCCTATCCCTAAGGAAAATCTTAGGAACCCTGTATACTAGCATATGTTCAGTGAACCATAATACTAACCTGTGTTGAAATCTGTTACCTCCAAATAGTGTGGGTTTCCAAATATCTTTGATGGTGACGCTTGTTTGAGAAAATACATTCTGGTTCCTCAGGATAAATGCTGTTTCTTTGAATTTTCACTTGAATAGATTGTCCTCCTTGCCGACGATCTTTACCTCTTTCCATTCCATATAAGGACCACAGGGGAAAAAGGATGAGGGTCACAAATCCAAAGTTTTGTGTAAA
The DNA here is from genome assembly GCA_963921995.1 of Oxystoma pomonae. Taxonomy (NCBI): domain Eukaryota; kingdom Metazoa; phylum Arthropoda; class Insecta; order Coleoptera; family Brentidae; genus Oxystoma; species Oxystoma pomonae. The sequence goes on along the minus strand of OY998169.1, from coordinate 77,408,837 downwards.
GCTGATTTCCTTTTCCCCCTGTATGGCATATAATAAAACTCATTTTCACTCAGTACTCTCATCTGTTTTGCTCTTTATAGTATGATAAGCAGAATGTAGCGGTCTTTGACCATGATTTGACGTGTTTATCTCAAAGGAGGAGGGAGGCACATTTCTTATGGGAACTGGATCCCCGTGGATTTCAATGAAATTTTAGTATGTTGTTGGGACAGTCTTAGAAAGCATTTTGTCTCATGGGCACAAGTTCCAATATGTACAGGGTGAGCCAATAATAGCTGTCAAAGTTAAAAAATGTGATTTTTCCAGAACGCCTATGATGTCCAATTGAATTAGAAAAACAACCGATTCTTAGTAAAATAACAACGCTGATTACAAATATTACATTTATTTTGACATATGTCAAATCCTATCAAAATGGTGGCGTTGTGGTTTACTTTTGAACAAAAGATTAAAAGATCTTGGGTGAAAATAACGAAAATTCAAATCAAGACACACATAAAAGACAAAAGCGAAAAGATAAATGATTAAACGATGTTTCGTCCTGGGCAACCAACGTGGGCTCGGTAGTGTTTCCACTGGTCACCTTCTCCATATATCATTAAACACTACCATACACTTTGATTTCCAACTCCATCCAAGTTACCTGATACAGATTCGTCCTGGCGTGTTAATATTTCCAATAGGATTATGCTTCTGAGGCAATCAAAAAACAAGTTAAAAAAAACTTTCAAATCAGTTACATCAACCAAAAAGAATCTAAAAACAAAAGGTCAAAATATATTGGGTCGAAATAATGAAAATTCAAACTTGGATCTTTTGTTTTTACATTCTTTTCGGTTGATTTAACTGATTTGGAGGTTCTTTTTAACTTCTTTTTTTGTTTTCTCATTTTCTTAGGAGCATAATCCTATTGGAAATATTAACACGCCAGGACGAATCCGTATCAGGTAACTTGGATAAGTACCAATGCGGAAAGATGCATATTTGTGAGTGATCTAAAGTTGGTAATCAAGGTGCAAACTGTAACTGTAACTGTACTTTATTGTTTTTAAAAATTTACATTTTTATACAATATTGTCCTAAGCCTAGAAATTTTTATAGCGTTAGGAAAAAAACCTTACAACTAAAACTAATAGCAGATAAATGTAAAGAATACTATGCTAGTTAATAAACCTAGTAATTCAGGTAATTTATTTTGCTATTTTTATACTTAACAACTAACAAAGAATTTGGAGACAAAGACCTTCTTAAAAAATTTTGCTAATACCTGTTTACCTATTCGTTTCTCAAAAAAGAACGTAGCTTAAGTATTCCTAAGATGACGGTGGCTATTTTCTTGACGTCATGAATAGTTAGATTATCTAGGATTTGTACTATATAGCCCGGATTTGCCCCTGACGGGCAGTATATTGTAGTAGAAAATTTTTGTAGAAGGATAATTGAGTTTTTTCTAGTACATCAATGTAGCGAGAACCCCAGACAGCTAGGCAACATGAAAATCTGTTCAAAATTGTTGATTGGAAAAGCATTTTGTTTGTTTGAATATTTCCAGCTTTGACAGTTAATAGTGGGCTCGCAATGGCTCCGGCTGCCTGTTTTGCTCTCAAACCGGTCGAATTGGGCATCGCTTTAAAGCAGCCTGAACCAGAAAAAGTAACGCCAAGATATACGAATTTGTTGACCACCTCCAGCGGTCGGCTGTTTATCTTAAAAGTAAAATTACCTTTGTAGGGTCACCCTGTTCGACTGAAAAAGGCTATTTTGGTTTTGGTTTCGTTAATGGTTAGTTCTTTTAGTTTGGCATATTCCTGTAAATATTTAATTTTTTCTGAAGGTCGATCTCCGAGAGGCCCAATACTACAAGGTCGTCATCAAAAAATAATAGAATCATATCATTCAGAGCATCAAGAGATACACCCTCAGCTCCTTTTTCGCAGGAAAAGCGTTCCATGTCAGCGATAAAGCAATTGAATAGAGTTGGACTTAGCGATGCGCCTTGCAAAACTCCACTAGTTATATGGAATTTCCGGATTAACCCATCAGCAGCTCTTATCTGGTCAGAGCCTCCCTCTTACAGCGACCTAATTGTGACCAGAGTAGTGTATGCGAAATTGAGTCGAAAGCTCGTTGCAAATCTATAAATGCAATAATTAAATTGCGATGCTTTAGTCTTAAATGATTGCCCAAAACAGACTATACGATAAAAACATTATTAGCACAGCTTCTGCCTTGTCTAAAACCTAACTGTGTCTCAGGGATTATTGGAAGAATTTGCGTAAAGACTTTAAGGCTACAGCTAATTAATGCAATGGATCTTAAATTATTTGGGTCGTCCCTTGAACCCCTTTTGTGGAGCATAGAAAAAAGGACATTGCACCAGGAAGATGGAAACCTTCGTTATCAAAGTGCAAAAACATCGTTTAATCATTTCTATTTTTGCCTTGGTCCTTTGTGTGTTCCTTGTGGGATGCTCATCCAGGTTTGAAGTTTCGTTATTTCCACCCAAGATCTTTTGATCTTTTGTTTTTAGATTATTTTCGGTTGATGTAACTGATTTGTAGGTTTTTTTTAACTTCTTTTTTTGTGACTTCTTGTTGTTGTTGTTTACGGAAGTAATTATGCTTGAATTATTTTTGATGAACAGAACGTCGAGAAAAGGGAGCTGAAAACTTCCTTCTTTTTCCAGAGTGAATGTGATGCTGTTTCTTATGCTGTTGACATAATTGAAGAATTGTTCTAGTGTGTTGTGGTCCTTTTCCCAGATGATGAATATTTCGACCATGTACCTTAGTTTTTGACATGATGTTCGCAGAGCTTCCTCTTCAAAGAAATCCACAAAAGATATGAGCCACTACCGGCAAAAGTAGAGATCCCATCTTCTTCTGTCAGAGAGGTGGCTGACATTAATTTCAAGCAACAGATAATATACCAGTGAGTAAATGCACTGATATATATATGATACAACCCCAGCAAATTGCTGTTTCCAGTCTCGAATAATTTATGGACAACGGGTTTCGATTTTTCTTTTTTGAGATTAATGTAATTGTTTGGAGTCTTCCTTTTTTTTGCATCTACTGATTTTTATTTATTTATTTTTGCCTTCTATACCCGAATAAGATTACTCATAACGGTGCGCTCTAAAAGCCGGTTTCTCAATAGCGGGTTAGCAGAGTGTTAAATTAACTCGGGATATAAATCCCAGTTTCTTGCTGTTTTAAGCCATTTTTTTTTAGGTTAGTCCTAAGATAAGGTAACTTACTCTTACTTTAATGCACTGGTTACTCTGGAGTTAATTTTAAGCCGCTTTTTAAAGATTTTTACAAGATCACGATTTTGTTCATTCTTTTTATTATCAATGTAATTTTAAAGTATTCTGTTTATAAAATAACAAAATTCCAAACTTTTTTGCTTTAATTCGCTATTTCAGCCCGTTATTTAACTCAACGTAAAGTAACTTACGATATCTCACTTTAAGTTGATATAATTGTAAAATTAATTTTAAGTAATTAAAAGAGGACAAAAAAAAAGAAATTGCGGTAATTTTTTTGCGGTACAGAAAAAACTCCATTACAGTGCAAATGTGACCTTCTTCGCATAAGCCGGCCCCTGTAGCACAGTAGGTAGCGTATCAGCCTGCCGCACGGAAGGCCTCGGGTTCGAGTGCCAGCTAGGTGCATGGATATTTTGTGTTTGTCTTTAACTTCGAAAAAAACTGGGCAAAAAAAAATCAATAACAATTTGGGGTACATAAAGAATACAGTGCAAATTAGAGGAAGGCGTAAAAAATACATATAATAAAAGGCCTGTGGATTTAACCGCGCAAGTAGAAAAATGCATTTTTAAGTTTTTTGTTTGTCTTGCCCGGTAAAATTCTTGCCCGGTAGAGGCCGGAAAAGTAACGAGGTTCTAGCAATTTTACTAAATTTCGGAGATTTTTTGCAGAAGCCGCAAAAGGAGACCTTGCCTTATGCCTATAGATTGGAACTTGTTGGTAGCGTCCGTAATTACATAACGCGGCGTGGGAAACTAGCTGAAGTACTACGAGGGGGGGGGGGGAAATTTCGCAACTGCTTTAGCGTTATCGTTTTTAATTGAAAAATGATAAACAAATTAACAAAATTACCAATACCTAATACTTCAAAATATTTATTACCTAATTTAAGGTAAGGGGGGGGAGGAGGTTTTATAATAGACATTTTTCTATTTAAGAAGGTAGTGTTTGCGTTCAAATGTCAGCGAGCCAAACGTCAGGTAAGTTTGTTCTGATCACAGAATATAAACTATAATACAGGGTGATTCAAAATTCCCTAGAAAGATTTGAACATTGGTTAGAATTAATTCATCTAAGAAAAGTTCCATTTTGTTTAAATATGATATTTTTTTCTCTAGATATTTCTATCACGTAGTAAAGGATGCTTTTCAGGAAATATTAACAATTTTTAAGGGCAAATATATCTGAAACGAAAGAGTTTCAAAAATATATTTTACTAATTCTTGTTCAGAACCACAATTTCTACCTACAGTTAAAGTCTTTTTAGAGAATTTTGAATCACCCTCTATATAAAACAATTTCGGTTTTTACGCTTGTTAGTTATTCTTTGATAAAATTATATGAAGTAAAAATTTCAACTTTCGTTTCTCATTAGTAGGAAGAAATGTGTGAATTGTATATTTTTCCTCATATGGAACTACGCAATTTTAAAACTAAAAAGGGATACAAAAATCTGAGTAAGTCAAAGGGCCTACTGTATAGGGACAAACCAGTCTCCTTTTTTCAATTTTTGTTTTTTTTATTCAGATAAATTTCACTCAAGTTTAAAGAAAACCCCGCATAATTAGATTGCAAACGACATGTCTCACATAGTCCTAAGACTTAGTCCATCTTAGTAAATACCGCCCTAGATGTTTTACAGAAATGTATTTTAAAACCCGTTACTAGTTTGCGTCGAATCAATTCCGAGGAAAATTCCGCGCAAATATAAATCAAGACAAAGCAAGGATTTTTAATGAAATCCAAACAAAATCCCCTGATTGCCTTCCTCTCAATTAAATAACAATCTAAGACCCTCCCATATACTTTCAAGCGCCTTTCTCAATAGAGCTTATGTGTATGCGCCTCCTTTCAAGTTGAATGGTTAACGGGCGGTTGTTTCAAATTTTCCCCGATGTGCTCTTTTATAATAGCAAGATCGATTGAGATATTAAATACGCAGAGTTTAAAAGAAGTAATTAGTACAGGGAAGTACATTTTTCGTCTATTGTCTTTGGTAAATGTATGTACATATTGCAAAAACGTATTTATACTTTATTATTAGTACTTTTTTGTATGTACACTACTACGTTTTTAAGTTGTCAATTATTTTTCCTCCACATCTAACTTGTGCAAACTTTTGTACAATAATTATTTTTTATTCTCTTTAAATAATTGGTATTTTATAAATACCCATACTCCGTCCAAAACTCTTTCCCGGTGGATAACTAGAAGTAGGAAGTATTCGGGCTTTAATAATTAATCGCCTTTTCGGATGATAAAAAATATTTTTGTTTTTTTTTTAAATTTACGTCCTAAGCCCTCCGAAAATGCTTAGTGTAAGTACCTTTTACTTTTTTTGATGAAAACCACATCTTGATATATCAAGCCATAGTCGAGCTATGGAGGCTTCTTAAAAACTTTTTGTCTTTTGGGATGGGGTCTATAACTTTTTTATTTGTGAAAATTTTTGTCTGGTATAAATGGCTTTTTCGTAGATGTTTGTATTTTTTATATGAAATGACCCGTTTTTACTTGATTCCTTTTTGTCTTATTGGTTGTATTTTTTTTAATTCTTTATTGGTTTAATAGCTACTTTTAATATTTTTATATCTTTTTTTAATTTTCTATTTTTTGTTATTGTGAAAAATGAGTGAAAAAAGTTAATAAGATAAAAATACAAAAAATAAATGTGTTATAAAAAAAATTGAAATACGTACATACAAAATAAAACAAAAAGTTTAATACATTATTAAAAGAAGTTTTAAGCTGATGTTAAAAATCAAATAAAAAAGATGTCAATCTATAAAAAAAAACAATGTTGTGTTATAACCCAAATTACGCTTTAAAAAATCTACAAAAACCATTTGCACCAAACAGAAATTTTCACAAATAAACAAGTTACAGACTCCATACCAAAATGCATACCTATCAAAAAGCCCCGGTAGCTCGAAAACGGCTTGACATATCAATATGCGACAAGTGGTTGCACATTTTTTTTCCATCTCCGCTGAACCCCCGAAAACAATCAAATTTTGGTTACTCTGTACGTACCTACTTGTGCTGTCTGGGGGATGAGGAGTTTTAATAAACAGAAGTTAATGTAGATTTTTTTTCAGTGCGGTGAGATGTAAAAGTAAAAGTATTGTGTTATGGTCATAACTTTCATTCTATCTATGAAAGACTGATTTTTTGATATATTTTTAAAGCAAAATATTGCATCCATTAACTTAAACTTACATGTTGCAACGTTTATGGTAGCTTTTTTTTATACTAATCAAATTATTATAAACAGTATGCTATTTATCTTTTTAGTCCCCCATACCATATTAAAATCGACGGTCTCTCCGTCTGTCGGTCTGTGGTTTGTTTTCTGTCTGTATACACACATTTTAACGAAATTTGGTACAAAAATCCTATATCGGCTGAACATGCACTAATTAACTTTTGGTAGAGAGTGAAGGGTGGAAGGGGGAAAAGGGGGACAAAATATTTAAATAAAATTGTAACTTTGGAACAACAGATTTCAGTTTGCATGAATATAAACTACAGATTGTGCTATAAAGTCCAAATTCGTGGTAGCTTTAGTTTCCGAGTTATTTGAAGACGTTAAAATATATTAAAAAAACATCATAACTTTAGAAGTAAAACAGCTATCGATTTGCAGTTTTTACATTTTGGTTTTCGTAAATATTACCCAAAAATTTTGTTATAAGGTTCAAATCTTTTAAAGCTACAGTTTTCGAGATATTTCCATTTCGTGCTTTCTAGCATCAATTTTTTTCTATTTTTATAAACTACAGTAGATTTTCTTCTTTTTTAAATACTTTTTTAGATTCTTATATTATTCCTCATATTTGTTTCTAATACGTTTATTTAATTTTTGTTTTATTGTGTCTTTACTATTTAGTTTTTAATTTTAAGTGTAATAAATAATAATATGAGTACGAAATTATGCAAAACTAATTTTCAGAAACAAATTGGCATTTGCAAATATGTATAAATCAAAACATAATTTACTGTTGTTTACCCTCTCTAAACCCTCTTCAATTCCAATGTATTGGTATTATTATCTTTATTTATGTATGAAAATATTTTATTTAACCCCATCATCCGAATTGAAATTTTAGCCACACTTTGCACATTATGAAAATACTCGTAGTGCTGCTTTTTTAAAAACATATGCAACCAAAAAGTCTGGAGTAAGCAGCCGTCCTAATTTGAATAACGGCAATGATCTATCCAAGAAATTCAGCATTTTAAAGATATAGTAAAACATAGATAGCTGCATTATTATCAGTATGCCTGTGCTATGGTTTGAACAAGACCCACATTTATGTGTACGAACACAAGTAACAATTTTTAGTTGCCCTAGTTGCCATAACTAAGAAATACACTAAAATTAATTTTGCATAAAGTACAAAAACTAGTAATTTGTGCAATTTGAAAATTATTCAACCTGTTGCAGGCAAGACCGTTTCATTTGTTTTCAAGATTCCAACCATTTTGTTAATATTCTTAAATCTTTTCTTTTAGAGCCCGAAAATAGATTTGTCAGTTTTGATGTCGAAAGTCTATACACCAATGTCCCGATTAAGGAATCGCTAGATATGATTAGACAGAGACTGGTTGATGACGAATCCCTTTATGAACGTACCATCCTGCCGCTGGAGGGAGTGACGGAGTTGCTGGAGTGCTGTCTACAGAAATCATACTTTCAGGTGAAATATAGGTTTTATGCTCAGGATAACGGTCTGCCAATCGGTTCATCGCCAGTAGTAGCCAATATTTACATGAAGTTGTCCGAATTACACGCGGTTGATACCTAAGCTCTCGCTAAGATATGTTGATGATACTTTTATTATCTGAACAAGGAATGACCAATAAATTTCAGAATTCCTTCACCACCTAAATAATATAAGCCCCAGTAAATTCGCAATGGAATTGGAGCAAATTCCTTTTCTTGATGTATTTGTCTATCGTAAACCCAGTCATACAGGACAATATTTAAATCAAGGTTCAAATCATTCTGCTACAACCAAACGAGGCATAATAAGAACTTTATATAACAAAGCTGGTCAAATTTTTAACAATTCTCATGAATTGGAAATCGAAATAAGAAACATTAAGAGGGATCTGCAGAATAATGGTTACAGCCTTAAACTTATAACAGATACTATTTCTAAATTTCAGCAAACAGGACAAAAATCACAAGACCAAAGTGCATTCCTTACAATTCCATATATTAAAGGAGTATCTGGGAAAATTTGAAGAGTAGCGAACAACTTTAATATTAAAACAGCCTTTAAATCTAACGATACAATTCGAAGCCTTCTTAGTAAAACAAAACCGGAGAACAAATAAAATAAGGAATGCATTTACCAAGTTCCTTGTGAGTGGGGTGAATCATACATAGGCGAAACAAAAAAATCACGATCTGCTAGGCTTAAGGAACATCAGACGAATACCCAAAGAGGTGAAATCAGAAATCGCCGAACATGCATGGTCAAAATAACACCTAATGAAGTGAAGAAACGAAAATTCCTTAAAGCTGCCTTTATTCGGCAGAATCAGGGTATTTTCAGTAAACCAAGTGTTGAAATTCAAAATATTTTGAAGCCCCTCCTTGGGCGGAGCCAACTTTTTAAACTTCACGGTTGAGTGATATCTTATAGTATATACCCAGTAAACACCGTTATGTAGATATTACATAAAATTAACTTAACAGATTTACCTTGTTATGTAAATTCAAGGTTACTCAGAGTTCACAATAAGGTAAAATTTAAGTCACATTAAGGTGTGAAAACCCTGCATAATGCCATGCGCAAAGTCCACCTAATTTTTACATAAATGTGATGTAAATATAACGACATACCTTTTACATAAATACTACATCCATGTTACGTAAGAGTTTAGTAAAAACTACGTATATTTTACAAAACAGGTTTACCTTGTTATGTAAATTTAAGGTCACATATAGTGACAATTATTTATTAATAAGGTCAAATTTAAGTCACATTAAGGTGCAAAAACTCTGCATAATGCCATGCGCAAAATTTTTTACATATATGTGATGTAAATAAAGTGACATACCTTTTACATAAATATTAAAACTACGTATATTTTGTAAATTGTATGTATGTATGTATTAAATGTAAATTTAAGGTCACATAAAAGTCACAATTATTTAGTAATAACGTAAAATTGAAGTCACATTAATCTGCATGACATGCGCAAAGCGTCAACTATCTAAGTCCAATGTGAGCATGCAGCTTGAGGAAAGCCAACGGAAGGTTCGTCCAGGCCCGTCGGTGGTTGCTTGACACGGTCCGACATTGGCAAACATGTAGCAAACTACAAAGTTAACCAGACGGGTTGGTTTAAGTGGCGGAAGAGGTGATTCTTATAGAGATCTTGTCAATACCGTATCCTAATATTGAAATATCTTTGCTCTTTATATATATAATATTATTATCCACTGTACAGGGAACATAGTGACATTAGCGCCATCTCTACCTACTAGGACGAAACTACTAAGCACTGGTAATTTCTTTCATTTTCATAATATTTTTGTAAATTTTAATGTGACGTAAATCGCGCTATAGTGCGTTTACCTCATTTAGACGATATCAATATTACATAAAATGTTTTATATAATAGTTATGTAACATTTAAAATGTAAACTTACGGTTCAATTGACTATATAATAATTATTGACGTAAATCATTTTACAGGGAATTTACATATCTTGAATGATAATTAATACATAAAACATGTTATGCAAGAAATATGTAAAATTGTAAATGTAAAGTTAAGGTGCAAACTATTTCAGAATATTTATGTAAATTTAAAAATTTTAATGTGACGTAAATCATGTTATAGAGCGTTTACTTAATTTAAATGCTATAAATATTACATAAAATGTTTAACATAATAGTTATGTAAAATTTTAAATGTAAACGTAATGTCTAAATTGTTACATATTAGTTATGTACATTTTATTACCTACTTTCTTTTAAAGTAAATAATTTTATGTAATGTTTACGTAAATTAGATTACTTAAATATTACATATAATTTTTTATCTAATAGGTATGTAATATTTTTTATGTAAAATTAAGATCCAACTATTTACATATTGTTTACTTAATTTTAAAGTATTTATTTATAAAGTCATATTATGACTTAAATATACAGTCCAAGTTTTGACGTAATGTTTATATAATTTTTTTTATGAAAATATTTTTATATGAGATTTACGTAAATATGATGTAACATATTTTACATAAATATATGAACCTTAGATTAATATAGATATTGGGTTAAAGTCAGAAGTGTGCTTACTGAGTAAGTACGTATCATTAGGGATAGATTGTAGTTTGAACCTGAAAACGATCAGAGATTGTTCTGATCGAGACGTTGTGTATAAATAAAATATAGACAATGGAAGGCCAGAGTTAATTCCAACGTTTATTTTTATTTAAATATTATGGGGTTTTCAACAACCGCAACGAACGACGAATCAACGAGGCCAAAACGTTGATAATTAGCTAGAGTTAATTAATGTACGTTCTTTAAACGTCTCTTTTTAGAGGACAATTGTGGCAAAATAATCAATGCAGTTGCGGCCAATTTCAAAACAGAACTATATCGGTCTATAGAGGGTACCTCCTTAGTCGCAAAATAGTTAGGTTTGCAGTAAACCAAGAAATTATTATAGCCGCCATACGGTTTTCTTTTTCTGATTTGCGTCGCTACGCCATTTGTGTAAATCGTTATAAAAATCTTGTTTTTTTGCTGGATTTTGATGATTTTTTAGTTAGTTTTAGTAATTTTTAAGTATTCTTTTAGAACGGCTACAATTTAAAACATCTTTGAAATTTTCTGTACTTATTTAAATAAACAGTAATTTAGCAAAAAATAAGAAGGATTGAAAGCCCGCTTATTTTTTAAAGATAAAATATCCGTTTTTGACAGAAAACGAAGGTTTTTTTTAATGTTATAAAATAACGGTAACTTACCTAACTACGTATTTTAGAATTATTATTAATAAATGTCAGTAGTAGTTGCTTCAACGACGGTGTGGAAACGTTGCACGCGACTCTAGTCGCAGGCAACGTCAACACAACTTAAAAAATCTCCGCCAAATTGGTGCAAAATCGAGCTTATACGCCGTTTTCACACAACGTTAAATCACCTTTGGCAACGTTAAAACGTCGACAAATTGTTCCTTGGGGAGGTGTCTACGTAAAGCTACGGATCCAGCAACATACGCAATGATTGTAATTTTTTTTATCAGAAAAAAAGCCTTAAATATTAATTTATTAAATTTTAAAAAAAGGAAAATCGACGCCCTCTCTGCGATTCCTTTCACAAATAGTACATTATAAACCTAGGGAGTAAAGTGCCTCTTTTAATTCCACGGCGAAAGGTTTATACAATTCGCCAAGGGATTAAAATATACTTTAGTCACGAGGTTTATATACTATTTTATGCACTTGAATGCAAGAAACTAAAAACAAAAAATCCAAAAATTATCAGTAGACCACTTACCGATACTCTAGTTTTAGGATTGACAACTCGTATTACTGATAGTTGTCATTGATTGTTGTTGGCATGTTGGATTCACTCAAAATTTATTGTGCCATGAAAGTGTTGCTATGGCACAAAACTCGGCACAAACGGCTTCACCCAACACCTGCTTAACTAAAATGCCAGTTAACCCTTTCGATTTAGTATCCTTTAGCTTACTGTAGCGGTCATATTGACACCCAACTGACAGAAAATCCATGTTTTACCTGTCAATTTGGTTATAAAAATGGCGGCAATCTTTGGCTAAAGGGCACTGAAGAGATAAGAGTTAACTGGCTTTTTAGTTGAGGACGGTGTTGCGTCACCAAAAGGTGAATCCAGAAAAATCGTACAGCATTTTTTTTAAAATGAACATTGAAGAGGCCGCAGAAGACGACATCGCTGGCCTTCTTTCACAAAAATCTCGCGGTTTTTACAGGAAACCGTTTCGTGATTACCGAAAATGGTGCGCTGAACAGCATGCAGAGAATTTTACGGATGAAAAGGTGCTCCTGGCATACTTCTCTATGGAGCCAATATTCCATGATCAAAGGCACAATAGTATCTGAAGCAAACGTCGACATCAGCAAATATAGTAAACTCACGGCATTTCTAAAGAGACAGAATGTCCGAACTAGATTTAAGTAATGCATGTGCTAATTATTTTTTTCGCTCATACATTTTAACAAATAAATAAAATTTCAATAAAATTATCGTTTAACTTGGAAAAAATTACTTTAAATCTACCAGGGATTAAAATTATTTATAATCCCTGAGGGATTAAAAGTGCCCCTTTTATCCCTAAAATTACTTTTAATCCCATAAAATACTTATTTGTAAACCTCATAAAGACAGATTTTTTTAAATTTGTTTATACGAGTAAAACAGCGTGTCCCTTAAAACGTTATAAAACCCAAAAAAACTATATAAAATACTATATTGCTTTAAGTTCTGCTTATTCTTGCATACTTTCCATTAAAATAGAGCGTGTAACTACTAAGCACTGGTAATTTCTTTCATTTTCATAATATTTTTGTAAATTTTAATGTGACGTAAATCGCGCTATAGTGCGTTTACCTCATTTAGACGATATCAATATTACATAAAATGTTTTATATAATAGTTATGTAACATTTAAAATGTAAACTTACGGTTCAATTGACTATATAATAATTATTGACGTAAATCATTTTACAGGGAATTTACATATCTTGAATGATAATTAATACATAAAACATGTTATGCAAGAAATATGTAAAATTGTAAATGTAAAGTTAAGGTGCAAACTATTTCAGAATATTTATGTAAATTTAAAAATTTTAATGTGACGTAAATCATGTTATAGAGCGTTTACTTAATTTAAATGCTATAAATATTACATAAAATGTTTAACATAATAGTTATGTAAAATTTTAAATGTAAACGTAATGTCTAAATTGTTACATATTAGTTATGTACATTTTATTACCTACTTTCTTTTAAAGTAAATAATTTTATGTAATGTTTACGTAAATTAGATTACTTAAATATTACATATAATTTTTTATCTAATAGGTATGTAATATTTTTTATGTAAAATTAAGATCCAACTATTTACATATTGTTTACTTAATTTTAAAGTATTTATTTATAAAGTCATATTATGACTTAAATATACAGTCCAAGTTTTGACGTAATGTTTATATAATTTTTTTTATGAAAATATTTTTATATGAGATTTACGTAAATATGATGTAACATATTTTACATAAATATATGAACCTTAGATTAATATAGATATTGGGTTAAAGTCAGAAGTGTGCTTACTGAGTAAGTACGTATCATTAGGGATAGATTGTAGTTTGAACCTGAAAACGATCAGAGATTGTTCTGATCGAGACGTTGTGTATAAATAAAATATAGACAATGGAAGGCCAGAGTTAATTCCAACGTTTATTTTTATTTAAATATTATGGGGTTTTCAACAACCGCAACGAACGACGAATCAACGAGGCCAAAACGTTGATAATTAGCTAGAGTTAATTAATGTACGTTCTTTAAACGTCTCTTTTTAGAGGACAATTGTGGCAAAATAATCAATGCAGTTGCGGCCAATTTCAAAACAGAACTATATCGGTCTATAGAGGGTACCTCCTTAGTCGCAAAATAGTTAGGTTTGCAGTAAACCAAGAAATTATTATAGCCGCCATACGGTTTTCTTTTTCTGATTTGCGTCGCTACGCCATTTGTGTAAATCGTTATAAAAATCTTGTTTTTTTGCTGGATTTTGATGATTTTTTAGTTAGTTTTAGTAATTTTTAAGTATTCTTTTAGAACGGCTACAATTTAAAACATCTTTGAAATTTTCTGTACTTATTTAAATAAACAGTAATTTAGCAAAAAATAAGAAGGATTGAAAGCCCGCTTATTTTTTAAAGATAAAATATCCGTTTTTGACAGAAAACGAAGGTTTTTTTTAATGTTATAAAATAACGGTAACTTACCTAACTACGTATTTTAGAATTATTATTAATAAATGTCAGTAGTAGTTGCTTCAACGACGGTGTGGAAACGTTGCACGCGACTCTAGTCGCAGGCAACGTCAACACAACTTAAAAAATCTCCGCCAAATTGGTGCAAAATCGAGCTTATACGCCGTTTTCACACAACGTTAAATCACCTTTGGCAACGTTAAAACGTCGACAAATTGTTCCTTGGGGAGGTGTCTACGTAAAGCTACGGATCCAGCAACATACGCAATGATTGTAATTTTTTTTATCAGAAAAAAAGCCTTAAATATTAATTTATTAAATTTTAAAAAAAGGAAAATCGACGCCCTCTCTGCGATTCCTTTCACAAATAGTACATTATAAACCTAGGGAGTAAAGTGCCTCTTTTAATTCCACGGCGAAAGGTTTATACAATTCGCCAAGGGATTAAAATATACTTTAGTCACGAGGTTTATATACTATTTTATGCACTTGAATGCAAGAAACTAAAAACAAAAAATCCAAAAATTATCAGTAGACCACTTACCGATACTCTAGTTTTAGGATTGACAACTCGTATTACTGATAGTTGTCATTGATTGTTGTTGGCATGTTGGATTCACTCAAAATTTATTGTGCCATGAAAGTGTTGCTATGGCACAAAACTCGGCACAAACGGCTTCACCCAACACCTGCTTAACTAAAATGCCAGTTAACCCTTTCGATTTAGTATCCTTTAGCTTACTGTAGCGGTCATATTGACACCCAACTGACAGAAAATCCATGTTTTACCTGTCAATTTGGTTATAAAAATGGCGGCAATCTTTGGCTAAAGGGCACTGAAGAGATAAGAGTTAACTGGCTTTTTAGTTGAGGACGGTGTTGCGTCACCAAAAGGTGAATCCAGAAAAATCGTACAGCATTTTTTTTAAAATGAACATTGAAGAGGCCGCAGAAGACGACATCGCTGGCCTTCTTTCACAAAAATCTCGCGGTTTTTACAGGAAACCGTTTCGTGATTACCGAAAATGGTGCGCTGAACAGCATGCAGAGAATTTTACGGATGAAAAGGTGCTCCTGGCATACTTCTCTATGGAGCCAATATTCCATGATCAAAGGCACAATAGTATCTGAAGCAAACGTCGACATCAGCAAATATAGTAAACTCACGGCATTTCTAAAGAGACAGAATGTCCGAACTAGATTTAAGTAATGCATGTGCTAATTATTTTTTTCGCTCATACATTTTAACAAATAAATAAAATTTCAATAAAATTATCGTTTAACTTGGAAAAAATTACTTTAAATCTACCAGGGATTAAAATTATTTATAATCCCTGAGGGATTAAAAGTGCCCCTTTTATCCCTAAAATTACTTTTAATCCCATAAAATACTTATTTGTAAACCTCATAAAGACAGATTTTTTTAAATTTGTTTATACGAGTAAAACAGCGTGTCCCTTAAAACGTTATAAAACCCAAAAAAACTATATAAAATACTATATTGCTTTAAGTTCTGCTTATTCTTGCATACTTTCCATTAAAATAGAGCGTGTAACTTCATGAAAGATAATTAAGTATCCTCTTAAAAAGGCACCTTTCCACAGTAGCTCGTTCCGAGCACTTTCAAGAGTTTGGAAAGGCATAGACCGTTTTAATCCACGTAGGATTCAGTGGCGTATCAGAAAATGTATGCAGAACTCACGAAATCCTTACCAACCCTACTGATGGCTTTATTATATCTGACATGTTTTGCATTGGAATGGACATTTGCCAGCGTTAACTAAAATTGTAATTTAATAATAATTAAAGAACTCTTTTACAGGACAAATTAAGTTTTCTTTATTATTTATCCCGAACTCCCCTCCCCACCGAAGTCGATCCCTGGGTGCGTCACTGCTTTGGGTATCCCTAATTCTCTGCCTGTAGGTAATGATTATTTAAGAGTTTGGAAAGGCATAGACCGTTTTAATCCACGTAGGATTCAGTGGCGTATCAGAAAATGTATGCAGAACTCACGAAATCCTTACCAACCCTACTGATGGCTTTATTATATCTGACATGTTTTGCATTGGAATGGATATTTGCCAGCGTTAACTAAAATTGTAATTTAATAATAATTAAAGAACTCTTGGACAGGACAAATTAAGTTTTTTTTTATTATTTATCCCTAACTCCCCCCCCCCACCGAAGTCGATTCCTGGGTGCCTCACTGCTTTGGGTATCTCTAATTCTCTGCCTGTAGGTAATGATTATATCTTAATTTGTAAAATATATTATTGGTCCAGAATTTCAATTGTACAAATAAAGTCGTGTACCAATTGTTTGGAAGAGTTTTTAGATAGAAGTTAGAATTCCAACCAACATACATACAAATTTATTATAAGAATTGAGCACATTAATAAGCTGTTGAAAATTGGAAAATTTGGAGAGTAATTCCATTCCGTTATGTGATTTAGGGAATATATTATAAAACATAAAAATAAAAAGAATTATAGTAGTTACCAACTAAGTTAATAGTTGGTTAATAAAGCTATTTTAAAATTGAAATTAAACTAAAAATTAAAAAAAAAGAGGGCAAAGGTTTGTGTAGAACGACCATCAGAGAAAACATTATCAAGAGATGAACAGAAATCTTTAGGAGAGCTAATAATAGACACTAAGGGCTCTAAACCAATTAAATTATGCAATTAACTTATCCCAGGGGCTTAAGAAAGACCAAGTAATGGAATGGCCACTTAGAAAAGAGATAAGAATTGTTTTTTAAAGTTTTAACAAAAGTACTACGTAATTTTTAGTGTTTTTTTTAAAGAAAAATGCATTTATTAATATTTATCAAATTTCTTTTTAAGAGAAATTAAAATAATGGTTATTATTCAAGAATAAATGTAAATTATTAGAATTGACGCAGTGGAAAATAGAAAACTCCTCCCCTTGTATCTGTCACTGATATTGCCAACATATCATAACTGCCAACAAAAAAAAAACGATTGTGAAATATGACGATTTAATAACATAGCACTTTACTTCCTTGTATGGGATAAATTAAGTGTAGGGACACTTAGTTGATTGTGCCGTTTGTATTTATGGTTTTGCAAATTATTTAAAAAATTGCTCTGGTGCACCTTAAATCCAAAATTAAAGCTATGTATTTCTAAACAGTAGGTAATAAATAATTAGCTATATTTTGGGTTTTTAATCAAATTTTAAACATTTGAGGCACTTATCTATATTGTTTTAAAATAACTTGTTTAAAAATCTTTGTCAGTATCTTAAAACTTACTACGAAATAAATCTTAAATCTACTTTTATTAATACAAACATACTTTTTATAATTTTATATTGTTTTCAAAGAGTAACTTAGTTAATCTAAAAGTTGTGGTGATTACTGGACAAATTATGTATAAATTTGGGCAGTCGCGAATATTTTTCTACCAAAAGGGGGAAAAGCTACAATTTGCATAAAGTTACCCCATACTTAAAATATTCGCATATACTAAAGTTACAAAATATTATCAAAATATATTACATTTTTTTGAACGTTTCATCATAGATAGATAATTATATTATATTCTCTATCTACGGTTTCATGAAAAATAATAAATGTAACATGCACTCATCAATTTCTATCGATACGTACGCAACGAGTGCAGTCAGCTGGTCCTCTGTAAACATAAAATAGACGTGTAAAAAAAACTGTGTGTATTTTTTTGACTTTGAACGCTTTAGGTATACGGATACGAATTCAATAATATATACCTAACCACCAATAACAGATTAAAAAATTTGAACTTTACTACGATCTCATGGCGCTCTTTGATGTGTTTAAACCATCATTTTTGTGGCCGATGTGACAGTTGGCGCACAGACATTCCTGCTAAAAACCGCAAGCGCGTCAGATTAACAAACTTTATGAAACATAATAAACCGTAATGACTTATCCAATTTTCTGTTTAATAATTTTTGCCAAAACTCGTAAAAACTTCAGAAATAAACTTAATCCGAACATTGCGAATGCCCATAAAAGTTTTATCTGATGCTGGTCCAATACCCTCTTATAGGTCGATCAACCTTTACCATTTCAGTATTCTTTTCTCGACCTCTGCCGCCATATTGACAAAAAACAAATGGATTTTTTGTCACTTTTGAGTGAAAATGGCGGCGAATCTATAATCTAGCCAGCCATGAAAATTCCAAAACAAAAGACATTGGCCTAGCTTCGGCATTTTGCACATGCGCGAAAATTTATCGATCCGAGGGGTTTCGGTCAGTTTCGGCCAACTTCGCGGCACACGTCATACGTCTGCATTTGAGGCGATGCCATTTTTATTGTATATTTGTTTTGAATACCTGCCCACATAACATTGGAGGAATAATTATGTTGTAGGAATATGCCCTCAAAGTGATTTTTGGAATAATCTATTGCGAATATGACAGTAATGTTACAGACCTATTTTTTCTTGAATATTCTTTAAGAGTTTGGCGAAATTTAATAATATATAAGTTATTTTTATAATTATTCCCAAAAAGAATATTTTTGTCAGGATTTTGGAATGTTTGCTGAAAATATTACTTTCTTGTTAAAAGGACACGATTTACATGATTTATAATTGTAATTTAGTTCAATTTGATCTATTATAGGTAGATGGTACTGGAATCAATATGTTCCCTATGTAGCAGGTAATATTCACCATGCCAATATTCACATTGTACATGCATGCAACTAATCTCAAGTAGTACATCAATATAATGGTGATACATTGATATAATTAGTAGCATATTTGGTGGATATTCATGTGGATATCTACTGCATATCTTAGTATATCCATATCGTGGCCATCTGACATGTTTTGAATCACAAAATCATAGTCTTATGTGCTATTTGAAATATTACCATCATTTTGCCAAAAAATAATTCTGGGAATATTATAGTCATATCTAAACTAAAACGTAACTTATTGACGGCATGTGTGAGTAATATTCCCGATGGTAAAATGTACGTTTCTATCACATTCTTTGTTCTCTAGGAATATGACTATTATATTACCGAAATGTTTAATTGATATGTGGGTGTTTTCATTTGCGAAGCGCGTATTTTTGAATAATAAAAATTAGTAAGTTAAAATATACCGCTGCGTAAAAAAGACATGCGACTTCCGGTAGGGTTGCTGCCATGATAATCGCATTCCACCTCTTCCTAAAACACTGTAGCGTGTTCTCCAAGTGGATAACTTTTCAGCGTACGCTCCTACGCCTGTTGTCTGCCTGGCTGACAGTTTAGACCCACCCGTGTAGCAGACCGTCGCCTCTCTGCTTAATTCCGTTTGGAATTCTTCCCTTTGTCACTCATTCCGTTCTGGTATTGTGACCTTGTACTTTTTATCGAAACTCCGTGAACTGGCAGTCTTCGGAGCAGCAAATCTTTCGTCGCCAGTCTCTCTTTCCTCCCTGCTCCAGATGCCCCTCTCTTTCCTCCCTGCCCTTCCATAGTTCCTGGTCCCTTAATCGCAGGTGCGTCGCCATCGCCTCCTTCTTGATCCAAGTGGAAAGCGAGGGGAGACCCAAGATTGTTTCCAGGACGTGGATGGGAGTCGTCCTCATTGCGCCGGTTATCTCTCTGCAGAAGAGCCCTTGCAGGCTCGAATGCTTTTTGCATATTCTCAGCTTTTCTACATCGGGCCACCAGACCACTAATCCGTATCGGATCGTTGGTCTTATGATGGCCGTGTATATAAAATTAACGCAAAATTAGTATAATTTGTAGTTCGTAGGTAAAAAAAATACCGATTAAGGCCGTGAATAAAATAATTTACCCTCGCAGGTAATGACCTTCATTACGTGCTTCTTACATTCTCAGCGTATCAGTGTAGAGGAGATGGGGTGCTATATTCATATTGATGCATACACACAGGTTAAACACGCTCACATTCGCAGCAGTAATAATAGGCATTACATGATTTTTCCATAAAAATGGATTCCTCATAATTACAATCGCGCCAATTTCCACGCAGATCGGACTAACAGTGCGTCTGCCCCTTTACGGTCGCTCAACATTAAAAAATCACGGGATTGCGTTTATCCTGACAAAAAGAAAATTCGTGATTTAAACGTGTCCTGCATTTGACTGGGTGAAATCGATTTCAATAGAAATTTGGTTACAAAAAAGTAATGCGTATGTTTTGCGGGACCATAAATTAGCATTGGTCATATACAGGGAGTCCAATTGAAAACTTTTTTACCCTTAATACCCCAAAAAAAAAATAAATGCTGGTAAAACCAGGTTATCAAGAGGATACATGTTAATTCAAGTATAACTTCTTTTGGTGTTAGGCTCTTGCACTGCCTTCTGTGCCTAACCTATAGAAATTTTATGCCCACGTTATCTACTATGTTATTTAGAATAGTAATTGGAGCACATACCATCCTAGAGGTCAAAACTCCTGCAGATCATAAAAATATGATGTAGGCTTCAAAATACGGCATAAAGTTATTCCACTTGATACTTCATTTGTTTGACTTTCAAGTAGCACTAAACGTCTCACAACCATAAGCTCTAAACTAACGTAAAGGTCACAGCGAAACCCTCAATAACACCTGTGAGGTGTCTTTCGTTAGCTGTTACCACAGATATCACAAGGAGACAAACTATGGCACCGACACATCCAGGTATGCCACGTGGAGGCAGACGCCACAGTCATTGTATTTCCATCTTCCAGTAGGGCCACACCAATAGCCCTTTCTAGGAGATAGCAATAGGAGGGCGCTTTTGTTTCTGGCTGCCCATCAGAGAACACGACAGCGTGGCGGGCGACGAACAAAGGGACGCCCACGGTTTAAGAGAAATTACAAAATCATTCACTGTAGGAACAGTAATTCGTTAAACCAATTTTTTATCCGAACCTTATTTCTCCAAACCTAATCAATAACAAATTTCAAATTTATAAGGCCTGTTTTTAGTCAAACCATTGTTCATCAAACTTATTCAATATCAAACCCGGAATTCGTAAAACCCGTAATTTATTAGAAAATTTTTGCTAAATTAATTGCGCATTCGCCAATACCACATGAACCGGAGGCGTACACGCAGGTGTCACTTGCATTCACCCGTTTTGCATTCATGTGTTATTGGCGAGTGCGCAATCAATTCGGCAAAAATGTTCTGATAATTTACGGGTTTTATGAATTCCGGGTTGGATACTGAATGGTTCGATTAAAAACGGTTCTTTTAAATTTCGAATTTGTTATTGAATGGGTTTGATGAAATAAGGTTTGGATAAAAAATTGGTTTGACAAATGGCAGTTTCGATGGTGAATCGTTCTTAAGATGAATTGTTTTATTAAATACGGTCTGATAAATTCCTGGTTTGAGAAACCCTAGACGGTCGAACAAAGCATAAGCTATTTAAAGCAAGTTCGAGTAATATTTAGGGGAAAGTACCATGAAAAAACACTAAAAAAATTGAGTACATATCTACGGTGTTTAGGAGAGACAAGTTATTCTAGCATTTTTCAGTACAGCGCTTTAAAGATTTAAATTGGATCTGTAAATCCGATATAATAAACAGATAAATCTAAATTGTATTTTTAAATCTGTGTTTACCTATTAAACCTAATTAAACAAAATTTAAGAATATGCAGTAGTTCTTGGTATATTGTGAAAAATCATGTTTGACACAAACCAGACACCAAAAAAACTTATCAGTTTTAAGTACCTGTGTTTTCTAATTTATTTTGTAATTAATAGAACAGAAAAATTGTCCCTTAGATATAACTATAATTAATAAAAATAAGTAAAAACTTGACTCATTCAAACAAGATTTTTTTTTGTAAGCGATTGATAAAAATTCTGGTAAACTGAGTCGATTAGTGGTAACAGATCTAGTATGTTATACAGGGAACTAACTAAAACTACTACTCCGAAGGCAAATACCCCTACCGGCATTGAATTACGAAGTTAGTTCAAAGCTTTCGTTGGCAAAGAAATTAAAACAATTGTGTTTTTCACGTATTAGCCAACGTATTTTGCAAAGACAGGAGTGGTCTTTGTACGGAACACGTCCTGACACGCTGCAGGCTCCGTGATCCATCGCCAATCCACGACCGGTTTCGATTTTATTGAATCTCATCAGATGGATCCAGGCAAGAGCCAAGTGTAGAGTTAACACTATACAGGGAATTAACTAAAACAACTACTTCGACGGCAAATACCCCTACCGGTATTGAACTACAAAATTAGTTCAAAGCTTTCGTTGGCAAAGAAATTAAAACAATTGTTTTTTTCACGTATTAGCCAACGTATTTTGCAAAGAAACGAGTCCTTCCTTATTTTGATTGCACAATGTACAAAGTTAAAAGTTGCCCAACTTTATAAATTATCCATTATACATTAAATTTAAGAATAACCCATTAGACATTGGATAAATAGTACCATTGGTTTCCACATATTTAACTTTAAAAATTACGTGTTAGACACTATCCATTACATCTATTAAGCATTAGAAGTTGAGTAAATAGGCCTTAACTGTCTGCAGATAACTAAAGCAAATAGTAATATTGAAAAAATTTAATTATTCTTGCCTAAAAATTAAGTTATTTCCACCAGATTTCACAAAGTATTAACGAACAAATCATTTAAAAATATCGTCAAAGCATCAAAATGTCAAAGACTAAAACGTCACCGATAAAAAAAGGCACATCGCTATGGAAAACTGTTATTTTATTTACCCCCTGCCTTGATTTATAGTGCAAAGATAATGTGTTGCGAGAAGTACTCTTTGTTCTAGAATTCTAAAAATATTTTCCTATTTTTCTTGGTCTTTTTGATAAAGGTGTTAGAAAAAATAGTGTTAGCAACTCGCGGTTAAGCTGTGCTTTTTTTTACTCGCGTTTTTGACTACCTCGCTGCGCTCGTTATTTAAACCAACTCTTTTAAAAAAAGCACTATTTGAGCCTCTAGTTGTGAAAACTACTATTTTATATTATGAAATAACAACTTCAAAATATGTCAAAAAATATAAGTAAACAAAAACAATACAAAACGAAACTCTAATTTTTTTCGAAAAGTTTTTAAAGCAAAATTATTTTGGATAACAACAAACAACTGATTTTAACATCGGTGTCATTATTACAATATACGCTTCATATATTACGTACCTATTGTGTTGTTGTTCAGTTTTAATTTTACTCCCTGACAAAAACTAAAAGAGAAAATCCCATCACCGACGACGGGCAAAATAATATATAATAGGGACGCACGTCAAATAAGCGTTAGGTGTTGTTTGTTACAAAATAATATTGCGTTTTTGATATCATTCCAAAGCTAAATACAGCGAATGCAGGCAATGCTTATTAGGATATTTATAAGAACAAAAGTCTAACAAAAATAATATGGCCTATCCAATATGGCCGGTGTAAGGTAAACAAACCGTTTTTCCATAAGACGTAATGCTAACCCAACCAGCATTTTTTTCTCTGTAAGAGCCGATAGAATATTCTTACAGCACAAACTGCAGGAATAAATGCCTGTATAATTTGCTTATACAGGGTTCCTAAGATTTTCCTTAGGGATAGCATTTCAATAAATTAAACAGAAATGGCATAGAAAGTTCTGCGCGCAATGGTGCCAGTTTGTTATTATCTCCGGACTGATTTAATGAGAAAAAATTGTCGCCAGTCTTTCATTGTGAGCATAAATCATAGTTGCAATAATAACCGTTGACAAGATGTCTGCAAATTCCGCTAGATGGCGGCCACACCATGAGATAATCGAGGAAAAATTGGGATTCACAGGCATTGCATTTTTATTTCCTTTCGAGTCGCTTCAGTTTCGTAAATTTTGTGTTTTTAAAATGCCGTATACTCGAGAAGAAAAGATTTTTATTATTAAAAACTACATAAAAAGTAACAGTGAGGGCGAGGTCATTGGACTTTTTATTTCTGCGTTTCCAGATCGACCGATTCCTGTGGCTCAAACTGTCTACAACATTTATCATCGTTTTGAAAGGTACGGGTGCATAAATGGTTGTAGAAAGTGTTACCATGACGGCGAAATACCAGAGCATCCCGTTCTTCCACACAGGGTGGAACGAGACGAAATGGTATGCGCTTACGTTGAGGCACATGAACCATGTTCGACGAAACCGATTGCGGAGGCACTGGATATTCCCAACAGTACTTGCCAATGGATCCCAAAAAAATACGGCTACAAGTCGTTTAAGATTGAGAAGTCGCAGGAATTGCAACCAGGTGATTATTTTCGCCGGTTAGAATATTGTGAGGTTATGAGGGATAAATGTGTCAGGAACGAAAATTTCCTTTCAAAAGTTTTGTTTAGTGACGAGAAGACATTTGAACTTCATAGCTCTCACAATCCACAAAATAGCCGCTATTGGTCCCGCGAAAATAAATATCTGCACGCAAGTGTTAGAACGCAACATCCTCAAAAATTAAATGTTTGGAGCGGTATTGTCGGGGATCACATTATTGGATCCTTTTTCATTGAAGGGAATTTGAATAGCCAAAAATATGTTGATCTTCTCCAACACCAGGTTTTACTACGGTTGAGGGAACTCAACATAAATTTGGACGAACTGTGGTTTCAGCAAGATGGCTGTTCATCCCACAATTCACGCCAGGCTACAAATTACCTTCGTCAGGTAATTGGTGATAGAATTATTTCCACGTATGGAAATATCCGATGGCCTCCTCGATCACCAGATCTTGCGCCAAATGACTTTTTCCTATGGGGTTGTTGGCACGACAAAATTTTCCAACACCCTCACTTACGGCCTACGACTATACAGGAGTTGAGGGCGAAAATTTTTGAGGCGGGCAACTCTATCACCCCTGAAATATTGGCTGCTACGCGCCAAGAGTTTTACAATAGATTGGGATATTGTGAGGCTCAAGAAGGGGACAGATTTGAATATCTAATCTAATTGAAAATTAGATGTTTTCAGGTCCAAACCACAGCTTTTTCTTGCTTAAAGGAGGCGGCAGGATCCATTATTTACGATACTGAACGATAAACTAGTACGGTTGTTAACATTAGAAAGAAATATCTTCGCTTTTAATTAAATTTCTTTCTATTCTGTTCTACTAGTGACATCTATCCGGAAACGGCCAAACCTAGCAGCCAAAGAAATCAATAAACGGCGCTGTTTTTCGTGCAGAGCTTTTTGCTTGCGATATTATTGATTTTAAATAAAGCTGGCCCTACACCACATTTGATATTTTCGAGGTGTTTTATGACATGATCTCGAAACATGTAGCGAACCAATTCTTCAAAACTAGCGGGAGGGTAAAAGCGAAAAATAAGGGGCTGCCAATATTTGTAACACCCAAAAGAGGGTGAAAAGATTTATTTTGCTCTGTTTCTTTACAAAAAACGTTTTTTTTAATGAAAAACTTGAGCTCTGCCACTTTTTCTATTTTTTTCTTGAACTTTTCGTCATACCGTAGAAAAAAATTATTTTCCCCATGGTCATACTCTACTTTTATTCGAAAAAATTTAGAAACAGAGACGTGATCAGTTTTCCTAAAACGGGGGATCTTGGTTTCGAGTGAGAAGATAAAGGGTGTCGCAGGCAAAAATTTTTCAATTAAATTAGTCGAACGCAAAAATGTTAGAAAAACAAAGCATGAAATATAGGTTTAAAGAGTATAATTTTTAAGAAAAAAATATCAATTTTCTCGCCCTCCTCCACTGGGACTACAGGGGCCGTGCACAAATTACGTAATGGTCATGGGGGAGGGGGGTTACAAAACGTTACGTATGGGGGAGGAGAGTTTTCGACAGCGTTTGCATTTGTATGAAACTAAGAAAACTTGGAATGAAAATAAGTGAAAAGTTTTTTTTTTGGGGGGGGGGGGTAGTGGTCTTTGAAATCATTACGTAATATTAGGGGAGTGGCGTGCCAAACCATTACAAAACATTACATAGGGAGGGGGTCAAAAATTGGTAAAATCACCGTTACGTAATTTGTGCACGCCCCCACATCTGACTGTTCCTCCTTTTTGATTTCGAATCAAAGTGCCAAACCCGGGTTGGACGTTCGAAGGCGTCAACCCGTCCTATTTGCTTGATAAAGTTTCTACGGAAATATCTCAGTCGATTTCTCCGGCCGTGTATGAACGCTTTAGGTTAGGCATTTGCATGTATCTCAGTCCCCAGCCTGTAAACAGTGCGTAAGGATAATGGTTACAAAATGAAAAGCCGAAAAATATTTTTTTTTACGATATCTTTCATCAGTTTGGTATTAAAGTCGAGCAAAAACAATTTTTAGTCCAGTCCTAAAGGTATGAAAATGGAAAACATTAGAAAATAACAACCTGGAATGGATTTACTACGTGTAAGATGTAGTGACAACATCGCCCCATGCCCATCTTTTTCTGCCTAATGTGCTTTTCCGTTTGCCTGCGTTTTATACACGGCTGCTTGGCCCCCTAAGGATTTGCTTAGGAACCCTGTATAAGGATTCTATAAGACGCTACTAGGCCGGTTATAAGTGCAAAATGGGCACCACGATAAAGAGTAAATTACTTCTATTGATAAACCCAAAAGAACTGTATAAAAGATCTGCGTAACTCTTATGTGGTATTTATAAAATAGTTTCAACGCCTATCCATACTATAAAGGGATTCTTCTGGAAACAATTATACAGTATTTTACTTCTATTGATAGAAC
Source organism: Oxystoma pomonae (assembly GCA_963921995.1). NCBI lineage: Eukaryota > Metazoa > Arthropoda > Insecta > Coleoptera > Brentidae > Oxystoma > Oxystoma pomonae. Next base: position 77,381,864 of record OY998169.1, on the reverse strand, counting down.
CTGAACTCCTAAAATAAGAGAAAAAATGTTTTTTTTTACTGAGTTCTCTTCCACAGTAGATATTAATGGCGACACCAAAACTATCTTGACAATAAATAAACATTACTCGAAAACCTATTTTGAAACACATACACCACAATTTTGTTAACGAACACTACTTTACTGCTAATGTCCCTATCATTTATTTAAGAAAGTTTTCACGCATTATTGAAATATCTTTGTTTGGAGCCTAAAATACTGTTTGAATAAAAATAAAAAGTGACAAAATATATACAGAAGAAGTTATGCAATATTGTGCATGGTTTATCGTTTTTATGTATTTTTATGAATTATACCTTCGTGTTATTGAGGTTTTTTTGCTTTTGGGATAGATTGTTAAATTTATAGAAAGGCAGAACATTTCTAAGATGAATGTCTTATTGTAAATATTTATAACATATATATCAAGCAAGTATACAATAACCATACAGTAATTTTTAGTTGTAGGGATTCCCGTCCGTTCCCGTTTATATTTTCAGGTGTTGGATGCCTTTAGTGTCAACAAGTAGCGGAATATTAAGGCCGCTTTTATCAAAACCACTTTCTGAGTCACCTCATAGTCATATAATGGCTTAGTGTGTCGCAGCGAAGGAAAGACAAAGGATCTAAAGACAACCAACGCCTTCTGGTTTCCGTTATTAACCAAACAAGAACACAAAACAAAATAATTTGTTTGTCTGCTGTTAGTCGAGATACCGGCGGTTAAATAAATAAAAGTATTAACGTAGAGAATGATTTAAAAACGCGATTAAAAAACACAGTTTAGGCGCGGGTTGTAAACACCGTTTTTTAATAAAATATTTAAAAATCTAAAACACAAAAACCATTGCGAGATCACCATTTGTACGCTATAAATGAAGAATGACTCTACACACGAGTATTTCTTCGTTTTCAAATGTCTTTGCCATCCGTATCCTTACTGTTGACCAATTTATTTTTTGATATATGTGTAAAAAGCCATTGTTATTTGAGTCAGTAGTTAACATTACCAAAACCATATGAAAACTAAAAAAATCACTACATTTTCATGTAATATGCCTAATTTGATGGTTTTTATTTTATAGATTCAAAAACTTAAAATAAAAATATACTTTGCAAAAATTATGTCCATCTTTTCATGCACAGCTTCTTTTGTTTGTTGATTCACTTACAATCCTAATGTAGGAGAATGAATTTCAACATTTTATCGACAGTTATCAAACAGCAAAATGTACCAGCCTCCGACAGTTCCGGTCAACATTGTTTTTATGAAATTTATTACGGTTTCATATTCTTATGTCCATATCCACCAACGTGGAAATTCTCCGATTAAGGTTTAATCATGATTAACACTAGTTGGACTTTGGAATGAGTCTTGGTAAACAAACTTGCAATGCAAAAGACCACATTCTAAACTGTGATTAGTAACTAATCACGATTAAATCTTAATCGGGGAATTTTTGCGTTAGTGGATACGAGCATTATTGTTTCATACATCATATTTTTTTTTATATTTGAGTTAAGGTAGGGTTTATTATATTATAGTTTCGATATTACTCAGTCAGATATGAAAAATTATAAGTGGAAGAACATGTCTCCCTATTTCTTAATAGGAGCACAGTTTATCTAATATATTTATATTAATAGATTAGATTATTTAACACTTTGGATTTCCAAAAGTATGTCGCAGTTATTTTTTTCAACCTCGATCTCTGATTTGAAACAATATGCATGTAAAAATGGGTTTAAAATAATTATGTTTCTTTGTATCAACTGAATAATACCAAATATATTTTTAATAAATTAACCTGTTTCAAATCACTGGATAAAAATAGCTTTATTTTTTCCGCTTTGATCCTCATAAGGGACTCTTTCATTTATAATGACATAAATATATATGACCACCTGAGCTTGGAAATAAGAAATAGCCAAAATCTTAAACTGTTTCACAATAAATTAAACGCCAAGCTACTGCCAAGAGCATTATATAGTATTAACGAATTTTTTTCAGTTTTAAGGAACTTATGTATAAATATGCTTTAAATTTCTAATAGTGATTTTTATTAGATTATTGTTTTTGACTAATCTTAAGTTGTAGTGTGTAAAAAATTGTTTATTGTTATATTAGTTCTCTTGTTCCATTTCTTGTCTTTTAAAAATTTTAAATGATTTACATTTTCATGTGTGTAAAATATAACTAATATTGAAAATTAACGTCATTTTAGTTATAAAGATAAACTCTCTGTGATATATATTTTTTATTATTGCTCCTGTAAATTATTTTGTAATATCTAAATTAATTTGTAATAATTATTAACTTATCCTATTTTTTATTTTTATAAAGCTTTATTAAAATGCTTTATTTATTGTGATTTCTTGGACAATAAATTCGTTTTCATTACATTCCAGTTGTTTCATTCGTTTAGAAGATTAAGAATATTACTGATTGATTGACAGTGATGAAACTACCTTATTTTCAGATTGGGTTTGCTGGACGTTGCAAAATTTGAAGTAAAGTGAAGAAACGAAAAGTATAACTAGATAATTATTAAGAATCTGTAATTACAATCTACGAGATTTTTGGTACAACTCAATTCTCTAATTAACTTGTGGTACTTATAAGATCAAGTCTAAAACAAATTAAAAGATTATACCAAGTTTTGCTGGAATTTCCTAGGCGCCCACGTGACCCACGTATATCCCATAAAGTACGGTACGTGGCTTATTTACCCAAATTGTTATATTTAAATAGATTAAAGGCGGTTGCGAGATTAGAATGATTATATTATTAAAAAAGATACAGGGTAAATCTGTAAATTACAGGTTATTAGATGCCACTAAATAAGGGGTATACGCACTCCAGCTAGTATCTGAATCAATAAAAACCACGGATTGTCAATCTAAATGATTTATAACTAAAGTGATTTATTTGTCGCAAAGTGAAGGAATATTTCTTTAAACAAAAGATCAAAAAGATCTTGGTTGAAAAAAAACGAAAACTCAAACTTGGATGAGTATTCCACGATATTTCGCCCTGGGCCACCAGCGTGGGCTCATCAGTGGTTCCACTGGTCACCCTCCCCAAACATCATTCAACACCATCATACACTTTGATTTCCAACTTTGAATCTCTCACAAATAGGCTTCGTTCCGCACTAGCACTTATCTAAGTCACCTGATACGGGTTCGTCCTGGCGTGTTAATCAGTTACTTCAACTGAAAAGAATCTAAAAACAAAAGATCAAAAAGATTTTGGGTGAGAAAAAACTAAAATTTAAACTTAGATGATTATCCCACAGAAAACACACAGAGGACCATTTGCCCGCTGTTTTTTGGGTTTAATAGGCCTCTCGCCTTGGCCGCCGCTATGGCCTGCTTTCGACGTTGAGCACCTGACATGTGTTTTTTCTCCAGACTCAATTTAAGTAGGTCAGAGGACACTACTGTGGATCTATTCTTGAATCGAGAGAAAATTTGCCGCCAGGTAGTAAATTCTCTACCCACTATGCATCTCATTGGTCCAAATCTTCGGTTTAAATCGATTTCTCTCATTTTTGCCCGATATTGATCGAAAGTAATTCTCCTAGACAAGACCAATAGAATTACTTTCGATCAATTCGGGCAAAAGTGAGAGAAACCGATTTAAACCGAAGATTTGGACCAATGAGATGCATAGTGGGTAGAGAATTTACTCCCTGGCGGCAAATTTTCTCTCGATTCAAGAATTGACCCTCGGTAGGTTTTACCCGTCAGGGTTTTTCTTAGAAGTATGTGCCTGGGGGTTTATGCCTGCAGGCTTGTTGCCTGCTGGTGTGCCTCCAGTTTCTGTAACACAATCAGAGGGTGTGGTTAGTTGGACCACGTCATTAGTTTGGCTTCAGTAGCAGAGGATAAGGTTTTCTTTTTCTGTGTTATCCATATACAGGGTTCCTAAGATTTTCCTTAGGGATAGGATTTCAATAAATCAAACAAAAATGGCATAAAAAGTTCTGCGCGCACAAAAGAAACAGGTATATTGAACAATGGTGCCAGTTTGTTATTATCTTTGGACTGTTTTCATGAGAAAAAATTGTGACTCTTTCATTGTGATAACCATTGACAAGATGTCTGCAAATTCCGCTAGATGGCGGCCACCCCATGAGATGATCGAGGAAAAACTGGGATTCACAGGCATTGCATTTTTATTTCCTTTCGAGTCGCTTCAGTTTCGTAAATCATGTGTTTTTAAAATGCCGTTGTCAACATTAGAAAGAAATATCTTCACTTTTAATTAAATTTCTTTCCATTCTGTTCTACTAGTGACATCTATCCGGAAACGGCCAAACCATGCAGCTAGCACTAGCATCCAAAGAAATCAATAAACGGCGCTGTTTTTCCTGCAGAGCTTTTTGCTTGCGATATTATTGATTTTAAATAAAGCTGGCCCTACACTACATTTGATATTTTCGAGGTGTTTTATGACATGACCTCGAAACATGTAGTGAACCAATTCTTCAAAACTAGCGGGAGGGTAAAAGCGAAAAATAAGGGGCTGCTAATATTTGCAACGTGCAACTAATTTCGTAAATTCCACTTTTTTCTAGAACTGTAGTTTTATCCTTGGGATTTCCTAGTAAACTTCTTATTATGTTACCGGATTGATATACTAATTTAAGACCGGTGTTATTATATACTTTTTGTAATCCTTTCGTATAGTTAGGATTATAACGAATTAATACAAATTTTGAGTCGCAGGTATCTTTTTGTCTGAAAAAAGTGGAATTTCGAAAGGTCTTTTGAAAAGGATTGTGACAAAAAATATGTCGTCCAAACGAGACGCTCTATTCAAACACGTTTTAAAGAACACTTAGCACACTTAAAATACAGAAGAACAGAAAAGTCAGGTGTGGCCGAGCATGCTTTTGAAAACAATCATAGATTCACATTAGATAACCTAAAACTTCTAAAAAGTGTACCAAAGAAAAGACTTTGGAATGCATATGAACGTATGGAAATCATTAAATCCAGAAAGAGTTTAAATAAAAAAAGATAGAGGACCCATCACGTTTAGTACACTTTATTCTTTAGTTGAGGGGAGATATGATTATAAATCGTGATCAATCACAAATTATTAGTCTTGTCTCCGCCCACTAAAAGATTGTATATAAGATAGAGCGAAGGTTAATTTAGTTTATTGTTTATTGTCTGCTGATGATGCTAACGTTGTTAGCGAAACGCGCGTCGAGTGCAAAAGAGTGTAGTTTTGGTTTGAGGACTTCCATTGTCTATATTTTATTTATAATCTGATCGAAACGTCGTGTATAAATAAAATATGGACAATGGAAGTCCGAAACACCGAGTTAATTTCAAAAATTCCTTTGTTTGTGGCAACTAAAACATTCTATCAGTGTATAGCAGAAAGTTTTTCACCAACTTAATTACGCAACCCTCTCAAGGACTTTGTTTTAAGATGGATTTATAAAGTTTACACGTTTGTGTTTGTTAAGCAGCTTACTCCATTTTCATCGACCGCAGTTCGTAGTTGGCCCAATCAAGCATTTATAACAAAGATAGTAAAAGCTGTACAGACCGCTTCAAGCTACTACGAACATAGGGGGAATCAAGTCCAATTTACTCTCCGTGCCGTACGACCGAGGTGGATTCGAAGCACGCTGCAGTGTTATCTTTCGGAAATTCATTTTGTTTTTATTATTTTGTTTTATTTTTGCCTTGCTCGAGAAACAGATGGGTAAGTTCTTAATTGAAATAATACATTTTTAAAACCAAAAATGGATGTCTACGAAGTTGCCGAAAAAGTGCAGATGGTCAAATGGTCAAATCGTCATAACCCAACACACGTTCGATATTGGTCGAGGGAAAATTTGAATTTGTATTTTGACGTAAGAACACAGTATCCCCAAAAACTAAATGTTTGGGGGGGGTATTGCAGGGGAACACGTAATTGGGCCATTTTTTATTAACGGCAATTGCAATTTGAATGGTCCTAGATACTTGGATCTACTGCAGCAGCACATTATTCCAACTGCTAGGCAGTTGTTAGGTGTAAGATTTGGTGAAACATGGTTTCAACGAGATGGCCTTGTTAGGGAATATCTTGATAATGTATTTCCTAATCGGGTTATAAGTACACGGGGAACTATTTTATGGCCAGCTCGATCTCCCGATCTTGCTCCTAATGACTTCTATCTGTTTTTGAAGAAGCTTTTCAAATGATCACCCCTAACATGCTTGGAAACGTTAGAAGGGGTTTTTATAGTAGGCTCGGATATTGTCTAACCGAGAAAGGAGGACTTTTCGAACATTTGCTTTAATTTTTTTTTGACTGGGAGAATCTTTTTGGTTTTTAGAATGTATTATTTTATTTTGAGAACTTGCTTTTATTTTGTTTCTCCTTATTATTTTCATTGTAACACGTCGTCACTGATAAATCTGAGCAGTTGACAATAAAACGCTCTTATTTATCAGTGTCAAAAAATAAGAAAATTACGTTATAAAAATTTGCGTATTTATTGACCAAATTCCGGTTTCATTGACTACGCTCCACACAGCACCGTGGTTAGAGGCGTACTAAATACAAGGCGAAAGGCGGCGAACGGCAGCGAATGGCGATCGGAAGCCTGAGTGTTGGTTGCTTCACTGATAGGCGTGCGGTGTCTTTGCATGTACGTACACTGGCAAATTAAACTTCTTCCGCCCTATGTTCGCAGTAGCTTGAAGCGGTCTGTATATAAACCATTCTAAAAACTTCGTATTGAAGAGTGAATTCGATGGCAGGTCTCATAATATGTTCAGATTAAAATCAAAGTTTGTTGTATCATTCAGTCTTTAGCAGGGGCGGAGTGGAAGGGGGGCAGTTATAGGAAGAGTTAGGTTCGATGAGTGTGTACGGAAAAAGCAAACTTAACAAAAAATTACCTACATCTTAATTGCGCCGCAGGCGAAAATTTTTAGAAACCTTTTGTAAAACTGCTATTTTGTTACACGTTTCAAATGTTGTTGACAAAAAACTACAATTATTGATATCATCGGCAAAATTTCTTGCAGTTTAGACAACATTCTTTAAAAATTCTGATCTTTGCGTTCTTTATGATATATTAAAAACAGCGGCGTTGGGATCTGGTCTCAATTCTAGATTTGTTTTCAAAATCATGTCATAAATGTGCGGCAGACGCAAATTTTTTAAAAAATGTCGATTTTTACACGTAAATGCCACTGACAAAAATTTCTTAAAATTAAACCAAAATTGTGGGTGATAGCGACGCAGGAAAATTTTTTTGCTGTACAATCAGAAAACTTTAAAAAAAATAAACTAAACTTTTAACAATGAACAACTTTTTTAAACCTAAGCTAAAAATTTTATTCCTAAATTATTTAAGAAAATTTAAGTTAGGCGATCTCTACGCCACTGAAAATAGCAATAAGTATTTTTTAATAAAAATATATCAGTATTGAACCAATAACAAAACCCCATTAATTCTAATTATTAAGAATTTTTAGTTTTGAAGTACCCTATATTATATGCAATGCGGCTAATCTTTTCAAAGCTCTTTAAATTATCCTGTCCGTCGTCCCTACTTATTGCTTATTATAATGAAACATTTGTTAACTGGAGCAGCGGTTATCAGTAAATTGGGCAAAATAATCAAAATAGCCTGCATTTTCAAGATCTAGAGAATAACAATGTTTCGGGCTGTATTCACACACGGACAAAACGATATACTGGTAACGTAACTACAGGGTGTTTCAAATTCGAAGCTTACCATGAGGATATCCTAAACGGTAGGAGATACGGAAAGGTTTACATTAGGGTAAAGTTGCGCAATTTGATGCTTTACTTAAAACTGAAAAAAAGTTTAAAAATTCAGGATAGTTCCGGAGATAGGCGGAAAAAACCGAAATCTTCATTTTTAGTTTTTTTTTCTGCGCCCTTATTCTTAAAGCTGTCAAAAAACGCTTAAAACTTTCCACAGGCACTTTTTTAGGATGATAGGTCTGTTTTCGAGATTTGACGTTTCAGTGTGACAGGAGCACTGTCAAGTTCATTTTTTGTTATGGACACATCCTTTTTTTCTCCTGCCATTTGGTTCATAAAGGATGACAGATAACATTTTGCAAGCTTATTTTGACAAGTCACCTGACGTTTTGGATTTATTGTCCATCATCTTCCCAAATTTAATTTTTGCCTTTAACTTACGCAAGATATTTTGGAAATAACTTCACCTAATATTTTAAAAACACGTTTTTTTTTTGTTTTTTAATCGTTTAATTTGGGCTGAAGATGATCATTTAACTCAAGACGTCAGGTACTTGTCAAAATGAGGTTGTAAAATATCTGTCATCCTTTATGAACTAAACGGCAGGAGAAAAAAGCATGTGTCCATAAGAAAAAATGAACTTGACAGTGCTCCTGTCACACTGAAATGTAAAATCTCGAAAACCGTCCTCTCGTTAGGTAGATCTTAAAAAAGTGCCTGTAGAAAGTTTTAAGCGTTTTTTGACTGTTTTATGAATAAGGGCGCAGAAAAATAAAAACGAAAAATAAAGATGTCGGCTTTTTTCGCATATCTCCGGAACTACCCGGAATTTGTAAACTTTTTTTTTTTGGTTTTTAGCAAAGCGTCAAATTGCGCAACTTTTCCCTGATTTAAACCTTTTCGTATCTCCTACCGTTTAGGAGATCCCCATGATGAGCATCGAATTTGGAACACCCTGTATACTTTGCGCACTAATTTACGCACGGAGACGTTTTTTTTATTATTTTTATTTTTCAACATAAAAATACACATAAGGCAACAATAAAATTCTGCTTGTCACCTTACACATAACCCCGTTTTATATCAAATTAAAAGTTTTAAAGTAATATTATTTCCGTAATTTCCAAGTAATTTTTTTTTTTTTTTTTTGAACACTCCCAGAAAAAATATTGTTCATTGTTCACTTTCTTGACAATTAAAAATCAACACATATAACATCATCACACTTTTATTAAAAAAAATATGGGTTATGAGCATTTTATTAGGATTTTCATAGTAAACACTCATTTTAACATTCATTTACGATTGACAATCAATTTTACAGAAATATGTGAATAAAAATAAAGAATTGTTCTCGCAAAATAGATTTATTTCTGTGCTTTCGTTCCGACTCAGTTCTACTTAGTTTTTGCGCTCTCCGTTGGCGCCTTCTTACAATTAGGTACTCGGCAAAACTAAATTTTTGGTTGCCATGGTTTCCGCAAGCTAATTAAGGGGCACCACGTCACTGAGAGGGTTTTATAACAAGTGAAAATGTAACAGAATATTCTCTCTCCAACTTACTGGTTGATTATCTTCGGTATTGTCTATCTACGTGTACAGTAATCTGTCTGAAAACCTAACGACTCTGACCTATTTTGGAGGAAAAATTTACGTCAGTTCTGTCCCCACTTAGGTAGAATAGGGAAAGAGTCCTATCCTATGTTGAGGACATATTACCCATGTTCTGACTAAAAATGCTGTTTGGGACACACATAAGAGTGGTTATCTGAGGCAACCAGGCTTTTCCAGTTTTTAATTTGTTTGGAGTGTTGACGGTAGGATTGTTACATCTGTCGATTACTTGATGATCGTTTGGGCTACTTAAAAGCTTAAGCACTCCCAGCAAACACGGTTCCCTCGGGCCTTCGTCGGCCCGATGTCGATAGCCGAATTTGCCGTCATCGAAATGACATCGATTCTTGTTCGCTTTGCGATGTAGGCCCAATGTATGTCGACGCAACGTTAGACTGTAGCCCGCCGTCGGACCAATGGTAAAACCACATGGTACCGACCATCCGCCCATATAGCTGCTTAATTTGTTCTTCTAACGTAGGCAAGCTGGTCTCGGCCCGACATCGGTAAAATATTTAAGTCCGACATTGGTTTCCTAAAGCGGTCCAACGTCGGCGATTGACGAAGGTCCGTCGGTGGTAGCTTAAAGCGGCCCGACAATGGCAAACCACAAAGGTCTGATAATGCGGGTGCTTAACCAGTCGGGGTGGTTTAAGTGGCGGAAGAGGTGATTCTTGTAGAGAAGTACCACCATCTTGTCAAGTCCGCATTCTAGTTTTGAAATATCTTTGCTCATTATATATATAAAATTATCTTGCACTCTACAGGGAATATAGTGACATTAGCGCCATCTCTACATCATAGAAAGAAACTATTAAGCAGTTTAAAAATTTTAATGTGATGTACCATCGTATGTTGCCGGTTATCGACCAATCAAACAAAGTTCCAATCGGACCGTCGTTGGCCCTAAAGCAGATAAACTGGTCGTCAGCATAAAGTCGACTATAGTAAATCGGGCCATCAACAGTTGCCGATTCTCAACCGATTAAACAAAGTTTCAATCGGATCATCATCGGCCCTAAAGTAGATAAGGTTTGCGTTGGTATATTGTCGACTATAGTAAATCGGGCCATCGTCAGTTGCCGATTCTCGTTCGAATAAACAAAGTTTTAATCGGACCGTCGTTGGCCCTAAAGCAGTTAAAGTAAATCGGGTGATCGTCGGTCCTAAAGTGGTGTCGGCATAAAGTAGAATGTAGTAATGTGGACCTCCGTCAGTTGCAGATTATTGACCGAAAACTGAAAATCGCAATCTGTCCAACATCGGGCCAGCGTGTAGTCGCCGATGCCGACACACTGCCGACGTTGTCCACATTGGTCCGATTCAATGCCGACGATTTGTGTTTGCTGGGCTGGTTGCAAGTTCAACCACCTTGGTTTTCGAGCCCGACATCTGGATGGCGCTGAACAGCTACACAAAAATTTAAAAAGGAGGGACTCTATCCTGGTTTATGCGCAGCTTGAGCCTCTTCAAAAAGTTATTAGTTCGTTAATACACCATTAATATATCGTCACCTTATTTGCTTACCGTATTACCGTAATTGAAATGCTAAAAAGAGTTTTTAAACCACAAACACAAATTACTATAACCGTATTCTTACATATTACATACAAACTTACAAGGTAAATGTAATAGAAAAGAAAACAACAATTCTTGTTTCTACAAATTCACTCTCACAAAAAAATTATCACCTACCAGCTGCAGCTTTTGCACAGAAATAAATTTGGTTAGTTGCAAAAAATAACCGGGCGGGTTCCGTTAAGCCTCCGGTTTCATTATTTTTGGATACGGGAGAAAAATAAGTAAGATTTTGCTTACGGTATCACCAATTTTAATGGTCTATTAACGCTTTAGTACCTAAATATTAGTAAGTCAAGACAGTGAACGAAGAAAAGCCAAATTTGGTAGGTACTGATTATGTTATGCTTAAAGACGTAACTTAAAAATCCGAGGGGTAAGTACACGAGTAATTTTGGTGAAAGTACACTTCCGACCACATACAGCAGAAGTTAGCTGCAGGTCTGTTGAATTTAAGTTTTGCTAATTGCGTTGCTTATTGTAACTGACTTTGACGTTTTTGAATTACAGGTTAGATCTTTTGACTTACAATGTCAAAACATAAGAGGCGTTTTCTCGCGTTAAAATTGTTTAAAATGTTTTTAAAAAGTTTGAAACATTTGTTTTCTCGCGTTGCAACGGTGACGTCACATCTAACCGGGTTAAAAATATTTTGAAATGGAATCCACTCTAGTTTCGAAACTGACGCGTGCGTAGAAGATACGTCAAAATTCTACATTTTTGTTTTAACCTAAGATATTTTTTGTTTTTGCGTGAAAATGGACGAAAAAACGTATTCTTAATATCTTGTTAGCCATTCTTCATGGTATCCCTGTAGTCTTATATGATTTTCGTGGCTTAAAAGAACAGTAAATAAAAAAACTTCACTCTCCATGTAGCTTCCATTGCTTGCCATCTATGCTACTAAAACTGGCCGTACACTCAAAGGTTTTGTTACATAAACCAGTAGTTGATCCATTTTAATTTTAAACACCAAAAAAATAAACAGAAAAACAAAAAAGTGAGGTTACACTAAACTACGTCAGCGTTTTGAACTACTCATTTTTTCTCGGTTCTAAATGATGACGTCACATCAAAATAGTTTCAAATAATATTTCAAAATAATTTCAACGCGAGAAAACGCCTAAGGAAACAATTCTTTTAAATTAATTAATTAAGAAGAAGAAGGAACAGTTTGGCGAAAGGAAAGCAATGACTTAATCATAGTCAGCGCACCTCTGTGGGATCAGTAAATTTGAGTAATCTAAGTCTTTGCAGACAACCAGAAATGTTCAATATCAAAAAGAAATTATTAAAACACTACGTAAATTTAAAAAAAAACAAGAAAACGTTTCTTCAATAGCGTCGATAATATTTGCCAGTTTGAAATATGAGTATGAGTGATTGCAACAAATTGGTCAAAAATAATGCCTCATTATTCTCTTTAAACTACAAAACACATTTTAGGCAAGGATATTCATAAAGGAATATATATTTTTCTTAGTCTTTATGAAATATTTGAAATTTTTGAAACGGTAGTCACCAAAGAGGACGGTATTAAAACAGCAGTGTGGGCTAAGTGGAGCAATTAAAGTGAGTTGTGAAGAATTGTTGGCGCCCCAGAACAACAATCTTGTGTTTTAAAGATTTATTTTTCATTTCAATTGTCAATTAATTTAGGGAAGTGTTGCAGTGATAACCTAGACATTGATCCTGAAATAGTGTCATTAAATGATAGTGCGTGACACAAAACTCATTTAATTTTCTTTTAAGGTCCGATCGTGCCGAAATCACGCCGACTAATTCGAATTTCCTTCGTTTTTCTCATCATCATCGCCGCTCACATCCTTCCGCCATTACCTTTTATAATGAGTCATACATAAACATAGTTATAAATAATCCTTATTGTTGAACGTCTTGAACAATCGTGAGACTCTTGCTCTTTTTCACACCGGGGCTAAGCAAGTGTGACGTCGGTTCGGAAAAAGTAACCTCTGCCCCTTTGTTTACAAGTGCTGAACTTATACACTCATCCACCCGAAGCGTAGTTTCTCTCTTTCCGAGGCAGTCGATTAAGCAAGGATAGCACGTCTCGGGGTCAGTAATAAAGGAGTAACTTTAGGGGTCACCGCAGAGGAGTGGCGATGAAAGGGGGGCTCTTGTGAACGGAAGCCCATTGTGTATGTTTTCTTTAAGACAGGTGAACGATATCGGGGTTTTTGTGTAGTAGAGCATTCCGTTGCCGCTGCTGTTAAATACTCAGTTCTTCTTCTTTTAAATGCTATGCTCTCTTCGAACTTTTCTATTTATCCTACTTTACCTACTGCCTTTCTGAAAATGTCTTACATATAGCAGTAGCGCACCCAAGAATTGACTTCGGGGAAGGGGGGGGGGTTAGGGATAAATAATAAAAAAAACTTAAATTGAATTAAAAATGTGACCATAACCAGGCTTCTCAGGAAGAGATCCGGATCGTATCCGAATATCGTGTTTTAAAAATTTTAGAAAATAAAGAAAACTCCCCCTCTCGGTGAGCCAGTGATATAGTAATGACACCATACATTTTTAAAACACGATATTCGGATACGATCCGGATCTCTTGTGCCTTCAGTTTTTCCTCCCATTTTATTAATTGTAAGAGTTTATGTTTGTCTTTATTTAAAATATAGTCATAATATTCAAATTTATATAGGGTGTGCCAAAAGAAACCGCACATATTGAAATTATTATAACCTAGCGGGAAATTGTCCGATTTTAATAATATGTAGATTTTTAGAAAGGCAAAGCTTTAGAATTGATAGGGCCAATGTCAAATTTGACATCTCCTGAAAATCCAAGATGGCGGACCTATTTGAAAAATAGGCATTTTTAACCCCCAAGATATTTTCTTTTGTACGATACTGTAACAAATATGAAACATCGGTTCCAAAGCCACATTCTTTCAAAGCACATCGATGTAAGCTTTTAAAAATTCGGACAAGGAATAAGGAAGTTTGCAATTTTTAAATGAATGGAACCGAGTTTACCTGCAAAATCAATCTTATTAAAAAAAAATCTATTTGTTTAAATAGCAATAACTTTTTCAAAAATTGATAGTTTTAAACTTTTTAAAAGGCACACACTTCAAAATTTATAGAACTAATGATAAAACTGACTTTTACTAAAAGTCCAAGATGGCGGACTTATTTAAGAAGTAGGCATATTTTACCCCCCTAGAAAAAAACTTTTTCTGCAGCACTCTGGTTGGGTATATAAAGGTTTAAAACTTCCTTATTTCTTGTCCGCATTTTTATAATATTTCATTGGTGCGCTTGGCAAAGATATAACTGTGTAACCGATGTTTGAGATTGTTGTTGCAGAAAAAGATTTTTCTAGGGGTGTCAAAAATGCCTGTTTTTAAAATATAAGTCCGCCAACTTGATTTTTTCACAAATGTCAATTTTGACACAAGTTTTATAAATTTTAGGCACGTGCTTCTTAAAACACTAGATTTTTCTTAATAAGCTTGATTTCGATACATCGATATGCTTCGAAAGAATGGCTTCGTAACCCATGTTTCTGATTTATTACAGTGTCGCACAGAGAAAAATATCTAGGGGACTAAAAATACCTATTTTTCAAATAGGTCCGCTATCTTGGATTTTTAGGAAATATCAACTTTGACATTGGTCCTATAAATTTTGAAACAGCTAAATATAAATATAATACACCCTATATGTATCAAACCCGATTTAATCAAACCACTATTTTTTAAGATCAAATCCATTCACAATCAAATTAAGAATTTATAAAACCCGTTTTTTCACCAAATTGATCCAATTAAACCTTACACTCTCAAACATTAAAATAGGAAGCGAATTGAGTGATGGAATTTTCGTTATTTTTTGTCTAAAAAAAACGCAAAATATTCAATAAAACAATTTCCATTTTTCACGTTACCAGCTGCAGTGTAATGAGGTAGTGGAATACACCGCAGGAGGTTTTTGATAAGAACAGGCAATTTTCTGGAGAAAAATCCATCATACATTTGCTGAGAATAAAGAACAAGAGTTTTGTTGTTCGAAGAATTGATACGTATTGTTTGGTGATTACTTCAGAAGGAGCAAAGAACTTATGAAGTCTTATTATAAGCGTTATTTTTTGAACCCCGCAGATTTTTTGGATATAAGCAACATCAGTATACTTATGCGTAAATATAAGTAGTTATATATAAGGTTACTGATATGCTTTGTTAAGTAAAGTAAATAATAATAATGTTAAATAAATATTAATATTATGGTTACTATTGCGATATACAACCGTAAGCGGTTACGACCGATGAAACTGTTGTTTGTTTGGTGGTTTCATTTTACTATCGTTTTGTATTTTTTTGGCCCTCTACGCCACAAAACACTTTTCTTTAAATTTATATTTCATACTTCACTTTTTAATTGTAGTGCACTTTATAATGTTTGTTAGTGTGTCACGTTGAGTGATTTTTAAAACAATTGGTATTATACTTGAAGCACAAACTGTATACTCAGATAGCGCGTTCCAGTGTTAAACGATTTTATATCAGTTAAAACGTTATTTCTTTCTTCTTCTTTCTCCAGCTTTTTGCTATGTCCTATTAGCATTTGTATTTTCATGGAATATGCTAAATTTCTGTGACCCGCTGAAGTCTTTCTAAAAATCTTTTGCAAAATATGGGTTCCTATACTCAAGTTTGCATTGCATTATGGTGTCTATAGAGCTCTTGAAGAAGGCTTTTTGAATACAGTAATGAGAGTATTTGACTTTTTTACAACTTTCTTTACATGCGACTCCCATTTTAGATCGGAGCTTACAATAATGCCACGAATAATTTGTTGGTCAAAATGAATAAAAGAGGTGTTGTTGGCGGTACTGTTCGATCCTATGCTAGGTAGTTTACACTTCTTCTCGTTGTGTTTCATGCCCCACGTTTTAGTTCATTTCTCTATTTTTTAAAGATCTTCTTGGAGCTGCTTGTGGTTGTTTGAATGTGAAACTAGTTTGACGTCATCAGCAAGAAATATAATAATAGTTATGTACAATAAAAATAATATAGAACCAAGCACTGTTCTGAGCGCAATTCCACTGAGACATGTATACAGGGTTCCTAAGATTTTCCTTAGGGATAGGATTTCAATAAATCAAACAGAAATGGCATAGAAAGTTCTGCGCGCACAAAAGAAACAGGTATATTGAGCAATGGTGCCAGTTTGTTATTATCTCCGGACTGTTTAATCTTAAATCATAGTTGCAATAATAACCGTTGACAAGATGTCTGCAAATTCCGCTAGATGGCGGCCACACCTAATCTAATCTAATTAAAAATTAGATGTTTTCAGGTCCAAACCACAGCTTTTTCTTGCTTAAAGGAGGCGGTAGGGTCCATTATTTACGATACTGAGCGATAAACTCGTGAGTTTGTTAACATTAGAAAGAAATATCTTTGCTTTTAATTAAATTTCTTTCCATTCTGTTCTACTAGTGACATCTATCCGGAAACGGCCAAACCATGCAGCTAGCACTAGCAGCCAAAGAAATCAATAAACGGCGCTATTTTTCCTGCAGAGCTCTTTGCTTGCGATATTATTGATTTTAAATAAAGCTAGCCCTACACTTCATTTGATATTTTCGAGGTGTTTTATGACATGATCTCGAAACATGTAGCGAACCAATTCTTCAAAACTAGCGGGAGGGTAAAAGCGAAAAATAAGGGGCTGCCAATATTTGTAACACCCAAAAAGGGGTGAATAGATTTATTTTGCTCTGTTTCTTTACAAAAAACGTTTTTTTTACGAAAAACTTGAGCTCTGCCACTTTTTTTATTTTTTTCTTCAACTTTCTCGAAATTTTCGTCATACCGTAGAAAAAAATTATTTCCCCCATGGTCATACTCTACTTTTATTCGAAAAAATTTAGAAACAGAGACGGGATCAGCTTTCCTAAAACGGGGGATCTTGGTTTCGAGTGAGAAGATAAAGGGCGCCGCAAGCAAAAATTTTTCAATTAAATTAGCCGAACGCAAAAATGATAGAAAAACAAAGCACGAAATAAAAATGGCGCCGCTTACAATTTTTTTTCAAAAATTACGTAATTTACGGAACGCAAAGAAATAGGTCTAAAGAGTATAATTTTTAAGAAAAAAATATGAATTTTCTCGCCCTCCTCCACTGGGACTACAGGGGCCGTTCACAAATTACGTAATGGTCATAGGGGGGAGGGGGGTTACAAAACGTTACGTAGGGGGGAGGGGGGTTTTCGACAGCGTTTGCATTTGTGTGAAACTAAGAAAATTTGGAATGAAAATAAGTGAAAAGTTTTTTTTTTGGGGGGGGGGTAGTGGTCTTGAAATCGTTACGTAATATTAGGGGAGTGGCGTGCCAAACCGTTACAAAACATTACATAGGGAGGGGGTCAAAAATTGCTCAAATCACAGTTACGTAATTTGTGCATGGACCCACATCTGACTGTTCCTCCTTTTTGATTTCGAATCAAAGTGCAAAACCCAGGTTGGACGTTCGAAGGCGTCAACCCGTCCTATTTGCTTGATAAAGTTTCTACGGAAATATCTCAGTCGATTTCTCCGGCCGTGTATGGTTTTTAGGTTAGGCATATACATGTATCTCAGTCCCCAGGCTGTAAACAGTGTGTAAGGACAATGGTTACAAAATGAAAAGCCGAAAAATATTTTTTTTACGATATCTTTCATCAGTTTGGTATTAAAGTCGAGCAAAAACAATTTTTATTCCATTCCTAAAGGTATGAAAATGGAAAACATTAGAAAACAACAACCTGGAATGGATTTACTACGTGTAAGATGTAGTGACAACATCGCCCCATGCCCATCCTTTTCTGCCTAATGTGCTTTTCCGTTTGTCTGCGTCTTATACACGGCTGCTTGGCCCCCTAAGGATTTGCTTAGGAACCCTGTATATGGTTGAAAGCTTGCTATTAATCCTTATTTGAAAAGTTCTTTTTGTCAAGAAGATTAAAAGACATTCGGAGAGCTCACCAACAATACCATAGTGATTTAATACCATTCTTATTCATCATCTCATCATTCACCGCCAGTCAACACCGTTCTTAACTAAAAAGCCTGTAAACTCCTACCGCCTCAGTGCCCTTTAGCCTAATGTGGCTGACATTTTTATAACCAAATTGACAAGTAAAACATGGATTTTCTGTCAGTTTGGTGTCAATGTGGCACCGATCATAGGCCAAAGGATACTAAAACGAAAATGAGTTAACAGGCTTTTTAGTTGAGAACGGTATTGCGCCAGTTAACTCCTACCTCCGT
Source organism: Oxystoma pomonae (assembly GCA_963921995.1). NCBI lineage: Eukaryota > Metazoa > Arthropoda > Insecta > Coleoptera > Brentidae > Oxystoma > Oxystoma pomonae. The sequence goes on along the minus strand of OY998169.1, from coordinate 77,363,615 downwards.
CATTTTTATAACCAAATTGACAGCTAAAGCATGGTTTTTCTGTCAGTTTGTTGTCAATATGACTGATATAATTGACTAAAGTATACTAAATCGAAAAAGAGTTAACTGGCTTTTTAGTTGAGAAGATGTTTAGTGATACATCTTGTCAAGCATCTTTTTAAAAGGTTCTTTATCAAAGGCTTTCTCAAAATTTAAATAGATGCCATCAACTAGTTTATTCCTGTCAAAATTTTGTGTCGACGTATGTTGTTAAGTTAGTGATGGTTGACTTTTTTGATAGAAATTTGTGCTAATGTTCTGTTCTAAATCTGAGCCTACTATCGGTGCATTATTGACACTGACACTGACAGAAAATCCATGTTTTACCTGTCAACTTGGTTACAGAAATGACAGCCACAGAAGGCTTAAGGGCACTGAGGTGGTTGGAGTTAACTGGTTTTTAGTTGAGACGGTGTTGTTCTGTTATAACGTTATTTTTAAGAAGAAACGGATGTTGAATGTCGGGCTTATTGGCCTGTAGTTTGAGTGTAGCTGGTAAGAATTGCATGTGTTCATATATTTTGTAATCTTCCATTCATTAAAACTTCATTCATGACTTTTGCCAATGGTTTGCGTATATAATTAATACATATTTTAAAGAAGATTACAGCGGTATTATCGAGACCAGGGCTGGTGTCAGTTTTAAGGCTTCTTGTGGCTTCAGACACATTTTCTTCAGTGAAAAGAATTGAGGGAAGCTCATTATCTTCGTGCTGAGAGAAAACTTTTGTAAATTGTTCTGCCAACTTTTCGGTTATTTCACAGTCAGTTTTTTTGTATACATTGAACTTTTAAAAATCAGGTCTATCGTTAGAGTTTGCAGTCTAAGTAAAATACGGAAATATCTAGACGAAGATAATTATAAAAGAACTTCTTGATCACTATGCAAAGTTGGTGCAATTAATACTATATACCCTCTTAAACAGTTTGTGATGGATAAATATTTGCCAAATAAAAATGCTCAGTTATTCGTTCAAGGGACCACTGAGGGTAGCAGATGTATAGCCGGTAACTTTCTGTCCAACTTGGAAATACTTCCCCATCAGTGACAAAAAATATATGCATAAAGGATTTTTTTGCACAAAGTCTTTGGTCCCGTGTAGGTGGTCCCATCTAACCAGTAACTTTTAGATGTAATGGTAACTGGTTACTTAAATCCTAAAATACGGTTGTGAATTACATAAAATAATACTTTAAAGTACTATAAAGTAGGCGATGATGCAATTCGAACCGTTCGCCTCCAGATTACCAAGCCAATGGTATAACCACTGGACCATCGCATCTATAGAAAAGTTTCTTTTTCTTGGTATATGAACGTTTTACCTCAAGATAGTTAATGGCTGGACAAAAAGTCCGGTATATTTAAGACAAAGATCCTTCTTCGTCGATTTAACATTTTCTTAGTGTTGGCAAAACAACTGTCTTGGCACAACAACTGAAGTTATCCAGTGAGTCAATAATGTATGCTCCAGTATCGGAGAGATGTACTTTATTGTCCAATGGCTAAACTACAAAGTCCGTTGTATTTAAGATGAAGATTATTCTCCGTCGATTCAACATCGAATTAGTATTGGCGAAACAACTTTGTTGGCAAATTGACTGATGTTAAGCGGGTCACTCACGATACTGCGCGGTTGTACGATTCTATCGTATCCAACCAAACTGGACGGAATTTGATCGTGTGTGTTCGTGCCTCCAACACACTCGTTCGATTTGACGGCAGACAGACTGGTCAGACTACTGCAGTACAACAAGTTTGGTTGGATGGTTTTATAGAGTTGCGAAAAATGGGATTGTATACAGATACACATTTACATTCTTACACCTTCTTGAAACATATTGTTGGGCTCCTATGAGCTCAGTTAGCTAATATGGCAATTTCAAGGTTGGTGTAGTATTTGAATAGGTAGGAATTATCGAAATAACATATCTGTTTGGCAAAGAGGATTTTCGTCAGAACAGTGTTATTTAAGCCAACTTTTTTTACACAAAAAATTTAATTTAATTAATCCTTTAAAACCCTTTGAGCATTACATAAATAAAGCTATACGGTCTACGTTGTGCATACGGTAACAACAAATAAGGTGAAAGTGCCCAGTTAGGTGGAGGAGGCACAGCGGCGTAGCAACGTGACTTGGGGCCTCGAAGCAAGGACAATTTATTGCCCCTGAACTATTCAATATATATTTCTTTTTTTTTTCATTTCAATTTATTCTGTACTTTGGCCTATAAATGTTATAGAATATACATGTCAAACTTATATTTTAAATTTTAAGCACAGGGTGCCCGTGTCATAATTGTAAATGAGTAAATAGACTAATACACTTTTTAAAGTCAGCACTAACAGTTACATGCTTAAGAAACATAATTATTTTTTCGTATAATTAAATACACATAACAAGAGTTTTTTTTTAATTTCATAAACACCTACACAGTAATTATTTAAAAAAAATACAAGAGAAGCAGAAGTGACGAAGAACGAAGATATTAGGGGAAAAAAAGCGCTATTGTTTTAAGTATTCATTATATGAATAAAAAGCTTTCGCCACTAAATATTTCTTAATTTCTTTATAAAACATACTGTCCTTAACTATAGATTTTAAATCATTTGGTAAGGTATTGTAATATTTAATGGCTATGTAGTATGGAGACTTCTTAAAAAATGAATGTAAATGTAAATTTTAATTTTTTTTATAAAAATTAAAGACGTGTTAAGGCGCAATTACACAGACGAACAGGCTCAAACAAAAGTTCGTGCAAAAGTTCTAAAATTTTTTGCGAGAACATTTTTGTGAGCTTTTCTTTGAACATTTTGTTCGGGTAAATTTTTGAGCAAATTATTGCTATCTATTTTGGAAACATATTTTTAAAGATGAGAATAAATAAAATTTCACATCAGTGATCAATGATCTCAATTCTTTAAAAAAATGGAACCCCAACTTTTAAATGCCGACGGCAAGCGAAACATTATTATTGGCTATCAGTTTTGTCACATGGATTAGGGTTACTTATTTACCGATTTAACATTTTCTTAGTGTTGGCAAAACAACTGTCTTGTCACAACAACTGAAGTTATCCAGTGAGTCAATAATGTATGCTCCAGTATCGGAGAGATGTACTTTATTGTCCAATGGCTAAACTACAAAGTCCGTTGTATTTAAGATGAAGATTATTCTCCGTCGATTCAACATCGAATTAGTATTGGCGAAACAACTTTGTTGGCAAATTGACTGATGTTAAGCGGGTCACTCACGATACTGCGCGGTTGTACGATTCTATCGTATCCAACCAAACTGGACGGAATTTGATCGTGTGTGTTCGTGCCTCCAACACACTCGTTCGATTTGACGGCAGACAGACTGGTCAGACTACTGCAGTACAACAACTTTGGTTGGATGGTTTTATAGAGTTGCGAAAAATGGGATTGTATACAGATACACATTTACATTCTTACACCTTCTTGAAACATATTGTTGGGCTCCTATGAGCTCAGTTAGCTAATATGACAATTTCAAGGTTGGTGTAGTATTTGAATAGGTAGGAATTATCGAAATAACATATCTGTTTGGCAAAGAGGATTTTCGTCAGAACAGTGTTATTTAAGCCATCTTTTTTTACACAAAAAATTTAATTTAATTAATCCTTTAAAACCCTTTGAGCATTACATAAATAAAGCTATACGGTCTACGTTGTGCATACGGTAACAACAAATAAGGTGAAAGTTCCCAGTTAGGTGGAGGAGGCACATCGGCGTAGCAACGTGACTTGGGGCCTCGAAGCAAGGACAATTTATTGCCCCTGAACTATTCAATATATAAATGTAAATTTTAATTTTTTTTATAAAAATTAAAGACGTGTTAAGGCGCAATTACACAGACGAACAGGCTCAAACAAAAGTTCGTGCAAAAGTTCTAAAATTTTTTGCGAGAACATTTTTGTGAGCTTTTCTTTGAACATTTTGTTCGGGTAAATTTTTAAGCAAATTATTGCTATCTATTTTGGAAACATATTTTTAAAGATGAGAATAAATAAAATTTCACATCACTGATCAATGATCTCAATTCTTTAAAAAAATGGAACCCCAACTTTTATTTTCCGACGGCAAGCGAAACATTATTATTGGCTATCCGTTTTGTCACATGGATTAGGGTTACTTATAATATTTTTATTTCTTAGGGTTTTTCTCGGATTTTTTTGCCCGGGGGTTTTTTTGGGATTTTCTTGAGAGTTTTTTTTATTTCCAAGAGTTTTTTCCTAAATGAAAAAAAAAAAACAAAATTTTGAGTTTTGCCAATATCGGCAAAAAACTCAAAAATTGCACTTTTAAGGATGAGGAGTGGGGGGGAGAGGGATTTAAAAAAAAAAAATTGTAACTTTACTTTACACTTAGCTTTGGTTGTTTTTTTTTAATTCCTCACACCAGATTTACCTAGTAAGTTTAAGGCCCCAAGGGTTGCTTAAAAAAGCAAAAGGTTCATGAAAATGCTGAAGATATAGATATCTACTGTCAATTTAATGTAATAATCAAGGTCGATTACTGACACTGAACAAATATGCAAAGGGACAACATTCCGATTCAAAGGGTGGCCGACCTACTACCTGCGAAATGGAAAACGCGGGATGATAAATCAGCGACACAGTCTACTGAATTACTGCTAAATTATATTTTTTAGACAAGGGTCGGGATCATAGGGTTGTAACAGTGGGTAATAAACGGGTATTATTTAAACCGAACGTGCGTTTTTTCATATATTTGAGATTTAATAAAATATATATAGTTTTTTTAATTTGACTTAATTATTATTGTAAAAGACTAAACTAGGAAGTAAAATAAAGAGATATTCTTTTAAACGTAAATTTTTATCATTACATTTTACAGGCAACAGCAATAAATAAGTGCCAATTATTACTTTTTTTATTCTCGTTTTTTTCACAACCCCAAAAATGTTACAAGTATACTGGCATATCACCTATAAAAATCAGATCAGTCGAAGTAGCTTATGAGGTAAATTGTGAATTTCGGCATCAAATCGTTTTTCTGTCGGAAAGCACTTGATTAAAAATACCTTGTTTTAAAACTTTGTTTTTCTATTTTCAGTTAAGTTCAATGAATTCCGAGAAAAATATATATTTTGAATTTGTAAGAAATTTCTATACAACCATTTCTTCTAAGAAAATTGCTCTATTCTCTCCAAAATTTCCGTGAGTTTTTTTGTACGAGGTTTGGCTCGACCTTTTCTTTGAACATTTTTGCTCAAGAGGCTCGTGTAAATGTTTGTCAGCATTTCAACATCAAAGGAAAATTTGTCTGTGTAATTGCGCCTTTAGGTACCTAAATAAAAGCTGTGTTTTATTCAAGTAAATAAAGTACTACCAAACGTTGGTATTTTTTTTATATTTTTAGTTTGGTACAAATGGTAAATTAACATAGTATGAGATATATAATATTGGTACTTATATTAGTTACCGCATTTTCATTGTTAACATTATCTGTAACAGTCTTAAGAGGTCAATAATTCCCTTTTCTCGCTTTTTCATTGGCAAATTCTTTTATTAGAGTCGTTAAGTCCATTTCGTAAGCAACTTTAGTTTAAATTGAAAATAAAGCTATAGTCGGTTCGCTGTATGAAGTCCGATATCGAATTAAATCTCCAAAAGATGTTATCGCTTTTTGAACAGTAAGTCAGTTAAGTTAGAAAGCCCTCGCTGTACTTGATGGTACCAGACATCCCACTGGTTCACTGTATTCGAGTGGGCTAAATCAGCGGTCTTAAAACAAAATTATTTAAGAATTACGCGTTATACCTATACCACGATAAATATTTTATTTTTCACTTATACTTTTGAAAAACTTTTTGCGTAAATAAGTTAAAGATTTTGACAGATATTTTTTCCGAGAATTTAATTATTTTGCGGTCATTATAGGTAAATCTGGAGCTGTGGTCAATGCTAATAATCACTATTTTCCAAGAAATAATTAAAATTTACTCCAGTTGGGGATGGTATGTTCTATTTTAAATAAGTAGGTATGCTTTTATTTGTTTTTAGTTTGTTTCTTATTGTGTGTGAATTACGGAAGTTAAAGTAGTTATAAAGTAAAGTTAAGGAAAATGTTCAGCAAGGGGACACAACGCCTAGAAGGTATTTATCTCCAGGTGAACGCCGCCGTTTGGTATTACAAGTAGAACGTTATTTTACGTTAGAAAAAAATAACACGGGCCCGTTAGTGTCTGTTTTGTCAGTGCAAAAATGAACGTCTGATGCTTGCGGCATTTCAGATAAGACCTTAAAGGCGCAATTACACAGACGAACATGCTCAAATAAAAGCTCGTGCAAAATATCTAAAAATTTTTGCGTGAACATTTTTGTGAGCTTTTCTTTGAACATTTTGTTCGGTTAAATTTTTGAGCAAATTATTGCCATCTATTTTGGAAACATATTTTTAAAGATGAGAATAAATAAAATTTCACATCAGTGATCAGTGATCTCAATTCTTTAAAAAAATGGAACACCAACTTTTATTTAAAATTTTTGTGAAAAAAAGCCGACGGCAAGCGAAACATTATTATTGGCTCTACTATCAGTTTTGTCACATGGATTAGGTTTACTTATATTACATATTTTTTTCTTAGGGTTTTTCCCGGATTTTTTTGCCCGGGGTTTTTTTTTGGGATTTTCTTGCGAGTTTTTTTTTTATTTCCAAGGGTTTTTTTCCTAAAAAAAAACCCAGGAAAATTTTTCTTTTCCAAAAAAATTTTTAGTTTTTCAAATATCAGCAAAAAAATCAAAAATTGCACTTTTAAGCGGTAATCCGCGCCTCACGACTATGGGGAGTGGTGGGGAGGGAGATTTTTTTTAAACATATTTTTGTAACTTTACTTTACCTTTTATTGTTGTTTTTTAATTCCTGACACCAGATTTACCTAGTTAGTTTAAGGTCCCAAGGGTTGCTTAAAAAAGCAAAAGGTTCATGAAAATGCTGAAGATAGATATTTACTGTCAATTTAATGTAATAATCAAGGTCGATTACTGACACTGAATAAACAATATGCAAAGGAGCAACATTCCGATTCAGAAGTCCAGTCTATTACTGCTAAATTATATTTTTTTAGGCAATGGTCGGGATGGTAGGATTGCAAAAGTGGGTAATAAACGGGTATTATTTAGACCGAACGTGCTTTAGTTCATGTATTTGAGATTTAATAAAATTTATATAGGTTTTTTAATTGACTTAGTTGTTATTGTATTGTGTTTTAAACTAGGAAGTAAAATAAAGAGGTATTCTTTTAAACGTAAATTTTTATCATTACATTTTACAGGCAACAGCAATAAATAAGTTCCATTATTATTTTTTTATTCTCGTTTTTCTACAACCCCAAAAAAATACTGGCATATCCGCTATAAAAATCAGGTCAATCGAAGTTGCTTATAAGGTAAAATGTGAATTTCTACATCAAATTGTTTTTCCGTCAGAAAGCACTTAATTAAAAATACCTTGTTTTAAAACTTAGTCTTTCTATTTTCAGTTAAGTTCAATGAATTCCCATAAAACTATAAAATTTAAATTTGTAAGAAATTTCTATACCAACATTTCTCCAAACAAATTTTACTTAACATTCTCTCCAAAATTTACGTGTGTTTTTTTGTACGAGATTTTGCTCGAACATTTCTTTGAGCATTTTGCTCAAGAGGCTCGTGTAAATGTTTGTCGGCATTTCCACATCAAAGGAAAGTTTGTCTGTGTAAATGCGCCTTAAGAAGACTTCGAAAAAAGAGTGAAGAGGAATTGGACAGACCATATAAAAGGGATCAACAGCATTCAAAAACATGCCTGTAAATATATCGGTGAGCCTAGCGTTATAAAGTTGTGGGAGGAGGCACTTAGCAAAGTGGGCAAAGAAGAATGGCGGAAATGCAGTGAACACACGGAAAAAATTATTTTTGAATCTTATGAGATAGAACAGGTTATAGATGAAGTAAGACCGTTAATTATTACGGATAATGATAATAATTCTAAAAGTATGGATGATATTTCAGATGCAGAGGAAGACTATTTTTAGTATGCATTTATAAGTAGGTGCGGTCTATCGCAATACTGCAATATCGGCTCTTTTTAGAACCAAAACTTTATAAAAAAGAATTCGTAAAACTAATTTGCCTAAATACTATAAAAGTTAAAAAGTAATCTTTTTTTAACTAATTATTTTTTATTAACTTTAAATGATTTAATGACTTTCCTAATTACCGATGCAAAAAAAAATAATTTTGTCTGCGCTTGTTATTTAAACCCACGCTTGTAGAAAAGCACTATTTTAGCTACTAAATGTAAAAACTACTATTATTTAGAAAATCTAATTCGTCATGTTCCAAAAATATAATTTATTGTTTGAGAACCACCGATTTAGCGAACTTCTTATGCAAATGCACTTTCAGCTGCTTAATCTACTTTGACCGATTGGTGATCTTAAGTAATCTTTAAATTTGTTGGGAATTTGGAATCTTTAAATAGTTTTAATTTACTAAACATCCTCTCAAGAGGTACCACTGTTACCGGTAGTGTTAAAAACAAAAAAAATGCAGTAAATATTTAAACAAAGTTACTTCTCTAGAAATTAGTATTCTCAAAAAATCGCTAGTCGCTATATTATTATTTACATCGTATTTTACAAGCGGTAAAAGATAATTATATTCAATTAGTATAGAAGGCTCTATAATTTTAAAATAGTTGTTATAAAAGCGTTTAATGGTTCTGGGATCCAAAAAGTCAAAATAATCGCATACCGTCATCATCTATTCTCAATTTGACCTATAACCTGATCAATGACATAAAAATTGGGTACGAGAGTTGTGACGTTAGATTGGGTTAGAGAGGGGAAAAGCGCAGGCCTAATAAAATTAACATCGGGGTTTAGATGGTTTAGTAAAATAAATAAACAATTCTATTTACTGGAAATACTGATTCGGTAGTGGGACCTCTTGCATCGCCGGGCCCCGAGGCTTTGCCTCGAGTTGCTAAATGATAGCTACGCCACTGGACTAACACCTTCTCAACTAGAAAGCCAGTTAACTCTGTTTCGATTTAGTATCCTTTAGCCTACTATAGAGGTCACATTGACACCAAAATGACAGAAGATCGATGTTTTACCTGTCAATTTGGTTATAAAAATGGCGGCAACAGTAGTCTAAAGGAAACTGAAGAGGTAAGAGTTAACTGGTCTTTTAGTTGAGGTGACCTCAAGTGAGGATGACGCGCCCATTTCTAATTCATTCAAATATTCCTCTGTTGAGTGTAGCTTTACCTAATCCAAAGCAGGAGTAACCCTTGGAAGAGCCAGCAAAATTTTATACCACCGCCCTAGGTTTTTATTAGGTGATAAATAAAAGATAACCTTTTTCGCGGCGCTTCAATCTACCGGTGTCGACGTAATGCAATTTTCACAGACGAATGAATGACTTGCACAATTAGATAACCAACATATATCTTCTATAGACACCCCCTAAGATTACAAGGCACCCCTATTTCGGCATCCATCAATGGCAAATAACAATGAAAGCTATATAAAAGCTACGTAGAAGAGGAGCTAGCGACACCGCTCTATTACGATTTTTGCATTGCGGGCAATTAAGTCCGAGGTCTGAGGGAAAAACAAAAAATTTTTTACATTTTGTAGCAATTCCCTATTGTCAGCCATGTCAATTTTTGACGGTTTGGTATTTTGTGTCGTTTTCGAAATGTTTTTTTCGTGCTCGAGAAAATCGCTTAGTTTTTATTTACATTTTGTGCAATTCTTCTACTCTCTACTTTTACCGCTGATAGTTACACAGTGACCATGCACACCTCGCGAATTTAGATGTGCATGGTCACTGTCTAGCTTCAACTGCCAGGTATAATCCTATGACTCCTTGATGATTCTAAAACCTAAATTCGCGAGGTGATATGACACCTGATTACAATCTGATTACAACTTATTACAGCTGATTGATTAAAACTGATTACAGCTGATTACAGCTGACTACTACTGATTATACCTGATTACAACTTGCCTGTACACCAAATTACACCAACGAAATACCCCTCGGCAGAAACACCTCGCGAATTTAGATGTGCATGGTCACTGTGTAGCTTCAACTGCCAGGTATAATCCTATGACTCCCTGATGATTCCTAATAAGGATGAAACAGGTCTGTAGGTGTCTGGATTCTCCATTAGACATTGGAGGTCTGGTCGTATTGAAGTGAGAAACAAAAACGCTTTGTCCGATATATCACGAGTGTTACTTTAATTTTTATTTGCGGACACGAGATTCATTTTGTTGATATCAATATTTACAAAAGTTCAAATTATCACTCGAGTTATAGAAGACGGCTGGTTTATAAGAAGAGCGGCCACGCATTTTGGAGTTGATAAAATGACGATAATGCGATGGAAAAAGCGCTGGATTGAAAATAATTCTACGGATAGGAAAGATGGATCAGGACGACCAAAAGAAGTTCTGAAGTGCAAGATGAGAGACATATTGACCATCTCAGACAAGATCCTTTTTCAACGTCGGTTGAAGCAGCTAATGTAACATTATTTCCAGCTTCTTCTAACAGAAGAACAAAAACAGGCCAGAGTGATTTTTGCACTGAACAACGTTCTTCGTGATAATGACTTCTGGGAGAGGGTGCTTTTCACTGACGAAAAAATTTTTCAATCATCTTCAAGCAGCAGGAGAATTTTAGTTTGTCGTCCACCAAATTCTAGATTTGAACCCAAATATAGAAACCAAATTAAAAAAGCTGGACATTTTTCTGTAAACATGTGGTGCTGGTTTAGTGCTAGAGGTTTGTGTTTTTTTGGAGAATCGAAGGAAGATTCAATAGTAAACGATATACTGAAATTCTTGAAAATGTTATGCTGCCATCTGTACAGGCTTTTCATGAAAATAATAACTTCGTTTATCAGCGGGACAACTGTCCAGTACACACGGCTAATAATATAGAAACACTTCTTTGGTCAGCCAACAGCCCTGACCTTAACCCAATGGAAACTATATGGGGTCGAATCGTTAAAATAATATACCAAAGGAATTGGAGACCACGAAATGCTGAAGAGTTAAGCGATGCTATTTATCGCGCATTGGATCAGCTCTCAGAAGACCATCAATATTTTCGAAATTTAACCTTTTCAATGTCCAGACGTTTGCAGCTTGTAGTAGAGAAAGATAGTAATCCTAATAAATACTAAATTAATTATTTTAGTTCTTTTTTAAGTTAAAATAATTAGTATTAAGTTTACCATGGTTTTTGTCGTAATCCAAGTTTCCTATTCGTCGAATTGTTTTCAATCCTGTTATTTTATCAACTCCAAAATGAGTTACCGTCCTCTTTATAGAACAGCCTTCGTCCGTTACTCGAGTGATAATTTGATATTGTTCAATAAAGACTTTACTAAAACATTATTTTTGCTGATTTTTTAGTATTATGCAAAATTTAATATAAAAATAAGGTTGCCTTTAATTTAAGTAAAAACATATTTTCAGTTTTAGCTGGTAGTCCGTATATATTATACGCTTTTACAAATAGTCAATTTTGTAACTGCATGTATGCGTTTTTTTGAAATCTAGTGTACTTCTCTACCGACTACTCCGTTTTTAAATTTTGCACCATATCTTTCGGTTGGCCATTTAATTTTTTCCTTCATTTGTTTGCACAAAAATAATAAAAATAATTTGTGTGCATCCCTTTATCAAAAGAAACTATTTTGATTGGTATCCAAAAAAGCCATGGTTTGGTTATTTTCGGACAGTACCAACACCTCGACTTGAATTTGACCCCTACATTAAAGAAAATATGTTACTTATTGCACTTTCACTGGGTCTTGCACTACTATTACAAACTATCTTTCTTTCCATATGGGGAAGTTTCTAAGAATCATATATAATATATTGTCTCCATTACAAATGAAATTTCGACAGCAAATAGTCTAGCGATAAAATTGACAAGTAAATATATTCACGGGGGATGAACCAACCATAATATTTGACATTTTTTAGGGGTAAAGCATATGTACATGTTGGTCAAGGTTTCCTATCAATATGGTATCATTTTGAACGCTATATTACATTTTAAGTTGTTGGTAAAAGTAAGAAAGTAACTTTTTATAAGGTTGACGCCTGTGTCTGTCTTTGCCCATGTAGCTATCGAACCAGTAAACCGATTTTGATGAGGTTGTTTTTTATTTGGAATATAAACCTCGTCAGGGAAAAAAATCACTTCGGGGATAGAAAAAATGTGGGCGTTTTTTATAAATAATTATTTTCTTGGTTAAAATTGCATATAATCTAAACAACTGTAAATTATAAAGTTACAATCTTACCTTGTTTGAACAGAATATCATCTACACAGACCCCAATGTGAAAAGGTCGGCGATATGTCTGTACGGGGTCGAGATATACTTAAGGGAACACTAAACCATATCCCCTGAGTCTGGTCCCAATATTGGATCAGTAATGTCAATGGAAACAGGGAAAATACACCGGACAATATATTGGATATGAATCACATTTAATATCCCGACATTTTTCGTTCTTATGGCCCACAGCTTCGCTAATAACAGTCTATTTGTTTTAGGGTGAAATTTATTTGAGCCTTGAAATATTGTATTGTACAAGGACAGAAACCGCAAAATATTTCGAAGGGATTAGTCATTAAAAAAAAAAATTACCCTTGATAACTCCCAACAAAGAATCTAATTGTGATCTTCAACTTGACCTTGAACTTTATTTTAATTAAGTTCATTTGAGGGTCAACTTACTTTTTTAAATAGAAACCTCTACTTTTGATCTCGGAATTGAAAAGAGTAGAAAGTTCTAGGTTTAGATGCAAGTTCAAGTTTGCGTAACCTCTGTTTTACAAATATTTGTTTTTGTTTTGAGTATTCTGATAAAGTTGTTACTTACAAAATTCAGAAAATCACCTCAAGAGTTAGCCCACTCAGCTACAATTTCTATAAATCGCTCTTAATACAAAATCAAGAAAACAGAAAAATCTCGAAGCAACGACATTTTATCTGTCAATTTCTTAGTTTATTCGAACATGAAAAGGCAAATTTAGTCGATATTACCATCGTCTCCGACAAGATTTCTTATACCCGTTTTCACCAACCACAAAAAATTATCTGATGTTATAAAATTCCCTAGGACAACTTTTACAAGCCCGGTTTCCATAGAACAGATAGAAGTCCCTTCCCACAACCCTTTCTCTCTCCCCCCCCCTCCAATTTTATTTTTGGTTTTTCCAATTTTATCACGATTTGTGGTTTTATTCTTTAAATTACGAGATCCTCTACTTTTCTTCATTTTTAATTTTTATTTTATTTTTATTCGGTGCACGTCAATATTATGTAAGTATCTGTAATTTTTGTTTGCAAGTATTTTTAAGTTTTGTTAAGGCCAAACCCAGAATTTTATAACATCAGATAATTTTTTGGGGTTGGTGAAAACGGGTATAAGAAATTTTGTAGAAGACGATGGTAATATCGCCTAAATTTGACTTTTTCATATTCGAATGAACTAAGAAATTGACAGATCAAATGTCGTCGCTTCGAGATTTTTTGGTTTTCTTGATTTTGTATTAAGAGCAATTTATAGAAATTTTAGTTTAGTTGACTGTAATGGAGAGTTGGCTTTTGACATTCTAACTCTTGCAGAAGCTTGAGGTCGTTTTCTGAATTTTGTAAATTACAACTTTAACAGGATACTCAAAACAAAACCAAATATTTGTAAAAAATGAAAAAGACCAAGCACCATATTATTTTTCAGTTTAGCCCTTGAAGATGATCTTGTGAGATCGAAACGCATAGGCAGTTGATTATTAAACAATTATTTTATTCCATAAAATGTTGTTTTCAGATTTCCAGTGTGTGGAGCAAAGGACCTAAACCCACACAGAAAAAAAGAAAATCTTCCCTGGAGAAACGTACTTTTCTTGAAAATATTGTCTTGAGCCAAAAGCGAAAGTCTTCGCCCTAAATGATTTTTTTTCATGTAAAAAAACTGCTTGTTTTGTGAAAAAAAAACATTTGTCTTGTAAAATTGTTTTGATTTAAAACAAACTGTCTGTAGAGAAGAAAAAGTGATTTTGAAACAAGAAATACATTTTTTACTTACATCTTCTTAGCACAAAAAAAGCTTTACTTCCGGCAAGAACTATACTTTTTTAACTCAAAATAGCGGAACTTCTTAAAACAAAAATGACAATTTCATTTTAAAACAAGACAATTAGACCCATATTGTCTTAAGTGGAAATAACCAATTATTTTATTTCTCAAACGACAAGACAAGTTCAGACCTTTCGGCATTTCAAAAATTAACAAAATTTTGCACAGCGGGGGCTTCTGGTATCTCCCACAGACTATTCGCGTGGATTAATAATCGTTAATTTTTACTGTGATTGAAACATTTTCATTATTAATTATTAACTTAAAATTATGCAAAATCACATGCAATGGTTCCGGGATAATGCTTTCACCGTACAAAATTTGATACAAATTTGATTAGCAGTTTTTTTAGATTAACTAATTAGAAGAAACGAATTTTTTATTCAAATTTACCCTTAAGAGAGACAAAATTATTTAAAGCAAAACGAATTTTAATTCGATCAAGAAAAGTTATTTATTTAAATTTTCTTCAGATGAAAAAATTTGCTATTTCAAAACAAGAAAATGATGTTTTTGGTGTGAAACTAAATTTAATTTATTCAAGAAATAGTAGTTTTAACAACTAGTGGCTAAAATAGTGCTTTTTTTAACACGCGAGTAAAAAAGAGCACAGTTTAGCCGCGAGTTGTTAACACTATTTTTTTTAAAACCTTTATCAAAAAATCCAAGAAAAACAGGAAAATACTTTTAAAAATCTCGAACGAAGAGCACTTCTCGCAACACACCATTTTTACACTATAAATCAAGGCGGGTTGTAAATGAAATAACAATCGTGGTTTCCATGGCGATGTGTTTTTTTGTGCTTTTTTATGCACAAAAATTTTAATCGTTGACAGTTTCATATTTTGACGATGTTTTTAATTGATTTTTTCGTAAATACGTGGTGAAAACTGACAGAAATGGTTTAATTTTTAGGCAAGAATATTTATATTTTTTCAATATTACTATTTTCCGCTATTTCTCTTTAATTTTGTGTAAAAAACGGACCAAAATCTTTTTTTGTACCCGTGATCAAAAAAAAGTTTTTTTGCATCGGTAACCAAAAAAGCCATGCTTTAGTTATCAGCAGACAGTTACTAAAATCATGTTTTTGGTGAAGGTACAAAAAAATTTGTGTATTTTTCTAATTTTCTTCAGATGAGAAAGACTATGTCAAAACAAGAAAATAATGTTTTGAGGGCAAGATTTTATCGCTAGCCTATTATTTTAAACCGAGATATTTTTTAAAGCTAATGTCTATGTATAACAAGAAGGTTTTCGCTTTCATTCAAGACAAATGGATCTTCTTCGGTTAATGCAATCTTTGTTTTCAAGGAAAATGACTAGTTCAAAACAATTATTTTTTTTGTTAAGAAAATATTGTCTTCGTGCATAGGAAAGCAGTTTTTTTTCTTGAATCAAAGCAAAGCTGTGCACCTAAACATTTATTAGGTATATGACTTTATAGTAGTTTCAAGGGATCTTAGTAGCCGCTAAAGTCAATGTAAATATAAAACGACTTGTTTGTCGACCTTCCACGATTTTTACGATTTTATGAAATCTTATTTGAAAATACGATGAGATATGTGCTTAATTTAATAAAACCTTAGGTAAACCTCTAGTAGTAGAGAATTATAGCATTCCTCAAGAAATAATTTTAGGGCTTATACTATTTATACTTTATATTAATACTTTCGCCGACAAAGCAGAATATTCCCCTATTTGCAAGAAAATCGTGAATATAATTTTCGGCGAGAATGCGATTTTTTAAAATTTAAATAGACGGGAGCGTTCCCAATCAACCCCAAAAATTTTTTAAGATTTTTTTTTCAATTTCATTTGAATTTTTTCAAAAGCACCTGTTTTTAAAAAAATATCGTAAAAACTCTCAAAACTAAAAAACGCATGAATTCTTATAAAAAACACACCTGATTTTTATCAGTTTTTAAAAGTTTTATAAGCGTTTCTAATGTCAAATTTTAAGTTTATTAGAGTTTATAATAATTTATGAGTTATGTCTTTGATTTTGATGAGATTTTGTTGTTTTATATATCTCTTTTTTATCTGATCCTAGAATATGACAGATTTAAAAATATGTATATAACTATTTATTTTCAAATATTTATACATTTTTATTATACTTACGATTAAAAAACCATTTTAGCATGTGGGTCTAATATTATATTGTATAACAAAAATCATAAAATTTGCTTAAAAACAAATTTGTATATATCTTCCACTTGTTATTTTTTTAATAAAAAATTCAACCACAGGATATTCGAATTGTTTGTAGTCACCATGTTTCGTTCGTGTCCACAAAAGTATTAACGGATTATTAATTTTAGAGCGAGAAAAAGTACCACCAAATATGTCTTACGATACATTTTATTAAAACAAAGAAAATGTTATTTAGTTGATACCCAAGCAAGTGAACCACAGAGATGAAATTAAAATTTCAGGGACAAATTTCTAAAGCGACTTTTTTAATTCTTTTAAATTTTGATAAAGACAGAAATATAAGGTGCAAAAAAGTACATACATACCACACGACTAAAAATTATTTTTATCCATTAGCAAATTATTTACCGCGCTTTGCTCAGGCTACAAATTTGGGTATATAATGTATTATTATCTATAAAAAAAAGTACCCTGTCACGTTTATACCTTTGAAGTATGGCGCACTTTTGTTCACGGAAAATGTAAGTAGCTAAACAAAATAAGAGCGTCATATCAAAAAGCAGGTCACGCGTCTGACGTATATTTTTATTAAAATTTATTAAATTCCCTCGTCTGCATATTTTTCGAATAGGTAGAAAATTTCATAAATATTGTTGAATTTTGGAGAGAACAGACCTTGTTTACATCCAAAGTTATGCTGGAATCAGTAGACTTTATGAACTGGAAAGAAAATATACAAAATATTTCTTTTTTTATCCTTTTTTCAAAGCCTACATCTACCAATAATGAAAAAAGTACCAGTCTAGAACCTTCAATCTATCAAATAAATCAATGATTTATTCAAAACTAAAAACTTCGTTTTATTTCCTTGACGACACTCATTGTCCACTTTTCCTGCCTGAAACAAACTTGTACGTTCCATGTGGCAATCTTCTTCATCCTGGGAGATTCTTAGCATCCTCTTATCATTTAAAATCTGTCTAGGACTAAGGTTTCTTGTTTTCTAGTAATATTAAAAAAACTGATAAGATAATTATCGTCAGGCTTCTGTGTTCTTCGTTTCTATCTAGAACATCTCTTTACCGATAAACGATCCGAACAGCCAAAAGAATTCTCAAACCAAGGCATAGATGTAACACCAGAGGAAGTAAAGCACGCAATATCTTCAGCTAAAAACAGAAACGCGGTGGGGCAAGACGAAGTATACAGTGAGGTTTTAAAGCTAATAAAAAATGAAGATTCGCTAAATACCGTGGTCAAACGTTTTAACTTGATTTTTCGTAGCGGTAAAATCCCTTCTGACTGAAAGGCAAAGAAGTGTAGTGATTATCGCCCAATCAGCCTAAGGCAAGACACACAAAACAAGGCAACAGAGGCCTCGTTTGGCATTCAAGTCTTAGTTCAGCGGTCTAGGGATGTGTCGGTGCCAGCATATGCCTGTTTCATAGATTATGAGAAAGCATTTGATCGAGTCCAACACGAACAACTTATAGAATCGCTAAATAAGATTGTCTAGATGACCGAGATATAAAGATAATCGCTAGGCTATACTGGAATCAGACTACTCAAATAAAGGTTGATGGCCAACTGAGAGGTCCAAATAAGAAGTGAAGTACGCCAAGGTTGTATCTTGTCTCCGCTGATGTTTAGTATCTATAGTAACAAAATAATAGAGAATGCACTTCATAACCACGAAGAGGGTGTAACCATAAAGGGCATAATATGTTGTTGATTAACATACGATATTCCGACGACACTGTCATAATAGCAGGCTGGAAGGCCTGCAAGAGTTGTTGAATCAAATTGCTGCCAAAAGTTCGCAATTCGGGCTTAACTTGAATGTGAGAAAAACAAAATGGATGGTCATATCCAAGGAAAAGAACATTCGAGACATGTTAGAAGTAAATGGTCAGCAAGTCGAACGCGCGGATTCATAAAAATACTTGGGTTGTCTACTCAATGAGAACTGGGACAACATGCAAGAAGTTCGTGCAACAATTGAACAGGCCAGATCATCTTTTATCAAAATAAAATCAGTCATGGACACTGACTGACTGAGGTAGAATACTAAGTACATCTTGGAAGAACCGAGTAACTAATGTGGATAAACTTTCAAAATTGATAATAGAAGGCAAAATTGTAAGGCAGAAGAGTTCCGGATTGTAGACAGATCTCATGGCTTAAAAATCTGAGACAATGGTATGGTGATAGTACCACGACACTTTTCCGAAAAGCAGTGGACAGGGTACATATCGCATTTGAAGAAGAAGAATCTAGAAATACGCCGAACAATTACTTTTAGTGTTGCTGCTACCCAAAACTAGTTTTGCTGGACGTGGAACTATAAGTAAAATCTGATCGCCCTGTGAAGACCAATTGTTTAAAATCATATCCAGTGCATGAGTCTTGATGCGGACGTTTTAAACGAGAGGCACCACCTCTACAGCGCATCCTATACACTATTTACAAAGAATATACTCCTAAAAAACTGTGTTCCTGTCGTTTATATGTAAATAAAAAATGCATTAGTTCGAAATATTTTTATTTTGAAACCAAAATGATTTTTTCCGTGTTATTTCCGTAATTTCGCCTTCACCTGGTTCACAATTGACTGTAAATCTTAGGGGAAATTCTTTCACATTGCCTTGGGTAAGCGAAGGTACATGTGAAGGCAAATTGTGCATCTAGATAAGCGAGCTTATGTCTATGCACAGAGTCAAATTGCTTTCTATTAAATGTATTTGTTTATCTTTTGCGTTATGGTTTGTTAAGATTATATGGGACAAACAAATGGTGAACGAAAATGTTTTTAGACTTGTTGCGCTTTTTAAAACGAATTTAATTAGCTTTACTGGAGTGACTATATGGCTATCGTCTAACTGCCCATAAAATTTTGGGATGCATTTTTCACCAACTTGTCGTTAACCGACTTTAACGAAATTTGCTATATTGGTTGAGGGGGTAAGAGGAATTTAATATATTTATAAATTCATAATTTTTTAACCAAGGCTACTACGAACTTATTAGGGGGCATAGCGTATTCCGTAGGACTTTTGATAAAGATTTTTCGAAACCGGTTTTAATCGATTACTAATGGACCGACCGACACTGTTAACAGCTCCAAAGATGCTGCAATCAAAAAGTAGGTTTAGGGTGTCATTTTTTTCTTAAATTTAGATGGTTTGAGCTAGAGTAACGAAATTTGGCACATATGTGGGTCTTCTAGGAACGTTTCTTTGTGTGTCATAAAAAATTACATAGGGGGCAACGGGAGCCAAAATGTGTTTTTAAAGTATTCCTCATACCTTCTATTCAGTTGGTAGTTCTTACTATTACCCACTGTACCGAAAAAAATTTCATAGCTGTTTGCAAAGCCCCTAGGTTAGAGGCTAAAAATTTTGTCGATTCCAATTAAAAAATTATATTTTACTTCTCTTTCACCCAATGTCAACAAAAATGCGCTACTAGGGGCACAGTGGAATATTTCTCAATTTTGAATACCCCCAATTTTGTCGCAGCTCCTAGGGGATCTAATTTTCACCATTTTCATATTCCAGAAAACACTCCAGGTTAGGCAATATTGGTCGTTCCATTAGTAGTCGGTTAAAATAAGTTTCGTAAAATCTTCATCAGAAGGCCCACGGAAGATAAATTTTTTACGTATGCCCCCTAAGTAAACATACAGTTTTAAGATTAAAATTTTAAAATTTTACTGAATGTTTCCTAATTTCAGAGTCAGAAAATTATTTGGTGGGGGATCAGAGAGGGTTAATCTATTTGGAAGTTCATAACTTTTGAAGGTTGCTATCCAGTATAATCCACTCCTATTGGAGAGAAACATTTTGCATCTTTTCTTTACGTTGGCCGATTATGCTTTAGTTTTTTTTATTAAAAATCAATATTTTTTTTTAGAAAAAACATTTTAAATAATGTCTCACTGGAAAGTAAGAAATAATAATAGTTTTGTGTCTAAAATCATGGGGCGCTCTACACTGGAATTAAAGGTTATTCGAAGTTTGAACTTGAATTGCCTTTGTTGAAAATGTAGTCAGTTTGAAATCTTTGAAGCACTCAAGTTTTTTGTCATCTATGCGACTTATGCGTTTACTTTCGCAACATAGGAATTTCATGCATTAAACATTATATTCGAATTGTACATTGATAAAGAATGAAACGACTGATATTGTCAGATTTTGTCAATCTTTTGCTGTCAACGAACTGATGTTAGGAAAATTTC
This sequence comes from Oxystoma pomonae, assembly GCA_963921995.1. Taxonomy (NCBI): domain Eukaryota; kingdom Metazoa; phylum Arthropoda; class Insecta; order Coleoptera; family Brentidae; genus Oxystoma; species Oxystoma pomonae. The sequence continues at coordinate 77,342,979 of OY998169.1, read as the reverse complement.
AACTAAAAACTAAAGTAAACTGGGTTTTCGAACTTCCATTGTTTTTATTTTATGCTTATGTATCTCCAATCGTCATGAGGTGAATAGTGATGACGATGTATTCACCTGATGACGATGTATTCACGTGATGACGACTGCAGATACATAAACATTCGAAACGTTGTGAAAAAGTAAAATAAAGACGTTCAACATTTCCTACCATCTACAAACCACAGATCAAAATTAGCCATTACAACACTTAAAAACAAAGGATTTAGCACACCATTGTGGTGCTGCGTTTTCCAACGGGTCAGTCCCTCAAGCTTTCAATTGATGGTCTTAGAAAGAAATTTTAGCATTTTCGGTAAAATAATTAAAAAAGTGCTCTCAACCGAGTTTTAGTATTTATAAAATGTGCCTTCCATTCAAAGTTTAGCCAATTTTGATGATTATTTGACTCCAAAAAGTGTGGATATCACCTGACCGGTTTTGAGCATGACTTCGATATTTCCTGAGCTAAAGTCATTGACAAAAAGAAATCTCTAGTCTTAAATAATATTGCGAGCTTGCGAAAAAACGCTTTTCTCGCATTCATTTCCATGCGGAAAGTGCCACTTTTCAGCACGCAATGCGCCATACGTAAAAAAAAATTCCGCACGCCGTGCGCGAAAAAAATTGTTGTCAAGTAAAATTTAATTTCTTAAGCTTGTTAAATTTAAGTTCTGAATAAAACATAAAATTCGTAGTTTTGACTATTTTTTCATTTTTAATCTGCTAGGTTTAACTAAAATAATGAAAAAATATTTTGATATTCCGCACGCTCGTAGGAAGAATGTTGTACCTAACGCGTGCGGAAACTATTTTCCGCACTTACGGCTTGCCCGAACTCCGCTGGCGCGTCGTTCTTGTAAACGCTGGTGCGTGCGGAAAAGTATAACTTTCCGCACTTGTTAGGTAAATAACTAGCAATTAAGTGCCGGAAAGTCACTTAACGCGCGAGTTGGTACAATATTTTTTCTACTCGCGTGAATTTTCAAAATTTTACTCTTTATTTATTATGACTAAAATGTTTACCTAATACAATAGTTAATTACCTAACAAGTGCGGAAAGTTATACTTTTCCGCCCGCACCGGCGTTTGCAGGAACGATGCGCAGGGCGAAGTTTGAGCAAGCCGTAAGTGCGGAAAATACTTTCCGCACGCGTTAGGTACAACATTTTTCCTACGAGCGTGCGGAATATCAAAATATTTTGTCATTATTTTAGTTAAACCTAGCAGACTAAAAATGAAAAAATAGTCAAAACTAAGCTTTAACAAGCTTAAAAAATTAATTTTTATGGTAATTATTAATCACGGTAACATTGAAAGTACCACTGCTCATGTTGCTTGAGGTTAATCCTACGGTAACGGTCACTACACTAAAACTATGGTTTTATAACTTTCCATGCCAGCTACTCACATGTTAAAATTATTGTCCACGAAGTAGTAACTAATAATAAAAGTTGAATATTTCTTTAGTTTAACATGTGTAAACTGAAAGTTCTATATAACATTACGCCTACACAAATTCGGCGTGCGGAAAATCGGCACGGAAATTAGTGCGAGAAAAGCGTTTTTCCGCACGCTCATAGGAAAAAATAAACTTTTTAAAATATAGCAACACATTTATTTCTAATTTTTGGTTGAGTGCGGAAAAGTACCATAAAGTTAACTTTTCCGCACTAGTGCCTAAAAGTGCACTTTTCCGCAAGCAAAACAGTGCGGAAAAGTGAATTTCCGCACGATAGCAGAAAAAAGTTTTTTAAGCTTATTGAATTATCCTCATATCAGTAACGGCCGAGTATGATTTTTGAAAAGTTAATGGTAAAATTTGTTTAAAATAAGTAAATTCTAGGAGACTCTATTAGATAGAATTAGGTAATAATTGTGCAATCTCATTTGTGGTTATGTTCGGAAAGGAAACCAATAAAAATTTATGGTTTTTACACCATTTTTTATAATTTTTTAAAGTGACATTTACACTGAATTAATTTGGTTTAAAGACAATGAGATAAATCTTTAAAAATTTCCAATATTTTGACCATATCTGACTAAAATTATATTAGGTTTACGATTTAGAGTCAACTTGTAAAATTATTCTTTTATAAAAATTTTATTTTGGAAAGAGCCTTACATTTGTCACTTGCACAAATTTAATCCTATATACGTCTCAGAAATGAGCTTACATTTTATTTTTATCAATAATATTTTCCTATTTTTCTTTCTGGCTTTTTCTTTCTTTTGCCTGTTACCTCGTGAAAGTGTCAGAGATACACAGAAGGTAGAAAAAAAAATGGTTAGAAATTTTGAGATTTCGCCGGTGTTCGCTTTTGTTTTTGGTTATATAGTATTTTCTTTTACCATCGATGCAGTACACTCGGAAAACCATCCCAAGTAAGGTGTCTACTGGCTTTTTTTGTTAGTGGTAAGTGACGTTTCTATTAGCCTCAAGTGATGAATTCAATAGCTGCAAGTAAAACGACCTACTTAAACCCGAGTTTGTTAACCTTTATTGATTTATATACTTACCAATATGCGACAAGTCACTTAACATTCCCTTCACTTAGAGTTAGTGAATTTTTCTACTAGTTTGTTAACGCTTAGTGATTTACCTACTTACCAATATGCGACAAATCATTTAACTTTCTCTTCACTTAGGGTTATTGACTTTTTCTACTAGTTTTTTAACCCTTAGTGATTTATCTACTTACCAATATGTGACAACTCACTTAACTTTCCCTTCGTTTATGGTTAGTGAATTTTTCTACTAAGGACAAGTGAAGGCGTCAAATATTGAAAAATTATGCGGAAAAATATATTCATCCTAATAATAATGCATGCCTATAATGATTTGTCAACGTATTGCTATCATAAGAATTCGATAATCCCATTTGCAACGATCATTGTTCTATTTATAGGAAGATCATGATGAAAATAAGTTAAAAAACTCAACAAAAAATCGATTACCGGAAACGAACCCGGTAACCCTTGGTTTAGGGATGCTGGTCCATATATATCCACCAAATGCGAAAATTCTCTGATCAATTCTTTCTCTGTCGACCAATAAGAATCCGCCAAAACGCTTATATTCCGCGGTTTCAATCTATTTCTTTATAAGTATTGGTACTATGGATAAAGCATTGGTCTATCAACCTGTAGGTTGTCAGTTCGAATCCGTCGACGCGTCGCACTTTTTTTATTATTTGTTTTTATTTGTCTTCTTAGGGTGTACTGTGATAAGACATCGTTTTTAGAGCTCAAAAAGATATATGTTATACTGGTTTTGCGCTATTATAGATTTACTAACGGTTAGTATATGCTTCACTTACGGTAAGTGAGGTTTAACTTATGGTTAATATGTTATATTATAAGCTTAAGTAGGTGAGAAAACTTATGGTAAGTAGACAGTTTACTTGTCTCATAATTAAATGAATTTTCTACTTGGGGCTAATGAATTCATTTTGGAAGTATTAGCGGATATTTTTCTCAGTGTAGCGAGTGAGTTAAAAACTCGATTAAAAAGGCACAGTTAAGCCGCGAGTTTTAAACACTAGCGACATAAAGCTATTTTTAACTCATCGCTGTGTCCGTATCTGCATCTAGCGAGAACCAAGCACATTAATTGGTCCGTAACGATACGTCATACCTAACATATCTCAACACCTATCGCGTTCAAGAACACCTTAGATTAGCATATATATCTGTTCTTTTCGAACGTGCTACAAGTTTCCGACCAATCAGTGTGCTTGGTTCTCGCTAGATGCGGATACGTATACAAATAGCTTTATGTCTCTACTATTTTTCGGTATACCCATATAAATGTGAGATTCTATAAGAGCCTTGCCCTTGCATTTTCCGAAAAAAAACTCGTACCTAGCGATACTAGACACTAAAAGCCACGCCACTCTACTTGAACCTATCGTACGCCGACTTACAGCAACCTCATTGGTCAGATTTGACAGAAGTTTTCAATCGCAAGTCGAGCGAGATTTATCGTTACGTCGCACAGTGGATATTTTTCCAAATTGCTATTTAATTTTGTCCTATACATTCAAAACTACCTAAACAAGCTTCTTTAAAAAAAAACAATAAATGTTGAAATTGTGTTTCGTTCATGTGTAAATCTCCATTTTTTGGGCATGTTCGTGAACTCATTAAAGAAGACTCTTTCAGCTTGTCAGTTTTTGGATATGAAAATTCACAATATATGTTGATAGCCTTTATAAGTAATATATTTAATTCGAGATTAGTGTAACGTGTTGTGTCTATAAATTAAAAAAGATAACGTTTGTATGATTTATTGTTTTTTATGTAATAAAATTAAACTTTACTAAAGTTTTAGAAAGGAAGTCCTCTTAAGTTCTTTCTTAGATATACAGAGAAATAAAGCATAGTCTTTCTGCTTTCAATCCCTGTAAGAATCTCGTCCAACTTTGTCCAACTTTTTTAAATATAATGATTTAAAGAACTCCTTGATATGAAAGTTTTGCCATAAGAAAAGGCTAAAAGAAATATTTTTTTATCATTATTGCTAATCTAATCATTTCCTTTTACTCAAAATTAGCACCTTCATTAGCAGAAACAAGAGCATAATGTTGTTTGCATTATTTGTAACAATCTACTATATGATTTCTGACATAGGGCTATATAGACGCTGAACAACTATGCGTTGCGTCACCTGACCCGGTAGCTGAAATAGCGTTAGTCGAGGTAGAAACGCCCACCTCTGCCGGTTTTCACCAATTTCACATATTCATTCAATTCACCAACAAATTACTGAACCTTTGCTACTACATCATCAATAGATTTTCCGCTACATGAACCCAACGTGTCATCTGCAAATTTATTAAGAATTTCAAAATTTTGGTAAAATCCATGTCATTAATATATATTATAAAAGGTAAACTTGCTAGAATATTTTATATTCATATTATTATGTTTCATTTATTTTTGTTACCTGCTCTCTACTATATAACATTTCCTCAAATCAATCATACACACTACCTCCAATACCATAGTATTTTAATTTTTTCAGTAGCATCGATCATCTATTGTTTCGAAGGCCCTTTGAAAGTCAAAACATACTGCTACTATATATTTACCTTCGTCAACTTGATTTTTCCATTTAAATAATGTAAGTTGAATAGCAGTTTCACATGAATGATTATTTCTAAATCCTGACTGCTTTCCTATAAATAAATTATTTTTAAAATATTTTAAAAGTTGATCATATCCTACTTTTTCTATTACTTTTTCTATGCATGGCAATTTTTTCAACCGTCTGAACTTGGACAAGTGAGATGCATTAGGAATCTTAGGTATAGGGGTTACTGTGCTTGTCTTTAATGCCTTTGGGAATTGTATTTTTTATAAAGTAGGAGTTAAGAACTTTTCTATGACATTTTCTGATTTTTATTTTTTTTTTATTATTTCTGCTATATACATGAAATCTATTTTCTGAAAAACTTCAAAGGGTTTATATTTTAGTTTATATAATTTATATTTAAAACAATTTTTTCTATGCTGTAAATATAAAAGTTGTTAAATAAAAAAGCTGCTCATTTTTAGCTCTAATTACACAGCTTTCTTGTTCATTAAAACTAAAATTTATGTTATTAAAATTAGTCATTTTTTGAGGAATTTTGTACAAGGTTTTCAAATAGAACCACATGTTTTTACTGTTATGTTTATTTTTATCTATTTTTTGTTTAAAATATTGATATTTTTTAGTTTTAACATATCTACAAATTCATTTCTTTTTTCCTTGTATTTCATCTAGAGAATGGTCGTGTTTTCACTCATACTCCTAAATTTTTTAAATGCTACATCTCTTTCTTTCGCTTTTAGGTTTACATCTTGGTCATACCATGGAACAGAGTTTTTCTTCTTTTTTATTTCTGTTATGGGATAGTAACTATCAATAACGAACATACAATTTGACAGCAAACATTCATATATCACATTAACATCACAGCTCTGTGTTTCCCATTTACATTCTAAAAGATTTATATCTATAAAGACCTGCTCATTGATTTTTCTTCTAAAACTATTTTGAGTGTTTTTCTGTATTTGGGTATTTTTACTCTTTTTGCCTAACTCAATTCCTAATATTGAATGATCACCATTTTTTGGTGTGTAACAAACATTTACTTGAATCAACTCATTTTTTGCCATCACATAATCAATTTTGGTTTTGCTGTGTTGGCAAATTTTCGTTTTTTCATTTACTTCCTGGTCAATTTCATAAAGTTGTAATAGTTTTTAATTTTTTTAACATAAAATAAGTCCTCATTATCATAGTCTAAATTAACGTATCCTATTAAAATAATATTTCCACCTACAAATAAGTCTTCAAAAATTTCTGTTAGTTTACCTAAAAAGATTGTGTCACATTCATTTGGTGGCTATAAATCAAAGGCGGTTGATGATGGTTTCTAAATTTTGCACTATATCCTTATTGACATTTTAATTTCTGACAGTTCGTTATTTTTTGAAAAATCTTTGAAAAATGAGTTAAGAATAATTTGATTTTCTTAATATTATCATATCTTTCTTCAAATTTAGTTAAAAAATGAATGGAAATTCTTTTTTGTACCCGTGATCAAAAAAGATTTTTTACACCGTTGGTCAAGGTACAAAAAAGGTGTTTTCTGCAAGGGTAACTAAAAAAGCGCTGGTTTGGTTAAAGTTATAATCAATGCTGCAAAAACATTAGTACATCTATCTTAACCTTTGTTAATAAAATACAAGTGCCCAGATGGCAACGACACTTATTCGTCATATCCTAGTGCTATCTCTATTAAAATTCAGCAATCGTCAAGATTTGCTTTTGGTTTAGATTAATTGTTTAAAAATTTAAAAAGTGGCCTAGTTGCACGGGCGGACGAGTCGCCATGTTTTATATTATTGCGAGACATAATCTCTCAAAAATTTGTGAAAAAATATTATTTTTTTACGTAAATATGCTCAATTCTATGATTAAGCAAAAGAAAATTAATAATGCTGTGATTAAAAAAACCCTTATTACCTCAAATGTTTGATTCCCGTGTAGCTTAACGACGATGTATTATGAAAAACAGGCCTTAGCACAAAGATTTGACTGTTGGGTAGTCCATAAAATACGTATTTTTAATTGATAACTAGTTTGTTATAAACATTAATAACACTTATTTTACGTATTTTTCTTCTTTAATTGATTTAATTGCTATTTTTAAACATATTTTTTGTCTGGGAAGTTAATTTTGTTTGTTGCCACAGGCAAAAAATATTCATCAAAATAGCTGTGCCAACATTTTTATCGTTTTCAAATCAATGTGGCCGAAGACAGCAAAAGCCCTATGGGTTTTTTTCTGTTCTCCCAGATTATTTACGGCACGATAGGTTACTTGGGTAAAGAAATACCGACGGTTACCAAACAAAAATTCTGGATTTCAGAAAATATCAGGTATTGCGAGAAATATGATGACTGAACTGAATAAAAAGTAAGTATCATATCGTCCTTGCAGGAACTATGTTTAATTATATGCCTAGGATTTTCCCAAACACTTTGTACGTACCCTAACTATTAGGAACCAATCTATCTCTTTCTAGAGCAACTTTAATTAAGACATACAGTTTGTTTATACGGGGCTCTTAAAGGGCTTTTATGCAAGCACGGTTATTTTAAAGCGATTTAAGAAAGTGCTTTATCGCTATCGAAATACTCAGCCGTGGTTTTCCGAAAAATCTGCTTTTAAAGCTATAGTTTCTCCCCAGATTTTAAGTAAAAAAAGGCACAACTGGCAACGCCTTGTTCTTTAATGTTTTAATCTTTTGCCGGAGTGCACAGGGAAAACTAAATTCAGAATTAGCCGAATTTTTGCAGGGGTGATCATTTTTAGCTGCCTAACAAAAATATCTGAAAAATTCTCAATTATTTTTTCTTCAAAATAAAAGCTCTGGTGCTGTCATCTATCCCAAAAGCCTCTAAATAATTGCGGTTTAGAACAAACAAAAAAAAGAGCAATACTCACAATTTCCTCTGGATTACATTTTTCCTTTTTATATTTCCTTGCTTTAGCGAAAATAAAAACTAAGTTTCCTTTTTTCTAAACGCCTGTGCACTCCGGAAAAGAAAACCGATCAATCAATCACACTTCATTGAATTAGGAAAACACACGTTTGGCCGATAGATCGCAGAATTTATACGATTCTATAGTAACTGCAGGTGTTTTGTCAACAAACTTTAAATCGGGCCGCAGTGGGACAGAAGAGTATTTTTACGTTTTCTGACAGAAAACGATTCGAGGTTATGTTTATCTGTCAAAAATGTGTTCTCAAAAACATTGTTCTAAAACAAATATAACCACTCTGCGTGTGCGGTCGTTCCACGAAGAAGGCCTAGCGCTGCGCGGGCGTTACCTCGAGTCTATCAAAGAACCAAGAGAATTTTACTGGCTCGCTGGGATTACTAGGAATTCGGCGCCCATAACCCCACATAATTTTGTTTTTATTTTAATTCAACCATTTTTTTTTTAAATTAAATTATTGCGGCATAGTTATGTGCAAGTGTGCTAGTGAAATCTTGGAGTACAAAGGATAGATTTTAGAACCTCAGTTTCAAAAACACACGGATACTTGAGTACTAACAAAACAAGCCAGTAAAGCTCCATTTAAAGGTTGTAAAGACTCTTGCTAGTTGTTGACACTCCTGTTTAAAAGAGAATACGAATATTTCGTCTAGCGCCAGTAGCCGATTTTTAAATCTGCATGCTTTTAAGTTAACCTGTTGTCGGTATCAGCTAGCGGGAGTGTTTCCAATTCAATTATAAATGCACCTGTAAATGCAACCTTAAACATTACACCCAGTTGCTTTAGTACGTAGTAGGGTAGCGTTTTTTTAGCAGGTAATTCTGAAATAAATGTTTTTTTTTTAATTTTAGTATTTTACTTGGTTTTTTAGCGGCGTAGAACGCAAAAGTCAAAATAAGTAACCTAACCCCAAATTTTTGATCCGGTGCTAAAAAATCTATGGTGTCTCACTGTGGATAAACATAAATAAAGTCTCTGCGTTACCGTGGAAAACAAATTCAATAACGTTAAATTTTGCAAAAAAATCAGGTCGACATAGTTAAATTGATTTCCTGTACAGTGTTGCTAAAAACAATTCCCCAGATTGCAACTACGACCTTAACTTTTGTTTTATTTGTAAACATTCGGAGAAAGCGGTTTTATTTAAAACCATCCTTATACGAAAGCGCATTTAGATGCGTATAAATGTAGTAATGATAGTAAGATGTAGTAAGCAGCACAAAAATTCGCCCAAGGTGTAATCGCCCAAGTTCTGAAAAGCTTGTACTCCTTCAATATTACCATTTCTCTAGAAATAAAATACATTTACATGTGAACTAAACATTGGAATAAGAAGAAAAAAATCCCTTAATCACTTTTAAGATGTCTACGATTGAAACTTTCAGATAAAGCATTTCCATAACCAATTTTTCGGTTCTTTTCCTTTTGCAATATATTTCTACCGGCGGTTTCAATAACATATTTATGAAGGTGTATTGTAATCTGACCATTTTATTCTTTTTCGACAAAAGTCTAAATCGTACAGAAAATGTATTTATCCTAGGATGTTCTTCGGAATATAAATTTTTTTTCACATTTTTTCAACGACTAAGAGTTCATACAACAATTTTTAATAACCGTCTTTTTTTTTCGTCGGTCACTCTAAATTTTGACGTCATTGGTCACTTGATAAAAAGTTTTAAAAATACGTCCCCATATATGCAGTTTCAGCAAGTTGAAACTGAATTCGATGTCGAAACCGCAAAAGACAATTAGGTCGTCACAGAACTTGCGTAACCGCAACTTTGTACTCGAATGGATCCAACAGGTTTATGTTAACGTAGTTGTGATCGAAACGAGTGGATATGCGACTTGTAGTACTTGTTTGTGTATTGTAGATTTCAGAAATAAAGATATGACTATCTTTGTTTGACTTGCTGTTTCTTTCTATCTTTGTCATAAGGAATTAGTTGTGACTAGCTATATTTATTTAAGATTAAGCTCTAATGTATAAAAAAATTTGAATAAAAGGTGTTTTTTTGTAAATAAGAGTTTAGTTTAGTAAAAGGCATAAAAAAATAAAATATTTAAATAAAACCAAAATCAACACGCAAAGCCCATTTGTTAGCTACAATTTTACTGCTTGACCTACAAACCTGTTGGCGGACCGCGTAATTAAGTCAATACAGGTTGGCAACACTGACGTAATGCGGGTTGGCAACACTGACGAAATATAGGTTGGCAACACTAACGAAATGTAGATTGGTCGCACTGACGGAATACGGTTGGTCATCGAAAGGCCACGGTAATACACAAGAAGGCGCTTACGGTTGGCGACATTGGAGCGGAAGTGAGCTGTCACGGAGAAAGAGCATCATGGTGATCGCCATATTCGACAGAACGGGGATTAGGGATAAAAAATAGTAAAAGTGTCCCTCAAATATTCCAGCGGGACTCTACAATATATATATATATATATAAAAAAACACAAAATTCTAATCAAAAAATTTAACAGCCACCGCAACGCCATCGACTTTTGAGAGCTGCTGGAAATAATCAACACTAGAGTATATCCACAAATTTAAAATTTTTATCAGGAAATGTTTTTTGCCTTTGCCAGTAGCATGACAAAAAAGAGACAAAGTGAAAACAATGACGATTTCTCGTAATTCTCGGACATACCTCCTTTTGACATCGGCGCCCATAATAATAAAAAAGGCTGATCTACATATAAATAAATTCTGATAAAGAACGCCGCACGAAATACATTAAAAAACTATTTCGGTGAAATTTTATAAAATTCTAGTGTGTTATAGTGAGTCATGAGATGATGGTAAAAGTAGAAAGTAGTAAAGTCCATGTGTGGTTCCTCAGTAACCCATATTCGTCGATAACTTATTTTATTTCGGTCAGGAAATCATTTTCTATTCCCACATTTTTTTGATCTCATAACTCACTATAACATACTAAAATTTAATCGGGGTTCTTTGTAAGAAAATAATTTTTTAAGTTTTCATGGCAATGAAGCTAAATAAAGTATCTAAAAATGTATTCCTTGTAATGACGTACAGGTATGGTTTTTACGTTTTTTATGCATACTTGTATTGAACAGACCTAGATGACATGCGCGAAAGCGGCAAAATGATGCATTAGAACGCTGTGGTCGGCCACCTTGGTCAGCATTGTGTTCTCTTTCGCCTCAAGTGACCGTGTATTTTTCAGTTTTGTTCGAAATTCTCGTGAAAATCCAACCCTGAATTTTTTTGACAGTTTGTGAGAGTTACTTAAATTATGGTTTAAACTTTACGGTAAGTAAATCTACAAAGTAATTATTGAACTTCTGTCAAAAACTACATTTTTGATCACCCAGCATTGTAGTAACCTGTCGCGATCTTAGTAGCCTCGTTAGCTATAGCTACTCACATTTTTTAGATTTAGAATAAATTTTACGAAAAAAAAAATAAATTTATTATGGTCTTCCTGTTATTTTTAATTTTTTTTTGAAACTCATAGGCATTTGTATGGAACACCAGAGGACAAAATTTAGCTAACTTGGTACTTTCCGCAAAATAAGCATACAGATCTATAAAATACTTGTTTGTAAATGATTACACGGTTCTTAAAAATGTTCTCATGTTTTTTAGTGTTTAGAAGTTTTTATTTAATATTTGTTAATTTTTAAAACTGCGTATGAAAAAAACTTAACCCAACTACGTGTATTTTGTGAAATTTCCTTCTTTTTTATTATTTTAGATACCTACCAGTGAGCAAAACGGTCATAAGTTCGCAAAAACTGCAATGGATTTTTTTTCTAAAGCTTACGCTTACAGTTTTTCCAGCAGAAAAAAAGCACTTGGCAAATATTTTCATTTTAAGAATAAAAAAGTGGTGAAGAATGAAATAACTGTGTTAAATTTAAGCAGGAAAAATTAAAATACTTTATGTGGATATGGATGGACTTTAAACAATAAAAATTGATGTAGAAATCTTGTGTTTTTCGTGAAAATCCACTTTTTTGCGGGTTTTTTTGGGGACGTCATTTTACGTCACGTAAAACCACGGACTACTAAACGTTATCGCCAATGCGGTTTCCACGTGGTTGTTGTGACTTTTTAAAAGTGTTGTTTTTTTTTATATTTACATAGTTTTCACGTTTCTGTGCTAAGTGGATAGTTTTAGGCATAAAAACTGTTCTTTTCCAAAATAACATTACTTAGCTACAAATAACTTTCCAAAAGTTTCCAAGAGTAGCAGGATTAAATTCCCCAATGCTCATCCTACTTAATGCGTGTAAGAAAGTCCAAACAACGATTAAATTAGGATCGGCCAACCTAACGGGCAATACTAAAAACAACGAATTTTTATTCCTCTAGGTGAGATCAAACCTACATAAGCACGATCTGAAAATTTCAACATAAAAAAAAATACTCTGGTTATAATTTCCACTCCCCACTTGTTTAAATAAAACCTGATTTTTATACCCATTAGCTTAAATTAACGCCTAGTAGTAGGCAATTAGAACTCTTCATGGTCCCTTTCTGCCATACTCCGTTCCTTACCCCTATGCCCCTACTTCCGCTGCAACTCTCTCTCCGGGCCTCCCTGTCTTCTTTACGGAGTTCAGTATGTCGGCCCATTTCAGCGACTGCAGCCCTTCTTCCTCTATCGTGGGAAATCCCCAATTCAGCTGCCTTGATCTGGCATACAGGGTTCCTAAGCAAATCCAAGCAGCCGTGTATAAGACGCAGACAAACGGAAAAGCACAATAGGCAGAAAAGGATGGGCATGGGGCGATGTTGTCACTACATCTTACACGTAGTAAATTCATTCCAGGTTGTTATTTTCTAATGTTTTCAATTTTCATATCTTTAGGACTGGAATAAAAATTGTTTTTGCTCGACTTTAATACCAAAGTGATGAAAGATATCGTAAAAAAAAATATTTTTCGGCTTTTCATTTTGTAACCATTGTCCTTACGCACTGTTTACAGGCTGGGGACTGAGATACATGCAAATGCCTAACCTAAAGCGTTCATACACGGCCGGAGAGATATTTTCGTAGAAACTTTATCAAGCAAATAGGACGGGTTGACGCCTTCGAACGTCCAACCCGGGTTTTGCACTTTGATTCGAAATCAAAAAGGAGGAACAGTCAGATGTGGGGCCGTGCACAAATTACGTAACGGTGATTTTATCAATTTTTGACCCCCTCCCTATGTAATGTTTTGTAACGGTTTGACACGACACTCCCCTAATATTACGTAACGATTTCAAGACCACTACCCCCCCAAAAAAAAAACTTTGCACTTATTTTCATTCCAAATTTTCTTAGTTTCACACAAATGCAAACGCTGTCGAAAACCCCCCTCCCCCTACGTAACGTTTGGTAACCCCCCTCCCCCCTATGACCATTACGTAATTTGTGCACGGCCCCTGTAGTCCCAGTGGAGGAAGGCGAGAAAATTGATATTTTTTCCCGACAATACCGTTCCAAGCATTTAATTTTTGAGGATGTTGCGTTCTAACACTTGCGTGCAGATGTTTATTTTCGCGGGACCAATAGCGGCTATTTTGTGGATTGTGAGAGCTATGAAGTTCAAATGTCTTCTCGTCAATAAAAAAAACTTTTGATAGGAAATTTTCGTTCCTGTCACATTTATCTCTCATAACCTCACAATATTCTAACCGGCGAAAATAATCACCTGGTTACAATTCCTGCGACTTCCCAATCTTAAACGACTTGTAGCCGTATTTTTTTAGGATCCATTGGCAAGTACTGTTGGGAATATCCAGTGCCTCCGCAATCGGTTTCGTCGAACATGGTTCATGTGTCTTAACGTAAGCGCATACCATTTCGTCTCGTTCCACCCTGTGTGGAAGAACGGGATGCTCTGGTATTTCGCCGTCGTGGTAACACTTTCTACAACCATTTATGCACCCGTACCTTTCAAAACGATGATAAATGTTGTAGACAGTTTGAGCCACAGGAACCGGTCGATCTGGAATCGCAAAAACAAAAAGCCCAATGACCTCGTCCGCACTGTCACTTTTTATGTAGTTTTTAATAATAAAACTCTTTTCTTCTCGAGTATACGGCATTTTAAAAACACAAAATTTACGAAACTGAAGCGATTCGAAAGGAAATAAAAATGCAATGCCTGTGAATCCCAGTTTTTCCTCGATCATCTCATGGTGTGGAATTTGCAGACATCCTGTCAACGGTTATTATTGCAACTATGATTTATGCTCACAATGAAAGAGTGGCGTAAATTTTTTCTCATGAAACAGTCCGGAGGTAATAACAAACTGGACCATTGCTCAATATACCTGTTTCTTTTGTGCGCGCAGAACTTTCTATGCCATTTCTGTTTGATTTATTGAAATCCTATCCCTAAGGAAAATCTTAGGAACCCTGTATATTAAGTGCTGCGCCGATTCCTCTTCGAGCCCGTAAGCGGGATCTCCTGCCACTCTCATTTACGTCAGATGTGTGTTTAGCCGATTGTGCCCAGTTAGCATCCCTGTCAGCAGTTCAATGTCCTTTCGAGTCTTGCCTAAGAGACATTTAGTTCTGGCTACATTCAGACCATCCACGAATAGCTTGGACTGTCTGCACCCTGCCTCCAGGACGTCTTCAGTTCATTGTTCACTCATTTGTTGAACTCACTCTGTACCTGTTTTCTTGTTATTCCCAGAAGAGGTTCCGGTCCAATGTATTGGGTTTTGGCCCCTAGTCTGGTAAGTTCTTCTGCTTTCTCATTCCCTGGTATTCCCTCATGACATGAAATTCACGCCTTACACAGACCAAACTTCTAAAACCCAGCCATGGAAATACCAAAACAAATTACGTCGGCTTAGCTCCGGTCTTCTGTACATGCGCGAAAATTCATCGATCCATCGAAGGCCCAGAGGTTTATTGATTTACTATATACAGCAAGGTTAGACTGACACTGCAGCTGTTTACTTACTGCATCCCTTGCTATATTCATTTACCTAAAAGAGTTTCGATGTGTTCGCTAGATTTAGCACCCTCTTTACAAGTGTCCTCCGAGAGCCTCCCTCCTGAGAAGAGGCCCCTTCTAGAATGTACCGAGTTCCCCAGTACTGGAGTGGCGGGTACTCAAAAATTATGTGGGAAACTAATTCGTTGTCCTCATCACACAGCTTACAAATGGGTTCTTCCGGTCATATTCTAATCTGACCTCTCGAAGTCTCGAGAGGAACGCCTATGGTTTATTAAACCAGGAATTTATCAGACCGCATTTTGTAAGAAAATTCATCGTTAGAAAGATTCACCATAGAAACTGCAATTCGTCAACAAATTCGAAATTTAACAGATCCGTTTTTAATCGAACCATTGTTCATTAAACCAGTGGCGGTCACAGGGGGGGGGGCGGTGGGGCGATCGCCCCTCCCCCTTTGCTCCAGAAAAAAAGATGCTGGTGGTAATAACCCTGAAGAAGAAAAAACGAGAAATTGCAGAAAGTTCCTTTAAATACATTCTAGAATCCCTCCACAATATTTTGGGGCATACCGCGAAAACCATTGAAAATACCGAACGGTATTCAAGAGTTTCTATTTATAAACAAGTTTTAGACAAAATCAATTCGAACATAAAAAAGTATTTTTGACCTGAACATATTCATACCAAGTTTAACAACAACTAAAGTCGTTTCTAAATACTATAAACTGTTTTATTAATCCAAAACACAAATTCTTGAACTTTTATTGGGAGAAGTCAGTATTTGCAAACAATATTGGGCAGAAGTAGGCAAAAGCTTAAATCAAAACATACCTGATAACGTTTTCGAGGCAATGAATAAGTGTGGCAATATTTTTCCCTTGATTAGCACATTCTTGGATGTTTGCCAGTAAGTAATGCCTCGTCAGAAAGAAGCTTCTCATGCCTCAGAAGATTGAAAACATAAGTACTGAAAAACACCATGACGGAAATTCGTCTGACGGGCTTAGCGTTGCTGTATATCAACAGACATATTGAAATTGACATTAAGCGAGTCATTGACCGGTTTCCCAAAAAACTGGAAATTATTTTTTTTTTTGCAATGGGTATTTTATGTTTGAGATATGCGATATATAAGGTAATGTTTTAACAAAAAGCTTTTTAGACCTCAAAAAAAAGTATTTAGCTATTAGGTTTTGTTTCTGGTTTGTTTTTTATCTATATTTTTTAAAACTGAAAAACCCTCCCCCCCTGCCTTTAAACTTTTTATGAAAACATTTAAAAAATTAAAAGTAGGGCATAAATTGCGATGCCATAACACCTTTGATATTTACGGTATTAGTTTAATTTTGTTTTAAAAATGGCATTTGTAGTGTCATTTTCGCAGCTTTGAAACCATTGAAATATTTACAATTTTAGTTTAATTTCAAATCAAAAAACGCATTTTTTAGAGCAATTTTCTTACAAATTTTCGACTGCGGCACTATAATACCGTTGGTATTTACAATTTTAGTTTATTTCGACTTAAAAATTACAGTTTTAATGTAATTTTCTCAAAAATTTTCTTAAGCATTTCTTAAAATACAAAAAGGATTGAAATGTACCCCCCCCCTAGATTTGAGACCAAATCCTCGCTTGTAGTTACTAAGTTTTGTTTGCATATATAGATATATTCCTCATAAAAGCTATGCTTTTATTCTATTTTTTTTTGTATCGAAACCGCCCCCCACTTTTCAAACGACTGGGACCGCCACAGATTAAACTCATTCAATATCAAACCCGGAATTCGTAAAACCCTTAATTTATCAGAAAATGTTTTCTTAATTGATAGCGCATTCGCCAATAACACATGAATGTAAGATGGGTGAATGCAAGTGACATCTATACACAAACTATTGAACGCAATCTGTAAGTATGCACGCGTAACAGCGACAAATGCATCAAAACACCGCACTGCTGCGCCACCTGCGTGTCCGCCTCCGGTTCATGTGGTATTGGCGAATGCGCAATAAATTTAGCAAAAATTTTCTGATAAATTACGGGTTTTGCGAAGCAAGGTTGGGATAAAAAATTGGTTTAACGAATTGCTGTTCCTATAGTGAATGATTTTATAATTGAACTTTCTTTTATTTAACGGGTTTGATTTTGCACATCCTGATAAACCGTGTATATGTCTCCTCATTGTTTTGCTATATTTTTGTCCTGGTGTCTGTTTCCAATGGTCTTTGTGTTCGTTTCTAATCCACCGTACTAGAAGGTCACGCATTGAGTTCTTTAGTATACTGAAGATAAGCTTAGGTCTTATAAACAGTGTTGTGCTTGGATAGCATTATTAGGAGCTGTAGCCAGTACCACACTAGTTTGAAGAAGGTCCCAGTTTAATGAACACTGCCTGCCAAAAATTAAAACGCTTCACTTGAATTGCTTAAGTTGACACTAATGAAAACTTACGCAGTCACTTAAACTAAGATATAATTAAAAATTTGCGGTTTTGAGGCCAGAAATTTAAACTACAAAAAATGGTTTTATCTGTCATAAGCCCTATTGAAGTGCTACTCGTTCTTCAAGTGCCATGCTTTCTTCGAACGTTGGCTATCACCAGCGTGATCGACACCCTGTCCACTGCTTTTCGCACAGTGCTACAGGCAGTGCTTTAAGAACAGGTGACGGGTGGTACTGACGGTCTTTATTTTTAGCGCTAATAACCTGTCAAAGTCACTGGAAGAATCCTTAAGCTGGGCAACCCTCGCATCCCTTTCAGTGTCCAAGGACGGCAGATATTGATTCCACCCTAATCGACACTGGAAGACTATTTAATTTAGAGTGGGGACATGAATAAAGAAAAGGCGTAAGATGTCTTCTGCCACAATATTTTAAAAGCGCCATAAAAATTTTGTAGTAGGTATTTTGAGGATTTTTTTTTGCCTGTGACAACGTCTGCGGTAGCTGGAAATACAGCAATGTTGTGTAAAATTTAACTTCCCAGTTGTATTTTAAAGAAAGAGTTAAGATAAAAACTATTTTTTAACTAGTTTTAGTTCAAGGGGTTTAATTTATTGGTTTCCAGGGGGACGTAGTAATCGACTAAGATTGCGCCCTGTCATATACCATATTTGTGTATTAATTTAACCCATAAGCCTACTTCACCAAAGACGAGTGTAAACTCGTTTTAGTTGGTAAAAGCTTCTTTTTTGAGAGCTTTGTCTAGAGCCGGCGCGGCGCCGTGGCGCTATAGGTTCGGACAAGCCGGGCCTCTGCCAGGGGCGGCGAAGTTGCCACACCAGAAAGTAATTTATTTATATGTTATTACATTAGGACGCTTTTAGTAACTGATTACATTTCCCAGAAGATTCCTCCACGATAATCATCAAAAAATTAATAATGGTTATTTATGCACTCGTTTGTCCTATTGGGCATTGACAAAATAAGATGGTATATATCATATTGAGGAACACTTATACAAATCCTCCTTACGGCATGCCAGAGTTTATCTAAGTTTCCAGGGGGACGTAGTAATCGACTAAGATTGCGCCCTGTCATATCCCATATTTGTTTGATAGGCGACAAGTCAGGCGATCTTGTTGCTGACCATTCCAAAGTCTCTATGCCAAGTTCATGTAAGAAGTCCACTGTTTATCTTGTTGAAAAATCGGTTTTGGGATAGTTTGTAGGTAGGGTTGTAAAACTGGCTGCAGTACTTCATTGATATATCGCCGAGCAGTCAGATTGCCGTTAATGAGGACTAGGGGTGATCTGCTTCCTAAACATATAGCACCCCATACCATGATACTTTGCTGCCTTGCTATATTACGTTCAACAGCAAAGTCTACATTTGGTCTCTCGCCTCGAAATCGCCTAACCCTCATGCGTTCATCATGTCCGCCTAAAGAAAACCTGACGAAGTGGCTGAAGCTTATGGTATTCCATTCGTCATTCCCGTTTTGCAGAGCTCTGCACTACTCCAAGCGGCGAGCTATGTTGTGAGGTCAAAGGTAGCACCAAAAGCGGACGGTAAGTCCTCAGCTCCATACCAAGCAATCTTTTATTAACTATCATCCTTGAAAACACTCGTCCTGTAGTTGCAACTAGTACATCTCTTACTTACAAGAAGTCTGAGATGCAGTAAATCACGACCTTGTATTAATCTAGGGCGTCCAGAAACCGCACCTTCTGTAAACTCTTAACACTGTTGATAGATTGGCATTAACCCTTCTTGCCAATTTCCCGTAAACCAAAACCAGCCTTTTTCATGCCGACGATGCATCCTTTCTCGAATTCGTTTAAATGATGAAATTGTTGGCGACCGCGAACTCTTGGCATTTTTATTTTGGTTGTTTTTGAAAATGAATAGAAAAAATCTGTCAAAAAAGGAAAGATTAGAAGAGAAAAAATTTATCAAATATACATGGGGTTGCAGTTTATTTGTTCTCCAATATATATTCTTTTGATTACTTATGAAAAATACATTAGGTGTAACTTTTACAAAATTTTCTTTAAATACAGTCGCGGTCACAGTGGGGGTGGGAAAGGCAACTAACTCAAGCTATTTAAATATAAATAAAAAATAAACTTTTAAAATATTTAACAAAAAATCGAAATATTGCAAGAGTTTTTAGTTTAAGTTTTCAATAATTTTTCTACATTTGGTCTCTCACCTCGAAATCGCCTAACGCTCATGCGTTCATCATGTCCGCCTAAAGAAAACCTGACGAAGTCGCTGAAGCTTATGGTATTCCATTCGTCATTCCAGTTTTGCAGAGCTCCGCACTACTCCAAGCGGCGAGCTATGTTGTGAGGTCAAAGGTAGCACCAAAAGCGGACGGTAAGCTCTTAGCTCCATACCAAGCAATCTTTTATTAACTATCATCCTTGAAAACACTCGTCCTGTAGCTGCAACTAGTACATCTCTTACTTACAAGAAGTCTGAGATGCAGTAAATCACGACCTTGTTTTAATCTAGGGCGTCCAGAAACCACACCTTCTGTAAACTCTTAACACTGTTGATAGATTGGCATTAACCCTTCTTGCCAATTTCCCGTAAACCAAAACCAGCCTTTTTCATGCCCACGATGCGTCCTTTCTCGAAGTCGTTTAAATGATGAAATTGTTGGCGACCGCGAACTCTTGGCATTTTTATTTTGGTTGTTTTTGAAAATGAATAGAAAAAATCTGTCAAAAAAGGAAAGATTAGAAGAGAAAAAATTTATCAAATATACATGGGGTTGCAGTTTATTTGTTCTCAAATATATAATCTTTTGATAACTTATGAAAAATATATTAGGTGTAACTTTTACAAAATTTTCTTTAAATACAGTCGCGGTCACAGTGGGGGTGGGAAAGGCAACTAACTCAAGCTATTTAAATATAAATAAAAAATAAACTTTTAAAATATTTAACAAAAAATCGAAATATTGCAAGAGTTTTTAGTTTAAGTTTTCAATAATTTTTCTACATTTGATCTCTCACCTCGAAATCGCCTAACCCTCATGCGTTCATCATGTCCGCCTAAAGAAAACCTGACGAAGTCGCTGAAGCTTATGGTATTCCATTCGTCATTCCAGTTTTGCAGAGCTCCGCACTACTCCAAGCGGCGAGCTATGTTGTGAGGTCAAAAGCGGACGGTAAGCTCTCAGCTCCATACCAAGCAATCTTTTATTAACTATCATCCTTGAAAACACTCGTCCTGTAGCTGCAACTAGTACATCTCTTACTTACAAGAAGTCTGAGATGCAGTAAATCACGACCTTGTATTAATCTAGGGCGTCCAGAAACCGCACCTTCTGTAAACTCTTAACACTGTTAATAGATTGGCATTAACCCTTCTTGCCAATTTCCCGTAAACCAAAACCAGCCTTTTTCATGCCCACGATGCGTCCTTTCTCGAAGTCGTTTAAATGATGATATTGTTGGCGACCGCGAACTCTTGGCATTTTTATTTTGGTTGTTTTTGAAAATGAATAGAAAAAATCTGTGAAAAAAGGAATGATTAGAAGGGAAAAAATTTATCAAATATATCTTTTGAGATAAGGTATACAAACAAATAATTTTGATTCAAATGATTATCCATATACATGGTGTTGCAGTTTATTTGTTCTCCAATATATATTGTTTTGATTATTTATGAAAAATATATTAGGTGTAACTTTTACAAAATTTTCTTTAAATACAGTCGCGGTCACAGTAGGGGTGGGAAAGGCAACTAACTCAAGCTATTTAAATATGAATAAAAAATAAACTTTTGAAATATTTAACAAAAAAATCGAAATATTGCAAGAGTTTTTAGTTTAAGTTTTCAATAATTTTGCGAAAATTACGTCATGGTTTTCATTTTAGTACAACAACATTAAAAACGTGTAAAAACACGATTTTTTTTAATCACTTTCCTAAAATTATTATTTAAAAGAAACGCAAAAAATTTTAAAAAATTTTAAATTTTTTTAATTTTAATAAAGAATCTGTGCAAATGCTACTATGTCATTAATGGTTAAAATTTTAGTTTAATTTATTTCCACAACATTTTGTAAAAAATAGCATTTTTAGTAAGTTTTCTCAAAATTTTTTCCTGCGGCAAATTGGGACTTCCTGTGTAAACAACAAGGATGGAAATTAGGTGAGCAGCAGAAAGCCAAACTGTGGAGCAATTTTGGGCAAAAATTGAGGCGTGTTCGCGTCTTTTAAGTTAGGGGATCCGTTCAAAACACAGTTAAGTAGTTAAAGCAGTCGAGACACGGGACTCCTTTCGTTGTCATAGAAACTAATAAGTGCCGCCATGATTGATTGTTAAAACTATTGTATGCTAATTTTTAAACAAACATTAAAAATTATTTTTTTGCTTTTTTCTACAATAAACTACGATCTTATAAAAATCCGTATTTTGTTCTTAGGAATTCTAAGTTCTTCTAAATTCTAATTGTTTAAACATTTTAGATTTCAGCGCTGTGATATAACTTTTTTCAAAAAATCTCAAACTTCCTAAAAATGGGTTTGCATGCAGTTTTTTTTATAAACCTCTAGCTATGTCCTTAGCATCTATGGGGTAAAATAAAGCATTAAACGCCTTTAATTAGACTTTAACTAATGGGCCAAAATTGATACTCTAGTTAACGTAGGCATTACTAAAATATTAACGGTGTTTCGTACCTCGGTATAATACGCCAACCCCAAGTTCATAATGTGAACTAGGATTAACCCCATGGCTTAAATTGTACCCTAATATCGGTAATTGTACAGCTACTTTTGACAAAAAGGCTTAAATTTTCTATACACATCCCAAGACCAAACTTAACGCAGTGGCGGGCGATAGATATTTTAGGCCGAGCATTTTATTTAAGGGTTAATTTGATTTAAAAATGCTCGTCTTCCAATTAATTAATCTGAAAAACTATAAATCAATTTTGTATCAAATTTTGTACGGTAAAAGTTTAAAGCATTATCCCGAAACAATTCACGTGATTTTGCATAATTTTAAGTTTTTTTTACATAAATTTAGGTATCCAAAATGTTTAATTCACTACACGGTAAAAACCACGTGAATGTTCTGTGGGGGATACCAGAAGCCTCCGCTGTGGAAAATTTTGTTAATTTTTGATGTGCGGTTTATCCGTTCAACTTGAAAAACTGTTTTTAGGATTCAAATTCACTCTTAAAATTAAAAATTACTTAATTTTATAGTTTTAGGGTATTTTTTTAAAGTCGGTTGAATTTGTTGTTAAAAATTTTTTGTTTTTTAATTTTTAGCGGTAAAGAGTTTCTCCGATACTTCTCTTACAGGGTATAATGGGCCCAGAGAAACGTCTCAAATATCCAACTTTAAGACACCATGCAGCACAAGGCTTTTCGAATGGTGGGGTGAGGCAGATCGATTCCAGTTGATCTTTCAATAAAATAAAACCACCGCCCTCCAAATCGAATAGAAAAAGAGTTATGAAAAACGGTGGAGGTGTTTGAAAGTTATGCTGGAAATAAAAAGCTTTACGGCGGTCATAGGGCCCAAAGAAGCGACTTAAGTATCCAAATTAAAGCCAGCATGCATGGAATTTATTTTATTTTTATTATGTTGCGCGCGTATACACTCAGAATATTATCCCAAGTGAAGGGTCTACTTAGCTTTTTTTATTAATGGTAAGTGAAGTTTTTATTAGCCCCAAGTGATAAATTCAATAGCTGCAATTAAAACGGCCTACTTAGATCTGAGTTTGTTAACCCTTATGCCCATGTGCACGGGTTCGGCTTGACATGTAAGCCGAGCTTAAGCCTTACTTTTGGTTTGCAATGGTGTGGAATATCATGTAATTGGCCCTTAAGCTGCAGTTAACATAAGCCGTAGCATTACTTCGGTTTAAGCGCTTTTTGAGGTTATGAGATATTTTTTGGTTATATTTATAATACATATAATAAATGGTTTTATAG
Source organism: Oxystoma pomonae (assembly GCA_963921995.1). Classification (NCBI taxonomy): domain Eukaryota; kingdom Metazoa; phylum Arthropoda; class Insecta; order Coleoptera; family Brentidae; genus Oxystoma; species Oxystoma pomonae. The sequence continues at coordinate 77,319,543 of OY998169.1, read as the reverse complement.
TTAACCAATTATAGTAGTTTTATTTACCTTTTCCTCCATATAATCATAAATCATTAACAAAATTTGTTTTTTTTTAAACAACCTCAAATTTTACGTTGTTTTTTAACAGCTGACAGGTAATAATTATCGTCACCACACAAAAAACGCAAAAGAAATGCAGATAAATGTCACGTTGCCAATAATTTCCTTACTTTTTCCACCAAACCAAACCAAATAAATGTCAGTTCAAGCGGCACTTGAACAAGTGGAAGAAGTAAGGGCAACTGGTGCACCCGAGCATTAGTGATTTATCTGCTTACGAATATGCGACAAGTCACCTAACTTTCCCTTCACTTAGGGTTAGTAAATTTTTCTACTAGTTTGTTAACTCTCTACTTACTGATACGTGACAACTCACTTAACTTTCCCTTCATTTAGAGTTGGTGAATTTTTTACTAGTTTATTAACCCTTAGTGATTTATCTACTTACTAATATTTGACAACTCACTAACTTTCCCCTCATTTAGGGTTAGTGAATTTTTCTACTAAGGACAAGTGAAGGTATCAAATATTGAAAAATCATACGGAAAAATGTATTCATCCTAATAATAATGCATGCCTATAATAATTTGTCAGCGTATTTCTAACAATCGACAATCTCATTTGCAATGATCATTGTCCTATTTATAGGGAGATCATGGTGGAAAGAAGTTAAAAAAAAACTCGAAAAAAATCGATGACCGGAAACGAACCCGCTAATTCTTGGTTTAGAGATGCTAAGAAACTGCCAAAACGTTTATATTCTGCGGTTTCAACATATTTCTTTATAAGCGCATGGTACAGTGGATAAAGCATTGGTCTATAAACCTGTAGGTTGTCGGTTCGAACCCCATCGGCGGGTTGCACTTTTTTTAATTATTTGTTTTAATTTTTTTTTCTCAGGGTGTATTGTGATAGGACATGGTTTTTAGAGATAAAAAATATTTTTTTTATTTTATTTATTAATTTATTTATTAACCTAAATATCAACAGCTAAAGCCAGTTACAGATATTCACTTAAAAAAATAACCCTAATCTAAATCCGAAGTACAGCAAAGTGAATATATTGGGAAGAAATACTGATTACTATTATTTTGCAGTTTTTGGTCAATAATTTTTGTAAACTTTGGTAATGTAGTGGTATCAATATCAATATCAGAAGCATATAAATTAAAAAAATGCACATTTTGTAGATAGGCGAACTTTTAAAAAGGTTTGTACGAGGAAATGAAAGATAAAACGTTTTATTACTTCGTGAGTTTACTCTATTTACTGAAAATGGCAGTTGAAGATGTCAGGGCAGTCAATATTACCTTTTAAGATATTAAAATAGTACACAAACAAATTTTTACACTTCTTTGACACATTGAAATTCTGCCAAATATATCAAGAAGGTACTTATTATCAAATCCTCTTTGCGCATAAACATCAAATTTTCTATAATACATACATTTTAGAAATATTCTAGGAACTTTTTCAATAAAATTTATCCACATATTATACTGGGGTGACCAAATTATACTTCTATATTCTAATATGGGTGTTACAAGGGTATCAAAAAGATGCAAGCTTGTCTTAATGTCGAAAGTTTTTGTGTTTCTTACACCCAAATCTTTACACTACACCCCTGAAGATAAGAGTCTATACTGTTGAAAAATGTTGCGTGATTTTTTAATAAATCAGTGGACAATTACGAAAGCTTTTTCATTTATTTGAAATTCCTCCACCAATGGACTACTTCTTCAATAATTAATAATATTACGATTTAGACTAAAGGACATACATGTTCAACATTAAATTTAAAGCTATAATTATCACATCAATTAACCACCTCAGAAAAGTCTTTTTGTAGAGTTTCACATATTTTAGGAGCTATACTGGTTTTGCGCTGCTATAAATTTACTAACGGTTAGTAGATAATTCACTTACGGTAAGTGAAGTTTTTACTTATGGTTAATATGTTATTTTATAACTTTAAGTGGGGGAGAAAATTTATTGTAAGTAGACAGTTCACTTGTCTCATATTTAAATGAAGTTTCTACTTGGGGCTAATGAATTCTTACTTAGGATTAGTGGATATTTTTCTCAGTATAATTATAAGATACTATACTATAATGGCTCAAGTCTAGCAAAATGTGTAACAATAATAACTTTGGAAAACAAAGAAAGGGCAAGGCCAAAAGCGAAAAATCTACTGCGGATGCCTGACGCAGTCTGCTCGCGCCCAGTGGGGCTATTATTGAATCGAGAGAAAATTTTCTCCCAGGGACTCAAATTATCTCGCTACTATTCATCTAATTGGTACAAATCTTCGGTTTCAATCGGTTTCTCTCACTTTTGCCCACTATTGATCGAAAGTAATTCTCTTAGTCACGACGAAGTTTTGGACCAATGAGATGTATAGGAGCAAATTTTTTCTTGATTCAAGAATAGACCCCCTGAGGATTTTTTGGCTTTACATTTTTTCCAGGCTTTTTTAATGATTTTTTAAATTTTGTCGTAAAAGTGGTTGGTTAAAAATTTTTTAGAGGGATCATCACAGGATCCTCCTGAATCGAAAAAAAAAGAATTATAAAAATCGGTTGGGTCGCTTGAAAGTTATGCTAAGAAAAACAAAAATACGCATCGAACGTATAACGTCACCTTTCTCTGAAGCCGGTTAAAAATAGGAACTAAAAGCCAAACCACCTCGTAAACGTAACGTAGGTCTGAAATTCAGCGCTTTCATTGGTGAAAATCGGCGGAGGTGGGTATTTAAGAGAGACGCGACGTTACGTTTACCGTCGTTTGGCTTTTAGTCCCTAATATAATATACTGGAGAAAAAAAAATGCGACACCTTGTGTATGGATAACTATTTGAATGAAAATTATTTATGTGTCCCAAAAGAAATATTTGATAAATTTTTTGTTTTCTAATCTTTTCTTTTTTCACAGATTCTTTCTATTCTATTCTATTCATTTTCAAAAACAACCAACACATGAAGGACCTTTTCTGAAAATTTTAAATAATTTTTCTCGTAGTTTTTGGTCTTTTTGGATTGCTTACAGTTTACTTAAAAAATAAAAATGCCAAGAGTTCGCGGTCGCCAACAATTTCATCATTCTAGAAGGGACGCATGATGTTTTGAGAGATATGATATCGACAATATATCAGATCTCTCAAAACATCATTCAAAATAATAAAAATAGTACATTAAATCACAATAAAACAATTAAAAGTTTGAGAGAAAAAGATGTTTTCTATCTAAAGGCTGACAAGGATAATAAAGTTGTTATATTATATAAAATAGATTATTTTGAAAGGGTAGATAACCTAATAAAAAATGGACCCTACAAACAAGTCCCAAAGAACCCCTTACCAAAAATGATTAACGAAGTAAAAGACACAATTAAAAAATGTAACAATATTATTACTGACAATATTAAATATAAACTACAAGTAAGCAATCCCACTATGCCGAAACTGTATTGTCTTCCGAAAATCCACAAGCCTGGAAAATCGGTTAGACCTATAATTTCTGCTGTAGGATCACCTACTTACAACATTTCGAAATGGCTAGCAAACGAGTTTGAAAATTTACCGATAAAAGAAAAAGATTTTTCTGTTCAAAATTCCCTTGAATTTATCAACAAAGTTAAAGATATTTCACTCCAAGAAGATGAAATTTTAATCTCGTTTGATGTTAGTTCGTTGTTCCCTAGTGTGCCGATCTCCAATACCTTACAATACCTGGAGGAACTACTAAGAAAAAACAATCTAGAAGACAAACAGACTTTACAATACCTAGCTTTAACAAAACTCTGCATGAATCAAAATTACTTTCAATATAAAAATAACTACTACCAGCAATTAGAAGGAACCAAAATGGGTAATAGTTTATCACCTTTTATCGCAAACCTATTTATGAGCAAATTTGAATCAGATATAAGTAAAGAATTTGAGTATTTCCCCAGAGTATGGTTCAGGTATGTAGACGATGTGTTTGCAGTATTCAACACTAAAGTAACTAGTGTTGAAAATTTTATGGAAAAAATAAATAACAAATTTCCCACTATTAAATTTACTTATGAAACAGAGAACAACGGTACACTGCCATTTGTAGACACTTTAGTTATAAGAAATAAAAATAAATTGGACTTTGACCTATACAGAAAAGGCACGGCCACCAACAGGTATATTCCAAATGACTCTTTTCATTGCTTACAACATAAGCTTGCAAGTTTGCACTTTTTAACTTATAGATTAGTAAATTTCCCCTTAAACAAAGAAAGATTTGAAGCAGAAAAGAATAGGATTAGGAATATAGCTGGCGAAAACGGTTACGACGAAGGCTTAATAAATAAGCTGATAAATAGACATTCTTTTCAAAAGACCTTTCGGAATTCTACCTTTTTCAGACAAAAAGATACCTGCGACTCAAAATTTGTATCAATCCCTTATAATCCTAATTATAAGAAAGGATTACACAATGTATTTAATAACACCGGTCTTAAATTAGTATATCAATCCGGTAACACAATAAGAAGCTTACTAGGAAATCCCAAGGATAAAACTACAGTTCTAGAAAAAAGTGGAATTTACGAAATTAGTTGCATGGATTGTGACAAAAAATATGTTGGCCAAACGAGACGCTCTATTCAAACACGTTTTAAAAACATTTAGCACACTTAAAATACGGAAGAACAGAAAAGTCAAGTGTGGCCGAGCATGCTTTTGAAAACAATCATAGATTCACATTAGATAACCTAAAACTTCTAAAAAGTGTACCAAACAAAAGACTTTTGAATGCATATGAAAGTATGGAAATCATTAAATCCAGAAATAGTTTAAATAAAGATAGAGGACCCATCCCGTTTAGTACACTTTATTCTTTGGTTGAGGGGAGATAGGATTAAAAATCGTGATCAATCACAAATTATTAGTCTTATCTCCGCCCACTAAAGGATTGTATATAAGATAGAGCGTAGATTAATTTATTTCATTGATTATCGTCTCCTGGTGATGCTAACGTTGTTAGCGAAACGCGCGTCGAGTGCAAAAAAGTGTAGTTTTGGTTTGTGGAAAACAATCATAATTTTGTTTTAGTGCAACCAAAGGTTCCAAATTCCCAACATAAAAAGTCCCATTTTAGTTATAAGAAAAGCAATATTTGCCCGCAGGTACACTTCATTTAAGAAAAAAAGCATACATGCAGTCACAAAATTGACCTTTCTAAAAGTGTATAATATATACGGACTACCAGCTAAAATGACTGAAAACTTCAATAGTACGAAAATTTGTCGAATTGTTTAAAAAAGGTCTCTAAAACTGAAAATATTTTTATAATTAAATTAAAGGCAACCTTATTTTTCTATTAAATTTCGCATAATACTAAAAAATCAGCAAAAATAATGTTTTAGTAAAGTCTTTATTGAACAATATCAAATTATCACTCGAGTAACGGACGAAGGCTGTTCTATAAAGAGGGCGGTAATAACCCATTTTGGAGTTGATAAAATAACAATAACACGATGGAAACAGCGCTGGATTGAAAACAATTCGACGAATGGGAAACTTGGATTACGACAAAAACGATGGTAAACTTAATACTAATTATTTAACTTAAAAAAGATGTAAAATAAATAATTTAGTATTTAATAGGTTCACCATTTTTCTCTATTACAAGCTGCAAACGTCTCGGCATTGAAAAGGTTAAATTTTGGAAATACTGATGGTCTTCTGAGAGCTGATCCAACGCACGATAAATACCATCGCTTAACTTTTGAGCATTTCGTGGTCTCCAATTCCTTTGGTATATTATTTTAACGATTCGACCCCATATATATTTTCCATTGGGTTAAGGTCACGGCTGTTGGCTGGCAAAGGAAGTGTTTATATATTATTATTCTGACACCATTGACGAACAACATTAGCCGTGTGTCCTGCTGATAAATGAACTCATTATTTTCATGTAAAGCCTGTACAGATGGATCAATATATCGTTCACTATTGAATCTTCCTTCGATTCCCCAAAAAAAACCCAAACCTCTAGCACTAAACCAGCCCCACATGTTTACAGAAAAAATTCCAGCTTTTTTAATTTGGTTTGTATATTCGGGTCCAAGTCTAGAATTTGGTGGACGATAAACTAAAAACACCTGCTGCTTGAAAATGATTGAAAAATTTTTCCGTCAGTGAAAACCACCCTCTCCCAGAAGTCATTATCACGAAGAACGTTGTTCAGTGCAAAAACCACTCTGGCCTGTTTTTGTTCTTCTGTTAGGAAAGGCTTCTTTGCAGCAACTTGCCAAGAGACATCTGATTTCGTTACTCTTCTATTTACTGTTGCTAAAGAACCCGGAAATAATGTTACATTAGTTGCCTCAACCGACGTTGAAAAAGGATTTGGTCTGAGATGGTCAATAAATCTCTCATCTTGCACTTCAGAACTTACTTTTGGTCGTCCTAATCCATCTTTCCTATCCGTAGAATTATTTTCAATCCAGCGCTTTTTCCACTGCATTATCGTCATTTTATCAACTCCATAATGGGTGGCCGCTCTTCTTATAGACTAGCCGTCTTCTATAACTCGAGTGATAATTTGAACTGTTGTAAATGTTGATATCTGTGGCATTTTTAAAGATGTCACACTGAATTGTAAATTGTCAGGCATACTAAGCTGGTGGTGCCTTATTGTTGTTATGGAAAGCTAAATTTTGTGGTATAGGAATAAATGTATGTATGAGTTTTTCTCGGAATCAAGACAAGGTGTCCCCCTGTTAGCGCCGTATTTATTATTGCTAGAAAAAAGGTTAAATGCAAAACTTGCATAACTGTTTGCATACTTTAAGAGTTACCTGTCTAAAATAGCTAAATGGCATTGCAAATATCAAACTTTGACACCAAGATTGTTATTTTGAATATACCAAATATCTTACCTCTATATATATTAGTTTGCGAGCAAAATGACAAGATCCTTACCATAAGGCCAATGTGCTAGAGAGAAAATAATCTAAGCTTCAATCTCCCTCTAACACATTATGCTTATGGTGAGGATTTTTGCATTTTTCTTGCAAGATAAAAAGTTTGGTATTTTTGAAATTAGGAAGGAAAGGGCGATTCAAACATTTGATAATATACAGGGTGTTTTTAAAACATTTAGCTACATTAGACAGAGATAACTCTTAAAGCATGCAAGTAGTAATACAAGTCTTGCACTTTACTTTTTTTCTAACAATAATATTAACAGCCTAACTGGGGAATCAAATTATAGATGGCACCCTGTACACAGGAAACAAAACGGCGGTGCCATCAATATGAGTTCTCTATCCCTGAAGGATAACTAGGACTGTCTTAAAAATACTCCCTTTACATCAACAACAGCTGCCATTGAATTAATAACTAGCTTTTATTTATTTTTTATTCAATGACTTGTTGTGATTGATTTAAAAAAATTGTCATTGAGACTATTCCTAATTATCATTCAGGAATGTGAATGAGAAGTCCTGTATTTACGTTTAACGTCAGACTTATTCGGTTTCCGATAAAGTAAATCATGATCGAAATTGCTACAAAAGGTTTTAAGCTCTTGCGTGGCAGCCAACCATGTGCAATACAATAATATAAGTACAATAGAATCAAGTGCCTGATAGATCCTTTGTATAGATTTAATATTACAAAGTTATCAAATTTCCTCTAATTCTACAATTCAAAGGTTGGCCGAGATAATTAATCAATTACTTTGTTTATACGGGCCTCTCAAAACGATTTCAAATAAGGGGGGTTTGAAAATGGTTTTGTATAAACACCATTAAAACCGTTTTATGCACTAAAATATTTTTTAACCGATTTAAGACAGCGGTTAATCAATTTTAAAATCGATTTTAAAGTCGGCGGTATATAAACACGCTTTAGCGCATTCCTACTAACCATAGCAATTACTCAAACCTATATTTATGAAAAAATCCCTTGTTAAGTTGTTTTATTTGAGTTTGGGAAACTGTAACTGGAGGTCATTATTTAGGTAAGCGGGGTGGCCGTCCAACCCTTGCAAAAGATGAAATTATTCAGAACCGTCCTTATACAGGGTTCCTAAGATTTTCCTTAGGGATAGGATTTCAATAAATCAAACAGAAATGGCATAGAAAGTTCTGCGCGCACGAAAGAAACAGGTATATTGAGCAATGGTGCCAGTTTGTTATTATCTCCGGACTGCTTTCATGAGAAAAAATTGTCGCCACTCTTTCATTGTGAGCATAAATCATAGTTGAAATAATAACCGTTGACGAGATTTCTGCAAATTCCGCTAGATGGCGGCCACACCATGAGATGATGATGATGAGAGAAATTAGATGTTTTCAGGTCCAAACCACAGCTTTTTCTTGCTTAAAGGAGGCGGCAGGGTCCATTATTTACGATACTAAGTGATAAACTCGTGAGGTTATTAACATTAGAAAGAAATATCTTCGCTTTTAATTAAATTTCTTTCCATTCTGTTCTACTAGTGACATCTATCCGAAAACGTCCAAACCATGCAGCTAGCACTAGCAGCCAAAGAAATCAATAAACGGCGCTGTTTTTCCTGCAGAGCTTTTTGCTTGCGATATTAGTGATTTTAAATAAAGCTGGCCCTACACTACATTTGATATTTTCGATGTGTTTTATGACATGATCTCGAAACATGTAGCGAACCAATTCTTCAAAACTAGCGGGAGGGTAAAAGCGAAAAATAAGGGGCTGCCAATATTTGTAACACCCAAAAAGGGGTGAAAAGGTTTATTTTGCTCTGTTTCTTTACAAAAAACGTTTTTTTTATGTAAAACTTGAGCTCTGCACTTTTTTTATTTTTTTCTTCAACTTTCTTGAAATTTTCGTCATACCGTGGAAAAAAATTATTTCCCCCATGGTCATACTCTACTTTTATTCGAAAAAATTTAGAAACAGAGACGGGATCAGTTTTCCTAAAACGGGGGATCTTGGTTTCGAGTGAGAAGATAAAGGGCGCCGCAGGCAAAAATTTTTCAATTAAATTAGCCGAACGCAAAAATGTTAGAAAAACAAAGCACGAAATAAAAATGGCGCTGCTTACAAATTTTTCTAAAAAATTTCGTAAATTCGGGAACGCAAAGAAATAGGTCTAAAGAGTATAATTTAAAAAAAAAAAATATCAATTTTCTCGCCCTCCTCCACTGGGACTACAGGGGCCGTGCACAAATTACGTAATGGTTGGTCATAGGGGGGAGGGGGGTTACAAAACGTTACGTAGGGGGGAGGGGGGTTTTCGACAGCGTTTGCATTTGTGTGAAACTAAGAAAATTTGGAATGAAAATAATTGAAGTTTTTTTTTGGGGGGGGGGGTAGTGGTCTTGAAATCGTTACGTAATATTAGGGGAGTGGCGTGCCAAACCGTTACAAAACATTACATAGGGAGGGGGTCAAAAATTGGTAAAATCACCGTTACGTAATTTGTGCACGCCCCCACATCTGACTGTTCCTCCTTTTTGATTTCGAATCAAAGTGCAAAACCCGGGTTGGACGTTCGAAGGCGTCAACCCGTTCTATTTGCTTAATAAAGTTTACGGAAATATCTCAGTCGATTTCTCCGGCCGTGTATGAACGCTTTAGGTTAGGCATTTGCATGTATCTCAGTCCCCAGCCTGTAAGCAGTGCGTAAGGACAATGGTTACAAAATGAAAAGCCGAAAAATATTTTTTTTTACGATATCTTTCATCAGTTTGGTATTAAAGTCGAGCAAAAATAATTTTTATTCCAGTCCTAAAGGTATGAAAATGGAAAACATTAGAAAACAACAACCTGGAATGGATTTACTACGTGTAAGATGTAGTGACAACATCGCCCCATGCCCATTCTTTTCTGCCTAATGTGCTTTTCCGTTTGTCTGCGTCTTATACACGGCTGCTTGGCCCCCTAAGGATTTGCTTAGGAACCCTGTATAAAACCGCTTTTAGGCGCGTATAAACGTAAATCTTTAAAGTCTGGTAAACTCAAATTGATTTAGCAAGTATCGTTATTAGTAATGTAATAGAGAATTATGGCATTTTCTTAGTCAATCAAATATATAGCAGCGAAAAATCACGTTCGTGTAAGGTTTATTTTTTGTGGAATCAATAAAATTTCAAATATTAGGAATATTTTGGACCATCTAAAATAACTACAGTAGTTTGCACCTGAATAAAATATAGACAATGGAAGTCCGAAACACAGAGTTAATTTCAAATACATCATTGTCTCAAACCTTCAAACAATTTAAGGTTGCTGTTACGGAATATAGAAAACAAACATAAAGCACTTTTAAAACAAAATTTTTATTTAAAAAAAAGAAATTCAATTAAATTCTGGCAAAACTAGAAGGAGGTTTATCTCTTCGTTCTCGATGAGATGACATCGGGGGTCTGAACCACTGCTGAGAAATACTGGAAATAATGCAGTGTGTACCGGGTAGTTGTCTTGTTGATACAGAAAACCATCGGGAGATAAGGCGGATATTTGCGGAAGCATAATATTTTGTATCATGTTCACATAAATCTTCCTTGAATCCTAAAAAGCGCACAATGTCCCCTTGCCAAAATCCAGCTCCACACGTTGACAAATGAGCGTTCTTCCAGAAAATTAGTGACTTGCCGATCCTGTTGGGGTGTGCTGACTTTGGACAAGCCAGTTTCTTCCTTTTGTCGAGCAGTTCCTTCTTCGTATTGTCTTTTTAGTCGTCCTATAGTTGACTTGTCTCGTCCAAAATGATCGGCGTCCAGACGAACAGACCAACCTCCATCTAATTTTGCTAAAATTTGGAGAATATCGAACTCCGATTGCTGTCGTGGCATTTTTAAGTTGAACAAGACTGTCACGACAAAACATGACAATGAGTGTGGCTGGAATGGAGGTTTTTAAGAGAGTGCCGAATGTGCCTCCAAAAATAGAATGTGTAAGTAGACGTTTTTATTGTTTTTTATGTAATCTTTAACTAGACCTTTGCAAGTGAAGGATTAATCAGCGAAAGTCTGATTAGTTTATTTAGTTTTTTTTGAGGCTGTACGTTGTTATTTTCTGTTGGTTTTCGTTTTTGTTGGTAAAATAATTCTTAAACTGGGTGGGTAACTAATTTCCTCGATAGCTGCACTGAACATAATTTTGTTAGTTCATTAAGTCATTAAGAAATCTTAGTACCCCTAATGGAGCTATCTGAGCGAAAGAGGTTAGTTTAACCTCCCTGCGTCACAAGTTAATTGTTAACCCTTTTTGATTTGTACCCCTAAGAGTAGACAATTGTCGTAAGGTGACCTATTTTTTCAAATAACCAATTGAGCTTAGGTTTGGTAGTCTCCTTTTGTGCGAAAGCCAAGGGGCAGTTGGTTCAGTTTTTAAAAGAATAAAATAAGTCACGACAGAAAGGACTTTGACAATTTGTGACAGAAAAGGTTGCTAAATCGTAAAGGACATATTGCATATAATGGGCACATCGAAAAAAAACGTCAATGTTGAACATCGATGTCAACATCGAAACTCAACATCGATGGTGAAAAAACATCGGAATATAAACATCGATGTTTCTGAAAATCGATGTTTTTTTTTACTTTTTTTATAAAGTATTCTGAACCGTTATCAAAGAAACAGTTTTATTTAAGACTTATTTTGTTAATTTTACATAATAATAACCTATAATAATATAATAATAATCGGTACATGCACCGGCGATCCCTTGGGGGGGGAGTCTGCCCCCCAATTTTGCTTTCAGTTGCTTGCAGTTGGGAAATATGAAGGTTGAGTTGTAAAATTTAAGTACATTTTATAAAACATTTTCTACCTCTACTTTCTTCAAACAACAATAAAAAAAATCTCAAAGTTTGAGGGCAAATATGGCTTTTTTCTCCCCCCTATCAAATGCCTTCGGATCGCCGATGGATACATGATATTCAACAGCTAGCTAGAAAACCACAAAAAATATGAGTATAGTACCTACATTCAAAAGAAACTATAGGTATATTATATATATCATTGGTTCAGATTAGGTAGCGACACCTATTGGCGGCAAAGCCGATTGACATCTCAAAAATAGGTAATTCCTGTTTTTTGTGCCGCAGTGGGTATATAGTACAAGTGCAAACGTCTCAGACACAGTAGACACTTAAAGTAAATATTTTAACGCATCGGTATCGGTATACGTAACGCGTTCGAAACAAAGTCAAAATACACTACATTTTTTACTTGTTCATGCCATGTTTCGAACGATGCCTGCTTTTTTGATGGGTGTGACCCACGAACGTACGCAACGATTTCAATCAGCAGTTATGTCATCGCACCCTTCAAAAAAGCGGGCATCGTTCGAAACATCGCATAAACAAGTCAAAAATCTGTGTATTTTGGCTTTATTTCGAACGCGTTAGGTATACCGATACCGATGCGTTGAAATATTTACTTTAAGTGTGTATTATATCCCATAATTTCTTTTGGATCGATGTTCGATGTTCCGATGTTTAAAAAAAGTATCGATGTTTTAACATCGATGATATTTTATAGACATCGATGTTAAAAATATCGATGTTGAACAAAAAACATCGATGTTCTTGAAACATCGATGTTTTGTGACCATTACTATCCCTCAGTATATTCTTCAGCATTAAGGCGCAATTACACAGACGAACATGCTCAAACAAAAGCTCGTGCAAAAAATCTAAAATTTTTTGCGTGAACATTTTTGTGAGCTTTTCTTTGAACATTTTGTTCGGGTAAATTTTTGAGCAAATTATTGCTATCTATTTTGGAAACATATTTTTAAAGAAGAGAATAAATAAATCTGATCTCAATTCTTTAAAAAAATGGAACACCAACTTTTATTTTAAATCTTTGTGAAAAAAAGCCGACGGCAAGCGAAACATTATTATTGGCCATCAGTTTTTCACATGGATTCGGGTTACTTATAATATTTTTTCTTAGGGTTTTTCCCGAATTTTTTTGGGATTTTCTTGCGAGTTTTTTTGTTTTTTTTATTTCCAAGCTTTTTTTTCCTAAATTTTAAAAAACTCAGGAAAATTTTTCTTTTCTAAAAAATTTTTTTCAAATATCGGTAAAAAACTCAAAAATTGCAATTTTAAGCGGTAATCCGCGCTTCACGACTATGAGGAGTGGTGGGGAGGGTAATTTTTTTAAAACATATTTTTGTAACTTTACTTCACCCTTAGCTTTGATTGTTTTTTTTTAATTCCTCACACCAGATTTACCTAGTTGGTTTAAGGTCCCAAGGGTTACTTAAAAAAGCAAAAGATTCATGAAAATGCTAAAGATATAGATATCAACAAAGTGAATCTCTATCAATTTAATCTAATAATCAATCAAGGTCGATTACTCACACTGAACAAACAATATGCAAAGGGGCAACATTCCGATTCAAAAGGGTGGACGGCCTACTACCTGTCAAATGCAAAATGCGAGTTCTACACGTCAATAAAATAAAACGAAATAAACAAATTAAAGCGTACTCAAGGAAATTTTTTTGTTTTGCGTCGGAGAGCCCTTTCTTTATGGAAAGATTTGTTCTAAAACTTTCATAAAAAAACTGCGTTGACTCTTGTTTGTTGTCATGTAATTTTGTGTGTCAATGTAAACCAAACCCCCCTCTCACTAGTCTACGGTTTTTACCTTCTCCTAACCCAGCAACAGCAAAAAAGTTACAAGTATATGACATATCCCCTATAAAAATCAGATCAATCGAAGTTGCTTATGAGGTAAAACGTGAATTTCGACATCAAGTCGTTTTTCCGTCGGAAGGCACTTAATTAAAAATACCTTGTTTTAAAACTTAGTCTTTCTATTTTCAGTTAAGTTTAATGAATTCCCATAAAACTATAAAATTTAAATTTGTAAGAAATTTCTATAGCAACATTTCTTCAAACAAATTTTGCTTAACATTCTCTACAAAATTTCCGTGAATCTTTTTGTAGAGATTTTGCTTGAACTTTTTTTTGAACATTTTGCTAAGAGGCTCGTGTAAATGTTTGTCGGCATTTCAACATCAAAGGAAAGTTTGTCTGTGTAAATGCGCCTTTAGACGGCGTCGGTCTCCTATTGGGTTTTTTTATAGTGGCACGAAAATATAGTCTAATTTTTTGATGAGCGCACTGACGTCATTTTTTCCTTTGAAAACATATTTCTTTATTGTCCACACTTCGCATGTCAAATAATTTATTGTTGTCAATTTAAAGTAACAGTTGAAACAATCAACGACATGACATATTTTTAGATATTTATTGTCAATGTCGAATCTAAAAAGCCAGTTAATTCCTACCGCCTCAGTGCCCTTCACCCTGATGTGGCAGCCTTTTTATAAACAAATTCAAATTCAAATTTAATTTTAATATAAATCATTCTGAACAGCAAATTGTCGGAAAACAGTATTTCCAGAATCTCTCTATTTGGCAAAAGCAAAGACTCTTCTATAGTAGATTTTCATTACACAAAGGAAACCCTAGCAAAATACAGGGTTTATATACTTTTAAGGCATGTTTTTTGCAACAAAAAGGTAAAAAATCAACTCCCCTTCTGGGGGTTTTTTTCCTAGATCTCGTGACTTTTTTATCGTTCGTGCCCAAATAACTCGAGGCGAAACGGCCCGCGGCGAAATGTGCCGGTGCCGTATTCCTGGAAAAGAAATGCAAATAGCAAAAACGGAAAAGTTAAAATAAAACAAAATTTAATTCTTCAACTAAATAATCACAACTAAAACAAAAGGACCTATTAAATAACAAGACAACTCAACTCAGACTAAGATTACTTTTTATTGAAAATAAGTTTGGTAAAGGTAAATAAAAACACTATTATTATTACTTTTCATATGTATTTATTTTCTCTATTTTAATTTTTAATGCTTATTATATGTTTAGGCGGAAAAAATGTTCGGATTTTTTTTACAAAAACTGTAACTGAATGTGTGCTTGTGTATATTTTATACACAATGGGGTTCGTGCGAAAAAAAAATGCCAATTTTATTATTTTATTATATTTTTGGGACCCTTAAAGTACCGACAATTTTTTTCATAACAGTTTTTTCCTGCTTATTGGATTTATTTACGTTTAATAAATATTTATTGTCTTAAAAATATAGAAAAATAATTCACACTTTTGCGTCAATGAGCGCTCTTATAAAATAAAGTTTCATCGCTGGTCACGCCATCTTGTGGTATACGTCTAAGCATTATTATTATCCTTATATTATATATAGTTGAGGTGGTCGCAAAATTAGTATTATTCGTTGGTCGTAGGTAAAAAAAATACAGACGTGTACCATGCGTCTAAAATTCACAAGTAGTTATATAGAAATAATTTTACCATCGCTGGATTTTCACTGGAACACCCTGTATAATTGATATGATTAAACCAAATTATGCTCTAGATTTTGATTAGAACTCGAGTTTATCAATATTGGCTGGAAAACAACTGAATAAAATTTTGTTTGGATTCGCGAAACTAATTAGGCTTCAGTGGGAAATGGTTGTGTGCACGGGATCAAATTAAAAGTCTGGATTTCGTAAAATGGCGCAAAATAATTTATTTTAAAATGCCGAGCGTTTTGGTCCCCACTAGTGAGTTGTGGATTATAACTCACGTTCATATTTAAAGTAGTATTCTATTTATTTATTACTATTATAAGCAGAATTCACATTGATAATGAAATTAAAAGAAAACGGTTCATTGGAACCAGACGCTTCCATAACGGTACAGCTGCTGATAGTGCTGGAAGACGCCGACGCATTAGAACCTTGTATTTTTTCTGCAATTTGTAGTTTGTTATGCACCGATTCTTCTAGGTATCCTTATGCTACGGTCAAAGACTTCCATCCTCCGTGATGCTTCAAAGTAGTCATGTTAGGCCCCTGTATTGGCCAAAAGAGTCGCCGAAAACCTTCTGAGGCAGGGACCGGTGTAGAGCGCTGGTTCCTCCAATTTCAAAAACATTGCAATTCTTGAAGGTATCTTTGACAACGTATTTATTCCCACACCCTGGCTGGTACACCTCCCATTTTAGTAAAAATTGGCTAGAACGGGTTGACTGGAAATCCTTCTTCAAGTATGGTGAAACTTCTCGATTTCTTGGTTTTAGTGTCTCACAAAACTACGAGAAAATATTTCCCTTTGTCTTGAATATTTTCTATTTTCGAATTGATCAAATATCAAAGTCACTTTCATCAACTCGTCGTCGGGAGCTTCGTTCAAAAACTTCTCTATTTCAGATCGTTCTAATATCTTGGACTTCTTTGGTTTGTATCCCTGTGATCCACTTCTCAAAAGGCTCGTTAGTTTTCCATATTTTGAAATGTTTTTATACAGGTGAATAGTCGAGCGAAGCATCGGGTATTTGGTCCATAGCGACAATGAGGCTAATTTTTTTTGCAGATGCAAAAAATAAGCCAGTAGAACATTTTCGTCCATACCTTTTATCTTCCGTGAATTTTTTTTTTCTGGCAAAATCTGCATCGCTGCTTCTTCCACTTCTGTAATACTCAGGAACGTAATTTTCATCGGTTTCCTCCATTTCTATACGCTTTTTTCTTTAAAAAAACTTCCCTTTTCTGCAGGCAAAACTGACAAGTGTAAACGTTTGTTTAAACATTTCTAGTGGTCCAATTTCAATGATTTTGGTTTGTTTGAAAGATCTTCTAAAAAGGTCATTGCTTGTCCCTACTCATTTAGTTTGGCAACCCCAGAATATGATTTCTTTTAAATTTTTAAAATGAACTTTTATTGAAAAATTAAATTTGAATAAATTAATGATTTGTTAGCTGAAAAGAAAGTCAGAAGTCAAGTTAAGGTCTCGGTTAAGGTAAGTTTAAATCAGACCTTAAAAGTGATTTGAATTGAGTCAAAACAAAATATAGTAGTTCTTTATTATTGTTATTAATGGAACATTACTATCAGTGAAATGAAGCCAAGCGCATACCTAGCCAACACCGTACTCAACTAAAAAGTCTGTGCTTAAAGTTTTGTAATAAGTGTAAATCAGGTGTAAAGTTGTAATCCGATGTGTAATATGTTGTAATTATATGTAATCTTGTTGTAATTTTTGTAATTTTAGGCACCAAAGTGTAACTTGGGGTACAAAAAATAAGTACCGAAACGCCCCTGGGTATATAGTTATACATTTTTTAAATATATCCCGAGTAATTAAAATGACCTAGAACTTTTGTTACTGTTACGTATTTAGCGAACGAGAATTAATTTCTTAAAGGAATTTTTAAGAGGCCGGCAAAATGATGCTTTAAAGCACAAAAAAGTCTTTGCCGGAGAAAGTCAAGTGATTTTTGAGCTCGAACTCCTGAAGAGAGGCCTATTATTAATTTAACGAGAGTACGAATTAGCGCTTTTTCTAAAAAAGTGACACCTTTACCTACTTAAAACTCTTTTAACGCTTTGCACAGATTACCTTTTTTTTTTAATTTTCTTGGGCGAAAAACTTCAAGGTTCGGTATAGGTTCTTACACATATTCACGTCGATCTAGATTTTAGAGGGCGATTTAAAAAAAATAAAGCTTTATTGTGTACCTATATCAGGGTTTCAGAAAAATATTGTTGTGCAATTTCTGCCCTTATTTGCGTCCTATAATTAACATCTTTCAGCACTCGTCTTGGTGCAGTAAAGTGCACTTATGCCTTGAGGTAATTTGCCTATTTTAATAAAAACTATAATTTATTATCTATAAACATAATAACTTTTCTAGAAAGATCAGTTCTGCAGATTATTTTTTTTTTAATTTTTGTTGTCGGCTTCTAACCAAACCATAGAGATACCAAAAATTAATTTTTAGAATTTTTATCTGTTTAATGTAACTACCACTACTGGATTTGATCTAATGGTAATAGTCAGGGCTGACACAGCGATACATCTTATGCAAAGAGCAAACGAGGCAATAAGACTTATTAACGAATAGATGACAAACAGCCACCTAGAATAAGCACCAGAAAAAAACCAAGCCGTTATACTAAGTGGAAAGAGAGACCGACAAAACATTGATTTTCAAATAAATGGAGTCCTCATAAAACCGCAAAAGAGCGTACGATATCTGGGAATCCACATCGGTGAAAACCATAAATTCGGAAAGCATATAGAAGAAACCACTAAAAAGGCAACTAAAAGGCTCGCTGAACTACAAAGACTTATGCCCAACATAAATGGGCCCAGTACTAGCAAGAGGAAGTTACTATACAGTGTACTCCATTCAATCGTGACATATGGTGCAGTGACATAGAGTCCAGTACTGCGCACAAAGGAGTACAAAAACATGCTGATAAGAATGCAACGGAAAGCCTTACTAAGAGTAGCCTGCGGCTACCGAACGATATCAACGGAATATATATGAATGAATAAAAATGGACACAGTGAAGAATACAAAGAAGCTGCAAAAGAGTAAACACTGGAATGCTGGCAAGCAAGATGGAACCGAAATACCGAAAAAGGAGAATGGACGAAAAGAATTATTCCCGACATTAAAACATGGATGGACTGCAAACACAAAGCGAATAGGGAAAACGGACGACATATGTCGGTACTGTCAAAGAATAGATGACGCAGAACTTATTTTAATTAACTGTCCAAGATTTGGGAACTACCGCCAAATAACAAGACACGACCTATAGATAGAGAATATGACCATAGGGAACCTGTTTAAAAAAAGGATACAAAACGTAGACAAATGGACCCAGGGACATGATATGATCAGAACGATTCTAAAAGCTAAACACGAAGTCGAACGCACCTAAGAGATCAAAACAGTAAACGGCGAAATAGTGACGTTATATTCCTGAGAATGGTTCCGCTATTTCGACCAAATCTGCAGCGGAGAGTTTTAGTCCGTAGGTGTCCTCAAGAGAGGATAAAAAGTGCCCGCACTTTCGGTAGACCACCAAAGACCGGTGTCGACCAAGATTTCACGTCATAATAAAAAAAAAACCTTACTGGATTACTTGGGCTCCTGGGCAGGGCACAGGCTTTATTTCATCAAAATCGGTGCACGGGTCAAAAAGATAAGATCATTTAAAGCAAGAGAAATGGAAAAAAACTGGGAAAACTTCAGGCACAACTGCGGCGTCTTCAGCTAGTTTGAAAGAAAATTAAAGTTTCTTCATATTGTATTGTATTGTATTGTATTGTATTTATTTTTATCTTTTTGCTACCGTACAGTAGATAAGACATGTCAAAAATAAACTATTACAAAACTAAACATGAGTAAATAAAGTAAGGTAAATTAAATTACTTCCTAAAAATCTATACATATAGGCTTTAACCTAAATTAAATTTGTTAATAAATACGCATATATAAATTAGCTAGACAATATGACAATAAAATTAATTATTTAAATAAGTACAAAGAGACATTACTAGACTATTTTAAAATACAGGGCAAGGATATGTTATTAATTATTGGGTACGTATATTTATTTATAGTATATAACCTTGGACAAACTTGTTCCTAAAAGGGAATATTACAACATACACAATATTTTAAAGAAATTTAATTAAGTTTTTCAGTCTGAATTATTAGAGTAATTTATGAATTCATTTATATCATAAAAAACATGAAATATTAGGTAAGCTTTTAAAGTTTTTTTTAACTTTTTATTGGACTGGATATTCTTAAAGGATTCAGGCAGAATGTTATACAGGTTTTGTAAAAGGTATGACTGTGTTTCTGCAGATAATGGTTATGTTTTTTTCGGGTATTGTACTGATGGTGTTCTTTTTGCTACAGTTTGTTCTAGCGTTTTAATATTAATCAAAAAATTAAAGGTTAAAATAAGAATCGGTTAGTTTGGTATTGTTATAGTTTTAACTGTTCTGCTGAATCTATTTCAGTTCACTACTACAATTCAATTCTATTCAGATGGTGGGTCCTACTATTCAGGAAAATCTTTTCTTAATTTTAGTAACATTCAGACAGCATATCTATGTTGCTTCTGCAGATGTCAGCCAGACGTAACTCACAGACAAATTAAAGTATCTGACGAACTTTTACTATATTCGTATTTAGTTAATAAAAATATATATAGATAGAAAAATGTTGAATTTTCCAATAAACAAGGAGTGATTGATTTTTGATGGTTTTTCATTGGTTGGATGACTGAGTGATTTTTCAGTGACTGTGTGGCGGAAATTGTATAGAGGGCCCCTGACTTATATCAGTTAGTTTGCCAACACAGTTGTTTCGCCAACTCTAATACAATTTTGAATCGACGAAGAAAGATCTTCATCTTAAATACACCGGTCTTTGTTGTTGGGGCATTAACCCTTAACTGGCATGGTCAAAATTTTTTACATTTACTGCGTAGCGGAGTCTCAGGAACTCCCAATATTTAAGAGGGGGTTTTCAATATTTTTTAAGAGCAATATTTCTATTTGTTACATAAGTGAACAAAGGCAAGTAAACTCTGTTTTGGAATTTATTTATTTTCGCAAATAACTGTTTGTAAGAAGCTCTAAACCAAAAATACCAATTTTTAAGGAAAAAATAACATGTTTCTGCTTAAATTCTTGTTTTCTTAAAAATACTTAAAAATGGGTGGAAACCAAGCAACCAAAAAATATGATTCATAATTTGTTACATCTGAAGTGTAAAAAACTGACAATACCCATTTGGCCTACTAAAAACTGAGTAATTAGAGCTTTTTTTTCCCCTCAATGCGCCTTTTTTTTAGAACATTGTAAACAAATCGCAGTTTTGCATTGCACACATAAGTATTGAGTTTTTATTTTTAAATTTGCCTCACAGTTAAAGCAATATTTGCTGTAATTTTTCTGCAAAAATACACTCAAAAAGTTACGTTTACTGCGTGGCGATGTCCCAGGGACTTCAAAGGCCTTGTAAAACGTTGCTAGTTTAACACAAGACAAAAGTCGACTAAGTGCCGCATGCCTCCTCACACCATATTAAGGTATTGAAGAGCGCGCGCTGATCGAAAAATGCAGAAGTTGTTCGACATTTTATACTTGCTGGAGTCCCTGGGACTCCGCCACGCCAGTTAAGGGTTAAAGAAAAAAATACGTCTCTCACACTGGCTCACTATCACCAGCCAAATGATCCAGTGGTTATAGCATTGGCTTCGTAATCTGGAAGTTTTTTTTGTTCTTTTAATTTTTTTTTCTTAGGATGTGTCATGGTTTTGGAACACCAAATTATTTATTTAAAGCCATATTTTAGGATTCAAGTTACTATGGTTACTGTTACATATAAAAGTTGCTGGTTAGATGGAGACTACCCCTACATTGCACCAATGAGTTTGAGACAAAAATTCCTTCATTATGCCAATATTTTTTTGTTGCTGATCCACCAACGGTTTGTCATTCGGCCAACGATGTGTTGTGGGTTAAGTGACTCAGTGGCGTAGCCAGAAATTGGCTCTGGGGGGAAGGTTTGAGCAGTTGAACAGGCTATAATTGAAAAATGAATTATGGAAAATTTTGTAAGAAGTAATGGTGATTTTCGGGAAAAAAAGGAAATAGTAGCGCTTGTGAAACTTTTTTGGAGAAAACATTTTTAAGTACATGATTGGGTTAGAGAGTATCTATTTTTTAGGCCTCTTGCCCCAAACCCCCCCCCCTGGCTACGCCACTGATTGTCTGATGGGCGAGTATTCGTAAGTTAGACAAAGAGTTATCGGCTAGACATCTGCTAGCTTCAGTGGTCCCATTGAACGAGTAACTGAACATTTATATTCGACCAATCTTTATTCGTCACAAACCATCGATGTACTATACGTTGATGTCACAAACTGTTTATAGAGATTATTTCAATAAAAATTTTGACGTTTAAACCCTTTTTTTCGACTTTTTTAAGAAGGGTGGCTAGGTAATGCACTTTGGAGTACACGCCTATGGCATTTCGTGGCAATTTGAGGCATTATTTCGAATCATTTCGGGGGCATTTTGAGGCAAAATCTGTTTAAAAAAGCCTTTTGGTATACACAAAATGACGACCGAGCCACTCCTCGCCTTTTTTACAACATCGACGACGGACGGTAGAAAGCCAAAATGTGCTAACAAGAAAGCAATTTAAAATGTAATAATAATACCGCCAAAACAGCAAACTAGAAAGAAGCTAATAGGGATATTTTGGAACGCTTCAAATTTTGACAACTTTGACAGCCGTTGTGGTAGTGTTTAACAACCACTACCTCGCATCGATTTTACCAGAGTTTTTGGAACACATGAAAAATTGTCACTTGTAAAAAAATTTAGAGATGAGAAAATCAAAAAATTGGGCTTAATTTTACAAAATAAGTGTTTTATATATTGGAACGTGGTAATATTTTATTATTTTTAAAATTAATTGCGCCAAAATTCTCTAAAATTAACTACAAAAATAACGACCTATACAGCACACTTCGTCCCAGGGACGTACATTTTATGTCCATTTTACGTCGGTACGTTCCAGGACCAATTAGGGACGTACTATGTACGTACAAAAGAGTACGTACATAGCACGTACACTCTGTACGTACATTTTAGGGCTACCTCTCAAATATGCAATTACAGACGTACACTGGACGTACATAAGCGTACGTACCACGGACGTACACAAGCGTACGTACTATGTACGTACCTATTATAAACAATTAAAGGTGCTACACATAGTTAAATATTCAAACAACTAAACATGGCTTCTGGCAGTTGACGTCGGGGGGGGGGGATAAATAATTAAAAAAAAACTTAATTTGAATAAAAAATGTTACCCCCCTCGGTGCGCCAATGCTTCTGGTGACATCTGACATCTCTGGTCTAACAACCCAACAAGCATTTGGACGTTATATTACGTTATGGTCACGTAGGGCAAGAAATACCTGACGTCGGCTCCGACGTCCATCAGTCTTCCTGAGACTCGATTTAGCACCTAAATGGGGAATCAAAATTCGAGTCGTTTCGACGTCGGGTGCTGCATGCACAGTGTTTTGGTCAAATATTACGTCAAATTACGTAGACCCACGACCCAAAGTTTTACTGTGCACACCAAGTTTAAACTTATTCGGTAAAACTTTTATATGTCTAAACAAACACAGCTCAATGAACTGTGGATGACAATAATTATTATCTTAGTTATTGTAGGTAACTGAAAAAAGTTAGTTTTACACATTCTATGGATCCAAATCTTCCAACGAAGGTCAGTTTACTAATAAATATAATTAAAATAGATATTAAAAAAACAAAAACCCACAAAAATAATTCAAAAATTATAAATTAATTTTTAAAAAAATAACCTAAAAATAACATCTTTATAAGGATGCCCGTTTCTTATAGTAAAACATTATAGGAATTTAAAAAATGCACTTTAGTTGCCAACAAATGAGTTAATTTACATATCAAGCCTTTAAAATGAAAAAATAAAATGTACTGTTGTAATGGCGCATCAATGCTAAACCTATTCGGGCAAGAACACCTCCTGCGACGTCGCCTTGTAGAACGACCCGACCTAGAATATTGTAGTATAAATGTAGGTCACGCACCCACGTCGGTGGACCTCGGAATAGTTACATTTAATAAATAAAAGTTTGGCAACGTCTATTTTATTACAATTCTACTTTAAAACTCATACTAAATATAACGTCTCATGAATTGGACGTTATACCGGGTGTCCCGAGGTGAGTCGCCTATAAGATTATTTTGTAAACTATACAATAGAAACTTTTAAATTTTCTATTCTAACATAAGTCCATGTAAAGTATATTTATAAAATACTTTCGTATTTGCAGTGTTGCCATTTACAGGAAATCTTGGCAACAACTAAATTTATTGACGTCCGTTTTCACCTTAAATTTTATTCTAAAAGTTACGTCGCCGTAATTAACGTTAATTCAAGTCGCTGATAAGTAGCGAGTATCCCCAACATTTGGCTACGTCAGTTTTGGTACGTATCGACGTCACAACTGATGCACTAGTTGTTGGCGACGTCGGGTATTAGTAAAAAATACGTTGTTTGATGGAAAAACCAACTGCCGACCTAAATTTGAGCCAAAACCGACGTCATGTTAGGTTGTAATTAGTCGGAAGTCAGAAAAATGCTGCTTGGGAATATTGCTTGTCTAAAGAACTGTCACGACTAGGCCGCGTCCACTATCTCTTACGCACTTACTATTACTACTGTAGATAGTGCCTTCTCTCTCTAGAATTTTAATATGTCGTTTTTGGAAAATTTACGTATTTTGTTAACATTACGGCTTATGGAAGAACGATTTGTTTGTACTATGGCACCACTTCGCCCCAGGGACGTACATTTTACGTCCATTTTACGTCGGTACGTCCCGTGACCAATTACGGACGTACTATGTACGTACAAACGTGTACGTAGTACGTACACTATACATAAGCGTACACGATATAAGAGCGGGACGACAGACAAGTAAAAACCGTTACAAAGTACATCACTATTTTAGCAGTTCTCTATGTATAGGTGGTGGTCTAGTGGTAGAGAATTTGTGTCTCACCCAGGAGACTCGGTTTCAATTCCCGGTGTGTCCAACACTTTTTTTTTTAATTACCGGTGAAATATCCTTGCCTGACCCAAGCCCACTTGCGGTCAATTTACGTCCAGTTTTGGTCCCTCCTAGGACCTAAATTGTACGTACCTGAAATGTAAGTACACAGGACGTACATAGTACGTACCTGAAATGTACGTACACAGGACGTACATAGTACGTACTGTGCCACATCCCAAGGACGTACCGGGGACGTACAAACCGTTGGATAATGTACGCCCCCGATACATACATAGTACGTACCAGTACGTACGTGTACGTCCTGTGGCTGTATCGGCATAACCACAACGAAATGGATTCGTAGCTTACAGCATTGGTAGTGGTTAATTACCACAACAGTATGACGTTTAGCTATTGCGCCAACGCAGTTATTACCACAACCACTACGAAGGGTCAAATAGGCGTTCCAAAATATCCCTAAAATTATATTTTTGAAAAGACTGATACCAATGCAAAACTGCACAAGTCACCACGCTTAAGTCAGAGAGAAAACTTTTCTGGGTAATTATGCAGTATATGGTTTTCTGCCATTTTTGATTTTTTATGAAAAATTCTTCATGGGGGCACCTACTAGGGTCCCTAGGACTCCAAATCCACCTGCGCCCGTTGGTTTTTTTTTCGATTTTTTTTGTTTTTTTTTTAATTTTTTTTCAATAAAACAACCCAATCCAACACAGTCCAACCCAAACTAATCCAACCCAACCCAAAACAATGAAAAAAACACATTACAACCTCCCCAGGGGGGGGGTTGTAATGTGTTTTCTCCTAAGAAAAAAAGAAAAAAAATCGGGCGCAGGCGGATTTGGGTTCCTAGGGACCCTAGTAGGTGCCCCCTTCAAGAATTTTTCAAAAAAAATAAAAAATGGCAGAAAACCGTATACTGCATAATTACCCTTTTCTGACCTTTCGCTTTGCTGTATAATAATTTAAAAAAAAAAATTTTTAAAGGTTCTACCGAGATTTGAACTCGGATCGCTGGATTCAAAGTCCAGAGTGCTAACCATTACACCATAGAACCGATGAAAGAATTTTTAGATAAACACTGTCTGACGCTTCGTCGGCATAATGATAATGTTTCATGGCAAATGAGCGACTATGGCGAATAAAACAAATGTAATCATACGCCTGCCGGTAACATGACTAGCACAAATCCTAATTAATGATTTTATTATAGATGTTTATTTTATCATTGGCGCACCGAGCTCGAGAGGGGTGTTTTGACAATAACACGTGCCATTGAATTAACAACAACTTGTTATTGATTTAAGAAGATTAAGAATAAGATAAATTCTTATTTCTCATTGAGAATATAAAAAAAAAATCTGTTATTTTTATACTTACCCCGCAGTAAAATGTTTTTTTATTATACCTTTATCAAAAACATGATTTTAGTAACTGTCTGCAGATAACTAAAGCATGGCTTTTTTGCTTACCGATGCAGAATAACTTTTTTTTTATCACGGGTGCAAATAAAGATTTCCCTCCGTTTTTTACCCAAAATTAAAGAGAAATAGCCGAAAATAGTAATATGTACTGAAAAATCTAATTAGTCTTGCCTAAAAATTAAGCCATTTCCGCCAGTTTTCACCAAGTATTTACGAAAAAATCATTTAAAAATATCGTAAAAATATCAAACTGTCAAAGATTAAAATGTCGCAGCAATGAACGTCACCGAGTAAAAAGGCACATCGCTATGGCAACCATTGTTATGTCATTTACCAGCCGCCTTGATTTATAGTGTAAGATGGTGTGTTTTGCGAGAAGTGCTCTTTGTTGGAGATTTTTAAAAGTATTTTCCTGTTTTTCTAGGAGGTTTTGATAAAGGTATTAAAAAAATAGTGTTCACAACTCGTGGCTAAACTGTGCCTTTTTTTACTCGCGTTTTTGTGAGAAGTGCTCTTCTTAGAAGATTTTTAAAAGTATTTTCCTGTTTTTCTTGGAGTTTTTGATAAAGGTATTAAAAAAATAGTGTTCACAACTCGTGGCTAAACTATGCTTTTTTTACTCGCGTTTTTGCGAGAAGTGCTCCTCGTTGGAGATTTTTAAAAGTATTTTCCTGTTTTTCTTGGAGTTTTTGATAAAGGTATTAAAAAAATAGTGTTCACAACTCGTGGCTAAACTGTGCTTTTTTTACTAGCTGCGCTCGTTATTTAAACCAGCGCTTGTAAAAAAGCACTATTTTAGTCACTAGTTGTGAAAACTACTATTTTTTCACTTTCGGAAAAAGTTAGTTTTTTGCGAAATTTAACACTTATATTTAACCTACCGTAGAGTATCTGAAATAATATATATCTTGCTTGTATGACAATATTTTATAAATTTTTGGTATCATCATTATTTTTAAAGAGTCTCGAAAAACACGAATACTATTTGGGTATTTTTCGGTGCTCGATGTGATTATTCAAATAAGTTTCCGCTTCACATGAAAAATTTCAAAAAATACCGGTAGAAATTCATCTTTTTTCTGTCAGTGACTGTAGCTCTGGAAATGTTAAAGTGACCTTCCAAACGGGTCATGTTATATCGATCCATACCCAGTAAACACCGTTATGTAGAATATAGGTAAAATTTACATAACAGATTTCCCTTGTTACGTAAATTTAAGGTCACTCAGAGGTCATAATAAGGTAAAATTTAAGTCACATTAAGGTGCGAAAACTCTGCATAATGCTATGCGCAAAGCCCACCTTATTTTTACATAAATGTGATGTAAATGAAATTACATACATTTTACATAAATATTACATCCATGTTACGTAAGAGGTAAGTAAAAACTATGTAAATTTTACATAACAGGTTGACCTTGTTATGTAAATTTAAGGTCACATAGAGGTGAAAATTATTTACTAATAAGGTCAAATTTGGGTCACATTAATGTCCGAAAACACTGCATAATGCCATGCGCAGAGCCCACCTAATTCTTACATAAGTGTGATGTAACTAAAATGACATACCTTTTACATAAATATTATATCTAGGTTACTTGAGAATTAAGTAAAAACTACGTATATTTTACATAACAGGTTTACATTCCTAAGTAAATTTAAGGTCACAATAAGTTATTATTAAGATAAAATTTAAGTCTGCATGACATGCGCAAAGCGTCAACTATCCAAGTCGAACATGACCATGCAACAGGGCAGGCCAACGTCGGTGATTTACGAAGGTCCGTCCGTGGTTGCTTGACACGGTCCGACATTGGCAAACTACAAAGTTAACCAGACGGGCTGGTTTAAGTGGCGGCAGAGATTATTCTGATAGAGAAGTACCACCATTTTGTCAGTACTCTTTATATATATAATATTATCATATATAATATTATCATCCAATGTGCAGGAAACATAGTGACATTAGCGCCATCTGTACCTATTAAAAAGAAACTATTAAGCAGTGGTAATTTCTTTAATTTTCATAATAATTTTGTGAATTTTAATGTGACGTAAATCGCGTTATAGAGCGTTTACCTCATTTAGACGATATAAATATTACATAAAATGTTTTATATAACAGTTATATAACATTAACATATAGTCAATTGAACTTACGGTTCAATTGACTATATATTAATTATGTAAAATTTAGGACTTTAATTTGACGTACATAATTTTACAGGGAATTTACTAATACATAAAACTTGTCATGTAACAAATATGTAAAATTGTAAATGTGAACTTAAGGTTCACACTGTTTCATAATATTTATGTAAATTTCAAAATTTTAATGTGACGTAAATCATGTTATAGAGCGTTTACGTAATTTAGATATTATAGATCCTACGTAAAATGTTTTATATAATAAAAACTACGGTTCAATTGATTATATAATAATTATGTAAAATTTAGAAATTTAATTCAACGTAAATAATTTTACGGGAAAATTACATAACTTAGATGACATAACTAATACATACAACATTTATGTAACAATTAAATAAAATTTTAAATATAAACTTAATGTTCACACTGTTTCATAATATTTATGTAAATTTGAAAATTTTAATGTGACGTAAATCATGATACAGAGCGTTTAAGTGAATATAGAAGATATGAATATTACATAACATGTTTTGTATAATAGTTATGTAACATTTTAAATGTAAACGTAATGTCTAAATTGTTACATAATAGTTATGTAAATTTTATTACTTTCATTTAAAGTAGATCCCTTTATTTAACGTTTACGTAAATTAGATTACTTAAATATTACATGTAATTTTGTATGTAATAGGTATGTCATATTTTCCACGTAAAATTAAGGTCCCACTATTTACGTAATATTTACGTAACTTTTAATAATTTATTTATAAAGTCATATTACTTACGTAAAATTAACATTGCTTGTGATGCAATAAATTTATAGGCAAAGTTTTGACGTAACGTTTACATAAATTTTTTTATAAAAATATTTTTATGTGAGAATTACGTAAATATGATGTAACTTATTTTACATAAATATATGAACCTTAGATTTATATAACTATTAGGTTAAAGTCACAAGTGTATTTACTGGGTACTTTTTAGAGTGAAATAAACATCAGAATTGGTTCAACTTTGAATGAACAGTTCGAGATACTCAAGCATTTGAATCGATGACCTTTTGGCTTATTCGGCAAAAAATCGAAAACGTGCTCCGAGCCGTATCTTAGCTTTTACAAAAGGTGTCTTGCATTCAAAGTTTATATATATGACTTCAAAAAGTATGGATACCACATGACCCGTTTTGAATGTCAATGCGAAATTTCCTGAGCAAAGGTCACTGACAGAAATTTTAGATAGGTACACTTAATTAAAGCCCCTAAAAGCAAATTGCAGCCACATCTACTGGTAGTATCAAAGTTATATTTATCGCATATTTAAAATTGTACCCACATAGCAAAAAGACGTAAAAAGACACACTTTTTTAGGTATATTTTTATTTTATTTTCAAAACAACGTTATTTAGATGTAATTTTTAACATTTTAACGCTTGCTACTCGAGACTCAAGTTTTCACTGGATCGTTCAAAATTTTGCCATAATTCGTTTTTAATTTCAACTGGCCGCTATTACTTTATTTTATACAAATTTAGGGTATGTTGGGAATTTGGAACCTTTGGTTGCACTAAAACAAAATTATGATTGTTTTCCACAAACCAAAACTACACTTTTTTGCACTCGACGCGCGTTTCGCTAACAACGTTAGCATCATCAGGAGACGATAAACAATGAACTAAATAAATCTACGCTCTATCCTATATACAATCCTTTAGTGGGCGGAGATAAGACTAATAAATTGTGATTGATCACGATTTTTAATCCTACCTCCCCTCTACCAAAGAATAAAGTGTACTAAACGGGATAGGTCCTCTATCTTTATTTAAACTATTTCTGGATTTAATGATTTCCATACTTTCATATGCATTCAAAAGTCTTTTGTTTGGTACACTTTTTAGAAGTTTTAGGTTATCTAATGTGAATCTATGATTGTTTTCAAAAGCATGCTCGGCCACACTTGACTTTTCTGTTCTTCCGTATTTTAAGTGTGCTAAGTGTTCTTTAAAACGTGTTTGAATAGAGCGTCTCGTTTGGCCAACATATTTTTTATCACAATCCATGCAACTAATTTCGTAAATTCCACTTTTTTCTAGAACTGTAGTTTTATCCTTGGGATTTCCTAGTAAGCTTCTTATTGATTATTATTGAGGATTGATTGAGGATTGATATACTAATTTAAGACCGGTGTTATTAAATACTTTCTGTAATCCTTTCGTATAATCCTAATTATATACAATCCTAATTATACGAAAGGATTACAGAAAGTATTTAATAACACCGGTCTTAAATTAGTATATCAATCCGGTAACACAATAAGAAGCTTACTAGGAAATCCCAAGGATAAAACTACAGTTCTAGAAAAAAGTGGAATTTACGAAATTAGTTGCATGGATTGTGATAAAAAATATGTTGGCCAAACGAGACGCTCTATTCAAACACGTTTTAAAGAACACTTAGCACACTTAAAATACGGAAGAACAGAAAAGTCAAGTGTGGCCGAGCATGCTTTTGAAAACAATCATAGATTCACATTAGATAACCTAAAACTTCTAAAAAGTGTACCAAACAAAAGACTTTTGAATGCATATGAAAGTATGGAAATCATTAAATCCAGAAATAGTTTAAATAAAGATAGAGGACCTATCCCGTTTAGTACACTTTATTCTTTGGTTGAGGGGAGGTAGGATTAAAAATCGTGATCAATCACAATTTATTAGTCTTATCTCCGCCCACTAAAGGATTGTATATAAGATAGAGCGTAGATTTATTTAGTTCATTGTTTATCGTCTCCTGATGATGCTAACGTTGTTAGCGAAACGCGCGTCGAGTGCAAAAAAGTGTAGTTTTGGTTTGTGGAAAACAATCATAATTTTGTTTTACAAATTTAGTTGTAAAACAAAATGACATTTTTTCATATAAACAAAAATGTTCGCTCGTTATACCGCATGCATGCATGATCAAAAATAAAAGCCATTCGGATTGAATAAATTAATTAAGCAATCATTTTAGTGTAGGTTTATATCTTAAAATTGGCAGCCTGTATATTATCTCAAATAGACAGATTATAACAAATTAATGAGTACCAGGCTTAACCAGCTGCGTGTTGTTATTCATTCATTACTTGTTTCAGAAATCTTACGTAACCTCTGTAGCGCCAGCTGCGCCTCGTGTCTTAAAGTAGTGGGCGATTTAAAACAATGACGTCATAGTTGCAACCTGGTTATGAAATTTTAGAACCAGCCCAGAAAGTTGGTTCTGCACTTTGGTTGTAAACATATCCCCTAAAATTTAGCAAAATTATCTTTTTGAATAAAATCAGAGATATCCTCGAAATATTATAAATGACCAATACGAAATTGAAAATCCCTTTAGAGGCATTCTATGCATTTTAAGGCAATTTATGGCATTCTGAGGAATTTTTAACAGAAACATTTGGTAAACCGGACGTACACTTAATTAAAAAAAAAACGCATACATACAGTCACAAAATTGACCTTTCTAAAAGTGTATAATATATAAGGACTACCAGCTAAAATGCCTAAAAACTTCAAAAGTACGAAAATTTGTCATATTGTTTAAAAAAGGTCTCTAAAACTGAAAATCCTTTTTTACTTAAATTAAAGGCAACCTTATTTTTATATTAAATTCTGCATAATACTAAAAAATCAGCAACAATAATGTTTTAGTAAAGTCTTTATTAAGGACGAAGGCTGTTCTACAAAGAAGGCGGTAACTTATTTTGGAGTTGATAAAATATTAATAATATGATAGAAACAGCGTGGGATTGAAAACAATTCGACGAATAGGAAACTTAGATTAGGACAAATCGATGGTAAACTTAATACTAATTATTTTAACTTAAAAAAAAAACAAAATAAATAATTTAGTTTTTAATGGGATCACCATTTTTGTCTATTACAAGCTGCAAACGTCTGGGCATTGAAAAGGTTAAATTTTGAAAATACTGATGGTCTTCTGAGAGCTCTTCAGCATTTCGAAGTCTCCAATTCCTTTGCTATATTATTTTAACGATTCGACCCCATATATTTTCCATTGGGTTAAGGTCCGGGCTGTTGGCTGACCAAGAAAGTGTTTCTATATTATTATTCTGAAACCATTGGCGAACAACATTAGCCGTGTGTACTAGACAGTTGTCCTGCTGATAAACGAAGTCATTATTTTCTTGTAAAGCCTGTACAGATGGCAGTATAACGTTTTCAAGGATTTCAATATATCGTTTACTATTGAATCTTCCTTCAATTCTCCAAAACAAACCCAAACCTCTAGCACTAAACCAGCCCCACATGTTTACAGAAAAATCTCCAGCTTTTTTAATTTGGTTTGTATATTCGGGTCAAATCTAGAATTTGGTGGACGATAAACTAAAATTCTCTTGCTGCTTGAAGATGATTGAAAAATTTTTTCGTCAGTGAAAACCACCCTCGCCCAGAAGTCATTATCACGAAGAACGCTGTTCAGTGCAAAAATCACTCTGGCCTGTTTTTGTTCTTCTGTTAGAAAAGCCTTCTTTGCAGCAACTCGACATGAGACTTCTGATTTCGTTACTCTTCTATTTACTGTTGCTAAAGAACCAGGAAATAATGTTAAATTAGCTGCTTTAACCGACGTTGAAAAAGAATTTTGTCTGAGATGGTCCATAAGTCTCTCATCTTGCACTTCAGAACTTACTTTTGGTCGTCCTGATCCATCGTATTATCGTCATTTTATCAATTCCAAAAGCGGTGGCCGCTCTTCTTATAGACCAGCCGTCTTCTATAACTTGAGTGATAATTTGAACTTTTGTAAATGTTGATATCTGCGGCATTTTTAACGATGTCAGGCATACTAAGCTGGTGGTGCCTTATAATAGTATACACTAATGGAAGGCTAATTTTTTTTTAAATCAAGTGTACATAACACCTGGTTCCCACCTACGACTTTTTCGTGAGTGCCCACCACGCGTAAAATGATGTCAATATGAAATGTTATGACAGTCATGTGACGCGTGCGCGGATACGCACGAAAAAGTCGTAGGTGAGAACCGAATTTAAGTGTATCATATCTCTTAACGAAAAGTATTTAAAAAAGCTATCGCAAGAATTGAAACTAACCAAGTAACAAATATGGATTATCCAATAAATTCAATTTTTAGGAGTTTTTTTGTCTATTTGTCTGGTTTTCTGTTTTTCTTTTTGTTTGCTTTTTTGTTTGTTCTAGCATCACGCAAAAACTACTAAATAGATGAGAATGGGAATCTACTCGGTTCCTAGTTCTGGACAAGACATAGACTTTATTTCATCAAAATCGGTTCACGGGAACAAAAGTTATGAACATCTTAATCAAGAAAAACGTGTAAAATCGCAAGCAAAACTGCGGGGGGTTCAGCTAGTACTAAATAAAAACTTTTAAATTAATTTTAACGTGTAAATAGGTATAGGGTGATTTTTTTAAACGTCCCTCTCGAAAGCTTTTTGCAGTTTTGAATAATAATTTTTTTAATGAGACACCCTACTTTTTCTCATTAAAACTCTACAAGAAATTATCCTTCCAACAATACCACAAAATACATTTTGGTCCATGTATGTAAATTAAATGCCTAATAAATTAAAAAAATAATCCCGTTGTGTGCGAGTGTGCGTTAGTGTATTGTTAATTGGGTTTACAAATTTGAATGGGATTTCGTAGCTTGCGGCTTTATGCCTGTTTTACACTCACAATTAAGTCATAGATTTCCTCACGGTCAAAAAATTTCAGTTAGAACGTGCCTCAATTTTGACCAAGCTTGAACCCACTTATCCACAGTGGGACACCAGAGTTTCTTAAACACCGGGTCAAAAATTTCGGGTTAGGTTTCTTATTTTGACTTTTAGCGTCTGCGCCGCAAAAAAACCAAGTGAAATACTAAAATAAAAAAAAAACCATTTATTGCAAAATTACCTGCTAAAAAAACGCTACCCAACTACGTATTGAAGTAACTGGGTGAAATGTTTAATATTGCATTTACAACAGGTTAACTTAAAAGCACGCAGATTTAAAAATCGGCTACTGGCGCTCGACGAAATGATCGTATTCTATTTTAAACAGGAGCGTCAACGACTAGCAAGAGTCGTTCCAATCCCTAAATGGAGCTTTACTGACCTGTTTCGTTAGTACTCAAGTATCCGTGTGTTTTTGAAACTGAGGTTCCAAAATATATCCTTTGCACACGAAGATTTCACTAGTACACTTGCACATAACTATGCCGCAAAAATTTAAATAAAAAAAATGGTTGATTCAAAATAACAAAATTATGTGGTGTTATAGGCACCGAATGTTTCTATGCGAATTCCTAGTAATCCCAGTGAGCCAGTAAAGTTCTCTTGGTTCTTTGATAGACTCGGGGTAATACCCGCGCAGCGCTAGGACTTTTTCAGCGAGCGACCGCACACGCGGAGTGGTTTCATATTTGTTTTAGAACCATGTTTTTGAAAACACATTTTTGAAAACACCTTTTTGAAAGATAAACATAACCTCAAATAGTTTTTTCTTAGAAAACGTAAAAATACTCTTCTGTCTCACTGCGGCCCGATTTAGAGTTTGTTGACAAAACACCTCCAGTTACCATGGAATCGTATACATTCTGCGATCTATCGGTCAACACTTGAACTGCGTGTATCTCCCAAATTCAATGAAGTGTGATTGATTCATCGGTTTTCTTTTTCGGAGTGCACAGGCTTTTAGAAAAAAGTAAACTTAGTTTTTATTTTCGCTAGAGCAAGGAAATATAAAAAGGAAAAATGTAATCCAGGGGAAATTGTGAGTATTTCTCTATTTTTCTTGTAAATTGGGTTTCTTCTAAACCGCTATTGTTTTAAGGCTTTTGGGATAGGTGACAGCACCAAAGCTTTTATTTTGACGAAAAAATATTTAAGAATTTTGAAAAATCCTTTAGATATTTTTGTTAAGCATTTAAAAACGATCACCCCTGCAAAATTTCAGCTAATTCTGATGTTTAGTTTTCCCTATGCACTCTGGCAAAAGATTAAAAAATTAAAGAACAAGACGTTGTCAGTTGTACTTTTTTTTACTTAAAATCTGGGAAGAAACTATAGCTTTAAATACTGAAAAATTTTAAAATGCTTTAAACTTATTTTAAATTGTAGCCAGTCTAAAAGAATACTTAAAAATTACTAAAACTAACCAAAGAATCATCAAATCCAGCAAAGAAACAAGATTTTTTTTAACGATTTACACAAATGGCGTAGCGGCGCAAATCAGGAAAAGAAAACAATATGGCGGCAATTATCATTTCTTGATTTACTGAAAACCTAACCGTTTTGCGACTAAGGAGGTGCCCTCTACAGTTGTCAGATACAGTTATATTTTGAAATTGGCACTAACCTCATTGATTATTTGGCCACAATTGTCTCGTAAAGAGAAACGTTGAAAGAACGTAAAGTACTTAACTCGAGTTAATTATCAACGTTTTGGTGTCGTTAACGGGTCATTCGTTGCGGTGGTTGAAAACCCCATAATATTTCAGTCAAAATAAACGTTGGTAGAGTATTGCCAAATTTACCCCAGTTAATAATAATGGTGTGGCGTCGTTTTCTCGTTCATCATAGCGTCCGTTGTATAAATGACTAGTTTTTGTACTTTATGCAACGTTAATTTTAGTTTTGGATTTTGTTCATCCCCTTGTGGCTACATTTTGCGAATTTTTTGTTGCGTTATAGGGGTAGGTTTAATAAGAACACCAATATTCTTTTAGCGACGTAAGGCTTAAAAAAGGCGCAATCCCGCGCCGAAACGTCGCTAAAAGAATATTGTTGTTCTTATTAAACCTACCCCTATAACCCAACAAAAAATTCGCAAAAAGTTAATTTTAGTGTATTTCTTAGTTAATTATGGCAAGGCAAATCAAAATTATTACTTGGGGAGTCAAATTGTCATAGAATACAAAAACGACTTTTAGTAGATTGTCATACGCACCGCTTCCTTTTCGTGGTTGGTATAAAAAGCCAACTCAAAAGTTTAAGTTGTTGTTTTTTTGTATTAAACCCAACTATATTATACTGCGAGGTTACGAAAATGGCCTGAAATAACTTTATACATTACACTGCAAAAACCATCCGAAACGAACTGTCTACTTAGCTTTTTTTGTTAAGTGAAGTTAACCCTTAATGATTTATCTACTTACCAATATTCGACAGGTCACTAAACTTTCCCTTCACTTAGGGTTAGTGAATTTTTCTACTAGTTTGTTAACCCTTAATGATTTATCTACTTACCAATATGTGACAACTCACTTAACTTTTCCTTTAATTACGGTTAGTGAATTTTTCTACTAAGGACAAGTGAAGGCATCAAATATTGAACAATCATGCGGAAAAATATATTCATCCTAATAATAATGCATGTCTATAATGTATAAACCATCATAAGAATTCGACAATCCCATTTACAACGATCATTGTTCTATTCTCTGATTAAGCTTTAATCATGATTAACATTTTTCAGTCGACCAACAAGAATCCGTCAAAACGCTTATATTCCGCGATTTCAACCTATTTCTTTATAAGCGCATTGAACAGTGGATAAGGCATTGGACTATCAACCTGTAGTTGTCGGTTTTAACCCCGTCGGCGCGTCGCTCTTTTTTTTCATTATTTTTTTTATTTTTTTTTTGCTTAGGGTGTATAGTGATAGGACATGGTTTTTAGACATCAAAAACATATTTTTTATTTTATTTAAAGCCATATTTTAGGATTTATATTGGTTTTGCGCTACTATAGATTTACTAACGGTTAGTAGATACTTCACTTACCTTAAGTGCAGTTTTTACTTATGTTTAATATGTTATTTTATAATCTTGTTTTCTCGTTCATCATAGCGTCCGTTGTATAAATGACTAGTTTTTGTACTTTATGCAACGTTAATTTTAGTTTTGGATTTTGTTCGTCCCCTTGTGGCTACATTTTGCGAATTTTTTGTTGCGTTATAGGGGTAGGTTTAATAAGAACACCAATATTCTTTTAGCGACGTAAGGCTTAAAAAAGGCGCAATCCTGCGCCGAAACGTCGCTAAAAGAATATTGGTGTTCTTATTAAACCTACCCCTATAACCCAACAAAAAATTCGCAAAAAGTTAATTTTAGTGTATTTCTTAGTTAATTATGGCAAGGCAACTAAAAATTATTATTTGGGGAGTCAAATTGTCATAGAATACAAAAACGACTTTTAGTAGATTGTCATACGGACTGCTTCCTTTTCGTGGTTGGTATAAAAAGTTAACTCAAAAGTTTAAGTTGTTGTTTTTTTGTATTAAACCTAACTGTATTATACTGCGAGGTTACGAAAATGGCCTGAAATAACTTTATACATTACACTGAAAAAACCATCCGAAACGAACTGTCTACTTAGATTTTTTTGTTAGTGGTAAGTGAAGTTAACCCTTAATGATTTATCTACTTGCCAATATGCGACAGGTCACTTAACTTTCCCTTCACTTAGGGTTAGTGAATTTTTCTACTAGTTTGTTAACCCTTAATGATTTATCTACTTACCAATATGTGACAACTCACTTAACTTTTCCTTTACTTACGGTTAGTGAATTTTTCTACTAAGGAGAAGTGAAGGCATCAAATATTGAACAATCATGCAAAATATATTCATCCTAATAATAATGCATGTCTACAATGTATGTTAATCATGATTAACATTTTTCAGTCGACCAACAGGAATCCTTCAAAACGCTTATATTCCGCGATTTCAACCTATTTCTTTATAAGCGCATGGAACAGTGGATAAGGCATTGGACTATCAACCTGTAGTTGTCGGTTTGAACCACGTCGGCGCGTCGCTCTTTTTTTTCATTATTTGTTTTTATTTTTTTTTGCTTAGGGTGATAGGACATGGTTTTTAGACATCAAAAATATATTTTTTATTTTATTTAAAGCCATATTTTAGGAGTTTTATTGGTTTTGCGCTACTATAGATTTACTAACGGTTAGTAGATACTTCACTTACGGCAAGTGCAGTTTTTACTTATGGTTAATATGTTATTTTATAATCTTAAGTAGGTGAGAAAACTTATGGCAAGTGGACAGTTTACTTGTCTCATAAATGAAGTTTCTATTTGGTGCTAATGAATAATATATTAAGGATTAGTGGATATTTTTCTCAGTGTAAATAATTTCGTGAAAATTTTCCAGTGTAAAACAGGCATAACTCATCGATTTTCCAACTCTTAGTCGACGGTTTTACTCCTTCTGCGGCTAATCCTAATAATTCGTTATTTAAATCAAGGCAAACCCGACACCATTTTCCATCGGTCTGATAGTTGAGACAACCTTTTTCAAACACCCTCTAATGAAAAGTACGGATTAGTTGAAGAT
Source organism: Oxystoma pomonae (assembly GCA_963921995.1). Taxonomy (NCBI): domain Eukaryota; kingdom Metazoa; phylum Arthropoda; class Insecta; order Coleoptera; family Brentidae; genus Oxystoma; species Oxystoma pomonae. Next base: position 77,281,110 of record OY998169.1, on the reverse strand, counting down.
TAAGGGTGCAAAAATAAAAGCCCGCTCAAATTGCTTCTTTTCTCTAAACGAATTAGAGCGGTGCCTCCTAAAAGAAAAAACACTGACTGAATAAAAGCTTCCCTCTAGGTTTATTTTGCTTGTAAGGACTTTTAAGTATTAGTGGTTAACTAGTTTTAATCTATAAAGTAACGGTAGTATAGTCCAATTTTTTGATGACGTCATTATCGCCTCTGAAAACGTATTTCTTTGTTGTCAACAGTGCGCATGTCAAATAATTTGTTGTTGTCAATTTGAAGTAACAGTTGAAACAATAAACGACTTGACTTTTTTTTACATATTTATTGTCGCTGTCTAAAATAATGTATCAAACAGAGATCCAAAAAAATGACGTCAGTACGCTCATCGAAAAATTGGCCTATAGCAACTGCAGTGTTATATACAGGATGTTTCAAATTCGATGCTCACCATGGGGATCTCCTAAACGGTAGGAGATACGAAAAGGTTTAAATTAGGGCAAAGTTGCGCAATTTGATGCTTTGCTCAAAATTAAAAAAAAAGTTTACAAATTCTGGGTAGTTCGAAAAAAAAAATCGAAATCTGCATTTTTGGTTTTTATTTTTCGGCGCCCTTATTCTTAAAGCTGTCAAAAACGCTTAACCTAACCTAATCAAAGGTCCATTTTTGAGACTTGACATTTCAGTATCACAGGAGCACTGTCAAGTTCATTTTTTGTTAAGGACACATCCTTTTTTTCTTCTGGCGTTTGGTTCATAAAGGATGAGAGATAACATTTTGCAAACTTATTTTGACAAGTCACCTGACGTTTTGGGTTTATTGCCCATCAGCCCAAATATAATTTACCTAATATTTAAAAATTTTGAAAACGTCAGGTACTTGTCAAAGGGAGGTAGTAAAATTTCCAACCAATAACCAAACGGCTGGGTGTCGATTCTTGAATCGAGGGATGGTCACATGTGGGATTGTTCGCACGGAAAAATTCCCAGTCAGTATTCTTGAACGCGCGAGGAGTGTTCCCGTCCGTCCAAAATTCGCAGGTGAACGTTCTACTGGTATGAGGCAGGAGAATGGCGCTGTAATCGCACGAAACTTGCGCAGAATGCAATGTTTGGTTGGTTAATTTGTAACCTAACCTTTGTTGATTGATTCCGTTTGCCTTTTTTATGTAAATATTGTCGGTAAAAATGATGGAGCCAGAAGAAATATGGCTCGTGAATAGAGTTATACATTATTTAGAGGAGACCGAGGCGGATCCGGTGCAACAAGTCGCTCCGAGATTCCAATACAAGACGATTTGATCCTTGAAAAATTAGTTTTGAAAAACCTGGCAAGAGAAATAATGGCCATTTATGGTTGAGGGCAGAAGTGCATCAGACTTGTCCATCGACACAAAAGTAAGTAATAAATTAATATACCTAGTGCAATATAAAGTGGGCTTTCACATCATACTCAATACATATTGAAATGATTGTTTCCTGTTTCTTTCATAGAGCATGTTTTCTGTTTCGACTAAGAGCGTGATATATGAAAGAACAAAATGCTTGATTTTTTATACATATTGATTGGGTATAATGTGAAAACATACTAAGTAACCCACATAGCAAGCCATGGATATCCGTCAGCATATACACATTGATCCAACATCCATTGGATGAGCTTATAATGTTAACTTATAAGTGATTATATGGGATGTGCAAATGATATTCCTTCAATGGACATACATAAACATACCTCCCATTTATGATCGTACATGAAAAATATATTCAATGGACATCCAGTGATGTATATGTGCTCCATCAATGTATATCCATTCTATATGTTACCCATATAAAATGGATATATCTTGATGAAGCTGCAACGGACATCCAAGTGTGATAAATAATCACTTCGAAAGGAGGTCCATTGGATATATACGGGACATTCATGGATATACTTTATATGGGAATAGAAAAATTGTTGTTGCATTATAACTCACAAAACTAATTAGATATCCAATTTTCACAGTTAACAGGTATCCTTAGTTATATCTTAACCTAGTTCAATCCTATAGGCATGGTTTATGCAGCTACCTAGTGTATAATCTTATATGTCTGTCTCTTTCTCACATATATGAATAGAAAAGGATGGATTGAAAGTTATGCATTATGTTTGTCAATTGTGCATGATGCAGCTGCACAAACCTGCTGCAAGTTAATACCTCATATTTATAAGCTCTTATTTAATTTTTTTCTTTACAGGTTATGGTAGCTTTAAACTTTCTATCACATGGTTTCTACCAAGAAAGCGTTGGAAAACACGTATGCCACACATTGAGGGCTCCGAGCTGTGTCTTCGTTTTTACAAAATGTGCCTTCCATTCCAAATTCAGCCATTTCTGATGTTTATTTGACAACAAAAAGTAGAGATTTTACATGACCCATTTTGAATGTCGCTTTGATATTTCCTGAGCTAAGGTCACTGACAGAAAAAAGGAATCTCCACATAAGTACCATTTTTGTTTTTAAAATTATACAGTTTGCTGTATCTATAGCCAAGTTTTATGTGAAATATTGTAAAATAAAGAATTTTATAACTTAAAAATGAGACCTTTCATTTGCACTCAGTTATGTACAAGGTGACCGTTTATAAAGTCCCACTTAGAAAAATATTTTTGTTATTTATCACAAAAAGCTCAATTAAAAAGGCAAGGTAGCCAGGAGGTTCTCTTTTTTAATGGAATCCTATTTTTTAAAAGTTTTGATTAAAAAAATATATCATGTAGGCTGTATCTTTGGTGGCTGTCGAGTAAAATTTAAAATAATTTGCCATAAAGGGCAATGTGTTAGTCAATGAAAAATAGTAATGGTTCGTTTTTCAACACATGGCAACGTTTTTGTGTTCAATGACCGTTCAAGATCAAGGTAACATATAGTATATTTTTGGAAACAGGAAGAAACGATTAGTGAAATTTTACAAAATTTAAAAAAAGGACCTTATGGCCTGCGTGTAAGGTGGAATTAAAAAAAATTACACTGTAATAGAAATTTATAATCTACATAATTTAATGAGTATGTAATTCCCATTTACAATAAAAAGTAATTTTTTAATACTTTATCATACTTTTATTTTGCACTTTTAATTCAACGACTGTTTTTTGTTTTTGTTTAATGTCAGAAAAATTAGGAAAAAAATCATAGAAAATATTTTGGTTAGTTTGAAATTAGTTCAATCGCTCAAAAAGTAAACTGGCAGCATTGGGCGCATTTCGGCTGCATTCAAGAATACGAACAGCCAGCGACGGGGATCGGATCGTTCCCTGGGAGTGTTCACATCCTCTAAGTGATCATCCACTACCCGAACGTCCCTCTAAAATTAGAAAGTAAACTTGACAGTGCTCCTGTCACACTAAAATGTCAATTCTCAAAAACGTACCTCTCACTAGATAGATCCTAAAAAGGTGCCTGTAGAAAGTTTTAAGCGTTTTTTGACAGCTTTAAGAATATGGGCGCAGAAAAATAAAAACTAAAAACGCCTATCTCCGGAACTATCCGCAATTTGTAAACTTTTTTTTGTTTCGAGCAAAGCATAAAAGTTTTTACAAAACGCAAACATATCAAAAAAAAAATTTAAGATTTCTCAGTGCCCTGGCTTTCAGTCCACTGGGGATTTTTACTGTATATTGAGAGTTTGGTTTTGTTTTCTATAACATATAAAAAATATTTACATCAAATATTATTTGAATTAAAACTAAAACTTGTCAAAATACAGAATAAACCGCCAAACTTGCCGAAGCTATCTTAACTACTAATCCAAATAGATCGATAACATTTAGAACATAGAAACTAAAATAAAAGTGGAACAATCACTAACAAAAAATAGGTGTGACAAAAATTATATTTTTTTATATATTTGCTTGCTCTGATGTAGGTGAGACATCATCTTCTTTTAGTAGCTCAAGTATAAGATTAGCATGTATAGTTTTAATATGTGTAGTTACGGTAGTAGCACCAGCAGTTGAAATTTTGCAGCAGCTAGTAGTACTTTGCGTAGAAGAAAGGAGCAGCTCTGATAAGCAGGCCATTGTCACATGAAACTTTTAGGGAGAGTGCTACAGGAGTCTAGGACAGTTTGGCGCCAAAAAATTTTACTGCCATAATGGATTAGGTCTAATAAAATAACAATTTGAGAATCTTAATCCAGATGTTTATTTCACCGAGAAATGTTACTCCATTGCAAAAAAAAATCCTTGCAAACCTGACTGTAAACAAGCATGTTATCTTCTTTTAATTCATCTTAAAGTTTTCTTAAACCTAACCTACTACACCAGAAAACTTGAGCAAATCCTTGCTCTAAAAAAGTATGGTGCCTCGTTTGGCTAGAGTTTTTTTAGTGTTTCGAAAAAACGTTTTGGCGCTGAATATTCCGGCGCTAAAATTCCCCGGCGACGAACTCCCTCGTCCCCTGTTTCACGATTTTATAGTAGCCCTTTATTAATTTTTTTCAGTTTTAAATATCACTAGCTATATTGAAATTGGTCCGGAGAATTTGGAATCAACAGTACATTTTGCTGATGTGACTAGACAGTTTAATTAATTTTAGTAGATTACTTATTTTATGCACACTTTACAGTTATTTATGCTGATATTTCAAATCCAGTTATACCGCCTATTTCAAGTTCCTTCTAACAGAGATTTCATGATGCTGGAAGGAAGTTAAAGGAGATAACGAATTTTTTTACAACAAAATTTTAAAAGGGGAGTAAGGGATAGTGATGCGAATATAATGTAACCTTCATATTTGCTCGGAACAGTTGGAGACCATGCTTACACCCACTGGGCGTGGGACCAGAGGTTTTCGATCGGTATGATGCGAATGCATCTAGCCTCTCATATCCAAATGCCAACCTCACCTTCTCGTGATGCTCCCTGTCTAAAGCTCAATTCTCACGATGCAATAAATTGATGCAATTTCTAGTTCTATCCTTGTTTTTGAAATCTAAAAAACAAGGATGGAAATAGAGATTGCAGCGATTTATTGCATCGTGAGAATTGCGCTTAAAACAGGCGAGGCTCTGGCGACCGAGTATGGACGGTATAGCCCTATGGGGAAGTTGAACTATAGACCCAATAACCACTAGGAACTGTTCCATTAAGGACCTGTACAAAGTCGTACGGGGAAAAATTTAATGGTGTGGTTAAACTAGAATCAACACTAGGAACTGCTCTATTAAGGACCTGTACAAACTCGTACAGGGGAGTGAAGTGGTTAAACTAGGATCAAAGGGTGCACAATGGGGCCGATTCTTAGGCAAACGACAGAAATTCTGGCGCGTCAGTCATGTGGCAACACCGGCTCTACGAAATACGCCTGTATCAACACCGTTCTCAACTAAAAAGCCAGTTAACTCATTTTCGTTTTATGATCGGCGCCATATTGACACCAAACTGACAGAATATCCATGTTTTACTTGTCAATTTGGTTATAAAAATGGCAGCCACAATAGGCTAAAGGGCACTGAAGCGGTAGGAGTTAACAGGCTTTTTAGTTGAGTACGGTGTTGCCTGTATCATACCGAGGGTGAAACTATCAAGTTGGCCATAACCGAAACTTCTGACTCCTAAATGTCAAAGTAACTTTTAGGTTATATTTTTATTAAAATTTCTGTTTTACTATCATCGGAATATTTTTTGTCCATTTTTAAAGAAAATTTGATGAGAAAGACCTGACTAGGTGTAGATTTGAAGAACACACAGATGGACCAACAAAAATCACAAAGTAATATTTTGGTAATGCCGCGCATATTTACAGTAAGTCGCAGGTTAAATTAGTCTAAAATAAAAGCCTTTTACAGTGTTACCTGGGCCCATATTCTCGTAAGTATAAAAACGCTAAGTGTTTTCAAGAACTATAGGCAAAACAGCAAAAGGTTGGTAGAGGTTTTGTGAAAAAGGTAAGCGCTTCTCAAAGCGAATGGAGAACCGCAAGCTATTGCAGGGTGCGATTTGTTTTGGAAAGCGCTTAGCGTTTTTCATTTCGAAAGTAAGCCATTTATTTCATTTTGTGTATTTTTATTAAAATTTTAGAGGGACCTAGGTACATAATCAGAATTACCATTGTATTACTTTTTATGTAGAATATTTGCATGAGTAAAAATGGGTTTGGTAGGTACCTATTTATTAAGTCAAGTGACCTGTTTTTTATTACCCAATTTTTAAAATTAATGCAAGTTTATTTTTTTGATTTTTTATCGTTCTCTCAAGAAACCCAAATAACATTAAAAAATTCATCTTCTAGCAGGAGCAAAATAATTTTCTTATGGTAAAGCCATGATGACCCTTAAAATAATTTAGTTATTGTCAAGCCATGATGGTAATTTAAGGCTTAAAATATTTAACATAATTTTATGCCATGGTTTTGCTCACATTTTAAAGCTTTATTTCCAAACTTTCGATTTCTAGAATAAAACACTCACATTTTTCAAGTTTTCACTGTTTTTTAGCGTTCAAAAAGAGTGTACTGCCAAAAAACATTTTTTTTTCTGTTAAAATGAAAAAAATTTAAAGAGGGAGGGCAGAATTTTAAAAGTAAATGAAGATATATTTAGTAAAGTGCAAAAATATTTAAGGTTGTTGAAGAAAGACAGCAGGCTATAAAACAGTATTTTAGAGGAAGATGGACATAATTTAAGGCATTTGTTTACTAACAAATTTCTGATCTTTCATCTGTCTGTCATCTTTAGTGGTGTCCTGCATATGATTTTTATTTTGCCATATTTATCCCAAAAACAGCAAAAATTGTAATTTTTTAAAGTGTAAAGTGTGTAAAATATAACGTGGTATTAATTTCTTTCAAAGTTTTTTACAGTCTTTAAATTTACCAAAAAACGTGCCCTACTAAAGTGTATTTTAGCACATCTAAAAATAATTTAACAGGTATTTAACAAAATTATTTTAAGGTTCATTATGGCTCTACCAATAAATACCTGTTAAATGATTTTTAGATGTGCTTAATTACACTTTAGTTTGACACTTTTACGCTTTGAAAAATTACAATTTTTGCTATTTTTTGGATAAAAATGGCAAAATAAAAATCAAATGCGCGACACCATTCAATATGACAGACAGATGACATAACAACAACCTTAAATTTTTTTGCACGTCACTAAATTATCTCTCCATTTACCTCTAAAATTCTGCCCTCTCTCTCTAAATATGTTTTATTTGAATAGAGAAAAAATGTTATGGCATTACTTTTTTTGAGCGCCTAAAAACAGTCGAAACATGAAAAATTTTAGTGTTTTTTTCTAGAAATCGAAAGTTTGGAAAGAAAGCTTTAAAATATGAGCAATATTATGGTATAAAAATGTGAAAAACAGTAAAAATTGCTTAATCTAAAACGTTACCTCTTAAATTATGCTAAAATAGTTTAAGCCTTAAATTACCATCATGGCTTGACCATTACTTAAAAAAATACTTTTCCAGCTAACCCACCACTTTTCTTAAAATATTAAAAACAAAAACTCGAAGAGGATGTGACGCATATTTAGGCCAAAAATCTATAATTAAGATATGCTATAAAAACTTACTAAACCCAAAAACCTAATAAACAGCTCCCCTCACTCCCCGTCTGTAATCAAAATCTGCGACCGCCCCTGTATGAAGAACAATATTTAAGTTTTTTTTTATATATTTTTAGGAAAACTACTAAACTGGATTACTTCGACAACAATTACCTACTATATTAAAAGGCAATTTTAAAGAGGAAAAATAGTAGGCATATGTCATTTCGGATTACGGTATAGTATCAATATTTTGTTTCAAATTTAAGTTTTTAGCCAAGCAAAATTGTGCTCCAATTAAAAAATGTGAAATTTAATTTGTCGAAGGGATTAGAAACCACTTCCTGAGTCCTGAGGTGTACACACTATTTTATGCTTTAGAAAAAGATTTCTAGTAGTAAAACATAATCCCCGAGAAGCAAAGTAAAAATTTAATCTATAATAATTTAATGATTTCTAGTAATAAAATTTAATGCTTGGGAAATAAAGTACAAATTTAAACTCTAGAAAATACACTAAAAATTTAATCCCGGGATTAAATACCCCACTTTACTCCTTAAGAACAGGAATTAAAAAGCTACTTTTAATCTCTAAAGTTCATAAACGCGTTGTTAGGGAATTTTAGAGAAAAGTCAAGAATTTTCTAAAAAATATCTGAAGCTTCCAAACTAATTTTTTTTTGTTGAAAAACTTGATAACCATATTTTTTTCTGCTCCCTTATTTTTCTGAAATTTTTAGTTTTTATTTTTTTACATCTGCACCCAAGACGTTTGAAAGCTCGTTTGAAATTTATTATCTACCGTTGATTTTATATCGATTTGTTTCTTGCAGATACTGGATAAATTTGAAAAAGTGGAATAATTGCTGCAGTGTTAAGATGAAAATGATACTTCACTGGCAAAGACATCCCTCTCAGATTGCATTTGTGTCCCAATGACAGTGTTTGTATATTTTTTACCAAAAATGCAAATATTAATGAGGTACAATATTATTTATTCAACTACTGTTTTTTGCAATATTTTCGATACAAATTAAATCATTTATTTTTTTTAATAATTTTAAAAACTAAATTGGTAAAATAATAGCGGCCATGAAGCTAGCAGCCCATGTCTTGATTTTTTTATTCCAACCTGTAAGTATAGCTAATTGGAGCAATTTGATGCTAATTTGGTATCGCAAAAAAAATAAAGCTCGCTTTTTAAAAAAATTGGCCTTGCGATACAATGTTTTGTAATAAAAAAAATCCATTTAAAAAAAATCAAGTAGATAATAAAAGCTGATTTATTTCTCCACACTTATATCGGTAATTCGTTAAAAAAAATCTTGAGGAAATCATATAATTTAAAAAAGAATGAGGTTTTGCTTTTTTTATAAAATATACAAGGTGAGTAAAAAAATATCGACCAAAATAATTATAGTTGGCAACGCGATATATGAAAATCACAAATCACTTAATCCTCAGTAGTTGGGGCGGACAAACAAACACCGGCGATCCGAGGGCATTCGATTGGGAGGGGGAGGGATAAAAGCCATTTTCCCAACTAATATTAAAAGCGATTTCCAAGTTACCTGAAAATTTGGGATTTTTTTTTTATTGTTGTTTGAAAAAATTAGAAATACAAAATGTTTTGTAAAATGTACTTAAATTTCCAAACTGAACCTTCATATTTCCCCACAGCAAGCAACTGGAAAGCAACATTGGGGGGAGCCCCCCCCCAAGCGATCGCCGGTGCAAACAAAATATTCATGACCAGGATCGGACTTTTCGTTAAGCATTCTGCTTAACTTGAAAGTTGTATTTATTAATACTATTAATACAACAATAATAGATACTTAAAAAGCGCTTCTGCCTACCTGTAGTCACTATTTTGCTGCAGACACTTTTTTGCTGCCGGGATTATTTTCTTCATAATAAGTATTATAGAAACCAACCGATAGTGATAATGAAGATTGTTTTGCGACGTCCATATATCTCGGAGCCAACTATATACATAACAGAACTTTTAATTTTGCAAAAAAAATATACAGGGTGCAACAAAAAATTGCGAATGCATTTTTAACGTTTAGTTAAAGTTTAAAGCATCATCTTAAATTTTTGCAAGTCGTCATTTTATGATGTTTTTAATAAAAGTGAGTTTTACCGACTTTCAACCAAGCCTATTTGGATAGTAGTACTGTGCAGAAGATACAAATCAAAAATGTTATTCAACAGTTTGATTTTTACGTTAATTAGTTAGTGACCAAGTGATCACTAATGACCACAGTAACTTTAGTTTGATCCGTGTTTAACTACACCACACAAGATAAAATTTTTAAAAATGGTGGAAAGACTGGCATATCAATATTCAATATTGACAATTTATTTAACTACGGGTACATAATTTCTTTAAACCAGCATGACGAAAGTTTTATTTTGAAATCAAAGTACACATTTTCACTTTTTTAAATTTCATTAGTAGCACTTTTAATGAGTTTAAAAAAACTGTTAAAAAGTAGAAATTTTTAAAAAATTGGTCCCTGTTCACTAAAAAAATTTAATATATCAGGTAGTCAAAAAAATTGGTGAAATGGTTAATTCTTTCATAAAACTTAAATGTATTATAAATTAAAAAAGTTAAATTTCTGTAAGGTTTAAACCCTAAAATTTAACACCATTTCTTTTTTTTTGTTTCAGATTAGCCGTGCACAAGCTGTTCAGCAAATATGCAAGCAATTAATGACCTTCAAAATGTAACTTTTCTTTTAAATTTTAATAAAAATATATGTAAATAATTGGCAATAAATAAAATAAAATAAATCAATATTGTGTTTTTGAGATTGTTATAAATTTTGTTCACTAACTAATAGTTTCACCAAATTATTATTTCCACCCAAATAATTTATTAATAAAGTAACATTTTTGCCAGTTAAAAATCATTAACGTGAATTTTGAAAACATTCAAGCAAAAGTAGGTAAAAATCAAAGTTTTAGTATATCTTTTTTTTTGTGCATTTTTGGTAAAAGAAAGAGGAAAAATAAAGGAAAGGGGTAAAAAGTGCCTATGAATATCATTTACAGTGCGTAATTTTGTATACTTTTGACACCGGACATTTGGGCACCGGCCAAAGAAAAATTTAGGAAGCAACCAACCCAACCTTATTATTTTTTTGAAAATAAAGAATGATAATAAAGAAAAATAAAGCGAATTTACTAACGCGGTGAAATATTGATAAAATTCTAAATTTTTCCTTTGGTGGCGCCAAAACGGTCGGCGCTTAAATGTCCACAGTCCAAAAGTCCTGCATTGGCATTTGCTTAACTAATTTATCCAATTTTTATGCATGGTTCAAACTTTCTTCCTAATTTTTTTATTCTAATTCCAAAACAAATTAATTGTGTTTGATGTTCAAGTGGTAAAAACCAAATTAAAATAAAAAAGAAACAATTTTTAGATTTACTTAAAATTTAAATAAAAACCTAACTTTGCTTGCATCGGATACCTAGAATAGCTACTAGTTTTGTCCTTAAAAATATTAGGTGAGGGTTTAGCTTGAAATTAAGCTATTCCCTTTTGCATGCGTTTAGGAGAAAAAGAGAAGCTTCTTAGGTCATAGTTCTTTACTTGTTATAAACTTGCAGGAATCCCCAATACTGAACGAAATGTCGCGTCAGAAAATTCGTCGCCAAAAATAAACGCAAAATATTTGACGAAGACGGCTTACTAGATTCCAAAATTCTGCCAGTTTGAACCTCTACGAACAAAATATAGCAACAGCGGAAAGGGATTCATTTATAGAAATTCTAGTAAACCATAAACTTAAGTATTTAATCATCTCTAGCATCATTTAGCTTTTTTTCTCATTTTTGTATGGGCAGTTAACTATTTTTAACCCCTACCTTAATTAAAAAGCAAACGAAAATTTTGGGACTGCAGGAACATACCCCAAATAGATGACATTTGTTATCACAAACCGACTAGAAAATGGCGAGTGGAAATGTTTTCATTTGAAAATCTTTATTAAACTCCTTAAAGCTGCACTAAAATCATTTGTGCTCGATGAAAAAGAAAAAAAAATTAGGCTACATATATCTCAGGTAATTTATTACTACTGTGAAATACCTCAAAGCTTTTGACACGTCAGAATTTCTGGCGTTTGCCTAAGAATCGGCCCCAATAAGCCGTTAATGGCTGCAGTGCAGTGACTCTGGCCAGCCATTAGGCTGGTCGGAGCCACAATCGGGAGGTTATAGTCGGTAGGAATCCGATACTACCCGAGCTCTCGTGGTAGAGGAGAAATTACTCTGGCAGGAAAGTAGTTCGGGCGTGTTATGCAAGATTTCCCCTTGATACCCTTGAAGAAAAAAAAAAGTTACAAAATTGAGGCGCTCCCAAACAACCAGACGACAGTTTTTTTTAAATTTCCTTCCGGAAATCGAAACCGAACCGTCCGTATGAAATACATATGCGTTCCAACTGAAAACAATTTATATTATGCAATTGCTTAGAAGATTTTTGCATGTTTAATACTTTTCTGGAATGTTATTTTAGTAGTGGCGTTTACCCAAACACTCTCATTGTGTGTGCGAGGTGTTTTCTTCATGGATTTGATGTTATATATGTATATAAACAGTTTTTATTGCGCACATTTTGACATAGAAAAATCATAAGTTTAGACTAAATCTGAACGAAAAGGCTCGTAAAAATAGCCCAGTAAGTAGCTATAAAGGGAAAAAGAGCCACTATTAAGGCACCACTTTTATTTGACTCTTTTTAGAGATTAAAACCAATCGTTTTACTATAGGGTTTACATGGATTTAGAAGTAGTGTCGGTAAGTTAATTGAAAAATAAATAATTTTTTTTTAAATATTATTAGAAATTAATATAAAATTTAACTAATTTTAGGTTTGGGTTAAGTTTGTTTGCCTAGAAAACCTATTCTTTATGGCAGCGAATATGCAGTCAAAGAGGTTCGTAGATCTTTAAGTTGAAACGAGTTTTAAATTATTTCTGCTCGAGGTTAGAATCAACAATAGTAGTTCTCACAACTAGTGACTAAAATAGTGCTTTTTTACAAGCGTTGGTTTAAATAACGAGCGCAGCGAGCTATTTCAAAATGCGAGTAAAAAAAAGTACACTTTAGCCGCGAGTGGTTAACACTATTTTTTTAAACACCTTTTTTAAATATCTTTATCAAAAAATCCCAGAAAAAAAGGTAATACTTTTAGAAATCTCGAACAAAGAGCACTTCTCGCAACACACCATCTTTACACTATAAATCAAGGCGGCTGGTAAAAGAAATAACAATGGTTTCCATAGCGAGGTAACTTTTTACTCGGTGATGTTAGTTGTTGCGACATTTTAATCTTTGACAGTTTGATATTTTGACGATGTTTTCAAATGATTTTTTCGTAAATTCTTAGTGAAAACTGGCGGAAGTGGCCTTAATTTTTAGGCAAGAATAATTAGATTTTTTTACTATTACTATTTTTGGCTATTTCTCTTTAATTTTGGGTAAAAAACGGACAGAAGTCTGTTTTTGCACCCGCATAAAAAAAACAATTGTTTTGAATCTGCAACCAAAAATGCCATGCGTTAGTTATCTGCAGAGAGTAACTAAACAAAAGGTTTTCTTAGAACCTAGATGATTACCCGCATCCTTTCTTGCGGCAAACCGGTTTTGATATAATATATATTAGAACCTAGCTGATTACCCGAATCCTTTTTAGCGGCAAACCGGTTTTGATATAATATATATTTTTTTTAGTTACTGTCTGCAGATAACTAACGCATGACATTTTTGGTTACAGATGCAAAAAAATTGTTTCTTATATGCGGGTGCAAAACAGACTTTTGTCCGTCTTTTACCCAAAATTAAAAAGAAATAGCCGAAAATAGTAATAGTAAAAAAATCTAATTATTCTTGCCTAAAAATTAAGGCCACTTCCGCGAGTTTTCACCAAGAATTTACGAAAAAATCATTTGAAAACATCATCAAAATATCAAACTGTCAAAGATTAAAATGTCGCAACAATGAACATAACCGAGTAAAAAGGTACATCGCTACGGAAACCATTGTTATTTCTTTTATCAGCTGCCTTGATTTATAGTGTAAAGATGGTGTGTTGCGAGAAGCGCTCTTCGTTAGGTAATATATATATAGGTAAACTCCAATGAAAATCTGTTTAGTTACAGTAATTTAAACATTTTTAGATAATAAGGCCCACCACATGCAATAGGTGGGAGCTGTCAACTTCATTCTTTTTAAAATCCGATAAAAAATTTGCATTTTGTACATTTATGCGCACCTAAAACCGGTTTTATGTAATGACGGTTTGAAGTAAAATCGCTTTTTTTCGAAGGTTTATAAGTCCTTCATTAAATGTCAATAAATCTATCAGTTTAAAGAAAAAACAAATAAAACAACTCAGTTAGCACTAGGTTTCTGGGTAAAAGTAGGTATGAGTATTTATTTAGGTTGAGAGCGATGCGCTTAAGCGATTTTAAACAATTGGTTTTAAAGTAATAAACCACTTTCTTAAATCGCCTTTTAAATAAAATCAATTTAGTGCTTAAAACAGTTTTAGTGGTGTTTATATGTCAAAACTTTTTTAACCGTTCTTGCATAAAAGCGCTTTAAGAGGTCCGTATAAACAAAAAAATATTTAGACTTTTAAAACTAATCGAAGATACTAAGATGGTACCCCCTTCTCCCCTTGAAGAGCGGTCACTCAGCAAACACGAATTAAAAAAATAATAATTTTTAATTACTAACTAGCCAAGCTGCTAATAACGGCAAAGTACTTAGTTAGTTAGTATTGATTTGGAACAACGGCCAGCATCAGACCGGCAGGTATATTTTTAGTACCCAAAAAGCTGTACTTGTAGGTGGTCCAAATTCGACTGGCCTCTATAGCTTTGGGCTTTTGCAGCATAGTTAGCGGAAAACTAATATACATGTTACGGGCTGGATTTTCAAGAGAAAACGAAAAACCGCATTGCGATATGTCAAAGCGTTTCTGAGCTACAGGGTGATTCTCAAAAATGTGCGTTTCTAAAAACTCTCTACAACTTTTTTATTTGTAAAGATAGAGATTTTCAAGTTCTTCAAATCTACCTGTTTCAGCGATTTTCTCTTAAAGGCTTTAGTTCCGGAGATATCACACAAAGTTATATTTCTTTAAATGGGATACCCCCAATTTTTCTAAAAAATCAGTTTTCTAATAAAATTTCCTGGCGAACGATATGCCATACACCTATTTTTATTAAATAGTTTAAAAGATATTTGATTATTTTGATATTTACCATAGTAGGCGCTGTGCGCGCCCTAAATGTGTAAATAACATTTTATTGTTTTTTTTTTATACAAAATCAAGTTGGCTACGACACCAAGGGAAACAGCAACCTCGAACTTTAACTTCTAGTTTACTATAATTACCAACCCTAAAATAATAAACAAAAATAAAATTATTAAAAGTTTTTATTTAAAATTTTTATTAATTAAACTATGTAACACCTAAAATCTACATCTAACAATTTTCTTTAATTCTAAAACAAATGCTCAAATTGACGGCCGTTTTCTTGTAAACATATCCTACATCTTCTCAACCGCACAAAGCTGCCTGAATGCAGTACGAAGTGCCTCTTCCAATTCCCTTCTAGATGTTGGGCGATTTCGAAATACAAGGTATTTGACTCTCCCCCACAAAAAGAAGTGGTAAAGGGTCAGGTCTGGAGATCTGGGGGGCCAATATATAGGACCTTTATTTCCGATCCAGTTTTTGGCAAACACAATATTTAACAAATTAGTAATGTCTCGTGCATTGTGAGGAGGTGCACCATCATGTTGAAAGTATAGCTCATTATTTTGCTGAAGTGGCAAATTGTCGATAAACGGAATCACCTGCTCTTCAAAAAATTGTTGGTATCTTTCGGCATTTAAATTTCCATCAAAAATATATGGCCCAATAATTTTTCCTCTGTAGATGCCTACCCATACCTTAAAACTGAACCTTCCCTGATTCGCTTGTTGCACCATAATATGGGGATTTTGATGTTTCCAGTAATAGCAGTTATATCTGGTATATATTCCATCACTAGAAATCGTTGCCTCATCCGTCCAAATAACTTTTCTGGCAAAATCGGGGTCTTCTTGGCTTTTATTTAGGTACCACCTGCAAAATGCACGTCTTGAAGCAAAATCTCGGTGCCGTAATTGGTGCACCCGTCGAGGTCGATAGGGCCTAAACTTGTGTTTTTTAAGCACACGAACGGCATTGCTGCGTGGAATTCCAGTGGTTCTCTCCGTAGCCCTGGTGGAAATATTCGGATTAATTTCTATTTATCCTAGAACCGTTAGTTCTTCCAACTCTCTATCTCTGGCTAGACTTCTATACATTTTAGGCCGCGGTTTTGTAAAGGATCCGTATTCTTGTAGATGACGTTTTAACTTCAAAAATGTTTTTGAGCTAGGTAGCCTTCTTTCCGGATGTCTCTGGAAATATAGATTTAACGCCGTCTGTCGATTTTCGTTACTTTCAAACACAGCCTACTATGGTAATTATTAAAAATTGCAGATATCTGTTTAACTACTTAATAAAAATAGGTATACGACACATCGTTTAACAGGAAATTTTATTACAAAACTAATTTTTTTTTTCAAAATTGGGGTATTCCATTTAAAAAAATGTAACTTTGTGTTATATCTCGTGAACGAATGGCTTTAAGACGAAATTGGTAAAACAGGTAGATTTGTCCTTAAAAGATCTTTAAAAAAATGTTTTTAATGAAAATCTCTATCTTTACAAATAAAAAAGCTGTAGAGAGTTTTTAGAAACACACATTTTTGAGAATCGCCCTGTAGCTCAGAAACGCTTTGACATATCGCAATGCGGTTTTTAGTTTGCGACTTCTCTTGAAAATCGAGCCCGTAACATGTATATCAGTTTTGGGCTAACTATGCTGCAAAAGCCCAAAGCTATAGAGGCTCCTCAAATTTGGACCACCCTGTATAGGCCAAAACAGAAAAAAAAATGGATCGAAAAAGAAAGTTTATTGAAACTGAAGAATTGTTTTTCAATTCTTCTACTTCCTCCGAGGAGGAAGAAATGTTTGTCCAACTTGTACAGGGTGTTTCATTATAAATGGCCCCTTCTTTTATATCTGTTAATATGTGAGCTAGAAAAAAGTTTTACATACAAAAGTTATTTGATTTATAAAGATCTTCAAAAATATTAAAGTCAAAAAAACCAAGTGTCATTCAAAGTGTCAATTATTGATAGCAACTTTTTTATTTTAAATACAACACCCCGTATTTTTTGCATTTTTGAATTCTAGGTTTCTTCCTGATTTCAGAAATGTGTAACTTATATGCACCGGGTTCAACAGTTTTTGAGATATTGGATTTTATAATTTTTTCACTTGGGTGGCTGTGAATTACAATTTGTATTATAAGTATATAAAGACTTTTTTTTAATAACTTCATCAAAAACATGATTTTAATAACTGTCTGCAGATAACTAAAGCATGGCTTTTTTGGTTACCGATGCAAAAAAACTTTTTTTTTTTTTTGATCACGGGTGCAAAAAAAGATTTCTGTACGTTTTTTACTCAAAGTTAAAGAGAAATCGCGGAAAACAGTAATATTGAAAAAATCTAATTATTCCTGCCTAAGAATTAAGCCATTTCCGCCAGTTTTCACCAAGTATTTACGAAAAAATCATTTAAAAATTTCGTCAAAATTTCAAATTTTCAAAGATTAAAATGTCGCAACAATGAACGTCACCGAGTAAAAAGACACATCGCTATGGAAACCAGCCGCCTTGATTTATAGTATTAAGATGGTGTGTTGCTAGATATTCTCTTTGTTCGAGATTTTTAAAAATTTTACTGTTTTTCTTGGATTTTTTATAAAGGTGTTAAAAAAATAGTGTTAACAACTCCCAGCTATACTGTGCTTTTTTTTACTCGCGTTTTTAAATACCTCGCTGCGCTCGTTATTTGAACCAACGCTTGTAAATAAAGCAGTATTTTAGCCACTAGTTGTTAAAACTACTATAATATCGCCTACTATGATTTAGAATTTTTTTAAAGACAGCCAAAAACATCATTGCCTACTATAATTATGATGACATATCTAAAGGAAACACAACAAATTGTAATTCACAGCCACCTAATTTAACAAAATGTCCAATAACTCAAAAACTATTAAACCAAGTGCATATAAGTTATACATTTTTAAAATAAGAAAAAAATCTAGAATTCAAAACTGTAAAAAAATACAGGGTGTTTTATTCAAAATAAGAAAGTGACTATCAATATTTGACACTTACAATGACACTTGGTTTTTTTGACTTTAATATTTTTGAACATCTTTCCCAAGTAGCAATTTGACGTAATATGACGTTGTGCGTTCGTCCGCATTAACAATCGGACGTCGGTTCCCAACTTCCGTTTGACCTCGAACCGGCTTCTTTTTGCACCTATATGGCACAATCAAATGCGAGTCGTATCGACGTCGAACACTTTAATTATTAGGGTCTATCGATGTACTTAAACTGACGACCTGGTGGTAATAGGTACACGGGTCGATCGTACGACGTTAGACCGCCATCGGAATTACCTAGGTTTCTACAAAATGTCCAGGATGGAGCAGTCGCCAACGTAAAATATAGTTTTAGCGGAGGTGGAGTAGGTAGAGGTAATCTCATAATATCTATTTATTTCTTATTAGTTGCACCGGGTAAACTTGTTTGTGAATACAAGCTAACTATATGGAGAACAAAGAATATTATTATTTAGAAGCAGTTTATAATAATGATAACAAGACAGGCCTTTAAGGAACGATTGGGATGTAAAATTACTAACGAAGATTAGTTTACGGATAAACATTGATAAGATAATTCCGAAAAATATATGCGCCTCAAAATTTCTTAGATTTTATAGAAAAAAAACTACAAACAAAAAATATACATATATTTTTTTAATTTGCAAACATATTTAACATTTCTTAGTTTAGGCTATATTGACCATTTTTGATTGTCAATATCAACGTAATTGGAAAATTTAACCTGCGTTTGTCTAATGGCGGAAGACAGCTAATTCCTAAGTATGGCGGATTTCCGCTGAGGCCCAAAACATAACCAATTTGGTCCAGATCTCCAAGTTTAGTAGATGGTCTTTACTCGATCTGTGATAAATTGATTTATTCGAATGCATTTTGGACGTCGATTCATGGTATACACCTTATACGTAGGCTTGACGACGGCTCAACGTCCCGCCAACAACTCTGGACCCGACGCCCAATTTTGGTACGTGCCTTTAATTAACACAGGGAAGGTTTCAGACGTTCATTCATAGGGTGCGGCTTCCATGTAGGTACGACGATGGCCTGGCTTAAACTTCAAATGTCAACCATGTCGAAATAATCTAATAATTTTTCCTTCGGCAACCAGAAGACACCAGTAGGAATCTAGCGGACGTTATTATACGTACGTTATAAATACAAAAAAATACGTCGTACATGCCAACGGCCTATATCGTCGGCCATATACCTATGACTATTCCTGGACAACATCGGATGTCGCTACATTTTGGCAAATCCACCTAAAACTACGTCGTATCTGTTGACGGTGGGACATCGTCTGTATCTTGCCTTAATTTTAGTTTTATCTATTAGGGACTCTACCGGACATTATTTGTGGTTGGCGGTAATTCTTAAAAATATGTTACACATAAGGACGTCTGTCGAACGTCTAGGAGTGCACTAATATCCTTGCTGAACTAAGGTGGGCTACTGACCGACGTCAATGGGTCGATGGAACCTGTACTTAAAACTATATTACAATAGCTGACGTCGTCTTCACGTCTGGTTCAATTCTTTTTTGTAACTGCAACCTAATTTTTAGTCAAACCGGACGTTGGATCATGGTTTAAGGCAGTGTGCTCCACCAGGGAACCCAAATTCAACTTAAATACGACCTCGCATTGGTCAGATTAAGACGGAAGTCATAAAAATGCTGCTTGGGTTATAAATCAAATAACTTTTTTTATTTAAATCTTTTCTCTAGCTCACATATTAACAGATATAATAGGGAGGGGCATTCCACAAAAGCGGATCAATATAACGCAATTATGTGACTGAAGTGGTTCCAGATTATATTGAGAAGCAAGAAAGCAAAAAAAAAAATTATTTTTCTTTCATACTCGCGTCTTTTTCAACCCGCTAAGAATCATTCCAGACTGAAAGTCATTAAGTTACATTGTCTCTAGAAATATATATATATATTTTTTAAATTTAAACGGTATTCTATATTTTCTGTAATATTCCATAAAGCCTCCGGCGTTATCTGCAGAACAGAGGTAGCAGAAAATACGTCGATATTTCTTTCTTTATTCCGGCAAAAGTGGTGGAATAATTCTCAGTAAGTTGCAAGAAACCATTCGGGGAAACGAGCCTTATAAATTTCGAAAATTGCAGCCCTCAAAAGTTATATTGTCATTATTTCTCCTTCTTGCAAGGCGTTGTTTTTAATTATGACCAATTTAGGGGTGTACTTTATATCGTTCTAAGGTTTTATTACAGCGCAAAAGAGGTTACAATTAATGTGCAATGAAAAAAATGTGTGCGTAGTTTGGTCGGTTACTTTAGCGAAAACAATTAATAAAAATTATATTTTAAACTTAATAAGCAAAAAATATTAAATTTAAATAAACACTAAAAAAGGCTAATCATGTATTTAAGCTAGTTAACGGTTCTGAGAAAATTTGAGAAGTTATAGAAAACTCTTTTGTATATAGAAAGCTTTTTAAAAAAAGCTAATTCATAATTGAATGCACTCACACAATAAATTGGTCTGGTTTTGCTCCTGAACAATCCAATTATATTAATAATCGTGATAGTCTACAGGATTAGGGGCCCAACCTTGCAAAAAATTATTAACCAATGAAACTTTGCACGCATACTTAGTGGAGTTCTCACATAATTTTTGACGTATAGGTCGCGACTCTTCAAAAACGGTCACAAAATCTCGCCCTTACAAAATATCTCGCGATTTTTAAACACAAGTCTAGATTAATTGCGTTTTTATCGGGACTTGTTTGCTAATTTTTACCTTAAAATTCAATTTCTGAATAATGTTCCAGTAGATAAAAATATGTTAATTTTAATTTTTATAAACAGTTTTTGTGAAAATACCTTTAAAACTTTTAACATACAAAACCATAGATAGCTATGAAATATGTCGCCGTCAGTGTTGAGAAAAGGTCACAAAAATTCTAATCCTTTTACTTTATTATTTATTATTCATTATTTATGATTTTTTCTTTAATTTATATTAGAACTTGTTTACTTAATATAAAAATAACATAATTACGCCATAAAATCTGAACATAAACTTCAGAATATTTTTGTCCTCCCAGAAAATAAATTTCGTACACTGTGCGCCGGGCCCCGAGGCTTTACCTCCGGTTGCTAGATGATAGCTACGCCTCTGGGTCACTCTGCATTCGGTTTTTTAGAGAAAATATGTCACAAACATTAGTTTGTAAGAGAACGAATATTTGTAACAAATCTGGTAGTTCTATTGCTTTTTGGAGGGTCGCCATTGATATTTTGGGTTTTTCCTTTTCTTTTGTTTAACGTTAAGAGTTGAGACAAGTGACGACCTTGTGTGTGCCAAATTTTATCGCGCAATCATAATTTTTAAAGATCTTGGGAATTTAATTTTTTACTTTCGGAAATAGAGGTCCTTTGCAGGGAACTTTATGGTGACTCAAAAAATTACCTAAGAATCTACTAAGTATGCGTGTCGAGTTATATTGCTTAATCATTTTTTGCATGGTTGGCTTGATTTTGCGATTTATCAAATAATATATATTGTCATTAACAATCAATTTGTTGTATCTTCATCCATAATAAAAATGAAAGCAGGTGAAGCGAAAAAATGTCTCTTTTCATTCCTGTACTTTATTTGCTCAGCTCTCTAGGTATAGGTGTTTTCTTTTTTCTCCCACTTCGTTAAACCTAATAACTTATTCGAGAAAAGTACAGCTTCCGCTCAATAAGGTTTTATTGATGTACCTACTTGACAACTATATTCAAGCAAGTTCTTTCCTACAAAGTATTGTAATTTTAAATTTAAACTCAGGAAAATAAGTATTACTTAGGGTTGTGTGGGTTGCATATTAGTAAGTACTATACGGAGAACAAAAAAAATACAACACCAGAAAGGACAAATATTTTTAAAGTAATTTATTTATATATTACTACATTAGGATGCTCTTAGTAATTGATTATATTTCCAAGAAGATTCCTTGAAGATAATCATCAAAGAATTAATAATGAATGGCTCTTCCATGGATATTTATGCACTTGTTTGTTCTATTGGGCATTCACAAAATAATATGGTCTATAACACTCATCCAAATCCTCCTTGCGGCATGCCAGATTTCATTCAAGTCTACAGGGGACGTGGTAATCGACTAAGAATGCGTCCTATCATATGTGTTAAATAGGCGACAAGTCAGGCGATCTGGCTGACCATTCCAAAGTCTCCATGCCAAGTTCATGTAAGAAGGCCATTGTTTCACGAGCAATATGCGGTCTGGCATCATCTTGTTGAAAGATCGCATTTGGGATAGTTTGTAGGTAGGCATCTAAAACTGGCTGCAGCACTTCATCGATATATCGCCGAGCAGTCAGATTGCCGTTTATGAGGACTAGAGGTGATCTGCTTCCTAAGCATATAGCACCCCATACCATGATACTTTGCGGTCTTGCTGTATCACGTTAAATTGCAAAGTCTACATTTCGTCTCTCACCTCGAAACCGCCTAAACAAAACCTGGATTCGTCGCTGAAGCTTATGGTATTTCTTTCGTAATTCCAGTATTGCCGAGCTCTGCACCACTCCAAGCGGCGAGTCTTATGTTGTTGGGTCAAAGGTAGCACCAAAAGCGGACGGTAAGACCTCAGCCCCATAGCAAGCAATCTTCGATTAACTGTCATCTTTGAAGACACCTGTAGTTGCAACTAAAACATCTCTTACTTGGCGTATACTGTCCCGTCGATTTCTGAGAGCAAGAAGTCTGAGATGCCGTAATTCACGACCTCGTAATAATCTAAGACTTTCAGAACCCGCACGACGTCTATAATTCATCATCATTGGACCACCTTCTCCAAACTCTTAATACTATTGAAGCATTGGCATTCACCCTTCTTGCAATTTCCCGTAAACCAAAACAAGGGCAGTGGGTTGAGTGTAATTTTTTAACAAAATTTGTAATATGCTATACACTTAACACAGCTAAAATGATAGCTAATGTTCTGAGTTCTTTGGGCATAAACTTACCGAAACTTAAAAATTTGCACACAGGACGATAAAAAGATTTATGTGTCAAAATAATATTCTTGCCCTAAATAATATTAATTTTGAATTAATTTTAACTATTTCGTCCCAAAGAAGGAAAATTTTTGGTAAATTAATGCAATTTAGGACAAAACAAATGTTGCTTGGTGAAAGAGAAATAATCGAGGAAATATTTGTTTAGCCGTATTCAAAAAAGCCTTTGTCTGTGACAAAGTCTTATATTAGGGCAAATTTAGAAACTTATGGCATAGTTCTGTCAAAAAAAAACCAGTAGATAAATTAAGACGTCCTCATTATTTTTTTGGTTTTACGCCACTCCTAAAAATGCCTCTAATTTCAAATAAGCAAGCCATGCTACTACTAGCGTTAGCGCCATTTCGACAGATAATAGAATAGAAATTGGTTATTACCTACAAACCGGCAGTATCGTATTTTATTACGTCAAAATGAAGGATGCTTTACATGATTTGCTTTTTATGGTTTTATCTTCTGGGATTATGCTTTCAGATAAAGAAAGTTAGCGTTAAAGAGGTTTGCGGAAAAGAGTTTCAGCTAAGCTGCAAAAAATACATAATCTGTTTATAAAATTTATGTGTGATTTTATTGGTTGACTAGCTATTACCGCGACTTCCTTCATGTGTTTAAAATTCCCCCCTCCACCTTACGTCGCTTTTGAAGCACCTTCACCTTCTGCCCCTCAAACCCTTTCATCCAGTCGAAAAACCGCTTTTTCTGCGCGCTATTTTTCCCAGTTTTTTACTTAAAATTTAGTCATAACCTTCATTTCCCTAGACTGATTTTGATAAAATAAAACCTATGTCCTGCGAAAACATCCAGTAGTATATGTATGTATGTATGTATTTATGTATGTATGTATTTAAATTTGGTGGTTAACTCTTTACCGAAGGCTGAACCATGCACTGCGGCCTCAAAAGGGCCTATTGAAATTTAAATATATACGACCCAGAAAACTCAAAAATCCTGCAGCCTAAAAAAACTTATGCCAGTTGAAGCATTATCCAACCCTATAAACAGTTCTTGACGGATAAACCCATTGGTCCAATGTAAATTTTTAGTTATTCTTTCAATGGACCAATAAAGGTAGTAGATGTCTAACAGGTAACTTAACTTGGGAATACCTGCTCGTCTGTCACTTAACCGATAAACCACATTATTGATCCAATGGTAAACCGTTGGTGGATCAGTAACAAAAAAATATTAACATAATGAAGAATTTTTGTCACAACGTCACAACCCAGCAAACACAAATCGTCGGCATTGAATCGGACCAATGTCGACAACGTCGGCAGTGTGTCGGCATTGGTGCACCTGAAGACGATCAGAGATTGTTCTGATTATACTGATAGAAACGTCGTGCATAAATTAAATATAGACAATGGAAGTCCGAAACACAGAGATTGCTTGCTTAACATTAAGAAAAGTATCTTTTGATTTTTTACAATAAACTGAAAGCTGCAGACGCTAATCTGCCCATAGATGTTCAGCGAACCATAGCTCAGCTGAGAGTGTCCAGCAAATATATCATTAAGTTTACTTACAGGGGCTCAATATATCGAATAAATCCTGATCTGCAGTGTACAATCTGCAACATGCACGTGAAAGAAACGTTAAACCATATCCTTTTCGAGTGTCCACTATATGTTGAAACAAGGACAACGCACAAAACCACCCAATATCAATTCATGACCTGTTACTAAGTCTCGACAATATTACTCATGAAAGTGCAATAACTTTATCCAAACAAATAAGGAACATAATGATGAACCGATCGTTTTGCATGGGGGAATAACAAAACAAATTATTTTGCTCTTCTTAAAAAAAAAAAACGATTATATTATTGTTATCGCTTTTTAGGGTGGATCATTTTTTGTTGCCTTTTTTTAATTTTAGTTTTTATTTTTCTTGAATTTTTTCTGCATGTAGAACATTGTTTACTTTTGTTGTGTACAAATATCCAGGTAGTTACTACCTATATAGTATATTAGTCTTATATTAGGTTGTAGATAAATTAAGAATTATGTTGTAT
This sequence comes from Oxystoma pomonae, assembly GCA_963921995.1. NCBI lineage: Eukaryota > Metazoa > Arthropoda > Insecta > Coleoptera > Brentidae > Oxystoma > Oxystoma pomonae. The sequence continues at coordinate 77,256,179 of OY998169.1, read as the reverse complement.
TAGTTAAGGCCAAACTTATTGTCATAGAACGAAATGTTTTTAGAAACAATAAAGTCTGAATCTGATCTGAAAATTATAAGCATATCAAAACTCGAATATCTTTCGGGGGAGGGGGCGGGTGTGGCTTGACGTCAACCTGCATAGAATAGAATAGAAACTACAAAATATTAACATGCATAGATAAATAAATTAGGTAAAAAAATAAACATACTAAACACCATTTAAGTGTAATATAACACTTGTAGGCGACTAGGCACCAGTAGCTTTGTGTTGTCACTGGTCGGAAAGTGGTCAAAATCGATTACATAATACACAATCCGGTAAAAAAACAATGTCACAATTAGTAAAAATTAGTCACAATTGGGGAAAATTTGTAGAGTTTGTCACAATCAGGATAATGTTTATTTCACACATATTTTATTTTAAAAAATGTTTAAATGCGCCGAAAAATTTTGATAAAATTACATTAAAAATGCAATTTTTGAGTCAACTTAAGCTAAAATCGTAAATAGCAACGGTGTCATAGCGCCGCAGGTGAAAAATTTTAAAGAAAATTGCACTGAAAAATTCATTTTTTCATTTAAAATTAAACTAAAATTGTAAACATTCAACGCGCGGCAGGCGAACATTTTGATGCTATGCCATTTTTAACACAAAATTAAACTAATACCGTAAATATTACAGGTGTTGTAGCGCCCCAATTTATGCCCTACTTTGGATTTTATAAATTTTTGTGTACAAGTTTAAATCGAGGGTAGGGAGGGGGGCAGTAATTAGTGTTTTTAAGTACTTATGTTTTCAATCTTCTAAAGCAGGAGAAGCTTCTTTCTGACGAAGTATTACTTACTGGCAAACATCCAAGAATGTTAAAATTAATGAATAGCGAGTTTTCCCTCAAAAAAGGTAATGCTAACCGTGGATCAGGATTTATCATTACCGTTTCCTTTTTTGAGGGAAAGCTCGCTATTCATTGATTTTATCATTTATTCACCCTGGCTAAATCTCTTTTCAAATCTCGTCCCATTTGTTCATTGCCTAGAAAACATTATCATATATGTTTTGATTTAAGCTTTTGTCTACTTCTGATCAATATTTTTTCCAAATACTGACTTCTGCCGATAAAATTCAAGAATTTGTGTTTTGGATTAATCAAATAGTTTATAGTATTTGGAAACGATATTAGTTAATTTTGCCTTGATTTTGGCTTCACATTGTTTAAAACTTGGTATGAATATGTTCAATCTCGTTACTGAACCTTGATTTTCTGCCCGAAATGATTTTGTCTAAAACTTGATTATAAATAGAAATTACTTCCTTACTTTATGATAATACTGCTCTGTATTTCCAATATCGTGTAAAAAACAAATTTATACCAGGTAATCCCCATACCTATTTTCCGTTAAATTCTGCAGTATCTTTTTCAAACTCAAACAAACGCAAAAAAAAACAACGAACAGATATAAAACAACAAACAAATGTAATAAAAATTCTTTATTTCATGGAGAGAACTCACCTTTGATTAAAACTGCCACAACTTTATGAAAAGTACTTTTATTCAAAGTGGTATTAGCCAATATAAAAATGTTTCACTACCAGAAATCGGCCTATTAACACCGAAAAATGTTGATTGGGTATTTTACCGTGTAAAACATAAATTTAAACCAGCAAGCCCATACCTATTTTCCGATGAAACATGCAAAACCTTTTTTAAACTCAAACAAAAGCTACAAAAAAAGAACAACAAACAAGTGTAATACGTTTTCTGCAACAAAATTTTACCTTGCTATACAATAAAAATTCTTTATTTCACGGGGAGAACTCATGTTTAAGTAAAACTACTACAACTTTATGCAAAGTACTAGTAGTCAAATCTCTTTAAAAATATTTCACTAATAGAAATCAGATTTATTACCACCGAAAAATTTTGATTGGGTGTTTTATTGTGTAAATACAAATTGAAACCAACTAATCCTCATACCTATTTTCCGATAAAACCTGCAAAACATTTTTTAAACTCAAACAAAAGATAAAAAAAGAACAAAAAACAAGTATCATACTTTTTTGAAAACAGAGTTTTAGCTCGCTATACAACGAGATAACTCATCTTTGAGTAAAACTACTACAACTTTATGTAAAAATACTTGTAGTCAAAGTGGTATTAGCCTATCCCTTCAAAAATGTTTTACCATACTAAAAATCAGCCTATTAACACCGAAGAATATTGATTGGGATTTTACCGTGTCAAAAACGAATAAAACATGCAAAACCAAACACGGGAAAAAGGAGCTCATGAACATCTTTTACAGGAGATCAATTTCTAGGTTTTTTTTCTATGTCACCTTCAAGACCATTTTTTATCAAAAATTTTTGCTGCCTTGAGATTTAAGCAATAAAATATAAAAACTAAATACCAACAAGTGATGGTTTTTATTATTAAGCAAATAGGAAAAAAAATTCAAAAACTTATATAAATACAAAATATACAGGAAAAGAAGGGGCTGATTTCAAATCAATAAGCTCTTTTTTTGTGGTAAGCAGGAACTCGATTGACCACCAGCGCTGACCAAACCATGTTTTTGATCTAAAAATTAAAAAGCTAAAGGTAAAGTGAACCGCGAATGGTGAAGGCAAAGCTATACTTACTCTGCAGTTGAATTGATATCAAAGATATTCGGGGAGTCATGTTTAGTGCTGACGAAGGCTCTTGTGTTTACCTCTTTTATCTTCATGTGCATATCCTGTGGTTTTTAAGCTGCGCTCTAGATACTCCACTTTTTTCTTGGTTCCTTCCTTGGTGTCATCATTAATAGTTGTGCGAACTCTGAATTTATATGAGGCTTCATAATGCTTTGCACCATCTTTTGATGTCGGACGCTGTACGGCTAGTGCGGATATTAATCAACACAGATAAGAATTTTGTACGTCATTGGAGCTGAGCACATTGAAATGTTGTACAATTTTTTGAACAGCGACAATTAGGACCTGTTTCATGGCTTTGAAATTTTAGTTTCTTCCTCACTTCTGACATCCTTCCGTATGCCTTCCTTTTCTTTGTTTTAATACACTGCTCACATGTACAACACTATCATCCTTTTCGACACTATCCATTATAACTTTAGTTACTTAATACTATCAAACAAGAACCAGCAAATAAAAGCACTTGTTTGACTCATCGGCTGATGCATTACTAATAAAAACTGTTACCTGCACTAGCGTGCGACTACCGTATTTTTAGAATGAGTCCGTTTTTGCGGGTACGGAAAGAAATGAGCCTCTTCGTTCCTTGTACCCCTTAATTTTAATCGAGAATATATCTGCAATGAGCACGTTATTTCTAGTTTCTGGAGGATGAAGCAACAGAACTGTAAAAATTCTACACAATTTAACAATATCTCAAGTTTCGATAAAATGTCGATGATTTTCCCGTGTACCCCTCGTGTAATATGTTTTCTGCAAAAAATTTTATAATATATAAATTCTTTATTTCACGGAGAGAACTCATCTTTAAGTAAAACTGCTACAACTTTATGCAAAGTACATGTAGTCAAAGTGATATTAGTCAATCCCTTTAAATTAAAAATGTTTCACCACCAGAAATCGGCCTATTAACACCGAAAAATGTTGATTGGGTTTTTTACCGTGTAAAAAACAAATTTAAACCAGCTAATCCCCATACCTATTTTCCGATAAAACCTGCAAAACCTTTTTTAAACTCAAACAAAAGCTACAAAAAAGAACAACAAACAAGTGTAATACGTTTTCTGCAACAAAATTTTAGCTCGCTGTACAACGCGGTCCGTTTCAGTGATAAAAATTATTTATTTAATGGGGAGCGATCTGGCGTGGCGGCGTGTTTTTGCATTTATATAAGATTTTTCTCACGTTTTATAGTATCCTGTAATTCATTCGGTAATGTGCACAGGGAAACGGGAAATGTTTTAAATCGGCCCGGTTCGGGATCAGAAGCTCGGAATTAATGGCCGCTTTAGAAATGGAATATATACTAAATCTGATATTTGGCTTGCTATTAAATCGAATATTTCGTTTGCTTTCACAAGGAGGTTGCCCGAGCGATTGAGGCGATAAAATACGATTTAATCTCAACGCGACTTTTAAAAGGATTGTGGCAATTGCTCCGTTAAACCCCGGTTAAATTTAATCGGTGGTTAGAATGTGCAATTGGCCCTCAGCTATTTTTTTGGCTCTATATGTTCAGAAAACCTACTGTTTCAAGAAACCGCTCTAGGTGCGCGTTAAGTACTTCATGAAATATGGGAGGTGCTAAAGGAGGCAACATCAGACTTTTGCACATATCTCAAAAACTAAGGATTTTAGTGAAAAAAGTAGAGAATTACATTTTTTAGAAGATAAAATTATCTTTTAAATAAAGTATCATGGGATAACATCGGAATAAAATTAACGAATTTATGGGTACAACCCAACCTGACATCACTGAGTTTTACTATAAAATACTACCAATATGTTTTTCATTAATTTTAAAGCAACACTTTTACCAATTTTGATAGTTTTTGGTAAATACTTTTTATGATCCCCAAAGAACCCATATTTGAGCAAATAGTAATCGGCACTTTTAGGATTCGGCCAGGTATCGAAAATCACGAATGTTCAAAAAACGAACCAGACTTCGTGAATACGACTATCACTTTTCTCACTTAACTCCTTAATTTTTGACCCACAACATGTTTCATGAAGTACTCAACGCGACGCTGGAGTCTCAATGATTTCCTAAAATAGAATGTCTTCTGAATATATCGACACAACCGAAAGTTTTGTAACAATTTCAATTTTTTCCATTTTTAACACTCTTCAACGATTCAGATTCAGATTCAGATTCTTTATTCAACCATTTAATCATTACATAAATGATATAGGCTTTGTCAATACTAGACAAAAAAATGAAATGGGTACTATTAATTAGAAATCGCAAATATATATTAAATAATAATATTTTTGTCATAAATTTTCCTAAATTCACTTGATATTAATTATATGCACTGCAACCCAATACATAAATAGATCTTTTCGGTTGATGTAACTGATTTGGAGGTTTGTCAACACAACCCAACATAGTAAATTATTTTTTGATTTTTAATAGCCTTAGAACCATAATTCTATTGGAAATATTAACACGCCAGGACGAATCCGTATCAGGTAACTTGGATAAGTACCAGTGCAGTATGATGCCTATTTGTGAGTGATTCAAAGTTGGAAATCAAAGTGTATGATGGTGTTTAATGATGTATGGGGAGGATGACCAGTGGAAACACTGACGAGTTCACGCTGGTTACCCAGAGCGAAACATCGTTTAATCATTTCTCCTTTCACTTTGGTTCTTTGTGTGTTCCTTGTGGCATGCTCGTCCAGGTTTTAATTTTCGTTATTTCCACTCAAGATCTTTTCATCTTTTGTTTTTAGATCCTTTTCGGTTCAGGTAACTGATCTGGAGGTTTTTTAACATCTTTTTTGATTTTTAATTGCCTTAGGAGCATAATCCTATTGGAAATATTAACACGCCAGGACGAATCCCTATCAGGTAACTTGGATAAGTACCAGTGCGAAACGATGCCTATTTGTGAGTGATTCAAAGTTGCAAATCAAAGTGTATGATGGTGTTTAATGATTTATGGGGAGGGTGATCAGTGGAACCACTGACAAGCTCACGCTGGTTATCCAGAGCGAAACATCGTTTAATCATTTTTCTTTTCGCTTTGGTTCTTTGTGTGTTCCTTGTGGGATGCTCATCCAGGTTTGAAATTTCGTTATTTCCACTCAAGATCTTTTGATCTTTTGTTTTTAGATTCTTTTCGGTTGTTGTAACTGACTTAGAGGCTTTTTAACTTCTTTTTTGATTTCTAATTGCCTTTTATCTACCAATATTCTATCCATCCATTTTGAGAGAAACTTTTTCTATGTATTTCATAGGGGTTGTTGATGCGGGTAGGTAAGGCGGTGAAAGAGAGTTGATTTATTTGAAAATTCAGTTTTCAGATTCTACTTGGAGAAAATAAATTCTTCTTGATTTTAGAGGAGAATTAGCTTCCTGTGGGCAATAATCATCGGCAGAAAGGTTGATATCTCATATTTATAGACGCCTCATGCAGTGCCAATCAGCTAGTGATAGATCCAAATTACGGACTGTAATTTAAAACATTCTTTATTAAAAAATTTGCATATTAAAACGATACAAATTATCACAGCATAAACTCTGAGAAATTATTGATAATTATTTAGCAGCTACTAATATATTATACTTATTCGCAGCTAGTTAAACAGATTATAGAGATTGCGGATAATTTATATATGGAAATAAGTATAGCAGTAAATTTTATTATGTGGGTACATTTATGCTAGATTTCTTTTTTCGTTTGCGAAGTAAAACCCCGTTTTTAGTAGAGGGAAATCGTAAACGGGTAATGATGAATTGAAACTAAATTCGTCCTAACGTTTTTTTTTTCTCAAATTACGTGTTTTTCGCGTGAAAACATCTGAGTTTGAGAAAAGACGGTTAGATCGTTACCTATTAGGCGTGATTTTCTCTATCTAAATCACATTATTCTGCAATGTGCTTAGTGAGCAAAGGCGCATTTTAAATATCCATACATTTTATAGGCGATTTTTGCCTGGAATGATTTATCCTCGATATATACCGCGGTTATTTCTTCGGTTGACAACAACAATGTTATACACCCCCACCACTCAAACGTCATTTGCAATAAATATTATAAATAAAATACTATTTAATTTAAAGTTTTTTGCCCATAAGACTACTACAGAGGTCAATTTGTGTGCTCATATTACAAAAACATACCATTAAGCAGAAAACTTGCTCTTTCGAAGTCCCTGACGTCGATCAAATTTCCTACCACAATTTATTCCCTATTTCCTAAATCCAGCAAAACTTATCACAAAAAGAAACAAGGATAACCTTAAAAAGCTATAATCAAAAGATGAATTCAAGTCCAGAGTGTGGCTATAAGTGGAAAATATCAAAAGCAAATCATCTGATCCATTACGTCGCAATTTGCTCTACATTGCTTAAAACGAAAATCGCGGAAACGCAATGGTAAATACTAATCTATACAACTTGCATGTAAAGCATAATGCATCATAATGAAAAGTCCGACCCTGGTGATGAATATTTTACCTGTGCTGGCACTCGATCTTTATAACCCGGTCTAATTATTTGCCATCACTTCGTTTGCCTAACTATTAAAAAGAGGACCGAATTTATGAAATTAACTCTGTGTTTCGGACTTCCATTGTCTATATTTTATTTATACACGACGTTTCGATCAGTACAATATCTGATCGTCTTCAGGTGCAAACTACGTGAAGACGATCAGAGATTGTACTGATCGAAACGTCGTGTATAAATAAAATATAGACAATGGAAGTCCGAAACACAGAGTTAATTTCAAACACATCATTGTCTCAAACTTTCAAAAGACCGAATTTATGTTCTAATTATACCCTAATGATCTATATAAAAAGGTAAAAACAGCGGTCAACAGTTGATTAGTTTGGATAGGTTGCCGTTGCACGTCGTTTTTTATATTTCCTGCCAAGTTTTCAATTTATTTCAGACCGGTTTCGTGCCATACTAAAAACAGATGTTTTTTTTCAGATATTTTAAAAGTAACTTATTCAATTAGACTTAGAGGTACTTACATAAATTTGTATATTAAGGCGCAATTACACAGACAAACATGCTCAAACAAAAGCTCGTGCAAAAGATCTAAATTTTTTTGCGTGAACATTTTTGTGAGCATTTCTTTGAACATTTTGTTCGGGTAAATTTTTGAGCAAATTATTACTAACTGTTTTGGAAACATATTTTTAAAGATGAGAATAAATAAAATTTCACATCAGTGATCAGTGATCTCAATTCTTTAAGAAAATGGAACACCAACTTTTATTTTAAATTTTTATGAAAAAAAGCCGACGATTCTTGGCTATCAGTTTTGTCACATGGATTAGGGTTCCTTATTATATTTTTTTCTTAGGGTATTTCACGGATTTTTTCGCCCGGGGGTTTTTTGGGATTTTCTTGTGAGTTTTTTTTATTGTCAAGGGTTTTTTCCTAAATTCAAAAAACAACCCAGAAAAATTTTTCTTTTCCAAAAAATTATGAGTTTTTCAAATATCGGCAAAAAACTCAAAAATTGCACTTTTAAGCGGTAATCCGCGCCTCACGATGATGAGGAGTGATGGGGAGGCGATTTTTTTTTAAACATATTTTTGTAACTTTACTTTACCCTTAGCTTTGATTGTTTTTTTTTTTAATTCCTCACACCAGATTTACCTAGTTAGTTTAAGGCCCCAACGGTTGCTTAAAAAAGCAAAAGGTTCATGAAAATGCTGAAGATAGATATTTACTGTCAATTGAATGTAATAAATAATCAAGGTTTAAACTAGGAAGTAAAATAAAGAGATATTCTTTTAAACGTAAATTTTTATCATTACATTTTACAGGCAACAGCAATAAATAAGTGCCAATTATTATTTTACAACCCCAAAAAAGTTACAAGTATACTGGCAAATCCCCTATAAAAATCAGGTCAATCGAAGTTGCTTATGAGGTAAAATGTGAATTCCGACATCAAATCGTTTTTCCATTGCACTTAATTAAATTAAAAATACCTTGTTTTAAAACTTAGTCTTTCTATTTTCAGTTGAGTTCAGTGAATTCCCATAACACTATAAAATTTAAATTTGTAAGAAATTTCTATACCAACATTTCTTCAAACAAATTTTGCTTAACATTCTCTCCAAAATTTCCGTGAGTCTTTTTGTACGAGATTTTGCTCGAACGGCACAACTTAATTTAACTTTAAGTAAGTACCTTAATTTAACTCTAAGTAAGTACCTTAATTTAACTCTATTGACTAAGATATTTTTAACTTTTAAAATGTCTGAAAAAAAAAACATCTGATGATGGCATGTATGCCGAAACCGGTCTGAAATAAAACCAAAACTTTGCACGAAATACAAAAAAACGCTGTTTCATTTTTTTAAATAATAAGTATTACCTTCAGATAATATCATACCAACGTTTGTACCATTTTTATCACCGACAAAATGGGGCTTCAACATACTTTCAAATTTATAACTTTTATTTGAAATAAATGGCCAATATACGGTAATTCCCTCTCAAAACTGCAGTGCAGCCAAAAGGGGTTTTTGCAAAAAAATGATTTTATTAAACACTATCTTACTATTGCTCGCGACATTTTTTCACGCTTTTTAACTCTCCCCCTTCAATCCTTTCGCCGCCCTCTTCCCCCTCGACATCTGTCTCTAAAACCCTTCCGCACTACGGTTTTTTGATTTATAAAGTCATTACTCTTGTTCCCGTAAACCAATTTTGATAAAATAAAACCTGTTTTTGTCCTGTTTTGGCGTGATGAGGGAACTAAAAGAGAAAGTTACAAAAATTAAAAGTTAGTGAGATTTATTGTCTAAAACCATAAAAATTGCCCACCTTCAGTGCCGAACCATTAGGCACTCAGTTCAATTCAATTCATTTATACACGTCAATATACTTTTAAATATTACAAAACTTAGGTTACTAGCTAACACTAATATGGCTATTTGTCAAAATTTAAAAATTTCATTTTTTAAATTCAAAAGACACAACTCGATAAATAAAAAAGCAAATTATAATATTTTACGTTACATTTAAAATAAAAATAAATAAATAAAATAAAAATAAAAAAAAAATTTAGTTCACAAGAAAAACACGATAAATAAAAAAGCAAATGAACATGTTTTACGTTACATTTAAATAATGAAAAATTACATTACTAAATAAATTTTAAATTCAATAGACAACACATTGTGAAATTTTATTGCACTGTTATCTGGAGATTTTTCATAAAAAGCATTGTGATGTTTTGGCAAGCGCAAAATATCTTCATTTCGGGTGTTATATGGATGGGACTGTGAAATGTTAGGAATATTATTTATGTGTACTTTAGCCTGTTTTATAACTTTGTAGATATAGACACGAGTGGATTTTTCATCAGGGGGTACTACTAGGTATATTATAAAGACTGGCCCAATATTCATTTATCTAGAATATTATCAGTGGAATTTACAGAGATCTAAAATAGTACCCCTCACAGGTCTAAATATTTACAACTGTCGAGGATACTAAATTTTAAAACCAATTTTCAAAAAACACTACATATAGAAAAGACACAAAGTTATTCATTATTTTGTATTGTTAATGCAAAATACCATTGAAAAACTGCTTTTGGCAAATGGTAAATACACCAAAAATTTGGCACATAATAGCTTCATTATCTGTGTTTGAGGTTATAAAGTTGGTGATTTATTAGACCATTAGGTTTAAATTTATAGCGCCCAGAAAGGATTATTTTGTGGCAATAAGTAATAAGTTCGTTTATAATTTCCCTAATTAACCATTTTTATAAGGATTAATTTACCCAAGTAACATTTTAGGTTGCTACATAGTTTTATTATTTTTGAACTTTTTTATAAGGGGTTTATAGGGGTCGTGAATATTTAGAACAATATTTATAAGAAAACTTTAACACGTTAATGTTTATAAAGGTAAAGGAAAAACCAGACGAGCATTATTCTTCCAAAATTAGCATTTAGAATATTCTTATTACTATATTTATAAAACTTTTGTCTTAGATGTTATAATATAGCAAACAAAACATTTTAAAAAGCCTCCCTATAAAACTTTTGGTGTTTGGGTTTTATAATTTAGCAATCAAAACCTTTTGACAACATTTCTTGTAAAACTTTTAGTGTAAAGTTGACAAGTTTTATAAGATCGTAATAAAAACCTTTTAGAAACTATTCTAATAAAACTTTTAGCTTAAACATTTTAAAAACTCTTCGTATAAAACTTTTGCTTTAAATTCATTTAAGTTTTATAAGATACAAATAAAAACTTTTTAAAGATAATCACTCCCAAACTGTTGGTGTCCATAGCTTTTATAAGATAGCAAGGAAAACTTTCTGAAGAGTTACCCTAAGCTTTTCATGTGTAAGAGTTTTTTAAGTTGTTAGGTAGTAACCAAAACCTTTTCAATAATTTTGATATAAAACCTTCGCTTTATAGAGAAAGTCAAAATCACGTGACTAGGTAAATTAGCCATGCAGCAGACGCGCAAAATGCCGAGTGGCCAATACATAAGGAGCCTGAATATTTTTATGTTGTTCGCGCGTGTGCACGATTTTAAAGCCATACATTTTATGAATTTTATTTTAAAAAAACAAATTTTTCTGGCGAAATTATCCGCGCACACTGACAATGCTGTGATGATGCTGTCAAATATCAACGAAAACATTTTGGTTAGTTAAAATGGCTAAGTGGCCACTAGGAGGACTACAGTTTACCAAATAATTAATCACTATCGAGGGAGACCAGTATAATGGTAATTACAATTTATTGAGATTCTATAAGGGTTTTGATAACCCTTATAAAACTTGACGTAAAATATCTGACTGGCAGCCATTTTCCTAAACTGTTGCATAATTCAAAAATTTTGTATTTTTGACTTTAAATTAAAAACAGTATAATAAGTTATGTAATAATAGTTGATTTATTAATCGTTCGACCTGCATTTTGTTATTTTTTCACTATTGTTTAAACTACAGGAACTTTAAGAAACCTAAACTTACTTTTTTCTTCATAAATTTGGTTAAAAATTCTTTAAATTACGGTTTTTTTCAAGCGCGCATGTTTTCAGAAGGCAGAAATGAATTCTACATGATAATGACTTATAGGATTTCGGAACATCAATAAAATATTATGATAATATAACCTATAAATATTTGTCGAAATTAATATCCATCAAAAGTTTCGTCATTTCTATAAATATTTTACTTGATGCATTTAGACAAAGATGAAATTATCAAAAAACGCATGCATTGTAACTTTAAAGAAGGAAAGCAAATACCATATATATTATATGGTTAAATCAGTAAGGGGCGGGGTCAAATTGGATGCGCTAAAACCCTTTGACAACCATTTGAAAACTACTTGTAGTTAGCTTGAGATTTTATAAAGGGTTAGAGAATGTTTTTAAAGATATTTTTTAACACTAAAACTCATGTGAAAGTACTAATGTATCCCTTCACAAAAACTGACACTTAAGACGTATAAGGGGTTTATAAGAGTCCTGAAAAGGTTTTAAAGAGAACCTAATACAACTTTTTGTTTTATTAAGTAGTTACCAGAAGGTATTGATGGCCATTATAAAAAAATAAATGTTACTCGGGTACTTTATTTAATATCCCAAGTTGTTCATTAACCAATAAAATACCTCCAATCTTGTCCATAGAAACGCTATATTTTGAACTCGTTTTCAGCACAAAAAATATATTTATGAGGGCACTACGAGGGAAAACAAACATATGTGAAGGTCACTGATTATGCACGAAAAATATATCAAACAAAAAACCTATAACAACTATATTAATTTATTTACAAACTGAAATTAAAACATTGAGGTTATCTAAAAGCTCAGTCAAGAAAACTTTCCTTACTCAATTTTGATCATCAGTAGAGGTTGGTGCAAGCCAAGGTGCAAGCAGAAGTAATTAAGAAATCCGAACTCGTTGTTTTGGATTTGAACGCAGATAATATTTTGAAGCTGACATTTCGACCGTGACAGAAATGTAAACAAAACTTGCATTTCAGTTTTTTAATATATTTTATAAATAAAAACACCTTTTAAATAAATACAAAATTAATCTACTACTTATTTTATAATTACCCATCTAAATCGTTGTGTGACATCAGGTATTAATTGGAAAAATTAATTAACAAGGGTAAGTTTTAATTAGAGTGATATATAATCCCAATTTTTATTTGTTCTACAAAGTGTTTACTACTTAAACCCCGCATGGTTTATATTTTTTAATTTTCTTTTTTTCTAAATTGAAACTTTCTTCTTAATTGTGTCAAGATAATATTCAATAAACAAATTTATTAAAATTCTTCTTATAAATCAAACTATGTCCGAAATTTAAGAAGGGTTGGTTTAAAGTGCTTAAAACCAAAAATTTCACTTAAACTTAGGAAAGTTTGAAAACAGACTAAACCCTTTTAGTAGTTTTAGTAAATTCCACCATATAAGTCCTACAAACAAAAAAAAATATTTTCTAAATTGGGGCATGCCTGTTCATTTAAAATATTTTTGTGCGCATTAGCCTTTCCAAAGCCTAGTTATAATGGCTCTAAAATTTTCCCAGATGAATTTGGTGGCCGGTCAAATCCTTGAAACTGGAATTGCTATTTGGGGGGAGAGGCTCAAAACTAAAAAAAGCTGCTTGTTTTTATGACCTTTTTTGAAATTTGTGAGGATACCCTAGTGGCGAAATCTGAAAACTTTCCAGTTGCCTTTCGCGAAGAGAATCACATAACTTGACGTTTGATTACCTGTTATGTTGCTTTTGGAATCTGTTTGGAAAACCGTAAATGAAAAATGTCCAAGTGATTCTTGTCTAGTGGAATTTTATCGTAAGCTTTTTCCGTTAAGGCCTTGTCATCAATGTAACTAAGCAGTTTAGGTTGATCATAGACCTACGCGTAAACATGGAATTTAGTGCAACTTTCTGTCTTTTTTTTCTGTGAAAAAAACAAAAGCTCAATACGGATATCAGAACAACACCTGCTTAACTAAAAAGCCAGTTAACTCTTTTTCGATTTAGTATCCTTTAGCCTATTATAGTGGTCATATTGACACCCAACTGACAGAAAATCCATTTTTTATCTGTCAATTTGGTTATAAAAATGGCGGCAATCTTTGACTAAAGGGCACTGATAAGATAAGAGTTAACTGGCCTTTTTTTGAGAACGGTGTTGATCAGAATTCCTATCTGTGGTTTTGCGCGAGCTATTTTCTCAAGGTCACGTTTGCAGTTAATGTTACATTAAAACCAGACTTTAACTAACTTAACTGTAAATTATGAGTTTTTGGGGCTAACTGCCTACTAACTGTGGGCAGAGAGAATTTTTAATTCCAATAGGAATAGGTAGCTTTCCGACATTTTATTAAAAAATGAGGAAACGAAAAACTTATTGTTAAAAAACAAGTTTTTACTATAGAACGGTCGAAATTGAATATTGTTTACTTTTGAAAGTTGGCCCACATGCAAAGGCTAACACTAATTAATCTGTTAAATGCTATATTTAAAAACGTTTTTTATCAGTATATCGACTCTTTTGTAAACATTGGTTTACTGTGCCTCCCTTTGTATACTTCCCAGATAACATTGGAGGAATATTCATGTTATAGGAATATTCCCTCAAAGTGATTTTTGGAATATTCTATTGCGAATATGACAGGAATCTTTCAGACCAATTTTTTATTGAATATTCTTTAAGAGTTTGTGATAGTTATATTTCTTTGTTAATAAGATAATAATATGCCAATGATAACCTGAAAATCAAGTTATTTTTATGAATATTCCCAAAAAGAATGTTGTTGTCAGAATTTTGGCATCTTGTGAAAAGACCATGATTTACATGATTTATTATTATAATTTAGTTTAATGTCATCTATTGTAGGTAGATGGCACTGGAATATGTTCTCTATGTAGCAGGTATTATGATTATACATATAAGACAGCAAAAAGTAATTTAGGTAATCTTTTGATAACTAATCTCAAGTAGTACATCTATATATTACTATAGCTCTTCAGTCACACAGTCAAGTTTTACCGAGTGTTTTGTTCGCATCCGTGTAGAAGGGGTTGATATGACATCATCTTTCAAGATGGCGGCCAAAAATCGTAAAAAATACAAATTTCGCAACCAGGCCATGATTTAACTCGATTCAATATAATTCGAGGACGACGATTCCAAAAAATTTACTCTTAAGATCATCTGACATTAAATGAACTTGAAAATCGAAAAAAACAGGATTTTTGCCATTTTCTTTTCAAAAAATCTTAATAATTCGAAGTTTTGTCAGACCAACTTCAAATGTACCTCAAACTATTAGGCAATTATGCCAAATTCGATCCTTAGAGTTTGATGCAGTTTGAAGCTTCATGACCTTGAAAAATACCCCAGTAAAATTAACAAATTGCAAAAATAACATACTAAAAGGCGCTATTCATTAACTATTTAAGCGAAGAGAACCAAATTTGGCAACAAAGATAAGAAAGTCCAAGAAATTTGTAATAAATAATTTTGTTCAGCTATGTCGCGTTTATATATAACTATAACCACATTTTATTTTATCCAATTTCGTAAAAAAGTAAAAATGAGAAGGTGGTCATCAATTCTTGTTGACGTATCTCCGCTTAATATGAAAAAAAAAGTATCGTTGATGCATAACCCCGATTGACCTTGCAAATACCATGCAAAATTGAAAAACCCGCTTTCTGTAGTGTTTTTTCCAATTTACCACTACGCAAAAAGTTCCGGAGATGAAATTAATATCTTACCCATAAAAAAAAACTTCATTTTAAACCTCCCTACCATTTTTTTTTGATCTGGCGTTCCAGATGTTGGTGTAACAAAGCGTTAAATTTTTTTAAAGAGAAAAATGGCAAAAATCGTGTTTTTTGCGATTTTCAAGGTCATTTGATGTCGGATGACCTCAAAAGTGATTTTTCTGGAATTCTCGTCCTCGAGACACTCCGAAACTAAAAACAACAGGCATATAGGTCATTTTTACGGGAGTATAGCATAAACATCTGGGACGCCAGATCAAAAAAAATAGTAGAGGGATTTAAAATTAAGTGTTTATTTATAGCTAAGTTGTTAATTTCATCTCCGGCACTTAAAGTTTTTGCGTAGTTGTAAATTGTAAAAACACACTGTAAAAAGCTGGTTTTTCAATTTTAGATGGTATTTTCAAGGTCAATTAATATCATGCATCAACTATTTTTTTTTCATATTAAGCAGAGATAAGTCAACAAGAATTGATGGCCAACTTTGTACTTTTACTTTTTTACGTAATAACGTATAGGTCTCTATTTTGAGATATCAGCTACCATGTTGAAGAGTCAAAGCTGAACTAAATTTTTTCAACAAAATTGTTGGAATTGACCTTCTTATCTTTGTTACCCAATTTGGTTCTCTTGGCTTTAATAATTGATGAATAGAGCTATTTAGTATGTTATTTTTGCAATTTGTTAATTTTGCTGGGGTATTTTTCAAGGCCATGAAGCTTCAAACTGCATCAAACTCTAAGGACCCAATTTGGCATACATCCCTAATATTTTGAAGTACATTTGAAGTTGGTCTAGCAAAACTTCGAATTACTAAGATTTTTTAAAGAGAAAATGGCAAAAATCTTCTTTTTGCGATTTTCATGGTCATTTAAGGTCAGATGACCTTAAAAGTAAATTTTTTGGAATCCTCGTCTTCGAGTTATATGGAAAGTTATATGGAAACGTGTATAATTATTCCCCGGTTGCGAAAGTTGTATTTTTTATAATTTTTGGCCACTATCTTAAAAGATGTCGTCATATCAACCCCTTCTACACGGATGCGAACAAAACACCCAGTAACACTTGATTGTGTGTCTAAAGAGCTATCAATCCCACATAGTCACAAAACTCCTTCATAAAAAAATCCCACGGGATATAAATTATCGATATATGCCCCTACACTATAAGAAAATATCGAAGTAACGTTTAAAACGAGTCATGTGATATCCATACTTTTTGGAGTCAAATAAACATCAGAATTGGCTGAACTTTGAATAAAAGACACATTTTGTAAAAAATAAGACACGGCTCGGTTCACTTTTTTTTAGCTTACTCGGTAAAAATCAAAAAAGGTCTTAGTTCAGCCAATTCTGATGCTTATTTGATTCCAAAAAGTATGGATATCACATGACCTGTTTTGATCTTCACTTCGATATTTAAAAAAAAAAAGAATCTCTCTTCTATCATATTATTCATATACCCCTTTATTTATCGTCGTACCTACCACGTGTCTCAAGCTAAAAGAATATTAAAAACAAGACATTTTTCAATTTAAAGTTCCCAGCAATCCAAGTTCGATAAACTAAAAATAAGTTTTAAATGACTTTATTATAAAATCTTTCCGGAAATTGGAAATTAAAAACTAGGTCGGTCTCATCTGACTTGATTAAATATTTTTCTGGTAGTTGGGATCTGATGCCCCCAACAAAACAAACTTTGTGATTAATGTCCTAGAGATTTCCTTAATCACTTCTTTTCCGGAAAACTTTATATTGCTAGAGAGTTATTCGGGCTTATATTTTTAAAAGTTTTACCGCACTTTAATTTTTCTTTTATTATCAATTTTAAGAGTTCACATTTATTATTTCTTAAAATATGGTCAAAATATTCAAGTAATCTGAATAGATTATTCACGTTACGGAGTTAAGAGGAAATCTCGAATGCCCAATTTCTTGCACATGACATCAGTCAGTGTCCACGCCTCTATTCCGTAATACAAAATGCTTATCACATAACAACCAAGCATACGAATTCGAAGAGAGATATTAGGATCGCGAGTACACAACACTGATTTAATTTTGACAAAAGATAATCTAGCCTGTTCAATTCTTGTATGGACGTCTTGCAGGTGTTAGGACGACTCGACGCGTTCGATTTGCTAGCCATTTACTTTTAGTATGCCCCGAATGTTTTTTTCCTTGGCTATAACCATCCATTTTGTTTTTTCATTCAAGTTAAGCTCAAATTGCCAGCTTTTGTCTTTAGTTTGATTCAACACTCTTGGAGAACTTGCAGCTGATCTGCAATTATATTATATCTATGTCTTGATTTGAGAATTCTTCTGAATGTTCGAGGCGATCATCGCTAAAGAAATGTTCTATGTAGTGGCACCGTTAGTTTTTCTTTGGAATCAGGTAAGATTTTTCTTAACTGTCAACAAGCATTCCTGCTTAACTCTTTTTATCTAATCCGACTACTTCCCTTATGTGTTTGTGTAAATTAAATATGTTGTGTTTCATCCAGACATTTTTGTATAATTCATCTTGTTTTGCTGTCTTGATATTGTTATTTATTTCTCTATAAAATTAATTACTCTGAGCTCTGCCTTTTTTTTGCTTCTTTTAGCCGTAAAATAAAGGATTTTATCGTTCATAGAACCTTCTTTTTTTTCCTTAGGTCACCTTTACGTAGATGTGATGCGTTTTCAAAAGTGGCACTTTTAAAATTTGTCCAGACCATTTCTGGATCTTGTTTGGTAGATTTATTAATGTCTTTAAGTTTTCGTTTAGTGTTTCCTGATCAAATGCAGTTTTTATATCGTTTCTCTCTCTGTGGAGTATAGGCAGGAGGGGTTCAGCTGTATAGATGCCTGGTGGGAAGTTTAAATACAGTATTTGATACCAAAACACCTCTTTCCTGATAATTGGAAAATACGATTTCCACCATCATTTGGTATACCAAGACCGTACCTTCAAACGATGTCTTCACTTGAAAAGTTTTGTGTTGAAGTCTAAGGAGAGTCTGGACTTCACCGTAAAATGCCTTTACGAAATCATCTGAGGATTCTCCGATTGGAGCGTACAATCTGACACGGAAAAAAAACACATTTGGGATTTTTAAATTTCTTTATTTTAAATGATTGCGTGCGTATTAAACATGTTGGTCATCTATCTGGTATTCATCTGAGTTAGGCCCTTTTAACCCAAGATTTTTACTCCCAAGATAGTAGTTCACTTTTTCTGACAGAAACATACTTTGAAGGTTGCAATCTTTATTATTACTGGATTGATTGATTGATTTTTAGCACCGTCTGATCACTTAAGACCTGCCGGAGATTTAGAAGGCCTGGTGATGATTTTCCTGACGAGGTCTAATGAGGTGGTTTCCTTTTGCCTTTCTCATGGTAGCATTAAAACTGTTAAGGCAATCCTTTTTCACGCCTTTAACTGTGTGATTTTTGCTGTTTTTGTTTCTATATCTAGAAGTACGCCGAATAGTTTCTTTTAGTAATACTCTTTCCCAACACCAAGTTTCTCGCCATATCTGGCTACCCTTACATAGCCTGGCCTGCAGGTCGATGCAGTTACCAGGGTGTGGCACGTGGAGCCATGTGTAAGAGCCGACGGCCTTGTGAGGACCAATTGTTTAAAATCCATTTTCAGTCTATGACTCCTGATGCAACCATCTTAATCAAGAGGTTCTACCTCTATAGCGAAGCCCGAACACCACAATGGGAACGGTGTCGAAAAACTTGCCATTGACGTGAAAAATTGTGGCATCTTAACGTCTCTCACGATAGATGTCATACGTTTATTGTTGCTAAATTCCGGTCATCCGATTTTGATATCTAGAGTATTTGGTTTGATCGTGACCTTCGGTCACTAATTATAGCCTACCAACTCGGTTGTCAGAATGGATCAGCTGTGGATAGAAGTTTCTAACCTGTACGTATGACGGTGTCACCATTACCGTCGGAAAAACAAAAAATAACAAAATTCTTTTTTATTTTTCAAATTCACTGTCCATCTTTTCTTAAAATTTGTTTAAAAAATGCCGAACGTTTGCTGTATTATTAATTGCAAAGGAAATTATAGGTACGAGCCAAAGGTTTTGGTCTTTGCTTTCCAAATGATCCCGATATCTGTGGAAAATGGATCAATGCTACAGAGCGACCACATTTTGTGTCGAGCAAAAATTCTAGGGTAAGTTATTATAGATAGATAGATAATTCTTTTTTAGCAACGAAAATTAATACATTACAACAAAATCCATTCCTATGGTGTAAAAATTATTTATAAACACTACACACTAGAACAAAAAATTAATAATTTAACTTTACCATTTACCTTCAATAGTAACTACCTATATTATTATTTTATATCAAAATATATAAGTAGAAGAAATCCTGATTAACCTCTTATGAACCACAAAAATTCTAATCTCTATATTCATAGGTCTGTGAGTTGAATTTCAAAGCAAGCGACTTCATAACATCGTTGAAGAGTTTTGATGAGAAATCGTGAAAAGTTTTGTCAGTACCATTAAGAAGAATCAGACAAAAGAATTAGTTGTTTATTGTTATTAGCTATTTAATACCTTTATGACTATTAACTAGATTAAAAGATTAAGATTTTAAAAATCCCTACTTAAATGTAAATATAAACGATTAGCACAATTATAAGCAAATGTCTATAGTGTCCTTAATTATATGATGGACTTCTTATTTTCCATGAAACGCCAATGAACATGAAATTAATATTGGGTAACCTAAAAGAGATAATTTGACTGATATTGACTGGAGAAACCACTATCAACAGCTGATTGATAGGCTATTATTAGTGACCAAAGGTCACGGTTTGATAAGCAAACGGTGTTGAAAATTAAAACGACACCAGCAATCATCGATCTGCTGGTACTTTACTAATATTCTACTTTAACTATTGGAAACTACTGGCACTGGAAATGATGAGCAGTTTTTTTTATTATTTTTATATGGTTTGCACATTCTAAAAAAGTGTTTTCAGTGAAAGCAAGAAATTGTACTTTAATCTAAAAAAATTGCAAAAAGTGCAGCCAGAGTTAATGGCAAACATTCTCTAAGTATATCCAAACAGGTAATTTCAAATTGTTATATTATAAACAAGAAATAAAGAAACTTTTATATGTAAAAATAGATGATGAAAAAATATGTATAAAAAAATACAAAAAACCAAGCATATTATTAGTAGTGGCAAACTTGTACTTACAACAGAAGTGAAAATCAGCAAGTATTGAACACAACAATTGCGTCTTGTTAGAAAATAGTTAGTTTGCATCTATTGTGAATAGATGGCGCTAGTTTCAATATTTCTTCTCTTTAGAAGATTCTATTATTATTTATATTTATATAGACAGTTTTTAAACAGTAGCAGTGAGATTTACTAAGATCTAAAAAAGTATCCCCCACAAGTCTAAATATTTACACCTGTGGGAGGTACTTTTCATTTTAAAATAAATTTTCAAAAAACATTTACCCATACATAAAAGACACAAAGTTATTGATTATTTGGTATTGTTATTGCAAAATACCACTGAAAAACTGCTTTTTTTCTCAAAATTCACCATATTTTAGAAGAAAATGCCCTAAAAATAATTTTCTTGACAGGTTTCAAAATGGCAAATGGTGAATAAGCCAAAAATTTGGCACATAATAGCTTCATTATTTGTGTTTGAGGTTATAAAGTTGGTGATTTTTTAGACCACCTCAGGGGGTGGTTTAAATTTATAGCCCCCCGAAAGGATTGTTTTGTGGCATTTGGTAATAAGTTTATTTACAATTTCCCTAAGTAACCGTTTTTACAAGGATTAATTTACCTTAAACTTATTTAATATCCCAAGTTGTTCATTACCCAATAAAACACCTCTTATTTTGTCCATAAAAACGCCATATTTCGAACCCGTTGTCAACACAAAAAATATATTTATGAGGGCACTACGAGGCAAAGCAAACATAAGTGAAGGTAACTGATTATGCACAGACAAAAAAACCCAAAACAACTATATTAATTTATTTACAAACTAAAAGTAAAACATTGAGGTTATCTAAAAGCTCAGTTAAAAAAACTTTCCTTACTCAAAGCCCACTCATTTTAAAGCTGTAGCTTTCATCATTAGAGGTTGGTGCAAGCCAAGGTGCAAGCAGAGGTAAAAGATCCGAATTCGCTGTTTGTGATTGAACGCAGCGCTAATATTTTTAAACTGACATTTCGACAGTGACAGAAATGTAAAAAAACTTGCATTTAAGTTTTTTAATACATTTCATATATAAAAACATCTTTTAAATAAATACAAAATTAATCTACTCCTTATTTTATTATTACTCGTCTAAATCATTGTGTTACATCAGGTATTAATTGGACAAATTAATTAACAAGGGTCCGTTTTAATTGGAGTGACATATAGCCCCAATGTTAAATTATTCTACAGAGTGTTTACTATTTAAGCCACGCGTTTTTTAATATTATTTTCTTCTAAATTGAAAATTTCCTCTTAAATCCAACAAAAGATTGTGTTAAGATGATTATTCAACAAACAAATTTATTAAAATTCTTCTTATGTCCAAAACTCAAAGAGGATTGGTTTAAAATGCTTAAAACCAAAAAATTCACTTAAATTTAGGACCGTTCTAAAATAGACTAAACCTTTTTAGTAAATCCCACCGTAGAAGTTTATGAACATAATGTTTATACATCTAAGACTCATTATCCTCTTTTGACGTTTTGCGGGTTGAAATTTGACCTAGATAGGACTTCTGTGGTACGTTATGTTTTTACCATTAATAAAAAAGTATAAAGAATATATTGAAGTAAAAGTACAGAGAACAAGGGTCACGTTTGGTTTTAGGATGTCATTTTACATAAGAATCGGCAAGAATGGTGTCAGAGCCGATTTTCATGCAGGCCAGTGATAAATTTTTTTCTTCGTCTCTTGTTCTTTTTTAAGTCTATGCCTGGAAACAAATTACACGCCATGTTTGCTGTCGAAATGTTGAATTAGATTTTCAAAGTTTTCCGCCGTACACCGAAATAACGTCTCTATTTGCAAATTACGTTCCAACTGCCTCTAAAACACGATAAACTCGATCGATGCAGCTGAAACCCCATTTTTCAGTTGACATTATTTTTTTTTTGATTATTTTTGTTCCCGATACTGTTACGAATGGTCCGCTGCACAAGAACTGGTTTAATACAGTACCTAGAGCGAAAATTTTAAAATTTTTAAATTGGTTTTATGAAATTATCCTGTACATTTTTAAAATACGTATTCGAACATTTTTGCCTGCTGTAGTGCTGTTGCAAAGATTTTCGCCGACGGCGAGAGTGTTATGTAACAAAACAGAAGTATTAAAGTAAAAAGCTTGAACAATGGACATGAAAGGCGTTATGAAATTTTAGCAAAATATTTTTGCTTGCTTGTTTATTTGATGGTGGAGTTCGTGGGTTAGAATACTGGAAAAAAAAAGTTCCAGACGTGTGGCAACGTTTCGGTTTATATTAATCTTTTTCAAGCCTCAATCTCCTGTTTCGTACGTCCGTAAGGGATGAGGAAAGCATATTTACCATGATTTTGTAAACATACAAACATCTAGTAAATTTTAATTCGCTTAAAATTAAGAGAAAGTGAAAGGTGAACATTTTCCGCATATAATTTTTGTTTCTAATTATATCAAAGGGTTTACATCACACCATCAAAAGATCAGTAAGTTAATTTTAGCTAATTCTAACAAAAAATCCAGATTGACTAAGCATTTTATAAACACTATACAAGTGTAAAACCTCTGCTATAACAGAACTTAATTTTTGTTTTTCGAAAACACAAATTAAGAAAAATGATGTAGCTTTTTTTATCTGACAATAATTTTCATTCTAATAGTCTTTCCTTTTTGGCTTTGTTCAGCAAAAAGTACACAGCATAATTCTTAAACTAAAATATCAAAAATAGTTAACAGTAAAAATAAGACTTAAGTTTTATCTCCCTGCATTAAAGTCGGAGAGCTCGTGAACAAAAACTGGACATCAAGGGCACCTCCAGTCAGCCAGTTCTCCTAACAGCAGGCGGTTGGAAGAGGGAGGGGTTCAAACCTGTCAAAAAATCATAAAAAACTGAAATTTAAAGAAAACCGGATACTGTACTATTACCAATGTTTTTAATTGAGTAAGATCAAAATGTTCTTGAAAAATACTTCACAATAATTCACTTGACACAGAACTATGGTTTTAAAGTTAGGTGAGCGTTTAAAAGAAATACATGTTCTCTATTTTACTATCCTCTGGTTTACGCAAGTCTTAATTGCTAGTTCAAAATGGATAATGCATAATTTTTATGTGCCTGTCTATTTTATTTTAAAAGAATAAGAAGAGACCGACGTATAAAAATTAAGCCTTATCCATTAGCCATTACGCATTAAAAGTTCGGTAAACGGGGCATAAATTTCTATTCTTTACACTAGAAAGTGCTTTCATAAAAAACTTAAAAGAAGACCATAAAATAATATAGTTCATTTCTAACCTATAGGTAGGTACCCTGCTGTAAATTTAACGAAGAATGCTCGTAAGGTCTTAAAGAAGACAACAGGAGCTCTAATCTCAAGTCCACACAGCATGTTGTACAAGAACCGGCGGGGCGGACCGTCCATTTTGGATTGCCTTTACTAAAGCTAATGGTCAAACAGGATATTAAAGATAAATTATTTAGCTACATAATCAAAAATTTGTGAAATTTACTACATACTAAAGTTCAGGCATGATTGCTGTATCTTGCAAAAGACCGGAAATACATATTTTAAACTCTAAATGGAAAGAATCAGGAAGGCGTACCCTGCATGTTTTCTAGCAAAATTTTACTCAAAAAATACTATACACTTACCTCTCAATTTCGATTCCAGGTGCCCCATGCCCATACACATGTAGCAGTTCTTCCAACCACGGTATTTTTGAGGTTCTCACATTATCTATTTTTAGAACCAACTGCACAGACCACACGTATGATCTTATCATGGCCGGCATCTGACTAGTGACTATCGATTGACGGCTGGCAGAGTGGCCGCCGATCGGGTGTCCTCGGTAAATAGCCGAACGGATTGAAATACTTGTCTCTTGGGAAAAGAACATCTATCATGGACTGAAATAATTTCTTTTAAATTTTGTAACAAGTGTTAAGCATACTCCTCTTAACAGATAAAATAAAACCAAGATATTAGGAATCTTGTTCGGAGAAATCGTAAGTGCTATATTGGAGGAAAAAGATATAATGCTAAAATAAATTTGATTATGACGAAAAAATAAAGAACAAGACAATTTGGTATCTTGTCTCAAGCGGAGTTTTTTTTCAGGGTATAAACAGTTTGTTACGGAGAAATATTATAAATATATAGAATATTTAATTACGGCCGTTCGAAAGAAAAAACAATTTTATGGGTGCATTCATTTAAGGCTGTAAGTTAGTAAAACGCTTTGCTTAACACGACAATAAAAATTTATTATTATTATAATTAACATCATGAAAACTATTGTTAATAGCGTTACCAAATTAAAACGTTTACGAATTGTTTTTCAAAATTATAGTGGAATATTCTTCTGATGTTTCGATCATTTTTTTCGTTTTTTGTAACAGCTTGTGGTTAAAAACTCCAAAAATAAGGTTTTTAAACATAGCAGTTTCTATTAAAATTTAATTTAATTCTTGCAAAACATTTCCATCTTATGTGCGAATTCTTACTTTTACTGCCATTTTAATTGTGCTGTTTATTCCAAACTGTTTGGATCAATTTCAATATGGCGACTGACATTTAAACACAGGAGCTAAATGGAACTGTCATTGTTAGCCTAAAATAATTGGTCCGATCGAATTTGGGATGGCGTGTAAATATTCTAAAATCTTGATCTCTTTTTTCTTTTAGAGTGGCTTGATGTTAAAAACGACGACAAAAATATGGTTTTTAGTGACTGTCGTATCAAAATAATTTCCTTTTTTTCTTTTATATCATCCCTTATATCCCAATTCAATACCGCCTTGCAAACGTAGTAGTTTTTATTAAAACTTTAAATGATTTTTGCAAAAACGTTCCCATTTCATGCATGTAAATTAGCAAAACGCCTTGTTTTAAACTCCAATTAAAATGAATTGTATATTATTGTACGCAGGATGCATTGATTTCGATACGGATTCAATCTCATCATATAAATGTAAGAGTTTTATTATTAAAACTTCGGATAATTCTTACAAAAACCTTCTCATTTCATATATGCATTTATTTAAGGTTGTAAATTACCAAAACGCTATATTTGAAACTCCAATAAAAGTTGTGAATTTTATATTATGGTATATATTGTAACTCTAGAAATTTTACTTGTATTGTAGACATCCTTGAGATTATTGATACGAGCTTTCCCAAATTAAAATGTTTACTAATCGTTTTTTAAAATTAAAGTGGAATATTCTTCAAAAACTTTTAAAGAAAGATGCAATAATTTCGATCCGAATTCAATCCCGTCATGTGAACTTAGTAGTTTCTATTAAAACTTCAGATAATTCTTGCAAAAGCATTCCCATTTCATGTGTGCATTAATATAAGGTTGTAAATTAGCAAAACGCTTTGTTGAATTGTATATATTGTATCTTCTTATTTTATATGGCGATAAAGGAAGATGCAATAATTTCGATTTGAACTCAATATCTTCATGTAAATCTAGTAGCTTTTATTAGAACTTCCGATAATTCTCGCAAAAAAATTTCTATTTCATGTGTGCATTAATATAAGTTTGTAAATTAGCAAACCGCTTTGTTTAAAACTCTAATAAAAATTATGAATTGTATATATGCATTGTAGACATACTCGAAATCATTGATACGAGTGTCCCCAAATTAAAATTTTTACCAATCGTTTTTTAAAGTTAAAGTGGAATAAGCCTTCAAACACTTTAATCTTTTTTTATAAGGTTTTTAAAAACTGCGTATACATGATATGTTTAATTCGGTTCGAAATAATTTTTTTTTTTATTTTATAAGGCAATAAAGAAAGATTCAATAATTTCGATCTGAATTCAATCCCGGCATGTAACCTTATTAGTTTTTATTAAAACTTCAGGTAATTCTTGCAAATACATTTCCATTTCATGTGTGCATTCATATAAGGTTGTAAATTAGCAAAACGCTTTGTTTAAAACGCCAATGAAAATTTGAATTGTATATTATTGTATATATTGTAACTCGCGGGATGTTACATGCATTGTAGACATCCTCGAAATTATTGTTACGAGCGTTCCCAAATTAAAATGTTTACGAATTGTTATTTCAAAATGTAAATTTCTCATCGAGCCTCGAACGGTTTGCAAATGAAAACCAATTCAGATAGAAATTGCAACCAAATGTTTTTTGATGACAAAATAAGCAGAAGGGTATGAAATAACTGGAAAAAAATATTGTAAAACTGTAATTTAAATATGCTCGGAATTTGGCGCAAATGCAAAAATAATAGTTTTTCAACTGGTGGTTACTATATTGGTTTTCTGACATGCGTGGTTTTAAGGAACAAGACCAGTGAGTGATTTAAAAACACGAGTACAGTTCTAGGATAGGTAATTTAGATATAAATATTGAAGAAAACCCAAGCAAAAATTATGCCAATTTGAACAATTTTACAACCATTTACCATTTTTATAAGCTTTTATTTTAACTTCACATGTATATTTGTTTGTTAATTAGGATGTTTGGCTAAAATTTTGCACCTCAATGTTGACAAACTTCTACGTAACCGATCAACTTCAAAGTCTGTATGCCTTTATAGTTCTGTGTAGCTATTCTTAAAATCAGGGAGAAAACCGTCATCTCCCTGAAACGCGCAGATACTATTGGTCAACGCCACCGATTCCCTAGAAAATGACACTAATAACATGACTTTTGATGAAATTTGTTTCTACTGGTTTCTAGTGGGAGGAATAGAAGATCCCAATTTCAATTAAAATATTGTCACTGGTGTCATTTGAGGGCATCGACCAATGAGAACCGCGCATTTGTGAGGAATTATTTTCTTTTCCTTGATCTCAAGAATAGCTACACTGGTGACAATATTATTAAAAAAATACATTGCTGGGAAGTCGTTTAGGGAGGTTGTATTTAAAAGTTCAAAAATCCATAACATTTGAACGAAAGCTGTTTAAGTCTGGTCACACTACTTCTCGTCCAAAAGACGATCGCCAACACGGTTGCCTGCCTTTACAAGCGTGCCAACCACCAAAACCAAACGGTACCAATATATTGACAAGTGAAAAATAAAATATAGATTAGCGGGATTTCCCTTAAGGCTATAGTTTCTCCCCAGATTTTAAGTAAAAAAAGTAGAAGTGGCAACGCCTTATTCTTAATTTTTTAATCTTTTGCCAGAGTGCACAGGGAAAAATAAACATCAGAATTAGCTGAAATTTTGCATAGATAATCATTTTTAAATGCTTAACAAAAATATCTGAAGGATTTTTCAAAATTCTCAATTATTTTTTTCGAAATAAAAGCTCTGATGCTGTCATCTATCCCAAAAGCCTCAAAATAATTCCGGTTTACAACAAACCCGAAATACAAAAAAAAATAGAGAAATTCTCACAATTTCCTCTGGATTACATTTTTCCTTCTTATATTTCCTTGCTTTAGTGAAAATAAAAACTAAGTTTACTTTTTTCTAAAAGCCTGTGCACTCCGGAAAAGAAAACCGATCAATCAATCACACTTCATTGAGTTTGGGAGACACACGCAGTGCAAGTGTTGTGTGTTATACGATTCCATGGTAACTGCAGGTGTTTTGTCAACAAACTTTAAATCGGACCGCAGTGGGACAGAAGAGTATTTTTACGTTTTCTGACAGAAAACCATTCGAAGTTATGTTTATCATTCAAAAATGTGTTTTCAAAAACATCATTCTAAAACAAATATGAAACCACTCCGCGTGTGCGGTCGCCCACCAAAAAAGGCCAGCGCTGCCGCGAGTCTATCAAAGAACCAAGAGAACTTTCTGGCTCGCTGGGATTACTAGGAATTGGCATAAAAAATAACCTATAATAATTTTGTTTATATTTTAATTCGACCATATTTCTTTAATTTAAATTATTGCGGCATAGTTATTTGCAAGTGTTCTAGTGAAATCTTGAAGTGCAAAGGATTGATTTTAGAACCTCAGTTTCAAAAACACACGGATACTTGAATACCAACAAAACAGGTCAGTAAATCTCCATTCAGAGGTTTGAGAGACTCTTGCTAGTCGTTGATGCTCCTGTTTAAAATAGAATATGATTATTTCGTCTAGCTTCTACAATAAATGGTTTTCTTTTATTTTAGTATTTTACTTGGCAGAACGCGAAAAGCCAGAATAAGTAACCCAACGCCAAATTTTTGACCGGTGCTAAAAAATCTCTGGTGTCTCACTGTGGATAAACATAAATAATGTCTCCGCATTGCCATGGAAAACAAATTCAATGACGTAAAATTTGAGTGTTGCTAAAAACAATTCCCCAGATTGTAACTACGACCTTAAAAAAGGTAATGGTAACCGTTTACTTGGGTTTCACTCGCACTTGTTGTGCTCATCAGTACGGTGCTAGGAATTAGAAGATGAAATGATAATGTCATGATGAAAAAATCTTAAACAGAATTCATATTATATTACTCGAATCCTGTTTCAGATTTTTTAATCATCACATAAGCATCTCTTCTTCTAATTTCTAGCACCGTACTGATGAGTATCATAACTGCGAAACACTGGTCCACGATTATATTTAGCTTTTCTGAGGAAAAGATCGCTATTCCTTGTTCTTTGTTATTTACTCACACTCGCTAAATACTTTTTAAATTTAGCAAAGTTTTCGTAGAAGAATTTTGTCACAGAAAGTCGAAAAACTACCTATTCCAATGACTTGGATTTTAACTGTCATTTAAAATGCCATAAAATCAATTGCGTAGATGGGAAAAGCGGATTATGTAAAAAATTTATTTTAGGCCATTAATATTTATATAAAAAGAAAACCACACTTTTCAGGTCCCTGTCTTTTACAAAACAAAATATTTTAAATTTTGACATCGTAAAAGCCAAAAAAAATGACGGCGTCGGGGTAATTGCAGAAGAGCATGAAAATTAAGTATAATTTTTGCATAAAACGAGTTTTTTATAACTGCATAGGTTTGTTTTCATATGTTCGCGAAAAAGCCTAACTATATAGGATGAGGGCATTTTCGTAAAATATGAAAGCGAACGAATGCAATTTGTAATAAAAACACGTTAAATACAAAAATTATCTGGTTCATTTTGCGGCACGAATGTAATTTATTTAAATATTTCCCGAATCAGAGACACAAAATTTAAAGAAACGGGAATATTAATTTAATTAGTGTCCTCAACGCTTTAAAAAATTTTTGAATTTTTTATATACTGTCACCTCATCCCTATACATAAATGTCGAAAATGCACTTTTTTGAATTTCAAGATGTAATGTGATGTAAAAATATGAATTTTCAAAGTTTGTCGAAATGGGTCCATGTAAATCCTTATACAAAAATGTCGAAAATGCATATTTTTGCATCTTGAGAGGCCCATAATACTGTAAAAACTTGCCCACTTTGCTCAGGCAATCGGTTGTAAAAATATGAATTTTCAAAGTTTGGCGAAATGGGTCTATGGAGATCCCTATACAAAAATGTCGAAAACGCACTTTTTTAGACTTTTAAATTGCAATGCAATGTTTTCGCATCTTGAGGGGCTCACGATACTGTAAAAACTTGCCCACTTTCCTCAGGCAATCGGTTTTAAAAATATGAATTTTGAAAGTATGGCGAAATGGGTCTATGGAGATCCCTATACTAAAATGTCGAAAATGCACTTCTTTCGAATTTCAAGATGCCATATAATATTTTCTCAGGCAATCGGTTGTAAAAATGATGTCGAAAATAAACTTTTTTCGAATTTCAAGATGCCATGTAATATTTTCGCATCTTGAGGGGCTCACGATACTGTAACAACATGCCCACTTCCCTCAGGCAATCGGTTGTAAAAATATGAATTTTCAAATTTTGGCGAAATGAGTCTATGGAGATCCTTATACAATTAAAAATAATAAATTGCAATGTAATGTTTTCGCATCTTGAGGGGCCTACGATACTGTAAAAACATGCCTACATTCCTCAGACAATCGGTTGTAGAAATATGAATTTTCAAAATTTTGCGAAATGGGTCTATGAAAATCCCATACAAAAATGTCTCAAATGCACTCTTTTCGAATTTCAAATTGCAATGTAATGTTTTTGCATCTTGAGGAGCCCACGATACTGTAAAAAAATGCCCACTTTCCTCAGTCAATCGCTTGTAAAAATATCAATTTTAAAAATTTTGCGAAATGGGTCTATGGGGATCCCCATAAAAAATGTCGAAAAAGCAGTTTTTTCGACTTTTAAATTGCAATGCAATGTTTTCGCATCTTGAGGGGCCCACGATACTGTAAAAACATGCCCACTTTCCTCAGGCGATCGGTTGTAAAAATATAAATTTTCAAATTTTGGCGAAATAGTTCTATCTAAAAATGTCGAAAATGCACTTTTTTCGAATTTTAAGTTGCAATGTAATGTTTCGGGATCTTGACGGGCCCAAGTTACTGTAAAAATATGCCTACTTTCCTCAGGCAATCGGTTGTAAAAATATAAATTATTCAAAGTTTGTCGAAATTGGTCATGGAGATCCCTATAAAAAATATCGAAAATGCACTTTTTTCGATTTTCAAGTTGCAATGTGATATTTCGCATCTTGAGGGGCCCACGACACTGTAATAACATGTCCACTTTCCTCAAGCAATCGGTTGCAAAAATATGAATTTTCAGAGTTTGCAATGAAATGTTTTCGCATCTCGAGATACCTATACAAAAATGTCAAGAATGCACTTTTTTTTGAATTTCAAGGTGAAATGCAACATTTTCGCATCTTGAGAGGCCAACGATATGATAAAATCTTGCCAACTTTCCTTAGGCAATCGGTTGTAAAAGAATTTTCAAAATTTTGCGAAATGGGTCTATGGAAATCCCTATACAAAAATGTCTAAAATGCACTCTTTTCGAATTTCAAATTGCAATGTAATGTTTTCGCATCTTGAGGAGCGCACGATACTGTAAAAAAATGCCCACTTTGCTCAGTCAACCGCTTGTAAAAATATGAATTTTAAAAATTTTGCGAAATGGGTCTATGGAGATCCTCATAAAAAATGTCGAAAATGCACTTTTTTCGACTTTTAAATTGCAATGCAATGTTTTCGCATCTTGAGAGGCCCACGATACTGTAAAAACATGCCCACTTTCCTCAGGCGATCGGTTGTAAAAATATAAATTTTCAAATTTTGGCGAAATAGGTCTATGGAGATCCCTATATAAAAATGTCGAAAATGCACTTTTTTCGAATTTTAAGTTGCAATGTAATGTTTTGGCAT
Source organism: Oxystoma pomonae (assembly GCA_963921995.1). Lineage (NCBI taxonomy): Eukaryota > Metazoa > Arthropoda > Insecta > Coleoptera > Brentidae > Oxystoma > Oxystoma pomonae. Next base: position 77,224,245 of record OY998169.1, on the reverse strand, counting down.
CTTGACGGGCCCAAGTTACTGTAAAAATATGCCGAATTTCCTCAGGTAATCGGTTGTAAAAATATAAATTATTCAAAATTTTGCGCAATGGGTCATGGAGATCCCTATATAAAAATGTCGAAAATGCATTTTTTTCGAATTTTAAGTTGCAATGTAATGTTTCGGCATCTTGACGGGCCCAAGTTACTGTAAAAATATGCCCACTTTCCTCAGGCAATCGGTTGTAAAAATATGAATTTTCAAATTTTGTCGAAATGGGTCTATGGAGATCCCTATACAAAAATGTCGAAAATGCACTTTTTTCGACTTTTAAATTGCAATGCAATGTTTTCGCATCTTTAGGGGCTCACGAAACTGTAAAAACGTGCCCGCTTTTCTCAGGCAATCGGTTGTAAAAAAATGGATTTTCAAAGTTTGTCGAAATGGGTCTATGTATATACAAAAATGTCAAAAGTCCACTTTGTTCGAGTTTCGAGTTGCAATGTAACATTTTCGCATCTTGAGAGGCCAACAATAATTTAAAAATATGCTTATTTTCTTCAGGCAATCGGTTGCAAAAATATGAATTTTCAAAATTTTGCGAAATGGGTCTATGGAAATCCCTATTCAAAAATGTCTAAAATGCACTTTTTTCGAATTTCAAATTGCAATGTAATGTTTTCGCATCTTGAGAGGCCAACGATACGATAAAAACTTGCCCACTTTCCTCAGGCAATCGGTTGTAAAAATATGAATTTTCAAAGTTTGTCGAAATGGGTCTATGGAGATCCCTATACAAAAATGTCGAAAATGCGCTTTTTTCGACTTTTAAATTGCAATGCAATGTTTTCGCATCTTTAGGGGCTCACGATACTGTAAAAATATGCCCGCTTTTCTCAGGCAATCGGTTGTAAAAAAATGGATTTTCAAAGTTTGTCGAAATGGGCCTATGTATATACAAAAATGTCAAAAGTCCACTTTGTTCGAGTTTCGAGTTGCAATGTAACATTTTCGTATCTTGAGAGGCCAACAATAATGTAAAAATATGCTTATTTTCTTCAGGCAATCGGTTGTAAAAGAATTTTCAAAATTTTGCGAAATGGGTCTATGGAAATCCCTATTCAAAAATATCTAAAATGCACTCTTTTCGAATTTCAAATTGCAATGTAATGTTTTCGCATCTTGAGAGACCAACGATACGATAAAAACTTGCCCACTTTCCTCAGGCAATCGGTTGTAAAAATATGAATTTTCAAAGTTTGTCGAAATGGTTCTATGGAGATACCTATACAAAAATGTCGAAAATGCACTTTTTTCGACTTTTAAATTGCAATGCAATGTTTTCGCATCTTTAGGGGCTCACGATACTGTAAAAATATGCCCGCTTTTCTCAGGCAATCGGTTGTAAAAAAATAGATTTTCAAAGTTTGCCGAAATGGGTTGGGTTGTCAAAAGTTCACTTTGTTCGAGTTTCGAGTTGCAATGTAACATTTTCGCATCTTGAGAGGCCCACAATACTGTAAAAGTATGCTTATTTTCTTCGGGCAATCGGTTGTAAAAATATGAATTTTCAAAATTTGGCGAAATGGGTCGATTCCCATACAAAAATGTCGAAAATGCACTTTTTTTCGCCTTTTAAATTGCAATGCAATGTTTTTGCATCTTGAGGGGCCCACAATACTGTAAAAACATTCCCACTTTCCTCAGGTAATCGATTTTAAATATATGAATTTTCAAAGTTTTGCGAAATGGGTCATGGAGATCCCTATACAAAAATGTTTTTTCGAATTTCAAGTTGCAATGTAATATTTTAGCATCTTAAGGGGCCCTATACTGTAAAAACATGCCCACTTTTCTCAGGCAATCCATAAAACCATGTGGGCATTTCGCCAAATTTTGAAAATTTATATTTTTACAACCGATTGCCTGAGGAATGTGGGAATGTTTTTACAGTATCGTGGGCCCCTCAAGTTGTGAAAACATTACATTGAAACTTGAAATTCGAAAAAAGTGCATTTTCGACATTTTTGTTTAAGGATCTCCATAAACCCAATTCGCCAAACTTTTTTTTACAACCGATTGCTTGAGAAAAGTGGGCATGTTTTTACAGTATCTTTTTCCCCTCAAGATGCGAAAACATTACATTACAAAAGTGTATTTTCGACATTTTTGTGTAGGGATCTCCATATACCCATTCCGCAAAACTATTTTAGAGTACAAAAACGAGCTATCCGAATATTAAACAAAGTCGGTCCCAGAAGGCACTCTTTGTAAAAGTTTGTTGTACCATTGCTTGTATTTTTACTGAGTTGTAGATATGTATTTTATTATATATTTTTGACTTGAGCATATTATACTGTGACTTTTATAAATCTACAGATAAGAATGCTCAATTTTTTACTTTTTGATTATTGATTTTATGGGACTACAATATATAGGTTTCGGCGAACACAAGTTGGGTACGGGGTTCTTTAGGAAAATTAAAACCAGTTGTTTATTTTGTGTTTTTCCATTTCATTTCCTCTGATGTTAAATATGTTTTTTTATAGAAAGAATATTTTCATACAAAGAAAGCTTAAATTTTCCCAAAAAAATATCAATAAAATGGTCATCTGAGTCTATTCTATTACTCAAGCTCTTCCATAGGAACCTTAAAGCCCTACCCCCTAGATTTGATGAGGATGGAAGTGAGAAATTCCGATTTTTTATTTGTCCTTATATCCAGATGAGCTAAGGAAATTCTAAAAAATTAAATTCTCTACAATAAGGGGGTGGGTGTGCAAAATATAAAAACACAGTAGTCAAGGGCGTATCGAATATATATACATATATTTGACAACAAGCTTTTTTGAAACGCACTAAAAATTTTGCTTCTGATAGCATAATAAAAGCGACGCTTCTGTCAGCTGGGGACCATGATTAAAGTAATATTTTTGACAAAGGCATAAATGCACAAAGTGACTTAAATAGTCCTTGCTGAGTTATTACCACAAATTACCTTACTTTACCTTACCTTAAAAAGATTTTTAAACAGCCTTTACAAACAGTTAACCACAGACCTACAAATCTAGGTAGGACCAGCATATTAATTTTTGTTTATCGTTAGGAGAAATATTGAAAAATCCGTCGAATTTCGACCACCCTGTACTGTTGGAAATTCCTTTTCTCGTAGGTTAAAATTGTGATCAAATTGTTACAATTCGGAAATAAAGTACAAGTACAAGGGGAGATGGATCAATATTTGCGGGTTGAAGAGTAGAACAAAAAAAACCTTCTTCAGTAAGAATTTTAATAAAATAAAAATCGACCATGTTGTATATTAAGAACAATAAAGCTTCACATTTTATGGTTTCTCTGCTAACTGCCTGCACACAGTTACAATCCTAAATAATTAATTTAATGTCAATTACCCAGCCGTGATAATAATATATGGTGTTTGGTCTAGGTATAAATACAACTTAATTTATGTTGTTTTCCATAATAGAGAACCTACATATAGGTTAAAATGACTATTGGTTGTTCTCCGAAATGAGTCGAATAGTGCTTTTAATAAAGATTATTTATGTCATTGACAAATGGGTACCAAATGGCGTTACAGTCGTGGGTAAAATTATTGCCTATTTACCCACTTAAATGTAAAATATTGCACAAACTACGCTTGTTTTATACCTAGATTTTTCAGAAAAAAAAATAACTATCGATATTATGTAACTCAATACAGAGAAATTCGTGGTCTGTCCGGTATTAATAATATTTTAGAAAACAACAAAGTGAATCTCGTATCCGCAAATAAAAATCAAAGTAACACTCGTGGCATATCGGGAAAGCGTTTTTGTTTCTCACTTCATTACGACCAGGCCTCCTACAGACCTGTTTCATCCTTATTAGGTATCATCAGGGAGTCATAGGATTGTACCTGGCAGTTGAAGTTACACAGGCACCACGCACACCTCTCGAATTTAAAACAAAAAGTTTTCAGTCCGAGGAGACGTAGTACCTGTGTGCGCCACTTGTCGAATAAACCGACAAACAAAAAATTGAAAAGTGTAGAAGACCATAATTAGAGAAACCTGTACCTTTCAGCAGGTTATAAAGAAGAAACCTGTAAAAGTATAAGGTCACTGTAACATGACTCTTAAAAAGAGGTAACGTTCGCAACAGCACAGCCTTCAATTGGAGCTTAATTTTAAGTGTTACTTTAATAAATAATATTTTAGTTACTAAGGGTAAAAGTTGAAACAAAGTTTACCAACTGCATGTGTATCGATTACCAATTTTTGTAATTACTCTTTTATACCTAGTTTGGTTGGTCCAACAATAATTGTGTTTTTAGTAGTTATAAATCAAACTAACTACTAACAGAACATCCAACTACTAAGCTATCTTTTTTGATTAAAGGATATAAAATAGCACCGCACACCCATGGACAGCTCACGATCCGTTTCGTATTTTCTTTAAACCATGAATATAATGTTACTAGATGGTTCATTCATAGAATATTTTTGTAAAGTGGGGCTATTTCAAAATTTTTGCACTTTTTACACCTGCAAATTATTAGGTATTACATTCCCTGAAAGAAAGATGGGCCCCCTTCTATAGGAAACCCAAATTTTTTTTCGAAGTGCCGTTCAAAATTACCCCCTAAGTTGGGGATATTTTTGAAACTGTGGAAATACAACGAATTACATTTTATAACCGCTTTTGGAGTTATTATAGACGAGAAAAATGTATTTTTTTTGGGTTTGTTCGAAAAAATTATTGTTTTTAGGCAAAACATTATGTTTTTAAGAAGAAATAGACTATAAATATATGAACATAATACGGAATCTATTTGAAAACAGTACAGAAACAAATCAAAACTATTTAAATTTTTCAAACTAAAAAACATTGGGTACCAGGGACTGACTAAACCTCAAACTAATTGTCTTGTCTAAAATAGCATCACTTTATGAAACGGTCAGTAGAATTGTTGTTAATAGCAGAACATAAACGATACGATATATCCACAGTACCAACACATGTAACAATTTACTAGCATGGTTATAAGAACATTCAGTTACCTAAATATCAGTATAGAACGGCAAGATTGACCGTTATATTTTTTAATAAAATTTTTGACAGGTTTTTGCACATTTGTCACAATTCAAGGAGCTGCATGCAGCCCTTGCAATGCTTGCCGATGGACTGATACAAGTCCCCACGGTAACACCTAACAAAATTGCCGCTCTCAACCGGCAAGTTTTTGCAGTATTGTCAGCTTTATCTGGAAAAACACGATATCCAAAATAACCCCACGTTTCTAAAATAGCCCCATTCTACTATTAAAAATGAAGATTAAACAAACATTTAGTGGTATGCAGATGGATCTTAAAGAACAAGGAGAAATATATGTTCTTCTGGATTTTAATTTTGTATTAAATTGCCAAAATACGAGATATTACAAACACAACAAAATACAAAATAAGACCGAATGGGATCTTTTTAACTGTTTGTGGTCTTTATAGATATGCATACTGTCAAAAATCAAAAAGTTAAATTCGTCAAATGTCAAGGAGGACTTTCTAAAACAAGTCCATTGTAAAAATCATTATTTAGCACAACGAAAAAAGAGAAAAACAGGGGAAAACGAAAACAAAAAACTAGCTGAATACAGGATAACATCAGAAAAGGTTGGATACCCCACCTACCTCAGCAACAATAAATATGTATCACTAAAATTGTTTTATTTTCAATACCCTACAACAAAATAGACGCTAAGTTCAATATTTTGGTCATATTTTCAGAAATGACAAATAATTACTCCTAAAATTAAAAATTGAAGGAAAAAAGGCAAAAAAGAATCGGGGCGCAGACTTAAATCTTAGACAATGGTATGGTGTCTACTATAAAATATTTTGGAATGGCAGTATTGGCAGTAGATAGGTAGCAAATAGAGCTGATCATAACAAACGTTCGAAGAGAGCATGGTATTTAAAAAAGGAGAAGGCCAAAGGTCTGAAACTAGCCCTGACACACCTTATCATTGTCCTGCGTTTCAAAAACAACCACTTCCTTAACTTCCTAACATGTCAATGGTCTATTGGAAAATCTTATAATGAAGGAAAGAATCGATTTTAACGATCAATTAGATACAACAAATGGTGCAAGGTCTGAACAATAAAGTGTAAAGCCAATAAATAATGGTTAGTTAAATGTAAAAGATTTTTTTTTATTTGCTGCTGCCTGTTGCATGCAATACAAACAGTGCAAATATCTATACATTGTTAAAATATATTGTTTCGTAAGTCAGTTAATTGGCTTCCTATTACTATGCCTCGGTTTCAAGCATTTGACTAATTCTTCTGGAATTTTTCAGTGTAAAACCGCATTGCATTATTTTAAATTATATATTCCATTTGCAAGTATATTTTTGATCAAACAAAAACTATGCCTTTTAAACAAATTTATGGTCTTGGTATGGGATGGGTAACTGTCTTTCACCTGTTTGCTCAGACATAGTAATGTCAGAATTACAAAATCACTGCATTGATAAACTTCCGTTTAACATCACATTTTTTAAAAGATGTTGTGATGACATACTTACATCTGTTTCAAAAGATCAAATCAAAACCATACCAGTCACTTTTAACAGCTTTCACCCTAAGATTGAGTTCGAGAAAAATAACTGCGTTCTCTTTTTGGATGTACTGTACTATAAAGCCACTTTTTCAGAAAGGTTTTTAAACTTTTAATCCCATCATTCATTTTCCCAAAGTCCCTAAAAATCCTCAAAATTGGTAATCCAACCCAACCCAAATCAGGTATTTCTGTATTGCCAACTTTCTGGTAATTCGTGATTTTAGGTTTCCTCCCTCTTAAAACTACCTTTAGCAGATCTGCCCATTCAAAGAATATATTTCGGTCACCTGTCCTCTCCTTACTGACTTAGTGGTTCTTTTTGCTGGTTTAAGTTTTATCAAGTAAAATTGCTATTCACCAGTTTCTAATCAATTTATTTTTAGCTTGTTCTTGTTTAGAGTTTTCAGGTTATAAAATTATAACATATTACACCCGGTCGATACGTTTCGTAGACGGAACCCCTATCGGGATACGTGTACAAATTTCCAAAAAGCTAAAGGTTATTTAATGTAATACCTGTTAAACAATGCATGCCCTACAATTTAATTTAAAGGATTTTTAGGTCGCTTACTACATGGCTTTAAAATTGTAAAACGTTGAATCATAATGGGCCTTTAATAGGGTGCATTACGGCCAAATTGTTAATGAACATAGACTAAAAACCAGCAAAGAAGCAAAGTGATTGAAAACAATACAATAAAATTGGAATGACTGAGAAACAACCTGTTTGAAAAAGAGAAGGAGAAAACTTTAATTGCTAACAGATCTAAGATTCCAAATTTCAGAATCTTGAACGGTTCTTGTACCTCAGAAACATTTCTTGCTCCGAAGCAGATTTTTCGTATGATTTGGGGTGGAGGAAAAAAAGTTAGTTAGTTTGCGTTTTTGCTGCTGATCAGAAAGAAAATAAATTGACATGAAAATTATCAAAAAGAAGAATCTAAAAAAAGTTCATTAAGTTTTCCATCGCTACACCAGCTCTCAAACGGTTCTTGGACTAAACGGTTCTCTGATACAGTTCTGGAAAAACTCTAATATTTATATGTAAAAACGACGCTTTACCGACCTCCACTATATACAGAGCGCTTCAGGCTACTGCAAACATAGGCCCGAAGAAGTCAAATTTGTCAGTGTACGTACACGCAGGGACACCGCACACCTTTCAGTGGAGCAACCAACACTCAGGCTTGCGATCACCGTTCGCGGCTTGCGTTTAGTACGACTCTAACCACGGTGCAATGTGAAGTGTAGTCCATGAAACCGGAATTTGGTCAATCAATACGCAAATTTTTCAACTGCTAAGATTTATCACTAACAACGTATTACAATGAAAATAATAGGGAGGAACAAAATAAAAGCAAGTTCTCAAAATTAAATAATACATTCTAAAAACCAAAAACATTCTCCCAGTCAAAAAAAAATTAGAGCAAATGTTCGAAAAGTCCTCCTTGCTCGGCTAGACAATATCCGAGCCTATTATAATATACTCCTTTTAACGTTTCCAAGCATGTTGGGGGTGATAGTTTGAAAAGCTTCTTCAATTTTAATCCGAAGTTCTTCCAAATTATTAGCCATTTCACGCCCGTAAACTTTATTTTTGATATAACTCCACAAAAAGAAATCATTAGCAGCAAGATCGGGTGATCGAGCTGGCCATTAAATAGTTCCCCGTGTACTTATAACCCGATTAGAAAATACATTATCAAGATATTCCCTAACAAGGCCAATATTGTAAGCTGGACGACCATCTTGTTGAAACCATGTTTTACCAAATCTCGCATCTAACAACTGCCTAGCAGTTGGAATAATATGCTGCTGCAGTAGATCCAAGTATCTAGGACCATTCAAATTGCCGTTAATAAGAAATGGTCCAATTACGAGTCCACCTACAATATCCCCCGAAACATTTAGTTTCTGGGTATAATGTGTTCTTACGTCAACATACAAATGCAAATTTTCCCTCGACCAATATAGAACATGTGTTGGGTTATGACGATTCAATAATGGAAAAGTGCTTTGTCTGTGAAAATAATAGATCTCAGAAAGTTTTTATCACGATTAGCCTTTTCCATCATTGTTTCGCAAAATTCCATACGTCGATAGTTGTCCTCCGTAAAAATTTGATGCATTTTTGACGATTTGTAAGAATGATAACCATTCTTTTTGAGAACACGTAAGACATTGGCTGAAGACGTATCAACTGCTTCGGCAATTTGGTGGCTAGTTAACTTTCGATTTCCTTCCTGCTCGTCATTCAACACAGTGGGTCTTTATGGTTTCTGGGCGCTACACAATCAAACTTTTTAAAACTGCATAGACCTATGAATCGTTTATAAACTAAGTTCTGGGCGATTTACAAAATTCTCCAAAAAAAGTTCTTGAATAAGTCTCAATGGTCTGCCTTGATAGTAGCATTTGACCATCTGCACCTTTTCGCCAACTTCGTAGACATCCATTTTTAGTTTTTAAAATGTATTATTTCACTTACCAATCTATTTCTCGAGCAAGGCAGAAATAAAACAAAATAATAAAAACAAAATAAATTTCAAAAAGATAACACTCCAGCGTGCTTCGACCCCACCTTGGTCGTACGGTATGGAGAGTAAATTGGACTTGATTCCCCCTATGTTCGCAGTAGCCTGAAGCTCATTGTATATCGCAAGTTTTAATGTTACAATCAATTTAAGAATAATTTTTATTTGTCTCTCTCTCCTTGTTTGAATGTCTTAAATCGGTGGCCGTAGAAAGAAATATTAGCTTATTCGGCAAAAAATGAAAAAAGTGCTCCGAGCCATATCTTAGTTTTTACAAAATGTGCCTTCCAGTCAAAGTTCAGCCAACTCTGATGTTTATTTGACTCCAAAAAGTATGCTAAGGTTACTGACATAAAAATTTTTTTAAAGTAATACCTTTTACAACTGGCAACACCTTTTTTCAATTTTTCTCTCAAGATACCCAGGGAAAACTAAACATTAGAATAAGCTGAAATTTTGCACAGTGTAGTTCATTTTTAAAATCTTAAAAGCGGTCTCTAGCAAAAATAAAAGTTATATTTATTTTGTAGTAAAAATGATCTTGAGATTAGCGCTTTTAATGTATTTTTGATATCACTTTAAATAACTAACATTTTCAAGACTTTCGGGATGATTTCGAAATAGAAAAGTGGGACGATTGCAAAAACGACCTTTTCACACGATCGGAACCCTTAGAAAACGTTAAATTTCACCCGTGTGCAGAAATTTTTCCGCACAAGTAGGAAAAAGTGTACGCGCGATGACGTTCTGTCACCATACTTTTCCGCACATGTGTTGCAAAGTACTTTTCGACACATTTGCGGAAAAGCAGCTTCTCTTGCAAAATTAAAGACCAATTTTTAAAAAAATTAGTGCAATTCGTCAGTGTTCGTAGGAAAATAGCGTACACAACTCGATAGAAAGTAACTTGCTTACACTCGCGTGTTGTTTCACTCGACTAGCGCCACATTCGTGCAAAATGTGTCACTTTCTTCTCTTTTTATGTAATATACTATCTAGAAGTCCGAGATGGCCAATACGGCTTCAATGACGTCCTGAGGCATTTCTGTGGCATCGGAGTTTTCCCGCCAAAGTTGCAATCGACCGACCGATATCAGGCCCTTATTTAGTCATCAATTTTCAGGCTTTATTAAACGATTTGGGTAATACAAGCCGACACAATATGACATGCTGCGATAGTGACATAAATTAACAAATGCAATATGTCGATATGTGACATTTAACCTTCAAAAACAAGGTTTATAGATTAACAAAAATCAGCAGAAGTCTAACGGATTTCATTTTTAAAATTAAAAATATCGGTTATATAATTTCTACTACAAAATAAACACCACTGATACTTTTGCTGAAGATCCTCTTTAAAAAGAATATCTGAAAGATTTATTCATCTAGACTTGGCCTATTGATAATTTCTTGTAGTTTTTGATATTTGTATTTGTAATGTCATTAAATAAATAGATTTTATTTTTAATATTATTATTTTTTAAAACTTACAATTTTTTTTGATAAAAAATTCATGCTGTAATTTTTTTGGAACTTTGGCTTAGAAGAAATCAGTTTATTATTCCTTTTAATATTTCCCTACATAAACAAACAAAAAACAGGTCTTCTGTTTTCAGAAAGCTTGAATGTTCGGTGTTTCATGAGTGGCGCTTGAGTAGGGAAGTCACGATCTTTTTGGGCGAGGACACTACTTTCTTTACATGTATATTAACGTAATTTAAATAAAACAAATAACATCTTATATTTTCGTAACGTGCATTGCACTAAAATACGTCTGCCTCTGACCATTATTTGAAAGAGCGCGCGAAAACATGTGTAACTACCTAATTTTTGGAGCTTAATAACACCGGTTTTCAACCAGTAATTACACTAGGTTTGAAGATCACGAATATTCGGTAATTTCCATGTGGACTTTTCTATAAAACTCAGACCCACCGTCATATCCAATGTCGTGCCGCTCATGTTGCAAGACCAAAGCCTTACCAAAATTTTAGGGGGATGCAGTTTACCCTTTTGGGCCTAGTTACACCTACCCTTGAATGCGGCTATGGTAAAATATTTCCCTAGATCGTAACTACGACATTAAAGCATGACGAAATGTTTAAATTCATGAGTGAACTAAAGTCGCAATTCTATAATAATTACTCAAAAGATTTTGATCAATATGCTCTTGTTAACCTTATGCTAAAAAAAGTTTAAAGCCACTTTTGCTGAATGAAGACACAAAAAAAAAACAATTTTATGAATGAAAATCTTGGCGTCAGACGCAGACGTGGTCTTCAGCAAGCATCCACTATTAATATTAATCTTTGCAGCTTCCGGTCAGGCTAGGCCTTTAAAAACAAACATAATGATTGGTCAGCGAACTCTTCTTCAATCCTAATGTGTTGTCTGGTGACATTGACATATAATATGTGAGAAAAATACTAAACGCTCTTGTTTTTGATTATATAACCATTTTTTTTCTGCCTTGCTTTGATTTATCATCACAGCCTGAGAGCAGTAGCAAGGACTGGAAGAAGTGTTGGCTACTACATTCGATTTTGAATTGTTTTAAAAAAATTATGTTTTTCAAAAAGGCGCCGTAGTCAGCAAAGCATATCTTACCGATCAAATTTCAAAGAGTCAAAACCACCATCTTTAAAATCAGAGTAGCCCAAAAATTCCATCTCTTAACCTATAAATTTATAAAAAGTTTGCAACTTGCAAACACTTTGTCTAAATTCGAAGTTGAATTTGAAGTGGCCTTTGAATTGATTCCAATGTTAATATGCTTTTGTCGTAAGCTGAACTGTCAAAATTGTAGATCGAATTTTAAACTATTTAAATGTAACTAAAACTCAAAGCCTTTACCAATTAATATCCAGAGATTAACGTAGAGGTGTCTAACATTAACCAAAATATTACTAGAATGAATAGATACCTAGTTAAACAAAATTATGGTGAATGACCATTTACAAATACAATGTTGAAACTGTCTACACCATTTTTTTGTAGTGTTGCCTTTAGAACACCTGCAGGTTTTTTATAAAATATTGTTTGAATATAAATTTTTGTTTCATATTTAAATAAGCAACGGCGATCCGATGGCATTTGATTGAGGCAGGCGGGATAAATGCCATTTTGCCAACTGATATGAAAATTGATTCCCAAGTTACCTGCAACTTAGATATTTTTTTTTAATGTTGTTTAAAGGAATTAGAAATACAATATGTTTTGTAATATCTACTTAAATTTCCCAACTGAACGTTCATATTTCCCAACTGCAAGGAACTGAAAGCAACATTGGGGGGGAAGCTCCCCTTCATCTCACCGGTGAAAATAAAAACTTTGCAACATTTCTTTTTTATTTTATGCTTTGCCTTTTCCATTCTGTGCTTAGTCATAATCACCGCCTTGAAAGTGAGCAATAACCCCTTTGGGTTGAGGGAGACCACAACTCACCAAAAATGTATCTGTTGGTTTTTTAACCCCAAGTTATATTGGTATATAATATATTTCTTTCAGTAATTAGTTTCCCTGATTCATGAAACTTAAGCATCTGCTGGTATGCCGACCTCTTAGGCAAGAATGAGGTGGGACACACCAGTTGATGTTACTACTAGATTAGACCTCCAAAATTAGCCAGCTTTACGTTGGTGTGACGTGCCTTAATTTGGAGGTGTTCGGATTATGGTCGGCAAATTGCAAATCTCAGCAGAAAACTTGTAATTTTGTGTCAATAATGTTCTCTGCATCTTCTATCTTACAGATATGTCAACCTCATCGAGACTCTTAAAATCAACCGGTCGAACTACATCTTCTCGTCATCTTGCTTCATTTGCTTGATAATGTGAAAGATCTTGCTTCTGAGGATGTCCAAACTAGGGTAAATTTTTTTGCGCCAATGGTGTTCTTGATTATTAAATACGTACTCTTCATTTCAAATTCTCCGGACAAATTTTAATATGGCGGCTGATACGTACGCAGGAACTAATATGGAAATGTTATGGTCAGTCTACTTACTCAGGAACACAGATCAAGAAACGGCACATTACCACACTAAACTTTATCTTGAAGCCATAGAAATCCATAAAAATAGAAAATTTCAATAGATCAGAAGAAACGCTAAAAAGTAACCGCACCTGTATACCAGTCCTATAATCTGACCATCGATCTAGGAGACTCATTATTATTCATGCGATTTTCCGCACGCTAGTAGCAAAAAATTATTTTAATCTAATAGACACCTCCTACACCTACAACATATATGTGCTCATAGAAAAAAAAACACAAGCATAAGTTAAATTTGTAAAATTGAGTTTAACAGGTGCATAAATATATAGTACGTGTAGGACTAACATGTAGTCCTAAATAGTAAGTTTTGTGTCATTTGAACACGAAACTTTATTTAACCTTCTACTGTGGTAGCTCGCATTATCCATCACAATTACAGTTTTTGGAGGTATATTGGGTAACAGTTTATTCTTGAACCAGTCTTCAAATAATTCCGCTGTGGTATCGTCATGGTAGTCAGTATGGCAATCCCTTATATTTTTGGCTGATAAGGCCGACGTATTTGGTTTAAACCCATTTTTTGTTTCAGCTTTAGTTGTGCAGTTATCTGGAACTTCATGGGTGTCAAACTAAGTCTCATCGACAACAATATCCCTATTACTTTTTCTATAATCGTGTATTGCAATTAAAGATTCCATCCTCCATTTTTTTAAACGGGTCGATTCCATAATTACTTGCCGTTTATTATTTTTTTATTTCAAAACAGTTTTTTAAAATACATTTTTCTCAGTGTCTCATGGCAACACTGTATTCATGTATCATATTTTTTTAATCTTTGAGTTAATGTTTGTAAATTAAAAATCATTTGTTCCCTATACATTTGATATATTTTTCTACGAATGATATCCACATCACCCATGTCCAATTTCTTAAGGCAAATTTTTCATGACCCTAACCACTCTGTGGTTTGTTAGGATAATGACGTCAGGAATGACGTCACGGTTAACTCATTGGTTAACAGCTGATTTGGTTGACAAATACAGTTTACCAATTTACATTCTGTGATTTTGTCTTCTTCTAACCTAGCTAACTTTTATATAAATTAAAGGTTGGACATACCAGAACTACTACTAGGTATTACTATATGGTGCAGCGTTACTAACCTAGACACAGATATGCAAATATGTCAAAAATGTATACCCACATTCACAGACAGATAAGCAAATATGTCAAAAATGTATACCCACATAGACTCTAGACCTACCTAGGTTCCCCTATTAATATTTAGAAGTACAATTTCAACAGCGTTTAGAGGCGCGTGGGCCAGAAAAAAAAACAAGGAGACCGAAAACGAGTAAAAAAATTAGGTACTATGAAAAATTCGCCTTTAGAAGTACTAGAATCGTTCCTTTTTCTTCTCCCTACTATCGGTTTACTTACTACACGCCACACTATTTTTACCGATGTTCGTGTTAAAGCTGCCGCTTCCTTCACTGCACCAAATTTTGATAACCCACGTTCAAGAAGGATGGTATAAACGTCAAATATCACTTTTTTTGTATCAAGTGACAAAATATCGCATTTAAATGGTTTTTTATCACTTATTTCTCTTGTAACGCCATTATTCCCCGTATCTCCACTTGACGTACTTGGTTTCTCCTTGCACGGACGAAACATTTTTCATACAATCATAATTAATAAAAAATAATTTCTTTTGTAACCAAACACCAACTCCTAATTGATTTTCAAAACCGCAAATCAGCTTGGAATCTTAAGCCTGTCCTAATTGTTTTAAGAAAATTAATTTGTAACCTAATTAAACCCTAATGTTATAACGTTTCGTAATTAGTCATAAAATTGATAAATTTTAATTCGGTCAAAAACGTGTACTTATTAAGAAATAATTGCACATTTTTAAATCCGCACCTGTAATCCTCAGAAATGGTAGAATGTTTATAGCTTTTTTTTGCTTACTTTCACACCCCGAACAATAGGTGATTATTGGGGTAAGGGATTAATATTTATAATGAGTCTCATAGATCTGTGGTCGTACTATGCAAGATACATAAACTCTCCAGTACACCAAACAAAAAGATCCGAGCCACCCACTGATTTTGACTTCGACCAATGAGGTACCACCATTTTCACATTGTTCAATTTTATTTGTGGGAACAGATCTCCTAAAGATGCGGAGCTCAGAATCGGCGAACGTCGCAAAGACAAACCTCTACAGAACGATGGCCTAACAACCCGAAAGACAACGTACTATCACACGAAGGCCGCGAAAGCTTTACTTGTTTAAATTGAAGATGTAGTCCATTGGTGGAGGGATTTGAAATAAATGAAAAAGCTTTGGTCATTCTCTACTGTTTTATTGAGAATTTATCCGACGTCTTTCAACAGTATAGACTGTCACCTTTAGGGGTGTACTGAAAGAACCCAAGAAGACAACGTCCATAGTGGAGTCATGCAAAATCGCAATTTTCGCAAAAGACTCTCCACATGTTGTACCACGAACTGGCTGGGAACTAGAGGGAACCAAACCAAACCAATCAGGCTTGTAAAGATGACAACGAAGACAACTATAAAGAAACCACACAGAGTACCACAATGATAAATACCGGGGGCGACTTGAAGACTAGACGCAAACACATGTGTTTCACCTTTCCGGAATCTTCAGTGCGTCAAAATGTCAGTTGACCAATATCTAAGCCGACAAAGTGCAGTTTCTAAAGGTTAAAAACCACCAAACTGCACCTAGAGGACTCGAATACTGGTCAACACAGACGACGAAGCGACACGATCACCAAGTCATGGACAACTGCTAGGCAAGCAAGACCTTAAACTAAAAGGAAGGAATAGGAAAACCCATCCCCAACGTCCATAGTAGAGTCATGCAAAATCGCAACTTTCGCACAAATCTAAGCCTCTCCACATATTGTACCACGAACTGGCTGGGAACCAGAGGGAACCAAAACAAACCAGTCGAGCTTGTAAAGATGACAACAAAGACAACTTGGGTTCTTTCAGTACACCCCTGACGATGACAAAAACAGTGGAGAATGACCAAAGCTTTTTTATTTATTTAACTTTTTCTAGGTTTGTGCTTAAGAAGAAGAAAAATAAAATTGCTGTCAATTAATGAAAAACGTTTAAAAATACATTTTAAATTTGAGAAACCTACTCCAATATATGTAGTAGTAGAGAAGAGGCGGCGCGAAGCCTGGCAAGTAGGCCTCCCTGGGCTCTTTCTGCCCTACCCCGAGCCTGCCCCTAATCCACCACCTGCACCACTGGTCTGGCAGTCTGCTCATCTGGTTTCACTGTTCTTTGTGCAAAGTCCAGTATTTTGTCGCATTTGAGCGTATGCAGTTCCTCCTCATCCAGGGTCGGGAAACCGAATACCTGGTATACTCCAATATATAATATTTGATGAAATGAATGTTCCAAACTTCTCCATGCCCCGCTTTTAGACTTCCCCCACTACTACAGATAAATTGAGTTTTGTCAACTTTTTTGAAGACTCACAGCCTTAAGAGCTTAACTATGGTGTATGGTCTAATAAACGCGAATTTGTTAGCTAGCTGAAGACAAGATCGGATAAGTGGATTTGTATGTTATCTGTTCTTTGATATGTAAAATGTATAACTTAAACCTTATCTTTACCACAGTTGCAATCAGACATAAGGTAAACAATTTGGCGATAATGCCAGATTGCGCTGAAAGTTGTATCTCTACACGTAATGTTTATACAAACATTTTATTTTTATAACTTTTTTTTACCTGCAATTATGCAAATTCTCCGGTTTGTCTTTTAAAACATAGAGGAACACCTTATTTTTATTCAAATATATAGAGAAATTTGGTATATTATATATTGAATTTAAATTTCCCTAAACGTTCATAATTTTAAATCCATAAAGAATTTATAATGTGCAGGTACACACATTCATAATTTCTCGACGGCGTTGTAGCTTTAGCATAATCGAGGTTTTGGTATATTTTACAGATTACTGGACAGCTTTTAATATTTTTTCAACAGATTTTTAAATGTTTGTGGAAAAAGTAATATGAAAAAGTGCATAGTGTACCGAAAAGTGGAGATTGCATGTGAAAACCAAATATTTCGCAAGTTAGTTATCATAAGTTTTTCCGACGCCATCTTGCTTAGGCCGCCATAGGCGTGCAACTACTGTTGCAGTTAATACAAAATGTAATTAATAAATATAGGAAATAAATAAGTTTTTTTTAGGATATTTTTGCAAATTTCTGATAAAAACAATGTTATAATTAGTTACACTATATTGGGTATAATGAACCAACCTCCGCTGCGACATTTTTAAATGTCCTATATGAGTAGCAAAAAAAATGTGAGAGTTACGTATGCCTGCGTAGCTTATTTTGCTTGTATTTTTTCTGTTTCTGTTTCTTTCTGCCGAGATTTGTTTATAAATACTACAAGCGTTCTCGGTATAAATATAAATTTTTAAAACATTGTATCAGACACAGGATAAAGAATGTATGTTTGTATGTTAATTTGCCTAAATAGTGCGGAAAGTGATACTTTTCTACACGCATCAGCCGTTAAGGGCAAAAAAGTCACTTTTTTAGTACAACAATTTCCTACTTGCATAAAAAGCTTCTTCCTAACGTTATATATATATTGGTAAAAGTGGAGAGAAGTATAATTCTTTATAAAGTGGGACCACCACGGAACTCTCCTGTATTGAGTAAAAAAAGAATTATAAAAATCGGTTGAGGCGGTAGAAAGTTATGCTAAGACAAAAATACAAAAAGAGATAGCAGTCGAACTCATAACCTCGTCATCCTTTTCCTATGGGTTACCATTCTTTAAAATAAATCCCTTATGAGGGTGCTATTTACCTCTCTCTGCATAATTTATCTTTAATTTCTATTACTCTGCTTAATACACCCTGTTACCTTTGCCCAAATTTACAACATTCACTTCCTGAAAATAACATAACTCTGGAAACTCTAAAAAGTTTTTTACAGCAGAAAAGGCATAAATTTAGTGGAAACACAACCTTAATCCTGATAAAGCATCCATTTATCTTTTTAATTTAAAACAAAATATGGAGCAGTTTAAACAAAATACTACACGATATTCCAGCATCTCCCCAACCTCAGATTATTCCCAATTGGGTTCATTTGTTTTGCCATTTAAAAGGCTAATTCTTAACCCCTGACCAGGAGAGCATTCCCCTTTACCGGATTCTAATCCGTTTTAGAATTAAAAGGCTGAGTTGAAAATGGCAAAGATAGGGCAAATAGTCTCATAGAATAAGACTATTTTGACGTTAGAATATGGAACACTGTAAGAAACTAAAGGCACTGATCCATATAGGTATAACTAAAATAGAGACATTATGTTTACCACAGCTGCGATCAGACATAAAATTGCTGTCAATTTATGAAAAACATCTATGATTTTAGAAACATATTATTTTTCTAACTTTTTTATCATTTACCTGCAATAATGCAAATTCTCTGGTTTGCTTTGTAAAACATGGAGAAACACAAGAAGTTGCACTTCCAAATCAGTTACATCAACCTAAAATAATCCATAAAAGGGAAGATAAAGCGATCTTGGGAGGAAAGAACGAAAATTCAAAATTGGATGAGTGTCCCACAAGGAACACCAAAAGACCAAAGAAAGAAGAGACAATTAAACGATGTTTCGCCCGGGGTGACCAGCGTGGGCTCGTCAGTAATCCAGTCATCATTTAACACCATCGCACACTCTGATTTCCAACTTTGAATCACTCACAAATAGGCATCGTTTCGTATGGTACTTATTATTTATATGGTACTTATTATAAGTCACCTGGCGTGTTAAGTCTTAGGAGCATATTCATATTGGAAAGATTAACTCGCCAGGACGAACCCGTATCAGGTGACTTATAAATGCGGAACGATGCCTATTTGTGAGTGATTCAGAGTTGGAAGTCAGAGGGTGCGATGGTGTTAAATGATATCTGGATTGAGGGTGACTAGTGAATCTACCGAAGAGCCCACGCTGGTCACCCCGGGCGAAACATCCCCTAATTGTTTCTCCTTTTGCTTTGGTCTTTTGTGTGTTCCTTGTGGGACACTCATCCAATTTTGAATTTTCGTGCTTTCATCCCAAGATCTTTTGATCTTCCCTTTTTTATGGAAAAACATCTTATTTGTATTCAAGGCGCCTATACTCACAGGTGAGCTTAACATTTTAGTTTGTTTTTTAAATTTTTGTTTGTTTATTTGTGTAAGAAAATTGCAAAAACTTATTAAGCACAGTGACAATTTTAATTAAATATGAATTTAAATCATTTTTATTGGAAAAAATATCAAAAAAATGCAAAAAATTATTAAAAGCAAAGAAAAAACACTAAATTGAAAAAAACTGTATATAGTAAATATATATATTCACAATTTTAATTCAATAAATAATTATAATGTGTAGGTACACATCTGTTCATAAAAAAAGGGGACACGTATTTGATATTTGGGTACGTTATGCCCCCGTTTTGTTTTTAACACAAGTGTACATGTTATGGTACATATTTAACCATAATTTTTTTGATCGAAATATCAGATAAATATCTGAAATTTTGGCCAAAATATTAACTATTTTAATTTTCCAATATGTATTGGGAATAAAACCTACACAATATGGCAATCTCGCACTTGTAGCGGGTCACGTATAAAACCGCGTGCTACGCTGCCTCATTCATTATTTGTCGTCGGAGTTGCCGCTTTAGTAGAATCGAGCTGGTAAACTTAAGCTGGATGGAGCATGTGTGAGGTATTGCATGATGCAGTGTTGCCAGTTAATCTATGAGTAAAAATATTTACCCTTATCTAGTGTAGACCAACCTTTTAGGATTTGGTTGGGCGAGTTTTGAGGTTTGAGAACCTAAAAGGAACTACGGACCATTAGCAATTGTATTTGCGTTTGTTTATTTTAATTTGGATTCTAGGCCCTTTTAAATTATTTGAGTTGTCGATTTGGGATTATTAGATAAAAGCACAAACATACTAGGTAAGTAAGTAATCGAAAAAGGTTATATACTAAGAAGAGTTACAAGAAAGAGGTACGGAAATTTAACGCCTTTATTTTCGATGAGAAAAGTTCGAAATTTTGTTTGTCTTCAAGTCACATAATGTCAAACTATTACCGTTTTCATAAAAACGGTGTAAACTTTTGATTTCATAACTCTCTTATTTATCGACCCATGTCCATGTAGGACAACAACATTCGCAACTCTAGTGCAATTCTAATTTTAACAACTTGCACGTCTAAAAATTGCTATACTTGGGTTGGTACCGACTTTGGCCGAAGAAAGTCCAAAGCGTCCATAGATTGGTAATACGAGCGTGCCAAAGCAAAGAAAGCAAGACAGAAGTACTGGCAGTGAATGTAAAAAAACATAAACGTCCTATCCGACAAATTCAATTTCTTCTAGTATACGTACGTATATGTATAGTGGCCAACTTAAACTGCCTAATAGTTGTAGTAGTAGTAATAGAGAAGGGGCGGCGCGAAGCCTGGCAAGTAGGGCTCCCTGGGCCCTTTCTGCCTTACCCCGAGCCTGCCCCTAATCCGGCGCCTGCACCACTGGTCTGGCAGTCTGCTCATCTGGTTTTACTGTTCTTTTTGCAAAGTCCAGTATTTTATCCCATTTGAACGTGTGCAGGTCCTCCTCATCCAGGGTCGAAGAACCGAATAACTGGTATGTCGTCTTCTGCCCGCCCGCAGGCCCGGCAGGTCGAGTCATTTTTCACCGCGATCCAGGTCATGTGCTTCCTTAGTTGATTGTGACCTGTTATGATCCCTATCAGCAGACCAGCGTTCCTTCATGATATCCCCAGAAGCCATTTTTGTCTGGCTACATCCGGGCCCTTCACGAAGTCCCTGGTCTGTCTGCATTCTGTTCCTCCTCTCCAAGCAGTCGCCATGGCATCGATGGCCCATTTATTGAGTCGACTTTGCAATTGCCTCTTGGTTGTTCCAAGGAGTGGTTTTGGCCCTACATAATGGGTGCTTGCCCCGATCCTGGCGAGCTCGTCGACCTTCTCGTTCCCCGGCACCCTCATATGTCTCGGTACCCACATAAGTGTCAATTGTTTGCCCTCTCTCAAGTATTCTAGTGCATCCGCACATTCCTCCACCAGGGTGTTGTTGATCTTGGGCGCCCTTAGTGCCTTTAGGGCCGATGAACTTTGGTCAGGGGTTACGAATTAGCCTTTCAAATGGCAAAGCAAATGAACCCAATTGGGAATAATCTGAGGTTGGGGAGATGCTGGAATATCGTGTAGTATTTTGTTTAAACTGCTCCATATTTTGTTTTAAATTAAAAAGATAAATGGATGCTTTATCAGGATTAAGGTTGTGTTTCCACTAAATTTATGCCTTTTCTGCTGTAAAAAACTTTTTAGAGTTTCCAGAGTTATGTTATTTTCAGGAAGTGAATGTTGTAAATTTGGGGAAAGGTAACAGGGTGTATTAAGCAGAGTAATAGAAATTAAAGATAAATTATGCAGAGAGAGGTAAATAGCACTTTCATAAGGGATTTATTTTAAAGAATGGTAACCCATAGGAAAAGGATGACGAGGTTATGAGTTCGACTGCTATTTCTTTTTGTATTTTTGTCTTAGCATAACTTTCTACCGCCTCAACCGATTTTTATAATTCTTTTTTTACTCAATACAGGAGAGTTCCGTGGTGGTCCCACTTTATAAAGAAATATACTTTTCTCCACTTTTACCATGAAACAAAAGATATCATTAGAAAAGCCACTTTGGAATACCCACAATTCTTTGCATGGTGCCTTTAATTTGGTTACTTGAGTTGCTCTTCCTGACCAATTGTACGCTGTGAAGTATATTTTTGTAATACTTGCAGGGCGCTAAATCCTGTATAACAGGCATTTTAAATATTTATAAATGAACGCACTCATTCTACCAAAGAAATCCAACTAAAATAGACCCATCAAGTCATTCATAAATCACTTTGAAACGCGATCAGTCGTTACACTTAGGGAAAACAATTTTATCTTCCACTGGCAACGCTGGCCCAGGCAATACCACGTCACGTTTACCAGCGGCCAGAAGCGATGATATGTAAAAGTAGACTTTTTCACATGCATTTGCAAAGTTGTTTTTTTATCTATTTAATGTCAACTGACCTGAAAAACTTTATTAAAAAATTAGCACAGGTAAAAGTATTTTTTTAACACGGTGTGAATTTTAAGTCTAATTGGAGTTTTTAGATGCATTTATAAACTATATTAAATTAAAAATGGAAACAAAATTATGTTTTGGTTTTAATTTCAAAAATACCAAATATATATAACCTTAGGAAGAAGCTTTTTATGCAAGTAGGAAATTGTTGTACTAAAAACATGTCAAAAGTGCCTTTTTTGTCCTTAACGGCTGATGCGTGCATTTTCCAAGGACGTACCTAAGACGTACATAGCGTTGGAAAGAGCACATGAAATGTTCGTCTCTAGTATGTACATTGGAGTTAGCATACGTACTATGTGCGTAATCTTCGTCCGAGGCCTAGGTACGAGGTACTTACCTGGTACGTAACTTTGCTGTCTGGGAATATGGTATGGGGGACTATAAAAATCGTGAAATTTTGACTTTTGCTAATTTGATCAAAAATGAGTTACTAAGTTTCCCGTAACACCTTAATGGACGAATAAAAAAAGTTGTCGGTCGGTTTGTCGGTCTGTTGTCTGTCTGTATACACGATAACCCAAGAACCCCTTAATCGATTTTAACGAAATTTGGTAAAAAAATCCTCTCTCTGCTGACCACTTTAACTTTTGGGTAGGGTGGTGGGGAGTTGAATGGAGAAAAAGGGGGATAAAATATTTAAACATTTTTTATTTCCATGAATATGGACTACAAATTTTGTTATAAAATCCAAATTCGTGGGAGCTTTAGTTTCCGAAATATTTAAAAAAACGTTAAAATATATTTAAAAAAATCATAACTTTAGAAGTAAAGCAGCTAAATATTACACAAAAATTTTGTTGAAGGGTTCAAATCTTTCAAAGCTACAGTTTTCGAGACATTATCATTTCTTTTTAGCACCAATTTTTTACAGAGAAAACGAAGACAGAATATTGCGCTTTATGCCACGTTTGCGCGTACGTCCTATGACCGACGTAAAGTGTCTATTAGGCAGGACTGCCGCCGCTTCCGATCTGGATCAGAAAAGAAGCGATGGCGACCCACCTCCGGCTGAGAGATACAGGTCAATGGAGAGGAAGAGGGGAAGCTGCGGGGCATCTTAGGATTGCTTAAATCGCCGAGAGAGAAATTCCAATGGTAGTGATCAAGACCCAAAGACCAAAAAACCCCTGGAGATTCAACAAGAGGTACGAAGTAGTCATCCCAGACAGGGAACTATGGCGGAGTGAAAATTTCCGCGAACAGTTCGAGTTGATTGTGACCTGTTATGATCCCTATCAGCAGACCAGCGTTCCTTCATGATCTTCCCAGAAGCCATTTTTGTCTGGCTACATCCGGGCCCTTCACGAAGTCCCTGGTCTGTCTGCATTCTGTTCCTCCTCTCCAAGCAGTCGCCATGGCATCGATGGCCCATTTATTGAGTCGACTTTGCAATTGCCCCTTGGTTGTTCCTAGGAGTGGTTCCGACCCTACATAATGGGTGCTTGCCCCGATCCTGGCGAGTTTGTCGGCCTTCTCGTTCCCCGGCACCCCCATATGTCTCGGTACCCACATAAGTGTCAATTGTTTGCCCTTTCTCAAGTATTCTAGTGCATCTGCACATTCCTCCACCAGGGTGTTGTTGATCTTGTGCGCCCTTAGTGCCTTTAGGGCCGATTGGCTGTCGGAGCATATATAAACATGCTCCTCCGTACCTTTCTTTATTTCCTCCATGGTTGCAGCCATTATTATGGCATACACCTCTGCCTGAAAGGCCGTGGCTTGCTCTCCGAGCGGGTAGCTCTTTCGAACCTCCTGGTCTTCTACGTAAATCGATAGTTTGGACACGTCGGTGTAGCAAATCACGTTCTCCTCGAACTGTTCGCGGAAATTTTCACTCCGCCATAGTTCCCTGTCTGGGATGACTACTTCGTACCTCTTGTTGAATCTCCAGGGGTTTTTTGGTCTTTGTGTCTTGATCACTACCATTGGAATTTCTCTCTCGGCGATTTAAGCAATCCTAAGATGTCCCGCAGCTTCCCCTCTTCCTCTCCATTGACCTGTATCTCTCAGCCGGAGGTGGGTCGCCATCGTTTCGTTTCTGATCCAGATCGGAAGCGGCGGCAGTCCTGCCTAATAGACACTTTACGTCGGTCATAGGACGTACGGGCAAACGTGGCATAAAGCGCAATATTCTGTCTTCGTTTTCTCTGTAAAAAATTGGTGCTAAAAAGAAATGATAATGTCTCGAAAACTGTAGCTTTGAAAGATTTGAACCCTTCAATAAAATTTTTGGATAATATTTAGCTGCTTTACTTCTAAAGTTATGATTTTTTTAAATATATTTTAACGTTTTTTTAAATAACTCGGAAACTAAAGCTCCCACGAATTTGGACTTTATAACAAAATTTGTAGTCCATATTCATGGAAATAAAAAATGTTTAAATATTTTATCCCCCTTTTTCCCCCTTCAACTCTCTACCACCCTACCCAAAAGTTAAAGTGGTCAGCAGAGAGAGAATTTTTTTACCAAATTTCATTAAAATCGATTAAGGCGTTCTTGGGTTATCGTGTATACAGACAGACAACAGACCGACAAACCGATCGACAACATTTTTTTATTCGTCCATTAACTTAGTAACTCATTTTTGATCAAATTAAGAAAAGTCAAAATTGCACGATTTTAATAGTCCCCCATACCATATTCCCAGACAGCAAAGTTATGTACAGGTAAGTACCTCGTACCTAGGCCTCGGACGAAAATTACGCACATAGTACGTATGCTAACTCCAATGTACATACTAGAGACGAACATTTCATGTGCTCTTTCCAACGCTATGTACGTCTTAGGTACGTCCTTGGGAAATGGAAAATATGTACCATGTACGTCCATTTGTGTACGTACCAAGTACGTACTTTGTATGTCCTGCGGAGACCAATAAAAGACGTAAATTGGACGTAAAATGTACAATGTACGTACAGGAGACGTCTTTGGTACGTACCTTGGGGAACGTAAATAAATAAAATGCAAAATATTTTTTATGCACTTCCGGGATAGGTACTTTTAATCCCTCTTTTTAGGGACTAAAGTGGCACTTTTAATCCCTAAGGGATTCAAAGAAAATTTATTCCCTAAGGGATTAAAAATAAATTTAATCCCTCAGCTTAGGGATTAGAAGTAAATTTAATCCCTCAGGGATTAAAAAAAACTAATCCCTGGAAAATTATAATTAAATTTATGGCAAGTCAAGCCAAACACCACTTGCTCTTGGCCAAGATTTCATTCTTAGCACCCTTTCTTGAAGTTGACGAACCGTTTGGCGTAGAAATAAAGTAATTTTAACAAAGATCTTTTCCTATATAAAGTGCATAAAATAGTATATAAACCTCGAGACTAAAGTGTCGTTTAATCCCTTAGCGAATTTTAGCCTTTCGCCGCGGGATTAAATGTGGCACTTTAGTATGTATTATTTAAGCCTAGAGGGCGGGGGGCGGCTATTTTAATCGCTGAAAACTCCTCTCTGCTGGTTGACGCTCTGGGAAAGAATTCCTGACGAAAAGTGGGTATTTATAAAATACCAATTACTTTAAGAGAATGAAATATACTTATACAAAAGTCTACATTAGAAGTGAGAGAAATGTTACAAAAATAAACTACGTCTAAGTTATGACAACTTAAAAACGTAGTAAGTACGTACAAAAAAAAACCTTAAAATAACGTAAAAATGCGTTTTTGCTGTACGTACATTTTACGCAAACTTTTGTACGTACTTAAGACGTAAAATGGATGTAAAATGTACGTCCTTGGGACGAATGATGCTGTCTGGGTTGGTATGGTGGACTAAAAAGCAAAGACTTCCGCTTGAATACAGATATCAAAGTCCAATCTCTGCGGTCTATCGTTGAGCTTTTTCATCAAGGTCACGTCTTTAGCATGTATAACATTAAGGCATGACGCTAACCTACATAGTATAGCGTCTGCGGCATGTTACTAACGTGAGGATATGATAAAATACGCGGCAAGTTTTGCCGACGTGAGTCAAAAAATGAATAGATTGGTAATACGAATGGCCTAACCAAAGAAAGCAAGATATATAGAACAAAAAACATGCAACACAAGAAAGGGCAAATATTTTTAAAGTAACTTATTTATATGTTAATACATTTGGATGCTCTTAGTAATTGATTATATTTCCAAGAAGATTGCTCCATGATAATCATCAAAAAATTAATAATGAGTGGCTCCTCTATGGTTATTTATGCACTCGTTTGTTCTATTGGGCATTGACAAAATAAGATGGTCTACATCATATTGAGAAACACTCATCCAAATCGTCCTTACGGCATGCCAGAGTTCATCTAAGTTTCTAAGGGGACGTGGTAATCGATTAAGATTGCGCCCTATCATATCCCATACGTGTTCGATAGGCAACAAGTCAGGCGATCTTCCTGGCCATTCCAGTCTCCATGCTAAGTTCATGTAAGAAGTCCATTGTTTCACGAGCAATATGCAGTCTTGTTGAAAGATCGCATTTGGGTTAGTTTGTAGGTAAGGATGTAAAACTGGCTGCAACACTTAATCGATATATCCCATAGCATGATACTTCGCTGTCTTGCTGTATCACGTTCAACAGCAAATTCTACATTTCGTATCTCACCTCGAAATCGCCTAACCCTCATGCGTCCATCATGGCTGCCTAAACAAAATCTGGATTCGTCGCTGAAGCTTGTAGTATTCCATTCGTCATTCCAGTTTTGCCGAGCTCTGCACGACTCCAAGCGGCGAGCCTTATGTTGTGGGGTCAAACGTAGCACCAAAAGCGGACGGTAAGCCCGCATCCCCATACCAAGCAATCTTCTACTAAATTTCATTCTTAAAAACACTCGTCCTGTAGTTGCAACTAGAACATCTCTTACTTGGCGTATACTGTCCCGTCGATTTGTGAGGGCGAGATGTCTGAGATGCCGTAAATCACGACCTTGTAATAATCTCGGGCGTCCAGAACTCGCACGACGTCTATAGGTCTCATCATTGGACTCCCTTCTCCAAACTCTAATACTGTTCATGGATTGGCATTAACCCTTCTTGCAATTTCCCGTAAACGAAAACCAGCCTCTTTCATGCCTACGATGCGTTCTTTCTCGAAGACGTTTAAATGATGAAATTGTTGGCGACCGCGAACTCTCGTCATTTTAATTTTTTAAGTAAACTGTAGGCAATCCAAAAAGACCAGAAACTACGAGAAAAATGATTTAAAATTTTCAGAAAAGGTCTTTTGTGTGTTGGTTGTTTTTGAAAATGAACAGAAAAAAATCTGTGTCTGTACATGTCATGACAAACTTAGGTTCTATTAACTATTGGCGGAAATCGCTTAAGCAATAAATAAATCAGTGCAGCGTATGTAGAGGATGTAACGAAGTAAAAGGTGGAAGCCCTTGAAAGAATATAGCAAGACAAGTTTATTGCAAAAATAAATTCCAAAACTATGTTTTATAAAAACACATAATAAATAAGTAATATATATTTTATGCTTTTACGGTGGCGTCTATTTATGTCGTTGAATTTATATATATATAAGTAAAATAAAAGAAGGTATGTCCTTATAAAATATAAAAAAGCAAAATAATCTCAACGAGTTTTTTTTGGCAAGATCGGTTCGGGTTCGAATCCCAGCTAGATGCAGAGATATTTTGTGTTTGTCTTTAACATTACAAAAACTTTTGGTAAAAATGGGCATTAATCCTATAATGGATAGAAAGTCCCAGTATAAAAAAATATATATATTTTGTATCATGGTTTTTACTTAAAATGCAAATACCTATAAAATCCACATTTGCTTTTTTCTACAGCCGAGCCTGTTCCAAAAAAAAAGTACAGCATTAATATTTGTGCTATCCATGCTAAGCTTCAGTAAAATAATGTCAATTCTTGACAGCCAATCCAAATCCTTCTTCTTATATGATTATCTTTAAAATGAGATCAAAAATATCAAAAAACTCCTTTAGATAGAAAAATCTTGGGCAACAGATACATTTCCGAATCTCTCCGTATTTTTTTCGAAGACATTTTTCATCACCTTTCGCCACTTTTTAATTTTATCTGTTGGTGCGTTCGTGTAACTGCTCAGAGAGCGGAGCGTGCAGATCGTAGAGCTTGATCGAGCTCACGGTGCGATAAGCACAAAACGAACGCCTTTTTCCCGCACACAGTTTTTTTATTTAACCTAACCTTCAAATTTGTTTCTGCAAGATTGTGTTTTCATTTTTCGCTGTCAGGCGCTAACGTTTTCCATCAAAAAGACGGTATTTGCCATATCAATGAGCCAAAAATAATTTTACTTACCTTGTTGCACAATAATCTTGGAATCTGGTTCGACGCTTACGTTATGTTGTATAAAACATTTTCTTCATCAAAAATTTGAACGAACGGCTTTGTAGAAACTAATCAAACGTTAAAAACAACTAAACTCGGCACTACTCAGTAAATAAATAAAATTTCTAGGTTAGAATTTCCGCAGTTTGACGGACCTCGATATACTCGATCGAAAAGCAACGCGAAAAGTGCGCACGGTTTGCTCGATTTTGAATAAAAGAACGGGAATTTGCCATTTTGGAGCGCATCGATCAGATAAAAGAACCGTAGAGATGCCTAATTTTCCTTCAAACTGAAGGCACATCTACCCATTTTGCAATTTGACAGAAGGTTGTGTTTTACATGAATCCTGTTTCAGATTTCTTCTTCATCATTTCATCTCCCATTTTCCTAGCACCGCATTGTATTGATAAGCACCACAAGTGAGAAACCCGGGTCTACGGTTCATTCGTTCTTCTTCTTCAAGTGTTATGCTCTCTTCGAACGTTGTTTTTGTTGTTTAGTAAATAAAACTTCCACATTAGTTACTCGGTCTATCCAAGATATCCTTAGTATTCTACGATAACATCACATCTCAAAAGCCTCCAACTTTTTTCACATGGCCTCAGTCAGTATCCATGCTTCCGTGCCATAATTTAAGATGCTAAAAACATAACACCGAAGCACACGAATACGGAGAGTGGTATTAAGATCGCGACTACACAACACTGATTTCATTTTGACAAAAGATGATCTAGCCTGTTCAATTCTTGGACAAACTTCTTGCATGTTGTTCCCGTTCTCATTGAGGAGGCAACCCAAGTGTTTGTATGAATCCACGCGTTCGACTTGCTGCCCACTTACTTCTAACATGCCTCGGAAATTATTTTCCTTGGATACTAACATCCATTTTGATTTTCCAACATTTAAGTTAAGCCCGAATTGCGAACTTTTGGCAGAAATTTGATTCAACAACTCTTACAGGCCTTCCAGCGTGTCCGCTATTATGAAAGTGTCGTCGGCATAATGTTGTTGACCCT
Organism: Oxystoma pomonae; assembly: GCA_963921995.1. Taxonomy (NCBI): domain Eukaryota; kingdom Metazoa; phylum Arthropoda; class Insecta; order Coleoptera; family Brentidae; genus Oxystoma; species Oxystoma pomonae. The sequence continues at coordinate 77,194,540 of OY998169.1, read as the reverse complement.
CTCCGCAGTTATGAAGTGCATTCTCTATTATTTTGTTACTGTAGATATTAAACCACATCGGAGACAATATACAACCTTAGCGTACTCCTCTTCTTATTTGGACCTCTTCGGAGAGTTGGTCATCAACCTTTATTTGAGCAGTCCGATTCCAGTATAGATTAGCGGTTATCTTTAGACCTCAATCATCTAGACCAACTTCTTTTAGCGATTCTATGAGCTTTTCGCGTTGGACTCGATCAAACGCTTTCTCGTAATTTATGAAACAGGCACATACTGGCACCGACACATCCCTAGACCGCTGAACTAAGACTTGAATGCCAAACAAGGCCTCTCTTGTCCCGAACCGACCACGAAATCTAAACTGCCATGTCGCCCATAAAGGTTTTACATTTCCCTTAAATTTTTTTGTGGATAATTTTTAGAAATATTTTTAACATATGGCTCTTTAGGCTGATTAGGCAGTAGTCACTACACTTCTTCGCTGAATGTTTTTTAGGCAGCGTAACAAAGATTGATTTTAGTCAGTCAGTAGGGATTTTACCGCTACGATAAATCAAGTTCAAAAGTTTTTTATTAGCTTTAAAAACTCAGTGTATACTTCATCTTGCCCTACCACTTTTCTGTTTTAGCTGAAGATATTGCGTGATTTACTTCCTCTGATGTTATATCTATGTCTTGGTTTGAGAAGTCTTCTGATTGTTCAGATCGGTTAACGGTAAAGGGATGTTCTATGTAGCTACACCATTCTTTTAGTTTTTCTTTGGTATCCGGTATGATTCTGCCCTGATTGTCCACAAGGATTCCAGTTTGTCTTTTATTAAATAGTCCGGCCGCTTCCTTTATGCGTTTGTGTAAATTCTAGATCTTTTATTTCTTGACATTGCTGTGTTATCCAGACTTGTTTTGCTGACTATATCTTATTTTTTATTGCTCTATTGATTTCATGATACTGATCGCCGCCTTTTTTACTCCTTCTTTTATTCATCAACTCCAGGATTTCATCGGTCATCCAAACTTTCTTTTTATTTCTTGTTTCATCCTGGCCTAAGAGTGTTCAGGGCATTCATTGACTTTGGAAAATATGTATTCATATTTGTCTCCAACTTCATTAAGGTACTGTACCACTACTTCTCGTCAACCCGTAACCCACCTTTTGGGAAACAATTACGAAAAGTTGGCCAAACTAAAATTTCTTGTCTCAGATTCCGTTATTTCGGTTTTTTTTTCAAGGGATTAAAAAAACACAAAAAAAACTTGAGAAAAAACTAAATTTAAACCATCTAGGGTGTACTAATCTTGCCAATATCTTTAAAGGGGATTTCTACCACCCAACAATTTATATATTTGCAAAAACCAAACTTTTTTTATGCCAATCAAGAACGATTATCCATGTTTCTTTGCCCCCTTATATTTGCGTTAAATTTTTTAACAATCTGTTTGGAAAAATGTATGCCGAAATTTGGACAATAAAAACCTTGTTTTTCGTTGTGTGTAATTTATTTTTTTAGAAAAAAAAACATCACAAAAGATTTGAGAATAAATCTTAAAATCCAGCAAGACTGTTGGCCAAAGGAATATTTATTGTTCCAAACTCCGTCCTCCCTGGTTTTTTGACAGAATTAAGAAAAAAACAAAAAAAATCCGCACAAAAGTTTTTTCGCTATAACTTTTAAAGTATTTAACCAATTTTTACAAAGTTGGTGATATTGCGTAGATAATTAGCAAGGTTTTATGCTGCGTACTAAAAAAGGTAGCTATCTTGAAATTTTAAATCGTGCATTAAAGCAAACAAAAGCCTTTTTTTAATCTCGTTATTTTTGGTCAATTTTTTTTTTAATTTTTAGTTTTTTTTTTTGATACTACCATTCATGCTTAGTTAAAAAAGCTATTACTCATCAAAATCGGTTAAACACTTCGAGATGTTAAATTTTATTTTGATATCATTTTTCAAATCCATCTCTTAAGTTTTCCATTCATCATTATCTTTTTACCCTAACTTTCTTATTTCTTGAACGATTTTTACAAAACAAACATTGTTGGAAAGAAAAAAACTGTAATTAATTATCCTTTATAAAAAAAACCGCCATTTTTAAATTATGTATGGCAGACTTAATAAAATTTTAAAAAAGATGTGTTAGGCAAAATTAAGTCCTCCTAGAGAAAGAAAACTTACATCCTAAGGGGCTCATGGATAAGTCGGGGGGTGCACGGGGGTTTGGTAAAAAGTCTATAAAAGGCCTATTTGCCAGGCGAAAGCCGCTTCTTCTCTACTACGAACAAAATAAATGCTTTTATTCCAACTCATTGACATTGACAATTTTATTTTTCAATTTTTAGTTTTCTAAATTAGACCGCTGTTTATGCTTATCCAAATAAGCTGTAGACCACCAAATTTGTATTAACACATTTTGAGATATTACAATTTATTTAGGACCATTTTTCTTTTCTTGTAAAAAAAAATGAGAGATTAAATTATAAAAATGGTACTAAAGAAACTTTAATATCTCAAAAAGTGTTAATCCGATTTTGATGCTTATTAGCCTATTTTATTAAGCACAAACAGTGGTCTAACTAAAAAACTAAAAATTAAAAAATAGAATTGTCAAATACTAAAAAGAAGAAGTTGGAATAAATGCTTTTATTTTATTAAGTCCGCCATACTAAATTTAGGAATGGTCTATTTTTTTAAAAAGGATAATAAAGTTCAGCTTTTTTCTTTGCAACTAGTTTTGTAAAAATCGGTTAAGAAATAAGAAAGCTGCGGCAAAAAAATAATGATGAAAACCGAAAAAACCAAGAGATGTATTTGAAAAATGATACCTAAATAAAATCTAATATCTCAAAAAGTGTTTATCCGACTTTGATGAATGATAGATTTTTTAAATAAGCATGAATGGTAGTTTAAGAAAAGAAACTAAAAATTAAACAAAAATTGGCAGCATTGCAAACAAAAAGATTAAAAAACGGCTTTCGTTTGTTTTACAGCGCCATTTTAAATTTGAAGATGGCGACATTTTTTTAGTAACCAGAAAAAAAAACCTTATTAATTATGTACATAATACCGCTAATTCTATAAAAATCCGTTTCGTACTTTAAAAGTGATAGCGAAAAAACTTTTGTGCGGTTAAGTGAGTTCTTTATTTAAATGTTTACTTAAGAAAAGCACTGCTACACTTTTGAGTCCAGAACAACGACTAAAAAAACTTGGTAACAGAGTTGACTCTGAAACTGTTTTTTTTTTAATTTATGGGAGTTTATTTTTAAAATACTTCAAAAATCATTGCACTTCTGTGATCTTAATTTTGTTTATTTGGATTCCTAAAATTGGCAAAAGAAAATTAAAACTGACGAAAAGTGGGTCATTGACGAAAAGTGGGATGAGTAACTTATACTCTGTAATGTTATGGAATAAAAGGAATCTTGAGCGTCCAGGAAATCAAAAATTTGCCGTTCAGAGCTCCACAAAGCTCACATTATTATTTTTGTAAATAATTCTGTCTGGTGATAATTACATATTACTTGGTTTGCGAAATCCGGTCAGATTTAAAACGACAAGGTGGGTACTAACTGGTAGTATAGGTACTTCAATTTGCTGCTACAATCTAAGTGTGGGAATCAAGTTGTGAATGAACTTTGGAGGCCATTTTTAATTATCCTTGAGACTGGTTTATTAAAATTATTCAAACTACTTTTAGTAAAAAATTAATTTTATTAATACTATAGCGACACTGATAAGTTGTATGTTGTGTATTAATTTGTTCCACAAAACAAAACATACAATGAGCTTCAGGCTACTGCGAACATAGGGGGAATCAAGTCCAATTTACTCTCCGTGCCGTACGACCGAGGTGGAGTCGAAGCACTCTGCAGTGTTATCTTTTTGAAATTTATTTTGTTTTTATCACTTTGTTTTATTTCTGCCTTGCTCGAGAAACAGATTGGTAAGTTCTCAAGTGAAATAATACATTTTTAAAACTAAAAATGGATCTCTATGAAGTTGCCGAAAAAGTGCAGATGGTCAAATGGTACTATAAAGGCAGACCATTGAGACTTATTCAAGAACTTTTTTTGGAGAATTCTGTAAATCGCCCAGAACCTAGTTTATCAACGATTCACAGGTTTGTGCAGAATTTTGAAAAGTTTGGTTATGTAGCGCCAAGAAACCATAAAAAACCCACTGTTTTGAATGACGAGCAGGAAGCACGAGATTTGATGATTTGCGCTGCAGTGGAGGAAAATCGAAAGTTAACTAGCCTAAAACTAAATTGCCGAAGCAGCTGATACGTCTTCAGCCACTGTCTTACGTGTTCTTAAAAAGAATGGTTATCATTCTTACAAAGTGTTAAAAACGCATCAAATTTTTCCGGAGGACAACTATCGTCGTATGGAATTTTGCGTAACAATGATGGAAAGGGCTAATCGTGATGAAAACTTTCTGAGATCTATTCTTTTCACAGATGAAAGCACTTTTCCATTATTGAATCAGAACCCAACACACACGTTCGATATTGGTCGAGGGAAAATTTGCATTTGTATTTTGACGTAAGAACACAGTATCCCCAAAAACTAAATGTTTGGGGGCGTATTGTAGGGGAACACGTAATTGGGCAATTTTTTATTGACGGCAATTTGAATGGTCCTAGATACTTGGATCTTCTGCAGCAGCATATTATTCCAACTGCTAGGCAGTTGTTAGGTGTTAGATTTGGTGAAACATGGCTTCAACAAGATGATTGTCCCGCTTACAATGTTGACCTTGTTAGGGAATATCTGAATAATGTATTTCCTAATCGGGTTATAAGTACACGGGGAACTATTTTATGGCCAGCTCGATCACCCGATCTTGCTCCTAGTGACTTGTATCTGTGGAGTTATATCAAAAATAAAGTTTACGGGCATGAAAGGGCTAATAGTTTGGAAGAACTTCGGATTAAAATTGAAGAAGCTTTTCAAACTATCACCCCTAACATGCTTGGAAACGTTAGAAGGGGTTTTTATAATAGGCTCGGATATTGTCTAGCCGAGCAAGGAGGACTTTTCGAACATTTGCTCTAATTTTTTTTTTTGACTGGGAGAATCTCTTTGGTTTTTAGAATGTATTATTTTATTTTGAAAAATTGCTTTTATTTTGTTTCTCCTTATTATTTTCATTGTAACAAGTTGTTGGTGATAAATCTGAGCAGCTGAAAATAAAAAGCTCTAATTTATCAGTGACAAAAAACAAGAAAATTACGTTATCAAAATTTGCGTATTTATTGACCAAATTCCGGTTTTATGGACTACATATCACCGTGGTTAAAGGCGTACTAAACGCAAGCCGCGAACGGTGATCGCAAGCCTGAGTGTTGGTTGCTCCACTGATAGTTGTGCGGTGTCCCTGCGTGTACGTACACTGGCAAATTGGACTTCTTCCGGCCTGTGTTCGCAGTAGCCTGAAGTGCTCTGTATATGTATTTATAAAAGTAGAGGGTAAATAATAATAATTAAATGCCTTCATTTCATTTAAGTTCAAAAATATTTTATTAGGTACATTTTGTTAAAGGTGTTTTGTCCTTAAACTGTTTAGAGTTAGGATATTGTTAAGTCATTTTTAATTACTTACTTATGTCCTTTGAGGAACTAAAGCAAATTCTGACTTTTATTTTTCTCTTTTTTTTGTGGTAATTAAGTTTTTTGGTGGAGCTTTTTTATATATCTTATTTTCTTCCTTTATAAAATTGTAATTAATATTTTACACAGAAAATGTCTCCCAGCGTTAAAAAACATGCTTACTATTTGAACGACGACCTTTTCAACTAATTTTAATAATGTCTACTTTGTATCACCGTGTCTCCTCTACACATTTTGAGTTACTAAAAATAAATTCCACTACCTTGCTTTTAAGATAAAGACTTAGCGTCGGTTTATCAATCAAGGGTTAACTCGCAGAGTTTGCTGACCCTGGGTCAACTCTAACTCTGGGCTAACTCCCGAGTTAAGTCGAAAAGTGTTTATCCAAGCTTTTTTAATTCAGGCTGGTAAACTCTCGGGTTCTTCGAATTATGTAACGTTGCCAGTCAACTTTTGTCGATTTTTTTACTTTTTCTGCTCATAATCCTTACTTATTTATGTAATTTTTTTTTCTTTTTTGTGTTTACGTCAAAAATCTTTAGTTATTTTGCGAGTAAGAATGTTGGAAAAAAAGAGGTCAAAATTTTGCCGAAAAAGACGTCCAAATTTTAATTCAAATTCGCGATAAGTACAAAAAAATTTTATAGTGAAGAAAAACGTATCGGAATGTATCGGATTTTTTCTACTGACATTTTCTGTAAAAAAATGTTAAGGTTTAAAAAAAAACCTTAAATATATACTTAAGTATATTTTTTACAAATCAAATATGAAAAAAATAACGAAAAATGATGAACAATAGGAACTTTCGGTATCTTTACTAATTGTTAGATCTACAGGGTGGTGGGATGAAAAGTGAACAAAACTCCTGGCAACTTAATATCAAAAAAACTAAATAAAAAAAAACAATAACTAAAAACCTTGTTTTTTCGAAAAACAAGACAATAAAAAGTGCTCAAAATGTCCACCATTTTGTCCACTACATAAGCGAGGGCACTTATAGGGGCATTAAGAAGTTTTACATTTCTTAAAGCATTAACTCAATCCATAAAATGATTTTTCAGGTCTTGTTTGTTGTTAGGTCACCCATCTCTGAACGTTTTATCCGTTAATGTGTCCCATAAGTAATAGTCGCAGAAGAGGGTCATGTCCGGATACCAACCTAACTACCTATCTAACTAACTACAGTGGCGCACCCAGGGTCGGGGGAGTTTTCAAGGATAAATGATTAAAAAAAAAATTGAAGTAAAAATTTGACTATAACCGGGCTTTTTCTTATGAAAAAGCCTCAATATCGGCCTGCTCCAAATATTTAAAATAATTAGGCTATGACATCATATTATGCCAGTCTTCAGCTCTGGTGCATAACCTACTTTATTTTTATTGTCAAAACCATATATTCTCAAAAACTCTGGATTCTGCTTTAAAAGATCTACAAAAAAGCAATTTACACCAAAAAGCAATTTTCTTAAATAAAAAAGTTACAGGCCCTATCCCAAAATGCAGACTTTTCAAAAATCCCCCGTAGCTCACAGATGAGTGGATATATTAATTAAAATGCGGTTTTAGTCAAAAATCTTGTCTTGAAATTGGAACAGCGCAAAGAGGGGTTGATTTTTCTCTCTCCACTAGAGCCACTAGTAGCCGTACCCATATAGAAGTGCCCAATTTCAATCACCCTGTACATCTAAGTTTAAAGATTCAATTAGGGCTAATATCAACGAATGGAGCACGACCCTAAACTTTGGTGACGTCACACACCACAATATTAAACGAAATTACGTCACAAAGGTGAGGTGTTTGACGTGACAGAACTCTAGGGATTTTTCAGCGAACCCATTTGGTAAGACTGTACTCACGGTACCTACTTGTTTATGTTTTAACGTTAAAGCAGTTTTATTGGATTTTTAAGTCTACTTTTGGGAATAAATTTGGTATAATTTTTGGATACAGTTTAATAACTTTAGAGTATAGGAAATATCGTCATACTATTTTGGTAAGCATTATTAACGGCCCAATTACATCGTTAAACCGGCAACGCTGTTGGGTCCGTTTATTAGGCAATTCTTTTTCCGCATGTTTCTCGGAAACGGGACTTCCAAATGGCCTGAAATTTTGCCTAAATTGTTTATTGGACTATGTTTTTCCATCAAATCTTGGTACTTTTTTAAAATTTTGTTTATTTTTTGAAAAAAACTGTTTTAGCTTTTGTGGTATTTCAAAATTGGCGCGCCCATATTACGTCAGAAACAGTCAAAAATACCCTTTATAGAGACCTGTAAAACTAAATTGGAAATATTTGTAATTTTCCAAATAATGGACACCTAATTTCAAAAACTCTCTAGATTGTATTAATAAGCTTTGTAATCCTCTTCCTCTAATAAAAAACAAATTGAGTATTATTTTCCTCTAAAGCTAAAACATGCGGAAATGTAAAAACATGGACTATACTGGTTACCTATCAATATTAGTTATATGCCTAGCATCAAAAAGTACTTAAATGGTTATATTATAGATACCGCCACCATCAAAATTAACCACCCACGTCTTTTTTTTGTGAGCTTACCCTAGGCATAGTTTCTAGTGTTCTCCTTTCCTAAATGTATTCGGCTAAGAGAGATCTAGCATATATACCTAGGTAACACCCCTTACCAGGAAAAAAAATGTATGCCATGCAAACATCGAAATTGGTCGACTCACTGTATTTCCAACTAACCAATATCAGTGTGTCTTCCTGACATTCTTCATAACCTTAGTTTTGTTGTTTTGTTTTGGAGTTCGTCGGCCTGATTTTTGTGTTTTATTTAATAATTTTTCCTTTGGTGAAAAGCTACTTTTTAGAACCCTTAAGTGGTCTGTGTGTATGGCCATTTGACTAGTTGTCACTGCTCTCAATTCGATCACCTAGGTGATAAATAAACAATCCCCCATAGGGTCACTGGATCCTGAGACCTGCGGTCCCAGCCGCAGGTTTTAGGATCCAGTGACCCTAATCTTCAATGATTCGCGGCGCAATCTGTGAACAGGAGAATACAGTAAAGAAACCAGAGATAGATAATGAGTGGTAGATGACGTATTGAAATCGATTGACAAATTTATATTATCTCTGGATTGTTCTTGCGCCGTTAAAGAAAAATGCAACTAAAATTTATAATTTTCTTAACTGATGTAAGAGCATTGAAATGTATTCACTGTATTCCTGTCGTCACCAGGATCAAAATTAAGTGTACACTGATGCAGGTTATGATGAGCATTCTTAATTAAGTGGCATTTTAAATATTTAAACATTTTTTAAAACTTAGTTTAACACGGCCGTAAAAGTTTTATCTTAATTAAAATTTATACAGGTAGCAGCTTTATGTAAAATGTTCCTTTCAAGTTTTATTAGAAAGTTTTAAGTACCTATCTTTTTATAACCGGCTAGAGGTTCAGGGTTTATTACTTGTTTTGGTTAAAGTGTGTTGGGAGACTTCTATACAAAAAAGGGGTAATGATCTCCAAGAAAGACCCATTTTGAAGTAGCTTTTTTAGTTTTGCTGAGCAAAAAACCCTTCCTTTCGCATTTCTTTAACTAAAAAATTATTTTTGGATTTTTTTTACAATAATAAATATAAATTGATGTATTATGCAGTCTGTTATTAATTAAGTTAATTAATTCGTTTATCTGATCCTCATTCAAGAATCCTCATAAAAGAATTAAGTCGAATAAAGGTAATGTTAAAATAATGACTTGATATTTTTTTAAGTAAATTTAATAATGCCTATCTTAGCTCTCAATAAAATTCAAATTTATTTTCAATGACCGTGTACAGCACCTTTCCTGGGGGCTTATTCTTGAATCGAGGAATGATCCTTTCCTAACCCTGGTGGCACGAAATTGCTCCGTTCCGTATTCTTGAATGTTCCCCGGTGAGGACCATTCCTACGGAATTGACTCAGGACCTTACCTATGGTCGATCGCACGGGAATGGCGCTGCTGTCGTGAGAAGCATGCGCAGAAAGATCTGTTTTGATGTTTTTAACCACAAAAATTATTGGTAGTTTATGTTTTTTTACTTTTGATTTGCGATATTTTCAAAGAAAAATACCAATATTATTTTTCTTTGGACATTTTCATTCTTGTCGTGATCCTTTTAGAAAGTTCAATTATTTCTTAATTATTGTAAAACTTCGACACTATTAATTTTTTAACTCAAGTAAAATTGAAACCTGCAGATTGATTTATGCAGCATGTAGAACAACATTCTAGATTTAAATTACCTATAGGTTGACGAAGCCATTGGTTCAACAGATGATAGAGATGGTTAGGCCATCAATGGTGGAAAAACATTTCAATTGAAACCAAAGTAAGCAGAGTTTAAGTATGAATAAAAATGATGTTACACTGATATTATTCGGTTTTGGTAACCCTTAATTTTTATGCAAATGGATCATACCAAGAGGGAATTGGAAAGCACATGTGCCACACCAACTCCCACCCCAGCATAAGCAGAGCAATCAATGAAGTAACTAATGCATTTTATAAACCAACCCAAAAATGAAAGGGAGCTGGAAGAATTAAAACTTCGGTAAGATAAGTATATAGCTCGAGAGTAAGATTTTTGATCAAAATTGTTATTTTATCCAACTACTCGCTTACAAAATGAGGTGTTATTGGATGTCTTTGGGTGATTTTTCCTGCTCGTATGCAAAGATTTAGCATGCTTAGTATATAACTGTCTAGTTTAAAAAATAACTGTTTGTCTAATATTTGTTTGTTAGAGAGTCAGAGGGAGAGAAAAGAAATAGGAGCACCTGGAAGTGGTTTTTTGTACCTACTCAATATATATGTATTGAAAAGATTGTTTCCTTTTACTCACATAGCAAGAATATTGGTACCTACAATGCTTGAAATATTTTTGGAACATTCAGAATATCTAAAACACATCCTGTGAATGTCCAACGGTCCACTTTTTTATTATTCACTGAATATTCAGAATGGATGAAATCTGAACATTACATTTTTTAATACATATAGCGTCTCCATATGCAAAACAGTAATGTTCAGATTACATCCATTCTGAATATTCAGTGAATAATAAAAAGGTGGACCGTTGGATATTTACGGGATGTGTTTTGGACATTCAGAATGTTTTAAGCATATTCACACAACGTACCAATATTCTTGCTATGTGGGTACTTTTTACTTTACTTTACTTCCATAAAGCATGTTTTCTGTTTTGACAAAGAGTATAATATATGAAAGAACAAGATGCTTGATTTTTGATATGTATTGAGTACAATATGAAAACATACTAATTATATAGTAAAGGTACCTGAAAAAACCTTACTTAGCTTTACTATATAACTATTAATTTTAGATTTTACCAAAAATATCAATTTCTAGGAATAGTTGGGTTCATTGACTGCACGCATGTTGCTATTGCCAGATTGAAGAAGAATGAAGACATACCTATATATATGTTAATCACAAAGAGTCCAGTTAGCATAGCACAAAAGTTAAATAAAATGTGTACTTATTTTTATTCAGAAGCAAGGGCAGATTCTCTTGCTAATTAAATTTTCTTAAATAGGAACATGTTTTAAGGCGCATTTACACTGGCCAAACAAGTAGGAAATTGACAGTTGTACATGGAGAATTGGCCTCCTTATGCTTGACATTGGCAAGCGTAAACAGTTATTTGTGTTTCCATAAGATGAACTTTTCCAAATTGCTTGCTTGCTAACCAGCGTAAATCCGCCTTTATATACTGACTTTTATTTAAAATCTGTTTTCCACTATTTTTTGCAAGAGTTTATTTTTGTATGTTGTTAAATTTTTGAAAAATTCATACTTTCAACAAAAAAGCTTAAAATAAAAATTACCAACATAATTAAGATTACTGCAAAAGCAAAAATGTTTTGTAAAGCTCTTTTCTTTTATAATTATGCAGTATACGGTTTTCTGCTCTGTTTTCTGCCATTTTTGATTTTTTATGGGGGGCACCTGCGTACTGCATAGGATCCCAAATCCGTCTGCGCCCGATTTTTTTTTAAGAGAAAAAAGAGTGCCCGGGGACGGGGGGGTTGTAATTTGTTTTTTTGATGGTTTTGGGTTGGGTTGGATAAGGTTGGATTGGTCTGTGTTGGATTGGATTGTTTTAGTGAAAAAAAAATTAAAAAATACCAAAAAAAAAACAACCGGCGCAGGCGGATTTGGGGTCCTAGAGACCCTAGTAGGTGCCCCCATAAAGAATTTTTCATAAAAAATCAAAAATGGCTGAAAACCGTATACTGCATAATTACCCTTTATAATAATAACAATAACAATGATTTGATTTTCCACAAACCAAAACTACACTTTTTTTCACTCGATGCACGTTTCGCTAACGTTAGCATCATCAGCAGATGATAAACAATTATTAAAAAAAGTGTAGTTTTTTTTAGATAAACAATTGTTTATCGTCTCCTGATAATGCTAACGTTGTTAGCGAAACGTGCGTCGAGTGCAAAAAAGTGTAGTTTTGGTTTATGGAAAACAATCAAAACTTTATTATAGTACAACCAAAGGTTCCAAATTCCCAACAGAGTTAATAATACCAATAATTTTGAATAAAACAAGAAATAAACAAGAGGAAAGTAACTTTTATTTAAAAATAGAAACGCATTTAACAAAATTCTACACAAGTTTGATCCCAGAGTGAAAACACAAAGAGAAAAGTAACAAGAAACGAAACTGACAAAAAAATGTAGCAAATTTACTTTTTTATTTGAAAAGGATTTGAAAAAAAAAACAAGGTTAGTAAACAGAAAAATCGCCAAGGCAATGTAAGAAACCATAGAAGTTTTAAATGGTTAATTGAAAGCAGTTCGTTTAAAAAATATATTACATTTGGCAACGTTGGATGCGGCAGGTGTTCAAGAATACGCCAATTAATGAAAGGTGCTCAGCGGAAACCCATAGGAACGGTCACTTCCTAACTATGACCGTTCCCTTGCGACCATTCCTACAAAATTTAAGAATAAGCCCCCTGGTCGCTGATTCTTAAGTGTCAACTGAACGAAATTCTTCATTTCGACCAATAAGAATTCAGAAGCTAGACAAGATTTATTTAAAAACAAAGGCATTTCTAAAGAGGGGGGACGTATTATACTAAAAATAGCACTCTATGTGTTTGCTGGTTATTTCTGACAATCCGGTATGGCTATAAGACTCTAGGAAGAGAGATTTACATTTTGGGCGATGCGTTTTGAGTCTCACCTTCGCAGTAATGCTTTCATGGAAATGGGCGCGGCGCACAAGATGTCCAGCAAGGTGGCTTATGTGCACTGGTTGCACTTTGCCTGCAGTTTTAACCGTTTTTTCTCTGTTTTTCTTGCTGTAGATGCTCATAAATTTTGTTCCCTTACACCAATTTTAAAGAAATAAGACCTGCGTACCTTTTGCGCAGTATTACGCAACCACAACCCTCTGTCAACTGTAGGTATTTCTTTGCGGGTGGGGCCAACTTCACGCCAACCCCTCCCCCACTACACTTTTTTAAATTTTTATGGTTTAAATAATTCACATTTTGCGCAGCAATGCGCAGTCGTCATAACATTTTGCGAAGCAACCCCTTCCTTTTGCGCAGTATTTAGTCGTTGCACAGTAAGTCTGTGCAAGTTAAAATTATGCTTTACCATTACTGTGTAGGTTTAAGTCGCCTTTCTAAATTTGTATTTGTCAACCATCTGATTTTTTATAATTTATTTTTCTCTTTTTTAACATAATTTGTAAATTTTGACTCAATTTCTATGTAATTGTAATTGCATATGGCAAAAAAGGCTATTTCTATTCTATTATGTTTTATGCTGCGCAAAAGGAATGTCTACAGTTTCCAGAGGCTTGTGTCGCAAAATGGATGAGTGGTTGCGTAATACTGCGCAAAAGGTGCACAAATAGGACTACATCTTTTTTCTAAAAAAACTTTGAGTGCTCACTGACCTGTGCTTGCTCCAGCGATTATTTTACGATAATGTCTAGTTGCCTAGACCGCTTAACAAAGGACCATATGCCCGCGTAATTAGTGATAAAGCTAAAGTATTGCCAGACAAAGGGGTCTTTTTTGTTAGAATTGGTTCTCATACCTTTTAAGTGAACGTATCCAAAGTATATCGTAACCTACCTATATGTATTCGTAAATGACATTTTTATTAGATATAAAATCAAATATCGCATTTAAAACCTAGTCATTAAGAACTAAAATATAAGGTCAATTATTTATTATTATTTTTTCTTGCTTAGCATTTGACCATTCAAGCGTGGTAACTGTGCACAAGTTTATGGGAAAAAATTATGTATTCTGAGAAATGCAATGTTCCATGGTAGCCTTATTAAATAGACCATAATAATTAATGAAATTTAATAAAGGTAAGAAAATTTTAGAGCTTTAAACTGCTATCTTATAATAATTTTCTAAAAATTATCTAAAAATTGATTTGTTATTGCAAAAGAAGCCCTAACTGTTAGTCATTCCATTTTACTACTACTTCTTTTATTATTTTTTTATAGGTGCCATGCTTTCGTCGAACAGTATTTGCGCCTTGTCTGCTGCTTTTCTAAAAAAATGTCGTAGTACTACACCTCATTCTAAATTCTCCGGACCAATTTCAATATGGCGGCTGACAATTAAACACAGAACCCAGACAACACAGCTACGTAAATATTACGTAAAAGTTACACACGATTACTTTGTTATATAAATTCTAGGTAAACTGGAAGTCACAACAAGGGAAAAAGTAACTTCCATGTTCTACATAACGCCATACACAAAGTTCCCTACTTTTTACGTAAATAATATGTAATTAAAATATCGATTAACTAGTAAGTAGAAATGTAAAAATAGGGTAAACTTGACGCCGCATAAATAACGTACTCTTTATGTATCTACTATTGTAATATTTATGTAAAATGAAAGTTATATTATATATATAATATTTATATACTCCTGATGTCACAACAAGGTAAAAAGTAACTTTCTTGTTCTCCAAAACGTCATGCACAAATTTCCTTTCTTATTACGTAAATATAATGTTATTAAAGAGACATAAGTTATGTTATGTAAATATTACGTCAATTTTATGTAAATTTTTTTACTTTAGATTTACGTAAATACTACGATAAGAGCGTAGTTACAATATGTGGAATTGTTTTTAGCAACACTGTACGGGAAACCAATTTAACTATGTCGACCTGATTTGTTTGCAAAAAACGCGAAGACTTTATTTATATTTATCCACAGTGGGACACCAGGGGCTCGATTCTAGACGTAAGAGAACGATCATACCCTGAGAAGTGATCAATCGCACAAAAGTCATTTGAACGACGAACGGTGGTCGTCGTTCCGGAAAACGCGGACATAAATGAAAAAATTAAAAAATTCAAAATGTATCTAAATTTGCCCCTACATGGTTGTCAAGATACTAGGCGAATAGTTGGCCAAAGAATAAACTATGCATTTTATGAGTTTTGCATTACGTATCAGTATTCAACATTCAAATTTTAAATAAAAGACCCAGAGTATGACAGTATTCAACTGTTAATATCTCGAAAACAATTGAAGATCGACATAGTGTACGTTATATAAAAATGCTTAGAATTTCAAAACAGAATGCACAAATGCAATAATATATTGGGTGTTTCATTTGAAAGTTTCGGTTGGCATTCTTTTTAATATACCCTATATACATAAAAATATTCAAGTATACTGTAACATTTATATATTGTGTCAATTACTCTAAAGTAAATTTGACTGTTCTAAACTAACATTCTTAGTTTAATTTTGTGAAGTGAGCTTAAAATTCAAATATCATGTGACTTTAACTGTAACCAAAATTATCACGTGACTGGACACTTTTGAATAGTCACGTGACCATCAGTGCTACATTCATGGCTAAATAAAACCCATTCAAGCTCCAATCGTCTTTCAATCTACATGTCCTTTGTAGATCCCCCCTCACACCTCCATCAAAAATTTAGCTAATTAATAAATCTATATCTTTACCTCTTAAAAATGTCTTAAGATAAATGTGAAAATTAACACGATCATCCTGTGTATCAGCTAAATAAGAATAAATTTATCTTTTTATTAAAACTAAATATTTAGTACAATTAAATTACAATGTGGAAGTTTTTTTAATATCCGCGTTTTTACAAAAATCGACCACTGTGCGAGTCCTACTCTAAAAGACGGTCAAGTTTGCCGTAGCATGCGCATTACCGAGTTCGATTACGTGATGGTTTCGCCCAACAGCGTGCTCTGAAATAATACAAGCGACGTCTTTCACACGAGCTTTCCTATAACTCCCAACTACTGGGTCTAGTCGAGAGAACGGCTCAAAATTTGCTGTTCGAAGCAGCTCTGCACGTGCCCATAATAGTTTGATGATTATTCGATCGTCTCGTCACTGCTTTTAAGTGCGTTTATTGGTTGAAACTACTTTTCTTTTCTCAAGCGAATGATCACTTCCTATGACTCCCAGAATCGTTCTACGCCACTAAAAAACCAAGTAAAATACTAAAATAAAAGAAAACCATTTATTGCAGAATTATCTGCTAAAAAAACGCTACCCAACTACGTATTAAAATAACTGGGTGTTATGTTTAAGGTTGCATTTACTGGTGCATTTTTAATTAAATTGGAAACACTCCCGCTAGCTGATACCGACAACAGGTTAACTTAAAAGCATGTAGATTTAAAAATCGGCTACTGGCACTACACGAAATAATCTAAATGGAGCTTTACTGACCTGTTTTGTTAGTACTCAAGTATCCGGGTGTTTTTGAAACTGAGGTTCTAAAATTTATCCTTTAGACTCCAAGATTTTACTAGTACACTTGCACATAATTATGCCGCAATAACTTAAATTAAAAACAAATGGTTGAATTAAAATAAAAACAAAATTATGTGGGGTTATGGGCGCCGAATGTTTCTATGCGGCGATTCCTAGTAATCCCAGCGAGCCAGTAAAGTTCTCTTGGTTCTTTGATAGACTCGGGGTAATGCCCGCGCAGCGCTAGGCCTTTTTCGGAGGGCGACCGCACATGCGGAGTGGTTTCATATAAAATTTGTTTTAGAAGAATGTTTTTGAAAACACATTTTTGAAAGATAAACATAACCTCGAATGGTTTTCTGTCAGAACAGAAAATGTAAAAATACTCTTCTGTCCCACTGCGGCCCCATTTAAAGTTTTTTGACAAAAAACCCGCAGTTACCATGGAATCGTATAAATTCTGCGATCTATCGACCAACACTTGAAAGGCGTGTGTCTTCCAAATTCAATGAAGTGCGATTGATTGATCGGTTTTCTTTTTTTCTTTTCCGGAGTGCACAGGCTTTTAGAAAAAAAGGAAATTTAGTTTTTTATTTTCGCTAAAGCAAGGAAATATAATAAGAAAAAATGTAATCCAGAAGAAATTGTGAGTATTTCTCTATATTTTTTTTGTAAATCGGGTTTGTTCTAAACCGCAATTATTTTGAGGCTTTTGGGATAGATGACAGCACCAGAGCTTTTATTTTGAAGAAAAAATAATTAAGAAAATGGCACACATTTATCTTTTTTTTTTTTAATTGGACACTCCGTATATTTTCTCATTTCCTGAATCCTTAAAAATTAGAATTTTCAAAAAGACTAAACATTTGTGGTTTGTCTTTCTGCAAGATAAGTTTAAGTTTGTATGGAAGAGATAGGGAAATCGAAAATAGCTACCCAATATCAATACCTACCTGTGATATTTATTTTCCTATCTCTGAAAAAAGTTAAAAAAAAAATTTAGCATTGGATATGAATTTCCCCTTGCTTGTAACTCGTCCTGAATAACCCCGTAATTTTTTTTTTTAAACTCATAATTCTCCGAAAAAATCCATTATTACAGACTTTTGTTACACACCGTATACAATTAGTTTTTAGTTAAATTTGACCAATTTTTTCCTTCTCGTATTAATAACATTATTGATGTTTTTGAGGCTCTAGTTTCATCATCTTTTGCATTTTTCCAAAGAGTTAACCGGACTTTCTACTAAAGGCTTTTACAGACTATAGAAAATATCAGTTCAATATTGATTGCTTATACCTACCAGTCTCAACACCACCTGCTTCTTCCTCTTCTTGTAACCCGAGCGCGCCAACCGCCCAGTCGACTTGACCAAGATGTGAATATATCAACAACCTAAGGTCACTACGGTTTAATTTTAGTTTTTAATATACTACTTTAAGTAGCCAAGCTCTTTTTGATTCCTTGTTTTTAGCGCATCTTTGATGCGTTTGTGAAAGGGTCCATAAAAAGTTAAAGTCATCCTTACAAAGTACGACGTAACCAAACCAATTCTTGTTCTGTGCTCCATGCACAGTTTTAATTCAAGCCGCTCACTTGTATTACCTTCCTTCTTGAAAAAACTTAGAGGACCATGGAATGGAAAATAGAAGGACAGTGACACAGATAACAAAATGGTTAAGATAGGTGAGACGTAGAGGCTGTCGTATGACATATCCGTCCTGAGCATGCGCACTGAGATACGAATAAGATTAAGAACTCTCTGTGTAGATATAGAAATCTGGAAATGGCCGCTGTATGCTATCAGGTATGCTATCCGGTCGGTCACGGTTAACTCTGCCCTTGTATTGGAGTGCAAACGTGTCTTGACAATTATGGCAAGGCATAAAAAGGTCAATCTCTTCTGGGTCCCGGGACATGAAGGTGTACCGGGAAATGAAGATGCCGATAGATTGGCTAGACAAGGATCATCAACCGATCCGGTAGGTCCGGAACTCATACCAGGTATTCCGGCTTGCCAAGTCATGACGGCCCTGAAAAGTGACTCTGGAATAGCACAAAGGGCATGAGACGTCTCCTGATTGGTGAGGTGAGTTACAAAAAAACAGTCCTTACTCCACCTAGGTACGAAGGATGTAAGGCTGGCAACAGGGCTCCTAACGGGACACTGTCGACTTAACAAGCACCTGGAGACGCTAGAAATTGCCGAAGACTCAGAGTGTCTATGGTGCATGGAGGACGAGGAATCGTCCTTGCGTGTTCTGCTGGAGTGTCCGGCTCTGGCCAGGTCAAGAAAGTCGCACCTTGGGAACTATATACTGGAGCCAGGCGATGTAAGAAGGCTGACGCCCAGAAAAATATGTTATTTTGCGAAAGGCATGCTTTGAGGGCTAAACCATGGATAGAGGGCGTACGTACTAATGATAATAAACGATCCGCAATTTTTCCTGCCTTTATCCTTGCTCTTAGGCTGTGATGATCACCACTCTCTCTCAGGGTTGAGGGCAGGAAAAAGTGTGGGTTAATATTAGCACCAGCTAAAATTTTCAGGTCTTTTTATCTGGGAAGGGGGCTATGATTAATAATTATTATAAGTTAAAAATTCTTTATGAATCCTTTATTAAAATTATTCGTAAAATATTTCGAACTTCTGAGCTTTTCAAATCAATAAGTTTATAGGGGAATTCCAAACTACATTTACATATTAGTAAAAAAATATTTTCATAACAACATTAGTAATAATATTATGATAATGATATAAAACTCTATGCTAGCTGGGTACGAATACTGCTAGGGTGCTCGTAGAGATAGGTGAGACGTAGTCGCTGTTGTACGACGCGACGTCTCCGGAAACCGGGTTTTATACAGTGTGGGATTTACTTAGATAGTATGTAGCTGTATAGCTGTAAATATGTAGACCTGAGGGGGTTACTAAATTTTAAAACCTAAATTTAAAAATACCACTGAAAACCCGTTTTTTATCTCAAATATACTATATTTTAGAAAAAAATGCCCTAAAAATATTTTTTTTTGACAGGTTTCAAAATGGAAAATGGTAATACGTCAGAAATTTGGCACATAACAGCTTCATTATCTGTGTTTGAGGTTATAAAGTTGGTGATTTTTTTAGAGCACCTCTGAGGAGTGGTTTAAATTTGTAGCCCCCAGAAAGGATTGTTTTGTGACAATTGGTAATAAGTTTGTTTTTCCTAAGTAAACGTTTTTACAAGAATTAATTTACCTTATTTAGGGTGACCATTCGTCCCCAATTAGGGGGGACATTCCCCTATTTTGGTGTTCTGTCCCCCATTGTAAGTGTCCCCCTAAATGACCCCCATTGCTAAGAAAGGTCCCCCACACATTCATCGCGCAAAAAGAAATAACTGAAATAATTTTTGTTAAGCATGAAAATATTCCTAATAATTATTATAATAAGATTTTCAACCAGTATACATTCCTAAAAAAATATCTTTCTCAAGAAAAGCTTTATAATTGGAATAACAATAAAATTATCCCAGACCAAAGGTGGATAAAAATTTTGGAACATTTTGGAAACGGGCAAATTGTTTGCGGCAATTTTGTTAAAATAGCTGAATACTCTTTCAATCTTCTGGCCTCTAACGCTGTAACTGAAAGAGTGACCACTGAAAAAAGTAGGTTAAATGTATAAACTTTAAAGGCGATGTTAATAGTTAAATATAATATAACCGATACTTAAAAATGAAAATGAATGAAAATAAAAAAAACCATTCTTCAGAAAAATATAATAGTTGGTAAATTTTAAAAAAATGTTTTTTGATTTAAACAAATGCATAATGGGACATTATTGTATAAGTTTGTCGTGTATATTATTCCCCTGCAAAAAATCTGGTCACCTAACATTATTTAATATCCCAAGTTGTTCATTAATCAATAAAACACGTCCACTTTTGTCCAGAAAAACGCGATATTTTTAACCCATTTTTTTGTTTATCTGAAAGCTTAATCAGCAAACTTTCCACTGAAAGATCACAAATAAAAGCCTACCAGAAAACCGGGCACCGTCCAATTCTTTTAGCCGAATGTGAATGCTTTAGTGAATTATCATTGGATTCAGGTCTGTTCTTAGCCGCATTTGTTTATATTACCTTCTTTGATAAAATATTTTTATTTTTGGTTTGCGATTGCGATGGGTTTGGGTTTGTAAAGTTTTTTTATACTTTTGATAGATAAAAACCCCTTTTGAATAAATATAAAGTTAATCTAATCCTTATTTTATGATTACAGTTGACAGTGAGTATTAAAGTCGCGAAAATTCATAAACAAGGGTAAGTTTTGATAGGAGTGCAGTATGTTTACCATTTAGATTCCCCCCTAGGGTTATAAAAAACTTCTTTTAAGGTCTTAGTTACAATCTGGGAAATTGTTTTTAGCAACACTGTACGGGAAATCAACTTAACTATGTCGAACTGATTTTTTTGCAAAATTTTATGTCATTGAATTTGTTTTCCATAATCCGGAGACTTTATTTATGTTCATCCACAGTGGGACACCAGAGATTTTTTAGCACCGGGTCAAAAATTTGGGGTTAGGTTACTTATTTTGACTTTTCGCATTCTACGCCGCTAAAAAACCAAGTAAAATACTAAAATAAAAGAAAACCATTTATTGCACAATTACCTGCAAAAAAACGCTGCCCAACTACGTGTTAAAGTAACTGGGTGTAATGTTTCAGGTTGCATTTACAGGTGCATTTATAATTGAATTGGAAACACTCCCGCTAGCTGATACCGACAACAGATTAACTTAAAAGCATGCAAATTTAAAAATCGGCTACTGACGCTAGACAAAATAATCGTATTCTATTTTAAACAGGAGCGTCAACGACTAGCAAGTCTTTTCTATCTCTAAATGCAGCTTTACTGACCTGTTTTGTTAGGATTCAAGTATCCGTGTGTTTTTGAAACTGAGGTTCTAAAATCTATCCTTTTCACTCCAAGAATTCACTAGTACAGTTGCACATAACTATGCTGCAATAATTCAAATGAAAAAAAAATGGCTAAATCAAAATAAAAACAAAATTATGTGGGGTTATGCGCGGCGAATGTTTCTATGCGAATTCCTAGTAATCCCAGCGAGACAGTAAAGTTCTCTTGGTTCTTTGATAGACTTGGGGTAATGCCCGCGCAGCGCTAGGCCTATTTCGGAGGGCGACCGAACCCGCGGAGTGGTTTCATATTTGTCTTAGAACAATGCTTTTGAAAACACATTTTTGAAAGATAAACATAACCTCGAATGGTTTTCTGTCAGAAAACGTAAAAATACTCTTCTGTCCCACTGCGGCCCGATTTAAAGTTTGTTGACAAAACACTTGCAGTTACCATGGAATCGTATAAATTCTGCGATCTATCGGCCAACACTTGAAATGCCTGTGTCTCCCAAATTCAATGAAGTATGATCGATTGATCGGTTTTCTTTTCCAGTGTGCACAGGCTTTTAGAAAAAAAGGAAACTTAGTTTTTATTTTCGCTAAAGCAAGGAAATATAAAAAAGAAAAATGTAATCCAGAGGAAATTGTAAGTATTTCTCTATCTTTTTTTGTAAATCGGGTTTGTTCTAAACCACAATTATTTTGAGGCTTTTGGGATAGATGACAGCACCAGAGCTTTTATTTTGAAGAAAAAATAATTGAGAATTTTGAGAAATCCTTCAGATATTTTTGTTAAGTATTTAAAATTTCAGCTAATTCTGATTTTAAGTTTTCCTTGTGCACTCTGGCAAAAGATTAAAAAAAAATACAGAACAAGGAGTTGCCAGCTGTACTTTTTTTTACTTAAAATCTAGGGAGAAACCAAAAGTTGTGCTGAGATACAAATACAATTAAAATACTCAAGGAAGTTGGTATAAAATGCTTAAAACCAACAATTTCAATTAAACTTAGGACCTGTCTAAAATAGGCTAAACCCTTTTAGTAAATCCCACTGTATTGCCTTTTAAGAAATCAGATTTGCTCAGAAACCGACTCAATTAAAACTCTTTGCACATTGCGCTTTGACTAAATACACGTGCTTGGTTACTCTACTATATTTCATTCTTTTCAGTTAAAAATTGCAATGAAATAACTACGCAGAAATTCCAGAAATAAAATTCGAGGAATATCCCACACCAAACCAAATATAACATTTATTGCAAAGTAGCACCAAACCTCTATACAAGGTGCTTCAATTTCCTTTATACTGAGATTTTTTATCCAACATGGATCAATGCCTTGTGTACAGGGTCTTTGTTTATGACTGGAACAACTATAACAACTTTTTTTTGTTGCCATTAGTATACAGTGTGTGGCAATAAAGACAATTTTTTTTTTAAATAGAACAACCTGTATATTTTTGCATTTTAG
The DNA here is from genome assembly GCA_963921995.1 of Oxystoma pomonae. Taxonomy (NCBI): domain Eukaryota; kingdom Metazoa; phylum Arthropoda; class Insecta; order Coleoptera; family Brentidae; genus Oxystoma; species Oxystoma pomonae. The sequence continues at coordinate 77,171,762 of OY998169.1, read as the reverse complement.
AACTTTTAAAAAAATTAGATTCATAAAAATATCAAATACTATTTCAATATCTTTCGTAGTTCCTGAGATATTTGCGTTTAAGTTTTAATAATTGTCAAAATGAAAATATATTGGAAATGACCAACTTATCAAGCTACCAAGTAGGCCATGAAAGTATTTCTTTATTTTAACAATATAAACCTAAAAATCTAGGGGCCTTAAAAAAAAAACGATTAAAGGCAATGTAAAAATTTAAACACAAATATCTCAGAAACTACAAAAGATATTTCAATAGTATTTGGTATTTTTGTAAAGCTAATTTTTTGAAAAATTAAATATGCAAAAATGTACTGGGTAATCTATTCAAAAAAATTAGCTTTATTGCCACACCCTGTACACCAAGGGAAATAGAAAAAAAGTTGTTATAGCGCTTAAGTTCGTTCGCAATTTTCTAAGAAATTTTTGAATTCAAATCTACCCTTTATTTTCATTAATAAAAAAGATACTGAGTGTTCCCGTTATAAACAAACACCCTGTACACACAAGCTATAGCGATGAATAAATTGCCTAAATGCCCTCAAAATGCTTCGAAATAATGCTTCAAAATGCCTCAAAATCCGACGCAATGCCATCGGCGTGTACACCAAAGTGCATTACAGAGCCACCCGTCGGCGTCGCCTAAAACGTAACCTATATTTCAAATATGATTTAAATACCTATCTGAAAAACTGAAATAACTATAAAGAAAAAAAACTTAAATTCTAACGATTTGTAGATCGATCACGAAGTCCTTACGGATACATGTTTATAGGAAAAATGTGTTTTTACCTGTAAAATATGTTCTTAAAATATTTATACGATGTTAATAAAAAATAGTAGATTCACAAACATTTATGGGGAAAAAGTGGCTGAAAAAATGTATCTAGTAACTAATGTAAGTGCTAAAACATACCCTATGTTTTAAATACGATTTACTTATTTATTTATCTATAAAGTAAAAAATTGAAAATCTTGAAATTTTTACGATCATTAGATCGATAATGAACCCTTTATGGATATACAGACCGCTTCAAGCTACTGCGAACATAGGGGGAATCAAGTCCAATTTACTCTCCGTGACGTACGACCGAGGTGGATTCGAAGCACGCTGCAGTGTTATCTTTTGGAAATTCATTTTGTTTTTATTATTTTGTTTTATTTCTGCCTTGCTCGAGAAACAGATGGGTAAGTTCTTAATTGAAATAATACAATACATTTTTAAAACTAAAAATGGATGTCTACGAAGTTGCCGAAAAAGTGCAGATGGTCAAATGGTCAAATCGTCATAACCCAACACACGTTCGATATTGGTCGAGGGAAAATTTGCATTTGTATTTTGACGTAAGAACACAGTATCCCCAAAAACTAAATGTTTGGGGGGGGGGGGTATTGTAGGGGAACACGTAATTGGGCCATTTTTTATTAACGGCAATTGCAATTTGAATGGTCCTAGATACTTGGATCTACTGCAGCAGCACATTATTCCAACTGCTAGGCAGTTGTTAGGTGTAAGATTTGGTGAAACATGGTTTCAACAAGATGGTTGTTCCGCTCACAATGTTGGCCTTGTTAGGGAATATCTTGATAATGTATTTCCTAATCGGGTTATAAGTACACGGGGAACTATTTTATGGCCAGCTCGATCTCCCGATCTTGCTCCTAATGACTTCTATCTGTTTTTGTTCAAATTATCACCCCTAACATGCTTGGAAACGTTGGAAGGGGTTTTTATAGTAGGCTCGGATATTGTCTAGCCGAGCAAGGAGGACTTTTCGAACATTTGCTTTAATTTTTTTTTGACTGGGAGAATCTTTTTGGTTTTTAGAATGTATTATTTTATTTTAAGAACTTGCTTTTATTTTGTTTCTCCTTATTATTTTCATTGTAACACGTCGTCACTGATAAATCTGAGCAGTTGACAATAAAACGCTCTTATTTATCAGTGACAAAAATAAGAAAATTACGTTATAAAAATTTGCGTATTTATTGACCAAATTCCGGTTTCATTGACTACGCTCCACACAGCACCGTGGTTAGGGGCGTACTAAATACAAGGCGAACGGCGGCGAACGGCAGCAAATGGCGATCGGAAGCCTGAGTGTTGGTTACTTCACTGATAGGCGTGCGGTGTCTCTGCATGTACGTACACTGGCAAATTAGACTTCTTTCGCCCTATGTTCGCAGTAGCTTGAAGCGGTCTGTATCTTTATAGGGAAAAAAGTTTTTTAACCTGAAAAATACGATCATAAAATAGTCATACGTTGCTATTTAAAAATAGTAGATTCACAAACATAATAAGATTTGAGGGGGGAAAGTGGCTAAGAAAATATATTTTTTTAGATTCTTACAACTAATCGACATGCTAGATGATGTAAGCGCTAAAACGTAATCTATGTTTTAAATGTCATTAAAATATCTCACAAACTGCAATAACTATAAAGAAAAATTTTTAAAATCTTTAATCTTGCGTTTACGGACACATGTTTTTAACGAAAAAAGTATTTTTATGACCTCTTGAGAAAGTATACTTTTCCGCACGCGACGGCAGTTGCACGAACGATGCGAAGCGGAGTTCGAACAAGCCGTCAAGTTTGGGAAAAACATTTTCCGCAAGATTTAGGTAGTGTTTTTCTTCATTTTATTTCTCAAAAAAAAAATGTCACTAGTCACCCTTTAATTGTTTCTCCTTTCGCTTTGGTCTTGTGTGTTCCTTGTGGGTCACCCATCCAATTTTGAGTTTTCTTTTCTTTCCTCCCAAGATCTTTTGATCTTCTCTTTTTTAGATTCTTTTCGGTTGATGTAGCTGATTTAGAAGTTTAACTTCTTGTTTTAATTGTCTTAGGAGCATATTCCTATTGGAAAGATTAACACACCAGAACGAACCCGTATCAGGTCACTTATAATAAGTACCAAGTGGAACGATGCCTATTTGTGAGTAATTTAGAGTTGGAAGTAAGAGTGTGCGGTGGTTTTAAATGATGTCTGGATTGAGGGTGACTAGTGAATCCACTGACGAGACGACACTGGTCACCCCGGGCGAAACATCGTTTAATTGTTTCTCATTTCGCTTTGGTCTTCTGTGTATTCCTTGTGGGACACTCATTCAATTTTGTGTTTTCGTTCTTTCCTCCTAAGTTCTTTTGATCTTCTCTTTTTTAGATTCTTTTAATATTTTTTTTTATTATGAAATTTATTTAAAGAACACTTTAATAACAAAAACGAAAAGTTAAGTTTTTTGGTAGAGTGCCTGCATGTGACTATTTAAGTTTAATGGTTCAGGGTATGAATTTTGGAAGTAGTAGGTATAACAAATTTTAATACGCAGATCTAGGTTTTCTGAATGAAAAACAATACCTCTAGCTAGTAATTTGATTTGAAGTAAAAATCTAGTACATCTTGGATTAAAATATTGTGCTTTAAAAAATCGTGCGGAAAAGGAACTTTTCCGCATGCTCGTAGGGAAATATTAATTCTTTTAGAAAGTAACAATCAAAGAAAAGTGGGCAAATTATTTATTGTATACTAAAAGTGTCAACCCTACATTATTTTCAAAGATTGCTTCTATTAATTGCTGGTTTAGTCTCATAAAACTAACAGAGGGTTATTAAACTTAAGCCTTTCTTAAAATGTCTGCTGGCAGTGTAATAAAGGTGACAAGCTAACTTCTTCTCTTCTCTAAGAACCCTTGACTTTCATCCGTGGTCTGTTGGCCATTTTAATTATTCTAGTATGCTTCTAGTATTTTTTTTCTTGGCTATAGCCATCCATTTTGTTTTTTCGTCATTCAAGTTAAGCCCAACATGCGAACGTTTGATTCACAACAACTTCAGCGTTTATGCAATTATTACAGTTACTACGTTTATAATTTTATAATTAACTAATAATAATATGAATATAATATATTATAAATATAATAATAACTAATATAAAAATGTACTGAAATTGTATAATATTGGTTAAATTCGCCCTAAAATTAAAAGTTACCATTTTTTTTTGCTAATATTCGAAAGTTTTGGCATTCCTCTGGCATAATCGTTTGGATCTGAGGCGGTTTGCTTTTACCCACTCGATGCAAAGTCACGTGGAAATGACACCTAAACGTCAACAATCGTTCGATTTTGCCCGTGAGAAATGCAAAATTTTAATTTTGCACCTTCCTTAATTGAATATTGTGCAGAGTACATACAAGTTCAATTTTTTTTTGTGTTTGGTATCTCAATCAGTGAAAATTCACCCTTTTTTCGTGAAATTTTTTCGAAAATGTGATCCGTATACAACTAAAATTCGAGTGATTCAGGAATTGGGTCCCTGTCTGGTTCCAGTATAGGCAATAATCCTTGTTTTTTTAAATATTTTTCATAGATAATGTGATATGTTTTCTCTGACATTTTTACGAATTTTTAAATGTTGTGTGTGTGTTTTTTAAGTCCTTCAATTCGTGTAAACTTAGCAACATCTATGGGATTTGAATGTCAAGAGGTAAAAATTAAAAGCCACTAATTCGTTTGATAATTTTCGATGTCCACGTCCGCGTCCCATACTTATACTTATTAGTGACCTTATTGATAGCCTGACTTAAAGACCTGTTGAGCAAGTAACCTACCGGATGTGACGTAAACTGCGGATACGGTATTTTTTATCTTATTTTTCTTCTTTACCTTCTGCATGCAGGTTTTAACCTTACCCAAGCTAATAAGTGGGAGAGGTTCCCACCTACAGGCGCTAATAATGAGGATCAATTAGATGGAATCAAATTATAAAGCGATATAGTATGTAATGTGTTTATAAAAATAATACGTGCAGCAGCCGGAGGAGAACTTCATAACTTGATGGGAAGCGTCAATTTTTGCAAAATACTTGATTATTTGACTCCCACCCCGAACTGGCCTCATTAAATATAAACTATATTTGTTTTAACAAACATTTGGAACGACTTTAAAAGTATACAATAAAAAGTACAAAATAAAATAAATTTTTATTTTTATATAAATTTCAACATTTTTAAAGTATAATGAATAGTCAAAGAAGTTGGAATTTAAATAAAAAATTATTAGTACTAATAAGTATCTATTAGTTGTAGCAGTGAATATATTTATATATTTTTTGTCTACTTTTAGCAATAAGTTTCTTACAAATTGTGCTCGGATTGTTATGAATTTTGGCAGACAAGGACTTAGTGAACTTAAGCCAAACTAAATTCAGAACCACTGCGACCCATTTTTGTTTTCGAAAACTGTATCCAATGCCTTTTGTAACTTAGAATTAATAAATTAAATAAAATGAAATGAAATATATCTCTTTGATCATATAGATTTTGTCAGTTTTGTCGTAAAAGAGGCAAGAAATGTAGTTTTTTTAATAAAACAGGACCAAACTGGAGCTCGCCTAAATCTATTAAAAAAGAACTATGAAAATTGCCTTAGCCGTTCGAAAGTAGCGGTCTAAGTATCCAAACTGAAGGAAGTATGCAACTTAGTCTTTTCCATGTTTTATCATATTACGCGAATAGGCCTAAAGTTACAATTTTTAGGCTTTTTCAGTGATTTTATTGAACAAAAAGAAAAAAAGTCTTAAGGTCTTCTAAAAAAAATTTGAAATCAGTTGAATAGTTTCGAAGTTCTGCTGGAAATAAAACTTTGGCGGGATGCAATGGGCCCAGAAAAGCTGCTCAAGTAGCTAAGTTAAAAGCAGCACACAACATCGACTTCGTTTGGTCTTCTTACATAATCACTTGTATTAGCTCACATAACGTTGAGTATATCTTTCATGTATTTCTAATGATTTTTTAATATTACCGCCAAAGAGGTGGGAGAAATATTTTTTTTGAAGCGAGACCACTGCGGAGTACTCCTAAATCGAATCAAAAAAGAATTATGAGAATCGGTGGAGCCGTTTGGAAATTAGGCTATACGAGTGAAATGTATTAACCACCGCTTTTTTTTGAAGTTGGCTAAAAAAAAGGCTGAAATTTAACAAGGGATTTAGTGAGCATGAATAAATAACAAACTCGATGAATAGCGAGTTTTCCCTCAAAAAAGGTAATGGTGACCGTAGATCCGGATTTGGCACCATCATAAAACTGGTACGTGATAAACATAGGTATTTTTAAACTGTATGGTTAACTACCGGATTATATATTGTGACAGACTGGTACTAAAATGTGAAAATACTGACATCAAAGATGGCTTTCAAAAATAATTTTTATATTACAATAATACGCTAACGCATAAAACAACTGTAACAAAAATTAAAAAACACAACTGTAACGAAAATTATAAAACAATAGAACAAATTATTAGGTATATAAATTTTAATATCTAGTCATTGCGCCATTCACCTCAATTATACCGTTTAACCTTCTTGGTAGAGAATCAGCCAAAATTTCAAAAAGGTTGTCATTTTCACCAATAACTTCTTCATAAGCATTGACTATTAACTGGACCAAGTGATGTTGATTTCCCGGCACAATATTAAAGCTTTCCAGCTTTTTTGAAATTAAACCCCAGATATTTTCCGTAGGATTGGCGTCTGGGGTTTTCGCAGGCCAAGGAAGAACTTCAATATTTTGCTCCTGAAACCAAGTTTGGCAAATTCTGGCTGTATGAGCAGGGCAGTTTTCTTGTTGAAAAATAAACTGGTCTTGATAAAGTTCTGTGGCGGCTGGAAGTATGGTGTTCTCTAAAATGTCCACGTAAAGCTGTGCTGTGAGCCTTCCATTGATTCGAAATAGAGCACCATGACCTCTAGCAGAAATCCAACCCCACATATTTACCGAAAATCTTCCAGCGCAATCGTTGTTACCAGCAATATATCTTTCCTCATAGCGCGTTCTTGGTGGACGATATACCCGAATTTGTTTTCTGTCACTACAGGACTGGAAAACTTTTTCATCGGAAAATATTACCTTTCGCCAAAACTCTGGGCCCTTTAGATAGTAATTAAGGGCAAAAAGTAACCTGGCCTGTTTTTTTGATTCGTAAGTTTAATTTTTTTAGCAGTTATACGACATCTTAAATTAGAACCTTTCCTTACGCGATTTTATGCCACTCTTACACATCCTGGAAATTGGGTTAATCTCTTTGCCTGGGCAACAGATGCAAAAGGGTTTTCTTCCAAAAAAGCGATAAGGTCATAACCTTGTTCATCAGTTGAAAATTTCAATAAACCAGTCCCTTGTTTTCTCTCTATTTTCTGATCTTCTTCCCATCGTTTTTTAATTTTTATAATCGTGGTTTTACTGCGTCCATAATGTCTAGCCACGTCCCTAATTGACCATCCTAGTTGTAGTTTTGCCAGGAGTTGGGCTTTATCAAATAAAGAAATTTGTGGAGGCATTTTTTATTTATTTGTCAAACTGAAATACAGAATGACATACTTTGACAGTTTCAGACAAATACAATAATGGGTGACTTTGTTTGTAAAAATAGACCAAGGTATTACAACAAAAAGTATTGTGTACCACTTTTATGATGCCGATAGTGTACATCTTACGTTTCTGCAATTTGACAGATGTCTTATATATGAATCCTGTGTCAGATTTTTTCATCATCATTTCATCTCCTAATTCCTAGCACCATAGTGTTGTCAACATATATGTATGAGCTTAAATATACGCCCTTGCAATGCTTTCGGCGTGCAGAACTTTATAAGCAGGATGTCCTATATATATTCCTATACCTTTCTCTATTACTCTTTTACGACTCTTATTGTCTCTTTCTGGCGTCAAAGCTTAGCGGTGCACATGCGCGGTCATCGTCATCGGTTAACCAACCAAAATCCAGAAAGTGCAGTTGTCAAAATTTTTCTATTTGTTTAGGTACGTTTTTAGAAAATCATTATTTTCTATTTTTAAATAAATAAATATATGATTAGAAATCATTTTTAGGTATTCTCACTTTTTTTCCTTCAAATTTAAAAAAAAAAATAGCTACGAACCTGTGGAACTTCACTTTTGTTGTTTAGCGGCATCCACAAACACAGCACGTCTTTTTATGCGGTAACATCTTAAGCTACAAGATATAAACAGTTTTTATTATAACTCCTAAAAACTTTCGCGTAACCAAAGATTAAAAATATTATAATAAAAAAATATGCATAAACGAAAACGCGGAAAACGACTACTTATTTTATGTGTGATTAAAACAAATCAACGAAAATGGCGTCTCGACCGAACGGCGAAGACGAAAGTCGAGAAACCGGCCGCCTCGTAAAATTTTCGCGCATGTGCATAGGCGCGGAGCTAAAACGGCTCCATGGCCTGCTAGATTTTAGATCTTGCTTACAAGTTTGGCCTGGGAAAGGCCTATATTTAACCTCATACATATATGGTTGTCAATCTTCTCTAAGCCAATTTCACTAACTGTTTACTAAACGTGAGTTTATTGTCAATTTTATTTTTTTTCCGCAAAGTAAAGAAATTGGGAATATTTTAAAATTAAAGTTGTCTTAACCATTTTTTTTAATTTTCTTCTTCTTTTTATGAATCATCCTGTATATTTCGGAAACTATACGATAGAATCTTTTCAAACTTTCTGTTCTAACATAACTCCATGTAATTCATATTTATAAAACACTCTCGTATTTGCAGTGTTGCCATTTACAGGAAACCTTGACAACAACTTTGTAATTTTAAATGAAAGATCCCGTATTTTTGCATTATTGGATTTTACAAAAAAATTGTAGGTACATTTTATGTATAATATCCTATACCTTCTTCAACTGTTTTTAAAATATTTACAGGTGAAAACTGCCATGTGATAACTTTAAAACGGTTTCCACATTCCTATCTTGTTTTACACTATTTTTAAGCCAGGGTTAAATTAACCTTAAAATAGTATAACCCTGAGTTAAAACTAAAAATAATCTAGAACAATAGTTTTTAAAAATCCGAGATTCTATCCTTAACCATTATGATGTTACGGGATGTCAAAGTTATCAAATATAAATTTTCACCTGTCAATGTTGAAAATAGATATAAGACTTTATACATAAAATGTACCTACAATTTTTTGTAGAATCAAAAAATGCAAATATATACAGGATGTTTTATTTATAAATATGAAAGTATGTTATAAATATACTTTACAGGGACTTATTTTATAACAGAAAGTTTGAAAGGTTTCTATTGTATAGTTTCCAAAATAATGTAATAGGCCACTTACCTTGGGACACCCGATATAACTTGTCTTTACCTTTGATTATACAACCGCTAAAGATGGGCATCCTAATGCCGATAAACCACCATCTTTGCTGCTCTCAGGATGTGGTAATCAACTTTTGACAAACGACTCACCTTCGTTTCTGACTCTCAGCCTCTGTGATTGAGGACAGGGAAAAATGTTGGTTGGTTATCAGCATTCGAAAGCCCATCTTTAGCGGTTATATATTCAAAACCTCAACAGATGTATGGATCTGCACATTAGGCATTTTTTCTCGCATAAACCTTCAGTTCTTCTCGTTCTCGCTCGTTTTCAAACCGTTAATATACTTTTCAACGCTGTTCACACAGCGTTAGGATATAATTGCAATTATTTTCTTTGCATTGTCGCTGACAAGTGGAGCAGATTCTCGATAACTTCTCCTGAAACCAAGAAAAGTCGATGATGGTAACAAATCTTTGTTACCTTCATATAAACAAAAGTGCGGAAGACACAAAAATTTGTTTTAAAACTAAGAAATTGGCACACAAGATTTGTAGATATTAAACTAAAATAGGATATTTTTAGATTTAGGCGCAATTCTTCTTCTTATTTTGTCCATCACAACCTCTTAGTCATTAAAAGATTTTAAGAACGTTCTCTCTACTATTTTTGCCCTACATTTTTTTGGCTTTTAAAAGGTTATCAAAACCATATGACTTTTTCTCCTTCTTTAACTATATATCAAAGAATAAATCAAATAGTTTTCCATCCAAAATAAGCGCGTAGAAGTTTGCGCTTGTTCCTACATCTTTAGCTATAAAAATATGTCTCTGTCATTCGTATTGAATTCGTACTAGAATTTAAAAAGGCGTTGTTTTGAGGAGATTTGAATAGCGTATTGTTAAATCGCTAAATTTTAAAACCACCCAATTAGAACGAGCGCTGTTTTTGTTGGAAAAATCAAGAGCAGATATTTTACTTGGTTCATTTGATTGTATTTACGCAGTTTTGTGATAAACCCAGGTGCGGTTTAAATAATAGACACTTTAAAAGTGGAAAGCTGTTTATTTGCTATTAGCGTATCTTTGATGCGTTGTGCTTACAACGTACGACATATCCTCGTTGGTACGACGTAACCAAACCAATTCTTGTTCAGTGCTTGATGCAGAGTTTTACTTCATGCTGGTCACTTTTATTTTCTTCCTTTTCGAAAAAAGTGAGAGGGCAATAGAATGGAATATGGAAGGACTGAAACTGTGGATCAGGCATTTATGAAAACCCCCAGATAACAAAATGTTTAGGATACGCTAGCTGCGTACGAATACCGCAAGGATGGTCGTAGAGATAGGTGAGATGTTAAGTAAAGTAAAGTATCTCTTTATTTTCCTTTCGGCAATTATACAATTGTATGGAACAAGTCATAATAAGGAAAAAAAATATAATAATAAATAAAATAAAAAAAATAACATTTGTGTAGGCATACAAAAAGAGAAAGTTATTGATAGCAATTTAGCTACGCGTCAAAATAATTGCTAAACTTATAATTATCTAGTGTAAAATACTCTTCTCATAATAAAATATGTATTAATATAAAATGTCTAAAAAACAATTACCAGAAAGTAAAACATAAATATTAGACAAACAGAGAATAGCTAATATCACAGCAAAATACTCTTCAAGTGAGGGGTTTTACCCTTTAAAATTTAAAAAATTCCGGAGCCTTCCTTTAAATATACTAATTGTTTCTGTTGATCTTACATTTATGGAAAGTTGTGTATACCTCTGAACACTAAATATGTTTACTATTTCTGTAAGTAATATAGTAATTATTTTGATTTCTTGTATTTCTGTTGTGTACTTCAAAATGCGTACTATATTTATTTTTATTTTTATAAAAGTAAACTGACGTTTCATAAATGATCAAATCATAAAGTGTAAGGAATTAAGTGATCTAAATATATTTTTACATGAAGTGGTTTTTGATACACCAAGCATACTTATGATTATCCGCTTTTGGGCAACAAATACATCTTTGGTATTTACAGAAGTTCGCCAGAAGCATAAACCATACCTTAAAATACTTTAAACTTTTCCATAATACACAGAAACCAGCTAAGATAGTACCTGTCTTAAACTCCTAAGTAAATAACAACTTTTGTGTAGATTAGAAATAACCTTTGAACACTGATCTTTCCAGTCCAGGTTTTTATCAATGATAACACCTAGGAAATTAACAGAATTAGCTCTATCAATATTGCTGCTGTTTACTTTTATATCCAATGAGAGATTTTTCTGGTTTTGAGGATGGTTAAATCTTATATAATTAGTTTTGCTTATATTTAAAAATAATGAATTGTTTGAAAACCAATTCGACAAATTTGACCGTTACACTTATTTGGACGCCTAATGTGTTACAGTCACTTGTCACAAAACCAGAATCATCTGCAAACTTTTCTAAAATATATTTATCCGAGTACCTCTTGATGATATTATTAATAGATTCTAAGTATACAGTAAAAAAAATGGTATACAACACAGTTCCCTGAGGGACTCCTAAACTTACATCAACAGAATCCGAACTTACACCCTCTTGTTTTCTTTTCCTTAAAAAAGACTCACACCAAAAAATTTCAAAAGCAAATCTTGATCTACACAATCAAATGCGCGACTGAGATCGCAGAGCACCCCAGCTGGACATTCTCCATTTTCCATGTGTGACACAATCGTACTGACTATCGGATCTATAGCATCCTTTGTTGATATCCCCTCCCTAAATCCGAACTGATTATTGTTAGTAATTTCGTATTTTGTCAAAAATGACTCAAAATGATGCAAAAAGCAGTATTCAAAAATTTTTGAAAACGGAGAGGTAAGGTTACAATCCTATAATTACGTAGTCGCTGTTGTACGACGTATCGGTTCTGAGCGCACTGAGATCTACTACTATCTATTTGGGCAACTTTGAGGGTCCACAAAAAGAGGATAAAAAACCTTCTAATCAGTTACTTCAAGCGAAAAGAATCTAAAAACAAAAGATGAGAAAGATCTTGGGTAGAAAAAACGAAAATTCAAACTTGAATGAGTATCCCATAAGGAATACACATAGGACGAAAGTGAAAAGAGAAAAGATCAAATGATGTTTCGCCCTGGGCAACCAGCGAGGGCTCATCAGTGGTTCCACTGGTCACCCTCCCCAAACATCATTTAACACCATCATACGCTTTGATTTCCAACTTTGAATCACCCACAAATAGGCATCGTTCCGCACTGGCACTTATCTAGGTCACCTGATACGGGTTCGTCCGGGCATGTTAATCTTTCAATGACCAATTTAGCTAATTTGGCGATTTAGATTATGTTTTAATTTTATTTATTTTCCTAAATCTGTCCAATTGAAGATAATCAGTTTATATTTAAGTATTTCTTTTAAAAACATTAAGTAAGTGTCTTTTAGAGCATTAAGTTTGTCGAATGGTTAATGTGTTTTTTTGGTTTTGTCTCTTCTTGTATGATAATTATAAATTTTTGTATTCCTACTACTATATAAATATAACCTAAGGATGGATACAACTATGCATAAATTTCGTAGATTGGCATATTTAAACCACATTGTAATCAATATGTAATTAAATTCTAAACCAAAATATTAATCTTTAAAAACCACTTTTCATTAGCTTATAGATAGGTTAGAATAATATAGGTAGGTAACTAGTCTGTAAATTTATGATGCTTTGTCAACGAGATTTTTCCACTGTTCTTAATCTTATGACAATAAAGTATATTTCAATTCAATTCAATTCAATTTCTCTAAGGCGATTAAAACAAAAAGAGGTCTGGCACTTATCTAAATCACCTGATACGGGTTCATCCTGACGTCTCAATCTTTCCCATAGGGTTACGCTCCTAAGGCGATTAAAACAAAAACAAGACTTCATGCCAGGACGAACCCGTATCAGGTGATAAGTGCCAGTGCGAAACGGTTCCTATTTGTGAGTGATTCAAAGTTGGAAATCAAAGCGTATGCTGGTTGCCCAGGGCGAAACATTATTTAATATTTTCTCTTTTCACTTTGGCCCTTTGTGTGTTTCTTGTGGGATACTCATCCAAGTTTGAATTTTCGTTTTTTCCACCCAAGATCTTTTTGATCTTTTGTTTTAAGATTCTTTTCAGTTGAAGTAACTAATTTGGAGGTTTTTTAACTTATTTTTCTTTTAATCGTCTTAGGAGCGTAACTCTATTGGAAAGATTAACACGCCAGAATGAACCCGTATCAGGTGACTTAGATAAGTGCCAGTGCGGAACGATGCCTATTTGTGAGTGATTCAAAGTTGGAAATCAAAGCGTATGATGGTGTTGAATGATGTTTGGGGAGGGTGACCAGTGAAACCACTGATGAGCCCACGCTGGTTGCCCAAGGCGAAACATCAATTGATTTTTTTTGTGTTGTGTTGTGTTGTGTGTGTTGCTTGTGGGATAGTGATTCAAGTTTGAATTTTAGTTTTTTCCACTCAAGATCTTTTTGATCTTTTGTTTTTAAGTGTCTAATTAAAAAAAAACGAGTTATTTAAAAACAAATGACTGATATTACCAACAATTAAGCAAATATTTATTATTAAAACAACAAACCTAAATGGCTCCAATCTAAAACGGAAGGTCTATCTATTAAAAGTCAAGAAATATATAAGACGCAATATTACATCTATTAAAGCCACTAATTGCATAACAGATGGTAATTCCACCCATCTATTAGTGGCTCTAACGTATAGAAAAACAGCGTTGAGAAAAATGGTCAAAAATGGCGAAGGATGGAAAAAAGCAGGCTTGATAATCAGGTTTGACTTGTTCTCCATATCCGCGTGGTAATTACAAGTAGAACCTAATTCTCTTACGTGCAAAAGAAAATGAATAACATGTCTTGAGCTAGCAATTATTTTTGTTAATAAACCAAGTGATAGAATTCAGTTTGCGAATTAAGATAATAAACATGCAAGAGACAGGCTTGGCTCTTACGTTACTTGAAAAAGTAAAGCTTGTTGTTTGTAAACGATTTAATTTAGCTTCACTGGGGGGGGGGGGAATTATATAATTGTAAATTCATTACTTTTCAACCAAGGCAGCTACGAACATGCAGTTTGAAGACTTGATATCCACTATATATTTCCTAACTTTAATTCACCATCTTCCCTCTTACGGGTTTGGTTAAAACTTGATATACTTATTTAGGTACGTTAATAATACATCACAAAATTTGAAAAAAACTACCCCTTAATTCACCCCTATTAGGGAGGCAAATTTTACATCTCTCTTTACGTTGACCGATTTTGTTATAATTTAGTTTCCTTTTTATTTAGAATAAAAAGTAAAAAATAAAATAAATTAAAAACTTTTTAATTAAAAAGAATATATTTTTAATTTGACATATTTCACAATCTATACAATAATTAACCATTTTCCGAGTTTGACAGTCTCGGTAGCGAAAAGGCTTGCCACCCAACTAAAACCAAATGACCAATAGAAAAAATAAAAAATTGACAGGTAAATTTTGGTAGGAACCCTGATTTTTAACATAACCAAACTTTATACATAAAAACTAAAGGTATAGTGTAACAAAATGCCGGCGGGGTTACTGCTGTAGAGTGAGAACCATGAAAAGCTGGTTTAAACATATTCAAAAACAAGTTTTAAAGATTTGGCATCTAGTAACTTAGAAATGGATGGACTTTTTACTGCTCTGATGAGGAATTCAGCCAGTTAGAGATATGTCTCGAGATATGCAGCAGTTCAATATGTGGAAATGCTCTTTTCAATGTTGGTATGCTTATGTAAGTTAAAATTTTAAAGGTGCAGTCAGAGTTCCGTAAAGTAAGAAGTAACGCCGCGGAGATTTTATTACACTATACCTTTAGTTTTTATGTAAATTTTAACCGAGATTTTAACTTAAATTTACTGAAGCGCTCGTTTGTTTATTTTTGAAAATTAAAAACAAAAGAGTTTGGTTATGTCGAAAATCAGGGTTCCCACCAAAATTTATGTGTCAATCTTTTATTTTTTTTATTTTCATCATTGTAACACCTATTATTAAAAATATCATATTTATTAAAGCAGTATTTTAAAAACTTATTTGGGACCCTCTCAATGCTTGCCAATCCTAGAATTTGAAAAGCTTTTGATATGATAGTGTCAATGTGCGAATTAAACGAAACTTGCTAATCAAAAAGAACTGAAAGGTCCCTAACTAAAGGTAAGTAAGGCCTCTTCCATAGCACCGATCACTTAATTGTGGGAAATTATTTTGCAGATTAGTAAAATAATCCCCTTTACAGTTAATTACTTTGAAAAATTTTAAATTATGTCCAACCAAATTAAAATAAGAGACAAAATATTTTTAACAGCTGTTTGATGAGTGGAAATGGTAAAGGGGCTTCTGATAAACGTTTTAAAAAAAATGCGTAAGTGGGCCTCTTGCGGGGTGGATTTGGTGAGGGGAAAGGGGGAGAAAAATGGTATTATTGTAATTTCCGGCAAAACTCAACGTCATAAAGTAAAAACTTTAACACAAAAACTGTAGACGGTGCAAAGGTCTACAACTTTTGTAAATGTCACTTTTTCACATAACCTCAAAATTATCGAGAAAAATGCGAAAATTCGTAATATTATTATTTTTTCGTTTCTTATTTTTCATTTTCGCAAAAATAATTGTATTTTCACGAAACTTGGCCACAATGTACCTTTCTGTGTTCCTAATGCCTACTATTTTCTTTAGGTAAAAAACTTAAACATTTTTTAAGATATGAATTTTTTTCGTTCCAAATAATTTGTTTTTCAATCAAAAATTCTACTCAGGAAAATTCTCATTTTCTTTGTATTGACATAAACTTTTTGGTGGATAATAAAAAAATATAGTTACATTTAAAAAACATGTCCAGAAATGCAAAAAACAAATAATGGCCTTTGCAACAATAATTTTTTCACCAATTTTTGATAATTTCCTTCAATTCAAAAAAATCAACCACCGATTACATCATCTATTTGTACAGAAAAAATAAAAAGGAAACGGTATTTTATTTAATACGTTTATACGCGCATAAAAAACTACTCATATCATACTGATTTAAACAGAGTTTACAAAAAAAGGTAATAACACAGTTGTTTTTTAAGGAAAGCAGTGTAGATAAAAAAATACATATTTACTAAAATGATCGAAAAAAGTAAATTCTAAGCTTATAGCAATATTACACAAAAATAACGTTTTTGTATTTTTTCCGGACAACTGAATGGTGTAATCGATTGTTCATTTTTTTAAATTGAAGTAAATTATGAACAATTACTGAAAAATTTAATGTTGGTAAAACCATTATTTGTTTTTTTGCATTTATGAGCATGCTTTTTAGTTGTAACGATAATCTTTAATAATCTCACCAAAAAGTATATGTCAAAACAAAAAAAGAATGAGTAATGTAAAAAAAATCTACTCAGGAAAATTCTCGTTAAAATTAAAAAACAAATAAATATTAAAAACGACAACTGCTTTTGCAATTCCGGCTTAATAATGTCTAATAGATTAGCTAACGATTTTTCGAGAGCCAGTAATATAAATATCCATTGTAAAAATTTAGAAAAATATACTTTTGAAAGCAAAAATCGGAATTTCAAATAATTTATTAAAAAAATGACCTATTTATTTCATTTTTTAATATTATAGACAAGGAATTTAGGAATAATTTAAAAAAATATATTTTACTGGTTTAAATAAAATAAAAAATAAGTGCACCAATCGATTCTACGACAAACAATTTTTGGTTATGTATGACACTTTATTAATCGAAATAAGATGTTTATAGCAATACTGCACAAAAATAAAGTGTTATACGGTACTCTTAAATCACTGTTAAACAAATGACGGTTTGAAAATGTTTGTCCTAAACATACCATTAATGGTTAACATAGCTGTTTTATTTGCGTTTAAAAAAAGTTCAATATAAGATTTTTTTAATATAACAATACATATGTTTTAATTTTTGAGAAACAGTAAGGTAAGGGGATTGACAGTACATCGATCAGCTGTAAGAAAACGATTTTCATGAAGAAGAAAGCGAATTTATTTAAAACCGTTCTTATATAAAACCGGTTTTAGACGCGTATAAATGTAGTAAATTAAATATCGTCTACTTTGTATTTTTTTCGGTACAAAAAAATGGTGTAATCGAGTGTTAATTTTTTTTTTCATTGAAAGAAATTATCAACAATTGCTAAAAAATTCATTGTTGAAAAAGCCATTATTCGTGGTTTGCATGTCTGA
Source organism: Oxystoma pomonae (assembly GCA_963921995.1). Lineage (NCBI taxonomy): Eukaryota > Metazoa > Arthropoda > Insecta > Coleoptera > Brentidae > Oxystoma > Oxystoma pomonae. Next base: position 77,154,305 of record OY998169.1, on the reverse strand, counting down.
TCATGTTTTTTAATTGTAAATAAATTTTTTTATTATCTCACCAAAAATTATATGTCAAAACAAAAAAAATGAGCAACGTCAAAAAATAATACGGGAATTTTCCTGAGTAGAATTTTTGATTGAAAAAAAAGTAATTTGGACCGAAAAAAATTAATATCTCAAAAAATATATTAGTTTTTTACCTAAAAAAAATTGTAGGCTTTAACAACATAGATAGAGGTATATTTTGGCCAAGTTTTGTGAAAATATAATTATTTTTGCGAAAATGAAAAATAAAAAACGAAAAAATACAAATATTACGATTTTTCGCATTTTTCTCGAAAATTTTGAGGTTATATTTAAAAGTGATATTTACAAAATTTGTAGACCTTTGAACCGTCTACAACTTTGATATTGAAGTTTTTACTCTATGACGTTCAGTTTTCAAAATCCAAATCAATCAATCAAATCCACCCCGCAAGAGCCCCACTCACGCATTTTTTTTAAACGTTTATCAGAAGTCTCTTGACCATTTCCACTCATCAAAACGCTGTTAAAAATTTTTGATTTCTATCTCGCCAAATGAGTTAATCCGATCGGTTTATATCTGCAAAACCTAGCGACATATTAGTGACAATTCTAAAAATTTCGACGATAAAAATATCAAATAGTAGTGCAGAACAATGGGAGCCTTGTGGTACCTCAGATAGCACCCCAAACATTCAGAGAAAATACTATGAAACCACCTGACCAAATCCCCATTAAAATGGTTGACGCGTTCAGACGCTTTTGATAAGTCAGTAAAGGTCGTCTCATGTATCCATGTGATTAATCAATGTACTAAGGTATAATAGCGGGTTGGTGAACGTTGTGTCATCGCCAACAATACCGTGCTGATGCGGTGATAATAAACTTCTTCATTCTCTACTAATTGTACCATACACCAAACTATCAAACAATTTAGGAATGGCGAAACTTAGCACAAAGTACTACCTTTGCATAAGTTAATATCGAGCCAATACATTTATCTCAAATTGATGCTTACCCTAATATTTTTCCTATCTTAAAAATATCCTTTCTTTGTTCCCAAAGTTTATCGGAGAATCTCTTTCACTTGCCGTTGACAAAGAATCGAAATGAATCTAATTTAGAAGAGTATTTTTTATGTTTCTTTATCTTTTGTGTTCTTTTTTGAGGATAATACCCCATTTTCCAATATTTGTCAAGTTTGTGCTATACTTCTTTCTGGTAACTATATATTGGCAATATAGCAGGCTAAAATGTAGAAATACATGTGTACCTTAGCGTAAGGAATATTGTGGCGCAGCGGCAGAAAACATCGAAATTGATATTCAAATGAAGCAAGTTTTGAAACCAAAAGAATGGCGGTCGATCGAAGTTTTTGGGTATTCATCTGATGTTCCTTAAGCTTAACAGATAGTGGTCTTTTAGTTTCGCCTATGTATGATTCACCACACTCACAAGGAACTTGGTAAATGCATTCCTTATTTTGTTTGTTCTCCGGTTTTGTTTTACTAAGAAGGTTTCGAATTGTATTACTAGATTTAAAAGCTGTTTTAATATTAAAGTTTTTTGGTACTCTTTGAAATTTCTCTGATACTCCTTTAACGTATGGAATTGTAAGGAATGCATTTGCCTGGTTTTGGTCTTGTAATCTCTGTCCTGTTTGTTGAAATTTAGAAATAGTATCTGCTATAAGTTTAAGGCTGTAACCATTCTGCTGCAGATCCTTCTTAATGTTCTTTTTTTTGATTTCCAAGTCATGAGAATTGTTACAAATTTGAACGGCTCTGTTATACAAAGTTTTAATTATGCCTCGTTTAGCAGAATGATTTGAACCTTGATTTAAATATTGTCCTGTGTGAGTGGGTTTACGATAGACTGTTGTTCTGATGTCGCTTTCTACTCGTGTGACAAGTACATCAAGAAAAGGAATTTGACAATTTTGCTCCAACTCCATTGTGAATTTAATGGTGGGTCTTATGTTATTTAGGTGGTGAAGAACATATCTCAGCCAGAGCTTAGGTTTATAAACCTAAGCTCTGCCTGAGATATGTTGATGATTTTTGATGATGACTTTTATTGTCTGGACCGGGAATGACCAACAACTTTCAGAATTTCTTCACCACCTAAATAATATAAGACCCACCATTAAATTCACATTGGAGTTGGAGCAAAATTGTGACCAATTGATTATATAAATAACTGAGTTCTGTAAAAACATGTCTGTGCAAACCTGTTTAAAAAAACACAATGGTCTTTACGAAATTTTAATCCGGCGTTTCGTTTCGTAGATACCTTCATCACAATCAGAGAGTTAAATATAGACCAAAATGTTTTACTTCATATTTTAGTTTCCTTTAAGGTTTGTTTGATAATAAAAAAACATTTCTTTTATTTTGAAGTTTTGATCTCGAAAAAAATTATCTTCTGTGCATTTTTTTTTCTGTTCTGGTACGGCTTTGTCCCGTTTTATTTTTTTTAGACCATTTATATTTAACTACTATATAGTAGACCTGGAAAACCAAGATATATTATACAGACCGCTTCAAGCTACTGCGAACATAGGGCGAAAGAAGTCTAATTTGCCAGTGTACGTACATGCAGAGACACCGCACGCCTATCAGTGAAGCAACCAACACTCAGGCTTCCGATTGCCATTCGCTGCCGTTCGCCGCCGTTCGCCTTGTATTTAGTACGCCTCTAACCACGGTGCTGTGTGGAGCGTAGTCAATGAAACCGGAATTTGGTCAATAAATACGCAAATTTGTATAACGTAATTTTCTTATTTTTTGTCACTGATAAATAAGAGCGTTTTATTGTCAACTGCTCAGATTTATCACTGACGACGTGTTACAATGAAAATAATAAGGAGAAACAAAATAAAAGCAAGTTCTCAAAATAAAATAATACATTCTAAAAACCAAAAAGATTCTCCCAGTCAAAAAAAAATTAAAGCAAATGTTCGAAAAGTCCTCCTTGCTCGTCTAGACAATATCCGAGCCTACTATAAAAACCCCTTCCAACGTTTCCAAGCATGTTAGGGGTGATAATTTGAAAAGCTTCTTCAAAAACAGATAGAAGTCATTAGGAGCAAGATCGGGAGATCGAGCTGACCATAAAATAGTTCCCCGTGTACTTATAACCCGATTAGGAAATACATTATCAAGATATTCCCTAACAAGGCCAACATTGTGAGCGGAACAACCATCTTGTTGAAACCATGTTTCACCAAATCTTACACCTAACAACTGCCTAGCAGTTGGAATAATGTGCTGCTGCAGTAGATCCAAGTATCTAGGACCATTCAAATTGCAATTGCCGTTAATAAAAAATGGCCCAATTACGTGTTCCCCTACAATACCCCCCCCCCAAACATTTAGTTCTTGGGGATACTGTGTTCTTACGTCAAAATACAAATTTTCCCTCGACCAATATCGAACGTGTGTTGGGTTATGACGATTTGACCATTTGACCATCTGCACTTTTTCGGCAACTTCGTAGACATCCATTTTTAGTTTTAAAAATGTATTATTTCAATTAAGAACTTACCCATCTGTTTCTCGAGCAAGGCAGAAATAAAACAAAATAATAAAAACTAAATGAATTTCCAAAAGATAACACTGCAGCGTGCTTCGAATCCACCTCGGTGGTACGGCACGGAGAGTAAATTGGACTTGATTCCCCCTATGTTCGCAGTAGCTTGAAGCGGTCTGTATGAACATACCGGATGAACCGAAAAAAAAACCATCCATGCTGTATATTCAACAGGTAGTTTAATTTTGATTCATCAAAATATGGGTTGTGTGGTGTCAAACCAAAGGAAATAGAGTCTGATATCTAAAATAGTTTTTTTTTTAAATTTTTTAAAGTAGTAATTTAGATTAGGGAAAGGGAGTTTGGAAGCATGTCCGTCAAAATATGGATTGTGGGGCATCAAACTAAATGAGATAGATGGTATTTGAATCAGGGTTTTTTTTAATTTTTTAAACGTAATAATTCAGAGTGTAGAAGGCGGTTGGATGTATGTCCTTCGTAATATTGGTTTGAGGTATAAAACCAAGTGAAAAAAGGTCCAGTAGGGTAAGGGGGTTGGAGGTAAGTTCGTCAAAATATGGATTGTGTGGTATTAAACCAAAGAAAATAGAGTCTGCAATTTAAAACAATGTTTTTTTTTAACTATAATTTATGATGGGCAAGTGAGTTTGAAGGTACGTCCGTCATAATATTGGATGTGGGGTATGAAACCAAGGGAAAAAAACCGGAATTTTATTTATTTTAAAGTAATGATTAAGGGGGTTGGAAGTATACCCGTCAAAATATGAATTGTGTGCTATCAAACCAAAGAAAATAGAGTATGAAATTTGAAACAATGTTTATTTAATTTTTTTTTAAGTAATAATTTAGGGTTAAGGGCTAGAGGTATGTCCAAAATATGGGTTGTGGTATATCAAAACAAAAAAATTAACCAATGTTTTTTAAGTAATGATTAATTCCGTGGGAACGGTAATAAGCTTAGTACTAGGGTCTTCTAGTGGTACGTTTTTTATTTTTTGCTTTCGGTAACTGGTATATTTTTTGTCCAAGTTACACCAATATTGCACAAAACTAACAGAAAACATTTTTATTCAAAAAAACTTTTAATGAACAAGCTTTTATTACATGCACTCAAAAGTAGAAAATAATTTTTTATCTTTTTTATACCATAATAAAAGCGATGGGCGCAAATTAATACTTTTAACTTTGGGTATCGTATATGGGTCACATCGACGATTCACCTAAGAAACAGTTGTATTGCTCTATAACCTAAGGACATTTTCAAAGGCATTATGCTTATCATGCGAATATAAGAAGAATTTAGTTCTTCTTTTGTAGTTCTCTCTATGTCACTGAAAAGTTAAAATTGGTTCTTAACAATTTTTTTTATAAAAAATTGTTTTTTAATTTTTAGATTTGTACCCTAAATAGTCCATTTTGAATCCGCCATATTGAAATTTTACAAATCTAATCAAAAATTCATATCCCCTTCCCGAAAAACCCCTCTATGCCAATTTTGATTCAAATAAAACAAACTAAATCTTTTCCCTCTCCAGTTCTCTCGTTAGAGAGAAGTGTGTACCTAATAATACCATATTATTGTATTGTCGCCGGAACTATAAACGCATACCACATTTGAACACAAACCCTTAATTTTTAGATTACACCCTTAATCGTCCATTTTGAATCCGCCATATTGAAATTTTTAAATCTGATCAAAAATTCATAATCCCTCTCCTTAAAAACCCCCGTATGCTAGTTCTGATTAAAATCGAACAAATTAAATCTTTTTCCTTCTCCACTTCCCTCGTTAGAGGGAGGTGGGTACCTGAGAATACCATATTATTGTATTTTCAGCGGAACTATAAACGCATACCAAATTTGAACACAATCGGATGTGTATAAATCAGTTAAAATTGGTTAGCAAAACATGACCGAAAATCTTGCATCTTGAATATGCCATATTGAATTTTTAAAATCTGATCAAAAATTCGTATTCCTTATCCCCAGTCTTTTGTTTCTTTTTCTTTTAAACCTAGGTGTTTTCCCCCCTCCACTGCCCTCATAGAGGGGAGGAGTGCCTAATAATGACATATTATTGTATTTTCATCGGAACTATGAACGCATTCCAAATTTGAAGGCAATCGAATGTGTATAAGTTAGTTAAAATTGGTTAGCAAAAGATGACCAAAAATCGTCCATCTTGAATCCGCCATTTTGAGTTTTCAAAATCTAATTAAAAATTCTCCATCCCCAAGTGCCCCAATATACCAAATTTCAACGAAATCGGGCGTACTTCAATTGTACCCCCATCCACCTCCCACCCCCTCCATCCAGCCGATCGGATGTCGGGAAGTTGGTCAAAATTAAGTTGCAAGATTCCACCCGAACAAACATATTTACATAGATACATTTCAAGTTAAATAAAAGCTTGTAAAAAACGAAAAACTGCCACTAGAAAACCGTAAATTACATAACTATTTTTAAAATAAAATAACCAAAATCATCACAAAATTACTTCGTTGAAATACGTCAAATCGAAAAAAAAATTTTAATCGAAGACTTTATGATACTCTTAAGAAAGATCTCCCACTAGGGAGTAATCACATTATGACTAAGATTGCTATACACCCCGTAAAATCGGCTGTCTTTTATAAATATCTTGGGAAAACGTCGTAAATTTGTTATTTACCGTCTTCCGGAAGCGGTGTGCGTTGTTTATTCTATCAAAGAGATTCGAATTTTCGGCAAGGAAAATCTTAAATAAGCTTTGGTTTATTGTTTAAAAAAATAATTTTCTACAAGGAATTGTATGCAAAGCAGTCAAAAACTGCGGTTTATTTAATTTTGTGTCATTTTTGTGTTCCTGTTTGTTTGAGTAAAGTTAACGGATAGCTTGCAGCTTTTTCAAAAAATGGTTTTTAAACAACGACGGATAAATTTAGACATTAATTTTTGCCTGGCTCTAAAACAATTGAGTTTAAATTGTTGCTAATAATTTCCACACACAAAAATTCTAATTTTTTATTATACTAGCTGAAACTATTGAGTTTAAATTGTTGCTAATAATTTCCACACACAAAAATTCTAATTTATTATTATACTAGCTGAAACAATTGAGTTTAGATTGTTGCTAATAATTTCCACACACAAAAATTCTAATTTTTTATTATACTAGATGAAGTCTCGCAGCTTTTCTTGTTCATAGTCATAATTTTTTTTTCGTTGAACCGATTTTGATAGAATAAAGACAACGTCCAAGACTTCAGGGAATCCACCAGTGAAATTCCCATCCACAACTGTTCAGTAGTTTCTGCGTGAGGCTGAAACAAACAGAAAGAGAAACAGACGGACAAAAATTCTAAAAATTGGATTTTTGTGTTTATATGGTTTGGTTAAGAGCGAGGGGTGTCTCGGTAATGAACGTTTCGATCAGTACATTGTCTGCTCGTGTGCAAACTACATAGCGTAGTTTCCACCTGAAGATCAGACGATCAGAGACGAAGTTCGAAACAAAGAGTTAATTTCAACTTAAAACATATTAATTAGGGATAAACAAAACATACAGGTTCTGGTTAGGTGTCAAAAACAACGTTAAGAATTTTGGTTTAATTTTAGAGTTTTTTGTCAGCACGTCAGTTTTTTTAATAACTTTTGGTGTAATTTTCTTAAAATTCTCTTCTAATCTTTAAAATATTTTCAGGATAGTCTAGGGAAAGTCAAACATCAAAATTGACTGAAATTTTGCAAGGTTGTTGATTAGGGATATTTTGGAACGCTTAAAATTTTGACAAATTTGACAGCCGCTGTGGTAGTGTTTAACAACCACTATCACTACCACGCATCGACTTTACCAGAGTTTTTGGAACACATTAGAAGCTGTCACTCGTAAAAAAATTTTGAGATGAGAAAAATGGCTTTATTTTACAAAATTATATGTCGGAACCTGGTAATATTTTATCATTTTTAAAATTAGTTGTGCCAAAATTCTATAAAATTAACCATAAAAATAACCACAACGAAATGGATTCGTAGCTTATGGCAGTGGTAGTGGTTAATTACCACAACGGAATGACGTTTAGCTATTGCGCAGACGCAGTAATTACCACAACCACTACGAAGTGTCAAACAAGCGTTCCAAAATATCCCTGTTTTCGAGTTCTTAACACATTTTTAGAAAGTTTTAAAGTTCGGTTTAGAAGAAACCCAAATTAAGAAGTTTGTAGATTTATCAATAATTTCCCCTGCAGGGATTACTTTTTTATATTTATATTTCTTCAGGCTTGCCAAAGCCAAACTCAAGTTTTCTTTTCTCCAAATACCTGAGCACCCTGATAAAGAAAATCAACTATCGACAAATGTTGTTCCTATTTTATATATTTTGAGAGAGAGAGACGCCGTGGTTTAAGGGTTGGAATACAGATCAGAGTACTGTTACATAAGCGTTCAGTGTAATTATTTACTTTTTTGACAGGTGTATGTAACCTAAACCTATGACCTTACTTAAATGAGGTTGAAGGAGTACACGTGCTTGCCTACGCTGACGATACAAATGACATTATAATTGGTGACGATATGGAGAGCTTAATATCGGAAATAGAGGAGGTTTATGATGGAGCCATTGCTTGGTCGGACCAGAACTGCTTAAAAATTAATCTAACAAAAACAGTAGTCACAATTTTTGTGAAACAAAGCACAGTTAAAGACAACTTTGCTATTTTCTCTCTCTGTGACAAAAAAATTTTAACAGAAAAACAGACCAAGTTGCTAGGGACAACGATTGACGCGAATTTAAAATATAATTTCCATGTTGATATTTTATGTAAAAAGCTAAGACAGCGCTGCTATGTACTTAACTTTATGGCTAAGCATTGTAACAGAGATGTTTTGCTTCCACTATACTATGCTAATATCCATTCTCAAATAAGATATGATAATCTCAATTAGGGTAACTACTTAGATGTAGAAAGAGTGTTACTTCTTCAGAGTCATAGCGGGGTTATATGGGGAGAGTTGTAGGAGCTCTTCAAAAAACTTGGAATCCTAACTGTGGTATGTCTTTATATTATGGAAGTTTGTGTGTACGATCGAAAAAATCTTAATTACTTTTCTAGTGAGAGAAACTCTCATTTTTACAAATCGCGCCACATAAATTTGCTCCTACCACCACAGCATAAAACATTTTTCCAGAAGAATTTCGTCTTTACAGGCTGTAAACTTTATAATTCTTTTAATGTAATGTAAAAGATTCAAACTATTTCTTAAGGAAAAAGCCTACTGTAAACAGGAAGAATTATATAGCGATTAGAGACGTGTAACAGGGATTTCATTAATAAGTATATTTATATAAACTTTCTGTGATTTATTTTTTTGTTTTTTGTTGTTGAACTATCTGTTGTCTTTCTTTTTTAATAACTTATTTTAAATGTAATTTTATGACGCCATTTAGCAATATGTATTTACTGTCTAAACAAAGAATTTTTGAATCTTTTGGACCTCGAATCTTACTAAACTACCCGCAGTGCTAGAAAAAGTTATTTTCTACTGCACCTTATTTATCAGTACTACTGAATAACACACCGTTATTCAGCGTCAATACCATTTAAAAAACGGCACAAGTGCAGACTAACACTGTAACCGATCCTCTGGGAATTTTTGGATTTTTCTCCCGTCGACCTTGCTTTTTTTGCATGTTATTGCTTATAACCAGAGAAATAAAAGATGTGTAGAAAGCGCTTTCATCATTCTGAAATAACCCGATCATTATCTGTCTCAAGCGTGGATTTAAGAGGTAAAAGTAGTAGACTTTAATATTTCGCAAATAACGTAAATAAATCAAAGCTTTTGAATTGATTACTTTTTTTACTCCAGAAGAATTATTTTTATATTGGGCAAATCCATACTTTAACATAAATACTAAAAATTAGGTCAATCTAGTTAGCTTGGTTGTTGATAGATTCATTTGTATAACAGACGCTATCATTTTTTTTTTAAGTTTGAAGAAGAAAAATTATTAATTTTTTTAATAAACACAAAAATATTAAAAAATATTAGATTATAATTTTTAAACATTAGCTTTGAGCTAGTCGTGCAATGACTTAAGTTTTCGTTTCTGTTATTTATGTGACGTCTAGATTTTAGTGTGACCGGCGTTTGTTCTGTGTACCTATTTCTCCTGCTTTCGTTGATTGCAATATAAGTATTTTTTAATTAATAAAAACCGATCGTTAAAAATAAATTTCCCACAAATTATCACACTGGCTGGACTCCTTGGCAATTTTCGTATATTCAGGCTATTAATAAAGTTGGTAACCTTAACGGGAAGCAGGATATTCTTATACTAGCAACATTTTCTAAATCCATAGTTTTCACAGTATGAGTGTATAAATTTTCAAATTCTACCGAATCCACCATATCATGGTCAAGACCAGTTAGGCGACAAGAAATAAAAAACGCAACTTTGTGTGAAAGTATTAAATTTCCTTATCTAAAAAACACATAATTGTAGATTCGTGTGACAAGTTGCAGAATGATGATGTTTCTTGTATAGGGAAAATGATATTAGAGGAAGAGCAGCGACGTTTATTAAAATAATTAAGAAAGTACACAAAAAAGACACTCAAATAGCGTGAATGACAGTTAACATTTATATACCTGATGGACAATTAGAAATTTCCTTAAGTGCAAACCCTTAATTTAAATTAATAGCAACTTGCCATTGAATACAATATGAACACAATCTAGTTGTTAATTCAATGGCGTATGTAATAAGTATAACACGAGTGTTTCTAAGAAAATTCTACTTGTCATTCAGGAATTTGAATGGTAAATCCCATTTGGGCAGTTAGAGTGTTTTATGTGTAGGTTCTACCAACATGCGTCAGCTTTAATATAAGTAAGGTTTTTATGAAATGACCATCCTGGAGAATCCGAAGAAATTCTTACAAAAAAAGTTTTTTTTAACTTTTTATTAAATTTGTAGTTTTTGCTTTGTGTTCTAAATATTTATAATTTTAATTTCATTCGTGCCTTGCATTAAGAAAGGTTTTCAGTAGTAATATACCTAGTGCATGTCAAATTTCCGAAAAGGAAATCTGACATGCATGCATAAGATATAAGATGCGATTTCCGCGGAAATTTTTGATACTTGTCATGCGATTTCCAAAGATTTCCAATTGTTAACCCAGAAAGAAATTTCCAGTTATTAATATGAACAAAAATCATTTAATCGTGTCTGTAGAACATAATATACAGACCGCTTCAAGCTACTGCGAACATAGGGGGAATCAAGTCCAATTTACTCTCCATGCCGTACGACCGAGGTGGATTCGAAGCACGCCGCAGTGTTATCTTTTGGAAATTCATTTTGTTTTTATTATTTTGTTTTATTTCTGCCTTGCTCGAGAAACAGATGGGTAAGTTCTTAATTGAAATAATACATTTTTAAAACTAAAAATGGATGTCTACGAAGTTGCCGAAAAAGTGCAGATGGTCAAATGGTCAAATCGTCATAACCCAACACACGTTCGATATTGGTCGAGGGAAAATTTGCATTTGTATTTTGACGTAAGAACACAGTATCCCCAAAAACTAAATGTTTGGGGGGGGGTATTGTAGGGGAACACGTAATTGGGCCATTTTTTATTAACGGCAATTGCAATTTGAATGGTCCTATATACTTGGATCTACTGCAGCAGCACATTATTCCAACTGCTAGGCAGTTGTTAGGTTTAAGATTTGGTGAAACATGGTTTCAACAAGATGGTTGTTCCGCTCACAATGTTGGCCTTGTTAGGGAATATCTTGATAATGTATTTCCTAATCGGGTTATAAGTACACGGGGAACTATTTTATGGCTAGCTCGATCTCCCGATCTTGCTACTAATGACTTCTATCTGTTTTTGAAAAAGCTTTTCAAATTATCACCCCTAACATGCTTGGAAACGTTAGAAGGGGTTTTTATAGTAGGCTCGGATATTGTCTAGCCGAGCAAGGCGGACTTTTCGAACATTTGCTTTAATTTTTTTTTGACTGGGATAATCTTTTTGGTTTTTAGAATGTATTATTTTATTTTGAGAACTTGCTTTTATTTTGTTTCTCCTTACTATTTTCATTATAACACGTCGTCACTGATAAATCTGAGCAGTTGACAATAAAACGCTCTTATTTATCAGTGACAAAAAATAAGAAAATTACGTTATAAAAATTTGCGTATTTATTGACCAAATTCCGGTTTCATTGACTACGCTCCACACAGCACCGTGGTTAGAGGCGTACTAAATACAAGGCGAACGGCGGCGAATGGCAGCGAATGGCGATCGGAAGCCTGAGTGTTGGCTGCTTCACTGATAGGCGTGTGGTGTCTCTGCATGTACGTACACTGGCAAATTAGACTTCTTCCGCCCTATGCTCGCAGTAGCTTGAAGCGGTCTGTATATTATACTTTGATTGGGAACATTAGATACACCAGGTAGTGATACTTCGTAGCACGTCATACGCAAGTTTTAGAGATAAGAAAAACATACCGCCATGGTAGCCTGCCTGATCTCTGCTAGGTACTTGAGTATACTTCTTGCGCTCATGCGACAAGCGAAGACGGTATCACGCGCGCGAATTGTGAAAATACACGCTTAAAGAAAAAATTTAACAAAAGTAAACGTGAAAAGCAAATGGATTACCAAAAGAAGAAAATGAAGAATCTGAAAAAGGAAATGAAAAGCAGAAATGGTAGATAGGGTGTTCAAGATGCAGCAAACTGTCAGTTCTTAAACAATGGATTGAGACAAATATTATGCTTTGGGCTAATATTTTTTGGCATGGGTTTGTTTATTCTGTAAACACACATTTGTTTTTGTTACGCATAAAAACTTAAACCCTGCATAATTTCTGACTTATGCCCGCTAAGTTAGTCTCAATAAAAAACTCCATATGTTTACTTACTAGCACGCCGTTTTTCATATATTATATGTGACGACGAATCTGACAGAATGAATAAAATGCCGAAAAAATTTAACAAAAGAAAACGTGAAAAGCAAATACATTACCCAAAGAAGAAAATGAGGAACCTGAAAAAGTAAATGAAAAGCAGAAATGGTAGATAGGGTGTTCAAGATGCAGCAAACTGTCAGTTCTTAAACAAGGGAGTGAGACAAATATTATGCTTTGGGCTAATATTTTTTGGCATGGGTTTATGACTCATAGAAACTTAAACCCTGCATAGTTTTTGACTTATGCGCGCCATATTAGTCTCAAAAAAAACTCCATAATGTTAATAAAATCTGTTTCCAAAATATCACATTTTAATTTCCAGAATAATTATTCTAACAAAAACCCTTCACCCGTCGTGATTTAACAAAAATTCTCAGCCGAATTTTCCATGTAGACGGAGCATGACTCAGAATTTTTTTCTCTAGCACGCTATATCCTATATGCTGCACGTCAAAACAAATACTATCATATCTCACCCATGCTCCCGATGCATGGTTTACTCTACCGGGTGTCCAATTTTTTAAGAAGATTATAATATGTTTTCTTAAAAAAGTATTACTAGCACATCGTTTTTCATATTATTATATGTGACGACGAATCTGACAGTTCCTTAACTTGTCAGACACTAGTAGTTCCTCAAACTCTAGCATAGAGAGGCACCCCTTAGAAATTATATTAGGAGGGACAGATGATAGTACATTGAGTCCAGATGTATCAGCAGAGGTAGCTTGCAGATGGAAGAAGCATTTTTCTATGGGAATATATAGATAAGGAAACTAAAAATAATCTCCTCGAAAAATACAAAATTCCCGGAAAAATTGCCAAATTCTTAAAAGAGCCAAATTAAATCCAGGATGCTAGCATCCACAGAGGAAAAAAGAGATACGTCACTCTTGAAATTGTAAACCATTTTGGGAAAAGATTTGACAGCCTTAGAGCGCGTTTTCTCTAATTTGGCCTTACCAAAAAAGGGAGAGACGAAGCACTTGATGAAGATCTTTTTGGTCTTGCCGTATCGGCGCAGTTGTTTTGCATTGGCCACAATATTGTTTCATGCAAAAATCTAAGGTTTTGTCGAAAAATTGCAAAAATATAAAAAACGCGCCGAGAGGAAATATTAGAGCTAAACAGTGAAAGAACTTATTCCTGTCGAAAACATTTTTTTCAGAAGAGTGGAATCAAATAACTCAAAATAAATTAGCTTTGAGTTGGACAAAAGGGTACAAAATTCCCTTTATGGACAAAACTTTTCAAGTTTTCTCCCCCACCTCAAAATTTACCAAAAATGAGTTAAAAATTTATTCGAAATGCATACAACAAGTAGGAGCTGTTAATAACTGTCAAGATCAATTTTTGTTAAGCTATTATTTAAGACAGAACGATAACAGAGGATTTTAGGTTTATCCTTAATCCTACAAACCTACATAAAGTTCTTTCGCTCAACTCATTTTCAACTGGAAGATATTAGAGAACTTAATTACTAAAAACTGCTTCCTTGCGACATTAGATCTTAAAGATGCATATTTTTTAGTTCAAATGTTTGATGAATATAAAAAAAATTTAAGATTTTCTTTTCAAAACAAAAGTTCGGTCAGTCTAGCCACTGCACTTTTTTGTTCCATCCTTTCAGGCCTGTTTCTCTTATCTAAAAGATTAGGTTTTTTTATTAACAATTAAAAAACCATACATAACCGACTCAAGAGATGCAATTTTTAGCATTTATCCTTAATGCAAAAAAGATGTGGATAAATATCGCACAAAAAAGAATAACAAAAATAAAAACAGCCATTAAGATTACTTAAAGAAAAAAAAATTAAATAACAATTAAAGAGGTTTCGCAAATAATAGGAAGGCTAGCCTCAGTTTGTACAGAGTACGGCTTGTTGTACGTAAAAACCCTTGAGCGAGAAAAATATCGTACCTTAAAGGCTAACAGGAACAACTATAACAAAAAGATGCTTGTTGGGTTCTTAGTTAAAAATGAACTTGAGTGGTGGTTAAAGCACATACTATTTTACAGCCTAATTATAACATTAAAATTTTCTCCGATGCATACAAATCGGGATGTGGGCGTGTTGCAATGGAAAGGAAGCAAAAGGGGTTTTTTTGGCAACAAGCTGAACAGGAGAAACACATAAACATTCTTGAAATGAAGGCAGCTTTTCATGGTTTAACAAGCTTTGTAAAAGACTTTAAAAAATTGTCATATTTTACTAAGAATTGCGCAGTGGCAGTGAGCTTAGGTATATTTTTTGTATTTGCCACGTACATAAATACGTTGGATAATCATATAGCGGACAAGAAATCTGATAAAATTATAAATTTATTTGTAAGCTACCTGAACACAAAATGCCAGCGGTTTGTGTCGTGGCTTCCAGTGGATTATATATTTCTTCCTTCCTCACTGTTTCCAAAAATGTAAAAAAAAGGAAAAATTGAAAACGATAATGCGATATGTCTGGTGGTTATTATATCTGGAGAACTAAAGCATGGTATCCAGAATTAGAATCCGTGATTCGCTTAAAAGTTATCGTTTTAAATCCGAAAGGTGATTTACTCTCATCCTCCTTTAGGTAACCCCACTCATTATGAAAGAATCTTTCCCTGGGGGTAGCAATCTTATCAAGGTGGCCTATAGTAAAATGGGCGTTTGGGAGGATGCAATTTATTTTTTTCAAATGATGGAAGTTTTGCGACAATAATATTGAGACCATCTTGCAGCCTAATGTAAATAAATTTGTATCCGTTTTAGAAACAGAATCTCAAAATACTGGGAAATATTTAACTCTTAACATACATAGATCTGCCTTAAATTTAATTTGCGAGCAGAAAAATCAGAGATGGTAGATAGCTCTATAAGACGCATTTTTAAGCTGCGCCCTCAGTTTCCGAAATATAAACTTGGTATCCGGAACCAGTGTTACCTTATATAGGTAACTTGTACCCTTTGGAAAATTTAATATTCGTGTTATTAACTATAAAATTGGTACTTCTTTTGACTCTTTGTTCTGCTCAAAGAGTTCAGACATTTTCTATAAGTTAAGTAACGAAGAGGGCATAGAAATAATTCTTAAAGAAATTTTTGTAAAATATCTGGACCCAGAAGAATTCAGCCTTGGCTTAAGTACCCTGTTTCAAAGAAAATTTACGGTTCTATTTGTGTTTTACCATTATATATTGCATACAGAAAACAAAACTGTTTCGAAGAATAGAGGATACACTTATTTTAACAATTAAAAAGCCTCATAAGCCCGCTACATCCCAAAGCATTAGCAGGTGGATTTAAAAAGGTGTAAAAAACTCAGAAATAGAATCAAATTTTAAAGGACATAGCACAGGACATGGGGTGTCTTCCGCAGCATTAAGGGTGGTGCATCAATCAAAAGTATTAGAAAGGCTGCGGGATGTTCCAAAAAAAGGAAAACTTTCAATCGATTTTATAATAAACCTTTAATTTCAAAAGATTTCTCAGCTAATTATATTAAGAAATATATTTTAAACACATTTAAATTTTAAACCTTGTGGTTTCCTTATTATTATTTAACTTTTTAACTAATATCGCCATATTCTCTAAACAACTACCTGGTGTATCTAATAGGATGTGCCCAATCGAAGTATAATTAAGCATTAAACGACTTACCTGTAAGGAAGTTAGGGCGTCTAATAAGATGTGACCAATCTCGTATAATTTGGATTGAACTTTTCTACAGGTAAGTCTTAATCCTTAATTATTTCAGATTACTAAAACGAGCATCTAGACAATTCAGCGCAACAAAATTAGCTAAGAGCTTCGAAAAAATCTCCGGTACCAAACTGTTTGTTGACTAGTGTTTTCTGGCAAGATATTTTTTGATGAAGGTTAAAATTTAAAAATTAGCTGCCGGGAGTGGTCCTCTGCATCCAACCAAAAACACACTTTTAAATGTAAGTAAGTATCTTTGTCAATATAAAAGGACGAAAAAAGAGATATAAAGCATCTCGCATCGCTCTTACATTAGTTTATAAGTTGGTCATAGAAGATCGTACGCCTGTTCGCAATATTTTGTATTTTATTTATTTGTAAAAAAACAAAAATTTTACTTGCACACGGATAATAAAATCACAGCTCTGCAGTGTTGCCTGAGTGTTTTTTATTAAAGCCACGCTTACATTTAGACTAGACGATATTAGAAATACTGGCACTGAACCTATAAGACAAAAATGTCCGATCCAAAAAAAAACACGTCTATTCGTACGTGCCGCGTACGTTCCAAGTCTACGCGTACGTCATAACCAACTTAACCTTCCTAATAAAACTTGTGTTTAAAACGGGACACGGCATCTCTCCCACGTGGGTGTTTCCTACGAAAAGTATTGTATGTCATTCATCTCACACAATGAGCTTATTTTAACATTAACGTTTCGCACTTGTTTTGTTTACTGTTCTGCGTTGGTATTAATAACTATCATAATTTAGAATTATGCATTTGTATTTATTTACCCAGTTTATACGGATCTTTTTAAACGTTTCAATCATAAAAGGTACCTAATTAAAAAAAAAAAGATGGTTATAACAAATAATAATATGAGCAGTGGAGCATCTAGAAAAGATTTGTTTTTTTTTTTGGGGTGCTCAGAAGTTGTTGAGTGTTTGTTTAATTTTTTTAAAGCAACTCACATTTAGGAGAAGGAGATTATCCGATTTCGCGTTGTTTGTTTTAGTTGTAAAGTAAAAGCAGTGGCGTAGCCAGAAATCGACTCTGGGGGGGGGGTTTCCTCAAATCAAGTACCTACCTATGGCAAATTTTTAAAAATTAGGCTCTTGAACTGACGGTAGCTAGGGGAGAGGGGCAGTTTAATAGGTGTTGACTTAGTGTATACGAAACAAAAATACTTATTTTTAAAAGCAAGTCTCATCTAGTCCGATTTGCAGATTTTTTTCAAAATTAACTCTTAAATGCGCCGCAAGGAAAAAATTTGAAAAAATTACACTAAAATGCTATTTTTACGCGTTTCAAATGCTGTTGACAAAGAAATTGTTTAAAATTAAACAAAATTGCAACAATATTTAAAATTGGTATAACGCCCCAGGCAAAAACTTGGACAAAAAAAAATCTTCAAAAATTTTAATCTCGGTTTTTTGTTTTTTTCCCCAGATAAAAATTTTAAGAATAATTATCCTAAGAATGCCATTTATTAAACGTTTTAAATACTGGTGATAAAAATTCCTTGGAACTAAACTAAAACTGTAACAATTAATGATGTCATAGCACCGCAGGCAAAACTATTAAAATTTAAGACATCACACCAAACACACGTCACAAACAAGAGTAAAGTGTCAAAAAAATGGAGGAGCTATAGCTCTCCCTGGGGCCCTTGATCATGACTAATTTATTGTAGATTGGGTTGGACTCGCTGGGGAGGGTTTTAACCCCCAAAACCCCTCCCTGGCTACGCCAGTGGTAAAAGTGCTATTTTTAACACGTTTTAAAGGCTGACTGATAAAAATTGTGTAATGAGAATGATTTAATAGCGCCGCAGGCGAAAACTTTTTCAATTTAAGCAAGAGGTTCTTTAAAATTCTTGATATTTTTAATGTTACTTTAAGGCCTATAATGTAACTCTGATATAATTTTGGTCGTCTGCCAATCATTTATTTAGGGTTCAAAATAAAATAATATGAAAAAAAAATTACTGATGGAAATGATATTAAATTATTGTTATTATTATAAAATAGGGTTGCAAGGGAAGCCTCAAATCAAGGAAAGGTGGGGGGATAATAGGTTTTAGAGTTGTTTGTTTGCAAAAACATACTTTAAATACGCCCAGACGAAAGTTTGAAGAAAAAATAAAGAAAAATTACGGTTTTAAATTATGTTTATAAAAAATTATTAAAAATTGAACTAGCATTGTAAATATCAACCGTATTGTTGCCCCGCAGGCAAAAATTTTTGCAATTTAAACAGGAAGTTCATTAAAATTTTTGATTTATGCTAGGTTATTTATGAAAATTTTATCCGGTACTTTTGTGATATGGGGAAATACAATACAGTTCTAATATTATAGAATATTTGAAAAAGAGTACTGTGCTCTCAAAAAAAGTGTAAATGGTCACAATTTCTACAGTTAACTGTTAAAAGAGGTCTAATTAACTCAAACCGTTTTTGAGTCAATGAAATGACAGCACAAAACAAACAACAAAAAGTTCGTGAACATAGAGTTTAGGTTTTTTGTTTGGGTAATCAAGTTTGGCAGGACTGGAATTTACACTGAACAGCTAATCTGAAACGCACATTGGCTCTAAACCGCATTAAAACAAAAACGGTTTATGGGCCGTACAAACTAGGTAAATGTTAAATAGCTCTTTTGAATCTGGATCGTGTAGGCGACACACTTGATACTATTGTAAACTAATGAATAACATGATATTTTTAACAAAACGTTTTATAAAAGAACGCAACTATAACTCTTTAAATGTTGAACTTAAAAAAATTATTTCTTTTTGTAGTACTATCACTAGAGACAGTGGCGTAGCCAGGGAGGGGGGGTTGGGGGTTAAGAACCAGGAGGTCCAACCCAATCTACAATGTCTTGTCACGTGTGTTTGGTGTGATGTTTCAAATTTTAAAAATTTTGCCTGACGTCATTACTTGTTACAGAAAATATTTGTGGCGTCGTTTTTTCGATTTATTCTCTCACCCTTTGCCCTCTACGCCACAAATATTTTCTGTAAATTACTTGTTACAATTTTAGTTTAACTCTAGTGAATTTTTATCACTAGCATTCAAAACGTGTAATAAATGGCATTCTTAGTATAATTTTTCTTAAAATTTTTATCTGCGGCGCATTTATGATTTAAAAACTAATCTATATACCGGGTGGGCCATAAAAACCGGACAAAATGTTTCCCGTTATAACTTTTAAACCACACCACCGATTTTAATGCAGCAAACTGCTTTTTGCAGAGAATTGAGCAGGAATTTTACTGGAAATATTTTTTTCCTCCATCTTAAAATCTAAGCTGGCGGATATAAACAAACTTTACCCTCCAAAGAGGCTCGTTTATTCTTATGTTATAGAAATTTTTTGGACTTTTTTATGAAGTCGTAAAAAAGTTTTGTTTCCTCCACGCGGAACGAGGTGCGTATCATTGAAATCGGTTAAGTGGGTCCCAAAAAAAATAAAGAATTTTCAATCAGTGTGTTACGGATTATGCGATTGCCGTCTCAATTCTGTCTGCATACATTTTCTCATCAATTCATTATTGCTAAACCGATTTTGTTGAAATAAAAAGCCTCATGGCGAAAATCGATTGTTCTGTAATCACTGCAATTGAAATTTGACGCCATCTTGAAATCCAAGATGACGGAAAAAATCAAACTTGTCCCTTTAAAGAGGCTCGTTTATTTATATGTTCTGTAAACGTTTAAATTTGTACAAAAGTTCTGCTTTCGCCACGCACAACGAGGTATGAATCATCACAATCGGTTTGGTGGTTCTCCAAAAATTAATTTTTGTTCTTATCATTGTTTTTCAGATTATACGATTGCCTTCTCAAATTGATACTCAACCGATTTCAATAAAATAAAAAGCATCATGGCGAATATCAAAAACTCTTAAAAGATCACTTTCGAAATTTGTCGCCAAACCCAAGATGGCACAATTAAATTTATCTCTTCAAAAAAGCTCGAATATATTGTAATATTTCTAATCAAAGTCTTTCTCAATTGTTTGTGGCATTCAAATCGGTGGTTTGGTTTAAAAGTTATAACGGAAAACATTTTGTCCGGTTTTTTATGGCCCACCCGGTATACCACCGCAACTCACTCCTTTTTGGCATCTAACCCAATCTACTTTTTCAAAAATATTTTACAAAAAACTTAAGAGACCAAAATTTTTAAAGAATTTTTTGTTTTTTCTTCGTAAGTTTTCGCCTGCGTCGCTATACCAATATTAAATATTGTTACAACTTTGTTTAATTTCAAGTATTTTTTTGTCAGCAACATTTGAAACGCTTAAAACATAGCATTTTAATATAATTTTTTCAAAATTTTTGCCTGCGGCGCATTTAATGGTTAATTTTTTAAAAAATCTGCAAATGAGACTAGATGAAACTTGCTTTTAAAAATAAGTATTTTCGTTTAAGTATAACGTTTTTTTCCAAAAAACGTTATAATAACATTTAAATAACGTTTTTTGGAATAGAAACGTTATAAAATAGGTTATTAAGCGTTTTTTCACCATTTGTGCTTAGTGGGAAGAGCAAGTTTGCTATAGATAGGTAGTTAATTTTTATTAAATTCTAAACTCCCCCAAGAGTCGATTTCTGGCTACGCCACTGCTGAAGATAGGGAAATCATCGAAAATCTTCATCGAACGTTTGTGGCTTTAAAACAGGCTTGCAATTTCTTAAGCAATCAACCTGAGGAAAGATTTTCTGATTATTGACTCATCCCCAAAGGATTTTGTAGATTATTTACCGAAGATTTGTAGATCGAGAAACATTAAATTTCCAAAACAAAAATACTAAGACAATCACATACAAATTGTTATTGGAGGGCGATTCCCAGTTTTGAGTGCTGCAAATCACCCTGTCGATCTCTTATTAATCAGATGAAAATTAACTCACTTTTATATTGGATAAGGTAAATAATCTTTCAAATCTAAACGTTAAAAAATCGCACGTTAGCAAAGTATCAGTATCAAAACTGTGTCAAAACAAAGCATGCTTCAGTGTTGCCATGTTGACACAAAAAATATTTTTAACGGATAACTTTTTGTAAATTTGTGAAATACTTTTTTACTAGTGATATGACCTAAGCATATTCGATAAACTCCAAACAAAGTAGAGCCTGGTTAATTTTAGTAATTATTTATAAAATAGAGTTTTATCTTCAAAATATAAACCTAAACGAGCATTTAGTCATTTTCAATACCATAAACTAATTAATTTATATAACTTATAGTATCTTTAATTAAGATGATATTATTAAGTGGGTTGGGAAACTATAAAACTACTATAACCACATGGCATTCAAAAGTGTGCCATACTCGTGGGTCCTGCCGCTGCGTGGGTCTTAAATAAGTATTCAAGCAACAAAAATAGACAAAATTTATACAATATTTCTCAACGACAAGAAAATCCTACATTAGGCCTAAATGTTCGTTCATAAATTTTCAACATCGTTTATTTTTGCTGTAGGCTGGTTTGTTATTCCTAAAGATTCTTTTATACTGTCATAAAAGTTTATTTTAGAAATATACTAGTTTATTACTTGGATGTAGCTTATTCTTATTTATTGTGGACCTCCTAAAATAATCTGTGGGCTTAAATTTATTTTCCTGTAATTTTAGAAAAACACGAAGCTTTTAAATGAGCGATTTGTCCTTAGATTTCGTTTTGAGATGATTTGCACCCAGATTGCTCTTCCTTTTCTGCACCAAAAGGTACACCACAAGAACTGCTACTTCTTTTCAAAGCCCATCATGGGCATCAAAACACACACTTCGTCGACTCCAATAAAAAATAAGTACTCTTTGTTGGTATGACTCTAAAGCGTTTCAACAACATTTTTCAAAAACTTTCCGAACCGATTTCAATTAAATTTCATATAGGTACTTTATGATATAGGTAAAAATACAATATTCTAAAAAAAGTACGTTGATGGAGATGTGAGATGTTATAAAAATTCCTACCAACCTAGGACGCTCTTTTTTCTTACTTTTACGTGAAACTTATACCGGGTGTCCCAAGGTGAGTAACCTATTAGAATATTTTGGAAGCTATATGATGGAAACTTTTCAAAATTTCTATTCTAACATAAGTTCATGTAAACTACCTTTATGAAATACTTTCTTACTTGCAGTGTTGCCATTTGCAGGAAAACTTGGCAACACCTTTCTTATTTTAAATTGAACACCCTGTATATTTTTGCATTTTTGGATTCTACAAAATATTTTAGGTACATTTTATGTATAGTGTCCTATACCTATGTTCAACTGTTTTTAAAACGGTTAAGGATAGAGCAAAATGGGTTTTACATTTCTATCTTGGGTTTTCAGAAGCTATCGTTTTGTATCTAAACCTAGGGTTAAAATATCCTAAGGTTAGTTTAACCCTAGGATAAAAATATTATAGAACGATAGCTTGTGAAGGATGAAAATAGGAATGTAAAAACCGTTTTGCCCTTTCTTAACCGTTTCGATGTTACGGGCTGTCAAAGTTAAAAAATGTCAATTTCACCTGTCAATATTTTAATGTACCTAGGGTGTTCAATTTAAAATAAGAAAGTTGTTGCCAAGTTTTCCTGCAAATGGCAACACTGCAAATATGAGAGTATTTCATAAAAATAGTTTACATGGACTTATGTTAGAATAGAAAGTTTGAAAAGTTTCCATTGTATAGTTTCCAAAATAATCTACTAGGTTACTCACCTTGGGACACCCGGTATATTAGGAGATTTTGCGTTTTAGGACTTTACACACCCTAAACATATCAGTCGCCGTCGCAGCTTTCGCAAAAGGGGGGGAGGCGTGAGGTTAAAATTTTGTAAAAGCAAAGAAAAAGTTTTATGCAAAACTCGACCCAATAGGGCTCTATTGGCGAAATTTTTAGAAAAAACTTTCAAAAATTTTAATGTTCTTATGAATAGCCCGCGATATTTTTTTTAAAAACTGATTGAAAAAGGAACAGGTTTTTTTATTCAAATTCGCCTTTTGTGAGGTGTATATTTTTTCGCAAAAACAAAGCGAAACGTCAGTAGTTAACTGAACAGCTGGTAAGTGCAATTACCAGGTGACTTTTAAATTGGCATTATGCAATAGTTTGCAGATGAACGAAGCTTACCATTTTCGAGGAGACCAAAAACAACTACCGGTTCAATAGGTGCAATTTAATTTACTTTATCCAAGACCATTTAATAATACTACGGTAACACCGGCGTTACGGCGAAATATAAAAGCTCCTACAAACTAACGCGATTATAAAAATATTAAAACGCCGGTTAGCTACGCAATAATGTAGTTGATAGATTTAGTACAGAGTCCCAGGGGTCCCATAGTTTTTTTTTAAATTTTTTTGTTATTTTTGTTGTATTATTTTTGTTTTGTTTTTAATTCTTAATATTATAATTTTCTTTATGTAGGTGTATCATAAAATTTAACAAAATATGTATTTTTTAATAATATAAAAGTTTTTTTAGCTAACATAGTTTTTAGTTGCTTTAGAACAGTCAATTGTTAAAATATTAACAAGCAGGCGGGACATTCCTTCATATTGTAAAACAAAATCTTAACCTATACTTTCTAATACATGCTTTATTTAAAATAGATTTACTTAAAAAGAACTCGCAACTTCTGGATATCCTATCCTACTAATTTATTTTATAACAATTTTAATTGTATCCTACAAAAACAAAAAAGGGCAAGCCAAACATATATTTTGTTAAATCAAGCGAGAAAATGTAGATTTCTTGTACATACTGTGTTTTTCAAGGTTGTAAAGTTCATTATTTTCTTTGAAATTATTGAAAAGTCCTATTGTTACTGCTTACTGTTTTTAAAACTACTGCCATTAATACCAATAAGGTCACTGATAAAAAAATAAATAAAAAAACTAGGTATCTACCCGAGTGCCAGTTCTAAATAAGGCTTAGTACTGAATTGAGAGAGAATTGAGTTCATTAGTGCGACCAAAATAGGCATGCGGCTGCAAAACATTTCTCTATTCTGTACTAAACCCTATTTAAAACTAGCAGTAGAGTACTTTTTTATTTTATATATATATTTTTCAGTAGAAATACAACTACTGCGTCAAATATATCCTATTTTCTTTGTATTTTGTCCGAAAAACTTTTTTAACAAATGCATGAGTGATTATTTCTTTGGTGCCACGCACGAATGATTTTCTTCAAAAAAGTTGGGTGAAGATTAAATTTTAAAAATATTTTCATCAGGAAATATGCGTTTTGTTTTGGTAGGAAATTTCCCGAGTTAATGAAGTCTAAGGAAGTTTTATTAAGTCGAAAGTATCAAGTATTTCCTCTAATATTAATTAAATGATTACCCAGAAATTGCTTCTGGAAATATACCCGGGATATTTTCAGAAGCAATTTTTCGGAAATTTAGCTGTAAAATTTTTAATAGTGTGTCAGATTTCCGAGAAGTGAAACTGCATATTTCCATCAGAGGAAAAGTTTTATTTAAAACATCAGAAAATCTAATATAAAGATATAAGATGCGATTTCCGTGGAAATTTAATAATCCATAAAAAAATTTCCAGTTATTAATATGCACAACGTATATCCTCACTTAAATTTGCACAAAGGAGATTTCCAATAAAATATAACCTCACAGCATACCACTGTTACCAAAATCGCTTCATCTGTTTGGTCTCTTGCGTGGCACATACGCACCTATATCTCGAAAAACAGCATCTTCATGCCATAGGCAGTCAGGTAAAAATTACGAAAGCGTAAAAGGGTCAAAGCTCACTTTTTTTGAAATTTCATACAAACAGGGTGAATTTCGTAAAAATTTTGTGATTTCAAACTTTTTCGAAAAAAAAGTATAAATTTACAAACCTTTTGCCAAAATTCACATTTCGTTAACGAAATTTTCTCAAAAAAAGTATGAATTAATTAATTATTCTCTCTTATATAAATTAAATTATCCTAGGGATATTTCGAAATGCACTTTCCAAATTTCAATTTAAATTTACTTCGAGCATTGAATCCTATAACACTACCAAAATCGGTCCACCTGTTGGGTCTCTAGCGTGGCACATACTGACCCTACATCTCGAGAAACAGAATCCTCGTGCCGTAGGCAGTAGGGTAAAAAGTACGAATGCGTAAGAGTGCCACAGCTTACTCTGTTTTCGAAATTTCGAAAAAAGAGTGTGAATTTCATAAAGTTTGTGAATTCCCAGACAGCACAACTCTGTCCTAAAGATGTCCAGTGGAGAGAGTGTTCTGGACAATGCAGCAGTCCATTGGACAACCAAATCTGTAAGAAATTTTATCCAAGGGATATCTATTGGATAATGCAATTGTCAAAAGGTTGAACGGCTCTTGGACATCCCAAAAACGTCCAAAAGTTTCAATATTTTGACTATTGTACCACTATACTAAATCCAGTGGTTATCCAGCGGAACCAAATTCTGTCCAGAAGTTTTCCATTGGCTATATAAAAAGTATCTTTATGGTTCACTGTTGGAAAAAATTAATAATGACAATGTATATCCGTTGGTATAATTTTCTTGAATATATTTTTTCCAATGGATATCCATTGGACATAGAGATGTGTGATTCGTGAACGATTCGTTCACTATGATCAAATCACTTGCGAGTATTGAGTGATCGAATCATGTTTGCTCGATATGATTCAATCAGTCAAATGAGTCAAATGACCGACTAAGACAAAATGAATCAATCGAGTGAATCAAATCGAAACGGATCAACGACTGACTGACCCACTGTGGCGATACACCGAATCAGTCGAAAATAGGTCGATTGTTTCGTTCATTCGTTTCTTTGATTCGAATTCCTGCGCGGGGTAATTTGTATGAAAATATAGATTTTTTGGTTCACACACTTTATTTCAAATGATTGATTCAATGATCGATTCAAAAGATTCGATCAGTCTAGAAACGAATCACTGATCGTTTCGTTCAGTACAAAATGATCGATTTACCCATCTCTAATTGGACAGTTTTGTCAAAACCACTATAACATCATAAGTCTGATTGTCGATCCCCGAGGATGGAGTTCCTAGCAAAGGATGGGTGTTAAAATACTAAAATACCAATAAGTCTAAAATAAAGAAAAATACTTACCTACAATATACAAATGATTCGGCTAGATATGAGAAAAATGTTATTGTTGGTAATGAATAAGAAAAAACATGATCCATTGGATATATCCAAATCAGTTCGGACAAAAAACATATTTATTAATGTGCTAACTAGGCCAAGCCCGATTGACATAGATTTTGCAAGACACAAAATGGACGTCCGCCGGATATAGTTTATTTTTTGTCCCGATGGACCAAGAAACATCGTTATCTATTGGATATCTAAAAACTATCTGAAAAAAGCAGTTCTTTATAGATCAAAATTGGAAGTCCCTTGGAGTCACTTTTATTGTCATCCACTGTATCAGGAAAAAACCTTAGTCCAATGGATGTCCATAAATGGTCCATGGACAATGCGGGCGGTTTTGGATCAAAAATGGCTGTCCAATGGACAATTTGTGCTGTCTGGGTTCACACTTTTTTCACGAGATTTCTTAAGAAAATTCTAAATTTCGTAAAAAGATTGTGAATTCGCATTTTTCTTACGAAATTACGTAAAAACAAGTATAAATGAACGAAATGCACACTTTTTACGAAATTTACAGTTTCATTACAAAAAAAACAAAATTCACAATCTTTTTACGAAATATTGCGAATGAAAAATTATATATTCGCAAAAATACAACTCAAAAAAATATTGTTAAACCCTCAAAAACTTCCTGACTCTGGATCAAAATGTATATATATTTTCGAGAATTAAAAAAGATTTGTTTTTAATAACTTCATCAAAAACATGATTTTAGTAACTGTCTGCAGATAACTAAAAAACTTTTTTTTTATCACGGGTGCAAAAAAAGATTTCTGTCCGATTTTTACCCAAAGTTAAAGAGAAATAGAGGAAAATAGTAATATTAAAAAAATTTAATTATTCTTGCCTAAGAATTAAGCCATTTCCGCCTGTTTTCACCAAGTATATACGAAACAATCATTTAAACATATCGTCAATATATCAAATTGTCAAAGACTAAAATGTCGCAACGTTGAATATAACCGAGTAAAAAGACACTCGCTGCGCTCGTTATTTAAACCAACGCTTGTAAAAAAGCACTATTTTAGTCACTAGTTGTTAAAAACTACTATTTTTTAATTGTTTGTTAAAACTGGACATACATACTTAACTTTGTCGTTTCTGTCTAAACAATCAGTGACCTTATTTGTTGCAACGGAAACCTTTTAGAATCCAAAGCTAATTAAATTAAATAAAATATATACTAGGGTAAATAAACATAAAAAATAAGTGGCATTTAACAAAAAAAAATATGCTGAAAATCGCAATCAATACCTACATAAAAGCGCTTGTACACTAAACAATGCGCGTGCTTTTTACTTTTTTATTTAAATATGAAACAAAAAAACAAAAGACATTGATGAATGTTCCGCCAGCAGAAAACGAATAAATTTTAATATAAAATAATACCAACCTATTACGTATTGACGTATTGATAATAATGGTTTAGCACTTGTTGTATATATTTTTTTTAATTTTCCGTTTTTTATAGTGTAACGAAACATACGACAGGTTCGTTATCTGTCCCGCCTTAAAAATTACCCATATTATTTTCAATATTCCCCATGGAATATATTTTAAAAACAGAAACACATTCAATTACTGTAATATTGATACTAATTTACTTATTAAATTCCAAGGTTGTTCAGTTTTGTAATGTCAAAAAGAGAGGAGGGTAATTCTCGTGCAAGTTATTTGTGTCTACAGGGACTTTATATTTGATTTTATAAAAAATTCGATAGAAAGGAGTAAATAACTATACATAAATAATAAATAAATGTAGGTTCATTGAACCTAAGTAACATAATAAATAATACTAATACTAGCTGTAGTAACTAACTGGGGTACAAATAAACTAAAAATACCAGAAGATGTACATATTTGCAGCTTAATTCAATAAGAACAAAGCGACGCTGCAAATAAATGTGTTAAGGGTTTTATATAGGGACGCTTCCTTCAATCTACGTCCTTTACTAAAATCGTTGTTTTCCAGCTGATCGAAGTACTGCCAACCCGCTAACCTAATGATCTCATCCTAAAAAAAAGTTATGTATAATTATATCTTATATTTCCATACTATTTAAAAAAAAACGCAGAAAAAACAACTGAGTATAGTCCGATTTTTTAGCTGTTGTCCTGACGTCATTTTCTGGTATCTTTTTGTAATGTATTATTTTCCGCCATATTTTTCAGCTTAAAGTCACGTGAAACACTTTGTTCTACTCTAACCAAAGAAGTAAAATGTATTTATTCTTGACTTTGTGTAAACAAATTAAGGCTCAACTTAACAAAAACAAAATTAGATAAGCAAAATTTTAGAAGTCATTTTGATATTGAAATGAATAATAGTAAGATTGAGTTTGTAGAGAAAATAAAATATCTGGGCTTTATGTCCAATAGTCAGTTAAATATGGATGATTATTTTGATTATATAATTAAAAATTGGTGCTAGAAACTACGGATAGTCCACCATACCATCAATTATTTTATGTTGAAAGGAAATGAAAATATCTGGAAAAGTGTAGCTTTGAAAGATTTGAACCTAATAACAAAATTTTTGGGTAATATTTACGAAAACCAAAACCTGAAAACCGCAATCAATAGAGAATTTTTGGTCATCATACAACCTTTGTGGTTATCGTTATTTGACAAGCCGTCCAAAATAAACCGAATAACTTTATTCTTGATCATTTGTCAAATAACGATAACTAACGATAAAACTCCTAATAGCTGCTTTACTTCTAGCGTTATGATTTTTTTTTATATATTTTAACGTTTTTCAAATATCTCTGAAAGTAAAGCTCCCACGAATTTGGACTTTATATCAAAATTTGTAGTCCATATTCTTGGAAACTTAAATCTGAAAACCGTATATCGCTACTTGCTTTTGTTCCAAAGTTACAATTTTTTAAAATATTTTATCCCCCTTTTCCCCCCTTCGCCCCCTTACTACCCTACCTTAAAGTTAATCAGTTCATGGTCAGCAGATAGAGGATTTTTGTACCAAATTTCGTTAAAATCGTTTACGGCGTTCTTAAGTTATCGTGTTTACAGACAGACACCAGACAACAGACCGACAGACCGAAAGACCGACAGACTAACACACCGAGAGACCAACAGAAAACTTTTTCTTTTAGTCGATTAAGGTGTTTTGGGACCTTAGTAACACATTTTTGATAAAATTAGGAAAAGTCAAAATTTAACGATTTTAATAGTCCCCCAACTAAAAACTTTCTCATAATAAAAAAATATATTTTTAATACCATAATAAAACCAAACTTTGATTACTGTGGATCTGTGCTATATTTTGGTAACAAGACTTATTTGGATCAATTCAAACTGCTTCAAAACTAACCCATGAGAACAATTTTAAATTGCAATAGATACGTACCAATAAATAATATGTTAAAACCTTTAAATTGCCTTAATGTGAAACAAGTTTTTAAATATCAATTCTTTTCGATTCTGTATAAAATAGTACATGGGCTTCAGCCTTCTTACTTACAGGATTTCCTAAAAAGAAATAAAGAAATTCCCAATTATTGAACCCGACACCAAGACAAGACAATTTGTATATAAACTTCATAAAGAAAAGTTACAGTTATTTTGATTTGTTTGATAAGGGACTGTCGGTCTTCCCAAGAGATGTAAAGTGTGCTCCCAGGGGTCGGTCTTGGGTCCCCTTCTGTTTGTTGTTTATGTGAATGATTTAAGTAATCATATGATCACTGTCAAAAGTGCCAGATTCGCAGGTGACACACTAGGTTTGAGAATTTACTTGATAGCTCAAACTTTGCCTTAAACCTAGCAAAAAAATGGTTTAATGCTAATAATTTGTTACTGAACAAGGAAATATTACGAAACATAAAACGCAAATATTAAAAATTCCAAAAAATTCGAATCTAGCTCAGGCCACTGTGTAAAACTTTTACAGATCACTATAGATGATAAACTTTCATTTGCTCAACATACGGACAACTTAAACACCTGATATTTTTTACTTTTTCATTCAAGGGTTGCATATGCAATTCCTCTATGGGGTCACAGTAATGCAGCAGATTCACTTCTTAAACTACAAAAGAAGGTGATAAGAATTATATGTGGTACTCACTATCGCGCCCATTGTAAACCTTTATTTCAAGGCCACAAAATTATGCCTCCTCCTTGTATATATATTTATTTTACTCTACCACTTACATAATCTCAGGTCAGATTTAATTATCATTCCTCTCCACAAACTAACAAAATCCAGTTCAAATTCATTAAACTATCACGTATACAATAAAATACCGGAATTCATAAAAAATCTTTCAGAAAGCAAATTTAAAAAGTCTATAAAACATTTTTTGCTCTTACATTGTTTTTACACAAATCAGGAATACTTAGAAAGTGATTTTGTATAAGTACAACTTCAACCTAGAAAGACGCACTTGGGTAATTATTATTGTTTGAAATATTTTTTTTATAGTTAGGTTTGTCTATTTATAATAAAAAGTCTATTGTTATATTTCTTAATGTAGTAATTTAGTTACCTATATATTGTTTTACATTAATTATTTTAACTTGTATGCTTACTATGTTATAAATAGTTTTAGATCAATTTTTATTTTATTTTTATTTTAATACTGTAGCCCTGCTATATTCTTCTTTTTTTTGACTTGCTATAATGTACATTGTACAAATAATGGTTAATAAAGTTCTACTCTTCTGTACTCTACTCTACTGAATGTACAACCTGCTGCCTGTTGGGGTAAGAAGTGGGTCCATAAATAAAACAAAAAATATGATAAAAAAATAGTTATTGAATAACTAGGTAGTATTGTGTATATAGTTTTCACTTCCTTTCTATTTGTAGAGATCTGAAGTTGTGTGTTATGAATACTTTTTTTACTCATATCTACAAACCATGCACTCTTTTGTTTTTTAATTAATCCTAACTAAGTACCACTCGTCCTAACTAATTCCATATAACAAAGACAGCTATACATAATAAAAAACAAATCAAACAAAGATAGCCATATCCTTATTTCTGAAAGCTACAATAGACAAACAAGCACTAAAGTTACATATTCACTCGTCTCGATCCCAACTACGTTTACATTTGAATGCTTAACTTTTCGGATCCGTCCAAGTAAAAAGTTCTAACGCGCAAGTAGTGTCACGACATAACTGCCTATTGCGGTTTCGAGAGCGCAACAACAAAAGCAGAAAACCATAATTACGAAAAAGGTACACCGATCAATGTGGTTTTAGATAAAAATTCGAATCTAGTTTCAACTTGCTAAAACTGCATATATAAGCGTATTTTTAAACCTTTCCAACACATTTGCAACGCTTGGTGGAATGATGTCCAAATTTTCACTGCAACCTTGCGGATAATTTTGAATTTGAATTAAAATTTTTATATTATAAAATAAATTGATACATTAACAACAGGTACTTAAATGATTGCATAGAAATTTTTAACTATAAATAAGCAGGACTGTAAATCAGAGATTTGTGTTTTAATGCTTACAAGGAATACATTAAATGTAAAATTTACTATGTGATAAGCGTAAACATATTAACAATATTGATTTTAAAAACTAAATTAATTACGAGAAGAATTACATTAAATTATATAAAATTAGTTGTTTAGGATTAAATAGGTACATTACAAATTAACTACAAAAGAAAAACGCTACTACACTTATCAATTAAATATAACAGGAGAATTGAGTAGAAACAGGTATTTTTTTCATAAACAAGCGTTCAGTAAAGTTTGGTTTCATCCTTCTTCTAAAGGCGCAATTACACAGACGAACATGCTCAAATAAAAGCTCGTGCAAAATATCTAAAAATTTTTGCGTGAACATTTTTGTGAGCTTTTCTTTGAACATTTTGTTCGGTTAAATTTTTGATCAAATTATTGCTATCTATTTTGGAAACATATTTTTAAAGATGAGAATAAATAAAATTTCACATCAGTGATCAGTGATCTCAATTCTTTAAAAAAATGGAACACCAACTTTTATTTAAAATTTTTGTGAAAAAAAGCCGACGGCAAGCGAAACATTATTATCAGTTTTGTCACATGGATTAGGTTTACTTATAATTGCTATGTTTTCATGGGTATTGAGTTCGTTTTCAAAACTCATTCAAACTTCTTTTATAGAGCATGTTCTTTATCAAGAGCAAGAACACACTATAAAAAAGAAAAAGATACAATGAGTTTTGAAAACGAATTCAATACCCATGAAAACATAGCAAATATTTTTTTCTTAGGGTTTTTCCCGAATTTTTTTGCCCGGGGTTTTTTTTGGGATTTTCTTGCGAGTTTTTTTTATTTCCAAGGGTTTTTTTCCTAAAAAAAAAACCTAGGAAAATTTTTCTTTTCCCAAAAAATTTTGAGTTTTTCAAATATCAGCAAGGGCAGGGGAGGGAGATTTTTTCTAAACATATTTTTGTAACTTTACTTTACCTTTAGCTTTTATTGTTGTTTTTTAATTCCTCACACCAGATTTACCTAGTTAGTTTAAGGTCCCAAGGGTTGCTTAAAAAAGCAAAGGGTTTATGAAAATGCTGAAGATAGATATTTACTGTCAATTTAATGTAATAATCAAGGTCGATTACTGACACTGAACAAACAATATGCAAAGGAGCAACATTCCGATTCAGAAGTCCAGTCTATTACTGCTAAATTATATTTTTTTAGGCAATGGTCGGGATGGTAGGATTGTAAAAGTGGGTAATAAACGGGTATTATTTAGACCGAACGTGCTTTTGTTCATATATTTGAGATTGAGATTTAATAAAATGTATATAGGTTTTTTACATTTTACATACATTTTATAGGCAACAGCAATAAATAAGTGCCATTATTATTTTTTTATTCTCGTTTTTCTACAACCCCAAAAAAGTTACAAGTATACTGGCATATCCTCTATAAAAATCAGGTCAATCGAAGTTGCTTATAAGGTAAAATGTGAATTTCTACATCAAATTGTTTTTTCCGTCGGAAAGCACTTAATTAAAAATACCTTGTTTTAAAACTTAGTTTTTCTATTTTCAGTTAAGTTCAATGAATTCCCATAAAACTATAAAATTTAAATTTGTAAGAAATTTCTATACCAACATTTCTCCAAACAAATTTTGCTTAACATTCTCTCCAAAATTTACGTGTGTTTTTTTGTACGAGATTTTGCTCGAACATTTCTTTGAGCATTTTGTTCAAGAGGCTCGTGTAAATGTTTGTCGGCATTTCCACATCAAAGGAAAGTTTGTCTGTGTAAATGCGCCTTAATATTTTCACACTGCCTACTTATTTCTTCTTTACGAGTTTTTATTCTGACATAGCAAGTTTCTTGGCTTCCACCTGCCGCGCCTTAAGGCAAAATACAGGTTCACTTTTATTTTTACCTTTTTCTCTTTCTGGTTTCAGAGTTCATTCAGTTCCAGCCTAAGATCGAACGGTCAACAGAGATTTTACCCATACTATACAACCACTCAAGACCAGTAGCAACACTAGGTGCGTCGTATTATTACTCTAATTTTCCTAGAATATTGAACAAATATATTTTTTTATATTTTTTGCCCCCTCCTTTGCTTTATTGAACAATTTTATTTAGATTCACAGGGTCTCTTCATCCGGCTTTCTGGAATATTGAACAAATGTATTTTTTAGATATTTTTATCCCCTCCTTTGCTTTATCAAACAATTTTATTTAGATTCACAGGGTCTTTCGGAATCATATGAACTATATTAGTATAAAAATTAATAATTTTTGAATTAAAGCTAGGGCAACTTTTTAAAATTAACGCTTTTTCGAGTTCGGTGGCCGATTGGCCATCAAACGCCAAATAAGAAAACTCCAGGATACAGGGTGATTCACTATATTTTGAACCCCTGGTTAGCGCCTTTATTATTGATGACAGAAAAAAAAGTCTAAGTAGAAAAGTTTTCTAATTTTTTAAGAGCGTTCTAGCCTATATGACAGATATTGTCAAATGACATTCCATATGTCAAATTTAAACATCAACTTTCTTATATTAAATGGAACACCCTGTATATTTTTTAAAACTTCGATAGACCTTTTCTTTCTGATTCCAAAAACATACTATATGTAGGGTTTATCTCTAGCAGTTCTCGAGTGAAATAAAAAATAATTTGTCATAAGCCAAGGAAAAATAGTTTAGTTGATTCTTTTTTCAACACATTGCTCTTATGGCAACAATTTTCTAAATTTGTTCAATGACCGTTCAAGACAAAGGTAACACATGATATATTTTTGAAATCAGGAAGAAAAGATCCATCGAAGTTTTAAAAAATATATAGGGTTTTAAATTTAATATAAGATAGTTGATGACGTTTGGCAACATCTGTCATATGGGTTAGAAGGCTTTTAAAAAACTATAAAACTTTTTCATTTAAACTATTTTTCAATCATCAACGGTAAAGGCGCTAACCAGGGGTTCAAAATATAGTGAATTACTATGTACATGACATTTGACATAACCTAACTACTTTCGCAGTTTTTTAAATTAATGAAAACAATAAATAAGTAATGACAAAAAAACCACGCCAAATCTTTTAGAAAAGTTTGACGAGATTTTGTGATCTGTTATCAGGTTTTAAAAAGCAAGACAAATCTCGTTAAGTACATATTTTTTTATCAGTTTGTAAGGTCATAAAAAACCTGCAACATTCTAGATCTAAAACTTAAAATTAACTCCTGCTCACTGTAAAACAGGATATCTTTACTCAAGAGAAATTCTCCTAAATAGGGCCAATCCCTCTGTATCCTTGATTCAAGACCATTTTTCTCTTGGCCCAAGTAACCCATTTTTTCCGTGCTCCTCATTATCATCAGAGAAACTGGTTTCTAGAGAAACCTTTAGTAATCTTTATTGCCGTTTGTTTACCTTTTTAAATTTACTCCCATATCTAGTTCACACCGATAAATCTACCGATTGGCAACATTAACTGTTTTGTTAGCAGCGGTAGATTTAAAAACTGTCCCTTATATAATAAATAATTATGCAGTTTTAAGGTCTGGGTTCCACCATACCTGCTTGCTTGGTGTCGGGGTTAACGCTGCGACTTTCAAGCAGGAGATGCCGGGTTCAAGCCCCGAGTCGTGCATCAGGCAGATTAAGGCAAAACGCAGTATGAAGCGGAGTAGGTTAGCTAGAAGGCAGGCTAATTCGATTTCATACCATCCCTCGGAGAGGACGTTAAGAGGACGGTCCCGTGTGATCCATATATTGATAGTGGAGCACATTAAAGATCCCTAGCCCCGACAGGTTTAGGCTAAATTAAATCCTTCTAGGAAAAGAAAACTGCTTTCTAGACCGGTTTGATGAGCGGAGTAAGGGGAGGGAACCCAGGGAAAATAAGTGTAAAATGTATCTTAGGCCCTACCCCTCTATTCTCGCTGGTATCCAGGCAGGATGGGATCGGATATCACATAGAGGCGGATCTACACGGTCTGTAGACTACGAAAGATGTTGATGACCCGTCCGATTTAGTTAATAGTGCCTACGGGACTCAAAAAAGTGACGGTAATTAAATGATATATAACTACGAGATAGTTTTCCTTATTTGGTGTGCCTTGAAGTGCTCATTCTTCTCTTTATTATTGTGTCTTGCCCTTGTTTATGCTTACCACACGCTAACTCTAGTTACAGTAAGTAGATACCCGTTTGTTGTTTTTATATTATTACGTTCATGTGCCTATTGTGAATGGATGATTGCATATTAATAAAAGCTATTACATCTAACCAATAAAATCGCTGCTTTATTTAAATACAGATGCGCGTATGGATAAGTCAGTCGTCATACTATCTGCTGTTTCAGTATGATTTTAAAGTATTTAGTTCTCTGTTAGAAATTGTTGTCAATTATTTTGAGCAGTAATACATGAGGCCACAATAATATTGGAGTGCATCCTTACACATCTTCTTGTCTAAAATCCTTTAATCGAAATTGATTTTGTCATTGGTTTAGTACATCAGTGACATGCGGCGGAGGGGGGTTTAATAAAGAAACAGTCTTACAGAGATGGTTCACATCCTTTTTTAAGATAGAAAATTGAAGCTTTTGAAGAACCAATTTAAGATAAACAGCAAAGTTTGATGAGCTTCTTGTAGATGAAGGAGAACTGGCAGAAGAAATTGGTGTCGAAAAAGATTTTAAAAACTTAGAGACGTCGGGTTCGGCCACAAAAAATACATTTTGATTATAAGGCTAACGAAGAACCATAATCATACTGCTAGAGAAAAATATAAAATCGAATTTCTTTATCACGATACTGAAATAAATTCTTTGGAACAAGGATTTACCCAGGTGGATCACCAAAATGAATATTTTAGTTTTTTGTACAATATATACCACTTAAAATACTGAAATCAAAAGAATATTTTAAAATATTGTGTGTATCTGGACATCCTACTGACAGACGAAGAATCATCCGATTTAAGCGGTATCGAGATAGCAGATGTAATAGATATTGTAAGTTCACTTCTGCAGAAAGAGAGCACTCAGGAGGTGCTACAATTTATAGTTCAGGTTAATTGCGCTTCAAATTTGGTTATAGCTTTAAGAATTTTATTAACGCTTCTTGTTACTTTGCTTCAAGGGAACGTGGATTTTCGAAATGAAAAATAATTAAAAATAATTTAAGGACAACAACGTCACAAACGAGATTAACAGATATAGCTTTATTATCCATTGAGTACGAGAGCAGTTTCGGAAATTATTCGCCAATTTGCTGAGTTAAAGGTTCGTAGGAAAGTTTTTGTGTATTAATTTTTTGATTTGCTGTTTTCTCCTAGTTATTAAGCTTGTTTTTTTTCTTATTATATAGGTATTTCCTCGGGCAACCAAAGGTTCCAAATTCCCAACACATTTAGGTATTTCAAAAAAATTGCTTGTTAAGTCGTACTCTCCGTTAGTTAACTCCATTTTGATAAAAAATAAAAGCATTATAGTATTGGTACTAAAAACTTTAAATATCTTTATAATAAATTAAAAATACCTAACCAAAAACCAATTGGGCAACTATTAAAAATTGTTTTAGTTTTCCAACAAGTTACAAATTAGAAAACGTGTCGTACCCACGAGAAAAATTGCAAAACAATGTGTCACGGGGGGAGGGCACAATTTTAGACTTTTGTCCACAGTCGTACAGAAGCTGGAAACGGCCCTGCCAATAGTCTAAATCTCGTTACTTCATAGAATATAATAGAATAGAATAGAAATACTTTATTGTACAAAAGCCATTTTTACAACAGATACGTACATTATTAAACTAGTTGCCCAACATTGTGCCAAATACTAAAATTACATCAAGTTCATAACGTCACGTAGTAACAAAATAAAAACAAAAAGGATAAAAAAGTACATATTAAAAAAAGTTTAAAAATTCATTCAAAGCATTTTTTGTAGGAACTTTTTTATCTCACATTTAAAATTATTTTCCAGTAAAATCTTAAAATGATAAGGAATTTTTTTAAATAGTTTTTTCCCATATACTAGGGACAGTTTTCGTATTTTGTTCGATTATGATGGTCCAAAACAAAACAACCAGCTGATCTGGTAGCATATTTGTGGAAGTCTGAGTTGGTTAAATAATTATTAGCATTCTTTTTGTGTGCATTAATAGCCGAAAAAATGTACATGCATGGTAAAGTTAAAATATTATAAAATCGATGAATACCGAGCTTTCCCTCGAGAAAGGCAATGGTTACCCTAGATCCGGATTTCGCACTTGTGGTGCTCATCAGTATGGTGCTAGGAATTAGGAGATGAAATGATGATGAAAAAATCTGACACAGGATTCATCTAAAAGACAACCATATGTCAAATTGCAGAATCGGCAGATTTATCTTCAATTTGAAGGAAAATTAAGCGTCTCTACGGAGACCGATATAATTATCTTTACAGATATCCTAAGCTTTGA
Organism: Oxystoma pomonae; assembly: GCA_963921995.1. Taxonomy (NCBI): domain Eukaryota; kingdom Metazoa; phylum Arthropoda; class Insecta; order Coleoptera; family Brentidae; genus Oxystoma; species Oxystoma pomonae. The sequence continues at coordinate 77,116,004 of OY998169.1, read as the reverse complement.
GTTGATAAATTTAAAAAGGCATTTAGTGAGGGTGAATAAATAACAAAATCAATGAATAGCGAGCTTTCCCTCGAAAAAGGCAATGGTAACCGTAGATCCGGATTTCACACTTGTGGTGCTCATCAGTACGGTGCTAGGAATTAGGAGATGAAATGAAGATGAAAAAATCTGACAGTCAGATTTCAAGATTTAAGAATTCATCCAGGTAGACTCTTAATCATCAGTTAAGTCAGTTAGCTCTGTTTGTCGAACATCTGAATTGCACACAGTCAGTCTTCTCTAAATTAAGGATTAATTGATTTTTAACACACCATTCTTCGAATTCACTTATTGTTACGTTTATTTTGACTTCCTTTATCGACTGGTAGAAATCACTCTGTATATGAAAATCTAAATTTCAATCAATTTTTGCGTCGGCGGCATAAATTTTAACCTTCTTTTATGTACCCAGACGACACGTCTCCTCTGTGAAGTTCTATTTTCGAATAGGTATACAAAACGTTATATTGATACTCTCCTAGATATTATAGCAAAACCATTGAATTTCATGTGCATATTGAAAATGTTAAAGGCATTCAATATACTCACTATTATATAGTATCTAGGTACATGCGTCGACGGTGATTTTACGGTGGGGATAGTGGGATTAATTAACTAAACATGCCTTCTCGAAAACCACATATAGTAGTAAATATAAATATACAGAAACAAACAAAAAGAATCAACAATACCATCTAATAACTATAATTTTGTCACCGATTGCCTGTTATTTTATATGGAAATATTAGTTTTTACAACTAGCGGCTAGATAGTGTTTTTATTTACAGGGTTGGTTTAAATATCCAACGCAACTTTATCAATAATCCAAAAAAAAAACAGGACAAATGTACAAAAACCTTGAACAAAACTTACAATGACAGGTTACCATTTTTATGTTACTTAAATCAAGGGCAACTAATGGACGACACAACAATGGCTTCTATAGAGGTCTCATATTGTTTGTGATTTTAATTTTTAAAAGTAATGCTCCAGACCCACACTTATTCAAATCATTTAAATTCTGGTGTATGCATTTGCACTCTCTGAAATTTTCTACAACTGCTTATTTCAATTATAATTTGTAAACATTGTTATATTCCAACTGCATTGAATCGAAAATTGTTTGTTGCAGAAAAAACCTACTTGCTCTAAAATTTAAAAAATTTAATTTTTTATAATTTTTGTTAAACCACCTTTTTATTGGATATCAAAAAAAGACCGAAACCGGCAAAGAAACAAAAAAAAAATTAATTGACATTTTTTTAAACAAATTCTATTATCACTCAATAACCAAGGCAGATATCAGAACACCTGAAACTAATATTGTAAAGAAGTCAATTCCCTGCAAAACGTCGTGTTAAATTTCTTTGTAGGTTAGAAAATAAGCGAGAAATTTAATAATATTGAAAAATACCCCAAAATCAAGATGGCGTCGTTCCTGCAGAGGAGGCTAGTGTGATCTTTTTGGTTTAGAGATAATTTGGGTATACTCTTTAACAATTCGACACAACAATCAGAAAGCCCTTCCAAGTGAAGTGCCTACTTAGCTTTTTTTGTTAGTGGTAAGCGAAGTTTCTATTAGCCTCAAGTGATAAATTCAATAGCTGCAAGTAAAACGACCTACTTAGACCCGAGTTTGTTAACCCTTAGTGATTTATCTACTTAGTTAAGTAAACTTTTCTACTTTTTTGTTAACTCTTAGTCTCTTAGTGATTTATCTACTTACCAATTTGTGACAACTCACTTAACTTTTCATTCACTTACGGTTAGTGAATTCTACAAAGTGTGGCATCAAATATTGAAAAATCATGCGGAAAAATATATTGATCCTAATAATAATGCATGCCTATAATGATTTGTCAACGTATTGCCATCATACGAATTTGATAATCCCATTTGCAACAATCATTGTTCTATTTATAGGGAGATCATGGTAAAAATAAATTAAAAAAACTTGTGTCCGGAAACCAACTCGGTAACCGTTGGTTTAAAGATGCTTGTCCATATAAATCCACCAAACGCGAAAATTCTCTGACTAAGCTTTAATCATGATTAACACTTTTCAGTCAACCAATAAAAATCTGCCGAAAAGCTTATATTCCGCGGTTTCAACCTATTTCTCTATAAGGGATTCAGTGGATAAATCATTGGTCTATCAACCTGTAGGTTGCCGGTTCGAACCCCGTTATTTGTTTTTTTTTTTTATTTTATTTAAAGCCATATTTTAGGAGTTATACCGGTTTTGCACTGCTATTGATTCACTAACGGTTAGTAGATACTTCATTTATGGTAAAGGAAGTTTTTATTTATGGTTAATAGGCACGTAAAGTAAATACTTCAACGCATCGGTATCGGCAGCAGTGTTGTCATCGCACCCTTAAAAAAAGCGGGCATCGTTCGAAACATCGCATAAAAAATTCAAAAATGTATTGTATTTTGGCTTTATTTCGAACGCGTTAGGTATACCGATACCGATGCCATGACATGTTTACTTTAAGTGTCTAATATGATATTTTATAATTTTAAGTAAGTGAGAAAACTTATGGTAAGTAGAAACTTCACTTGTCTCAGATTTAAATGAAGTTTCTACTTGGGGCTAATGAATTCTTTCTTAGGTTAAGTGGATATTTTTCTCAGTGTAATTTTTATCACTTGACGTAGGTAAAAAAGAATGATCGCTATAATTTTCAAAAATCATCCTTGAATTGTGGGATTTTTAGCACAAGAGTAGAATAATCTTAAAAATACTATTTTGTGCCCTTTCTCTTCAAATTTTAGCAAAAAATGGATAGAAAATTATTTCAACACCCTTGAGAAAAAATCGTGTTTTTAATAAAGGTATAAAAAAATGTGAATTGCATACGCCATCCATGCAGAGCAAAGCAAAGCTTAAAATTACCAGGATATTATTATAAGAATTTAAACGAACTAAGCGCACTCGTCAGCATTTTAGCGTTTCTGCATGAAATTACCGAGAAATTAGCAGAACATTTAAGTGTTCCCATAGGAATGCTTTATATTTAAATAGCCAACAGCTGCATTATTATAAGGAAGGATAATACTATCTGCTTTCGCAAAATTGCATGGAAGAAAAAAACAAATTCCACAAATAAGAGAGAATTACTTGTAATTTCATAAACTGATATCATAAAGGAAATGCTAACTACGCTGGTAAGCAGTTTTAAAGGAGATAATGTTTTCCTCTCGGTTTTCCTTAATGTAGAAGAAAAATCTACCGGCAAATATTCATAACGTTGCACTGGGGAAAAACACAAAAATTATTCGTGCCAAAAAAAATTAATTACAAATAATTTTGTTATGACGAGATTATAATTTGTACGCGTATTTTCTTTAGATGTTTATATTAGCATAATGTCCAAACAGCTTCACCGATTTTTATAATTATTTTTTTTTAATTTGATTTATGACTGTTTCGTGCTGGTCCCGCTTCAATAAAAAAATTGTATTTCCCCCACCGCTATACCGGTAAAATTAAAAATTCATTATAAACGCCAAAATGTTTAAACAATTTTAATCTTGTTCAAGTTCTTAGTGAATTGTTTGAAAAAATGTGAGTTGGGTTAGATGCAAGGGTGGAGGCAGTAGGGTTTAAATTTCAAAAATTTTACCTCTGCGGCACTATTCACGTCATTAATTGTAACAATTTTAAGCAATATTTTTTGCTGCACATTTAAGACATGATTTTGGAAACGAATCTAGAATTGAGACTATAGATCGTCCGAAGGATCCGCCTTTGCTTTTAAATATAAATAAGTATTTTTTGTAGACACTAACCCAACCCAATACCTACTAAACCACTCCGCTACTTTAAAAAAAGCAGTGGCCGCTCCTGATATCATATCACCGAAACGAGCTGTTACACCAAATCCGATTATTTTAAATTCGGCGTACCTATTCAAATCAGACGAACAAGTACAAAAAATCTCCGGCTCCAAATAGTGGTTTGACCAGTGTCAGTGCTATTGTCGAAACGTAACTCTTTCTTAGCATTTGTATATAATTATATAAAATCTAAAGCATTTACCACATTAATTTAGGTGGGACAACCCTTCCGAGTAGTTGAGCAGCTTAGACCAATTTGTCTCGAAACTTCTCTCTTAACTCGCTATATATGTTTAACTGCAGCAATCTTGTAAAGAGGACCCTTTTAGTAATACAGGAGTTTACAGAATTGATTCACAATTTTCTGGCTATTATTATTTTCTCTAATAGTCTTCTTCACTGAAAAAAATATTTTCCTAAATATCAGTAGACATAATCTCGAGCATAATCTGTGTCGTTGGGACGAGAATTTGTGTTTTCTTGAAATTAAAGTTGCTGATCCAATACCTTTGTTTACTAAATTCAGGACTTCCTCTTTTTCCGCCCTATTTATTTTTGATAAAGGAGGTGTGTATTTATGAACTGTGGTGAAATGAAGGTGTACTCAGGTGTAATTAGGTGTAATCAGGTATAATATAAACTTTTTGCCTCGGGATTAAATGTACCACTTTACTCCAAAGGTTTATAATGTACTATTTATTCATTAGTATATTAGTCTTATAGTAAAGTGATCTAACCTGTAATTCGAAAACGTCAAAGTCAGTTACAATAAGCAACGCAATTAGCAAAACTTAAATTCAACAGATCAGCAGCTAAGTTTTGCTGTACGCATTTTATGTGGCCTGAAGTGTACCAAGCTACAAAATAAATTCGAAAATTAAAAAGGCCATTTAATCGATATAATATATGTTTCTGGTTGGTTTATGACAGACTGATAATAAAGTTTAGTACCCTTTAGTTTTATATTACCAATCATTTACTTTGTGTATACGAGCCTCTTTCAACGCTTTTATACAATGAGCTTCAGGCTACTGCGAACATAAGGGGAATCAAGTCCAATTTACTCTCCGTGCCATACGACCGAGGTGGATTCGAAGCACGCTGCAGTATTATCTTTTGGAAATTTATTTTGTTAATATTATTTCGTTTTATTTCTGCCTTGCTCGAGAAACAGATTGATAAGTCCTTAAGTGAAATAATACATTTTTAAAACTTAAAATGGATGTCTACGAAGTTGCCGAATAAGTGCAGATAGTCAAATAGTACTATCAAGGCAGACCATTGAGACTTATTCAAGAACTTTTTTTGGAGAATTTTGTAAATCGCACAGAACCTAGTTATCAACGATTCATAGGTTTGCGCAGAATTTTGAAAAGTTTGGTTGTGTAGCGCCAAAAAACCATAAAAAACCCACTGTTTTGAATGACGAGCCGGAAGTACGAGTTGTGATGATTTGCTCTGCAGTGGAGGAAAATCGAAAGTTAACTAGCCACCAAATTGCACAAGCAGTTGATACGTCTTCAGCCACTGTTTTACGTGTTCTCAAAAAGAATGGTTATCATTCTTACAAATCGTCGAAAACGCATCAAATTTTTCCGAAGGACAACTATCGTCGTATGGAATTTTCTGAAACAATGATGGAAAGGGCTAATCGTGATGAAAACTTTCTGAGATCTATTCTTTTCACAGATGAAAGCACTTTTCCATTATTGAATCGTCATAACTCAACACAGGTTCGATATTGGTCGAGGGGAAATTTGCATTTGTATTTTTTTTTTAAATGTTTGGGGGGGGGGGGTATTATAGTGAACACGTAATTGGGCCGTTTTTTATTTACGGCAATTTGAATGGTCCTAGATACTTGGATCTACTGCAGCAGCATATTATGGTTTCAAAAAGATGATTGTCCCACTCACAATGTTGGCCTTTTTAGGGAAGATCTTGATAATGAATTTTCTAATCGGGTTATAAGTACACGGGTAACTAATTTATGGCCAGCTCGATCACCTGATCTTGCTTCTAATGGCTTCTATCTGAGCTAATAATTTGGAAGAACTTCGGATTAAAATTGAAGAAGCTTTTCAAACTATCATCTCTAACATGCTTGGAAACGTTATAAGTTTTTATAATAGGCTCGGATATTGTCTGGCCGAGCAAGGAGGACTTATCGAGCATTTGCTCTAAATTTTTTTTGACTGGGAGAATCTTTTTGGTTTTTAGAATGTATTATTTTATTTTGAGAACTTGCTTTTATTTCGTTTCTCCTTATTATTTTCATTGTAACACGCTGTTAGTGATAAATCTGAGCAGTTGAAAATAAAACGCTCTGATTTATCAGTAAAAAAAAACAAGAAAGTTACGTTATAAAAATTTGCGTATTTATTGACCAAATTCCGGTTTCATTGACTATGCTCCACATAACACCGTGGTTAGAGGCGTACTAAACATAAGCCGCGAACGGCGATAGGTGTGCGGTGTCCCTGCATGTACGTACACTGGCAAATTGGACTTCTTCCGGCCTATTTTCGCAGTAGCATGAAGCGGTCTGTATAAGGATGGTTTAAAAATGTTTTCGTATACACATTAATAAAACGGCTTTGCACTAAATCGATTTTATTTTAAAGCGATTTAAGCAAGCGGTTTATCGCTTTAAAACCAATTTTAGGATCCGTCGAGTCACTTTAAAAACGCTTTAGCGCATTGCTTCTATCTTATTGAAATACTCATATAACTATTAGATATACAAAGGACCAGGATACGAGAAAATCGTCGCGACAACGGCCAAAATCTAGATTGCCATGACATGGCAAATGGGCTAAAGACGTCGATCTGAGTCTGCGCGAGTTTGTAACGTCGAATCACCTCATTTCTCGTTCAGCGCACTTCCAGCTGACGCATGCGCATTGGAGCCCGTCTTTAATCCATTGGCAACGGCCAACGCAGGGTTTTCCGCAACGCTTTTTATCATAGGGAAATACACGGGCGGAGCCTTTATAGTATCTCATAGTTATATGGAAATACTCAACCCTGGTTTCACCAAAAAAACTGTTGTTAACTTGTTGTTTTATTTGTTTTTATTTTTAAGCTGATGACATTTAATGAGAAAGTGGTTTTATTTAAACAGTGGCGGTCCCAGCAATTTATATCATAGTATCAATAGTTTCAAAGCGCAGCAGGCAAAATTTTTTAAAGAAAATGAGACTGCAATTGTTTTGGTTTAAGCTTTTGCCTACTTCTGAACAATATTATTTCTTCTCCTTCTCCCAATAAAAGTTCAAGAATTTGTGTTTTGGATTAATCAAAAAGTTTATAGTATTTGCAATTTGGAAACGACTTTAATTAATTTTGCCTTGATTTTGGCTTCACGTTGTATAAACTGTGAATATATTTAGGTCAAAAATAATTTTTTATGTCCGAAATGATTTTGTTTAAAAATTTTTTATAAAAAAAGAAACTCTATAATACTGTTCTGTATTTCCAATCCCGTGGTTTCGCGGTTAATACTTCATGCGTTTGTTTATTCTTGGTCTGACGAATTGAAGGTCAAACTGTCTCAAAATACTGTGGAGGGATTCTAGAATGTCTTTAAAGGAGGCTTGTCTGCCCAGTGAGTAACGCAACGTATTATTAATAAAATATATAAGTAAAAAAAGGTATATTATTACCAGTCGTTTGAATCTGATCGTAAGATTCCATAAACTTTGACCATGATCGCCCCCCCCCCTTTGCTCCAGAAAAAAGTAGACAACAACAACAAAGATGCTGGTGGTAATAACCCTAAAGAAGAAAAAACGAGAAATTGCAGAAAGTTTTTTTAAATACATTCCAGAATCTCTCCACGATAGTTTGGGACAGTTTGACCTTCAATCCGTCAGACCAAGAATATACAAACGCATGATGAACTTACCGCGAAAACCATTGAAAATACAGAACAGTATTATAGAGTTTCTATTTATAAACCAGTTTTAGACAAAATCAATTCGGACATAAAAAAGTATTTTTGGCCTGAACATATTCATACCAAGTTTAACATGAAGCCAAAATTAAGCCAAAATTAACTAAATTCGTTTCTAAATACTATAAACTGTATTATTAATCCAAAACACAAATTCTTGAACTTTTATTGGGAGAAGTCAATATTTGAAAACAATATTGGTCAGAAGTAGGCAAAAGCTTAAATCAAAACATACCGGATAACGTTTTCGAGGCAATGAACAAGCGTGGCAATATTTTTCCGTTGATTAGAACATTCTTGGATGTTTGCCAGTAAGTAATGCCTCGTCAGAAAGAAGGTTCTCATGCCTCAGAAGATTGAAAACATAAGAACTTAAAAACACTATGACGGAAATTCATCTGACGGGCTTAGCGTTGCTGCATATCAACAGACATATTGAAATTGACACTGAGCGGGTCATTGACCGGTTTTCCCAAAAAACTGGAAATGATTTTTTTTTGAGATGGGCATCTTATGTTGGAGATATTCGATATAAAAGGTAATGTTTCAATAAAAACTTTTTAGACCTCAAAAAAAAAAAGTATTTAGCTATTAGGTTTTGTTTGTGGTTTGTTTGTTGTCTATGTTTTCTATAACTAAAAAAATTATACGTAGTTATTCAAGCGCGAATTGCAGGAGGATAGGGGGGTAGTTAACCCCCCCCTACCCTGGCTTTAAATTTTTTATGAAAACATTAGAAAATCAAAAGTACACCTCTGATATTTACGGTAAATTTCGTGTTAAAAATGTCATTTGTAGAGTCATTTTCTTAAAAATTTTCGCCTGCTGCGCTTGAAAACCATTGATATATTTACAATTTTAGTTTATTTCGACTCAAAAATTATATTTTTAATGTAATCTTCTCAAAAATTTTCTTAAATATTTTTTAAAATATAAAATGTATGAAATAAATGGCTTCAAATCTCAGTACCACCCTCCCTAGATTTGAGACCAAATCCTCGCTTGTAGTTACTAAGTTTTGTTTGCATATATTTCCTGATAAAAGCTTTGCTTTTATTCTATTTTTTTTTTGTATGGAAACCGCCCCCCCCCCTTTTCAAATGGCTGGGACCGCCACTGTTAGAGTTAATAATGTCGAAAAAAACGAAAACTTGAATCGTATAGTATCACATCGTACTAAGTAAGCAGGTACTTACAGTGAAGTAAATACACAAACTCCAAAAAAATTTTTGTTTAGGTTTGCGCCGGTCAAAGTAAACCAAAACTACTTTGATTTATTAACAAACAAACAAACTGTCGATATCTGTATTCCACCTATTTGTATGTTGTATTTTATAGTTGATAAACGATCGCGAGAATAAGCCCTAATTTTAAAGAAGAACTACAATCTGTATATAATTTAAAAAGAAAACAATAAACCCCAATAAAACCCATTTATAAAACGCAAAAAAGCCGTGCGGGATGGGTTTTTATATAAAAAACCCGGGTTTTTTTCCAACCCTCCAGTCTCTTTGTTGTCTTCTTTTTTCTGGAGCAAAGGAGGGGGGCAATCGCCCCGCCTCCCCTGGGACCGCCACTGATTTAAAACCGTCCTTATATAAAAGCTAGGGTTACTATCCGTCCGTATTTCCCCGGATATCTTCTGGTCTTGAATGCGTCCGGGGACGTCCGGGCGGGTATTTGAAAATTGTCCGGAATTTCTGCGACAGGCAGCACCGCCATTTTTGTGCGTTAAAAAACCATTGCGAAACCATAAAATATACATTTTTTTACCAAATTTGACTATAAACACACATATGCATAATTTTATGATTTTCTTTTGCAGCCGGAACAGTCTGAACTGTTAAAAAATTCAATTCACAGCAAAATATTTTTGTTGTAGACTGAATTTTTCAGGTTTTCTGCATTTCTTTAAAAATAGCACAAAAAAACGAAACATTTTTGAAGAATTGAGACTGGATCCTACTTCAACCCACTTTTTTTTTCAATATGTAAACTTTTGTGTTCTGATTAAAGTATTTATAGGTTCACAAGTTTGTGAATACCTTTTCTTTAAAACATTTTCAGGACGTAAAAGTTTAAACAAAATTTTTTTTTTTAATGTTCTTATTAGAGCTTGTAAAATAAGCTGGATTTTTTAAATTTTGGTCGGGAAAAACCTGGCCATGTCTGAAACCTGGAAAACCCTGCATAAAATATCATTAATTGTTGGCATTTTTAAGGCATTCAAGAAGATATGAAATTTTTTATAGGTATAGGGTTCTCAAATTTTTTTTTTTTTGGCGACAAATCTATAATTGAAACTACATGTAACCCAATCCACTTTTTAATAAATATTTTACAAAATATTGTAACATCATTGCTTGTTACAAATTTTTTGTAAAAACATTTAAAATCTGTCATATATTACATTTTTTATGTAATTTCTTTTTTTTTTTCGCCTGCGACGGATTCAAGACGTGATTTGAATGAATCATTAAGTTTGTTATTTTAAAAAGTGCTGCCCGGATGTTGTCCGGGTTTTTAAGCGTTTTTGTCCCAGATTTACAATTTTAGAGATGGCAACCCTATTTTCGGTGTAGAAGCCTACGTAGCACCAGGAATGATTTCTAATCTCAGACTAATAATTGAAAAAGAGACCAAACATTCCCTTTGGAAATTCTCTAATGTTTACAATCCAACACTCTTCTAGACGAATACATGAGGAGAAAAGAGATAGACGAATAAAACGGCAATACTGTTTAAAGTCGCTGTTTCCACGACCAGCGGAGACTTTTGCATGCGTTAACCCACTTCGTTTGATAAAACAAGTTTGTAGCCAAAATTAGAATACTAGCCACCTAATTAGAGTTAAATTTATAGTGGTGCCGAAGGCTTCCTACTTCGTTACTCACGGAACAAGGCCCTTAAACTGCGAATAATACTAACAGCTCTCCATTGCAATAGTTTAAAATTTATTTTCTTAAATAGTTCAAAATTCAAGGAATTCGCCGAGGTATCAACTGTCGGGAATCGTTCCTCGTACCTGCTTAATAACTTACTCTACTTGTGATCTTGAATTTACCAACGCATTCGCCAAAACCCTAATATACGTACTGGTGTATTTTTTCAAACAATTTGATTTAAAACAGTTTGTAGTTCTTGTCCTTAGATTAAAAAATGCCTAAAAGTGGATTTGGATTTCTTGCAATTAACCTCTCACCAACAACTTTTGAATACCTATGAAAAAATTGCGAGAATATTTTGAAATCCAGAGGGAAAAGTTTAGGTAGCATATTTAAAAAAAAAATAACAAAAGGAAAAAAAAACAAAACGTTTTTCGTGGGAAACCCTCGAACTTCCGCTCGTAAGGCAAGCACCCTACCCATCATATCACCATGACAATGCGGGTGTATTTCGACGAGACACCATGGCCAGTAGGTACGAATTTTAATTCTTTAGATATTAACTGAGTGCTCGGCAGTAGAGTACAAAATTGTTTTAAAATGCACCTTGCACAAAGAGATTATAATTTTAGATTTGAAATATATAAATAAGCTACGAAACTACGCCAATGACCAATCTAAAATGACACAATATCTTTTACCTTCAAAATAGTAATTCTAGATGGATTTATTCCGTTTTCTTTTCATATTACGCATTGTGCTGGTCCTCAAAAAGACTTTATATAGTTCTTTTTTTTTAATAGTCAAAATAAAAGTCCAAAATTACAAAAACACTAAATCCCGTTAAAAACACTGCCGAATCAGCTGTGAACGAAAATCCGCAAAAAACTTACCCTAGCGCAGACATAAATTCTGATCACAACCCGCTTGTAGCAAATAGTAGCAAATATTCAGTTAACTCTAAAAAAGTGCACAAAAAAAGCAAACTGTCCTAAACCAGATCTGACGAAACTGAACAACCTAGAAACGCTAATTGACGTAAAAAACGAACTGAATTCTGGACTAAGCAGAGTAAGCATAACTGAGAATTCCGAAGTAGAGACTGTTTGGACCAACATCAAGGAAGCTTTCACAAACGCAAGCTCGATATTACCATCAAAATACTCTAAGATAAAAAGAAAGTTGGGATGACTGACGAAATTCTTAATTTAATGGAAGAAAGACGCTTAAAAAAAGTACACCGAGAATACCAACAGATGAATCGTGTAATAAAGAACAAAATAAGAACAGCCAAAGAAAATTGGGTCAACGGGCAGTGTCGCGAAATCGAAGATCTGGAGAAAAAATAGAACACTTTTAAAATGCACAAGAAAATTAAGGAAGCTGCTGGTATATACAGACCTCGACAGACACTTATTCTCTTGGGCGGTGAAGATAAAATAATTCTTGATGTTAGCAACAAAGTAGAACAGTGGTGCAGCTATATTGACCTTTTTCAAGATGAAAGATCGGACACTCCCGAACAATATACACGAGAAGGGCTTGACACAACTAAGGAAGAAGTCCAAAAGGCTGCCGGTCCAGATGAAATCTGTTCGGAAGTCATTAAAATCTTAAAGAATGAGGAATCACTAGACGTGATAGTGAAGCTCTTCAATATGGTCTACCGATCGGGTATCATACCTTCCGACTGGGTCAATCAACATTTGTAACGCTTCCAAAAAAGAGCTCTACAAAAAGATGTAGCGATTATCGGCTCATCAGCTTAATGAGTCAATGTCTTAAAATCTTCCTAAAGATCATACATAGGAGAATATATGCAAAATGTGAGTCCTTAATGGACGAATCACAGTTCGGTTTTCGTAACGGGTTCGGCACAAGAGAGGCCTTATTTAACATCCAAGAGTTGGTTCAAAGATGCAGGGATGTCTCTGTTCCTGTGTATGCCTGTTTTATAGACTAGATGATAGAGATTTCAAAATAATCGCAAATCTCTACTGGAACCAAACTGCACCAATTAAGGTAGATCAACAGATGTTAGAAGGAGTACTAATCAAAAGGGGTGTGCGACAGGGTTGCATCCTTTCACCATTACATTTTAATATTTACTCCAATAAAATATTTGAAAATGCTATGGAAAGTTGCTCTGAAGGAATCTCGTTAACGCGATAACATAAACAATCTTAGGTACGCTGACGACACCGTAATAATCGCGAACTCACTGGAGGTTATTCAGAATTTACTTGAGCAGATGGCAACTAATAGTGCAGTATTTGGATTAAATTTGAATATTAAAAAAACCCAATGGATGGCAATTAATAAGAACTAAATTGGAGGAGGTGTCCTTCAGATACAGAACCAACAAATCGAATGCGTCCTATCACCTGGGATGCCAGGTCGAATTGGTATAATATGCAGGAAGTTCGGGCACGAATTGAACAAGCCAGAGCATCATTTATAAAAATGAAATCCGTATTATATTGCCAAAGTCTGTCGCTCTCCGTTCGCACTCGAGTACTACGTTGCTACGTCTTCAGTATTCTATATTATGGAATAGAGGCGTGGACTCTAACGGACGCCATGTGTAAAAAAGTAAGAGCTTTCGAAATGTGGAGGTATCGACGGATGTTAAAAATATCCTGGATGAACAAAGTGCGGAATGTAGATGTGTTTGCAAGAATTTCAAAAGATCTCGAAGTCATGCTCACACTCAAAAAACGAAAGCTGGATTACTTTGGACACATTCTCAGAAACGAAAAATACAGACTTCTCAAATCAATAATAGAAGTAAAGATAGAAGGCAGAAGAGGACCCGGTCGTCGAAGAATATCGTGGCTAAAGAATTTGCGACAATGGTATGGTGAGACTACTACAGGTCTCTTTAGAAAAGCAGTTGACAAATTACAGATAGCGTTGAGGATTACCAACGTTCGAAGAGAAGAAGGCACTTGAAGAAGAAGAAGAAGTTTATCTTTGATCCAACGCTGCCGGTTTGTGTTTTTTTTAATAATTAAAAATTTAATTATAGCAATTACTCGAATTATAAACTTTATAGTTATTAGTCTGAGGCTAATTACCTTGTATAAAAATGCGTAAATAGTAAATATAATTAAAAAAGCTATTTAAAAACTGTATTTAGTTTTGTTCTTACAAACTCCCGCGGCAAATTGGCAACCGTGCATTTTATGGGAAAATGAACCTTATGAATAATGGATCGGAGTGGTATTGTTTACTGTTATATCTCTTTTTATTTTTTAATCTGAGTTTCTAATAATATGAAAACGTCGCTTTACCCACCTACACCAGATATATCGTTAATTTTAATGTTGAAAAATGTTTTCTATTGTTTTGCTACGCACTGGGTTTTTGTCCTACTTGAATAGCCTCTATTCTAAACTACAACCTGATCCCAAAAGACATATTCTATTATGAGACGCTCTGTACATTTTTACAATTTAAAGGCTATTAAATATATCTATATGTTGTTAAAATGGACACCAAGCATACTCCACTTATATCAGAAAACACAATATCGAGCGACGTAACAACAACATTTGCCGTTTTATGACAATCATTAAATCCCAATGGCCTCTCGGACTACAAAGGGTCATTCAGCTTTCAGTGTGAATCGTTATCTAGCCCATACGGCAACACTGCCGTCGATAGACAACCCAGTTAATTAGTGTGGGACTTCCGAGCCCAAGGCGCTAGCTCAAGACAATTTAGAGGCCTTTAAGCAAGATTCCGGGACCCACAACGTCTTCCACCGCGCACCGGCTCAAAAATTTACATAAATACGGGTAATAAGGTAAAGAAGATTAACAAGAGCAATTTTTTTTGCTGGTTCGTTTGAGGGAGTCTTCAATAACAAAAAAATGGTCCAAACCAAAAGTACTTTTGGCAATTTTTTTATCTTAAAAAGGAAGAGTTTAATAATTTTAATATCACTTTAAAGATAATGAAACTTGGTGGTAGTTTTTGTCATTTTTATGAAATTTTGCGCCCACATTTTTCCTGTTTTCACACCACTGGCACCGGAATCAAAAGCGAAAAAAGAACCACTAGAGATGCCTATATTATTTCATTTATTAGACAAAGCTTAAAACTAGGTACACTTCTCTCCACAAAAAACTAGTACAGCAGAAGTTAGCAGCCTGTTTAATTTTTAAAATTTTTATAAGTGACGATGTCACAGGCTCCTGACATATATTAAAAAACTAGACGGTCGTTGGTCTATTCGGCAAGTAGCTGTTCATTATGGGAGAGGCAAGTCTACGATAGTAAACATAAAAAACCGATTTCAAGAAGAGGGAACTATCCACCGAAAGGAAAGCACCGGTTTGACGAAAGTTACTAGCCTAGAGGGAGACCAAGAAGCAATCAATTTTCTGGAAAATCATCCGTTTGCCAAAGCGAAAGAAGTAAAAAATTGAATCAAATATTCTAGGATCCATAACAATATTGGGCAGGAGGATTAAACGTCTGAGGCCTCTGCGTTGAATTATTCTCTGACGGATGAAGAATTATGGCAGCATGTAGTTTTCACAGATGAGATCTTGAAGTCCAACAACAATAAAAAACAAATTCTGGTATATCGACCGCCAAGAACCCTATACGAAGAACTATATAATGCTGGACACGAAGACCGGGGGAAAGATTTTCGGTAAATGTTTGTGGCTGTAGAATTAATGGGCGATTCACAAGTTTAAGCTAGTGTGCTGGAAAATGTAATGCTTCCAGAGGTAAGGGTCCCTTATCCAAATTATTTTTTATTTCAACAAGACAAATGTCCAGTTCATACAGCCAGAATTGCGCAGCGATGGTTCCAGGATAATAATATCGAAGTTTTGCCTTGGCCTGCAAAAACCCCTATGCAGATCCAATAGAGAACGTTTGGGGGCTTATCGCAAAGAAATTAGCAAGTTTTAATATCGTTTCCAGGAATTCAGAACATCTAATGAAACTCATTGTAAGGGAATATAGAGAAGTTATTGCTGAAAATCCAAACTTATTTGAAAATTTAGCCAATCATTGAAGGCAACGGTGCAATGAGATATTTGTCTGACCCTCCCCGATAACATATTAATGGGCTACATAACAAAATGGCGGGGTTTTTTAGGGAATATAGGGGAAATTTTATTATTAGAATTAAAACCAACATTAAGTCATTCATTCGTGCTGAGAAAAGAAGATGACAGCGATGACCAAAACTTGTGCTTTGGATGAACAGATTCCCAGCACATCCGATATGGCCATGCACAGGGTGACCGTTTATAAAGTTCCACTTGGAAAAACTTTTGTGATATTTGTCACAAGAAGATCCAAGAGTGAACGACTTAGGAAATTAGGTAGATTTCTGTAATATTTTCACTTTTTTCCTTAATCACACTGTACACGCAGCCTGGCCATGAGTATATGTATATTTTATAAAATTTATTTCATATGTAGGGTTTATCTTTGGCGTTTCTCGAGTGAAAAAAAAAATAATTTGCCATAAAGACAATGTGGTAGCCAAGGAAAAATAGTTTAGGTAGCTCTTTGTTCAACACATTCCTCTTAAGGCAACGTTTTTGTGAATATTCTTAAAGACCATTCAAGACAATGGTGACATATGTTTTTGGAATCAAAAAAAAAAAGATCTATCGAAATTTTAAAAAATATACAGGATGTTCCATTAAAAAAAGGACCTCATGGCCATCCTGCGTATAGTGAGTGATTTAAAAAAAAAGTGAAACTGTAATAGAAATCTCCATAGTTTCATAAGTAATTAATTTTTTTGCGTATATTTTTGTAACGAATAATAAAAAAGTTTTGTCAGGTAGAACTTTATAAACGGTCTCCCTGTAAACTTTATCTGATAACACCAACAATAAACTGTTAGGAGCACTTCCAATATTTAAAATTTACAAAAACCCTACATCAAAATGCATTCGGCAAATGTCATAAGTTGCATTTATTTCCATATGAAAACGTAGTAAGTTACTACGTTTATAGGCGCCTTAAACCGGTAAACTGGTAATAATTCAACATTTGCAGGCGTAAATTTTATAAAAATATACTATTTTTTACTTAATCAATCAATCAATGTGTTGTAGCGCCGCAGGCAAAATGTGCTGTGAAACCGGATATAAACTAAAATTCTAGCAATCAATGTTAAGGTGCAAATTTTAATTTTTTCGTGTCATGAAGAGTCGAAGTAAGTTGTGATATTGTATTAATTTACCACCTTTACATTCGTCAACCACTCCCTACCCTCAAATTTCTTCATAGAACTGTATTGTCATCGGACCTACGTTATAAAAATTAATCCCATGATTTGAAATTAAATAAAATCGTTTAATAAAAGAAATCAACGTGTCATCTTCCAAATAGAGAAACTTGTCAACGCCGGAATCCAGGGCCGACGGTGCTCTAGAGATTTAAATTTGACGGATCGGGCATATTATTTTCTATCAATTTGTGGGTCGGATGTTTTTCGTTTCTAGACAATCATTTTCAATTTTTGGATTTCCGATATTTTAAAGTTCGGGAAAATTATAATCGGTTAAATTATATTCGTGTCTTTTAAGGATCGAGTATATTAGAATTCCATAAAATTATATTCGTATCCATTATTTTCTGCGTATTTTACTTTCGTTCATATTTCGTTTCGGACGTTTTATTTTCTGTTGAATTGTGTTTCGGTTTTTGTAAATTCGGCTTTTGTGGGTTCCCAAGAGAAGCGAAACTAAAAATGACAATGTTATGATTATGCGTTTGACTCATGTAAATATGAGGTTAATGAATAAGAAAGTTATGATTCTAAAAGCTGAAATTTTGACTTTTCTTACACCTTAATCGACGTCTGTCGGTCTGTTGTCTGTTGTGTCTGTATACACGATAACTCAAGAAAGCCTTGATCGATTTTAACTAAATTTGGTACAAAAAATCCTCTGTCGGAGGAACATAAACTGATTAACTTTTATGTAGGAGGGTGAGAGGTTGAAGGGGGGAAAAGGGGGATAGACGGTTTTCAGACATAAGTTTCCATGAATATGGGCTAAAAATTTTGTTATAAGGTCCAAATTCGTAGGAGCTTTAGTTTCCGAGTTATTTAAAAAAACGTTAAAATATATTTAAAAAAATCATAACTTTAGAAGTAAAGCAGCTATTGATATGCGAATTTTAAATCTTGGTTTTCGTAAATATTTCCCAAAAATGTTGTTATAAGGTTCAAATCTTTCAAAGCTACAGTTTTCCAGATATTTCCATTTCCTTTGAACATAAAATAATTGATTTTATGGTGGACTATCCCTGCTTCCTAGCACCAATTTTTTACGTATGTTAACTTATGTTATGTATGATAATTTTTCGTTGGGGTTTTTTCCGTAGTTTTTTTTTGGGTTTTTTTTCCGATGGTTTTTCATAGGGTTTTTTTTTTCCTTTAACCTAAAACCAAATCAACTATAATAATAGAAGGACCTGTCAAACCACCGTCCCCGATTTTTACTCGCCATTCAATTATTTAAATTTATTTTTTAATTTTTGGAGATTACGTAAATGCACACAAGTAGTCTTAATTTGCTACGGAGGCTTAGCATTTAAACTTTGAAATTTGTAAATGCTATAAACTTTCACACCTTTGCAATTTAAACTCCCGAAAGATTAGTCCTGCTCGTTGATTACTTCATGTTAACTTAAATTAAAAGTTGTTTACTTTTCCTCTAATTCTGACTTAATCAGGACGCATTATGTATAAAAATTCTGCTGACGTCCTTGAAGATATCAAGTAGGTGACAAGATGCTGAATCCACTACATAAAGAGAATCTGGAAAGGGTTTATGTAAACTATTTTAATTGAAGTGGGGGAGGATGAAAGGAACCTGTTTCAGGAAAAGAAGGTAGTGCAAAAAATAAACCTAATTGCGCGCCCTTCTTGTCTTGTAAAGTGAACAGTAAAAAGATTGAATTTGAATCCTAAAAATAGTTCTTTAACTTAAACAGATAAACCCACATCAAATATTAGGGAAATTTTTGAATGATTAAAACTTTGACAACTTTGACAGCCGCTGTGGTAGTGTTTAACAACCACTAGCACTACCACTCATTGATTTTACCAGAGTTTTTGGAACACATTAAAAACTTTAGAGATGAGGAAAAACACAAAATTGGGCTTAATTTTACAAAATAAATATTTTATATGTTGGAAACTGGTAATATTTTATTATTTTTAAAATTAATTAAGTCAAAATTCTTTAATTTTAACCAAAAAAATAACCACAACCACAACGAAATGTATTCGTAGCTTACGGCAGTGGTAGTGGTTAATTACCACAACTGCATGACGTTTAGCTATTGCGCAGACGCAGTAATTACCACAACCACTACGAACTGTCAAGTAAGCGTTCCAAAATATCCCTATTAACAAAATTTTGCACAGCGGAGGCTTCTGGTATCCTCCATAGATATTCGTGTGGTTTTTCAAAAAAATTTATATGTTTTGTTTTAATTTAGCTTTTTAAAATAATCGATAATTTTTTCCGTCAATTAAACATTTTTAGGATACGTAAAATTATGTAAAAAACTTTAAATTATGCAAATGGTGAAATGGTTCCGGGATATTGCTTTAAACTTTCACCGTACAAAATTTGATAAAATTTGATTAACAGTTTCTTAGATTAAGAAATTGGAAGAAGCGCATTTTTGATTCAAATTCACCCTTAAAATTATAAATTTGTAAATGCCTCGTCGGCTCGGTTGTTCAATAGCGGTTTAAATTCGGTTTAGATTTTAAACTTGGATTAAGTTTTTGGAAGATTGGTTGAGCCTTAAACCGAGGTAGGCGGCAGGTTTAAACTCAGTTTTCCCAAACGCCTAAATTCGTAGGTTAAACCAAGTTAAACAAAAATTAAGTGTAGAAATCAATCGTTTCTTCTTTTATTACAAAAAAACGACAGAAAATCCCACCCGTCGCAATTCTGGAAAGTGGCGATTTTTACTTATTGCCTTATTTAAAATAAAAACACAGCGTCCTTAAAATTTATTCTAACGTACTAAGAGAAACTGCGTCATTTTTTTAATAACATTTTGCAAATTTAATATTTTAAAGATATTCTGCAGGACTAGTTTACGGCGGAGCTAAATTGTTCCTACGCGTAGCAATAAATGTCAAAAAGATCGCGATTCTTTAGAAACGACAGAAAATCTCACCTGTCAGAATTCTGTAAAGTGGCGATTTTTACTTATCGCCTCATTTAAAATAAATACACAGCAACCTTAATATTTATCCTAACGTTGTAGGAGAAACTGCGTCATTTTTTTTCAACATTTTGTAAATTTTATATTTTAAAGATATTCTGCATCAAAAATTCTCACCATGTAAAAGGAAAGACAGAATTTGTGTGACTTTTCTGAACACTGACAGCGAAATATTCCATGGCTATCTATGGTTTTGTATGTTAAAAGTTTTAAAGGTTTGTTTACGCATCAAAATATTTAAGGAATATTAGCAAATAGTCGTGACAAAAAAGCATTAAGTGTAAACTTATGTTTAAAAATCGTCAGATTTTTTGTAAGGGCGAGATTTTCTGACGGTTTTTGAAGAATCGCGACCAAAGTGTCGAAAATTCTCACCATGTAAAAAGAAAGACAGAATTTGTGTGAATTTTCTGAACAGTGGCAGCGACATATTGCATGGCTACCTATGGTTTTGTATGTTAAAAGTTTTAAAGGTTTGTTTACACAAAAAATAAGCTCAAAAACATAAATTTTTAAATAAAAAACAGGGTTTTTCAGAAAAATAGCCTACAAAAATTAGAACTGACATATTTTTATTTACTAGAACAGTATTAAGAAACTAAATTTTAAGGAATATTAACAAATAGTTCTGACAAGAAGCATTAAGTGTAAACTTGTGTTTAAAAATCATCAGACTTTTTGTAAAGGCGAGATTTTCTGATGGTTTTTGAAGAATCGCGACCATTTTGTCTAAATTTGAGAGTTTTACGTATATTTTTTACTACTGTTAGTATTATTATTATATGTTTTTATTATTATATGTTTTCTACTACTACTACAAAATAAACCCAACTAGTGTTTTTGCTGGCGACCTACTTTAAATATAACTCCAGTATTATTAATATTATACATATACTGACCTGTAAAATTAGACATCTTGTTTCTCTGATTATACGATTAAAGCAACGTATTCTGTTCTTAGAAAATCCAATTTAAAAATTTGCATTAGCAGGTTTGTTGAACCTGTTGACATTTTTCCTACACAAGATTTTGCCCACGACAATTTAAAGATAAGTTTACATTCAGTTTCACATCCAATCAAAAGCAAACCCAAATTGAATATGGATTTTCAAAATGCATATTTATAAGCAATTGTGGATAATTTAGTTTACGTTGAAATGTTTTTGATTTATATTTTTGTTGCACACAAACAAGTACATTTTAAAATCTCATGGGAAAACGTTAGAAGTTCATGTAAACTCATGTTATAAGTAATTTATAATTTGTGTGGGATATAAGAAATTAGGAGCCTATTAACTATACAGGATGGGTAAAAAAAATCCATTGCTTTGCAAAGACCTCTAAAACTGAAAATATATTTTACTTAAATTAAAGGCAACCTTATTTTTATATTAAATTTTGCATAATACTAAAAAATCAGCAAAAACAGCCCTGGATTAAAAACAATTCGACGAATAGGAAACTTGGATTTGGACAAAAACGATGGTAAACTTAATACTAACTATTTTAACTTAAAAAAGAACTAAAATAACCAATTTAGTATTTCATAGGATCATCATTTTTCTCTATTACAAGCTGCAAACGTCTGGGAATTCAAAAGGTTAAATTATGAAAATATTGATGGTCTTCTGAGAGTTGATCCAATGCGCGATAAATAGCATCGCTTAACTCTTCAGCAATTCGTGGTCTCCAATTCCTTTGGTATATTATTTTAACGATTCGACCCCATATATTTTAAGGTCAGGCTGTTGGCCGTGTGTACTGGACAGTTGTCCTGCTGATAAACGAAGTCATTATTTTCATGTAAAGCCTGTACAGATGGCAGCATAACGTTTTCAAGAATTTCAATATAATATAACCCAAACCTCTAGCACTAAATCAGCCCCACATGTTTTCAGAA
This sequence comes from Oxystoma pomonae, assembly GCA_963921995.1. Taxonomy (NCBI): domain Eukaryota; kingdom Metazoa; phylum Arthropoda; class Insecta; order Coleoptera; family Brentidae; genus Oxystoma; species Oxystoma pomonae. The sequence goes on along the minus strand of OY998169.1, from coordinate 77,094,145 downwards.
AAATGTCCAGCTTTTTTAATTTGGTTTGTATATTCGGGTTCAAATCTAGAATTTGCTGGAAGATAAACTAAATTTCTCCTGCTGCTTGAAGATGATTGAAAAATTTTTTCGTCAGTGAAAACCGCCCTCTCCCAGAAGTCATTATCACGAAGAACGTTGTTCAGTGCAAAAATCACTCTGGCCTGTTTTTGTTCTTCTGTTAGAAAAGGCTTCTTTGCAGCAACTCGACAAGAGACTTCTGATTTCGTTACTCTTCTATTTACTGTTGCTAAAGAACCCGGAAATAATGTTACATTAGCTGCTTCAACCGACGTTGAAAAAGGATTTTGTCTAAGATGGTCAATAAGTCTCTCATCTTGCACTTCAGAACTTACTTTTGGTCGTCCTGATCCATCTTTCCTATCCGTAGAATTATTTTCAATCCAGCGCTTTTTCCATCGCATTATCGTCATTTTATTAACTCCAAAATGGGTGACCGTTCTTCTTATATTCTTCTATAACTCGAGTGATAATTTGAACTTTTGTAAATGTTGATATCTGTGGCATTTTTAAGGATGTCACACTGAATTTTAAGCTGTCAGGCATACTAAGCTGGTGGTGGCTTATAATAGTATTCACTAATGGAAAGCTAAATTTTGTGGCATAGGAAAAAATGCATGTATGAGTTTTTTTTTGAAATCAAGTGTACTTATTTGTCACCAGAAGCTGTGAATAAAATGCTACTTTGATAAGTTTTTATGAGATTGTTTGAGGCATTATTTATAAAAACCTACAAGGCTTCATAGGCCTTGTTTCAAAGGTTAGGGTAGGTAAGATCTTATTACTTTTAAGTTCCTATGAAATTTTGTGAAGGTTGGTTTATAATATTTTATAAGATTTCATGGATCAAAAAAAAAATTTTTGTGGAAGTATTTTCAATTAGTTTTCAGGTGATCGAAAAACACGGAGTTTTTATAAGATTTGTTTGTTTCCAATTTATTATAGAAACCCATACAATTTTATGAGCCTGTTAGATTATGAAATTCCCGGGAAAACCCATAAAAATTGTGAAGATATAGAAAAAAAAACTGTTAGTTTTTGATCCGTATGATATAGGAGCCTAATTCTTATTTTTTAATTTTCGATCACCCATTAAAAAGTTTGCAGAGTGATTGGTTACACCCAGTACTATGATATAATGCTAAATTTTATTTTTAATATTAAACTAATTATTAAAATGCAAAACAGGTGAAATTTTACATAAAATATTAGCAGGCGATGTTGACATAAATTTGGAAATATGAATTACTACCTACGTTTATACTCACCTAAAACCACTTTTATGCAAGGACGATTTTAAATCAAATCGCTTTCTCCGAGGGTTTCCTTTATTAAATGTCAGTTTAAACTGAACTGAAACGGATTTCAAGTTATGGTGAAGGTGCCAATCATTCTGTCACTGTTTCACTTAATTATAGACAAGGTCAAATTTCAAAATCTGCGCAGAAAAAAAGGTTATGGAAGTCCAGCCCAAGGTAACAACAGATTTTTCGGTTGAGTATTTCTTTAGATTGGAAGAAATGTGCTAAAGCGTTTTAAAACTTTTAATACCGACCCTAAAATAGGTTTTAGAACAATAAACAGTTTTCTGAAATCGCTCTAAAATAAAAGGTTGAGTGCTTAAAACGGTTTTAATGGTGTTCATACGACAAAATTTTGAAACCGTCCCTATATAAAAGCGCTTTAAGAGGCCCGTATAAACAAAATAATAAATGAAACAACCCACTCTAGACAAAGTCGTTGCTCGCTGCCTTATTTAAAATATTATGTTACAGTTGTTTTATACGTTTTATTTTATTTTCTTGTGAGGACACATTTGGCCAAAAACTTCCCACGCCATATCTTTGTTTTTAACTACCAATGACGGGCTTTAAATAAACTGAAACATGTTTAGAGACTACTGCGTCGACGCAGAACAACGAAATCCATAACAAAGTGGCAACAAACCGATCCAAAAACCCTCTAATAAATGACAAAATAATTTCTTTTCTTTTTTAACCAAAAACCCCTTGCTATATAGGGTGGACCACAAAAAACCGGAGGGTTTTATTTTAATTGATAATTTTTTATTTATTGTCGGATTTTAAAAAGATTAATGAAATATAATTTTTGTAAATATATCAAAAAATAATATTTCCAATTGCAATTACAAAAAACATCTATCTATTGTCTGTAAACCGATGTATTAATTGATAAATTTTATTAAGAAAAAAAAACTATGGATTTGTTTGTATACCAACTTCTTGCATAAAATAAAAACTGCTAATCTTTTCGCCAATTTTGTTGACAAGGACACTCTACAGGTGCTAACAATATGGCTTCTTTTTCTAAATGTAAAAAAATTACATTTTGTGACAATTACAATTCTCTGCAGTTAAAAAACCCGTTGGAATTTTTTCAAGCACTTTGTATATTTTTTTGCTATAACAGAAAAGCACCAAATAATAGACACTAACGATGGAATTTACTAAAAGGGTTTAGACTATTTTAGAACGGTCCTAAGTTTAAGTGAAATTTTAATTTTTAAGCATTTTAAACCAACCCTCTTTGAGTTTTGGACATAATTTGGTTTATAAGAAGAATTTGATTAAATTTGTTTATTGAATAATCATCTTAACACAATCTTTTGTTGGATTTAAGAAGAAAGGTTCAATTTAGAATAAAAGAAAATTAAAAAATTTAAATCCCGCGTGGGTTTAAATAGTAAATACTCTGTAGAACAAATTAAAATTTGGGTTATATGTCACTCTGATTAAAACTTAACCCTTATTAATTAATGTTTCCAATTAATACTTCATTTCACACAACGGTATAGATGGGTAATAATAAAATAAGGAGTAGAATAATTTTGTATTTACTTACAAAATGCTTTTTATTTATCAAATTTATTAAAAAACTTAAATGCAAGTTTTGTTTACATTTCCGTCACTGTCGGAATGTCAGTTTTAAGATATTACCTCTATATATACTATTTCTTACCTCTGCTTGTAGCTTGGCTTGCACCAACCTCTACTGATGGAAGCTACAGCTTTGGAATGAGTTGGCTTTGAGTAAGGAGAGTTTTCTTGACTGAGCTTTTAGATAACCTCAATGTTTGTTTTGCCTTGTAGTGCCCTTATAAATATATTTTTTGTGCTGAAAACGGGTTCAAAATATGGCGTTTTTCTGGACAAAATTGGAGGTGTTTTACTGGTCAATAAACAACTTGCGATAAATAAGGTAAATTAGTCCTTGTAAAAACGGTTTCTTAGGGAAACTATAAACGAACTAATTACCAATTGCCACAAAACAATCCTTTCTGGGGTCTATAAATCTAAACCACCCCCCAGAGATGGTCTAAAAAATCACCGACTTTATAACCTCAAACACAGATATTGAAGCTATTATGTGCCAAATTTTTGGAAACCTGTCAAAAAAATAAGTTTTAGGGCATTTTCCAATAAATATGTTATATTTTGAGAAACAAAGCAGTTTTCCAGTGGTATTTTGCAATAACAATACAAAATAATGAATAACATTGTGTCTTTTCTGTATGCTATGTTGGGAATTTAAAACCTTTGGTTGCACTAAAACAAAATTATGATTGTTTTCCACAAACCAAAACTACACTTTTTTGCACTCGACGTGCGTTTCGCTAACAATATTAGCATCATCAGGAGACGATAAATAATGAACTAAATTAATCTACGCTCTATCTTATATACAATCCTTTAGTGGGCGGAGATAAGACTAATAATTTGTGATTGATCACGATTTTTAATCCTTTCTCCCCTCGACCAAAGAATAAAGTGTACTAAACGGGATGGGTCCTCTATCTTTATTTAAACTATTTCTGGATTTAATGATTTCCATACTTTCATATGCATTCAAAAGTCTTTTGTTTGGTACACTTTTTAGAAGTTTTAGGTTATCTAATGTGAATCTATGATTGTTTTCAAAAGCATGCTCGGCCACACTTGAATTTTCTGTTCTTCCGTATTTTAAGGGTGCTAAGTGTTCTTTAAAACGTGTTTGAATAGAGCGTCTCGTTTGGCCAACATATTTTTTGTCACAATCCATGCAACTAATTTCGTAAATTCCACTTTTTTCTAGAACTGTAGTTTTATCCTTGGGATTTCCTAGTAAGCTTCTTATTGTGTTACCGGATTGATATACTAATTTAAGACCGGTGTTATTAAATACTTTATGTAATCCTTTCGTATAATTAGGATTATAAGGAATTGATACAAATTTTGAGTCGCAGGTATTTTTTTGTCTGAAAAAGGTAGAATTCCGAAATGTCTTTTGAAAAGAATGTCTATTTATCAGCTTATTTATTAAGCCTTCGTCGTAACCGTTTTCGCCAGCTATATTCCTAATCCTATTCTTTTCTGCTTCTGCTTCTGTGCCGATCCCCAATACCTTACAATACCTGGAGGAACTACTAAGAAAAAACAATCTAGAAGACAAACAGACTTTAGAATACCTATCTTTAACAAAACTCTGCATGAATCAAAATTACTTTCAATATAAAAATAACTACTACCAGCAATTAGAAGGAACCACAATGGGTAATAGTTTATCACCTTTTATCGCAAACCTATTTATGAGCAAATTTGAATCAGATATAAGTAAAGAATTTGAATATTTCCCCAGAGTATGGTTCAGGTATGTAGACGATGTGTTTGCAGTATTCAACACTAAAGTAACTAGTGTTGAAAATTTTATGGAAAAAATAAATAACAAATTTCCCACTATTAAATTTACTTATGAAACAGAGAACAACGTTACACTGCCATTTCTAGACACTTTAGTTATAAGAAATAAAAATAAATTGGACTTTGACCTATACAGAAAAGGCACGGCCACCAACAGGTATATTCCAAATGACTCTTTTCATTGCTTACAACATAAGCTTGCAAGTTTGCACTTTTTAACATATAGATTAGTAAATTTCCCCTTAAACAAAGAAAGATTTCAAGCAGAAAAGAATAGGATTAGGAATATAGCTGGCGAAAAACGGTTACGACGAAGGCTTAATAAATAAGCTGATAAATAGACATTCTTTTCAAAAGACCTTTCGGAATTCTACCTTTTTCAGACAAAAAGATACCTGCGACTCAAAATTTGTATCAATTCCTTATAATCCTAATTATACGAAAGGATTACACAAAGTATTTAATAACACCGGTCTTAAATTAGTATATCAATCCGGTAACACAATAAGAAGCTTACTAGGAAATCCCAAGGATAAAACTACAGTTCTAGAAAAAAGTGGAATTTACGAAATTAGTTGCATGGATTGTGACAAAAAATATGTTGGCCAAACGAGACGCTCTATTCAAACACGTTTTAAAGAACACTTAGCACACTTAAAAGAACAGAAAAGTCAAGTGTGGCCGAGCATGCTTTTGAAAACAATCATAGATTCACATTAGATAACCTAAAACTTCTAAAAAGTGTACCAAACAAAAGACTTTTGAATGCATATGAAAGTATGGAAATCATTAAATCCAGAAATAGTTTAAATAAAGATAGAGGACCCATCCCGTTTAGTACACTTTATTCTTTGGTCGAGGGGAGAAAGGATTAAAAAATCTTAGTAGTTCCCACTATTAAAGTTAATTTTCGGTTTTATCAGCATTCGTATCCTTATCTCTATCGAGTCGACCTATTAAGCAGCTGTACTTTTAAGCTAATGGCGAATGCGTGACAGCTCCAGTTGACCAAATGCACAAAAACATCGTTTCGTACACAGGGATGGTCGAAACGTTAAGACTCGACTCACTTATCGTCCCTAAGCTGGAGCTGTCACACATTCGCCATGATTTTAAAAGTGCACCTGCTTGATAGGTCGACTCGATATAGGTAAGGATACGAATGCTGATAAAACCGAAAATTATCTTTAAGTGTTTATTATCTTTTAACCCATGTATCATTTGTTAAATTTATTAAGAAACAAGAAAAATATTGGGATTCTAGAATAACACCTTTTATGCATGAAATACAAAATTTACGTCAATTTTGTAAGAATAAACTAGAACATACATCAAAAAACTAAAGTAGCACTAAAGCTGGGTTTATACAGGAAAAATTAAAACTATATTAAGAATAAACTACGTTGGGAATTTGGAACCTTTGGTTGCACTAAAACAAAGTTAAATTAAAAATAAAATTAAAACTAAGAACTTTTTTATGGTTTATACAGGAGTTAAAATTATTAGTCATTTTTACCAGTTTGTTTTGTTTTCTTATTTGAAACTTGTATATTTTGCCAAAAATTTACAAAAATGCATCAATTTTTAACACCCAAAATCACATACATATATTTTATAGCAGTGTCTTATCAGGGCGATACCTCCGACATGGAGGCCAGCCAATACCTTCCGTTTTAGTACCCTTTTCCACGTATGCCGCCGCCATTCTTGACACTGTTGGCAGATATTACAATAGTTAATTGTCAAAATGGCCGCCACATACGTTCAAAGCTCACTAAAACGCGAGTAGATGAAAGGGCTATTAAATATCGGAGGCAACGATCAGGGCTGTGCCATCAGAAGCTAATGGTTGTCCAGGTCACATAACTCCCTTATTTCAGCAAAATTAGTGTCAAAACCTTTCTTTACCTTTTTTTAGGAAAATAACATACATTACCCAGCCTCCTTAGAAAAAAAGACCAAAATTATAAATCTCCTTTTGAAATAAAAAAATAAATAAAAAAAAAACAGAAAAGTGAGGTTATAAGTAAAAAAAATCAATGTTTCCTGCATGCGCACATCCATTTTCAGTTAAAATTAAGTTAAAAAGATAAAAGTTGACCATCTTTGTATAAACACTTACAGGTGTTCCTATACGTTTAACTCTTATTTTTATTTTTAATTTAATTTAGTTTCAATTTTTCCTATATAAACACAGCATAAAAATTTGGACGAATATGGTCGCATTTGCATTGTAAGTTTTTACAATATGTAAAAAAGGTGTTACACTAGAATCCCAATATTTTTCTTATTTCTTAACAGATTTTAACAAGTGATACATGGTTTAACAGATAATAGTTGGTACTTTTTTGTTATAGCAAAAAATATACAAAATGCATAAAATTCTAAGACCCCGCCATCTTGGATTGTCACAAAATGTTATTTTTTTGACATTTAGAAATTAGCATCTGTGGAGTGTGCTTGTCATCAAAATTGGCAAAAAGATAACGAAATCCAGTTAACTTAAATTTCAATGGTTGTTTAAGATGCATAAAACTTTTAGACATCCACCATTTTCATTTTTTGACATATTTGCAAAAATTATATTTCATTTCCTTTCCAAAATTTTTTTTTCCGTTAAAATCCGACAATAAATAAAGTTAAAACAAATCAGTCCGGTTTTTTGTGGTCCACCCTATATAATACTTCTAGTATATCAGAGGGTGGAAATAGGTACGTTTTCAAATTGTTTTGCAATTGTACTATCTCAAAGCCATATTTCATACCGCCGACAACAACACGTGTAAGAGCTTCGGGATTCAGTGAGTAACACAATATTTTGTTAATCTCCCGCCTTGTTGTTGTCTGAAACCCCCAGCCTCGTATGGAGTTTATTTTTGATATCGTATAGAGGCCAACTCACTTGCAACACCCAGTCAGGCTGATGGCCTGGCATTGTTCAGAAAATGTGGTCCAAAGTATATGCAAGGGTTATTCTTTGTGTAATGAATGCATGCGGCTGCTAGAAATAACGTTGCGTAGGGTATAATAAAAAAATGCTGACAAAGTGGCTACATAAATAGTGGAAACAAGGTAAAAAAATATTCGACTCCTTTCTTTTTTCAAAAAAAGTAACAATTACTGGAGAAAATAGGGCTTAAGGCTATAGTTTCTCCCAAGATTTCAAGTAAAAAAAAGTACAACTGGCAACGCCTTTGTCAGAGTGCACAGAGAAAACTAAACATCAGAATTACCTGAAATTCTGCAGAGGTGATCATTTTTAAATGCCTAACAAAATATCTGAAGGATCTATCAAAATTCTCAATTATTTTTTCTTCAAAATAAAAGCTCTGGTGCTGTCATCTATCCCAAAAGCCTCAAAATAATTGCGGATTATGACACACTCGATTTACAAAAAAATAGAGAAATACTTACAATTTCCTCTGAATTACATTTTTCCTTTTTATATTTCCGTGCTTTAGCGAAAATAAAAACTAACTTTCCTTTTTTCTAAAAGCCTGTGCACTCCGAAAAAGAAAACCGATCAATCAATCACACTTCATTGAATTTGTGAGACACACGCAGTTCAAGTGTTGGCCGATAGACCACATGGTAACGGCAGGTGTTTTTTTTAACAAACGTTAAATCGGACCGCAGTGGGACAGAAGAGTATTTTTACGTTTCCTTACAGAAAACCATTCCAGGTTATGTTTATCTTTCAAAAATGTGTTTTCAAAAACATTGTCCTACAACAAATATGAAACCACTCCGCGTGTGCGGTCGCCCGCCGAAAAAGGCCTAGAGCTGCGCCGGCATTACCCCGAGTCTATCAAAGAATCAAGAGAATTTTACTGGCTCGCTGGGATTACTAGGAATTATACATAATTTTGTTTTTATTTTGATTCAACCATTTTTTTTTTAATTTAAATTATTGGGGCATAGTTATGTGCAATTTTACTAGTGAAATCTTGGAGTTCAAAGGATAGATTTTAGAACCTCAGTTTCAAAAATACACGGATACTTGAGTACTAACAAAACAGGTCAGTAAAGTTAAAGAGGTTGGAAAGACTCTTGCTAGTCGTTGACGCTACTGTTTAAAATATAATACGATTATTTCGTCCATCGCCAGTAGCCGACTTTAAATCTGCATGCTTTTAAGTTAACCTGTTGTCAGTATCAGCTAGCGAGAATGTTTCCAATCCAATTATCAATGCACCTGTAAATGCAACCATAAACATTACACCCAGTTACTTTACATAGTTGAGTAGCGTTTTTAGCAGTTAATTCTGCAATGAATGGTTTTCTTTTATTTTAGAATTTTACTTGGTATTTTAGCGACGCAGAACGCGAAAAGTCAAAATAAGTAACCTAACCCCAAATTTTTGACCCGGTGCTAAAAAATGTCTGGTGTCCCACTGTGGATAAACATAAATAAAGTCTCCGCGTTGCCATGATAAACAAATTCAATGACGTTAAATTTTGCAAAAAAATCAGGTCGACATAGTTAAATTGATTTCCCACTACAGTGTTGCTAAAAACAATTCCCCAGATTGTAACTACGACCTTAAAGTTGACCTTGGAAAGTTGTGACATATGTTTTGAAGTTAACGTGACGTTGAACTGTCACTGCCACTTTGACATTGTATTATTATACATACATGGTGACAATTTAAAAACTATCCACCCCTATCAACACTACAACTAGTATTTCGAGAAGCGGTAGAGATATTTATCTAATTCCGAAACCAGTTCAAAGGATTGGAGGGGAAACGGCACTTATGTATTTAATGCCTTGGTCAAACCAACCATGTTGGCGCAAGCCACGCCCACCGGGTTTTCTTAAAATGGAACCTCCCCCATGGTGATACCTCTTTGGAAAGGGTTTTGCATCAGCTTTAAAACGGTGTATGTTTTTCTTAATTTGAAATAGCAGTTTTTGAGATTTTAGCGGTTAAAATGTAAAAACATTGATATTTTTACCAACAAAATTATTTTATTACAGTTTACAAAATACCCAAAAGTTCATTTAAGGTTTGATAGAAGCATGCAAATTATGAATTCAGAATGTTGCCGGGCCTCACCCCCTCGGTGCAGGCCACGGCCATTATTTAAAAAAATAATAAGAGCACTTCATTGCGATACCTTGTTGAAAACGGGTTTGAATTTACTTTTTAACCGTATAATTTTTATAATACCGCGTCTTTTTATTAAAAACGGATGGCTTAAATTCTATATTTTGAAAAATCAGTCATTTTTATTTTAGTAGATAAGTTTTTGCTAACATGTAAAAAAAGGCGTTTTAATTCTGCTTTAGTAGGTATGGCTTGCTTCATTTTATTGTTTCAGTATTCTTGGTGAATTTTAGTTTTTTAGAAACGGTTTATACGACAGCTGAACGGGTAGAAATTACTTTTATTTATGGGTCCCAGGAACGTTGGGCGAGAAGAACTGCTGTTCGTTTTAATCAGTTACACCCTGACAAACATGTTAATCATTCCTAGGTCCTACAATTGGTAAGAAAGTTTGAAGAAACTGGAAGCGTAGGCAACAAAAAAAGAAATGGGCTACGAATTTTGGACGAAAAGGCACAAGGTGAGGTCATCGGTCAATTCGCGATTAGTCCTTCGATGCCTACAAGTAGTGGGCGTGGTCTGCACCGAGTCCGAATGCATAGTTTGCATTCTTCTATGTTGTGAACGGTAATCAAATCATTTCGATGGTGGCATTTTAACCGCTAACATCTCAAAACCGGCTATTTCAAATTGAGAAAAGCATACACCATTGTAAAGCTGATGAAAAATCCTTTCCAAAGAGGTATCACAAGGGGGGGAGTCCAGTTTAAAAAAAACCGGGCGGACGTTGCCTACGCCAACATGGTGGGTGCGACCAAGTTATTGAATACATAAATAACGTTTCCCCTCCAATCCCTCGAACTGTTTTCGGAATTAGCTAAATATCTCTATTGGTTCTTGTAATACCTGGGGTGGATAGTTTTTAAGTTGTCACCCTGTATAGTAATTTTGATTGTAATTATTTTAGTGATCTTTAAAAACTATAGTATACTAAATTTGATGTGTATTCGGTGTGAAGGTTAAGTGCTAGCTCAACTAGAAACAAAGGCAAATAAACAAAAAGATTGGGTATTTTCTCATTTTGTGAACGGTAATCAAATCATTTCGATGGTGGCATTTTAACCGCTAAGATCTCAAAACCGGCTATTTCAAATTGAGAAAAGCATACACCATTGTAAAGCTGATGAAAAATCCTTTCCAAAGAGGTATCACAAGGGGGGGAGTCCAGTTTAAAAAAAACCGGGCGGACGTTGCCTACGCCAACATGGTGGGTGCGACCAAGTTATTGAATACATAAATAACGTTTCCCCTCCAATCCCTCGAACTGTTTTCGGAATTAGCTAAATATCTCTATTGGTTCTTGTAATACCTGGGGTGGATAGTTTTTAAGTTGTCACCCTGTATAGTAATTTTGATTGTAATTATTTTAGTGATCTTTAAAAACTATAGTATACTAAATTTGATGTGTATTCGGTGTGAAGGTTAAGTGCTAGCTCAACTAGAAACAAAGGCAAATAAACAAAAAGATTGGGTATTTTCTCATTTTGTGAACGGTAATCAAATCATTTCGATGGTGGCATTTTAACCGCTAACATCTCAAAACCGGCTATTTCAAATTGAGAAAAGCATGCACCATTGTAAAGCTGATGAAAAATCCTTTCCAAAGAGGTATCACAAGGGGGGGAGTCCAGTTTAAAAAAAACCGGGCGGACGTTGCCTGCGCTAACATGGTGGGTGCGACCAAGTTATTGAATACATAAATAACGTTTCCCCTCCAATCCCTCGAACTGTTTTCGGAATTAGCTAAATATCTCTATTGGTTCTTGTAATACCTGGGGTGGATAGTTTTTAAGTTGTCACCCTGTATAGTAATTTTGATCGTAATTATTTTAGTGATCTTTAAAAACTATAGTATACTAAATTTGATGTGTATTCGATGTGAAGGTTAAGTGCTAGCTCAACTAGAAACAAAGGCAAATAAACAAAAAGATTACCTTTTTTAAGGTATGTCTAAACTCAAAAAAAATGCATTCACCAAGGATCTTTTACACATTACATTTTTTATGCTCTAAAGCTGGGTGTATCGCAAATAGGTTTATTGGTAAACAAAACGCCAAAACCACAGTTAAAAAAACAGACGGGCTTGCCAATCAACCATAGAAAAAGCTATTGATTGATGAGCGCTCACAGACGGCTAATGAGAAAAACAGGTTCTAACGACCGATCTGACATTGCAGATGGACTTGGGGACGTTACCTCGCCGTTGCGAAAAAAAAAATTGTTTAAGGTAACTTTTAAGAGAGTTTTTTTGCATCAAACCCATGGGGGGGTCATCTAAATCAGCACAGATGTGTCACCCGTACTTTTGTAATATTTTGGCGCAGATTCAAAAATTTTTATATAAAGGATAAAAATTTATTTTTCTCAGACTCGGTTAAATATTTCTTAAAAGTATTTATCTGGAATTTTAAATCTTAATATAAAAATACGAATCCTCGTCTCAGAGGTTTTAGGTCAAATCGTTAATGTATATATGCGGGAAATTCACACGCCTCTAAATCCTGCCTGTCAGCAAAACTGCCAAAACATTGATCATACAAGAAGCTACCCTAGTTCTGAAAAAGTGATATATCTTGTTTACTTAGCTCACCTTAAATTGAAAACCTAAGGGCACTGATTAAAGTCTCAAATCTCATCGTCGTCTAAAATTTTTTATAATTTAAAAATTTCAGCAAATTTTTCAAAAAATAATAATAAAACGAAACTTCATACAGTTAATAGCTCCTACCAAAAAAAAAAATTAGTGGCGGAAAGGGTTTTCCAATGACGGATGAGAACTCATATACCCTCGATAGTGTAATGGAGGAGCGCTTTACTACTATACTATTCTATAGGCTCCGTGTTGAAACTTCCGTTTCCGTAAGAATAAAATTTAAAATTATTTTTTAACGCATTTAAGTCTGACATGGGCATTTAGAATGAGTAAACCTGTATGTCAAGTTAATACCAGAGTTAAACAATGTGTTATACGGGTCCCTATAAAAAAAAATCGAAACCAAATTTGGAAGAAACATAATTTGTCAGAATTTAAAAGAAAAGGAAATAATTGGTCCGAAAATAATTGTCTCGAAAATTAAATGACGAGAAAATCAAATTGCTAGAAAATATATGCATAGAATTAAATTTAAACGAAAATAATTTGATAGAAACATAATAATGCCCAACCACAAAATTCAAGAACCCCAAGCTGACCGAAAATGATTTGAACCGATAGCCACGAATTCAATTGCTACGTTGCCGGGCTTACAGCAGAGAAGAGTCGTTGTAGTTGTGATATTGTATTAATTTACCCTCTTTACATTCTTCAACCACCCCCTACCCCAAATTTCTTCATAATATTGTAATGTCATCGGCCTACATTACAAAAATGAATTGCAAGATTTGATAGACAGTTAGACAGACAGAAACTGTGAAGTTAAATAAAATCGTTTAATAAAAACAATCCCCGTGTCATCTTCCAAATAGAGAAACTTCTCAACGCCGCAATCCAGGGCCTACCGCGCCCTAGAGATTTAAATTTGACGCATGCCCAATAGCGATTCTGCTGGATTGTGATTCTGCTCATTTGTGGGTCGGGGGATTTTTATTTTTAGAATTATTTTCGATACTTTTGTAATTCTGATATTTTAAGGTTCGGAAAAATTATAATCGGTTAAATTATATTCCTTTAAGGATCGAGTAAAATAAAATTTTATCAAATTATATTCGTATCCATTATTTTCTGGGTGTTTTACTTCCGTTCATATTTCGTTTCGGACGTTTTATTTTCTGTTCAATTGTGTTTCGGTTTTTGTAAATTCAGCTTTTTTGTTGGATCCCCGTTATACTTCTTAAAATATTTTTAGATGTGCTAAAATACTTTAAAGTAGGACACGTTTTTTTTTTTAAGACTGTATAGAACTTTGATTAAAAGAAAATAATATTACCTTATGTAAAAAACAAAAGATCAAAAGATCTTGGGTGGAAATAACGAAAATTCAAACTTGGATGAGCATCCTACAAGGAACACACAAAAGATCAAAGCGAAAAGAGAAATGATTAAACGATGTTTCGCCCTGGGTAACCAGCGTGGGCTCATCAGTAGTTTCACTGGTCACCCTCCACTATATATCATTAAACAACATCATACACTTTGATTTCGAACCTTGAACCACTCACAAATAGGCATCGTTCCGCACTGGTACTTATCCAAGTTACCTGATACGAATTCGTCCTCGCGTGTTAATATTTCCAGTAGGATTATGCTCCTAAGGCAACTAAAACAAAAAAGAAGTTAAAAAATCCTCCAAATCAGTTACTTCAACCGAAAAGAAACTAAAAATCAAAAGATCTTGGGTGGAAATAACGAAAATTCAAATTTGGATGAGCATCCCACAAGGAACACACAAAAGATCAAAACGAAAAGAGAAATGATTAAACAATGTTTCGCCCTGGGTAACCAGCGTGGTCTCATCAGTAGTTTCACTGGTCACCCTCCACTATAAATCATTAAACACCATCATGCACTTTGGTTACCCAGGTTTTTAATGATGTATAGTGGAGGGTGACCAGTGAAACTACTGATGAGACCGCGCTGGTTACCCAGGGCGAATCATCGTTTAATAATTTCTCTTTTCGCTTTGATCTTTTGTGTGTTCCTTGTGGGATGCTCATCCAAGTTAAAGCTTTCGTTATTTCCACCCAAGATCTTTTTTTTTGTTTTTAGTTTCTTTTCGGTTGAAGTAACTGATTTGGAGGTTTTTTATTTTTTTTTACGACCTTATGTCTTACACACTTTATTCTTTAAACAATTACAATTTTTAAAATCACATGCACGATACCACAGGTGACAGACAGATGAAAAAACAGAAAATTCTAAATTTTTATCAAAAAGTTCTTTTTCCTCTGACCACACACGAAAGTAACCAAATCTGCACTCTATAACGCTTCAAAAATGTTTTCTTCTCTAATGATTCTCTAGTAACGAAAATGAATGACAGCAAACGATCCAAACAATGTAGGTATCTAGTAGGCTATGATTTTTAGAAGTGTCGGAAATAGATCGAAACCATTTTCATCCCTAGAGAAGAAAATACTATCTTCTCTTGAGATGAAACTGAAAAAAAATTAATAATAATAAAAACTACGAATTAAATCCTAAAGTGGTCGTAGGAAAAATAGCGTACACAACTCGATAGAAAGTAACTTGACATCTTTAAATATTTTTTTTCGGTGAAAACTTATTTTTTGGCAGTTTTTCTTTTAAACGCAAAGAAAAGCAGTGAAAACATAAAATAAGTGAGCTCTTTATTATACAAATCGACACTTTGGAAAGAAAACTATAAAATGTGACTAAAGTTACGGTTTCAAAATTCAAAAAATCTACCAAAATATCCGTTTAAAATACGCTAAAATATTTTAGGCCTTAAATTTCCATCATGGCCATACCATTAGAAGAGACCACGAAGCTTTTACCACAAAATCAATGCAAAATGGTATCAAAAACTGTTAAGTATTTTTAAAGACTAGTTTAATAAAAAATCCTAAGAACTATGACGAAATGCATCACAGAATATTCTATGGCGAAATCGAAGGTTTCTTATTTTTCTATACTTCTTATTCCGAAAGTGTGAAAAAAAAACTAATTTTTTTTCTTTACTTTTAAAAAGTAATGTAACACCGCAATAAATTAATTTTAAGTGTTACAGAGTGACCTTAACCCACCCTCTTGAAAAGTGAAACTGATCATATTGCGTTGGACTTTTTGTTATCATAAATCACTTTTTAAAGGGAATCTTGAACCCTCTTTATCCATTGCGCGCGTGCTAAAAATATCAGATAGGCATTTTGAATGACAATATTTCGGGTGCACACACAAAATCCGATATCTGTCAAGGGTTGCAAAAAGTGCGTCTCAAAGAAATCACAGGGGAGTAGAATGATTTTCCACGAGTGCAAATCCAAAACATCATTAACGCCGCCATTTTGATGTTTCCCTTCCCCTTTAACTAAACCAATCAACAAACCTTTATCTGTGGTTCTGTTGCTGACTTCAATCGCCTCCATTTTGACTCGTGCTTTTTGTTTGTTTATTTCGTTTTTATTTGCTTTTTCTGTTTTTTTTACATTTTTACTTTATTTTTAATTAAACACGTGTTTTATAGACTGCTAAATAGATGCAAGAGCGGAGGGCATCTGTGAGAAAATGTATTTTTACAAGTAAGTCGCGTTATAACAAAAATTAAAGTTAACAGCTATTTGACCTTAAAAAGTGAGGTTAGGGTGCCGATTGTGATGTAGCTAACATCAAAATGTTTGACGAACAAATCTTAACGTTCGCGCAGGTAGGGAGCGTTTCCTATTTCTCTCCTTTATATCTATGGACTAAAACGCCGCAAAAAATGACATTTTTAAAATTTTAGCCGGGTCAGGGAGCCGATTTACGGCATCTAGACAAATATTTGTGTCGACATTTTTTTTTATAAACTACTTCTTGACTTTACCTGTTCAGTTTGGATCGAGGGGTGGCTCGGTAATGCACTTTGGTGTACACGCCGATGGCATTGCGTGGCATTTTAAGGCATTTTGAAGCATTATTTACAGGCATTTCGAGGGCATTTAGAGCCAATTTATGGCATTCTGAGGCATTTTTAACAGAAAAATCTCGAAAAAATACCTTTTGGTATAGACAAAATGAGGACCATGCCAACCCAGGGTTTGGACCAACTATAATTATGATGCTGTGAATGTTTTCTTTTCATATATTTTAGTTTTACCTATAACTAGCAATAAATTACTCTTTTAATTATCAAAATGCCGTAAAAATTAGCCATTTTAATCGATTTATTTTTGTTTATATATTATTTTTAACCCTTTATTGGTATATTTTAACCCTGGGTTTAGATGTAAAACGATTGTTTGTGAAAAACCAAGATACGAATGTGAAAACCGTTTTGCTCTATCCTTAACTGTTTCGATGTTACGGCCTGTCAAAGTTAAAAAATGTCAATTTTCACCTGTATATTTTAAAAACCGTTGAAAATTTCTTATCATTTCCAATTTATTTTAATTAAAGTTTGATAAAAAGAATTAATTTTAGGGGAATAAAGAAAATTATAATAATTTAAAATATTAAATATGATAAATGTTAATACAAAAATATTAAAAAGTAAGATTCAATTAATTGGTGCTATTTGTGGAATTAAAAATTATTATATTTAATAATGTTAGCTTGACAAGCATATAAACCTAGGGACTAAAGTGCCCCTTACAGTTCGCCAAGAGATTAAAATACACTTTAGTCACAAGGTTTATATACTATTTTATGCACTTTAGAATGCGAGAAACTAAAAACAAAAAATCACAAAACTAACAGTAGACCACTTAAGGGTACTCTAGTTTCAAGATTGACAGCTCGTATTACTGTTAGTTGTCATTGATTGTTGTTGGCATGGTGGATTCACTCAAAATTGGTACAAAACAAACGTCAGTCAGTTGTTGTTATCAAACGGCGTCACCAAACGGTGAGTCAAGAAAAATCGTACAGCATTTTTTTTGAAAACGAACATTGAAGAGGCCGCGGAAGAGGCCACCGCTAGCCCTCTTCCACAAAAATCTCGCGAGGTTTACAAGAAACAGTTTCGTGATTACCGAAAATGGTGCGCTGAACAGCATGCAGAGAATTTTACGAATGAAAAGGTGCTCATGGCATATTTCCTACAGAAGTCTAAGAATCCCAAGGCATCTTCTGTATGGAGCCAATATTCCATGATCAAAGCCACGATAATATCTGAAGCGAACGTCGACATCAGCAAATATAGTAAACTCACGGCATTTCTAAAGAGACAGAATGACCGAACTAAATTTAAGTAATGCATATGCTATTTTTTTTTGTTTTAAATAAAATTATTGTTTAATTTGAAAAAATTTACTTTAAATCCCCAGGGATTAAAATTATTTTTAATCCCTGAGGGATTAAAAGTGTCCCTTTTATCCCTAAAATGCGGATTCAAAATGCACCTTTAATCCCTAAAGTGCATAAAATATTTTGTGGAATCCAAAAATGCAAAAATATACATAGTGTTCAATTTAAAATAAGAAAGTTGTTGCGATGTTTTCCTGCAAATGCCAACTGCAAATATGAGAGTACTTCATAAAGATAGTTTATATGGACTTATGTTAGAATAGAAAGTTTGAAAAGTTTCCATTGTATAGTTTCCAAAATATTCTAATAGGTTACTCACCTTGGGACACCCGGTATATTCACTAAAAGCGAAAATTCTCTGAATGATCTTTAATCATAATTGACACTTTTTAGTCGACCAATAAGAATCTGCCAAAACGCTTATATTCCGCGGTCTCAACATATTTCTTTATAAGCGCAACAGTGGATAAGGCAACAGTCCAATTTTTTGATGATCGGACTGACGTCATTTTTGCCTCTGAAAACGTATTTCTTTGTTGTCAACAGTTCGCATGTCAAATAATTTGTTGTTATCATTTCGAAGTAACAGTTGAAACAATCAACGACATTACTTTTTTTTATATATTTATTGTTGCTGTCTAAAACAATGTATCAAATAGAGATCCAAAAAAATGACTTCAGTGCGCTCATCAAAAAATAGGACTATAGCAACCTGTAGGTTGTCGGTTGGAACCCCAGCGGCGCATCGCACTGTTTTTATTATTTGTTTTTATTTTTTGTTCTACAGTTCAAAACCATATTTTTTGTTTTATTTAGAGCGACATTTTAGGAATTATACTGGTTTTGTGCTTCTATAGATTTACTAACGGTTAGTTAGTAAATCTATAGAAGCACAAAACTTAAGGTACGTGTAGTTTTTACTTATGGTTAATATGTTATTTTATAGCCTTAAGTAGGTTTCAAAACTTATGATAAGTAGACATTTCACTTGTCTCATATTTAAATAAAGTTTCTACTTGGGGCTAATGAATTCTTACTTAGGATTATTGGATATATTTCTCAGTGTGGCTAGCAAATATAATTTGACAACACATAATAATTCAATGATTTTCCATTATTTTAGTCGGAAAAATTTTACATGGATCTTGTTATGGCTGACACAATAAAATAAGGCAATACTGATTTAAGAAAGTATTCTTGTAAAGAATAATGCCTACCAAATATAATTTTACACTAAATTATGACTAAATGGTTTTAAAAGGCACTTTTCCACAAAAGTCAGCCAAAATTCCATCCAGTCAATTAGGAAAGCTGGCACCAAGAACTGATAAAATTGTAGAAAAATGGAGTATATTATGTCCCATTTTAGATCAAAATACTTTTGACTGACAAATTAACATAAGGCAATACTGATTTAAAATTTTTTTCTTCCAAAGAATAATGACTAGCAAATATAATTTGACAAAACATAATAATTAAATAGTTTCAGAAGAAACTTTCCCACAAAATTCAGTCAAAATTCACCTGGCAAAAAAAGTTTCTGATATATTTCAATATTTTAACTCTAAAAAACACTAACCTCATCAAAACACGTGGGTTTTAGACCAACAGTGAAAAATTAAAATAACTAATTGATTCAATATTATTTTCAAATTATCAAAATTACTGAAAGTCGATCAAATCCATTATAACTCTTACATAACTTAGAACTAAAATGGCACCAACCTTGCCCCAACTTTTTCAATATAAGAAAATTAAACCAATAAACAAGCTATTCAATTCATGTTTTAATTTTGACTGGCACCAGTCGTTCGACAAATGGTAACAAAAAACTTTTAATTTAAACTTCGAATGCCTATTGAAGAATCCTTTAGCTTTTAAATACATAATAAGAAGAAATATGGCCAGTAAATTTCATGGTAAAAGTATGAGGAATTAACAGCCTGAAATACAAAACGACAAAACTTTTAAAAATTGACCTTATACTCTTTTAGTTGATTTTGCCCCTATGCACAAACAAACGAACCAAGAGAAGAGAGAAGATACCATGTGCATAGCAGATGGTGAAATAATACAGCAAACGAACATACCTCTTGCAGAGGCAACTACAAATTTAATTGTCTCGATTCACCTGCTTTTTAAGGGACGGGTGGCTGAGAAACCAAGACAACAGGTGCAGTAAAAGACAGGTCTCTATTTGGGAACAGGTAGTTTGTGATTTCTTTTTTAATTCGATAATGCCTACCTGCACCGTGAGGTTCACTGTGGTTTAACCGTCAAAAATCTGTCCTAAAGTTATCTATTTATGCTATTTGATACCTACCAACCTAAATTTATTTTACCGAAATTCACCAGATTGTTAGTTAAAGTTTACGCCTTGGTAAAAAAAAGACGGTGGAAGACTTTAGAAACTGTGGATAAATTTTAACTTGTCAGTTAATTTCACTAATCAATTAGAAAAAAATGGTGCAAGGAGGCATAAACGGTTTAAAAAGGCTTTTAGGGATTTCAAGGATATTAAACCCATCGTATTATCTATTATGGTGCATAAGTTCCTTTATCAATGGCAGCGGTAGTTTATTTTATATATTCTTATAGTTGATAAAAAAAAGTTGTTTGTCGACAAAATTTGACTCAATAAAATTTAAACTAGGAACTAATTAAAATCACACATGTACAGACTTCAAAGTCATTGAGACCTCAGGATCAATTCTGATCCCAAGAGTCACACAGCACTCTATAGGAATGTCACGGAGATCTGTCTAGCGCTACGCATGAATGAGGACATAATACCGATGCAAACCAGTTCGAAGTTTCCAATTAGGTTCTACGCGCCTAGGGAAGTCTGGAAGGAATGGATGTGTGTCCTTTACCACCCGAATTGGACAGTCTAGTACACAAATTTTTAAAAGTTTTGGCGCTATTGGAGTTTTATAAAACTATCAACTCAACATTCGACCAACATGTTCCTGTTTACAAAAAATTCAGGCGCAGCTTTCCACCCTGGTATACATCAGATATAATTAAAAATATTAAGAGTAAGGACAAGATCCATAAGAAATTAAAAACATCACGCTCTCCAAATCTTGAGCATCAATTTAAGAACTTAAGACGCACTGTAAAATCTCAAATTAGGGAAGCTTACGAGTACTATGTCAGGGGTGTGCAGAATAATGTCGGTATCGATCCAAAACTGTTTTGGAACTTTGTTCATTTGAAAAACAATACTTCACGATTACCAGGCATGATGATATTTGAAGACCAAGAGTACTCAAATCCAAAAGACATAGTTGATTTATTTAGTCAGTACTTTAGTAGTGCGTTCTAATTTAAATGACAACGCTTACGACGAGCCCACTGTTTTTGGAGAAAGTATCGATGTTTTTCGCATCTCTGATGAGCACATAACTAAGGCGTCAAAAAAATTAAAGAATAAACTGACGGCGGGACCTGACGGTGTACCATCATTTCTCGTAAAAGACACTATCGGGGTTTTAGCCGCACCACTTAAAGTTATTTTTAATTTAATTTTACAAACCAAAACTTTTCCTGAACTCTGGAAGCAGGCAAAGGTTGTTCCAGTTTTTAAGTCCGGCAATAGAAATAACATCAGCCACTATCGACCCATATCCATTCTGTCAAATTTCTCTAAGCTATTGGAGTGCATTTTGTATGATCACATCTACCGGGCAGTTGAGCATCTGCTGCCTTCAAGGCAGCATGGATTCATTAACAAAAGATCAACTGTTACTAATTTGGCAGTATATGCGCAAAAGGCGTTTGATAGAATGGACCATGGGATTTTTCTTCGCAAACTGGGACAGCTCGGCTTTACATCAGATCTCAGGGCCTTGTGTAGTTCATACCTTACATTTCGAAAACAGTTCGTATTATACAATGGATTCAAATCGGTGGAATATCAGTCAACTTCAGGTGTACCGCAGGGGTCAAATTTAGGCCCTCTATTTTTTGGGTTGTTCTTAAAAGACTTAGATGAAGTTCTGACCGTTGAGAGGGTGTATTATGCGGACGATTTTAAATGCTACACAGTAATAAATAGCCCTGAAGACTGCTTACTGATTCAGGAAAACCTAAATAGTCTTCAGCTCTGGTGCAATGAAAACAGACTGTCACTGAATGTGTCAAAATATAAATCTATTACTTTTACTCGCAAAATCAACTTTATAACTTTTCACTACACCATTGATGGTAACCTTCTTTCACGATGCGATTCAATTTCTGATCTGGGAGTTACTTTTGACACAGCACTCAGTTTCACTGATCACATTAACAATAAATGCGCCGAGGCATCCAGAATGTATGGCTTTATCGTCAGGAACTGTCGTGGTTTTACTAATGTTGAAGCACTAAAATTGCTTTTTCTCTCATTTGTTCGTTCCAAACTCGAATATTGCTCATTAATTTGGTTTCCAATTTATGACATTCATAAGCATAACATAGAAAAAGTTCAAAGACGTTTTTTGAAATATCTCGTTTGGAAAGAAGATAACCAATATCCTGAAAGGGGAATAGATAACGAAATCTTGCTAGCCAGGTATAAAATTGATAGTTTGACGCTAAGACGTATATTTTTTGCTTTATCATTTTTACATAAAATTTTACATTCAAAGATCGATTGTGCTGATTTACTTAGTAAGCTTAATTTTAATGTGCCTTATAATATGTATAGACATAATAATACATTTAAACTAGAGAGAGCCAGAACCAATCTTCTTACTAGATCTCCTACTTATGTCATGTGCCAATATTTTAACCTAATTTGCCATGAATGTGATATCTTTGAAAGTAACATTAGTGACATTAAACCTACTTCCAAAATACTTTTTCTTAGTTAACAAATTATGTTTCTCCTGTTTAAAATTATTTAATTTTGCATCATTGTCTTTAACTATCGGTTTAAATTGAATTTAGATTATAGTATTTTTATAGTTTAATTTTGGTATTTATGTTGTTAATTCTCATAATATTGCTCTGTAAAGGGTTTTAACTGTTGGGCAATAAAGGCTTTATTTATTTATTTATTTACAAACGGCTCAAAAATGGGAGACAAGTCGGGGGCGGGAGTGTGCTATAAAATAGGGGGCGAAGTTCCACTTCTCCCTAGGAAGGTACGCGACTAATTTTCACGCTGAGGTATATTCCATTCTGATGTGTGGATATAAAAATCTGGAAATGTCCGTTTCAGGCAAGGATATTTACATTTGCTCAGATAGTAGGGCTGTACTGTCTTCCATAAGATCGGACAGGGTTAACTCTACTCTTGTGTTGGAGTGCAAACGTGTCGTGACAACTATGCCTAGGCACAACAAGGTCAATCTCCTCTGGGTCCCGGGATATGAAGGTGTACCGGGAAATGAAGAGGCTGATAGATTGACTAGACAAGGATCATCAACCGATCTGGTAGGTCGGGAACCCATACTAGGTATCTTGGCATGCCAAATCATAACGGCCCTAAAAAGTGACTTAGACAGGCGCTCTAAAGAGCTATGGAATAGCACACAGGGCATGAGACAGGCCATACTCCTTATTGGTGAGGTGAGCGCCAAAAAAACACCTACCTAGGTGGAAAGGATGTGAGACTGGCAACAGGGCTCTTAACGGGACACTGTCACGTTAAGGCCACACAAACGGCATAGATTTGACAATACTGCCTTGCTGTTTTTGGGGCAATCTTTACCGGCAGAATATCGGAAACGAGAAAAGGGAATCTAGTGAAATTTAGCCGGAATGTTTATTTTTGAATTCCTCACAACCGTATCCAGACAATTTTTTGGTGGACTCTCTCATTTTCGAAATAAAATAAACGCGGCTAACTATAGTCAAAAATCTTTCCTGTCTTTTTCTTTAGACTCGATAATACAGAAATCTGTAACAGCAATTTTTGGATTTTTTTTTTTTTGAAAAAAATACACTAAATTTTGAAAAATCCTTTAGATACGGTTGTAGATTTTTATAAATCCTATTATCTGATAACAAAAAAGTTATGGTTTTTTTCTTTGTAAGCAATATTCTGCCGGAATTCTGAAATGCCAAGGTCACTTGATTTAGTAGGGCCACGGAAACTGAAGTGAGTTCGATTGGAATATTGGAATTTAGCCAATTGTCTAATGAAACATTCGGCCAATAAATTGATACATGTCAAGTGTTAAAAATAATACGGAAATTTGTTATTTTTTTGATGTTTTTTCTTTTGATTCTTTTTTATTTCGAGACAAAATCTTTTAAAGAAGCATTAATAAATGATTACGTTCCTAATAAATCATACTTTTCCTCACATATTGTGTTCACACCGTGTTCTGAACACTGCATCATCTCACTCAAAATGATATTATTGATGCCTCCTATTATTGATCTTTCAAAAAAAATAGCAAAGCAGTGTTGTCAAATCTATGCCGTTTTTGTGACCTTAAAGAGCACCCAGAGACGCAGGGAATTGCCGAAGACTCAGAGTCTCGATGATGCTGAAGTGTCCGGCTCTGGCCAGGTCAAGAGAGTCGAACCTTGGGAAGGCGATGTAAAAATGTTGCAGCCCAGGAAAATCTGTTCTTTTACGAAAGAGGCAGGCTTCGAGGGCGAAACCATGGATAGTGGGCGTGAAACGGGCGCAGCAAGGTAGCCTACGTACATGGGTATTGTCCCGCCCGCATTTCTACATTCAGTCAATTAAAATTTCACTCCCGCTAAGAAATGTGTCCCATATGAATGACCGAAATCTGCCCTTTGGATGCACAGCAATCATCAGAGGCGTTTTCTCGTGCTGAAATTGTTTAAAAATATTTTTAAAAGTTTGAAACATTCATTTTCTCGCATTGCAACGGTGATGTAACATTTAAACTGATAAAAAATATTTCGAAACGGAAACGATTCCCGTTTCAAAACCGATGCGCGCGCAGAAGTTACGTCAAAATTTTGCGTTTTTAAATTTTGTTTTTTTTTTCTAAAGCACAACGAAACGTTATATTTAACAAATTTGTGGACTACGATGGAAAAGTTAGGAAAAGTGATATTATTCACAAAGGTTTACTCAAAATAAATATTCTAAAATAGACAAAAGTGAGGTTACAGGGAAAAAAATGGAAATGTCAGCGAGGTCACTGTTTTGAACTATTCATTTTCTCGCGTTTTGAACTCATGACGTCGAGGTTGAAATTGTTTTAAAACCCATTTCGAAACAATTTCAACGCGACAATAAGCCTCCGATTTAAGCTGTTAGAACAAGACATTAGATTAAAAGAACTTCTACAATGTGTATACAAACAAAAACTATCGAAAATGAACAAAAATCCTCCCACATGTAGCGCAAAGGCGTGCATCATAAACATTTTGAAGGAAGATCTTTTTTTAAATATTTACATATTTTTTACCGTTGTAACATTTATGTTCACACCCACTCGCGCGAAGCCTTTTTTGGAAATATACGTGAAAAATTGTCTCTTTGCATAATCTCAACGAGGATGGATCTCAAGTGGACGGAGTTACTTTCCCATGAATACCGCCTACTGGTTTTTAGGTGTTTCGTTTTTAATTAGGTAGACATACTTAAACAAACACCATATAGTACTAAACCTTTACATTTTGAACACGATGTTTGGTTACACATGGCATAGCCTTTTACAGAGTTTTTATACAGCGTGTTCCAACAAAAAGGTAACAGGGACTTTGTCATGCATTCCTATGGGCCTGTATATAAAAAATGAATGCCGCTGCCTTATGGCGAATTAAACCAAAGAACACTGCCATTTTTTTAAAATTTTGGATTTGCTGTTTTAGTGTCGTATATCGCAATTTTAAAATTTCGTGTTACTAACTCAACACTTCAAAATTTCGTGCTATTATTTCGAAATTTTAAAATTTCGTAATAGTATCTCGAAATTTTAAAATTTTGTGTCATATCTCGAAGTTTCAAAGTTTCGTGTTACTAATTCAAAATTTTAAAATTTTGTGTTACCTTTTCGAAATTTTAAAATTTCATGTTACTATCTCTAACAATTACATGACAATATTTCAACAGTTTGGGCCTAAATGTTATCTCGAGGTTTTAAAATTTCGTGTTATTATCTCGAAGTTTTAAATTCCGTAATAGTATTTTGTGTTACCACTTCGAAATTTTAAAATTTCATGTGACTATCTCTAAATTTTAAATTTTCTTATTGTTATCTCGAAATTTTAAATTAACGTGATAATATCTCGGAAGTTTGGGCCATTTTTTTAAAATTTTGGATGGACTCTTTTAGTGTCGTATCTCGAAATTTTAAAATTTCGTGTTACTAACTCAAAATTTTAAAATTTGTGTTACTAACTCGAAATTTCGTGCCATTATCTCGAAATTTTAAAATTTTGTGTTATATCTCGAAGTTTCAAAGTTTCGTGTTACTAATTCAAAATTTTAAAATTTGTGTTACTAACTCGTAATTTAAGAAATGAAAAAAAAAATTAAACTGGTGTTGCTCTTAAATGCCTCCGCATAACAATAGCGTGGCCTTTCTACGACTTTGTAGAAAACTGGTGTGGCTTTTCTAGGTCTTGCTATTTTCGTAACAAGTGCGGAAAATCGATTTTTCCGCATGCAACTGCCGTTGACAGAAAAATGCGCAGCAGAGTTCTGTCAAGCAGTTAAGTGCGGAAAAAAAGGTTTTCACACGTGTTAGGAACAATTGCTTTTCTACGAGCGTGAGGAAAATACACTGAAAATAGTTTTTTTTGCCACTGACATATAAATGCATAAACAACTGCTTAGTCACACCATAGTAACCAAGGTATTTCATAGGCAACATGATGAACACAAACTTCGAATCAGTACAGGTTTTTCGAAATTTGACACGTCGGTGCGGAAAATTTTTTCCACACCGTGCAGAAAAACAAATTTTCCGCACTAAAAATAGTGTGGAAAATGTGATTTTCCGCACTCTCGTAGAAAAATATAATATTTAATGATCCTGCCCTAGAAATATGAATAAGTATTTTTTTCATACATGCACACTTATTTATTTCACATACAAAACCGCTCCTGTATACAGCCTTTACACCCCCTTCCAAGGGTAATCATGTTACGCCCGATTCCCACCTATTCGTTTCCCATGCGCGGCAACCCTGACTCAAAAAACTCATGACGTGGTCCGACATGAACCTATATAGGCAAATCTCGCTTAGACCACGTGATGCGTGTTTTGAGTCAGGGGGCCCACGCATGAGAAACACATAGATGGAAACCGGGTTTTAGCACCAGCGATCCTTTGGGGGGGCGGAGAGCCTTCCCCCAATGTTGCTTCCAGTTGCTTCCAGTTGGGAAATATAAAGGTTCAGTTGGGAAATATAAAGGTTCAATAAACAAGAGGGATAAAGCCACTAGTCAAATGAATCTAAACATAAACAATGTTAAAATACCAATAGTAAATTCGGCAAAAAATTTGAGGTTGTATCTTGACACTGTTCTTCGGTTTCGAGAGCAAATAAAAAGGGTTACACAAAAAGCTTATTTATCTCTCAATTTACTTTACTCAAATAAACGTATGCTAAAACTCTGCGAAAAAATATTTGCGAATCGCTTGTGCTGTCCCAACTCAACTATTGCGATTTTATCTATGGGCCTTGCCTGGATATTGATGGTCAATTTAGAATTCAAAAAATTTAAGGTTGATTGTTAATTTAGGGAAATATGATCGTGTACCTTTAAAAATCAGAGAAGTTAAATGGCTTAAAATGTACAACTTTACATGGGCAATTTTTTTCACAAACTTATGAAAAGTACTGATGTAGCCTCTCCACTCAAACAAAAGTTCTTGCGTTGTAATAGTGTACATTCTCGTAATCTTCGTAATGTCATGTCTTATACTATTCCCCGTCATCAAACAGCAATGTACAAGAGAAGTTTTATATGATCCTGTATTACATTATATAACTCGTTACCATTGCGCCTAAAAAATCTTACAGTGGGATTTACTAAGATCTAAAATAGTACCCCCTATAGGTCTAAATATTTACACCTGTGGAGGGTACTAAATTTTAAAACCCATTTTCAAAAAACACTTACCCATAGAGAAAAGATACAAACTCATTGATTATTTTGTATTGTTATTGCAAAATACCACAAAAACACTGCTTTTTTCTCAAAATATTCCATATTTTAGGAGAAAATGCCCTAAAAATAATTTTTTTGACAGATTTCAAAATGGAAAATGGTGAGTACGCCAAAAATTTGGCACATATTAGCTTCATTATCTGTGTTTTAGGTTATAAAGTTGATGATTTTTTAGACCACCTCTGGTGGGTTGTTTAAATTTATAGCCTCCAGAAAGGATTGTTTTGTGGCAATTGGTAAAAAGTTACTTTATAATTTCCCTAAGCTACCTTTTTTACAAGAACTAATTTACCTTATTTAATATCCCAAGTTTCATTAATCAATAAGACACCTCCAATTTTGTCCAGAAAAACGCCATATTTTGAACCTGTTTTCATCACAAAGAATATATTTATGAGGGCACTACGAGGCAAAACAAACATAAGGGAAGGTCACTGATTATGCACGAAAACTGTCTCCAATGAAAAAAATCCAAAACAACTGTACCTATCAGTGAACGCATCAGTTGGATTCAGGTCTGTTTTTAGACACATTTTTTTTTCATGCCCTTCTTTGATGAAATATTTTTATTTGTAGTTTGCGATTGCGAT
Organism: Oxystoma pomonae; assembly: GCA_963921995.1. Lineage (NCBI taxonomy): Eukaryota > Metazoa > Arthropoda > Insecta > Coleoptera > Brentidae > Oxystoma > Oxystoma pomonae. The sequence continues at coordinate 77,065,706 of OY998169.1, read as the reverse complement.
CGGTTTTTGTTTGTAAAGTTTTTTCATACTTTTGATAGATAAAAACCGCTTTTAAATAAATACAAAGTTAACCTAATTCTTATTTTATGATTATATATTGAAATGGTTTTGTAACAGTGAGTATTGATTGCAAAAATCAATAAACAAGGGTAAGTTTTGAATTTTAATTTGCTCAACAGAGTGTTTACCATTTAGATCGCCCCTAAGGTTCAAAAAAACTTCTTTTAAATAGAAATTTTCTTTTTAAATCCAACAAAAGATTCTTCACTAAAAAAAAAACAATTAAAATTATTCTTATAAATCAAACTATGTCGAGAACCCAAGGAAGTTGGTATAAAATGCTTAAAACCAACAATTTCACTTAAACTTAGGACCAATCTAAAATATGCTAAACCCTTTTAGTAAATCCCACTGTTAATGTCTTGCAATTTAAGAAACAGTTTAAAAAACATTTATTATATCGGGAAAATCTATAGACTTTTTTTTAATCTAATCTAATTAATTATTTTTAACGCCTTTTCCTTTTTTTTTGGTGTTGGTTGCTTTTAATTATTTTATCTAGTATACCTATTTTGTTATATATATATATATATATATATATATATATATATATCTGCTAAATGTATAGGTTCTTTGTATCGCATTTTTTGTTTTTAAATTCCTTTGATGCTTTTCGTGGTTAAGTATGAGTAGCTATAGCAGCTAGACTTGGCCACTAATTGCATCGATATAGTACTTTTGTAAAACATCTTAAGTACTTTTCAACTGTACTATATCTAATAAAGACGATTTTATTTATTTATAATAAAATAAACAACGATAAAAAAACTCAAAGTTTTAGGTAACTTGGAAATCGCTTTTAATATTAGTTGTGAAACTGGCTTTTTCCGCCCCCCCCCCTCCCAATCAAGTGCCTTCGGATCGCAGGTGGGTTTTAGACTTGCATCAATCTAGCCATCTCATATCATACTATCTCCAATTATGTTTAAGTTTATAATGCTGGAAACAGTAATTCTATGATCACTAAATAAACAAACAAAACTAAATCGATGCTCGAACAGCAAAATGGATGCGTAACTGTATCTTGAAAATCTCAATTGCAGCAAAATTTTAATGAATGAACCACGTCGAAGCCCGAGATTATGAATTCAACCTTACTTCCTTTCACTCCGATGCGTTGCTCGCTATCAAACCTGATCGGCTACTAATTTTTATATAAGGCGATTCAATACTTTTTTATACCGATTTTTCTGGGCTGAGGATAACTTTGAACACGAGTGCTGACTAGGTAATTTCTTTTAGTGTATAATATAGCGGAATTATCAGGAAGTAGCCGGAATAACTAGGAAGTACTAAGAATTACAAGGATGAAAATGACTAGGAAAGGGAAGAACAGGAATATTTTTATAAGTAATGTTGCACAGGGAAGTACGGGGGGATTTCTGGAAAATACAAACATTACAATGAAATACAGGGATATCATCAGGAATAATTATAGTTTAATACTACTATCAAGGTATTACAAAACAGGCTTTGTTATCACTCTATGGAGCAAAACATTGAACGATTTCAACAATGAGAATGGACCTTTGTTTCGTTAAATTCTTGTCTTCAGTCATTTTCCGTTACATTTTTTAATTCATTTTTATTTTGTCTTGTCATAAAATTAACCTTTTAGGTCTTACACTCACACACTTCGCCTCTTTTCACAACAAAATGGTTTAAGTGTAAGCAAATTGTACCTATACAAAAATAATAACAATATACTTTATTTTTCCGGAAAGTTATTATAAATTATAAACGTTTTTATCGATCAGCTAATATAATTATTATAAAACTAAAAGATTAATACAACACAGCTTATCCAAAAACCAAACCTACCATAATTTAACTTTTTAATGAATGCTCAAATAAAATCTTCCAAAAAATATAAGAGTACAAAATATCTAAAGGCAAAAACCTTATCAGGACTAAAATGCGAAAGAAAATACTTACTCCATAAATACAAGATCAAACGGAAAACAATATGTGTAATATATATAAAAAATATATTTAAAAAATATATATTTTTTATTTTTTATATTTTTTAAAGCCTAAAACTTTTATTCATTAATACGCTGTAGTAAGTTTATTGCTGTTTCATCCTTAAAACTTAACCCAGCCAACACCGTTACGTAAATATTACGTAAAAGTTACAACCCATGATTACTGTGTTACATAAATACTAGGTAATCTGGAAGTCACAATATGGTAAAAAGTAACTCCCATGTTCTGCATACTTTTTACGTAAAAAATATGTAATTAAAAAAGCGTAAATAAAACATGGCAACAAAAAATTGGGAAATGGCAGATATCGATTAATTGGTAACTAGAAAGTAAATCGAAAGGTAAAATTGTGGTAATTTTTTTTACATAATATTTATATTTCTTACAAGTAACATCAAGGTAAACGTGACGTCACGTAAATAACGTACTCTTTATGTTTTTACTATATAAATTTATAACAAAAATGTTATATAAATATTGTGTATATAATATTTATATACTTCTAATGTCACAGGTAAAAAGTAACTTCCATATTCTGCATAATGCTATACACAAAGTTCCCTTCTTATTACGTAAATATAATGTAATTAATGAAACATAAGTTATGTTTTGTAAATATTACGTAAATGTTATGAAAACTTTTTTTATGTAAATTTCTTGACCTTAGATTTACGTAAACATAACTTCTATATTACCAACTTGACGCAGAGTTATGACTTTATAAGCCAAAAAATATTATTATAGTTATACTATATAGAATCTATTAAAAAAACTTGAAGCAAATCAAGTTGCAGTCCTTTACTTTATTTTATTTTTAAATTGACTCCAGGTTTTTTCATACTAACAAGAATATAAAAGAAGGGTTTAAAGGAATTCAATTTTAGATTTTAACTTCAATTTTAAAGCTCTGAGTACTTCCTTTAAGGTTTGCTTGCTTATTTTTACTTATACCAGTTCCTTGGTGACAATAATTTGACCTCAATTAAAATTTTATTTTATCCATTATTCCAACGCAACAACGCCTTTCTAAAGCAAATTCTACGTTCAAGTCAACTCGCTTTATTACTGCAGTTTAATAGATACTCATTTCTCCAAGATCTTTCCTGCGGTCCCAAGAACTACATATAACAGGTGATAGAAAAACCCAGCTCAGATCTTGCAATGTCGTGATCCACCGCTACCAACTAAAACATGTCATCATAAGCAATTTGATTGGAGCCCTTTACATTAATTTTAATGCCTCAAGTACTTCCTTCGAAGTCTGCTTACGTTCTTGCGCTGTAATCTTTTACCACTTCCTTGGTGCCAACAATTTTAGCTCCGTAGGCTTTTTCTTTAAAGTCAGTCAGTCGAACTTAGATAAAAATAATAGAAGTCAAAAATCATACCAACATTTATTAAAACAAAAATAAACAGAAAGTATACCTTTGCATGTTAACAAACTTTATTTCATGCTGTATTGTAATATAGTCCTTACCTACATCTAGACTTGTATTTTAATAGAGCATTTCCCGACCTTGTAACGTAAATTACTATTATTTATCTAGTTTTACATAAAAAGAAACATAAGGTAAATACACTTAGTATCAACGGTGACCATGGTATCGACAGTTTCGATACAATTTCCTATAAAATAAGATTTCTGTGAAATGGTCAAGTTTTCAAAGAATTTTATTAAAATATTTAATTATTTCTGCATATTTTGGTACACTGCTACAAATATTTCCAACCCCTAATATCGCCCGCTACAATCTGTCGGTCACAAAGTAGTCGCCATAGTGAGCGGATCTCTTGTGTGGAGTGTTAAGGAAAGGGTAAGTTTTAAACCTTTGTTTTTATGTTTTCTTTCAATTGTTTTTTGACAAAAGTTGTCTTATGTTATTAAAAAATGAGTTAATTTTAGTAAAAAACCCTTTTAGCCAATAAATTTGTAATATTTTGTTGGAAAAGTGAGTGTCGATATTGGGTTTATTGTTTAAGGGTCATTTACAAAATATAGACACAAGCGTCAGTATTGAGATACAACACAGTATATTTAAGTAGGAAAATCCTGGTCTAAACTTTGAATCATTTATTAAAAAGTGAGTTAATTCATTTAAAGAAATACTTATTTAAATTTTAATCAACATCGACATATCCTTTTTTTTAGAAATTTGGTGTAAATTGGTAACTACTTTATATGTCGATATTAGGAGCATCTTCAGTATCGATACTGCATTGAAATTTGTGCCGGCCACTGGGAAACGATATTCTTTAAGAAAAAATCATTACCTATTTTAGATTTACTAATTGTTTTTTAGGAAAGTTTAAAAATCGTACTAAAACTTAAGTTTTAGTCTTGTGATCTAATATCGACACAGGTTTTAACCACAACAAAAAAAGATATTTACATAAACAAGTTGATGTCGGTAAAATAGTCTTTTATATGTCGATACTAGGAAACTAACAAAAAAACTATAAACAAGAATTGTATTGATTATTTTTGGTACCTAAGTGTATCCGCTGCTTTATTTTGCCTGGAATTCTAATAATAATGAAAGTAAACATATAGACGAAAGTTCTCAAAAAGAGAAAAATTTTACCGATGATGAATCTATGGAATGTATTGCTGAAAGTAAAAAACAAGAGGAAGAGAAAACAAAAGAAAAAATATAGCATTAAATTCTGACTTTGAGTCAAACGAAAATACTGAAAATAATAAGATTATAGTATGATAAACAAACAGAAACAAAAGAATCTATTTCAGCTAATGAATTAAGAGGTAATTTTAGTAATTTTATTGATGAGAGGGAAAATATATCCAACAACGAAAGGTTAATGTCTGAATGCCCAGGCAATTCTAAAAAGTTCAAAATAACCTAAACAAATATGCAAACATAGAAGAGACTCCCAACAAAAAAGTAGTTTCAGACAGTTCGAGACAACGACAAGAATATTACAAGAAAAATGAAGAAAATAAAACAAAGGAACAGAAAGAAAAGGAAAAACGACTGACTGAAAGAAAAAAAAAACGGGAAAAAAATTTGGCAAAGAAGATTAAATCTGCGAAAACTAGTATGGTAGACGCAAATGATAAGGCACTAAAGAAAGCTGAAGAAATCATGAATACACCAGCTAAAGAAAATAGATATGATCTGGGTGACTTGTTTCTTGTTAAGTGTGATGAATAGTTAGTTCCAGGAGAAGTCATTAAAATTCATTTTAGCCTAGACGACCCAAAATATGAAATAAATCATATGGAAAAAAAGGACTCAATTGGATGCGGCCTAAGAAAAAATAGATATAATATAGAATAAATATAATAGGAAAGATTAGAAAGCCGGGAAGTAAAAATAAGGGAGGGTTATACAGTCACAGAATTGTCAAGTTTTAGTGATTAAAATAAATTAATGTGATTTTTTTATGATGTACTTTATTTTTTGTGAGAATAGAGTTAATAATCAAATCAAACTAGTTTTTTAAATAAAAGTGGCAATTATGTCGATACTGCGATCTTTTTCTTGTTGATAACAGGAACACTCTCAAAACTGAAGTGTCGATATAAGATACAATAAAATTGGTCTTTTTTGACTTTTAAAGTTTAAAATTTTTTGCTTTTAAAAAGTACTAAAAATAATTACTTTTTTATACTACCAGTATGTTAAATGTTGTTTTAATAATATTTAATACACATTTCTGACAAATGTTTAAAGTTAAAATTATACTGTCAATATTATGTGCATTTACCTTATTCTTACACTTTTAAATTCACCCCTATATATAACGAGATCTACTTATAAAAATTGTTTTCGAGCTTTCACTTTGGCAAATTCGTCAATTGTTTGTTCATAATTGATATAATTCAAGGATTCACTTTTAATATAAAGGACACTAATTAGCGCCGAATAGCGACTACCTTTACTGTTAAAAATCAAACCAACCAAACTTGGTGTGAATCTGTGTTGGAAGATTTTTAGATTAGAAACTTTGTTTTGTTTGACAAAAATTTGTATTTTATTTTTGTGTGATTAGTAGTGGTGCGGAGTTCATATGTTTACACACACGCGCGAATATTTGATAATAAAGAAAGAAGAAAACAACGAAAAAGTAAGGCTATATCGGGTTCGTCCAAGGGCACTATTTTTAATCCCTTTAAGTTACCTTTATTTACGGTAAAAGTAACCATAAGAATAATGAAGTTTGCCGTTATATCACAGAAAAAATTTTTGGTCAGACCCACTTTTCTAGTTGACGTTAAATATAAACTAACTTTTTTCGTTACATATAACCCCAATTTTTTACGGATTTTCTTCAAATTAAAAAAGATGAAGGAGATGATAAGCTTGTTGTAAATTTAGCTATTTTATAAATAGGTTTTCCAAAATATTGCGAAAACAAATAAATAAAAATAACTATAACTATAAAGTTATTCTTCCTTAAATACCGAACTCCGTTATGGTTAATAATTAGTATGGAATTATATTTAGCAACTGCGCAGTCGCAGAAATAACGATAATTATAAAGAAGAGTCAAAAACACTGACCAAACATAACCTTTTGTCTATTTTTATAAAAAGAGCTTGACTGGACTTTTCAGAAAAATCCTCATAAAAAAAAACATTAGCATTTTTGCAGTCAATTAACTTTTAGAACCGGACCCTCCGAGCCCCTTGATGGCCCGAGCCCTTCACGAGTGCCTAGTGTACCTAATGGAAGAACCCGCAGTTTGATGTAACATACGTAATACCATAATGTATTCACTGAGAAAAATATCCACTAATCCTATGTAAGAATTCATTAGTCCCAAGTAGAAACTCTATTTAAATATGAGATAAGTGAAGTATCTACTAACCGTTAGTAAATCTATGGTAGCGCATAACCAGTATAGCTCCTAAAATATGGCTTTAAATAAAACAAAAAATATATTTTTGAGCTCTGAAAACAATGTCCTATCACAATACACCCTAAGAAAAAAATTAAAACAAATAACAAAAAAAAGTGCGACGCGCTGATGGGGTTCGAACCAACACTATACCATGCGCTTATAAAGAAATCGGTGGAAACCACGGAATATAAGCGTTTTGGCGGATTCTTATTAGTCAAGTGAGAAAAGTGTTAATCCTGGTAATCAGAAAAATTTTGCGTTTGATTGATAAATCATTATAGGCATGCATTATTATTAGGACGAATATATTTTTCCGCATGATTTTCAATATTTGATGCCTTCACTTGTCCTTACTAGAAAAATTCACTAACTTTAGGAGAGTTGTCACATATTGGTAAGTAGATAAATCACTAAGGTTTGACAAACTAGTAGAAAAATTCACTTACCCGAAGTGAAAGGAAAGTTAAGTGACTTTGTCATATATTGGTAAGTAGATAAGTTACGAAGAGTTAACAAACTAGTAGAAAAATTATCTAACCCTTAAGTAACTTGTCGCATGTTGGTAAGTAGATCAATCACTAAGGGTTAACAAACTCGGGTCTAAGTAGGTCGTTTTATTTGCATCTATTCAATTCATCACTTGGGGCTCATAGAAACTTCACTTACCACTAACAAACAAAGCTAAGTAGACACTTCACTTGGGATGGTTTCCTGAGTGTTGGATGAGATAACTATAGTGGCGTAAATCTGATTATCCTAGTTGTAATCTACCATTATATATTTTATATCAACATGTATCATTCAACAACGCCGTTCTGAGACACCCTGTACATTCAAGTCAACTCGCTTTTTTACCTCAGTTTGATCGCTTTTTTATGCTACCCATTTCTCAAAGATCTTTCCTGCTGTCCCAAGAACTACATATAACAGGTGATGGCGAGCAGAAGAACCGAGCTCGGATCGTGCACTTTCGTGATCCGCCGCTACGGAGCCTGCACGTGAAACTGCTTCAGTCTTATGCAGAGCTTTTGGTTAACCGGAGCTTGGAGCGTCGCGCTATCGAATCCGGGCGGGTCGCTCTATATTTTCGAACTCCGCAGAGTTTTCCGGACTAGTCCGGGCGGAGAAAAACGCATAATTCGCAGTGAATACGCTTAATTTTCGCGAAAAAACATTTTTGAAGGAACTTTTCGGGATATATATTCTTTAATAGGTTAATTTCAAGTAGTTTTTATAATCGTGACTACTCTTCTGGATAACCCTTTGGTACATGGACAATTTAAAGCAAACAAGTATTTCGAGAACATTTGTGGAAAGGATACTTGGATTTTTTATCTCAATGGATAAAATCAGGAGCAGTTTTACTTATACCAATAATTTTTTTGGATAACGTAGAGTGGACAGTAAATATATTGGAAGTTTTTTGTGAATTTTATCCTTTATAGACGGTGCTAAGCATAATAATAGTTACGATCTTTTGTGGATGACATTTTGTCTTGTCTTGTAAATCAAATACGGGTACTCAGTGATACCGGATTATTGTAGACCTTACTGAAACCTGGGATACAAAAATGGAATAAAGAAAAATCTGTGCGTATCTGCGGACTTTTTAAATCGTCTTGATCAGTGTTTTGTGCTTTTAAGCACGCCAAAAAACATCGTTTAACCTGTAATTACCAATGTTTCAACAACAATAAAGAATTTTGTGGTGCGCGTAAACGTTTGTTAGTTAAAAGTGCGGTAAATCACAAACAAAGATGAGCACTGATTAAGCAATTTGTTATGGTTGGTAAAGTAGCTAAATGAATTAGAATTTTGTTGATTAAATCGTAGTGTTTACTGTCTGGATTATTACCATTAGTGTTAAAAATGGATAACTTTGGAGCAATATCTTCATGTAAGTGACTTTATTTTTTGAATTATTTTTGAGTGTTAGAAGGTAAAATAAAAGGAAATTTTGCATGTTAAAATTTTGATTTTGAGTTCAAATGGTGTAGATGTTTTGTAGGTGCAGAAAAAGATATTCTTTGTTTTTTATTTAAGTAAAACTTGTGAAACATTTGAACAAATATTTGCAATATCTTACACGGTAACAAACTTAAATTATAATATTTAATAATGCAATATTAACCAAACATGTAAACCTTTAATTAATTACGAATAATCAATAATTGATATGATTAAAAATTTTGGACTTTAGGGAATTTTATAAAAAAAGAACAAGTGAATAAAAATTAATTGAATGAATGAAAAAGTAAATATAAATCTTATGATGTAGACTGTCTTGACCAAGTAAAAAAAAAGCTATCAGACTTCCTTATAACATAATTTAAAAACAAATAATTTAAAGTGATAAATCGAATGTAAAATGACACACCCGTGTGCTAAATGGTCTTATGCAAAATGCTATTTGATGAATTTTCGGGAGTGGAGTAGTTTTTGAAACTAGGGACTAAAATGGCATTTTTTTACAACACAATTTTTCCGCGAGTGGTAAACACTCCTTTTCGAGAGGGGGGGCAAAACCACTCTACGAAATTGCAGAAATTGTTTTGAAATCGCGAAGTTCCTCGAAATTTTTTAAGGTATTTTTTTTAACTAAAATATACATAATTTCTCAAGTTCTTGAGCTTAAACTAATGCCACAGAGAACATACATATAGGGTAAAGGGAAAAGAGAGACCATTTATAAAGGTTAAGATAATTTTTTTATTAATCAAACTACAAACATGACAATTTTAAAATAAAATAAGTAAACTTTGGCACTCTTTTTGGTAAATTTACAAAGTAAAAAGATTTGTCACTAACACGAAAAAAAAATAAATTCTCAGACCGGCCAATGGTTCATCTACCCTACCCCATGGAGGTGAGATGGGCCATAGTAGGTAGGACTGTAGTAATGCTTCTTTAGTTTTTTCTACTTGTTACTCTTTTGTTGCCAAATAGTGGTCAAATTTTTTCATGGATTTTTTTCTTTAATAAAGTTAATAACTCCTGATATTTTTGTACAAATTATTTTTGCAACAAATACGTCCGATATGGTGGTAACTTTATCTAGAGATTTTCCAGGAGAAATATCTTCTATATGTACTTATTAAACACTGTATTAGAACAAAATGTCTGTCCGACTCTCCTCTCCATATTGGCCCATCTATTCTCTAAGGGTAATAACCAAACGGTAAAAAAGGTTTTCATATTCTAGGTCCTATAAGACACCAATGCATATACCTACAGTTTTATTAGCAAAAGAAACAATATAAAGTTACCTAAAGGTATTATTAATAGATATAATTTTCACCAACAAAAAAAATAAATTTTCCTTAATAATCTTGTACATAAATGCGTAAAACTGAACTGATTAAAACGCAAAAACGCCAGTCAAACCTTGCGGCGGAACCGCATTTTGCAAAATATCCTTTTGGCCCATCTTACCTCCGTTTAACCTATTAAATCATTCACCTATATATAAGCTTAATAATTTTCGGGAACCGACTTGACGCCTCCGTATAGAATGTTATTTATATTAATCTTTAAACGGGATTTGTAATCAATACTTCCAGCAAATCCGGACAAAACGGTAAAATTAATAAAGGCGCGGCGCCAATAAAACGCCCTATTAGTGAAGAGATATCGTCACTTAATTTTGCAATTTTCTGGTAATAGCTAAAATGCGGGTAATAATCTAAGTAGGATAAAAGTTTGGTTGAAAACAATATAATCCATATATTGTGGAATATTGTTTTAAATATTTGATTCTGTCCTCTGATTATGTAACACCTAAAGATAAGCACCGGAATATGCAGGCTTAGGGGCTCAACCCCCCCGCCCCCTCCAGAGTCACTGAAAATTGCCTCCTAAAGGTGAATATCTCCCAGAAATCACCTATAAGATAAAGTAATTTGAGACTATTAATTTACTCAAGCCCCTCCCCAGGAACAATTTCTGCGTACGCCAATAAGATACGCATCCTAAAGGCGCATTTACACAGACAAACTTTCCTTTGATGTTGAAATGCCGACAAACATTTACACGAGCCTCTTGAGCAAAATGTTCAAAGAAAAGTTCGACCAAAATCTCGTACAAAAAGACTCACGGAAATTTTGGAGAGAATTTTAAGCAAAATTTATTTGAAGAAATGTTGGTAATAAAAATTTCTTACAAATTTAAATTTTATAGTTTTATGGAAATGGGAAGAAAAGCACGTTCGGTCTAAATAATATTGTTTGCATTTTGTTTGTTCAGTGTTAGTAATCGACCTTGATTATTACATTAAATTGACAGCAAATATCTATCTTCAGCATTTTCATGAACCTTTTGCTTTTTTAAGCAACCCTTGGGGCCTTAAACTAACTAGGTAAATCTAGTGTGAGTAATTAAAAAAAAACAATCAAAGCTAAGGGTAAATACAGCTACAAAAATATGTTTAAAAAAAAATCCCGTTCCCACCACTCCTCAGTCGTGAGGCGCGGATTACCGCTTAAAAGTGCAATTTTTGAGTTTTTCAAATATCGGTTTTTTTTTTGGAAAAGAAAAATTTTCCTGGGTTTTTTTTCGAATTTAGAAAAAAAACCCTTGGAAATAAAAAAAAACTCGCAAGAAAATCCCAAAAAAACTTTCGGGCAAAAAAATTCGGGAAAAACCCTAAGAAAAAAAATATTATTGGTAACCCTAATCCATGTGACAAAACTGATAGCCAAGAATAATGTTTCGCTTGCCGTCGGCTTTTTTTCACAAAAATTTAAAATAAAAGTTGGTGTTCCATTTTTTTAAAGAATTGAGATCACTGATCACTGATGTGAAATTTTATTTATTCTCATCGTTAAAAATATGTTTCCAAAACAGATAGCAATAATTTGCTCAAAAATTTACCCGAACAAAATGTTCAAAGAAAAGCTCACAAAAATGTTCACGCAAAAAATTTTAGATCTTTTGCACGAGCTTTTGTTTGAGCATGTTCGTCTGTGTAATTGCGCCTTAACGCTGATAAAGGTGTACAAGAAGATAGCAACGCAACTTGCGATTTTTTTATTAGAACCTATATAACTAATTGGAACCCTAAATTAGCTCTATTTTTATTTTTTTTTAAATATATAATACGAAAAGTTTTAACGCGTAACGGCGTAACTAGCCCTCTGACTTGGGGGGGAGCTAGGGGAGAGCCTAGCTGACAATGCTCGATAATGAGGAATAAAAGACAGTGATTTTTTTCTCAAAACTGTTTAAAATTATTCATTATTACCTTAACTCGTTGTATGAACAACTTCAAACCGTAACTCTATTCAACTCAACTCAGCAGTTAAATTAACTGCAATTGCATCCTTGTCTTTTGTGAAAATATTTCCAAAACGTGGTCTGCTGTAATCTTTCCTTTAATTAAATAATTCTCGATGTTAATAATTGATACACTGTAGTTCAGGTCCAGTTTTTTATTCCATGCATCGCAGAGAAGCTTCGTTTACAACTACCAGAACTAATAGGAAGAAAAATAGCAATCTGAATTAATTTGTGGAGGTTCAGACAAAAGTCTTGTCTAATCTACTCTTTGGTAGATTTTAAATTTATTTCTAAATTTTTACAAGTAATCATATTTTTGACTACCAGAGTAATTTTCAATAAATTCTTGACTTTCTTTGATGTTTAACTTAAATAAAGCATCTACCGATTTGGCCAATAGCAAGTTTGAAAACCTCTACCTAAATTTGGCTGCTAAATTATCCATTATTTGGAAGTGGATGTTTATTTTCCAGTGTTCTAAGCAACTTATTGTTTCCGTTTTGATATTTTGACGGGTTCTAAAGAAATATCATGATTATCGGCGAAGTCTTGGATTTCAGAATAAATATTTCCAAAGCTGTTTCTAGTTTCTTCTATAGATTGTAGCGTGCCATCTATTATTAAATTTACATTGCCGAGAGTAGCATCTTAACCCTGAATGTTCAGGCAAATGCAAAACTCGGCTTCTTGAATACATGCACTTACCTCACTTTCTAGTGCCATTTTAATCGCTCCAAACTTTAATAAAATTGCTTAACAGTTTTCAAATCGACATGCTCAGCGAGTAGTAGAAAAATTAGATACTTCCAAAAATTTAACAACCAAGGTATCTGCAACCTTTTTAAGTTTTTCATGATTTCCTGGTTGCGAAAAATGTACATACAATGCCTCTAATGTATTAAAGAAAGAAACAGCTGGTGCAAGTTTTTATGTGACAAAAAATAAATATATTTTTCCGAAGGATATGTTCGCTTCTCTTATTAAAAATTGTAAGCCCTTATGTTTCCTAGACATTACTCTAGCCGCGTCATATGAGTGACAACTACTAGGCTATATTTTTCGGGGGGGGGGCGCCTGGAAGGATCTGGAGGGAAGCCCGCCCGCCCCCAGGCCCTCCCCGTAGTTACGCCGCGCCGGTGATTTTATCGTTAATTTTGACGTAAATAACAATAAAATTTTTGATCCGCGAAAGGCATGCGGCTAGGATCTGTAGTAAAATCGCGAAAAGCAAGCGGCTAGGATCTGGGGTCGTATTTTCGAAACCATACGAAATTATACGCATGCGACTACTTCCGTCTCTTCCTATAACGTATAGAAAAGGAGGCAAAAGATATGCCGATATGCTGATTCATAAGTAGTACGTGCAAGAATAACGGGTTTTTCATGCGAAACAACACGAATGCCTCCACCCACTCGTGCAATATTGCGTTAAACCAGTCGAATTCGAACGCGGTCCACACATACCGGCTTATCTTTCGCCTCTCATTTCACACGGTATAGAAAGAGACTGACACAAAAATTGTTGATTATTCAGTATACGTATGCGGATATTTTCGTATGGATTCGAAAATCAGACCCCTGGGGTCGTATTTTCGAAACCATACGAAATTATTCGCATGCGACTACTTCCGTCTCTTCCTATAACGTATAGAAAAGGAGGCAAAAGATATGCCGATATGCATAATATGGGTAGTACGTGCAAGAATAACCGGTTTTTCATGCGAAACAACACGAATGCCTCCACCCACTCGTGCAATATTGCGTTAAACCAGTCGAATTCGAACGCGGTCCACACATACCGGCTTATCTTTTGCCTCTCATTTCACACGGTATAGAAAGAGACTGACACAAAAATTGTTGATTATTCAGTATACGTATGCGGATATTTTCGTATGGATTCGAAAATCAGACCCCTGTAGTAAAATATGATGCCCTCTAAGTTCTGCTTTCACGCAGCTAGCAGTGGTTGTATGTTGTGGTTGATCATCACTTTAGGTTCTGTTAATGAGACATCTGTAGTGTGTAGTACAACATAGACACTAACATTTTGCACATTTTTGTGTACTTATTCTGGGAAACAGTTTATTTTAACTTTAATTAGAGGGCGTATTTTTTGCATATGGGCAAAAAAAATTGATTTTTTCTCTAATATTACGTAGGCGTAAGTTAAACAGACATATCAAATAACAAATCTGTGATGAATTTCAAACTAACAAAAAACACCATAATTGAATTTGTTTGAACATAACACAGCGCGTTGACATGTACATTCACTTTTAGTGCAGGCTGCTTTTAGAAGCGCGAAATAAAGAACCTTATCTTCTACTTTATCAGAAAACGACATTTTCGATAGGGAGTTTTACATATTTTACCTCACTCAAGTCGGTCCTATAATATTTTTTACCGTGGATATTATTAAAATTAGAGACATGCCTCTGGAGTAAAGTACATTTCCTCGGTTTGTGGGGGAAAAGTGACACTTGCCTTCCTTGGTATGTAAATACCTATTAAATAAACATTTTCCTTGGGTACTATTTACCATTAGGTACCTACTTATAATTTTTGATTAGGAAAATAGCACTAATGATAACGAACCACGAGTGATTTCAAGTTTATTCTTATTTTCACGAGAAAAATTGTAAAAGCAAAATAATGTGTATGTTGGAAATTTGGAACCTTTGGTTGCACTAAAACAAAATTATGATTGTTTTCCACAAACCAAAACTACACTTTTTTGCACTCGACGCGCGTTTCGCTGACAATGTTAGCATCATCAGGAGACGATAAACAATGAACTAAATTAATCTACGCTCTATCTTATATACAATCCTTTAGTGGGCAGAGATAAGACTAATAATTTGTGATTGATCACGATTTTTAATCCTATCTCCCCTCAACCAAAGAATAAAGTGTACTAAACGGGATGGGTCCTCTATCTTTATTTAAACTATTTCTGGATTTAATGATTTCCATACTTTCATATGCATTCATTAAATTAGTATATCAATCCGGTAACACAATAAGAAGCTTACTAGGAAATCCCAAGGATAAAACTACAGTTCTAGAAAAAAGTGGAATTTACGAAATTAGTTGCATGGATTGTGACAAAAAATATGTTGGCCAAACGAGACGCTCTATTCAAACACGTTTTAAAGAACACTTAGCACACTTAAAATACGGAAGAACAGAAAAGTCAAGTGTGGCCGAGCATGCTTTTGAAAACAATCATAGATTCACATTATTTAACCTAAAACTTCTAAAAAGTTAGCCAAACAAAAGACTTTTGAATGCATATGAAAATATGGAAATCATTAAATCCAGAAATAGTTTAAATAAAGATAGAGGACCCATCCCGTTTAGTACACTTTATTCTTTGGTTGAGGGGAGATAGGATTAAAAATCGTGATCAATCACAAATTATTAGTCTTATCTCCGCCCACTAAAGGATTGTATATAAGATAGAGCGTAGATTAATTTAGTTCATTGTTTATCGTCTCCTGATGATGCTAACATTGTTAGCGAAACGCGCGTCGAGTGCAAAAAAGTGTAGTTTTGGTTTGTGGAAAACAATCATAATTTTGTTGAAAATAATGTGTGTAAAGAAATTAAAACCGTTTTACCACAGTGTAAAACCAAGTATTTCTTTACCATTTTTGCTTAGCAAAATGGCATTAATGGTAACGAACTACGAGTGATTTATTTAACGTGAGTTTAATTCTTATTTTCGCGAGAAAAATTGCAAAAGAAAAAAATGTGTTTGTAAAGAAATAAAAAACGCTTACCACACTGCAAAACCAAGTATTTACTTACCATTTTTGCTTAGAAAAATGGAATTTTTGCGTAGCAAAATGGCAATAATGGTAAAAAACTACGAGTAATTTATTTAACGTGAGTTTAGTTCTTATTTTCACGAGAAGAACTGCAAAAGCAAAAAAGTGTGTGTAAAGAAATAAAACAAAACAAAACCAAGTATTTTTTTATCATAAAAACCTTGTAAAAAATGGTGAGCCGTATAAAATTTTATTAAAGTAGGGAGGGAGGGAATTTCGATAAATATTTGTACTAAATTTTACACAGCTATAAAATATTATCCAGAGGCGTTTCACAGGGTTTAACATAAATTTTAAAGTTTTTCTCATATTTCCTAATCATTTAAAAAATATCTTGTTGACCTTAACAAATAATCGAACATAAAAATTTCCATTAACAAAAAAAATAAAAATGTTGTAAGCCCATCGAACAGTTGCTGAAAGGTTTGTTAATTTTTGATATAGGATGCCTTGTTGACCTTAAATTCAATTAGCGAAAACAAATGAAAATTTTGTGATCCCATACGAATGGTTTCTGGAAGGTTTGTTAATTTTTGATAAAGGTCCGATTTATCCCTCAGTTCATTTGATTATAGCACTTAAATTCCCTCATAAGTTAAATGGTTAACAAAAAAAAATATAGAATAATTAAAAGAATTTGTAAAAAAAACTAATGATGTAGCCATAGTTTTTATAAAACAAAAGTCTAGCTTGGTTTTTTTGGTTAAAAAAAGTTAAAAATAGTTAAACTTATGTCTAAACATAATTGCATAATTCTTCGATTTTGACAAAAAATGAAATGGTAAAAATATTTAAAACGAATTCAAGTGTAAAAGCAAACCTTTCAAACTCTTACCTAGAACTTTTTCCGTGCCACATATTTTTATGTATAATAAAAATCATAAGATATTTTTTCTAAAAAATGTCTAGACCAAATTTTTTCTAGATAAACACACGGGAAAGTTTCGTGAAAGAAAAAAATGCCCGTGCGTAGTTTTTCCGACAGTTTTTCTTTCAATTTCGGAAAAGCAAAATCCCGCAATTTTCCAACGGAAAGTTGCGTTATAATAAATGAGGGAACAGTCGAGGCGTCTGGTCGTCGTAAATTAGATTTTAAACTTTGACAGGCAATGATGGGGGTAATTACTTGCAACTTGCAAAATTTACCACTTTCGGTATGTTACTTTTTTTCGATAATTAGACATATTAGATCCGTTGATGGCTTCTTTTAACATAAAATCGACATTAGATTTAATAGATATAATTCAAAAATTTACTGTATACCACAGACCAATCAACACACTATTACTTGCAAAAATTGTTATTTATTTTTGCTTAGATGAACTACTTATCGATGCTTATGCTTAAAAGTTTGGTTATATTTACGAATGCGGGGTGCAGCTGCATGGACCTGGTTATATTACTAGGATCATTTTGTCAGGTATTTTTTGGCAGATCCGTCCGACTGCTACCTTTATTAAAAGTAACCACAGGCACTAACTAGCGCCGAATAGTGACCACTTTGACCGTTAAAAAGCCAACCAACCAAACATGATATGATTCTGTGGTAAGATATTTTAAGGTTAGAAAGTTTGTTTTGTTTTACAAAAATTTGATCATTATTTATTTTTACATGCAGTGTGTGAAATCACAATTTTTAACCTTTTAAAGTTACCTTTATTCAGTGGCGTAGCCACTAAATGATTTTTCAGATACTTATTAATTCATCCTTTTAAATAAGATATTTAGTCATCCACAAAGCCCTTTTCACCCTCACGCACCCTCTAAAACTGTTTCTTGGTATAATTAATTATTTAAAATTTTTGAGATCTTTTTAAAGGTAACAAGGTCTCTTCCGTTTTAAGTTATTACTACGAAGAACAAATAAAATCTTTGTAACTTTTGACACTATGGGCGCATGAGACTAAAAAATTAAAAGACAAAATTAAAAATTGAAAAGATACTTTCAGTTTAGGACACTCGCATATTATTCTAAGGTTTGATTGATTAAAAATTATATCACACATATTTGACATTTGCAATATTGCTTTTTTTTATCAGGTAGTTCTTAAGGCAAATTATAAAACATTTTTTATTTTGTTTTACATTATTTATAGCGGCGCTAACTGGAACGGGGACAAAAAAAGAGCACATATACGAGGTGACCCAACAAAAAGGGCTTTTTTACAGACTAAAAACATTTCTGTCCATTCTTAAAAAGTTTAAAACCCTGACTTTTCAAGTAGTATTTACACAGGCGAATATTCCTTTGATCTTCGAAATGCCGACAAACATTCGCGCGGATGATTTATTTAAATATTCGCGCAAAAGGTTCGGGGTTCAGGTAAAAAGGTTCGTGGTGTTCGAAGAAAATTTTCTGAATGAAATATTTGGAATAAAATGAAAATTAGAAAAACTATTTACCGTAATTTATCGAACTGAATTGTAATATAAAAATTAAATTTTAAAACGATTTGACGCATTTTGTGGGGTTTTGGTGGTGGGGTTTGATGGGGGCTTTGGTGATGGGGTTTGGTAGTGGGGTTTGATGAGTTTACACTTAATTAAGGAAAACCAAAAAACTTATAAAGCATAATAGCAACAATTAGGTACAAACTTATTTAGTAGATATCTCACCTCACAACCTAACACCCAGCAAATAATAATTTTTCGCTTTTCGTCGGCTTTTACTATTTAATCGAAAAATAAAATAAAATATTTTTGGTGTTCCCATTTAATTTCAAGAATTGGGGTCAGTGATGTGAGACCAAAAATATTATCTATTCCCACTTTCAAAAATATATTTCCAAAAAATCTTGCGAAAATTTGCCCGAATTTTCGTGGCAAATGGTCGCTGCAAATGTTCGAGTGTTCGGGCAAACGTTCGTCCAAAAAGGTTCGACGAACATATTCGCTCTGTGTAAATGCGCCTTTTTTCTAACATTAATAACAACGGCGCTAACTGGGGGGGGGGTCAAAATATAGGGGGACACACTGTACGTACTCAGCAATAAAATTTTAATTAATAAGCCACAAATTCCCTAATATCAAACATTTTAACGCAAACCTCGTGAATCTTAAAATAACTAAAAGAAAATGTTTACCTCACGGCGAGACATCCAAGCCACTGTAAACCTTTTATAAGGTGTGAATTTTAAATTTAAAATAAACACTTCTTTCCAGGGGGTAAAATTGGTCTTGGGGTAGGTATAAAGTGCATGGATAAAGTGACCGTAAAATAATATTAAATTAAATTGCCTCGAAGGATCATCATTTTTTTGAACACTCAATCATAAGAGAACGAAATATCAATAATAAAATAGTAGTTTTCACGACTAGTGGCTAAAATACTGTTTTTTTTTACAAGCGTTGGTTTAAATAACGAGCGCAGCGAGGTAAGTATTTACAAACGCGAGTAAGAAAAGCACAGTTTAGCCGCGAGTTGTGGACACTATTTTTTTTAATACCTTTATCAAAAAAGCCAAGAAAAATAGGAAAATGCTTTTAACAATCCCGAACGAAGAGCACTTCTCGCAACACACCATCTTTACACTATAAACCAAGGCGGCCAGTAAATGAAATAACAATATGGTTTCCATAGCGATGTGCCTTGTTACTCGGTGACGTTTATTGTTGCGACATTTTAATCTTTGGCAATTTGATATTTTGCCAATTTTTTTAAATGATTTTTTCGTAAATAACTGGTGAAAACTGGTTGAAATGGCCTAATTTTTTGGGCAAGAATAATTAGATTTTTTCAATATTACTATTTTCTGCTGTTTCTCTTTAATTTTGGGTATAAAACGGACAGAAATCTTTTTTTGCACTCGTGATAAAAAAAAAGATTTTTTGCATCGGTAACCAAAAAAGTCATGCTTTAGTTATCCGCAGACAGTTACTAAAATCATGGTTTTGATGAAGGTATCAAAAAAAGCATTTCAATCCCGAAAGAAAATATATGAAATGTTCAATTTTTGGGTAACACTAGAATTTTCTTTAGATTTTAATCAATGTCCTTAATATTTTTGGCATTTTTTGATGAGATATTAGAATATTAAAAGTAGCTAAAACATCCGAGCATGACCTTTTAAATCCTTTTGTCGATCGATTATTCGGAAAATACAATTAGATTTTTCGCCTCGTCGTCAAGCTTCTAAAGTTTTTCCAAAGCCTAGGGACAACATCCCGACTAAACCAGAGTTTGAACCGTAATTGAGTTTGAAATAAACATTTTTAGAGCAGACCCTTTTTTACAAGTTGCTAAAGGTATAAAATTCGAATGCTAAATTCTAAGATAAAATAACTACAAATATAATAAAATCATGTACAATTGCTTTTATTTTCTTACATTTTGCAAAGTTTATCTATATGTAGACTTTTTTTAGCAAAAAAGTATTTTTTTCCGTTTCTTAAATCAAACCAAAAATTGCTTGGACATAGGCTTTAGTGACGTATCTAAGTAAACTCTACCGTGGTACAGAGTCCTACATGGACAAACATAAACAGTGAGATTTACTAAGATCTAAAATAGTACCCCCCACAGGTCTAAATATTTACAGAAAAGATTTGTGGCGTAGAGGGCAAAGGGTGAGGAAATAAATCGGAAAAAAGCTTTTTCCTCGACCAGGATTTGAACCCGGGACCTCTAGAATACCAGTCTAATGCTCTACCAACTGAGCTACCGAGGAACTGGGGTTTTAACTGGCTATTCGAAAATCCTTTCGTCCGATTCATTTATTAGTAGAGGATCTTTGAAGCCTACTGCGGCTTTAAAAACCTACACATGTTATAAAGACAAGGAGGTACACATTTATGATTATTAGTGGTACGAAATTTGTATTTATTTATCAACCAACGATACACAGATTTTACAAGGATTTTCGAATAGCCAGTTAAAATCCCAGTTCCTCGGTAGCTCAGTTGGTAGAGCATTAGACTGGTATTCTAGAGGTCGCGGGTTCAAATCCTGGTCGAGGAAAAAACTTTTTTTCGATTTATTCCCTCACCCTTTGCCCTCTACGCCACAAACCTTTTCTGTAAATTTATTAGGGTACTAAATTTTTCCTTCATTTTCTAAATATTTACACCTGTAACTACTAAATTTTAAAATCAATTTTCAAAAAACACTTACCCCTATGGAAAATACAAAAAGTTATTGCTTATTTTCTATTAATATTGCAAAATACCTCTGAAAAACTGTTTTTTCCCCAAAATATACTATATTTTGGGAGAAAATGCTCTAAAACTAATTTTTTTTGACGATTTCGGCACATAATAGCTTCATTATCTGTGTTTGAGGTTATAAAGGTGATTATTTAGACCACTTCTGGGGGATGGTTTAAATTTATAGCCCCCAGTAAGGATTGTTTTGTGGCAATTGGTAATAAGGTCGTTTAAAATTTCTATGAATAACCGTTTTTACACGGATTAATTTACCTTATTAAATATCCCAAGTTGTTCATTCACCCATAAAACACCTCCAATTGACAAACTGAAATTTAAACATTGAGATTATCTAAAAGCTCAGTCAAGAAAACTTTCCTTACTCAAAGCCGAGCTCAAAGCCAACTCATTTCAAAGCTGTAGCTTTCATCATTAGAGATTGGTGTAAGCCAAGTTACAAGCAGAGGTAAGAGATCCGAACTCGCTGTTTGTGATTTGAACGCAGCTAATATTTTGAAACTGACATTTAAGTTTTTTAATACATTTAATAAAAACACCTTTTAGATAAATACAAAATTATTCTACTCCTTATTTTATTATTACCCATCTAAATCGTTGTGTGCCATCAAGCATTAATTAGAAAAATAAATTAACAAGGATAAGTTTTAATTAGAGTGACATATAACCCCAATTTTAATTTGTTCTACAGAGTGTTTACTATTTAAACCATACGTAGGTTCAAATTTTTTAAATTTCCCTTCTTCTAAATTGAAACTTTCTTCTTACAACAAATTTTTTTAAGATGATTATTCAATAAACAAATTTATTAAAATTCTTCTTATAAATCAAACTCAAGAAGGGTTGGTTTAAAATGCTTAAAACCAAAAATTTCACTTGAACTTACGACCGCTTTAAAATAGACTAAACCCTTTTAGTAAATCCCACCGTAAAAGATCTTGACAAAGTCACTGATTTTTCTTTGAAGACCCCTAATCATCAATATTCCAAAATATACACCTCATTCCAAATTATACGGACCAATTTCAATATGACGGCTGATAATTAAACACAGAAGCTAAATGGAACTGTCATTTTCAGTGTCAAAAAACTGGTGCGCAGCAATTTGGAATAGAGTGTAGCTATCGATTTTTTGTGACTTCTTTCTCAAGTAGTCAAGAGGGCTAAAAAAGTGATAATTAAAAAATAAAAACTTTATTTAAAAACTTGAAACATGTATACGAACTGAAACCAAAATGTTGTCGCAAATGCAATACTAAAAATGTCAACTAAAAAGCAAATTAAAAACTTTTTGCTTTTTCCCTAAACTTTTTTAACCAGGCTCTCTCTGGAAAAAGTCCAGCTGAAAAGTTAACATGATAAACATGCTTGAAGCAAAGTAATTGGATAGCAACGTTTTTGTGTGTGGTCTTCCTTTAATTTTGCAGTATGATTTTTTCTATTTGAATTAATTGCGTGGGGTTTACTTCACAACACAATTAAGGCACTTCTGATTTAACAGAAGGCCTAAAACTCCTTTACGTACCTAAAGTTAGCAGTAAAAAGTCAGCAGTGCAAAGATTTTAGGATTGAAAAAATTAGTGCTAATAAAGTGCTAATTAAATGCCAAGTCACAAAATTTTGGGCTCTTGTAGTTTCCGAGATATGGCCTGCAATGCTAGCTACCTGTTAAAGATAGCAGTGCACTATGCTAGAATAGTCCAGAAAAGTGGTAGAGTGGTTTGAATGGTACAAAAAATTAAATGCTAATTAAATGCTGTCATTTCAATAAAAATTCTAATATTTCCAAATTCTATATTTTTTAATTTTTTTCTGTACATCTTGAAAACTACGAGAGCACAAAGTTTGGTTACTTTTTTTACACAAATACTCTCATTTGTGTATGCCTTAAAGTTAATTTTAACAAATATGCAGAAAAAAATTAAAAAAAAAATTATTGAAATGGCAGCATTTTAATTAGCACTAATGTTTCTAATCATAAAATCTTTGCACTGCTGACTTTTTACTGCTAACTTTAGGTAGGTAACTCCTTTGAAAAAAATTGTACGTAGTTTTTTATTACTTAGCGGAATAGAAAAAAATTGGTTTAGTAGATTTGGGCTTCCTTTCCTAAGAAAGCTTTTGTAGTGTTTAAGATACTCGTAGTTCAAACAACAGAAAAATACACCGCTCTAAAAGCAGTCTTTGTTAAAAGAAGCGGTTGGATTCAGAGGTACTTTTGGCCCAAAATTTTTAACAGAGTGATTTTTAGATAATGATTAAATAGGCGTTTCGTTTTTCGACCCAATTTATTTTTTACCACAGTAGTAGTCTGGAGATAATGATTAAGGATTTTCTAGTGGTAAATTTGTGTCTTTTTTTGTTATTTTTGTCCAATATTGGTGTAAATATCAGATATTTTGACCATATTTTGCTCAGGAACCTACACCTAGCACTGGAAATATAAAATGAAAAACATACCACTGGAAAACCCTCGCTCTAACCTTTGTCTATTAAGTAAATAAGCAATATTAAAAGAAAAACTTGTCATCTATACGTAAGTCCAAAGTAAGCGAAATTTTACTCGATATAATGTAAACCAAGAAAGGTACACCCGAGGGTATACTCCTTCCACTCGTGGTAAAAAAGAAGGACAGATGACCAAAAATCTGTACTTTGGATGGACAGGTTTTCCTGACATCTGATATGATGCAAAGATTGTACTCTTAAGCGCCTTTGTATACTAATAAAATACCCACTATTATATCAATTATCTATTAAGATTGCCTGCCCCAAACTATGTAAAATTTCCTTTTGGCTTAAAAATAGGAGCTGCTTATAAACAGTTTATTTCCGATATGAGCATATAAGATATTTATTTATAAATAAGGTCATTTTCAAGGGCTTGACAAGCACGGCAATCTCACCCGTTCTCAGCTTCTTTAGATGAAAGCATTATTTTGTAGTTCTTTCTTTGTCACCCTAAAGTTAAAATTTTTAATTTGCACTAATCGCTTTTATTATGGTATAAGAAAGATGAAAAATTATTTTCTACTTTCGAGTGCATTTAATAAAAGCTTGTTCTTTAAAAGTTTTTGTTCAAAAATTCATATCCCCTTCCCGAAAAACACCTGTATGCCAATTTTGATCAAACAAACTGAAACTTTTCCCCCCACCATTTCCCTCGTTAGAGGGAAGTGTGTACCTAATAATACAATATTATTATTTTTTCGCCAGAAATATAAACGCATTTGTACCCTTAGTCGTTCATTTTAAATCCGCGATATTGAAATTTTTAAATCTGTTATAAAATTCATAATCCCCCTCCTTAAAAACCCCTGTATGCCAATTTTGATTAAAATCTAAGAAACTAAATCTTTTTCTCCCTCCACTTCCCTCATTAGAGGGAGGTGAGTACCTGAGAATACCATATTATTGTATTTTTACCGGAACTATAAACGCATACCAAATTTGAACACAATCGGATGTGGATAAGTCAGTTAAAATTGCTTAGCAAAACCCTTGGCAAAACCTGACCAAAAATCGTCCATCTTGAATTCTTAATATTGAATTTTTAAAATCTGATCAAAAATTCGTATTCCTTATCCCCAGAAGCCCCCGTATACCAATTTTGGTTGAAATCGGACAAACTTAGGTGTTTTCCCCCTTCCACTCCCCTCGTAGGGCGGAAAGGTGCCTAATAATGACATGTTATTGTATTATTACCGTAACTATAAATGCATGCCAAATTTGAAGGGAATCGGATGGGTATAAGTTAGTTAAAATTGGTTAGCAAAAGATGAACAAAAATCATCCATCTTGAATCCGCCATTATGAATTTTCAAAATTTGATTAGAAATTCGTTATCACCATCCCCAAGGGCCCCAACATACCAAATTGCAACAAAATCGGGCGTACATAAACTGTACCCCCCCTCCACCCCCTTCGAGTAGGGGAGAGCTGTCAATTTTATCACACTATATTCTTGTATTGTCACGGATATCGGGAAGGTTAAAATTAAGTTGCAAGATTCCCACAAACAAGTTAAATAAAAGCTAAATGCCTCTAAATTAGCTCTAAAAAATCCTGAAAAACAATGATATTTGAAGAAACCTAAAGAAATAATTATCAAAATAATAACTTAAAGAGTCATCCCTTATTGGTTCGAGCTTAATAATGAGCGGATGTAGAAAAAAATTAAATAAAAACCGCCAGACCTGCCTTTTGTACCACGACAGGTTGACCTTATAAAGAAACCCTTACAAGTGCACCAGGTGAAACAAAAAACCACCGGATACCGGCCACCATCCTGTTTTTTAACCAACTACCTACCTGCCTACGTATGTTCGCTGGCAAAAGTCGTTTCTTTAGCGTTTTCGTGAAGAATTTTATTATAATTGTAGATTATTATTTAATTAGTAGCTCCAGAAATAAGGTAATAGTACGTAGAGAACACACTTTACAACTGCGAAAAGGGTCTGACTTGAGGCCTTCTATGCCTTTAACAGTTATTGTTTTACCAGAGATGAGTAACTCATTTTGCCCTCTCTAGTTTTTTTCATTTTTGCATATAAAACCGATTTTATGAAATATACTGATGTTTTGTTTTCTCTTTTTCTAATTTCCTCAGACAGTTTTTGGATGTAGATGATTTTTTTGGTTTGTAAAATATGTCAAAGTTTAACAAAAAAACATGAGGTAGATACACAGATATTAAAAGTGTTACTAGTAGGTACAATATAAAAATTTTATTGATCCATCCTTTTTCACTCATTTTCTTAAAACAATACTAATATATAATATTATTTAAATATAACTAATCTTACTTGCTTGCAAATTCAACTATTTTTATCAATTTTCGAGTTTGGTAAATGCATAATCTCTTTATATTATTTTTGCGTTTCTTTTTCAATTGGACAATACAACAAGACAAAGTCGTAGGCGGGAGTATTTTTACAGTTTCTTATAACGCAATATTCGACTTTTTTTAAATTAACTTTGGTAAAGTTATAACAAAAAACAATTTGTCCAGTTTTTTTCGGTTCACCCGAATTTATGCCCACTTGTGCGATTTCAAAAATTTCTGTTTTATTGGAGAGCTAAAACTTTAAGTTATAGGATCCTGTCACCAGAATTGACACTTCGCTAAAATTCATAATGGCCGACGCTTTTTAAAAATCGCCCCCCCTGCCAATTTTTTTTCTGCGCCACTGTCTTTCCTGAATAACGTCAGTTAAAAAGCCACATCCTTGACGTGTTCAAAAAGATATCACTTTTTAAAATTGGTCATAAAATACGAAGGATAGAGTAAAATTAAGAGAGTGAGTTTTTGGCCTCTTATTAAAAGTTGTTGGGTGTTTTTGACGTTACATTGACAATAGATCCAAGTCCACTTTTTAGCAAAACCAAAAAACTACTCTCTTGACTACTGGCACGACAGGAAGCTACTGATTCACAAACATATCTCTGCTAATTTTTTTTTAAGTATAGTAGTAATTTTATTACATCTTTCCTATTTCATGACCAATTTTAACAAGTGATACCTTTTTGAATACGTCAAGAGGGTGGCTTTTTAACTGACGTCAGTCAGAAAATGCAGTGGAGCACATAATAAATAGGCAAGGGGGCGAAAAATTCGCATTTTTCAAAAGGGGCGGTCCCTTTTGAAAAAAAAAAAATTCACTATATTTTGAAGCCTCAGCTTCCCAGTGAAACAAAAATTTTTTAAATCGGACAAGTGGTAACGAATTTGTACCCTAAAAGAAAATGTGCGGTTTTTTATGGGCCATTCTATAGTAGTTAATCATAAATGGTCTCAAAAAAAAATAATAAGTTAAAATGGGCCAGGGGCGTACCAGAAAAAAAAGCCCTGAAGATGATTTTTTTCGTGATTGAAACTTCAAAATAAAAAAAATTATATTTTGCTATAGAACAATCTTAAAAAGAAACTAAAATATGAAGTAAAATATTTTGGTCCGTATTTAACTTTTTTATCCTGATGATGGTATCTACGAAACGAAACGTCGGATTAAAATTCCACAAGTACCATTGAGTTTTTCTAGCAAGGTTGCCTTATAGATATTCTTAAAGAACTGAAGTATGTCTTAAATTAAAGAGAATCTAGTAATATCATATTTTAAAGCTCAAAAAAGTAACAAAGTAATGCGAAAACCGCGGTATCTTCAATAACGACGCAGTTTCCCATTGAATCCCATCGAAAATAGGACACCCTGTATCTACGTTTATTAATCAAAAATGTGACACTGACAAAATTATTACTTTCCAATACAATACACAAAAAATTATCAACATGTCTTTGCTTACCTCTAATAAAACAATAACTGTCAAAAATTGTATACAGGACCTCTAGGTGTGACTATAAACGGCATAAAAATCAAGAACCTAATAGCGCTTTCGGTTTACCTACTCTCAGATCGATTCAGAGTAGAGTAGTAACGTCACGAATCTACCCGCGGGTGCTCTGAACCCCAACCGGAGTGTTCGCGCAGAGAGTGACTATCAAACACGGTCTAGTAATTTTTTTCCTCCGCCCAGATGATGACCACACGAAGATATCAACCGACTTTCTTTGTTGATTTTTGTGATGGTTGACATTTGGGGTTATGTTATTTTTGCAGAAGTTTTTGTAATAAAAATTGTATTTGTTCATCATTTCTTTTCTTTTGGTTCAAATTAAGTACCCAACGATATCATTCACATTATTTTTGTCATGGGTAGCTGCATTTGTGCATTTTTTTAGTAAAATGGTTTATCATCAATGAAAAAATCAAAAAAACAAGGTACCTTATAGTTTTAAATATGCAATCAGATTTTTTGTCTATAGTATTCACAACAAGTCTTCTGAATAATAAAATAATCACTCCCCCAAAAATCCCTGGCAAAACACAAATACCAAAAAATAGCTTTCAAAACAGGAAAAATAAAAACCTCATAACCTAACTTCTGAACCACGAGTTCCAACTAACCCCAACTCATCCGATGGGTTTCTTGACGTAATCGATTACCAACTATAATTGATCTTAATTTCTATTTAGAGCAATATCAACTCATGCAGGCCAAAAATAAATTTGGTTTGCTTGTACACAAAAAGTTATAATACAAGATAAAAGCACAAAATAGCCCTGGCATCAATCATTTCATCAAAAAAAAGAGAAATATCCGAAAATTTAATTTAATTTGTCAAGCCTTTTTACAGTTTTTAAATGGCGGACAAAAATCAGCTGCTATCTTTGTGTCGTTATCAGGTCGAAGAGTGGGGCAAAATTACTAGACCGTATCTATTCTACGGACCGTGATTATCAAACACGTCACTTGGTCGAAAAATTACCTTTTAACCTCACTTTTTTATTGATTTATTTCAGTTTCAATATTTTTGAAATTGGTCCGCCGTTAAAAATAGACGCGAGTTCACAAAGAGAAAACAGGAAAGAATATTGAGAGATTTTGGTCAGGCTTTTTGTCAGTCTGTTACCCTTACCTTTATTCTGGGAAGGCGCAGTAGCGCTCTGTCAGGCTGTAATCTTTATTAAAGTTAACCACTGGCGCTAATTAGCGTCGAATAGCGACTACGTTTACCGTTAAAAAGACATTCAACCAAACTTGATGTGATTTTTTGCTGGAAGATTTTTAGGTTATAAAGGTTCATTTTGTTTTACAAATATTTTGTGTGTTTGGATTTTAATTTTGTTAACCGCATGTTTATAGTAGTAGTAGGGTCCCAATGAGCATTTTCAGAAACTTCTGGTGACAGATATTTATATAAAAATTATAAAGAGAGTTCCATTGATACCCTAGGGTATTTAGAAGTTTTCTACAAGAATTGAGTTTGTATATTTGTTTTATTAAAGGCTCTAAATTGATGGTACCCTACAGTGACATAAAACTGGCGTTAACAATATTTCCACGGACATCTTTATAAAGTCATCGGTAACAAATGTTATATAAATTGGTGTTTGAAATCTTTCTGTCAACCCACCTATAAAACCGTAAGTAACTATCAATTAAAGATATATAATAGATTTGTTTTTAAAATGTTGCTATCAACCCACTTATAAAACTTTATTAACCAACAACAAATTTATATAAGATAAGATTGAAAATATTTCGAGAGACACTTATAAAAAAAATTAATTTATTTTGGCAATTATAATAACAAAACAAACAAGATTTTTTAAGGTTAATTTTGTGACATCAAATGTGAGTTTCTGCGACATCAAAAGGAGCGTTTTTGCAAAATCAAAAGGCGCGTTTTTGCGAGATACCGTACCATTATTATCTTGTTTTAATTACATCAATCTGAGAGAGATAAAAGATCCAAATCTTCTTGAGATAGTTGCCGATGACAGATATCGGCATCGAATGCATTTTACACCTGATTCCCACCAGCGTTTTCCATGCGCAGTCACCCTGACTCCAAAAACTCACCACGTGGTTCGACATGAACTTGTATAGGCAAATCTCGCTTAGACCACGTGATACGTGTTTTGATTCGGGGGACCCACGAATGAGAAACGCATAGATGGGAACCGTGTTTTAGAAAAAGAGAACAATATAGTAACCGTGTTAAGGTTGCAAAAACGCACCGTGAAACGTCGAGCGCATACGCTGATACTGCTAGTCGGCGGCAAATGTAAACACCCCGGAAAATACTCGCCTGTACACCCTTCGACCCCGCAATCTAACTTGAGATAGTTACCTCTGACAGTTCTGCGGGCTTAAAGTGTGTGGAGGCGGGTATCTTTCCTGGTATGTGTAGTATGCTGGATCTCTCGAGGAATGCATTTAGGAAAAGAGAACAATGGTAACTATGTTAAGCTCGCAGAAACGGACCATAGATGCCGGGCAAAAAAATCCGGGAAAAACCGTAAGAAAAAAATATTATAAGTAACCCTAATCCATGTGACAAAACTGATAGCCAAGAATAATATTTCGCTTGCCGTCGGCTTTTTTTCACAAAAATTTAAAATAAAACTGGGGTTCCATTTCTTTAAAGAATTGAGATCACTGATCACTAATGTGAAATTTTATTTATTCTCATCTTTAAAAATATGTTTCCAAAACAGATAGCAATAATTTGCTCAAAAATTTACCGGAACAAAATGTTCAAAGAAAAACTCACAAAATTGTTCACGAAAACAATTTTAGATCTTTTGCACCAGCTTTTGTTTGAGCATGTTCGTCTGTGTAATTGCGCCTTTAGGGGTCGCATAATTATTGGGATTTATAGTTTACTATTAGTTGTATAGCTAAAAGCCCAACACTAATAGCTTTACCGCTATTTTGTAGCTGTATGAGCTAGAGATACCTAGTTTATGACAACGTCGATATGTATCAATGTAAATTGATCGAAAATGAACATCACAAAATCTATGCCTTTATTCGACCCTTTATTACATTGTCACCTATACTCCAGCTCACTTCTCACTACTGACGACACAAGCGGGAAATTTCTCAGTCAATCGCGCTTTTGACCTTACAAATATAAAATTTCGTAAGTCGCTACGTTTTCCGTTATCTATTATATCACTTATTATTTACTATCGTGGAGGAAATTGGTATTAGATTGACTGAACACTGACCTAATAATTTATTAATTCCAGACACTTTTTTTAAGTATTTAACTGCTGTTTGTTTTTAAACATGTTCAGCTAATCCAATTTTTAAGTTTGTAATCTCATAACATGAAAAAGTGTAACGAAAAAGCATTAACACAGAAATTTTTTACTTGTGAGGTCAAAAGCGCGATTGTGACGTCAAAAGTGAGAAGAGGGAACTGGGAAATGTGCTAACGGGTGGAGGCACGTAACAAAGGTAGTTATACATATGGAAGAGGTGGTTATGTGGAAGAGCGCTATTAAGCGAATATCGCCACCTATTTATATCACTTATTGCACACTGTAATACGGTATATTGTAACTTGTAAATAAAGACCTTTTCAATTCAATTCAATTCAATTCAACTGAGAAATTCCAGTGTGACATCAGAAGTGCGTAAGAAATAATAAAAAAAAACCTTTAGTTGGTGTGCCTTTGACATATTTTTCAAAGTTTTAGGTTTAAAATTGTAACTTGCAATTTTTACTGATTTTGTTTTTAAATTGTTTTTAATTTTAAAAATATAATTGGGAATTGGGGTATTACTAACTAACATTTAAAAACATAATTTAATTTACCAAAAATAAATCATTAAAATTTTAAAATTTGCAATAACAAAAATAAATTATATGTGTTGTATTTTTAGATAGTCATGAAATTAAATTTCTGATCATTATTTTAATTTTGTCAAAAATCGTATGAGTAAAATAAGTTTTACAAAAAGCAAAATGTACCACAAATAGGAAAAGTTTAATTTGGAAATCATAAGTTTAATTTGAACGTATTAAGAAAGTTGTAATTTTGACTTCCAATTTTAATTTTTCCGATTCAAATTACATATTTATTAATTTAAGATAATTTGAAGAAAAATAGAAAGAGTGTTATCTTTTTCTCGTATAAAATTTGGTTTTTAAAATTTATCTTAAAACCACTAAAAGGGTGTAAAGTAACTAAATCAAATAAATTGTATATTAAGAAGATATAATACGTTACTACAAATTACCGGCAAGAATTTATTTATGAAAAGCCCATTTTTCATCACAGAAATCATTTCATTAAAATTACCTAAATTAGTTTTTGATATTTTAATAACAGGTAAAAAGGTTAGTGGTAATTTAGATATATAAATTAGGAAAATTTAGAAATATATAAAACATTGCTAAAACGTAATAAGCAAGCAATACTTTCAAATTTATTAAAAAAAGCACATTTTTCATCGCCTAAAATATTTCATAAAATGAAAAATTTACCTACAGCACGCAAAGGCGGTTATAATACGTCCCTAAAAGATCTCTCTATCTCAAGAGGCATTTAAAGATATGCGTGCTTTTTCTTTGTAATGCTCGTTGAGCGAAGCGATATTCTGCATGAAATGGCAAAAAAATTTATATCTAATCATCAAGAAGAGGGAAATGCAAAGTGTATTTTATGGGACATGTCTCATTTTAAAATAAACCCTGGTTAACTGCCGGGTCTTTTTTAACTTACTGAAGAAGTTAAGTTTATACAGAAAAAAGTTTGATGATCTAAACCATGTTTGTCTTTTTTTAACCCCAATAAAATCGGTTTTATATACGAATACGAAAAAAATAGAGAAAAAAGGCAATAGAAGTTGCCCACCTCTAGTAAAACAACAACTGTCAAATGTATAGAGGACCTCTGCCCATATCCATCAACGTAAAAATACTCAAATAAATATGATTAAATGTTTCCATAAGCTTCTTTTTGTAAGTGTAGTATAATATCTCTTTTTAACAATTTTAATCCCAGTAAAGTGTCCCACACACTATCAGATCTGTGTCGAGAGATGTTGCGAGTCAAAATCTCGAGCGAAACATCCCATCTCAATAGTCTCCACACCTTGATACAGTATCACAAATCAAGTATCATATTAGGCTTTCGCGATTTTTTCGAGATAAAATTGATTACCTAATTCATCGAACAAAAAAAAATTGCAGTATGTGTCGTAGTAGACATAGAAGAAAGGAAAATGGTCGAAGACTTGGTTTTTTGAAAAAAATTTCCCACAAGTCTGTCCAATGCAGTATTTTCTTTAGGTTTCTATTCAAATATGGTTTTGCTTTAACGTACCCCTAGACAGTGTTTATTTCTATATATCTCGAACCATTATACAGACGTAGAAACCTGTCGTATTTTGTCTTGCGGCAAGTATCAGTTTCCCGCCAAAACTGGAATTAGAGAGACGTTAACCTCGCAACTTGTCTCGAGACAGATCTCATAGTGTATGGGGCACCTAAGCCAGAGTAGAACTCTTTTAACTTCTACTTACCAAGAACTGGATAATTTATATCACTACATTTTTATTATTTAAATTCGTGTCAAAAATTATTTATCGTTCGTTTATATGGAGGTCAAAAAAGATGCAATGAATATATTATGGATATTATAAAATCACAAATCTCAGCAAAGGCAGTTACATTAATAATATCCTGACAAAGAAACCAAACATAAGAAGTAGATAAACTAGCTTATCGAAAACCTGAAGATTTTAATACCGGTTCTCTATAAATCGATAATATCGAGCTGCTAGGGAATAAAAATGAAGCGGAAATGGTTCTTGTAATGAGAGAACCGGTTCACCATCCGGTGCTTCGGATTTTAATTGAACCCGTAGAGTGTGTGAATGTGAGAATCATGAGTTACGTTAATTATGCCTATCCTACGTCTTTTTGTGCTGCTTTACAAAGTTCCTCACAAGAAGTGGAAGAGGTCTATTTTAACGCGTAATAATAATAATAATAATAAATACATTTATTTACATAAGAAAAAAAATATAACTAAATAATATCGTTGGTATAAAAGAAACATGAGTTTGGAAAAAGGAAGTCAAAAAACAATTTAACTGACAGACTTATTATATAATTATATAATATACTGGAGTAGTCTTTTACTTATTTAAAATTTAAAAGAATGGAAAAGAAACCTATACATTAAATAAGTACTAAAATGTAAAATATAATAAAATTCAAAATTTAAATTTGCGCCGGCCAGATAACAAATACAATATAGACTAACGAATAAGAACAAAGTAAAAAGAAATATGTAAAGTAATCATATAATAATAAGGAAGTAACAGTAGGAATAGGTTTAAGTTAGAATAGATATATTAATTGTATTATACATCACATTATTGTTCAATGGTTAAGAAATGTACTCTTATTGCTTTTTTAAATTGTTTACCATTTAGGGTTTTAATATTTCGAGGAAAGCTGTTGTAGAGTTTGGAAACACTATAAGAAAATAATCTCTCAAAATAGGATGTACGATGGGAGGGCATTGTATTAAAGTTCTTTAATCTTGAACTGAGGCTGTACACTCCAGTTCTAAAGTTTATTTCTTTATAGATAAGGTGGATTTTTATTACAAATTACTTTGCTAAAAAGACAAGGAGTAAAATTTACGACGCTGTTTTATATTCAACCATTGGGCTTTCTTAAGTTTGTTTGTAATACGAAAATTATCATTTATTTGACCAAAGAGCACACCATATTTAGCTTGGGCTTGGGAAATAACAAAATTGAACCGAACAGGTTTTGGAGCACTGGGATAGAACAAACATAACCTTTATATAAAATGTGCAGAAATTTTGAAGAAAGATCAAAGTAATTGATTGATTGTAAGTGTAACACTCTGGCACTTTCCCCTGTGACCACCAGCGGGTCTGTTTTTGGCTCATTTTCAAGATCAACGTTGTGCACCATGCGCCAGAGTTGCGTCGAAACGTTTATTTTTATCTAAACGCAAGCCCCTTTTGCACTTATTTGGAGGATGATTTTTTTATTGAGTCAACGATGCGATCGCGACTAATCTCTTAGTGCAATTATTTGTTCAAAAATTATATTTATTACCTCAACTAATAAATAAATTATTTACCCGAAAAATTAACTATTTTATAAGATATTTTACATCACCAAGACACGCAAACCAATGCAGAAACTTATAAACAACTAATATGCAGATTTAAGCACTTAAAAACATGCGCGCTTTCAATTTATTGAATGTATATATTAATAAATATACTGAATTATAAATTGCTTCAAAAAAGTTCTAGATATGTTGTAAGCTTTCTAAGGACAAAGTAACAGCTTTTACATGCAAAAGTTCCGAATTTTATGTAAATGTAAATATTAAAATCATTTTTAAATTTTGTTTAGAAATTAACGTGTAATGGCGTCTCACTTTGTAAGTCAATTTTATCGAATGAATCATAGTGGCACTTGTTACTTTGTGAGTGACAACCAAAACATTCCTGTGTCCTGACGGATTACTACTATACTGTATTTTAAGCGAATTCCTGGCTAACAGACGCGAACACGCCTCTATTTTAGGTCCATGAAGCTACACCCCTCATTCGAAAAATCAATTTTTTTTTAATGTAGGAATTACGGGCTAATCATCCACTGCAAAAAAAATTTGAGCTCATTTCCTTATCTGATTTTTTTAGAGTTCAAACTTCAAAATCAGATAAGGAGATGAGCCCAATTGTTTTTTACCACAGATGATTAGCCCGTAATTAGCCCGTAATTATGACATACTTTTTGATTGGATACTGCTATTATTAATGCGTGCGGAATGGGACTGCACATGCAGCTGCACCCCGCATTTTGAACTTTTAAAAAATAAGGTAAGGACATAAACCCAAATTTTTTGGTGGCACATGATTAGCCCGTAACTAGCCCGTAATTCTGACATACTTTTTTTTTTGGTTACCGCTATTATTAATGGATGCACCTTGCATTTTAAACTTTAAAAAAATCAGATAAGGAGATGAGCACAATTTTTTTTTTGTTGCGGTGGATAATTCCCCCGTAAATAGCCCGTAATTCCTGCATTAAAAAAAAATTGATTTTTCGAATGCGGGGTGTAGCTTCATGGACCTAAAATTGAGGCGTAGCTGCATAGACCTCTCAATTTTACCGAATGGAAATTGAAACAGGACAGTGCTCCCAAATTGGTTAGTTGCAAACACAACATATAAAAATTGATTAGTTAAAAATAGTCGCGCCCGCGTCTACAACAACCCGGCCAGAAAACGTCGCCTTCAAAACTAGGAAACCGCTGCAAAAATGGTTAGTAAAATAGACGGTCATAAATAGTCGTCTTTAACTTGCGGACGTCGACTTCAGTTTTCAAGATTACTACTTTTTAACCATATAATGCGCCAAATAACCTCGGCCGAATACCGGAACCCTTAAAGTACGCATTTCTCTCTTAAATTCAATAAAATAGAAACGCCTAAGGGGTATTTACACAGACGAGTTTTTCTTTGACGTTCGAAATGCCGACAAACAAAGCTCGCGCAAATGCTCTTTGGAAAGCTCGCCGAAAAGCTCGCGGAAATGTTCGCGGGAAAGTTTGGGCAAAATTTGTTTGAAGAAAAGTTGGTATAGAAAGTTATATAAAAATTCAAAGTATATGTTTTTATGGGAAATAATGAAACTTAACTTAAAACAGAAAAATTATAAATTATATTTTCAAACAGAAAAACGATTTTATACAAAAGTTTAATTTTTAATTTTTACCCCCGATAAATATATTTTGTTTTCTTTTTTAATAAAACATAACCAAAAAAGCTTTTGTTGAGTGATTGCATGTACATACATTAAAAATCGGAAAAGTTTTGTATTTTGGGCACATTTATTAAATTTTTTAATTTTAAATTGTAATTGTGAACATGTTTTCGGACAAGTATGCCATCATCAGATTTCAACAATCATAACTCCTGTCATTAAACTTAAATAATATATAAGAAGACAGTTACATTTAGGTAAGCTTGGGCAAGCAGTAATTTTCTTCCAATGAAACCAAAAAAAATTATAGAATAGAATATAATTTTATTATTTTCATAGTAAACTATTAATAGTTGTGACAAAAATTACAAACTTACTTAGTACCTCCGCCAGCCAATAATAATGGTTTGCTTGTCTCGGCTTTTTTTTTGATAAAAATTTAAAAAAAACTGTTTTTGGTGTTCTAATTATTTAAAGAATTGCGATCAGTGAAACATTTACCCGAAGAAAATGAAGATGAAATTTTTTTCTTAAATATCTGGGGAGCATGGCCTTAAGGATTTATATTTGGTCCCTAAAAGATTTTGTTATTAAAAAGTTGTCCAAAATATTTGTCATATTTGTACGATACCCTGTATAATATAACTCACCGGATGTTGCTTAGATGCTTAGATCTCCGTTTGACCTCAAGCCTATATAAAGCGTTTCATGTCCGAGTGGATTGTCTGGTACCCAACTACTTACTTATTTTAATTATTTTATTTTACAGCCGACACCCGAGAGAGAGTTTTGATTCATTAGAGCTGTATGTAATTGCTTTTAGTTCTTAGCGTTGCTACAAAAAGTTTCCATAGATTTTCCAAAAAAAAAGTCAAAGATTGTAAGCGATTAAGGGTAAGAAGAAACACAAATAAATATGTTTCTTTATGTTAGAATTAAAAAATATATAATTGTTTTCAATTTGTTTACTATCTTTTAAAGACAAAAGTAGCAAATCTTAAAAATCAATGTATTTAACCCGTAAACGCGCTTTTACCTCCTCTCAGTTCTTTAGATTCAGAAAAGTTGCGAACTTTTTGATTTCCTCGTTAATAAACAGAATTAGCCAAATAAAGAAAATAAATTTTTAAAATTCCTTTTTTTTATTTTCCCTTTGTTTAATCAGCATTATATTTCTCTGAATAATTCCGGACTTTCTGATGAAACGATCTTTTTGATGTTTCTTATGATCTTTTGTTTAAGTCGTATATAAAAGCCAATAGTATAAAAGGTATATAGGTATATATATAAGTATAAAATGAAAAGGAATTCATTTGTAATAGCTATTTTTTTTTTGGGCGAATATGTCCTTGTCTGTTTGGTATTTCATGAAATATGGGATCGTGAAAGGAGACAAGACTTCTGCGAATATCTCAAAAATTAAGGATTTTAAGGAAAAAAGCAAGGGAAGACATTTTAAATCAGATAAAATTATCTTTCATGTGATAGAATCGTATTAAAATTCCAATTCCAAGGCACTGTGTTTTACTCTAAAATACCAGTAATAAATTTTTCATTCATTCTAAAAAATGCCTTAACCAACTTAAAACTTTTTGATAAGTAACTTGTCGAGACTCAACGGTTTGGCACAAAAATATATCTTTAACATTTTTTTTAAAATTTTTAGCAGTACAGGCTACTAATTGGGCAAAGAAAAGCAGACTTGGGTTTTTTCTTCCATATTAGGTTTAATTAATTTTATTTAAGTGAGTATGAGCTTATTATTTTCATTTTCAATAACTATATAGGTAGATTTAAACTAGTTCATACTTCTCGATATGGCATCAAGTAGGCTAAAGCTTTAGCTGTTTTAATTAGGCATTCAGTATTAATCAATCGAAAACAAGCCTTAGGGTAGCTTCGTATAAAAAGAGGCAACTGGGAAAAATTATTAATTTTACATCCTTTATCAGGTTAGGTACTACCTTCCCTATTAGGCATCCATCGGATCTAAATCTTTTAAGGCAAGAAATAATTAATGTTTCGTTAGCTCAGGTTCTTTTTAATTTTATTTTTCGTTTATTATCCTCAAATATTTCTCATTTTATTTCTGAATTTAAGAAAATCCTGATGCTTTATTATATTGACAATAAATCTGTTTTTAATATATGCTATACAATAGTTATACCCAAAAAGTGTATTAGCTACTAAGACGCTTTTTAAGAGGCTCATCAGTGAAGTCTGAAAGAACCAGTTTTCTTTCTTAGTATATATTTAAGAAAATTATAGTTAATGACTTTTATCCTTTCCTTTGTTGGTTTGGGTTGGTTGTCGGTTTCTTTAAGAAGTTTTTTTTTATCTTTTTCAAATTTTAAATATTGAGACCCATTTTATTTCTTGTGTGATATTTTTTAAGAGAGCTGTCCTACAAGTCCCGGCAACTAGTTAGGCGCAAGAGAAAGACTTCTCCTAAAAGGCGATGTTTGCGTCAGCGCTGCTCCTGCTCTGTAAGAACTTAGCCACTCTTTTTTTACGGCGTTTTACTACTACTATACCTCGAGGTATTCACCGTTTTTGGGAATGTATTGGGACGGTTATATAACTACATCGCGACGGTAATGATTATTCTTGATATAGGAGATATGTCGGCGCGGGTAGTAAACGAGCACGTTATCCCGACGTCCTGTTTACCAAACAAAGTAGTATTTCTGACTTTATCACTTTGTAGGGTTTTTATGGTTTTTTTCTTGAAAATATGTTGATTTTCTTCTAAACTATATCAAGAAACACACCACATGATATGTAGTGCTATGAGCACCATACCAGTTTATTACAGAACTCAGCAGCGCTTGAATGCCTCCTAAACCTTTCTCCTCTACATCTTGTCTTGGAGAAAGAGGCTATGAAGGCAACCTACAGAATCATTCTTCAGATAAAGAGGAGGATTGGACGACAAACCGAATAAGTTTCTCAAGTGAAGATAGCGGCTGGTACACTGACGGATCCAAAATGCCTTCAGGCGTTGGATCCAGAGCTTATTGCAGCCGGGAAAATATCAGGATTATACATAGTCTTGGACGAATGGCTACAATTTTCCAGACGGAACTCTTCGCCATTGAAATGAGCGCACGTTGGATGACAGAATGAACAGATCAATAAAGATACTCTCCGACAGTCAAGCGGCCCTTAAGGCTTTTGAATCCTATAGGTGTTCATGGAGAACCGTTAGGAGCTGCCAGAACACACTGAATAACCTAAGGCGAATAAACACCGTGTCGCTGGTATGGATTCTGGGACATTCTGGACATCGGGGAAATGAGACTGCCGACCAGCTAGCGCGCGAAGCGGCCTCTGCCGTCTTTATTGACCTCGAACCAGCCCTTGGAATAGCATACAACACAATCAACACTCTCTCTCAGGCTGGCTGGAAAACAAGCTCCACTAATACTGGAGAGAATTGCCGGGACTGGCACATTCCAAAGAGTTCATTACAGAACCCTGCAGGAAGAGGGCCGGGAAACTCATTGAGCTCACCAGGCAGGACATCCGGACAATGGTTGATCGATGCACCGAACACTGCAGGCTGAAAGTACCATTACACAGAATGGGTCTAAGTGAGAACTCCGAATGTAGACTCTGTATGGAGTATGATGAGACGGCCAGACATGTGCTGTGTGAATGTCCGGCCATTGCACGTCAGCGTCAACGTATCTTCGGTAAACCACAGATCAATGGACTGGATCTTAATGATGCTGCACCAAAGCAAGTTGCGAGCCTCTTTAAGGGGCTGAATGTTCTGTAGCAAAAAAAATCTTAAAAGTGAGCCACAATAGACCCAATAGTGGTCGCAGTGGACAGTGCCATACTGGCACACTCACAAACGAATAAAATCAATCAAAATCGGAATTATTTGAGGTTAGAATTTCCAAATTAAATGTAATTCCAGTTTTAATATGTTTTATTACCTAAATATTCATATTTTTATTGGTACATGCAACTGCTAATGAGTGATCTAATGAGGTATTTTTAAATTTCGACTTGAATTCCATGTTTAATAGAAGTAAATAACATGGGGGCGTCGCGCATCCAGTTGACGGAGCATTGATTTACAATGTCAGTAAAGTAGCGATAACTCGTAGGTAACGTTTTTCAACTATATACAGATTTATTTCTTACTGCGTGGTAGATAGGCGACCGTGTAGACTCCATAACTTTGTAGTTTTGTATTAAGTAGGCGCTACTGAATTGCAACCAAATTAATATCAGAAGAGTCATTACCTCGTAAAAGTAATGTCAAAGAAATTAAATGTGACAATTATTAAGTAAGCCTTCGACTGTAAAGTTTTTTCGTGCTCCTAGTATTGGTATATATTTATATAGTGGAATATGTTAGTTTCGCATGTATCTTTATATTTTTAGGACACTCTGGTAATTTTTTAATCGTAATAGTGACCACACTAAGTGACAATAATAAAATTTTTCCTATAAAAAGTTTTTTATAGGAAATATTACTACGCTTTGACCCATGGCAATGACAGTGGCACCAGTAAAATTGGTTATAAATGTTGCTTAGGTAGCTAAATTGCTGAAAGTTGGGTCAATGTGAATGAAGAACAACAAGATAACCTCAAAAATTCATTTTATTTTTTTGCTGCGTTGTAAATTTATCATAGAAGAATAGTTTGATTATGTGTTGAAATTATTTATTAAAAATGTCACAGCCTCGGACTTTAATATTTTCTTGTCTTGTAATCAATATACGGAAATAAAACTTTTCGCAGGTCTTCAAACCAAAACCTTTCTTCTTCTTCTTCTCCAATTCACTGAATTTACGGCTTTTCAGTCGAAACCAAAATTTCAAAATTAAAAATAATCCAAAAGGTTGATTTTAATTAGGTTTCACTGTTTACAAAGCTACTGCGCAAGTGGAGCGACTTACAACAACATTTTCATCAAATCTGAATGCGGGTACATTTCACCCAGTGTTTGATCTGAACGCTTTACACCCGGTGCGCGGCCACCCTGAGTCAAAAAAATTATCACGTGGTTCGACATGAACCTCTATAGGCAAATCTCGCTTAGACCATGTGATGCGTGTTTTAAGCCAGAGAGCTCACGCATGAGAAACGCATATATGAGAACCAGATTTTAGAGTGCGCCCGACGACGCGCAGCGCTTTAAGTGAACTCCTGTGTGCCGATTCTTGAATTTCGAGAGAATGCTCGCTTGTGAACGTTCACATCCTTCGTTTTGACCAATAAGAAGGCTCAGAAGCTGCCAAGATTGTACGGTGGACAAGCAAAGCTCACTCGGTTATCGTTTTTCAAGAGCGCCCGTTTTCCTGCTTAGAGGCAGGTGTATGAGAGTGTAGGAAGGTTCCTTCGATACACGGCAATCGGGTGAGGTTCGGCTGTGGTCGGACAGGTTTCGGATAACTCGTGATAGCTTTAGAGCGCGTTATTGATTGATGTCAAGGAAGTGACCGTTCCCGTGCGATCTTTCCTACAAAAATCAAAAATCGGCACCCTGGTGTGCTCCTCTGTCGATGTCTCAACTAGTTTACTTTCCTATATATCTCCTACTATACATTAATAAAAAAGTGCTGCTAAAACATTGTTTTGATGATTTATTGTAGACTCTTCAGATTTATTTTTAATTCACATTGCAGAGTGCATTTCAGCAAAGTGCTCTCGACGTCAGATTTAATTTTTGTATTTTAAATTGGAAAATAATAAACATGTACTTTTCGTTTTCATTTAAATCCATAGATATGTTGTACGTTTGCATTCCCTTTTGTCTGGCGGAATTGCGTTAATAAAATAGATTGAAAATTGAGCTTCTGATCTCTCTAACATTGTTTTGAAGCGTTCCTTTTACCAAAGAAATTAAGATAAACTAGAAGACGCACTCCATTTATCGAAGGGAAATTTTCGAAATCAGTAACCAAATCTAAGGAAATTGCAGATGACCAGTTATGGCAGTTATGTAGAATCGCGTTCTATTACAGGGTGCCGATTCTTGAATTCCGTAGGAAAGGTCGCACAGGAACGGTCACCGCGATGTAGGCCCAATGTATGTTTACCGACGCAACGTTAGACTGTAGCCCGCCGTCGGACCAATGGTAAATTTTACTTTTTGCTGACATCGGCATACCGTCGCGGTACGATTAAGATCCGATATAGTTTAACCACATGGTACCGACATCCGCCCGTATAGCTGCTTAATTTGGTCGGTCTAACGCAGGCAAGCTGGTCTCGGCCCGACATCGGTAAACTATTCAAGTCCTACATTGGTTTCCTAAATCGGTCCTACGTCGACGGTTGACGAAGGTCCGTCGGTGGTTGCTTGACACGTTACGACATTGGCAAACTACAAAGTTTCGATAGTGCGGGTGCTTAAACAGTCGGGTTGGTTTAAGTGGCGGAAGAGGTGATTCTTGTAGAGAA
Source organism: Oxystoma pomonae (assembly GCA_963921995.1). Classification (NCBI taxonomy): domain Eukaryota; kingdom Metazoa; phylum Arthropoda; class Insecta; order Coleoptera; family Brentidae; genus Oxystoma; species Oxystoma pomonae. The sequence continues at coordinate 77,022,984 of OY998169.1, read as the reverse complement.
GTACCACCATCTTGTCAAGTCTGCATTCTAGTTTTGAAATATCTTTGCTCATTATATATATATAATATTATCTTCCACTGTACAGGGAACAGAGTGACATTAACGCCATCTCTACATACTAGGAAGAAACTATTAAGCAGTTTGAAAATTTTAATGTTGCCGGTTCTCGACCAATCGAACACAAATCTGATCAGGCCATCGTCGGTCCTAAAGCAGATAGAGTGCGTTTCGGTATAAAGTCAACTATAGTAAATCGGACCATCGTCAGTTGTCTATTCTCGACCAGTCAAACAAAGTTCCAATCGGACCATCGTCGGCCCTAAAGCAGATAAAGTGGTCGTTGGCATAAAGTCGACTATAGTAAATCGGGCCATCAACAGTTGCCGATTCTCGACTGATTAAACAAAGTTCCAATCGGACCATCATCGGCCCTAAAGCAGATACGGTTTGCGTTGGCATAATGTCGACTATAGTAAATCGGGCCATCGTCAGTTGCCGATCCTCGTCCGATTAAACAAAGTTCCAATCGGACCGTCGTCGGCCCTAAAGCAGATAAAGTGGGCGTCGGCATAAAGTCGACTATAGTAATTCGGACCATCGTCGGTCCTAAAGTGGTGTCGGCATAAAGTCGACTGTAGTAATGTGGACCTTCGTCAGTTGCCGATTATTGACCGAAAACTGAAAATCGCAATCTGTCCAACATCAGGCCAGCGTGTAGTCGCCGATGCCGACACACTGCCGACGTTGTCTACATTGGCCCGATTCAATGCCGACGATTTGCGTTTGCTAGGTGGAGTTTCAAACTTCCATTGTCTTTATTTTTACTTTTTCACAACGTTTCGAATGCTTATGTATCTGCAATCATCATCAGGTAATCAGTATTTACCTGATGACGATTGCAGATACAAAAATTTTAGTCTCATTTTAAAGACAAAGCTTCAATCTAGGGTTCTCTAGTGGTATTTTTGGCAATTTTTGTCTGGTCTTACTAATATGAGTAGGCAAAATACGACATATATAGATCCATATTTTACGAAAATTAAAGTAAAAATTCGAAAACTATTACTAGAGAACCCTAGATTCAGGGTTTATCTTTCAAACGAAACTCCCCTAGGAAAAGTCTGGATATAGCCAGGAAACGTCTAGATACCTCCTGAAAAACTCTGGATGTACTCCAGAAAAGCTTAGATCTACCCTGGAAAAGTCTGGATATACCTCTGAAGGGGATGGGACTTCTCGGCGCCGCCGTTTTGGCCTCAGCCCATTCGGCCCCAAGCCCATTCGGCGCCAATCCATTTCGGCGCAGGACTAAAACAATGTTATTTTTATTAATTGAAACAAAATAATAGTTTAATTGAATTGAATGATTAAAATTTGTGTAAAATTAATCTATTATTTCTATTATTAAAATCGTTCACCATACGATTAATTTTTTGATCAGCGGCTTATATTTAAGCAATTTTTTTGGGGGCTCATGTCCGCCAATAATTTGTTCCCAGAACGAATCTCTCTCTTTTTGTATATTATTTAAGGCATCTATAAACTTCCAGACAGTCGGGTGGGTTGGCTTGGAGAGGGTTGCGTTGGGTTGGGTTGTGTAATTTACATATTATATTTATTTTGTATTTTAATCTATAATCAAACCACTTATGACTTTTGCTGAATAAAACGACTATAATAAAATAACCATATTATATCATTCACATTTTTAACAAAATCATTATTTCCAAACGTTTCCGGCGGATTTCGGCGCCGAAACGTTCGGACGACGAAACGGCGGCGTCAAAAAGTCCTCGCGCCGAAAGGGCTCGGCGTTGATACGGTTTGGCGCCGAAACATTGGCGCCGAGATATCTGAAATCTCCTAGACCCACTCTGAAAAAGCCTGGGCACACTCCGAAAAAGTTTGAATACCCACCAGGAAAAGTCTGGATACCTTCTGGAAAAGTCCTTATAAAATTCTGAATACACTCCCGAAAACCCAGATACATCCAGCAAGTCTAGATACACCCTGAAAAAATCTGTATACACCTAGGAAAATTCTCGATACAGCCCAACCCAATGTTTAAAATGAAAACCTGTAAATAAACGCATAATGCATTGAAGGACCCATGTGTATACCAGTAGGGGTTCTTTATGTATTTTTTGAGCGAGGGAAGTCTTGGAGTAAATCCTTACTTGGTTTATTTTTACCGCATGTATTAATCGTTTTGTGGTCAGTAATTACATTGCAGTAGTGGCCGGACAAATATTTAAATACAGGACATAAAAAGCGGTTTTTAATATCACTGGATTGTCAGTAGAGTTAAATTTGTTAAAAATAGAGAGAGCCGGTTATTTTTGCCTTTGATGAATTATGCAACTCGCTGTATAGTCCATTCAAAAGTAAAATAAAAAGTTATTAAAGACAAGTAAAACTAACAATTTTTTTTTAATTTTAAACCCCCCACAACCTCTGCGATTTTGTTTAAAAACTACCCCCAGATGCCCTGATTTTTCTGATTATATTGATTTTCAACAATTTTGTAAGTTCGAAAACAGAAAGAAAACAATATACAGAGTGTTCCAAATTCGATGCTCACCATAGGGATCTCCTAAACCGTAGGAGATACGTAAAGGTTTAAATTAGGGCAAAGTTGCGCAATTTGAAACTTTGCTCAAAACTAAAAAAAAAAAGTTTACAAATTCCGGGTAGTTCCAGAGATAGGCGAAAAAAACCGAAATCTTTATTTTTAGTTTTTATGTTTCTGCGCCCTTATTCCTAAAACTATCAAAAAACGCTTAAAACTTTCTACAGGCACTTTTTTAAGATCTACCTAATGAGAGGTCCGTTTTCGAGATTTGACATTTCAGTGTGACAGGAGCACATCCTTTTTTTATTCACTGAAATGTCAAGTCTCAAAAATGAACCTCTCATTAGGTAGATCCTAAAAAAGTGCCTGTAGAAAGTTTTAAGCGTCTTTTGACAGCTTTAAGAATAAGGGCGCAGAAAAATAAAAACTAAAAATAAAGATTTCGGTTTTTTCGGCCTATCTCCGGAAATATCCGGAATTTCTAAACTTTTTTTTTAGTTTTGTGCAAAGCATCAAATTGCGCAACTTTGCCCTAATTTAAACTTTTTGTATCTCCTACCGTTTAGGAGATCCCCATGGTGAGCATCGAATTTGAAACACCTTGTGTTTTTTTAATTTCCCACTGGTAAAAAGTGTCCCAGGGCTACCAAAAAAACCTGTATTTGTGATATTTTAATATTGATTTTTTCTCAAAAATTTCCAAAATACTCTTACCAAGTTTATTTTTGAATAAACCGTAACTTGTTAATTTTAAAAAATCGACGGAGAATATACACAATTTAATAAAATAAACAAAGTTTTTAATTAAATCCCTGAAAAACAATTTTTTCGCTGTATTTGATTTTGCGAGTTTTACGAAAATCTGATTTATAATTGGCCGAGCATTTATATTGATTTAAAGCCCACTGTTGAATTTAGAAACAAGCTTGTATGGTTAAAATTTGATTTTTTTTAAAAATTCGGCTAAAATTACTTTCGCCTATTTTTTGTTTTTTTTTTTGTTTTTTAGTTTCCATGAGCGATGGCAAAATTAAAAAACCATACCTAAGGCTGTTTCATTTTAAGCCTTGCTATTTTTTAATAATTCACCACAAAAAAATTAACCAAAAACAAAAAACATTCATTCCAGCTTATAAACAGGTCGTAACGCCATAATAGAAGATATTCTCTTAGTCTTAACGAGTATGTAATTAAAAATAACTGTTCTATGCAGCAGAGGGCTCCGTAGCCCCTTACCGTGGTACATTATAACAAGAAAGTACTTGCTATCTGTTTAATAGGCTATTCCTTCTGCATAAGTAAGCAGCTTCGGCAAACTATTCTGGTTTGTTCCAGTTAAATTTTATAAAAGTGTAACTATAAGAAAATCGCCAGACATTTACGTTGCTGTGCAGGGACGATAGGGACTAAGGCTTAATTTATAAACGCGTTCGCGTTCGCAGTTGAAGTTCGCGTTCGGCGTTCGTAAGTTCGTAGTTGGGAGTTCAGAAAACAGCATTTATAAATGCAGTTCGTTGTTGAAAGAATCCCGCACGGATAACATGGGCTTTATTTCTGGTGAAAAAAATGAAATTCTAAACACCTACGGAGAATTTTTTTCGTAACTTGAAAAGCACTTTGCAGATTTTCATGATGGGGTGTCATTTGAAAGGTGCTTAATGCCCATTTGCTCTGCGATTTGCTTAAGTAATGAGTAGTAAAGAAATCTGTAATTTTTAAGTATTCCCTAAATTTTATTCGTTTGCTCTGGTCAAAATAAAGTTTTCCATAGCTAGGAATTAAATCTTGTTATACAAGTTCAACCACTGGATGGCGCTGCTTGTCATAAAACCATTATTTGTTGTTATTGTTTATTATTATTATCATAATTATTATTTATTATTAATTATTCTTTAGGTCAGTTTTTACATTCATTTTTTTAGCTTCAGTAAGGGTCATTTAAACATATAGCGGGTGTCCCAAGGTGAGTAACCTATTAGAATATTTTGAAAACCATACAATGGAAACTTTCCATAACATAAGTACATGTAAACTATCTTTATGAAATACTTTCATATTTGCAGTGTTGCCATTTGCAGGAAAACTTGGCAACAACTCTCTTATTTTAAATAGAACACCCTGTATATTTTTGCATTTTTGGGTTGTACAAAATATTTTAAGTACATTTTATGTATAATATCCTCCACGTATGTTCAACAAAGTTTCCATTGTATAGTTTCCAAAATATTCTAATAGGTTACTCACCTTGGGACACCCGGTATATTAACCTTAAAATCCCCAATGCTAGAATATGTATTGTTTCTTAAGAATAAATACTGATATTTATTTTAATTAAACTAATAAACAACAAAAAAACTTGCATAAAAATATGTGAGGGCTTGTTTCTGCATTGACTGGTCCTATTTTGTAAGTCATATAGTCTTACCCGAAACGTCCTCCATCTAACTCCAACTGGTTGTATGAGTTGCAAAATATTTTGAACTGTTGGTTTGGTTATTCGGAAACGTTGCTCTGGCAAAACCATTTCCAATTATATTCAGCATATTCAAACCGTCATTTAAAAATTCCATTATTATTTTTATGACCGTTTTCGACCGTTTGAGGTTAGAATTCTCTCCTAAGGATGATTTAAGGCTCGATATCTGGCATCTTAAATTTAGGTATTCCTTAGACTAAAAATAAAAGCTGAGCAAACCAAATCAGCTACTTAGGACCGTTAAGAGATCCTTAGCGTAAAGGAATCCTTAGAGCAAACGCAGAGCAATTGGGCATAAATACTGCACAGAGGCATAACCAGGATTCTAATTTAGGGGGGCTTTAGTATTTGGGAAAGTTAATTTAAAAAAAAATACGTAAATGAGACTAAAAAGTTTTATTTTCTCTGGTAGTTTTTCTTAAGGGTTAGTCGTATCTAAAAGGTAATTTGAGGAGGGCATGGGCTTTTAAAAGTCAATAAATAAGAAAAATGTTAAAAACAAAAACAAACTATTTGAATTAATATTTTTTCTCTCATTTAAACTATAAAGTGAGTACTCTTTAAAGGTATAGGCAGTGGGTATGCAGAGGTGGGTTTAGGCTAGATGTAATGAATATTGAATCCTAAAGATTAAACTCTCCCAAAAATCAATAATAAAATATCATCTGAAACTATGCTGTTACTTAAGTCCTCCCAGAAACCTTAACCCCCCCTAGACCGTTCTCAACTAAAACGCCAGATAACTCTTATCTCTTCAGTGCCCTTTAACCACAGATTGCCGCCATGTTTATAACCAAATTGACAGATAAAACATGGATTTTCTGTCAGTTGGGTGTCAATATGACCGCTACAGTAGGCTAAAGGATACTAAATCGAAAAAGGGTTAACTGGCTTTTTAGTTAAGCAGGTGTTGCACTGAGTATGGGCCAAATTTTGGCATTAGGTTGGGATTGGTGGGAATAAATCATAGAAATGGAAAAAATCGCAGAAAAACAGTAGCCTATATATAGTAATTACTTATGTTAGAAAGAACAAAAACTTAGTAATTTAGTTTTCAAACGAAACTTATACTTCTGTAATATCATACTATGCATATTTATTTTTAATAAAAAAAAGTTTCTTGCTTCCTCTATCTGCAGTGGCTTTCTAAAACAAAAAACAATTACATAGATATGTCAAAAAAGCACTTAGTTTAAACTTACCTAAACCTATTTTATAAATCTCAATATATTCGCATAAGATGAATATTATTACATTTTGTATTAATTTGTATGGACCTCTCCAGGTATTTATGACTTCGCTAAGATAGAATTTTAGATACACCCCTGTAGCGTATTTGATTACCATTAAAATGAGACCAAACTTACGGAAAACTACCAGCGAAAACAGGACAAAATAAAGTGTAACTCTGATTTTACACTTTTTTCGTTCGTTACGAGACCAGACTTGAAAAAAATCGTTCCCCCAAACGGGATGAAAATAAATAAAAATAAATTTAAATTAACCCTCCGAGAGAATCTAGGTTTTCTAAAATAAAATCCTGGATACGCCCCTGTGCAGTATTCAAGTATTCAAGTACCTTCCAAATGACACCCCAACTACAAAAATCTATAAAGTACTTCTCAGATTACAAGAAAAATTCTTCGTATGTGTTTAGCAGACATACGTTCTGTCACGGCTCATATCTCCTATCACAGACATACGATCCTCATAGAATTTAATTTTTTTTCTCCTTAAGTACAATATCTTTAAAATATCAAAATATGGTTAACTTTCACGGTAGGCCATAAACCCATGTTATCCGTGCGGCATTCAAATTTGATCGGTCTTTCCAAGGTCAAGTGAACATGATGTAAAACAGCCGACATAAAATCATAAACTAACCAGAAATCGGAAAAAATTTTGCCCCTTTGAAAGTGATTCTTTTTGATTTTAGAAAAAAAAATTAATAGAGAATTCCAAAGACCATATTTATGCAATATTTTGGTATAAAACAAACAATCACAAAATAATTAAGCTTTAGAGAATTAAAGTCATGCATACTAATAATTCCCCTAAATATTATAAAATGAGCGCCTCCAAATCAGTATCTTTGTCTCGTCGTCAATTGAAACTTTTGATATTTTTTGCACGAAAAACATAGATATAACTTATTACTTTTACAAATGATAATATTTTTGGTAGTATTTTCAGCATTAAAGCGTAAACTTACTTTTTTTAATTTTTGCCAAAATAAGGGCGTCATATCCCAGGCAACCAAAAGACGTAAATAGACGTCAAAATTTATCACAATAGCGTCTATTTTGTCACGTGTCTTTAACGTAAAAATCATGTGGGTTTGCCTCGAAAATTGACGTCATTTTAACGATGTGAATTTTACGTCACATTTTATGACGTCATTAAAAACAGATGTTTTTCTAACGTCTCAATATGACGAATAAAAATGTCTTAAGAAGCACCAATTTGTTTTTTCAACTCACTTAACTATGAAAAAGGTTTTTTTGGTAATTTTAAAAATATTGTTTATTTATCAACTATTATGAATATGAAATATTATGCCAAAAATTATTCATTATATTTGAGTCCCTCAGTTAGCATCGTTAATACTAATTTTGGAAAAAAAGTTTAAATAATACAGAAGCTGTTTAGTTTTTTTCTAATTTTTTTAAACTTTATGACAAGAAGTGTCAGTGTAATTTGATATATAAAATTAAAAGCAACTTTTCTAATGTTTTATTAAATTTTGAGAGCATTTTGTCCTGATTTCAAAAATATAATAGCCTTTATTCTGTCTTTAGCGATATATCTGTCTCTCCCTCTGACATTTGCCAATTAAATGAAAAAAAACGTATCGCTATGAATTTCTACAGTACACAGAATATGAAGCAAGTATCATACCCGGCATAAAATGTTGTTTTAGGGCGTAGGCAAAGGTGCTTTTAAACTGGTGCATTTTTCGCACCGTCTTAAATAAAACTTTAAAAAATAATTGACTATCTTCTCAAATAAAATTAATAGACGTCAAATACACGTGTGGTGACAAATCTGGTTGCCTGGGATACCACAGTGGTATCTCGTGAAAAGCAGTCTCGCTCGACATGCGATTAACAACAATTAGGTTGCTGAAAGTCGGCGTACGATTCGTTTAAATAGTGGCGTAGCTTTTACTCCCTATTAACTAAGGCAGTGGCGTAGCCAGAATCGACGGAATCATTTATTAAAAATCAAGTAACTACCTATGGCAAATTTTTAAACATTAGGTAGGTGCCTATTGCTTGAGCTCTTGAACTGAAGGGAGGGAGAGGGGCGGTTTAATAGGCGTTGTGTTAGAGTATATAAAATACTTATTTTTAAAAGCAAGTCTCATCTAATCTCATTTGCAGATTTTTTTTTCAAAATTAACACTTAAATGCGCTACAGGAAAAAATTTTGACCAAAAAATGCTTAAAATTAAACAAAATTTTAACAATCTTATCATTGGTATAGCACCCCAGGCGAAAACTTTGACAAAAAACAAAAAATTCTTTAAAAATTTGATCTCTTAGGTTTTTTGTAAAATATTTTCTAAAAAGTAGATTCGGTTAGATTCCAAGAAGGAGTGGGTTGCGGTGGTTTATATAGATGTGTTGCCAAATCATAAATGCGCCCCAGATGAAAATTTTGGTGATGAAAATTCCTTTGAATTAAACTAAAATTGTAACAATTAATGACGTCATAGCGCCGCAGGTAAAATTTGTAAAATTTAAGACATCACGCTAAACACACGTCACAAACAAGAGTAAAGGGTCAAAAAAGTGGGGGAGCTATAGCTCTTCCTGGTGCCCACCTGGGAAGGGGTTTAATTCGCAAAACCCCCTCTGGCTACGCCACTGACTAAGGCAGTTTAAAGTATACTTCATCCGCCAACTCAGCGAGCAAAGAGGGTCCAAGCATCGATAGATTTATTGGCACTAAAAAAACACAGAAAACAAGGCTAAATGTCAATTATACCTATGTCTATGGTCAGTGGTCAGTCAATTTCGATTAAAAATCCTCTCCTTGAACGTAACTGTGTGCGTTAAAATACAGTCCTTTTTTATTTTTTTAATACGCCAAAATAGGAAAGAGGGTAGTAGTAGTTTTCACAACTAGTGGCTAAAATAGTGCTTTTTTTACAAGCGTTGGTTTAAATAACGAGCGTAGCGAGCTAATTTTTAGGCAAGAATAATTAGATTTTTTCAATATTACTATTTTCCGCTATTTCTCTTTAATTTTGGGTAAAAACGGACAGAAATCTTTTGCACCCGTAATCAAAAAAAAGATCAGATCAGATAAAAATTACCTGATCTGGGAGTGATGGTAAACAAGATGAATAACCACAACTCAATTTCCACAACCCATCTAACGTTAGGTCTAATTTATTTCCGTATTTAATTAAAACCTAGCAACGTTAATTAGATGTGAATACTCTGAAAAAACCTCGGAAAATTCTGCTTTTAGAATTGCGCGCTAATTGGTTTAAAAAGTTTATTTTTAACGAGAATGTGCGAAGAGTTGTTGCTTGTACCAAACGAGAACTTTTTAACAAAACTACGTGTACAACGAAAAATATACTTTTTAATTTTAGGTTTTTTTTAAAGAACCATTTAGCTTGGGCCATTATTCTCGATGAAATAGCAAATTTGAAGGAAAGGAGTACTCTCTCGCAGATTTTCATCAATCAGAAAACTAGACGCTATAACGAGCTTGGCGTACAAACATGTTATCTATGAAAAACAAAAACAAAAAATTAAAATATCTGAGGTAAAAAACGAAAATTCAAATTTGGATAAGCATCTCACAAGGAACACACAAAAGACCAATGCGAAAAGAGAAATTATTAAACGATGTTTTGCTCTAGGCAACCAGCGTGGGCTCATCAGTGGTCACCCTCTCCAAAATATCATTAAACACCATCCTACACTTTGATTTCCCACTTTAAATCACTCGCAAATAAGTAAAAGATTTCATGTTATCTATGCGTATCCGTTACGTAATGGTTTTGCTTAAAACCCTTATTTTCTCGAAAAGCTAACTGGAATGGGGAATATTTACATAGGCCGTAGTTCAAATTATCACAATTAAACACTAAAATGGCCACTTGGGAATCTCAAAATTGGTTTTACCATTTATCTGCAGCGCAAATAGCCTCGGGTTGGGGGGTTAGTAACCGTCATAAATTTTTCTTAATTGGAAAAGTGTAGGTGTAATTGCTAAAGTTTTTCGGAATTTTTCTATTGTAACACTTCCGTATAAATGTTTCGGGAATTTAAAGTTTAAGTGGTCATACCTTTTAAGGTCATATTCTGAATTTTGTAGAATGTGATAAATGTTTAAGATTTCGTCCAACAACATGCTTTGAAAGTGTTACAAGATACTGGCACTCGTTTTTCTAAGAGAGCTTTTCCCTCCCTTCGACTGGTTATGGGCAATCGAACGACTTCTTCTTAATAGAAGTGTTTCCTTTAGCTTTTCGCGTGCTACATAAAAGATTGTTTGTTCTTCGGATGTCGTTTGCATCGCTTTTGAGCTTATCTATTGGTTAAAACCACATTACTTCTCAATTTATTGGTCACATCCATCAAAAACCACGTGTTGATACGATCACAAACTTTTATATTATGTTCTTTCACTGATGGGTCATAACCATTTCCACATCTCCAACTTTTAGATGGTTTAGACTTTCCCTGACATTAAGGTTTAGAGTTTAGGCATTATGTATTTGGAACTGGTAGTTAGTTGTAATTTAAGTTTCGAACTTCCACTGTCATTATTTTTTATTTTTTCACAACGTTTCGAATGTTTATGTATCTGCAATCGTCACCAGGTATATACTGTATTCACCTGACGATTGCAGATACATAAGCATTCGAAACGTTACAATCTCGGTGTTCGTTTTTTAGGTTAAGTCGAGAAAAAATTTAGAAAAAACCGGCCAAACCAATGGATTAAAACAATAATAAGTACTTTTTATATTGATAATTTAATTATAGTAGCTTGTGTTTTTAAAACACTAGAATTTGAACAATGTTAGGCAAATTCAAATCAGTTAACTATTTTCGTCAAAACATAAAAAAGTTATAAAACACTCCTGAAATGGAGCAACTCTAAGATGGTGGGAGAGGTTAGTGCGAGTTATAAAATAATTGTTGATTCGAACCTTAGGAAAGTCACTGCTGTTTTGTAACTTTGAGTCAGTAATTAATGAAAAACCACTACCACTACTTTTGAAGCCTTTGCATAGTGCTTCAGCAGAACTAGATAATTCCTTTGGAGTTGATGACTTAGGTTTAGTAGATTCTAAATTCTTTAAAGGGGTATTTACTTATTTACAAAAAACAAGGGAATTTTTGCGGATTAAATTCAATAAGGAATACCTTGCGGTATTGGTAAATCATGGTATCAGACGAATAGACTTATATTCATTTAATTCAAGAGAAGGATCCGATGACTCATAGGTAGATTTTTGGAATTATGCAAAAGGAAATCATCAGAGCAGCAAAATGAAAAGCAAAAGTGGGTGTCGGCTACAAAACAGTCGAGGAAGAAGTTGGCTATACTGCAAACCAAGTTCTTCACACTCCGGACGAAGTTGTCAGCACTCCAAAAGAAGATCTAAAAAATCAACCAAATTTCAGAAAGTCGAGATGTGGAAGAAAACTAAGAGCTCCAATCAGATTGTCAAATCTTGCCGTTGAATGTTGGGACAAGATAAGAAATTTTTTTATATTGTTTGGTCTCTTTGTCAATATTATTGTGGTCAGTTTTGGACCAGCTTATGTTAAACATAAAGGGCGATATTTACTAAGATAAGTTAGTGTTTAGGACTATGGGACGTATGTGGTTTTTAATCTAATTTTGCGGGTTTTTCTTTAAACTTGAATAAAACTTGTTGGAATGATTTCGCAAGAAAAAAACAGGTTTTCCAAAAATTTCGTGAAAAAAATGGAAAACAGCAAATTGACGGTGGGTTTATTCCCATATAGTAGGCTTTTTAACTAAAAATACCCTGTTAAATGGATTACTTACTTATATCTTCTTATCGCTTTTTATCCCTAAATTTGCAGAGGTCCATATGAAAAGATATATTCTTACACAACACTTTTTTAATATGATGAAAAAATTAAAGTAAAATTTTTAAGTAATATATTTTTGTCGATTGAAAACTGTCGCTGACGTTTTGCTCATTTTAAACGAGAGTGGTACCTTCTGAAACAAAAGAAAGCCTTTCTACATCTATAAACGCGTGAACCACCAATTTTAACAAATTTAACTTTGTCCATCTTTATAAAATTTTCTATACCTTTCTTCTCCCCCTCCCCCTCTTAAAATAAGAAAACAAATATTTTTAATGTTAAAGTATTTAGTTATTTTATTATTTTATTTATCATTCATGAGTTACGAATGGTAACGAAAATCAGTTGCGAATTGCGAATCTAGGAGAAATTCAGGGAGGAACGAGAGGAGGTAATTGCTCTTCCTCTTCCATGCTTCCGCAAAAAATCTCCGAATTTTCATAAAAATTTAGAAAAATTTATAAAAATCACACGTTCCTCTCGCCCCTAACGCGCAAGAATTTACCGCTGAAGACTTTTACCAGCGCGTAATATGACATCACAAAACCGCGCAACACCACCAAAACAATAAAAAATGAGCAAATCCCCAACATACCAAAAATGCATTCTTTAGCTTCCGCGGTGTATTCTGCGCGGTTAAAGCCGCGGAACTTTTATTATTAGTACTTTTTACATGCGCTATTCTTTAATTTGCGCTGAATCATATATTATTTAGGAGACGATTGTCAGGTTTGCACGGTTTGTGAATATGCCGGAATCAGTTTTACACTATAATTGCCTTGCTTGCTTGAAAAATAACAGCGCACAGCGGTTATAGCGCAAGATTTATTCCGTAAAAAATTGCTTTTTAAGATTCCGCGCGCTACCACAAAAATTTTAAATCTTTAATTTTTTAGGCGCGTAAGCAAAACGCCTAAGCAAACCAGATGTGTGTATGTAAGAAATCTTTGTTTTCATTTAATTATTGAAAATTAATTTTAAACCTCTATGTATGAGGCTTTTTCATTGATTTAAGAGAGCAGTGATCTCCCTAAATCAGCTTAAAGCGAGATACTATACGTTCCTATACATTGTCTTAACGGCGCAAGAACAATCCAGAGATAATATAAATTTGTCAATCGATTTCAATACGTCATCTACCACTCATTATCTATCTCTGGTTTCTTTACTGTATTCTCCTGTTCACAGATTGCGCCGCGAATCATTGGGGATTAGGGTCAGTGGATCCTAAAACCTGCGGCTGGGACCGCAGGTCTCAGGATCCAGTGACCCTATGGGGGATTGGACACAGCCACTTAAGGGTTCTAAAAAGTAGCTTTTCACCAAAGGAAAAATTATTAAATAAAACACAAAAACCAGGCCGACGAACTCCAAAACAAAACGACAAAACTAAGGTTATGAAGAATGTCAGGCAGACTCACTGACATTGGTTAGTTGCAAATACAGTGAGTCGACCAATTTCGATGTTTGCATGGCATAAATTTTTTTTCCTGGTAAGGGGTGTTACCTAGGTATATATGCTAGATCTCTCTTAGCCGAATACATTTAGGAAAGGAGAACACTAGAAACTATGCCTAGGGTAAGCTAGAAACAAAAAAAAAGACGTGTGTGGTTAATTTTCATGGTGGCGGTATCTATAATATAACCATTTAAGTACTTTTTGATGCTAGGCATATAACTAATATTGATAGGTAACCAGTATAGTCCATGTTTTTACATTTCCGCATGTTTTAGCTTTAGAGAAAAATAATACTCAATTTGTTTTTTATTAGAGGAAGAGGATTACAAAGCTTATTAATACAATCTAGAGAGTTTTTGAAATTAGGTATCCATTATTTGGAAAATTACAAATATTTCCAATTTAGTTTTACAGGTCTCTATAAAGGGTATTTCTGACTGTTTCTGACGTAATATGGGCGCGCCAATTTTGAAACACCACAAAAGCTAAAACAGTTTTTTTCAAAAAATAAACAAAATTTTAAAAAAGTACCAAGATTTGATGGAAAAACATAGTCCAATAAATAATTTAGGCAAAATTTCAGGCCATTTGGAAGTCCCGTTTCCGAGAAACATGCGGAAAAAGAATTGCCTAATAAACGGACCCAACAGCGTTGCCGGTTTAACGATGTAATTGGGCCGTTAAATAAAACTTTAAAAAATAATTGACTACCTTCTCAAATAAAATGAATAGACGTCAAATACACGTGTGGTGACAAATCTGGTTGCCTGGGATACCACAGTGGTGTCTCGTGAAAAGCAGTCTCGCTCGACGTGCGATTAACAACAATTAGGTTGCTGAACGTCGGCGTACGATTCGTTTAAGTAGTGGCGTAGCTTTTCCTCCCTATTAACTAAGGCAGTGGCGTAGCCAGAATCGACGCAATCATTTATTAAAAATCAAGTACCTACCTATGGCAAATTTTTAAACATTAGGTAGGTGCCTATTGCTTGAGCTCTTGAACTGAAGGGAGGGGAGAGGGGCGGTTTAATAGGCGTTGTGTTAGAGTTTATGAAACAAAAATACTTATTTTTAAAAGCAAGTCTCATCTAATCTCATTTGCAGATTTTTTTTCAAAATTAACCCTTAAATGCGCTACAGGAAAAAATTTTTGAACAAAAAATGCTTAAAATTAAACAAAATTTTAACAATCTTATCATTGGTATAGCGCCCCAGGCGAAAACTTTGACAAAAAACAAAACATTCTTTAAAAATTTGATCTCTTAGGTTTTTTGTAAAATATTTTCTAAAAAGTAGATTCGGTTAGATTCCAAGAAGGGGTGGGTTGCGTTGGTTTATATAGATGTGTTGCCAAATCATAAATGCGCCCCAGATGAAAATTTTAAGAAAAATTATACTAGAAATGCCGTTTATTACACGTTTTCAATGCTGGTGATGAAAATTCCTTTGAATTAAACTAAAATTGTAACAATTAATGACGTCATAGCGCCGCAGGTAAAATTTGTAAAATTTAAGACATCACGCTAAACACACGTCACAAACAAGAGTAAAGGGTCAAAAAAGTGGGGGAGCTATAGCTCTTCCTGGTGCCCACCTGGGAAGGGGTTTAATTCGCAAAACCCCCTCTGGCTACGCCACTGACTAAGGTAGTTTAAAGTATACTTCATCCGCCAACTCAGCGAGCAAAGAGGGTCCAAGCATCGATAGATTTACTGGCACTGAGTGTAAAACACAGAAACCAAGGCTAAATGTCAATTATACCTATGTCTATGGTCAGTGGTCAGTCAATTTCGATTAAAAATCATCTCCTTGAACGTAACTGTGTGCGTTAAAATACAGTCCTTTTTTATTTTTTTAATACGCCAAAATAAATAGGAAAGAGGGTAATAGTAGTTTTCACAACTAGTGGCTAAAATAGTGCTTTTTTTACAAGCGTTGGTTTAAATAACGAGCGCAGCGAGCTAATTTTTAGGCAAGAATAATTAGATTTTTTCAATATTACTATTTTCCGCTATTTCTCTTTAATTTTGGGTAAAAACGGACAGAAATCTTTTTTTGCACCCGTAATCAAAAAAAAGATCAGATCAGATAAAAATTACCTGATCTGGGAGTGATGGTAAACAAGATGAATAACCACAACTCAATTTCCACAACCCATCTAACGTTAGGTCTAATTTATTTCCGTATTTAATTAAAACCTAGCAACGTTAATTAGATGTGAATACTCTGAAAAAACCTCGGAAAATTCTGCTTTTAGAATTGCGCGCTAATTGGTTTAAAAAGTTTATTTTTAACGAGAATGTGCGAAGAGTTGTTGCTTGTACCAAACGAGAACTTTTTAACAAAACTACGTGTACAACGAAAAATATACTTTTTAATTTTAGCTTTTTTTTTAAGAACCATTTAGCCTGGGCCATTATTCTCGATGAAATAGCAAATTTGAAGGAAAGGAGTACTCTCTCGCAGATTTTCATCAATCAGAAAGCTAGACGCTATAACGAGCTTGGCGTACAAACATGTTATCTATGAAAAACAAAAATAAAAAATCAAAATATCTGAGTTAAAAAACGAAAATTCAAATTTGGATAAGCATCTCACAAGGAACACACAAAAGACCAAAGCGAAAAGAGAAATTATTAAACGATGTTTTGCTCTGGGCAACCAGCGTGGGCTCATCAGTGGCCACCCTCTCCAAAACATCATTAAACACCATCCTACACTTTGATTTCCCACTTTAAATCACTCGCAAATAACTAAAAGATTTCATGTTATCTATGCGTATCCGTTACGTAATGGTTTTGCTTAAAACCCTTATTTTCTCGAAAAGCTAACTGGAATGGGGAATATTTACATACGCCGTAGTTCAAATTATCACAATTAAACACTAAAATGGCCACTTGGGAATCTCAAAATTGGTTTTACCATTTATCTGCAGCGCAAATAGCCTCGGGTTGGGGGTTGGTAACCGTCATAAATTTTTCTTAATTGGAAAAGTGTAGGTGTAATTGCTAAAGTTTTTCGGAATTTTTCTATTGTAACACTTCCGTATAAATGTTTCGGGAATTTAAAGTTTAAGTGGTCATACCTTTTAAGGTCATATTCTGAATTTTGTAGAATGTGATAAATGTTTAAGATTTCGTCCAACAACATGCTTTGAAAGTGTTACAAGATACTGGCACTCGTTTTTTTAAGAGAGCTTTTCCCTCCCTTCGACTGGTTATGGGCAATCGAACGACTTCTTCTTAATAGAAGTGTTTCCTTTAGCTTTTCGCGTGCTACATAAAAGATTGTTTGTTCTTCGGATGTCGTTTGCATCGCTTTTGAGCTTATCTATTAGTTAAAACCACATTACTTCTCAATTTATTGGTCACATCCATCAAAAACCACGTGTTGATACGACCACAAACTTTTATATTATGTTCTTTCACTGATGGGTCATAACCTTTTCCACATCTCCAACTTTTAGATGGTTTAGACTTTCCCTGACATTAAGGTTTAGAGTTTAGGCATTATGTATTTGGAACTGGTGGTTAGTTGTAATTTAAGTTTCGAACTTCCACTGTCATTATTTTTTATTTTTTCACAACGTTTCGAATGTTTATGTATCTGCAATCGTCACCAGGTAAATACTGTATTCACCTGACGATACATAAGCATTCGAAACGTTATAATCTCGGTGTTCGTCTTTTAGGTTAAGTCGAGAAAAAATTTAGAAAAAACCGGCCAAACCAATGGATTAAAACAAAGAAATCCTTTATCATAATAAGTATTTTTTATATTGATAATTTAATTATAGTAGCTTGTGTTTTTAAAACACTAGAATTTGAACAATGTTAGGCAAATTCAAATCAGTTAACTATTTTCGTCAAAACATAAAAAAGTTATAAAACACTCCTGAAATGGAGCAACTCTAAGATGGTGGGAGAGGTTAGTGCGAGTTATAAAATAATTGTTGATTCGAACCTTAGGAAAGTCACTGCTGTTTTGTAACTTTGAGTCACTAATTAATGAAAAACCACTACCACTACTTTTGAAACCTTTGCATAGTGCTTCAGCAGAACTAGATAATTCCTTTGGAGTTGGTGACTTAGGTTTAGTAGATTCTAAATTCTTTAAAGGGGTATTTACTTATTTACAAAAAACAAGGGAATTTTTTAGGATTAAATTCAAAAAGGAATACCTTGCGATATTGGTAAATCATGGTATCAGACGAATAGACTTATATTCATTTAATTCAAGAGAAGGATCCAATGACTCATAGGTAGATTTTTGGAATTATGCAAAAGGAAATCATCAGAGCAGCAAAATGAAAAGCAAAAGTGGGTGTCGGCTACAAAACAGTAGAGGAAGAAGTTGGCTATACTGCAAACCAAGTTGTTCACACTCCGGACGAAGTTGTCAGCACTCCAAAAGAAGATCTAAAAAATCAACCAAATTTCAGAAAGTCGAGATGTGGAAGAAAACTAAGAGCTCCAATCAGATTGTCAAATCTTGCCGTTGAATGTTGGGACAAGATAAGAAATTTTTTTATATTGTTTGGTCTCTTTGTCAATATTATTGTGGTCAGTTTTGGACCAGCTAATGTTAAACATAAAGGGCGATATTTACTAAGATAAGTTAGGGTTTAGGACTATGGGACGTATTTGGTTTTTAATCTAATTTTGCGGGTTTTTCTTTAAATTTGAATAAAACTTGTTGGAATTTTGAACATACTATAATCATATAAATGATTTCGCAAGAAAAAAACAGGTTTTAAAAAAATTTCGTGAAAAAAATGGAAAACAGCAAATTGACGGTGGGTTTATTCCCATATAGTAGGCTTTTTAACTAAAAATACTCTATTAAATGGATTACTTACTTATATCTTCTTATCGCTTTTTATCCCTAAATTTGCAGAGGTCCACATGAAAAGATATATTCTTACACAACACTTTTTTAATATGATGAGAAAATTAAATTAAAATTTTTAATTAATATATTTTTGTCGATTGAAAACTGTCAAAACACTTAACTGACGTTTCGCTCGCTGACGTTTTGCTCATTTTGAACGAGAGTCGTACCTTCTGAAACAAAAGAAAGCCTTTCTACATCTATAAACGCGTGAACCACCAATTTTAACAAATTTTATTTTGTCCATCTTTATAAAATTTTCTATACCTTTCTTCTTCCCCCCTCCCTCTTAAAATAAGGTAACAAATATTTTTAATGTTAAAGTATTTAGTTATTTTATTATTTTATTTATCATTCATGAGTTACGAATGGTAACGAAAATCAGTTGCGAATTGCGAATCTAGGAGAAATTCAGGGAGGAACGAGAGGAGGTAATTGCTCTTCCTCTTCCATGCTTCCGCAAAAAATCTCCGAATTTTCATAAAAATTTAGAAAAATTTATAAAAATCACACGTTCCTCTCGCCCCTAACGCGCAAGAATTTACCGCTGAAGACTTTTACCAGCGCGTAATATGACATCACAAAACCGCGCAACACCACCAAAACAATAAAAAATGAGCAAATCCCCAACATACCAAAAATGCATTCTTTAGCTTCCGCGGTGTATTCTGCGCGGTTAAAGCCGCGGAACTTTTATTATTAGTACTTTTTACATGCGCTATTCTTTAATTTGCGCTGAATCATATATTATTTAGGAGACGATTGTCAGGTTTGCACGGTTTGTGAATATGCCGGAATCAGTTTTACACTATAATTGCCTTGCTTGCTTGAAAAATAACAGCGCACAGCGGTTATAGCGCAAGATTTATACCGTAAAAAATTGCTTTTTAAGATTCCGCGCGCTACCACAAAAATTTTAAATCCTTAATTTTTTAGGCGCGTAAGCAAAACGCCTAAGCAAACCAGATGTGTGTATGTAAGAAATCTTTGTTTTCATTTAATTATTGAAAATTAATTTTAAACCTCTATGTATGAGGCTTTTTCATTGATTTAAGAGAGCAGTGATCTCCCTAAATCAGCTTAAAGCGAGATACTATACGTTCCTATACATTGTCTTAACGGCGCAAGAACAATCCAGAGATAATATAAATTTGTCAATCGATTTCAATACGTCATCTACCACTCATTATCTATCTCTGGTTTCTTTACTGTATTCTCCTGTTCACAGATTGCGCCGCGAATCATTGGGGATTAGGGTCAGTGGATCCTAAAACCTGCGGCTGGGACCGCAGGTCTCAGGATCCAGTGACCCTATGGGGGATTGGACACAGCCACTTAAGGGTTCTAAAAAGTAGCTTTTCACCAAAGGAAAAATTATTAAATAAAACACAAAAACCAGGCCGACGAACTCCAAAACAAAACGACAAGACTAAGGTTATGAAGAATGTCAGGCAGACACACTGACATTGGTTAGTTGCAAATACAGTGAGTCGACCAATTTCGATGTTTGCATGGCATAATTTTTTTTTCCTGGTAAGGGGTGTTACCTAGGTATACATGCTAGATCTCTCTTAGCCGAATACATTTAGGAAAGGAGAACACTAGAAACTATGCCTAGGGTAAGCTAGAAACAAAAAAAAAGACGTGTGTGGTTAATTTTCATGGTGGCGGTATCTATAATATAACCATTTAAGTACTTTTTGATGCTAGGCATATAACTAATATTGATAGGTAACCAGTATAGTCCATGTTTTTACATTTCCGCATGTTTTAGCTTTAGAGAAAAATAATACTCAATTTGTTTTTTATTAGAGGAAGAGGATTACAAAGCTTATTAATACAATCTAGAGAGTTTTTGAAATTAGGTATCCATTATTTGGAAAATTACAAATATTTCCAATTTAGTTTTACAGGTCTCTATAAAGGGTATTTCTGACTGTTTCTGACGTAATATGGGCGCGCCAATTTTGAAACACCACAAAAGCTAAAACAGTTTTTTTCAAAAAATAAACAAAATTTTAAAAAAGTACCAAGATTTGATGGAAAAACATAGTCCAATAAATAATTTAGGCAAAATTTCAGGCCATTTGGAAGTCCCGTTTCCGAGAAACATGCGGAAAAAGAATTGCCTAATAAACGGACCCAACAGCGTTGCCGGTTTAACGATGTAATTGGGCCGTTAAATAAAACTTTAAAAAATAATTGACTCTCTTCTCAAATAAAATGAATAGACGTCAAATACACGTGTGGTGACAAATCTGGTTGCCTGGGATACCACAGTGGTATCTCGTGAAAAGCAGTCTCGCTCGACGTGCGATTAACAACAATTAGGTTGCTGAACGTCGGCGTACGATTCGTTTAAGTAGTGGCGTAGCTTTTACTCCCTATTAACTAAGGCAGTGGCGTAGCCAGAATCGACGCAATCATTTATTAAAAATCAAGTACCTACCTATGGCAAATTTTTAAACATTAGGTAGGTGCCTATTGCTTGAGCTCTTGAACTGAAGGGAGGGGAGAGGGGCGGTTTAATAGGCGTTGTGTTAGAGTTTATGAAACAAAAATACTTATTTTTAAAAGCAAGTCTCATCTAATCTCATTTGCAGATTTTTTTTCAAAATTAACCCTTAAATGCGCTACAGGAAAAAATTTTTGAACAAAAAATGCTTAAAATTAAACAAAATTTTAACAATCTTATCATTGGTATAGCGCCCCAGGCGAAAACTTTGACAAAAAACAAAACATTCTTTAAAAATTTGATTTCTTAGGTTTTTTGTAAAATATTTTCTAAAAAGTAGATTCGGTTAGATTCCAAGAAGGGGTGGGTTGCGTTGGTTTATATAGATGTGTTGCCAAATCATAAATGCGCCCCAGATGAAAATTTTAAGAAAAATTATACTAGAAATGCCGTTTATTACACGTTTTCAATGCTGGTGATGAAAATTCCTTTGAATTAAACTAAAATTGTAACAATTAATGACGTCATAGCGCCGCAGGTAAAATTTGTAAAATTTAAGACATCACGCTAAACACACGTCACAAACAAGAGTAAAGGGTCAAAAAAGTGGGGGAGCTATAGCTCTTCCTGGTGCCCACCTGGGAAGGGGTTTAATTCGCAAAACCCCCTCTGGCTACGCCACTGACTAAGGTAGTTTAAAGTATACTTCATCCGCCAACTCAGCGAGCAAAGAGGGTCCAAGCATCGATAGATTTATTGGCACTGAGTGTAAAACACAGAAACCAAGGCTAAATGTCAATTATACCTATGTCTATGGTCAGTGGTCAGTCAATTTCGATTAAAAATGCTCTCCTTGAACGTAACTGTGTGCGTTAAAATACAGTCCTTTTTTATTTTTTTAATACGCCAAAATAAATAGGAAAGAGGGTAATAGTAGTTTTCACAACTAGTGGCTAAAATAGTGCTTTTTTTACAAGCGTTGGTTTAAATAACGAGCGCAGCGAGCTAATTTTTAGGCAAGAATAATTAGATTTTTTCAATATTACTATTTTCCGCTATTTCTTTTTAATTTTGGGTAAAAACGGACAGAAACCTTTTTTGGCACCCGTAATCAAAAAAAAGATCAGATCAGATAAAAATTACCTGATCTGGGAGTGATGGTAAACAAGATGAATAACCACAACTCAATTTCCACAACCCATCTAACGTTAGGTCTAATTTATTTCCGTATTTAATTAAAACCTAGCAACGTTAATTAGATGTGAATACTCTGAAAAAACCTCGGAAAATTCTGCTCTTAGAATTGCGAGCTAATTGGTTTAAAAAGTTTATTTTTAACGAGAATGTGCGAAGAGTTGTTGCTTGTACCAAACGAGAACTTTTTAACAAAACTACGTGTACAACGAAAAATATACTTTTTAATTTTAGTTTTTTTTTAAAGAACCATTTAGCTTGGGCCATTATTCTCGATGAAATAGCAAATTTGAAGGAAAGGAGTACTCTCTCGCAGATTTTCATCAATCAGAAAGCTAGCCGCTATAACGAGCTTGGCGTACAAACATGTTATCTATGAAAAACAAAACAAAAAATTAAAATATCTGAGGTAAAAAACGAAAATTCAAATTTGGATAAGCATCTCACAAGGAACACACAAAAGACCAAAGCGAAAAGAGAAATTATTAAACGATGTTTTGCTCTGGGCAACCAGCGTGGGCTCATCAGTGGCCACCCTCTCCAAAACATCATTAAACACCATCCTACACTTTGATTTCCCACTTTAAATCACTCGCAAATAAGTAAAAGATTTAATGTTATCTATGCGTATCCGTTACGTAATGGTTTTGCTTAAAACCCTTATTTTCTCGAAAAGCTAACTGGAATGGGGAATATTTACATACGCCGTAGTTCAAATTATCACAATTAAACACTAAAATGGCCACTTGGGAATCTCAAAATTGGTTTTACCATTTATCTGCAGCGCAAATAGCCTCGGGTTGGGGGTTGGTAACCGTCATAAATTTTTCTTAATTGGAAAAGTGTAGGTGTAATTGCTAAAGTTTTTCGGAATTTTTCTATTGTAACACTTCCGTATAAATGTTTCGGGAATTTAAAGTTTAAGTGGTCATACCTTTTAAGGTCATATTCTGAATTTTGTAGAATGTGATAAATGTTTAAGATTTCGTCTAACAACATGCTTTGAAAGTGTTACAAGATACTGGCACTCGTTTTTTTAAGAGAGCTTTTCCCTCCCTTCGACTGGTTATGGGCAATCGAACGACTTCTTCTTAATAGAAGTGTTTCCTTTAGCTTTTCGCGTGCTACATAAAAGGTTGTTTGTTCTTCGGATGTCGTTTGCATCGCTTTTGAGCTTATCTATTGGTTAAAACCACATTACTTCTCAATTTATTGGTCACATCCATCAAAAACCACGTGTTGATACGACCACAAACTTTTATATTATGTTCTTTCACTGATAGGTCATAACCTTTTCCACATCTCCAACTTTTAGATGGTTTAGACTTACATTAAGGTTTAGAGTTTAGGCATTATGTATTTGGAACTGGTGGTTAGTTGTAATTTAAGTTTCGAACGTCCACTGTCATTATTTTTTATTTTTTCACAACGTTTCGAATGTTTATGTAACTGCAATCGTCACCAGGTAAATACTGTATTCACCTGACGATTGCAGATACATAAGCATTCGAAACGTTACAATCTCGGTGTTCGTCTTTTAGGTTAAGTCGAGAAAAAATTTAGAAAAAACCGGCCAAACCAATGGATTAAAACAAAGAAATCCTTTATCATAATAAGTATTTTTTATATTGATAATTTCATTATAGTAGCTTGTGTTTTTAAAACACTAGAATTTGAACAATGTTAGGCAAATTCAAATCAGTTAACTATTTTCGTCAAAACATAAAAAAGTTATAAAACACTCCTGAAATGGAGCAACTCTAAGATGGTGGGAGAGGTTAGTGCGAGTTATAAAATAATTGTTGATTCGAACCTTAGGAAAGTCACTGCTGTTTTGTAACTTTGAGTCAGTAATTAATGAAAAACCACTACCACTACTTTTGAAGCCTTTGCATAGTGCTTCAGCAGAACTAGATAATTCCTTTGGAGTTGGTGACTTAGGTTTAGTAGATTCTAAATTCTTTAAAGGGGTATTTACTTATTTACAAAAAACAAGGGAATTTTTGCGGATTAAATTCAAAAAGGAATACCTTGCGGTATTGGTAAATCATCGTATCAGACGAATAGACTTATATTCATTTAATTCAAGAGAAGGATCCAATGACTCATAGGTAGATTTTTGGAATTATGCAAAAGGAAATCATCAGAGCACCAAAATGAAAAGCAAAAGTGGGTGTCGGCTACAAAACAGTCGAGGAAGAAGTTGGCTATACTGCAAACCAAGTTGTTCACACTCCGGACGAAGTTGTCAGCACTCCAAAAGAAGATCTAAAAAATCAACCAAATTTCAGAAAGTCGAGATGTGGAAGAAAACTAAGAGCTCCAATCAGATTGTCAAATCTTGCCGTTGAATGTTGGGACAAGATAAGAAATTTTTTTTTATTGTTTGGTCTCTTTGTCAATATTATTGTGGTCAGTTTTGGACCAGCTTATGTTAAACATAAAGGGCGATATTTACTAAGATAAGTTAGGGTTTAGGACTATGGGACGTATGTGGTTTTTAATCTAATTTTGCGGGTTTTTCTTTAAACTTGAATAAAACTTGTTGGAATTTTGAACATACTATAATCATATAAATGATTTCGCAAGAAAAAAAACAGGTTTTCCAAAAATTTCGTGAAAAAAATGGAAAACAGCAAATTGACGGTGGATTTATTCCCATATAGTAGGCTTTTTAACTAAAAATACTCTGTTAAATGGATTACTTACTTATATCTTCTTATCGCTTTTTATCCCTAAATTTGCAGAGGTCCATATGAAAAGATATATTCTTACACAACACTTTTTTAATATGATGAAAAAATTAAATTAAAATTTTTAGTTAATATATTTTTGTCGATTGAAAACTGTCAAAACACTTAACTGACGTTTCGCTCGCTGACGTTTTGCTCATTTTGAACGAGAGTCGTACCTTCTGAAACAAAAGAAAGCCTTTCTACATCTATAAACGCGTGAACCACCAATTTTAACAAATTTTACTTTGTCCATCTTTATAAAATTTTCTATACCTTTCTTCTTCCCCCCTCCCTCTTAAAATAAGGTAACAAATATTTTTAATGTTAAAGTATTTAGTTATTTTATTATTTTATTTATCATTCATGAGTTACGAATGGTAACGAAAATCAGTTGCGAATTGCGAATCTAGGAGAAATTCAGGGAGGAACGAGAGGAGGTAATTGCTCTTCCTCTTCCATGCTTCCACAAAAAATCTCCGAATTTTCATAAAAATTTAGAAAAATTGCTAAAATCACACGTTCCTCTCGCCCCTAACGCGCAAGAATTTACCGCTGAAGACTTTTACCAGCGCGTAATATGACATCACAAAACCGCGCAACACCACCAAAACAATAAAAAATAAGCAAATCCCCAACATCCCAAAAATGCATTCTTTAGCTTCCGCGGTGTATTCTGCGCGGTTAAAGCCGCGGAGCTTTTATTATTAGTACTTTTTACATGCGCTATTCTTTAATTTGCGCTGAATCATATATTATTTAGGAGACGATTGTCACGTTTGCGCGGTTTGTGAATATGCCGGAATTAGTTTTACACTATAATTGCCTTGCTTGCTTGAAAAATAACAGCGCAAGATTTATACCGTAAAAAATTAATTTTTAAGATTCCGCGCGCTACCACAAAAATTTTAAATCCTTAATTTTTTAGGCGCGTAAGCAAAACGCCTAAGCAAACCAGATGTGTGTATGTAAGAAATCTTTGCTTTCATTTAATTATTCAAAATTAATTTTAAACCTCTATGTATGAGGCTTTTTCATTGATTTAAGAGAGCAGTGATCTCCCTAAATCAGCTTAAAGCGAGATACCATACGTTCCTATACATTGTCTTAAAAAACGCGCTGGAATATCCAACTAAAGCAAAAAAAGTCTGGAATTTGGTTTTTTAGTAATTAAAATACTTCAAAATATTTATTTTAAACAAAAAAATCAACCAAATCGTGAAAATTTAAAGCAGATAAACCACCTCTTGGCATTGGTCTATAATATACGATGATTTTACTCAAAATACAACATCCCGTATCACTTTGACATTTCTCAGATTTCTTGTTTACCCATGTTTTATTAATATTTACTGATTATTTGGATTGTTTTAAGAAAAAATGGACCTATGCGTCCCATTCCAGTACATTTTGACGTCTATTCAGATAAAATTATTTTATAGATTGTGGTCTGGTTCGGCTTAAAATAGCCTTCAAACCAAACTTTCGATAAACTATATTCCTTAGTAAATACCGCCCAAAAAGTCAAAACTCAGCTGGTCCAAAAATGTCAACAATAATAAAATCAATGAATAGCGAGCTTTCCCTCAAAAAAGGTAATGGTAACCGTAGATCCGGATTTCGCACTTCTGGTGCTCATCAGTACGGTGCTAGGAATTAGGAGATGAAATGATGATGGAAAAATATGACACAAGATTCATGTAAAAGACAATCATCTGTCAAATTGCAGAATCGGCAGATGTACCATCATTTTGAAGGAAAATTAAGCGTCTCTACGGAGACAGATATAATTATCTTTACAGATATCCTAAGCTCGGGAGTTAATAAATTTAAAAAGGGGATTTAGTGAGGGTGAATAAATAACAAAATCAATGAATAGCGAGCTTTCCCTCAAAAAAGGTAATGGTAACCGTAGATCCGGATTTCGCACTTGTGGTGCTCATCAGTACGGTGCTAGGAATTAGGAGATGAAATGATGAAATGTTGATGGAAAAATATGACACAAGATTCATGTAAAAGACAACCATCTGTCAAATTGCAGAATCGGCAGATGTACCTTCATTTTGAAGGAAAATTAAGCGTCTCTACGGAGAGAGATATAATTATCTTTACAGATATCCTAAGCTCTGGAGTTAATAAATTTAAAAAAGGGATTTAGTGAGGGTGAATAAATAACAAAATCAATGAATAGCGAGCTTTCCCTCAAAAAAGGTAATGGTAACCGTAGATCCGGATTTCGCACTTGTGGTGCTCATCAGTACGGTGCTAGGAATTAGGAGATGAAATGATGATGGAAAAATATGACACAGGATTCATGTAAAAGACAACCATCTGTCAAATTGCAGAATCGGCAGATGTAGTTTCATTTTGTAGGAAAATTAAGCGTCTCTACGGAGACAGATATAATTATCTTTACAGATATTCTAAGCTCTGGAGTTAATAAATTTAAAAAGGGATTTAATGAGGGTGAATAAATAACAAAATCAATGAATAGCGAGCTTTCCCTCAAAAAAAGTAATGGTAACTGTAGATCCGGATTTCGCACTTGTGGTGCTCATCAGTACGGTGCTAGGAATTAGGAGATGAAATGTTGATGGAAAAATATGACACAGGATTCATGTAAAAGACAACCATCTGTCAAATTGCAGAATCGGCAGATGTAGCTTCATTTTGTAGGAAAATTAAGCGTCTCTACGGAGACAGATATAATTATCTTTACAGATATTCTAAGCTCTGGAGTTCATAAATTTAAAAAGGGATTTAATGAGGGTGAATAAATAACAAAATCAATCAATCAAAATCAAAGTGCGAAATCCGGATCTACGGTTACCATTACCTTTTTTGAGGGAAAGCTCGCTATTCATTGCTTTATTTTAAATAAAACAATAATATTTACAAAGAGACCAAACAATATAAAAAATTGTCTTTTATCTTGTCCGAACAACTGTATTACATTAAATTTTTTTCTGTTGGGGTTTGAAATAATATAATAATTCATTATCCAGGTCATTTCAGGGGTAAATCACAACGTACCCAAAGGTTATGATAATTATATAGGCTAAACCTAATTAAATTAAACAATCGAAATAAATTGATTTGCCATTAACATGATCCTCGTCAACTCGCTTGAGATAATTATAAATTGAATCTCTTCCCGCAAAACGCAATATAATTTTCAACTTAATTATTAAACTAATCAGAATTCAGCGCGCACTCTATAAATGAGGCCCGCTCCGCTAGAGGCGCATTCATAATGCCCAAAATATAATTATATCTATATCTAGCTGTAAGCTTATTGCGATCTAACATAATGCATTTGATGGTTTTTGGAACTGGGCCAGCCAACTAGATCAAATTGACTGATAATAGTAAGATAAACATATACGTACATTTTGCAAATATGCTTCTTAATCTAGGGACCACGATGATTTTCGTCATTATGTTTGTGTTCTAGGGATCGCCCTAAGTCTATGACTAAGTCTAGATAATAAATTATTACCAAAATTTACTGAAGTCCTTGGTATGTTTTTGGTCGGTCCAATATCCTGGCACATACGGGGTGTCCCAAAAGTTCGGGTCCACCCTAATATCTCCAGAACCAAAAGAAACAGAGAAGTAAAATTTCACGTAATTAGATGGTTTACAAGAACGTATCTTTTTGGATGCTAATTGTGCCGCTATTCGTTAAGGGGGCGGAGCTAGAGCGGAGAAAATACTTTTTTTAAATGAGATACCTTCTACATTTTTTAAAATTTAAAAAGAGCTTTCTTTTTCTGCGTACGTCAATGAGTTCATTTATAGATTTTAAAAACTGCTAATATACTTTATAATAATAACTTTTTGCCTTACAATAATACCTTTTTAAAATACCTGTATCGACTAAAATCCAAACGTTCAGACTTTTACCCACGTACTAAAAGGACTTCTACCTCCATGGGGTAAAAGTCCTAATGGGCTTGTGTTGACTTTTTAGCCCTTATTTTTATTATGATTTTAAAATGGCCTGGGAAGTATTTGGGTGAATCCTTATATTAGTCAACCATAGCATATTTGGTTGAAAAGTCTTATTGGTAAACAATTGGTGAGCGGTACCACCTTAAGTGCGGACGTTTTCCATGACCTAGGTACACTATATGTTCGTAATGGTATTAGTCCTTGTTTGAATCGTCGGTCGGCACAAAATCCAGTGATTTTTGGTCCTCTTTTTTTATTTACCTAATCATAATTATTTTTAAAATCATTCGGTATATAACTTTTTTATATGGAATAAGTTTATATTTTCTTTGATATACATTATTTAAAGATTATTTGCACCAAATTAGAAAGAGATACCAGGAAAAGTTTCTAATTAAACTGTATATTTGTAGATTTTTACATTTAATATCATTATAAGAATTAAATAACCCATTTATCTTTTTATATTTATGTCGCAGGTGTGGTAATATCGTAGTAAAAATAGAGAGTTTAGGTTAGTTATGGTACGCTTACGCACGTATTACGTGAATTTTTGTTCCATTCCATTTAATCGAATGATCCAAATATTAACAAGCAGTGATTCCAAATAAGTATAAATTTTTACAAAAAATCAAAGTCAAATAGGTACAGAGTGTTTTATCATAAATGACAACCTACTTTTCTCCATTATTATGCATGCTATAAAAAAGTTATAAATACACAAGTTGTATAACCTTTTGCCATCTTTCATATTATGCAAGACAAAATTGTCAAATTTCCTTAAAAATTTCAAATTTTGACAGCTACTTTCTTATTTTAAATACAGAACCTTATACTTTTTGAATTCCTCTTTTTTTATTTTAAAGATATGTAATATGCCTATGCTATGACAAATATTTTTTGAGATACAGCGCATTCAAATTTCAATGATGCTATCGTAATTTTTTACGTTATATGCGTGCTGCAAAAATGTTTTATATACAAAAATTGTACAAACATTTTGCAACCTAACAGAATATGTTGGTCAAAGTTGTAGAATGTCATTATAATTACGCAGCCACTGCAAATGCATAAGCATTTATACGTTATATCTAAAAAATTATTTATCATAGTAAAGGCATATTATATATATATATTTAAAGTAAAAAAAAAAGGATTTTAAAAATGAAATAAAGTCTAGGAAGCTAAGAAATTTTCGCATGCATATTCTGAGGGGTCGCAAAAGTTAAATAACTTATATTTTTGTACCATGCATAATATGGGGGTGACTTTATAATAATGATTTTTGCGTTGCCTCGGGAGTTTTCGGCATTTCGGTATTTTTGTTTTAATCCACTGAAATTCTCTATTTCAAACAGCATCCTACGTATTTAAAATCAATACGTAATACTGTTACTTTGTTCAGTTTTATTTATGGATATTCAAACCTTATTAAAAAAAATAAACGGTCGTAAATTATTATGTATTTACAATGAACTGTTACCTGGATATACAG
Source organism: Oxystoma pomonae (assembly GCA_963921995.1). Taxonomy (NCBI): domain Eukaryota; kingdom Metazoa; phylum Arthropoda; class Insecta; order Coleoptera; family Brentidae; genus Oxystoma; species Oxystoma pomonae. Next base: position 76,992,663 of record OY998169.1, on the reverse strand, counting down.
GGCGTTTTACAAATAATTACATAAAACGACTTAAATGCTTAATTTATAGTGAATGATGTTGATGATTCCAACAATAGTAGGGATGTCAATTAATTTTGATGGGCCCATTTTTTACACTTTGAGCTCAAGACCAAGTAATTAGTGGATTTCCCCTAATATATAGACTTTTTCTAACTCATGGGAGGTGGAACCTTTTCACTGCTGTTCGAGTCACTCTAAATTATATTTTGTTCCTTTTAAAATATGTGGAACACCCTGTATAGATAATGTATTATTTGCACTACTTTCATAACTCCAATAATCCATTCTAAATTTGCTTTTCAAAAAAGAAGGGGTAATATAACTGGGATTATGATTATGTTATATTTTAATTTTATGTAATATATAAATCGACTTTTTTTTCTATGGTATGTATCCAATTAAGTAAAACGTAGCTAAGTTTTTGCTAGATTTAATTGCTGGCCGAATTAGTTTGTAGTATTAAAAATTAAATAAATATTAGAAAAAACAACAACAAAAAAAATAGAAATACCTAATTAATCGATCAATAACAGACCAACAGACCAGCGTCCCTACTCAACAGCACTGACCCAGGCTTTCAATATTTAATTAAAACATTAAATTTAAAATGTCTATCCTAATTCATCAATTTTAGTAAATAAGTTTTTCCATTACAGAAGGCCGTCGTGTCCATAGAAAGACTAAAAAGTAGAAGAAACTTAATGACATATGTCAACGTAAGTTTCGAGTAAGTGTGTTTATGGAGAAGTTAATAATAGTACATTATAAACCTAGGGACTAAATTGACACATTTAATCCCGCGGCGAAAGGAATTAAACGACACTTTAGTCCCGAGGTTTATATACTATTTTATGCACTTTAGGAAAAGATATTTGTTAAAATTATGTTATTTCTACGCCAAATGGTTTGTCAACTACAAGAAAGGGTGCTAAGAATGAAATCTTGGCCAAGAGCAAGTGCTGTTTGACTTGACTTGCCATAAATTTAATTAGAATTTTTCAAAGATTTTTTTTTTAATCCCCGAGGGATTAAATTTACTTGTAATCCCTAAGCTGAGGGACTAAGTCTCTAAGACCTCGCAGAAATGTCTAAGACCAATTTTAATTTTAAATGCCATAAGATTTGAAACACAATTTGAAATAGGACTAAACTAAACAAACACAAAAAATTGCCTAGTATTTTTTTAAATTTTGTTCGGGCCTAATCACATGCAGTACCATTAAAATTTCATAACATTTCTTTTGAAAGGAGGCGAAAACTATATTAGAATTATAATTTAGTATGATCGTAATTCGGAGGGTCCATGGGGGTTGGTAAAAAATGACTATGAAGGCCTAATTACCAGGCGCTGAGGGGGTAGGAGAAACGGTAAGATGATGGGAAGTCACTCTCAATAAAGGAAAAAAATTATTAAAAAATATTAAAATCACTTTATATTTGAAGAAGTTATGCGTCCAAAAGCATAGAAAAATTGACAACATAGCGCCTAATATCCGCCATATTGTTTTATGTTTTTTCAAAAAAATATAGCCTGTAGCACTTGGGACTCTCAAATTTTCAGCGATACCAACATTATAAAAATTGATTCACCACAAATTAACATACACACATACATACATTCAACTCGAAAAAAAGCAGTTAGTTAAAAATAAAGAAGAGGTAGTAGACTGTTGAACTTATAGTCAAAAGTAAAGTATTATTACAAATTCGGTCTCTGACTACCGAAAAATCATAGCTGAGTCATCCTAGAAAAGCTAAAAACTGTTTTCTTAAATTTATATCCGCAAGCTTTAAACCTATGGAGCCGGAATATGGGTCACACTGGTAAAGGATTGTCTAACCTTAGAGTCAGTACAATTTAGGGAGGCGTATCTACAGCATTTTCGTCATCGACAGAATATAGTCTATAATGGCGTATTTAGGAGGGGAGGGACGGTGGGGGGTTAAGGGACGCGTGAGTGCAATAAAAAAATTAAATTAAACATATTAATTTAAATAAGACGCAGATTTAGTATTTATAAAAACTTCATCAATTTTTGTGCTTAGGATATTATTTAAAATAACTTGAGAAATACACCCTTTTTTCCCTCGCCTGCGTACGCCACTATTTTTTTTAAATTGATGCATAACAAGGATATATAATATATCCCGACTATATTGTGCCCACATCTGCTGATTTGATGAAAATGGTATGGCATCAACTTATTCCAATTTTTATATTTCGTAATGAACAATTATTTATTTTTAAATAAAAAATTATTTCAACGAAACCAAACTTAGGCTCGGCATCAATCCGAAGGTATTTGATTGAGGCGATTCCCAAGTTACCTAAAACTTTAACAGTGGGATTTACTAAGATCTAAAATAGTACCCCCCACAGGTCTAAATATTTACACCCGTGGGGGGTACTAAATTTTAAAACCCATTTTCAAAAAACACTTACCCATACAGAAAAGATACAAAGTTGTTGATCATTTTGTATTTTTATTGCAAAATACGACAGCAAAACTGCTTTTTTCACAAAATATTCCATATTTTAGGAGAAAATGCCCTAAAACTTATTTTTTTTTGACAGGTTTCAAAATGGCAAATGGTGAATACGCCAAAAATTTGGCACATAATAGCTTCATCATATGTGTTTGAGGTTATAAAGTTCATGATTTTTTAGAACACCTCTGGGGGGTGGTTTAAATTTATAGCCTCCAGAAAGGATTGTTTTGTGGCAATTGGTAATAAGTTCCTTTATAATTTCCTTAAGCAACCGTTTTTACAAGAATTAATTTACCTTATTTAATATCCCAAGTTGTTTATTAATTAATAAAACATCTCCAATTTTGTCCAGAAAAACGCCATATTTTGAACCCGTTTTCAGCACAAAGAATATATTTGTGAGGACAAAAATCCAAAACAGCTGCACCTATTAATTTATTTACAAACAGAACTGAAATCAAAACATTGAGTTTATCTAAAAGCTTAATCATCAAACAAAGCTTTCCACTGAAAGATCCCACTTAAAGATCTCAACTCTCCAGCACCGAACAGTTCGTTGAGCCGACATGACTCCTTTGCGAACACATGTTGGATTCAGGTCTGTTTTTAGCTGCATTTTTTTAATGATCTACTTTGATGAAATATTTTCATTTGTGGTTTGCAATTGCGATGGGTTTGTGTTTGTAAAGTGTAGTTATTCTAATTCTTATTTTATGATTACATATCAAAATGGTTTTATGACAGTGAGTATTAATCGCGAAAATCAATAAACAAGAGTAACATATAACAGAGTGTTTACCATTTAGATCCCCCCCTAGGGTTAAAAAAAAATTCTTTTAAATAAAAATTCTCTTATTAAATCCAACAAAAGATTGTGTTAAGATGATTCTTCACTAAAAAAAACAAATAAAATTATTCTTATAAATCAAACTATGTCCAACAAATTCACTTAAACTTAGGACCTGTCTAAAATAGGCTAAAACCTTTTAGTAAATCCCACTGTTAGATTTTTTTTTATTGTTGTTTGAAGAAATTAGAAATACAAAATATTTTGTAAAATGTACTTAAATTTCCAACCTAAACATTCATATTTTCCAACTGAAAGCAACTGAAAGCAGCATTGGATACGGCCTTTTGAACTAGCCTGAGCAATCATTCATAATGTATCCCACGAGTAAAAACATAGAAGCATAGTTTTGCTTTTTAGGCCTTAAACTTTGACAAGTACACTTTAAGTGCAAACACATCATATGCAATGCAGCGTTACTGGAATAAGTGGGCTTATTATTGGCGAGTTAAGGCTTTTTTAAGTTACGTAAAAAGTCTGTATATTATATCCATCAATATTATCCAAAATGCCTAACGGGTGTTACCTACAAAGTTACACTTATTACACTGTATTTTGGATATATCTCGAAGAGTGGTCGTTGTTCACAGGTTTTCTTGTGTTGAGGGTGCTAAGTGGTCTGCAAACTGTCACATCTCATGATACAATAAAAGAAAGGTATGATACGTAGCGGTTATTGTGGCGCAAAGGCACGGTAAAATTTTAAAAGGACTTTCTGTATCTCAAAAACGAAAAGCGACATAAGTTTGAAAATTGGTATGTGTACTCTACTAATAAAATAACACGTGCTTCGGCATTTTCAAAAATTCAGAGAGGTGGTTGAGAAATAGGGGTGAGTCTGTTTTGAAGGGGGTACAAATAACTCATAATTACAGAGTTCTAAATTAATGTAGAGCTAAAAATTCACATTTAGGTTCTTCACGAAAAGTTAACGAATAGGTGTTTTTGGAAAATTTGAATTGGTGGTTGCAACCACCCTCTTATATCCGATAAATATTTTAATCCATCAAAGTATGGGTTGTGGGGTATCAAACTAAAGGAAACAAAGTCAGAAAACTAGAACAATGTTTTTTTTAGGTAAAAATTTAAGGGGGGGAGGGGGTTGCAGGTAGGAATGGTTTTCTGTCAAAGAGTACTACAAGGTTTTAAATTAAAAGAAATGCAGTCTGGAAAACAACGAACGGGTGGGGGATTGTGAGGGAGTAAAGCTGGATTCAGAGTTCCATAAGGTAAGTGGTATGCTGAGATAAGACGCAAGGGAAATAAATTACAGGGTGGGGACTTTACATGGAATATTGGCCCTAGCGGGTTATAAATTTGTTTTTTAAAAAATTCCAAAAACACATCTATAAAGACTTTTAGCAGCTAAAATTTTCGGCATGGACCCTCAGAAAGAGGTCTATTCACATAAAACTTTGTTTTTCAAATTAGAAGGCCCCGCTACTTTTTTGGCATGCAGCCAAGAAACTCGCGTTTAAGGTTTGGCTCATAATCATTATCACTAAAATATTTTGAGAAAATTCGAGCATTATTCAAGTTATCATCCCGTCCACAAAAATGCTTCCATATACCTTTCATTTTCTTGTCTTTTGGAAATCTGGAAAACTTAATGTCACGCAAAAAAACTTTTGTCTGAGTGTCGACACCACATGCGTGTACACAGCACGGCATTTTATTAATTTTTTCCACTGAAAATTTTTTAAAACTAATGGTAAACAAACGACCAACTCGTAATAAAAATGGCGACTGAATGCTGTCTCTCACGTCTCTCACCAGGTGACGTCAGTTAGCCACGCCTACTCCTGCGTGATATCATATCTGTTTTACTTGTATCACGAGATACTATAATAACTTTGAGAAACAAAGAAAATAATGCAAAAACAAGAGTTGGCCATGGGCCAGTCTGCTCGCGCCCAGAGGATTTTTTGGCTCTGCGTTTTTTTCAGGCTAACTTGATTGGGGGAGTTATTACGCTGGCCGTTATATTATCTAATGATAATATGGTTACAATTAAATTACCCCAACGTAAATCTAAAATTATGTAGAAAAAATTTTCTGCGCTATGGATAAATAAAATAACCTAAAGAAAAAATATAGCTATTCAAAATTAAGTATAATACCAATTTAAAGCATTTTTAAAGGAATTTGGGTATGTGTCTCTCTAACATTGACACAAAATTTTTTTCTTAAGCGATAGTGCCTTGACACAAAATAAAAAGTTAAAACATTGAATTGTTTCAAAATAAGTAAGTATGGGCAAGCGTAGAAATCAGTGGCTTACGGAGAAATTGTTCCTGAGAGGGGGCTTACTGGTGATTTTTGGGGCGAGTTTAACTTCTTGGAGTTGATTATTACTGACTTGGGGAGGGGAGGGCTTAAGCCCCCAAGCCTTCCTTCCTGCATACGCCGGTCTAGACATAGATATTAAAATAAACTGAAATAACTCTATTCTGGACCGCTTGTCCAATAACGATAATCACAAAGGTTGTTATTTTTGTATATAACCAAAAACTCCCTAATACCATTATGAATCCTTAAAAAGAGAGCTATTACTATTTAGAATTTGCCTCAGTTTTTTGTGGAAATACACAAGTTGGTTTATTTTTATATTTTTCTTTTAAATCTGCTACAGTTTCAGATTTCATTAAACTTTTTAAGAGGTACTTCGTACTAATTTGATCAGTAATGGAAAGAAAGATTTTACGCGCAACAAAAGTAACGAGCTGATAGACAATTTTAGGACTCAGTCTATTACAAATTAAAAGAGAAATTAAATTATTTGTTAATTTGTCGAAGTTATGCATCCTTAATTTCTCTGTTATAAATAAAATAATTTTACTGTGCCAACAATAACGTTTTAACGCTATAATATTTTTTCCCCAAATATTAAAGAACCCAAGTCAAATTAAAAATTTTTAAAAGGCCCGACAATCTTATTCAAAATTAGCGTTTCCAAAATGTCGATTCGTAGAATAAAAAACTCATTTTTTTTCAAGTTTAAAAAAAAAAGTGAATAGTTATTTAAACAACAAGGTTTGAAAACGACTCTTTGCAGACGATTGAGACACAAGTCGAGGGAGTGTGCAAAGAGGTTTTCAAACGAGTTTTTTACGATACTTTTTATACGACTGCAAATAAACAGAGACCAGAAAAATGAAATTTCAATTTAACTCGTTTTTATTAATAAAATGTATAATGTTATATTTGAAGTATCTAATCAACAAAACAAAGGATCTGTGACGGTTGCTATAGAACTCAGCCAACTTATATTGTTGGGTGATACTAACAAAAATCACAATGGCGAGAGACTCGTGAGCAAAAATAACGTAAGCGTGCGCAAAAATTATGTAAGCGTATGCAAAACGTTTTGCACACGGCGTGCGCAAAATGCCGTTTTCAGATCGTGGTCTCCGTGCGCAGAACCCCCTTTTTGAAGACAGTCAATTAAAAAAATATTTAAGGATGTCAAAGAGAGAAAGCGGTATTAAAAATAGTACTTTTAACAACTAGTGGCTAAAATAGTGCTTTTTTTACAAGCGTTGGTTTGAATAACGAGCGCAGCGAGGTATTTAAAAGCGCAAGTAAAAAAAGCACTGTTTAGCCGCGAGTTGTTAACACTATTTTTTTAATACTTTTATCAAAAAAATCCAAGAAAAACTGGAAAATACTTTTTTCTCTCTCTCGCAACACACCATCTTTACACTATAAATCAAGGCGGCTGGTAAATGAAATAACATGACATTTTAATCTTTGACAATTTGGTATTTTGACGATATTTTTAAATGATTTTTTCGTAAATACTTGGTAAAAACTGGCGGAAATGGCTTAATTCTTAGGCAAGAATAATCAGATTTTTTTCAATATTACTATTTTCCGCTATTTCTCTTTAACTTTGGGTAAAAAACGGACAGAAATCTTTTCTTGCACCCGTGATCAAAAAAAAAAAAGTTTTTTTGCATCGGTAACCAAAAAAGCCATGTTTTAGTTATCTGCAGACAGTTACTAAAATCATGTTTTTAATGAAGGTATCAAAAAAAATATTTAAGGCTGTCAAAGAGAGAAAGCGGTATTAAAAAAAATATTTTAGAGAACGATAAAGATAATTTAACGCCTTTTTTGACAAAAATTTCGAATTTTCGTTTTGCCGTTTGTCTGTCTTCTTCAGTGGTGTCGTTATCTACTCGCGTGCGCCAAAGTGCACTGTACAACACTCTTTTGAATGTGGAAGATTGTACTTTACCGCATACTGTGCGGTAAAGTTAAAGTTATGACACTACAACACACTGTGCCGTAAAGTGACTACGTTTATTTCAGAAAATTAAAATACAGATATTTATATTTTTAAGAGTTATAGGTATAATCTTGCACCTAACACGTGCGTACCAACCCCTGTTGGCTTGACCGAACTCGCTTCGCTTCGTTCAGTCAACTGCCGTCGCGTGCGGTAAAGTTTTACATTTTTACAAGTTTTCCGCGCGGTTTTGAAAAATAATGGTGTGACAAATTCCTCGCTTGATTAAAAATGGGTTCTACAAATTACGACTTTGATATTGAATGAGTTTGATGAACAATGGTTCGATTGAAAACGGGTCTTATAAACTTCGAATTTGTTATTGAGTGGGATTGAAGAAATAAGGTTCCGATAAAAAATTGGTTTAACGAATTGCAGTTTCTATAGTAAATGATTTTGTGATTGAAGTTTCTTTTATTTAACAGGTTTGATTTTGCATATTCTGATAAACGTGCGTGCAGTGTTGCCCAAACAAAAACTGCCCAAAAGCATAAAGTAAGTTGGCAACTCACTTTATGATCAAACTATTTTTCTAGATCGTAACTACGACTTTGAGCAATATAACAAAAACAAAACATTTATGTGATAATCGTAAGAAATTGCTACATCTACGAAGTAGAGTTAAGTTGTCAGCCATTCACCATAAAAACGTAAAAATACATAAATACCAGACTTTTTGTTTGAGTAAATCTAGCAATTTGTTACAAATCGACAATAAACTGAAAGCTTTTATGTCTTCTACTTTTATCAGAATCTGTTTATCTCTTCGTTTGTCAAGACGAATTACCCAAAAAAGGCTACATAAAATCTACTGCTGCTTGGAATAGCGAAATAGTATATTACATAACGAGAGAAGAAAGTGACATATTTCACACGAGCGTGAATGTTGTGAACGAGGCGCTAGTCGAGTGAAACAACACGCGAGTGTAAGAAAGTTACTTTCTATTGAGTTGTGTACGACCAGTTTAGGATTTAATTCCTAATTTTTATTAGTATTAAATTTTTTTAATTTTCATTTCAAGAGAAGAAAGTATTTTCTTCTCTAGGGACGAAAATGGTTTCGGTCTATTTCCGACGCTTCTACAAATCATAGCCTACTTCATTCATTTTCGTCACTAGAGAAGAATACATTTTCGTCCCTACAAACGAAAATAAAATTGATATGAGTGTGAAATATATAAAACATTTTACTCTCGCGTCCCAGTAGGTATTTTTAGATTTTTGTTTTCGTCAAAGTTAAAGACAAACACAAAATATCCATGCACCTAGCCGGGATTCGGCCCCGGAACCCTCCGTTCGGTAAGCAAGAATTCCACCGCTACGCTACGGTGGCAAAAATTCAGAATTTATGTTAATCCTGATATTTTAAATTGTTCCATAGGATATTTCAATGAGCCTACTCAGTTGGACCTAAAGGCTCTATACATTTGACAGTTGTTGTTTTACTAGAGGTGGGCAACTCATGTTGCCCTCTCTTTCTGGATTTTTTAATATTTGCATGAAAAACCGATTTTATGAAATGTTTTGTTGTCTCTTTTATAATTTCCCCAGACAGTTTTTGAAAGATTGTTTTTTTTTTGTTTAGTAAAATATGTTAAGCTTTAAAGAAAAAAAATAGTGACGTAGATATGAAAAATCTTAATAATAGGTAAATTATATATGTTGATTATCTATATTTTTATTACTCTTTTTCATGAAATAAAACCCAAAAATCTTATTATCTCGCAATTCGACTATTTCTATTCATTTTCCAGTTTGGCAAATGCATGCTGTATTTCTATTTTTATTGCGTTTCTTTTTCCATTGGACCACAAAACAATGCAAAGTCGTAGGTCAAATTTTTTATATATGAAATCTAAAAAACATTTTTTTTTGGAATGCCTTGTAGAAGGCCTCCTAAATTGAATGACATCAAAAAAATTTGCGGAAATTCACCGTTTTCGAGAAAATTGGCAAAAATAGAAACTTTGTTGCGTTACAGAAAAAATAAAAACGCTTTTAGTTTCTACTTGACTTTCTCAATGGGAATATAGAAATGAAAATGTGCGAAAATTCATTATTTTTGCGAAAAACTGCATAAAAACAATTTTCTATCGAAATCTTTAAACAAAAATTATTACGAATTTGAACATTCTCCTGAATATAATTATATCATCGAAAATGTGCGGAAATGTAATGTTTTTGAAGTTCTTGTAGAAATGTGATATGAAAAAAATTGAAACGGCCCTAGATTTCACTTCTTGTCCTCATTGTAAATATGTTAAAAAATGAAAAAGTGAAAAAAGGCCACTTTTTTTAGAAATGCGATAGTACGTTTCCGCCAATTTTTGCTTTTATATTCAAACTCAGGGTGTCCTATAGAAGACCCCTAATTTTTTTTCAATATTACATTTCATGTAAACGGAAGTTCAGTTATTTTTTATTCCGCAATATTTCATTTTTAAACAGCATGGAAATAATTAAATGTAAAATTTGATGTACGTTTAGTAATTAAAAAGGCGAGAGAAATAAAATTATTGTCAGTGATTGCCAACTACCACTGCCAACACACAAAAAAATGATCAACATTTCCCTAACAACTGCGAAATCGAGTTGCTCACTTCTGGTAAGTAATTAATAACTGTCAAAAATTGTATACAGGGTCTATTCTATTCTATTCTACAAAGTGGAAGTTACAATAGAAGTTTATTTGATCGTTTTGTGTGCATACAGGGTTCCTAAGATTTTCCTTAGGGATAGGATTTCAATAAATCAAACAGAAATGGCATAGAAAGTTCTGCGCGCACAAAAGAAACAGGTATATTGAGCAATGGTGCCAGTTTGTTATTATCTCCGGACTGCTTTCATGAGAAAAAATTGTCGCCACTCTTTCATTGTGAGCATAAATCATAGTTGCAATAATAACCGTTGACAAGATGTCTGCAAATTCCGCGAGATGGTGGCCACACCATGAGATGATCTAATTAAAAATTAGATGTTTTCAGGTCCAAACCACAGCTTTTTCTTGCTTAAAGGAGGCGGCAGGGTCCATAATTTACGATACTGAGCGATAAACTCGTGAGGTTGTTAACATTAGAAAGAAATATCTTCGCTTTTAATTAAATTTCTTTCCATCCTGTTCTACTAGTGACATCTATCCGGAAACGGCCAAACCATGCAGCTAGCACTAGCAGCCAAAGAAATCAATAAACGGCGCTGTTTTTCCTGCAGAGCTTGCGATATTATTGATTTTAAATAAAGCTGGCCCTATACTACATTTGATATTTTCGAGGTGTTTTATGACATGATCTCGAAACATGTAGCGAACCAGTTCTTCAAAACTAGCGGGAGGGTAAAAGCGAAAAATAAGGGGCTGCCAATATTTGTAACACCCAAAAAGGGGTGAAAAGATTTATTTTGCTCTGTTTCTTTACAAAAAACATTTTTTTTACGAAAAACTTGAGCTCTGCCACTTTTTTTATTTTTTGCTTCAACTTTCTCGAAATTTTCGTCATACCGTAGAAAAAATTATTTCCCCCATGGTCATACTCTACTTTTATTCGAAAAAATTTAGAAACAGAGACGGGATCAGTTTTCCTAAAACGGGGGATCTTGGTTTCGAGTGAGAAGATAAAGGGCGCCGCAGGCAAAAATTTTTCAATTAAATTAGCCGAACGCAAAAATGTTAGAAAAACAAAGCACGAAATAAAAATGGCGCCGCTTACAATTTTTTTTTAAAAATTACGTAATTTCGGGAACGCAAAGAAATAGGTCTAAAGAGTATAATTTTTAAGAAAAAAATACCAATTTTCTCGCCCTCCTTCACTGGGACTACAGGGGCCGTGAACAAATTACGTAATGGTCATAGGGGGGAGGAGGGTTACAAAACGTTACGTAGGGAGGAGGGGGGTTTTCGACAGCGTTGCATTTGTGTGAAACTAAGAAAATTTGGAATGAAAATAAGTGAAAAGTTTTTTTTTTTTGGGGGGGGGTAGTGGTCTTGAAATCGTTACGTAAGATTAGGGGAGTGGCGTGCCAAACCGTTACAAAACATTACATAAGAAGGGGGTCAAAAATTGGTAAAATCACCGTTACGTAATTTGTGCACGGCCCCACATCTGACTGTTCCTCCTTTTTGATTTCGAATCAAAGTGCAAAACCCGGGTTGGACGTTCGAAGGCGTCAACCCGTCCTATTTGCTTGATAAAGTTTCCACGGAAATATCTCAGTCGATTTCTCCGGCCGTGTATGAACGCTTTAGGTTATGCATTTGCATGTATCTCAGTCCCCAGCCTGTAAACAGTGCGTAAGGACAATGGTTACAAAATGAAAAGCCGAAAAATATTTTTTTTTTTACGATATCTTTCATCAGCAAAAACAATTTTTATTCCAGTCCTAAAGGTATGAAAATGGAAAACATTAGAAAACAACAACCTGGAATGGATTTACTACGTGTAAGATGTAGTGACAACATCGCCCCATGCCCATCCTTTTCTGCCTAATGTGCTTTTCCGTTTGTCTGCGTCTTATACACGGCTACTTGGCCCCCTAAGGATTTGCTTAGGAACCCTGTATAAGTTTTAATGCGATCAACAGAACTCGTTTGTAGGATGTACCTTGTCCAATTCCTGTCGGCGCATTAGCAAGCAGAAGTCGTGTTTTTTTTTCAATATGGCGGTGAAGGTAGATAAAAGAACACTAAAACGGTGACTTGATCAGCCTTAGTGAAGACGGTATTGCCCTGCTCTAATGTCCGTCAATCAGTTATCAGTAATATGGTAAATTCAATAAAACTTATCGTAGTTCTTGGGAAATTAGCTGAGTTCATTTTAAATTCGTCAAAAATTACCGATTTATTTCCTTATCGGAATACTGACAAAATTCAGAAGAATCATTTTTACTTTATTCCAAATTCAATCGGACCAAATTTTGACCCTGACAATGTGTCAGCCAATATATTGAAATTAGTCCGGAGAAATTTGGAAAGAACAGTACTTTTTCTGCTACAGGGGAAAGTTGAAAAATGGATGGAATTACCAATTGATGATATCTCTCCTAATTTAAGAGATAATGGTGTTTGTGAAATGTTAATCCGACGTTTCGTTTCGTAGATATCTTCTTCAGGATCAAAAAGTTAAATACAGACCAACATTTTTACTTCATATTTTAGTTTCTTTTTAAGTTTGTTTGATAATAAAATATTTTTTTTTATTTTGAAGTTTCGATCCCGAAAAAAATCATCTTCAGTCCATTTTTTTCTCTGGTACGGCCCTGTTTCATTTTATTTTTTTTTGAGACCATTCATATTTAACTACTATATAGTAGACCTGAACAACCAAGATATATTATATGAACATACCGAGTGAAGCGACAAAAAGGACAAATTTTATTTTATCAATCTCATTAAAAAAAAAACTGTATTGATAAGACAAATAAGCCCTTTGAAAAGAAAAACATTCCAAGAGGGGGGAGAAAATCAAATGAAAGTAACACCCGTGGCATATCGGACAAAGCGTTTTTGTTTCTCACTTCATTACGACCAGGCCTCCAATGTCTAATGGAGAATCCCAGACACCTACAGACCTGTTTCACCCTTATTAGGAATCATCAGGGAGGCATAGGGTTGTACCTGGCAGTTGAAGCTACACAGTCACCACGCGCACCTTCGAATTTAAAACAAAAAGTTTTTAATCCGTGGGGACGTAGTAACTGTGGGCGCCACCTGTCGAATAAACCGAGAAACAAAAACATCGAAATTGAAAAGTGCAGAACACCGTAAATACAGAATTCTGTACCTTTCAGCAGGTTATAAAGTAGAAACCTGTAAAAGTATAAGGTCACTGTAACATGACTCTTAAAAAGAGGTAACGTTCGCAGCAGCACCGCCCCCAATTGTAGCTTCATACTACGTGGCCCTAATTTTAAGGCATCAGCAAGCAATCGCTTCGGAGGAGGCTTGTTGCGCAGAACTAAAAAGCCAAAATATTTAAAAAAACAACAAAATGTTTTGTTGTTTTTATAAAATCAAATGCCTACCTTTTTTTTAAACCTTTTTTTTAATAACTAAAATATGAAGTAAAACATTTTATTTCGTATTTAACTTTTTGAACCTGATGGGGGATAAAATCAAATGCCTACCATTTTTAAACCTCTTTGATATATGTTGCCATTTTTTTTAAAATACATTGTGTTGTATGTCGAAAAGTAACATTAATACCTAGTAGTATATTCATTCATTCATTAAATTTGTCTTATCAATAGTTATTTTTTTATTGAAATTGGTAAAGTTATAGCAAAAAACCATTTGTCTGTTTTTTTCGTTATACCCGGTATGTTCATTTCATATATCTTGGTTGTCCTGGTCTACTATATAGTAGTTAAATATAAATGGTCCCAAAAAAATTAGTTGAAATAGGACAGGGGCGTACCAGAAAAAAAATGCACTGAAGATGATTTTTTTTTGGGATCGAAAGTTCAAAATAAAAAAAAATATATTCCAATCCCTTCCTACTTTATTCATATTCCTTAAATTTTTATTTTATTTATTTTCATTCAGATTTTATATTAATGGTAATTATTTTTATTTTATATTTTGAATAAAGTATTCATTCATTCATTCATTCATTAAATTTGTCTTATCAATAGTTATTTTTTTATTGAAACTGGTAAAGTTATGGCAAAAAACAATTTGTCTGTTTTTTTCGTTTCACCCGGTATGTTCATTTAATATATCTTGGTTGTCCTGGTCTACTATATAGTAGCTAAATATAAATGGTCCCAAAAAAAATTTAGTTGAAATGGAACAGAGGCGTACCTGAAAAAAAATGCACTGAGGATGATTTTTTTCGGGATCGAAACTTCAAAATTAAAAAAAAAATATATTATCGAACAAGCTTAAAAAAAACTAAAATATGAAGTAAAACATTTTTATTTCGTATTTAACTTTTTGAACCTGATGGGGGATAAAATCAAATGCGTACCATTTTTAAACCTCTTTTTGATATATGTTGCCATTTTTTTAAAGAATACTTTTTATCGATTTAAATTTGACGAAAAAGGCATATTTTTTTTCAAAGATACGCTACGCGCTAGCAGAAGTACTGCCTTAGTAGCAATCCCTTCCTACTTTATTTATATTCCTTAAATTTTTATTGTATCTATTTATTTAATCAGATTTTATTTATTCATTTATTTATTCAGATTTTATATTAATTGTAATTATTTTTAGTTTATATTTTGAATAAAGTATTCATTCATTCATTCATGTATTGAAATTGGTAAAGTTATAGCAAAAAACCATTTGTCTGTTTTTTTCGTTACACCCGGTATGTTCATTTAATATATCTTGGTTGTCCTGGTCTACTATATAGTAGCTAAATGTAAATGGTCTCAAAAAAAATAAGTTGAAATGGGACAGGGGCGTGCCAGAAAAAAAATGCACAGAGGATGATTTTTTTCGGGATCGAAACTTCAAAATAAAAAAAAATATATATTTTATTATCGAATAAGCTTAAAAAGAAACTAAAATATGATGTGAAACATTTTATTACGTATTTAACTTTTTGAACCTGATGGGGGATAAAATCAAATGCCTACCATTTTTTAACCTCTTTTTGATATATGTTGCCATTTTTTAAAAAAATACTTTGTTTTGTATGTCGAAAAGTAACATTAATACCTAAATAAAATACAAGGTGAGCATATATGATTTTATGCGCCATTTTGGATTTAAATTTGACGAAAAAGGGATTTTTTTTTTCAAAGATACGCTACGCGCTAGCAGAAGTACTGCCTTAGTAGCAATCCCTTCCTACTTTATTCATATTCCTTAAATTTTTGTTTTATTTATTTAATCAGATTTTATTTATTTATTTAGTCAGATTTTATATTAATTGCAATTATTTTTAGTTTATATTTTGAATAAGGTATTCATTCATTCATTAAATTTGTCTTATCAATAGTTATTTTTTTATTGAAATTGGTAAAGTTATAGCAAAAAACAATTTGTCTGTTTTTTTCGTTACACCCGGTATGTTCATTTCATATATCTTGGTTGTCCTGGTCTACTATATAGTAGTTAAATATAAATGGTCCCAAAAAAAATAAGTTGAAATGTGACAGGAGCGTACCAGAAAAAAAATGCACTGAAGATGATTTTTTTTGGGATCGAAACTTCAAAATAAAAAAATATATATTCCAATCCCTTCCTACTTTATTCATATTCCTTAAATTTTTATTTTATTTATTTTCATTCAGATTTTATATTAATGGTAATTATTTTTAGTTTATATTTTGAATAAAGTATTCATTCATTCGTTTATTCATTCATTCATTCATTCATTCATTAAATTTGTCTTATCGATAGTTATTTTTTTATTGAAATTGGTAAAGTTATAGAAAAAAACCATTTGTCTGTTTTTTTCGTTACACCCGGTATGTTCATTGAATATATCTTGGTTGTCCTGGTCTACTATATAGTAGCTAAATATAAATGGTCCCAAAAAAAAATAAGTTGAAATGGAACAGGGGCGTACCAGAAAAAAATTGCACTTAAGATGATTTTTTTTTTGGGATCGAAATTTTAAAATAAAAAAAAAATATATTTTATTATCGAACAAGCTTAAAAAAAAACTAAAATGGTGAATGATGGTACCTACAAAACGAAACGTCGGATGAAAATTCCAAAAAGACCGTTGTATTTTTCAAAAAGGTTGCCATAGACATGGTTTTACAGAACTCGATTTTCTCTTAAATTAAGGGAGATATCATCAATTGGTAATTGTAGCTCAAAAGCTACAAGGGACAGAATAAATCTGTTAATGATATTTTTTAAAGCTCAGAAAAGTATATGCGAAAACCGCATGTCTCTATCTTCAATAATAACGGAGTTTCCCATTGAATCTCATCGAAAATGGGACACCCTATTGCCCTCAATACTTTTTTGATGAGGTTCTCAAGTTAAGGATTTCTTTGTTCCTTTTTCCCACTGAACACTTTTACTATAAGCAGTAGTTTAAGTTCAAAGCATTGCTAAAATATTTTTCGTTACTTACATTTGTACTAAATGAATTAACCAGGATATTCGGAAAGTTTTAGCTAACATTCCATATTACAGTTACAGTGTTTGAGCTAAAGTTAAAGTACAATGTACCTACATTAACTTAACAGGTGCCTGATTAAATGTTTACTGCAGCGCTCATAAACTCTTTGATGTAAATTTCCGGAGGTTATTTTCTAACTACACCGTTCCACACCCTTTTCCGGACAATTTTAATTAATTTTACTACGAAGCAGTCACAACAGCAAGATGAGAATCACCACCCGAACTGCTCTATTTTACTGCAACATTATACGGGGGGATGTTATACAAATATTCGTTTTTCCTACTTGCTTTCGTAAAAATGCTTTTTATGAATTGCGTTATGTATCACTTTTTCCGTTGCTAGGTAAATAACTTTTACCGCACTTAATGCGGTAAAGTTACCATTATGGCAATTTACCGCACTAGGGCGGCAGAGTGACCTCGTTCATTTAAAAAAAAATTGACAATATTGGAGGCTTTTAGGTAAAAATTTGTACCTGACTCAAGCGCAAAGTGTCTTCACCGCCCTTGCTGACTTCGCTTCGTTCGATTAATTGCCGTCGCGTGCGGTAAAATATTACTTTCTACACTAGTTAGGTATGAAAATATCTCGAAAACTGAAGCTTTGAAAGATTTGAACTTTAGAACAACATTTTTGGGTAATATTTATGAAAAATAAAATCTGAAAGCCGCATATCAATAGCTGCTTTACTCCTAAAGTTATAATTTTTTAACGTTTTTTCAAATAACTCTGAATCTAAAGCTCCCACAAATTTAGACTTTATAACAAAATTTGTAGTACATATTTATGGAAACTTCAACCATCCACCACCCTATCCAACAGTTAATCAGTTCATGCTGAGCCGATAGAGGGTTTTTGGACCAAATTTCGTTAACATCGATTAAGGCGTTCTTGAGTTATCGCGTATAGAGGCAGACAACAGACAACTTTTTTTTTCGTCGATTAAGGTGTTTTGGAACCTCAGTAACGCATTTTTGATTAAATTAAAAAATGTAAAAATTTCAGGATTTTAATTGTCCCCCATACCATATTGGTAATAAATATTAATATTGGACAAAAATAGCAAACATAAAAAGTTGTTTATTTCAAAATTCGACCCCAGAATACGAGAGAAATAAGCACATTTTATAGATCGTTAAATTTTGATATCATCCGTGAACCACGTCCAGAGAAACACACAAACATATTAGATTCATTTGCCAAATGTCTGCAGTTCGACCGCAATTGCCTTCATTTATTTTTTGTTCGCAGAATATTTCTTAGTTATTTAGAATATTATTATGTCGCTTTTTCTCAAATACGACCCCAAAAGTTTTGTAGTAAAATTTGGATTTTTTAAAAAATGATTCAATCTAGTGAAATGGTCTATCTAGAGATGTATTCTAAGATGATATTAACAGGCAACAATAATTGTTTACCATGTCTGTCATCTAAGGTGTCAAAGACGCGGAAAGTATTTCTGAAGACTGACCGCAGCGCAAGTTTGAGGTTTCGCTTAATTTATTTTTTTTTAAGTTGAGGGTCTCGGCCTGGTGTTAAGATTTAAAAAAATATATATTTGGTCAAGTAGGTATTATAGAAGGAAGCAAATAATATTGGTACCGGTAGGCACTTTCCGGA
Organism: Oxystoma pomonae; assembly: GCA_963921995.1. Classification (NCBI taxonomy): domain Eukaryota; kingdom Metazoa; phylum Arthropoda; class Insecta; order Coleoptera; family Brentidae; genus Oxystoma; species Oxystoma pomonae. The sequence continues at coordinate 76,974,311 of OY998169.1, read as the reverse complement.
TTCGCGTGCTTAAAATTGTAGAGTCCCCCTCCTCCTCCACCTCACGTCCCTATCTATCCATCCCCTTCCATCTCCCTTCTGCCTTCTTCTCCTTCACCTTGTACGCCTCAAACTCTTCTGTCTAATCGACTACCCACTTTGCCTGCTCTTTTTCCCGTTTTTTCTCTGTTTTTCTTGCTTTAAATGGTCAACATGTTGTGAAGTGAAACTCCCATAAAAATCCGCTTAGTAGTTTTTACGTGATGCTGGAACAAACAAACAAACAAACAGATAAAAATTCTAAACATTAGATATTTCGTATTTTTACGGTTTGGTTAGAAGCGAGGGGTGGCTCGGTCGTCATTTTGTGTACACTAAACGGCATTTTTAACCAGGTTTTTCTCTTAAAACTGCCTCAGAATGCCATATATTGCCTTAAAATGCATAGAATACCTCGCAACAATGCTTCAAAATGCCATCGGCGTGTACACCAAAGGGCATTACCAAGCCACCCCTCGGTTAGAAGCCAACACTAAATGGTCTTACCTAGCGATTTATTATATGTATAGATTAGCTATTGCCCGCGAATTTAAAATTGTAGGTTCCCCTCAAATGACGCTCCTCCCCCTTCTTTCTCTCCCCTACTCCCCCCCAAGTCCCCTCCCGATCTAGATCGGTTTAGTTGCTTTGAGGTGATTCTGACAGACAAACAGACAAAAATTTCGTTATGCTACTGTATTTTTCTCCCTGAAAATCATTTGAAGCTCATGGGATTGGGCGGTAGGAAAGCGGCTGCAAAATGGTCCGTTTCTAATAGATCAAAATCAAAAATATCAAAAATGCAACTAAAATTTCTTTTCTATTTGTCTGTTTGTCTGTCTGTTTTTTCTAACATCACGCAAAAATTACCAAAAAATGGTGAGATACTGAATCACTTGGACTTCTGGGCAGCAAATAGGGACATCCAAATAGGTTCATGTTAACAAAAGTTATGACCATTTAAAATCGATAAAACTGCAGTGGAAGCTGCGGGGTATTCAGCCAGTAAATAATAATACAAATAATAATAATCTGAAAAGTAGGTAAGATGGAATTAAAACTGAAAATATTTTTAACATTGATGATTTATTGAGATATTTTAAACGACTTGTTGCTAAGGTACGAGTTGATCGGTCTTAGTGAAGACCAATCAAGTCTACAAAAGAACACTAAAATGCTAGAAGTTGATCGGCCTTTAGTAGAGTCGATCCTGATCGCGTTAAAAAGAAGCATGAAGCGGTTTTATAATTAAAATTCTTTCTAATTTTTCACTAATTTTTTTATTTTATTTTTTGTTTATGGCAATCTCTCCACCGTTGATATGTATCTTTCTAATGTTCTTAAAGACCCGGCATTATTTAGGTTTCAAAAGGGCTGGCTTACGGCAACGGGCTCATAAAACCACATAAGGGTTCGTTTTGCCACAATGGGGTACTTAAAATATTTCCCAGTTTAAATACAATAAGGACCTTACGGGAATAAAAGGTTTGGTTTCATTTACATCAGGCGGGAACGGCGTAAATGGCTTATTTTATTTAATTATGTGCAACACAGGATTTTTCATTTTAAAGCGATCGTTTATAGCATAAAAATTCTTATGTTAACATTTTGCTGAACTAAAACTTGATGTTTCATTTGATCCCCTATTGTTATTCCTTAAAAATATTTGATTTTCTAACGTTCTACCCTTAAAATCACCGCAATATTTTTCTTTTTTTCTTTTTTTTGGAAGATCATCTCACACACAGTACACAGTAATAAGTTCTTACAGGAGAAATCGACTCTGGGGGCGTTTACTTATTTAATTAAAATCAACTACCTACCTATGGCACATTTTTAAAAATTGGATAGATGTCTATTGCTTAAGCTCTTGAACTGTAGGGAGGGGAGAGGGGCGGTTTAATTGGTGTTGAGTTACTATATACGAAAGAAAAATACTTTATTTTTATAAGCAAGTCTCGTCTGGTCTCATTTGCAGATTTTTTCAAAATTATCCCTTAAATTCGCCGCAGGCAAAAATTTAAAAAAAAATACACTGAAGTGCTATTTTTTACGCGTTGTTGTTTGTTTGATATTGTAACATTTGGTATAGCGCCGCAGACGAAAACTTTAACAAAAAAATCAAAATATTCTTTAAAAATTTTGGTATCTTAAGTTTTAGGTAAAATATTTTTGAAAATGTAGATTGAGTTAGATGCCAAGAAAGGGTGGGTTGCGGTGGTATGTATAGATTTGCTGCCAAATCATAAATGCGCCGCAGATGAAAATTTTGGAAAAATAATACGAAGAATACCATTTATTACACTTTTTGAATGTGGTGAGAAAAATTCTTTACAATTAAACTAAAATTGTAACAATTAATGATGTCATAGCACTTTAAGCAAAATTTTTAAAATTTAAAACATCACAACAAACACACGTCACAAACCGGAGTAAAGGGTCATGAAAGTGTGGGAGCTATATCTCACCCTGAAGCCCTTGATCATGATTAATTTACTGTAGATTGCACTGCAAAAAATCCATTGATTGCATTAAGTTATAACTAAAGAGACATTATTTTTACCACAGTTGTGTTCAGAAATAAGGTAAACAATTTGGCGACGATGCCAGATTGCGCTGAAAGGTTTATCCCTACACGTAATGTTTATAGAAAGATATTATTTTTATGACTTTTTTATAATTTTTCTGCAATTATGCAAATTCTTTGGTTTGCCTTTTAAAACACCGTATGGAGATTATAGGTGGTATAAACGCTTCTTTACTATCGAAATTGTAGCGTCATTTTAGTTTTTTTGTAATTTTTGTTTTTTTTTTTTAATTTGTGTATAAAAATTGCAAAATCTTATTAGCAATGTGTGTCGGAGAGAATCTTAAGTACTTTTTTAGACAATGTGACGATTTTGATTTAATATGAATTTAAATATACTTTGTTGTGAAAAATAAGTGTTAATATCATACGACAAAATTTCAATCGGTACCCACGTGACGTCACAACGTCATATTGTAAATTTTGGGCTCACCTGTGAGAATAGGCACCTTGATCTTTATTCAGATATTCACAAATCTTCACATCTGTTTATAAAAAAAGGGGACACGTATTTGACATTTGGTACATGTATGTCCTCCATTTTTTCGATCGAAATATCAGATAAATATCTAATATTTTGACCAAAAAAAATTATTACTTTAATTTTTTAATATATATTGGGAATAAAAGCTACACAACGTGACAACCTCGCACTTGCACCGGGTCACCTATATAACCCTCGCTGCCTCATTCATCATTTGTCGTCGGAGTTGCCGCTTTAGTAGAATCGAGCTGGTAAACGTAAGATGGACGAAGCATGTGTGGTATTGGTTTTTAAAATTTAAAAAAAATTTAGAGTGAGGTGGAGCATGCATGGTATTGGTTTTCCCTAAATCTAACAACAGCATTTCAAAGCGATTTATGAATGATTTGATGGATCAATTTTAGTTAAATTTATTCTTCTAACACTAATAAACGACCCGTATTTATTTCTGTCCCCAGCCCTGCTCTCATATATGGTGATCAACTCTCGTTAAAGTACACACCATTGTTTCCGGCCCTCAGACTTGCTCTCAGGCTCTGATCATATATACAAGGTGTCTTAAAAATCCGAATCTACCCTAATATCTCCAGAACCAATAGAAGTAAAATTTCACATAATTAGATGAATTACAAAAAAGTACCTTTTTGGATGATAATTGTGCCGCCATTCAATAAGGAGGTGGAGATAAGGCGGAGACGATACTTTTTTTTAACTAGATACACTGTATATTTTCTAAAATTTGCATAGAGAAAGAGCACATGGAAAAAATACTATTTTGTCTTTTAAAGAAATTATTTTAAGACGTAATACATTTTTATTAAATTGAGATGGTTATTTTTGTGGAAATAATATTTAGATATCTAAAACAAAAAGACAATTTTTGACCTGCTGTCCTAAACATACAATAGTTAAAATAAAATATATTAACTTTTAAATAACTAGATCCTTAGAAGTAAAATCTATTTAAGTATATTTTTATATTAGTTTTTAAAATATTGGATAGGTGTCCTGTATAGTAATATAAAATGTATTAGTGTTTGAAGTAATTATTTTTAAATTTAAAATATTTTTTTCCGTGCAGTGATTTAGGCAAAGAATCACCGAATATCTCAACTGATTGGTCTTATGGAAATGATTTTCTCATTTTTGTACACTAGGTATTAGCTAATTTTAAAATTTTTTTTAAACAGAACGAATTCTTATTGAATATAGCTCTGACTAACTTTAACCAGGTCATGCTGTTTAAAAAAATAAATAGATGCATAAGGCGGATTTTGGCGTACATAAACGAAGAAAAGGGGAAAATAAAAAGAAAATACTTGGCAATAACTTCAAGTGCCACCACACAAAAAACGAATTTAGTGTTTTTTTAACTGCGATTTCGCCTCCATGTTTAAGGGCATGCAAAATATGCTTGTTTTGTTTTGTTTCTTTGGTTATTTTTTTAATTTTGTTCTTGAACTTTAAGGGTCGGAGAAAGTTATGAGTTTTAAGCGAGGTATCTTTATTTTAAAAAAAGTACAGAATATAAAGGTGGACCAAAAAACACCGTACATTTTTTTCGGCTGTAGTTTTACTGCCGTAAGTTTGATTTTCGAGATTTTAGTTTCTGCCAAAGGTAGTCGAGGGGCATAGAGTCGAAATTCGACCTCCGTGGGCCTTTTGATGATGATTTTATGAAACCTGTTTTAATCGGTTACTAATAGACCACTTAACATCACCTTGCCTGTGAACAGCCTCAAAAGTGCTGCAGTTAAAAAGTGAGGTAAGGGCGACAAAATTATTTTTTAAATCTTAACGGTTTGACCTACGATGATGAAATATGGTACACATATTGGCCCTCTGGTCAGATTACACAATATAATTTAAAAAATAACACTTAGTGCATCTAAGGGCCGGTAGAGGGCAAAATGTGTTTTTAGATTTTTCTCTGTATCTCCTGAACGACTTATCCTACATACTTGAAACTATGTGGTTTTGTGGTACATACTTTTACTAATCAGCCTGATATCACAAAAAAAATTTTTAGCCTATGACCGGAGGGCCCTGAACAGACGCTATTTTTTTGACAATTTCGAGAAAAAAAATCTATTTAAGCAAACTTAACTTAAGATCATCGAAAATTTATATAAATCGGTTACTTATACACCACTTAATATTTCTCCACCTATGAATAGACTCAAAAATGTTGCAGTCCAAAAGTGAGGTTAGGGTGACAAAATATTTTTTAAAATCTTAACGGCTGAACCTACGATGATGAAATTTGGTAATCATATTGGACTTCGGGCCAGATTGTATTATAAAAATAAAAATATAACATTTAGTGCCTCTAGGAGCCGGTAGGAGGCGAAATGTGGTTTTAGATTTTTCCCTGTTGACACACTTGAAACTATGTGGTTTTGTAATACATACTATCACCGTAACCTCACTTTGGACTGCAACAATTTTGAGGCTGTTCACAGGTGGCGTAATATTTAGTGATCTATAAGTAAACGATTTATATAAATTTTCGATTCCCTAAAGTTAAGTTTGCGTAAATAGATTTTTTTTCCAAATTGTCAAAAAAATGGCGTATGTTCAGGGCCCTCTGCCCGCAGGTTAAAACATTTTTTTGTGACATCGGGCTGATTTGTAATAGTATGTACTACAAAACCACATAGTTTCAAGAGGTCAGGATAAGTCGTTCGGGAGATATAGGGAAAAATCTAAAACCACATTTCGCCTCCTACCGGCTCCTAGAGGCACTAAATGTTATTTTTTATTCTTATAATACAATCTGACCCGAAGGCCAATGCGATTACCAAATTTCATCATCGTAAGTCAAACCGTTAAGATTTAAAAAAATATATTGTCACCCTAACCTCACTTTTGGACTGCAACATTTTTGAGGCTATTCATAGGTGGAGAAATATTGAGTGGTCTATAAGCAAATGATTTATATAAATTTTCGATGCCCTTAAGTTAAGTTTGCGTAAATATATTTTTTTTTCGAAATTGTCAAAAAAATGGCGTCTGTACAGGGCCCTCCGCTCACAGGCTAATTTTTTTTTTTGTGATATCAGGCTGATTGTTAATAGGTTGTACTGCAAAACCACATAGTTTCAAGTGTGCAGGATAAGTCGTTCGGGAGATACAGGGAAAAATCTAAAAACACATACGGCCCCTAGATGCACTAAATGTTATTTTTTAAATTTTATGATACAATCTGGCTAGTAGATATGAGTACCAAATTTAAGTATCGTAGTTCAAACCGTTAAGATTTGAAAAAATATTTTGTCGTCTTAACCTCACTTTTTGACTGCAGCACTTTTGAGGCTGTTTACAGGCAGGCCTATTACTAACCGGTTAAAACAGGTTTCGTAAAATCATCATCAAAAAGCCCAGAGAAGTCCATATGCCCCCCAGTTAAGGATAAGGCTTCAGACTATATGAAATTTTAGTCAAAATTGACATTTCGTTAAAATCCAAGATTGCGTATGATTTTTAAATTTTACCATTTTTAACACCCTCCGCCAAAATTTTATGCGCGCCACTGTACTCAACTTTAGACATTGGTCATAAAAAAGAGGTATCATTCGTAAAATTCGGACAAAAAATAAAGCAGCTTTGCTTAACGAAAGAGGTGCTGTTTCTAAACCTGTGTAAAATAAATAAAATTCAGAAATTTTTTATTTTTGCTGATTTTTTTGTAACTTTTGACAAAAAAGCAATGGCGTAGTACATTGGATTTAATAGAATAGTGTTTTAAGGTGCACTGTTTACAGGCGTAAAACAGCACCTCTTTCGCTTTTTAGTTCTTGTCCGATTTTTACGAATGATACCTCTTTGTACACTGAAAAGATGTGGCTTTCTGGACGACTGATATCAGGTACATTGGCTTACAAAAAAGTTTGGCAGGAAGGAGTGAAAAGTATCTAAATTTGTCAAATGTCAAATTTCACAGATGGAGTAAATAAGCCACAGCCTTACCTTTCCGTAGAGCTTAAAACCTAAAGAATCGGATGAGATTTAATAAATCCCTAGCAGAACAAAAATTAGAAGTTTTTAGACCTATGTTTTGTTAAAACACCACTTAATTTGTTGGCGCTGAGCTTTATTACTTCTTATCCGATTTTTAGAAGTGATACGTCTCTGTCTACGACTAAAACGTGACTTTTTGGCAAATGTCTAAAATCGAGTACAGTGGCGCGCATAAAATTTTGGCGGGGGTGTTAAAAATGGGGAAATTTGAAACTCATGCGCCATCTTGGATTTTACCGAAATGTCAATTTTGATAAGATTTTCATATTGTCTAAAGCTTTAGTTTTTTGCAGGAACTAAAATCACAAAAATGAAACTTACGGTAGTAAAACTACAGCCGAAAAAAAATGTATGTTTTTTTTTGGGCTCACCTTATATAATCGCAATCTAAACCTCTCTACATATAATAAATCTCTAGATAAACGTTTCTGTACTTCTACCAAATCATATAGATAAAAAAATAAAATTTTTAGATTTTTTTGTTGTTTTATTTGTTTGTACCGGCATCAGGCAAAATTAATAAACAGATTTTGATGAGGATTTTACTACTGGATGTCTTGGAGTTCCGAGCAGGCGATTGGCATATTTTTAATCAAAATTGATTTACAGTAACAAAAGTTATGAATATTTAAATAAAAAAACCGGGAAAAAATGCAGGCGAAGCGGGTATTCCGCTGAATAGGAGGGTTTGACTATGTTGGGAATTTGGAACCTTTGGTTGCACTATAACAAAGTTATGATTGTTTTCCACAAACCAAAACTACACTTTTTTGCACTCGACGCGCGTTTCACTGGGGCCTCTATCTTTATCTAAACTATTTCTGGATTTATTGATTTCCATACTTTCATATGCATTCAAAAGTCTTATGTTTGGTACACTTTTTAGAAGTTTTAGGTTACCTAATGAGAATCTATAATTGTTTTCAAAAGAATACTCGGCCACACTTGACTTTTCTGTTCTTCCGTATTTTACTCAAGAAGATGAAATTTTATTCTCGTTTGATATTAGTTCGTTGTTCCCTAGTTTGCCGATCTCCAACACCTTAAAATACCTGGAGGAACTACTAAGAAAAAACAAACTAGAAGACAAACAGACTTTAGAATACCTATCTTTACCAAAACTCAAAAAAATAATTACTACCTATAGTTAGAAAGAACCACAGTCCCCAGAGTATGGTTCAGGTATGTAGACGATGTGTTTGCAGCATACTACAGTAACTAGTGTTGAAAATTTTATTGAAAAGACAAATAACAAATTTCTCACAATTAAATTTACTTATAAAACAGAGAACAACGGTACAATGCCATTTCTAGACACTTTAGTTATAAGAAATAAAAATAAATTAGAATTTGACCTATACAGAAAAGGAACGGCCACCAACAGGTATATTCCAAATGACTTTTTTCATTGCTTACAACATAAGCTTGCAAGTTTGCACTTCTTAAAATATAGATTAGTAAATTTCCCCTTAAACAAAGAAAGCTTTGAAGCGGAAAAGAATAGGATTAGGAATATAGCTGGCGAACACGGTTACGCGAAGGCTTAATAAATAAGCTGATAAATAGACATTCTTTTCAAAAGACCTTTCGGAATTCCACTTTTTTCAGACAAAAAGATACCTCCGACTACACCACTACAAAAACTATTTAATAACACCGGTCTTAAATTATTATATCAATCCGGAAACACAATAAGAAGTTTACTAGGAAATCCCAAGAATAAAACTACAGTTCTAGAAAAAAGTGGAATTTACGAAATTAGCTTCATGGATTTAGACAAAAAATATGTTGGCCAAACGAGACGCTCTATTCTAACATGATTCAAAGAACACTTAGCACACTTAAAATACGGAACAGAAAAGTCAAGTGTGGCCGAGCATGCTTTTGAAATCAATCATAGATTCACATTAGATAACCTAAAACTTCTAAAAAGTGTACCAAACAAAAGACTATTGAATGCATATGCAAGTATTGAAATCATTAATTCCAGAAATAGTTTAAATAAAGATAGAGGCACACTTTATTCTTTAGTTGAGGGGAGATAGGATTATAAAGCGTGACCAATCACAAATTATTAGTCTTATCTCCGCCCACTAAAAGATAGTATAAAAGATGGAAAGTAGGTTAATATAGTTTATTGTTTATCCTCTCCTGATGATACTAACGTTGTTAGCGAAACGCGCGTCGAGTAAAAAAAAGTCTAGTTTCAGTTTGTGGAAAACAATCATAACTTTGTTTTAGGACGGTTTGAGGTTAACAAGAACGTAATTAAACGGAAAATTTCTAATTTTATATGATCAAAATTAAAACGGCATTTCATTTATATCACAATGGTATTATAAATGAACTATGTGTTTGTGGTTCGAAAAACTTGCAAAGTATACACATTGCGCTCATTAACGATAAATTTTGCTAGCTCTCATATCTAAAGCAAGCAGGCTAACGAATGCTCTTGTGTTGTTTAATTTATGACGGAGCGGTGTATGGTGTTTAAATGTAGCCGCAATATGGAGAAATTTTAACTCACAAAACGACCAGAAAGAGACGGGTGTATTGTAGGTATTTAAACATTAGGTACATACATTCCTTCAAACAATAGGTTGCATATACGGGGTAAGCTAAAGCTTTTGGGTGCCGCCATCGCCAGTTCAAAAACGGGAGTAAATTAACCTAAATGTAAAAATTTGGTGACTATACCAACATACTGTCAGTGGCATTCGCAGATAGTAGGGACTTATTGAAGAGTATTTGACAGTATTTTGACACTGTTGACAGATACGCGTGCGCTGATTTAACGCCGGCCGTAATAGTGTTATGGCCTGACTTTATTTGTGGAAATTTTAGAATCGGATACAGTCCATTCTTATTTTCACATTTTGAAAAATATTACTTAGAAACACAGCACTAATCAAAGCTGAATTAATTTCAAGTGATGACCAAAATATTTACGGATTCCAATATTTAAAATTTTAAAAAACTGTTAATATTTTATTTTTTTCGGTAACTTTTTAACAAAAAATTACTACTTTATTAACACTATTTTAACGACTCAAGAGAGTTATATCAATTTGAGCAGAAAGCTTTCTAAAAATGTTTACCAGAAGAAATAAGAATGTCCACACCCCTTTCCTTAAATCCGCCCTTCTACTAAATCCCAAGTAAACCTTAAACTGTAGATTTCACAATCATTTGGAAAATTATAAGAGCAGCTTCTAAGAAAGACAAATATTGATCAAAAGTAAACACCGTGTTATTTTTTGAGTTTTCCTCAAATATCCGGCTTAAATGAAATGCAAATATTTAAATTTGTTATGGAAATTCTGGATTGATTATTCTGGATCTAATATTATCGGTGCATTAATGAAAATAGTTTTGAATACATATTTTTAGTGCCTAAAATTGATTTTACACATATGATATGATCTTATTAACATTTTAAGGCGGCCAAAATCTTAGGTTTTTGCAAAAAGTTTATTTTGACATTACTCGTAGTTTGTAGATTTTAAGGTAGGTGTGGAAGAGCTTCAAAAATAATTAAAATAATCGTCGTTAAAAAAATTCCACGTTTTGTCTAAAAGCCCATCAATAGAGTCGAAAACAAAAAAAAAAAAAAGGCTATTTTGTTTAATGAATGGCATAAGAGGAAATGAAAAACTTGTTATTTTTAATTATATGAAGTTCGTTTCTTATTTTGAACATTAATTAACCCAGATATTCCCACTGCCTTTTTTACGAAAAGTGAAAAGCAATTTAAATTTAATATATTTTCATTGTTTAAAACTAAAACTTTTTTTTGATTCCAAATATCTATATCTTACGCCCTTATGTATGTATGTAACTAGATCCATTTAATCATTTTAATTTACTTACAACCTACTTTTAAAACTTTTTTCTTTTAGTACAAAATAAAATCCTATGATATTTATCCACTCCCCGATATTAAAATTCTTGTTTTGACGGTCGCAAAAATGATTTTTTTCCGTATAAATTTTTCTTTAAAACGGGGAAAACTAAATTTTTAATATCTGTTGAGCACAGATTTGTGCATACATTTTAAAATAAAAGATGTACTTTTTATATATATGCTCCCTGCAATTTTATATTTTAATAATACACTTTTATAAGAGTTTTCACAGATATACACAGTTTTTTCCGGAAATGTGAAAGGTGATGAAAATCAGAAGCTACATAGCTACCAAACTCTTCCCCCGTCCACCTGTAAATGAGACTCTAAAAACTCTATAGGAACGGTAGATTATCAGATCAGGTAATAGGTGAAAACAAAAAAAAATCAGATTATCTTTTTTATTCCAAATTTTCAAAATAATCGACAAAATCATTTTTTTTTCATCAAAAATATCCTTGAATAGGTTTTTCGAAAATGCTCGCACACATCTTTCAACTTTGTTGAATGCTCCAAAAATTAATAATTGTTTATGAATGTTGTGGAATCAAACGGTAAAATAATAGATAAGCTTACGAAGCTTATTGTTTGTTTGAAATTTTCTTAACAAAAGCTTAAATTTGCTTTTCTAACCATAACTTTAATAATCCAAGGCTCGGTGCATCTCAGTTAAAGAAATTGATAATATTGACATATGCTTGGTATCGAACAAACAATTTTGAATATTTTTAAGTAATAAAATTGTAATTTACGTTGCAAAGCCAGGAAATTGTCTATTAAAGTACAAGTCTAGATTTTTACAAATAAGGCGACGAAGGAGTGGAGTCAGGAATTTCTAGAAGTGTAATTTAATGATATTAATATTTTTAACCGACTTTTCTCTCACCATGTTCAGAAAAAAACTGTGCATATCTTTCGAAACTCTTACAAAAGTTTATTATTAAAATATAAAATTGCAGGAAACATAAAAATGTGTCGCGAAAGTCTGTAATAATGGATTTTTTCAAAAAAAAAAACTTATATAAGATCATTTTAGGTGAAAAAAAGCGGTTTCAGAAAAATTTATACCATTTTATACAAGGTGTCCCAGAAAGCAAATATGGCGCAAAATTATTTTTTTTTTTAAAAACTACCAAACACTTACGATGGGATTTACTAAAAGAGTTTAGTCTATTTTAGAAGGGTCCCAAGTTTAAGGGAAAGTTTTGGTTTTAAGCATTTTAAACCAACCCTCCTTGAGTTTCAGATATAGTTTGATTTATAAGAAGGATTTGAAAAAAATTGTTTATTGAATAATCATTTTAACACAATCTTTTGTTGGATTTAAGAAGAAAATATCAATTTAGAAGAAAAGAAAATTAAAAAATTTAAACCCATGCAGGGTTTAAATAGTAAACACTCTGTAGAACAAATTAAAATTGGGGTTATATGTCAGTTTAATTAAAACTTACCCTTGTTAATTAAATTTTCCAATTAATACTTGATGTCACACAACGATTTAGATGGGTAATAATAAAATTAGGAGTAAATTAATTTTTTATTTATCCGAAAGGTGTTTTTATTTATGAAATGTATTAAAAAACTTAAGTGCAAGTTTTGTTTACATTTTCAAATCACAAACAGCGAGTTCGGATTTCTTACCTCTGCTTGTACCTTAACTTAACCTCTACTGATGAAAGCTACACCTTGAGTGGGCTTTGAGGAAGGAAAGTTTTCTTAACTGAGCTTTTAGATAACCTCAATGTTTTAATTTCAGTTTGTAAATAAATTAATATAGTTGGTTTGGGATTTTTTGTTTGGTATATTTTTCGTGCTTAATTAGTGACCTTCACTTATGTTTGTTTTGCCTCGTAGTGCCCTCATAAATATATTTTTTGTGCTGAAAACTGGTTCGAAATTTTTTAGGGCATTTTCTACTAAAATATGGTATATAATTGGTTTTAAAATTTAGTACACCTACTAGGTGTAAATATTTAGACCTGTGGGGAGTACTATTTTAGATCTTAGTAAATCTCACTGTAAGTGTTTTTTATTTATTTTTTTAATATTTTGCTATCTATAAGGTTACTTCAGTTTTGCTACAAAGAACAAACATTTACAGCAAAACACCGAAACTATGCTTCTGTACCAAATTTTAATAACCCCGTCATTTCTGAATGTTTAAAAAATACATGATTAGGAGATCAGAATGGGTGAGAAGGTATGTGAAAACTGATAGTCTCATATGATAAGTTTCCTGGGATATTTCTTCAATGGTTATGTTCTCCTAATCCAAAAGAGGCGGTTGTGATGTAACCATGTCAATTCCCATCATGGGAAGTCTTCTTCAAAAGGGAGAGACAATGATTATGTTTATTTTTTTTAAATTTGACCGACGAAGACGAATCCTTGCAAAAGAGTAATGTTTAATTAAAAAAAAAACTGGCTCGCGCAGGGCAACATTTTTAGGGAAGTTGGTACGTAATTTCGTCGGAGAGGGGGTCGATCGCCTCTCTGTATTCGCCACCTGTCACTGTACCGTCACGGGTCTGTTGTCTGCAGCGCAATGCGGGCGATCGACATTATGCATAGTTCCCAACGCGGAACCCTACCAAAAGAATACGATTTTCCTGTGTGCCGCCACTGCTTTGGATCCATAAGAATAAGCAAGAACGAAAGCGAAAGTGGCGCATCAATTTTCCAAGCCAAGAACTAAGAAAAACGATAGCTACGCCACTTGGTTTTCAAGTCAGTTGAGCGGGGTCGCAAATTTACTATTAGGTGTCCTCTCTATTTAGATTTATATGCTCTTTGCTTTAGTACTGGTTTACTGAAGCTAAAATTCTGGTTTGGAGGTCACTCTTCGACGACTGACAAATACAGAAACGTTTCTTATGTGACAATGAAGATCTGTTATGGTCATGGGACCTATTCCTGCATAATGGCAAAAGCTAGATTGCAGTTGCGGAGCTGGCGTTACGAAATACTATACCCTACAAATTAAAATATTTTAGAGGAAATTTATTTCTTAAAGCGGAGACGTAAAGCGAGAGCAACCGTTTGCGTTGTAAACAAGTGCAGTGCTGGGTGTTATTTTGTATGTGCAATTTTTACATACGGGGTGTCCCAAAATTTTAATTTAGCACTTAGAGTATACTGAAAGCGAAGCAAATTTTCGGTGGGCCGCCATTCGGTTGGTGTTCAACTTTACACATTTAAAAAATTCTAAGGCACATTTTTGATTTTTTGCCGCATATGCTAAAATCTCCTTCTAAAACCACCAATTTAAAATATTTAAACATTTGAGGTACAATTTTACGAAAATATTCTGAAAAACTAATAAATGAATAAATATTAATATTGAGCATGATAAACTTTAAAAAATAAATTCAGCATTTTAAATAAAGAAAACTGAAACTGCTTTTGATGTTAATATTAATTTTTTGAAAATCGACGACACCTCTTTTTAAACGTATTCTTAATAAAGCAGCAATAGAGCACGTAGCAGCATTTACTGCCATAATATGGCGCATCGCTTCGAAAGTGGTAACTACCTCCTTTACACATAAAAGACCGGAGAGAAAGTGTAAGGAAAGTATGGTTTTGTGTAGATGTCTCCGGCTACTGGCGCTAAACAAAATAATCGTATTCTATTTTAAACAGGAGCGTCAAGGACTAGCAAGAGTCTTTCCAACCTCTAAATGGAGCTTTACTGACCTGTTTTGTTAGTACTCAAGTATCTGTGTGTCTTTGAAACTGAGGTTCTAAAATCTATCCTTTACACTCTAAGATTTCACTAGTACGCTTGCGCATAACTATGCCGCAATAATTTAAATAAAAAAATATGGTTAAATCAAAATAAAAACAAAAATTATGTGGGGTTATGAGCGCCGAATGTTTCTATGCAAATTCCTAGTAATCCCAGCGAGCCAGTAAAGTTCTCTTGGTTCTTTGATAGACTCGGGGTATAATGTCCGCGCAGCGCTAGGCCTTTTTCGGAGGATGACCGCACGGGCGGAGTGGATTCATATTTGTTTTAGAACCTCGAATGGTTTTCTGTCAGAAAACGTAAAAATACTCTTCTGTCCCACTGCGGCCCGATTTAAAGTTTGTTGACAAAACACCTGCAGTTACCATGGAATCATATAAATTCTGCGATCTACCGGCCAACACTTGAAATGCCTGTGTCTCCCAAATTCAATGAAGTGTGATTGATTGATCGGTTTTCTTTTCCGGAGTGCACAGGCTTTCAGAAAAAAGAAAACTTAGTTTTTGTTTTCGCTAAAGCAAGGAAATATAAAAAGGAAAAATGTAATCCTGAGGAAATTGTGAGTATTTCTCTATTTTTTCTTTGTAAATCAGGTTTGTTCTAAACCCAAATTATTTTGAGGCTTTTGTGATAGATGACACCACCAGAGCTTTTATTTTAAAGAGAAAATAATTGACAATTTTGAAAATCCTTCAGATATTTTTGTTATGCATTTAAAAATGATCAACTCTGCAAAATTTCAGCTAATTCTGATGTTTAGTTTTCCCTGTGCACTCTGGCAAAAGATTAAAAAAATTAAAGAACAAGGCGTTGCCAGTTGTACTTTCTCTTACTTAAATTCTAGGGAGAAACTATAACCTTAAGGCATAGAAATATTTCCTAAAAAAAACTATTTATAGGAAAAATGTCATTACTGTCACTTGGTGTGATCACTTTTACGGTTAAAAGTTTACCACGTACACGAAATAAATGCGCATATGGTGGAAAAACGTTTCCTACGAGTTATCGCTAGTTTACTGACAGTTACTTAGTTTATACGGGGCCGTTAAACTGTTTAAATTTCAAACCGTTTTCCTAAAACGCATGTATAAACACTACCTAAACCGTTTTAAGTCTTAGACCTCCTAATCCGTTGGTTTTTTTTTAAACTTGAAAAATGTGTAACTTTTATGAAAGTCCCAGGGTTGTTTGCAACTATGGTGAGGAATACTTGTGCAAAATATTATAGGACTCCGCCCCCCTTGAGGGCCCCACGAACCCATTTTCTATATTTTTAATACGTTAGCGCAGACGTTTGGGATATTGCAAATATCTCCTGCACTATTTACTTTTGACATATGAGAAGTACGTCGTTATAAAGAAGACAGATTGCCCTATATAATTATCGTAATTAAAATAATACAATTTTCTTTTTTTTGCACTTTACTTTTTTTTGCGTTGTAAACAAGTGCAGTGCTGGGTGTAATTTTTTCTGACAAACTTTAAAAAATAAATTCAGCATTTTAAATAAAGAAAACTGAAACTGCTTTTAAAGTTAATATTAATTTTTTGAAAATCGATGACACCTCTTTTTAAACGTATTCTTAATAAAGCAGCAATAGAGCACGTAGCAGCAGTAAATGCTGCCATAATATGGCGCATCGTTTCGAAAGTGGTAACTACCTCCTTTACACATAAAAGACCGGAGAGAGAGAGTAAGGAAAGTGTAGTTTTGTGTAGATGTCTCCACCTCACTCTCACCATTGTATAAAGATATACAATGCTCTCACTTAAATTTTAAGCAGTACTGGTTTAGATTTTAAGAATGAAGGATGACTGTTCTGTTAAAAACCTTTCAAATCTTATCAAGTCACTTGACCTAATACTTAAATTTACAGTGACCAGTATACACTGGAGAGACTAAGAGGCTCAAACCGTCCCAAGAACCATTAAATATCTACTCTTAAAGACCAAATTTGACCCATAAATCACCCTGACAAAAAACCGCATCAAAACTCTTAAAATCTGTTCAAGTCTTTAACAGATATTAAGAGATTTGATTAGCTTGACGAGATTTGACCAGCCAGATTATTTGCCTCATGAAAACTTGTGAAAACTGATCAGCTTTTACCATATTTCACGAGAAATAATTTTTCGCTCTCGAGTATTGACAAGATTTTAAGAGAGGAATGTTTCACAAACCGCATTAAAAACATATTAAATCTGATAAAATCTTGTTAAATTTCTTCAAAAGATTTGATGCGGTATTTTTGGCAGGGCAAGAACACAATGGTTATTTAAAAATATTCTGTTACTCAAGCCTCCCAGGGACCCTAAGCCCCCCTCAGGAACAATTTCTGCGTGCGCCACTGACGCACAACTAAAACTACGAGCAGCGCGCAGTAAGCTAATTGTCCGCTCCGCGCATGCGCTGAAAACTTATGGTAAGTCCTGCCACGCGGACACGCAATAATAGGCACTCAAAGCAATGAACAATGCAACAGTGCGTTATTTAGTGCTAAGTATTTCGACGTATCGGTATACCTAACGCGGTTCCCTTTATTGGTGACTGCAAACACAGAACAGCTGATTGTAGTTGTTGCATACGTTGGAAATGTACGTAAAGTTATGGACCAAACAACGTAGGCAACAATTACAATGGGAACCCACAGAAAAGCCGAATTTACTAAAACCGAAACAAAATTGAACAGAAAATAAAACGTCCGAAATGAAATATGAACGAAAATAAAACACCCAGAAAATAATGGATACGAATATAATTTTAGAGTATTTTTATTTACTCGATCCTTAAAAGGCACGAATATAATTTAACCGATTATAATTTCCCTGAACCTTAAAGTATTAGAATTACAAAAGTATCGAAAATAATTTTCTAGAAACGAAAATCACCCGAACCACAAACTGACAGAAAATAATATGCCCGATCCTTAAATGAGTAGAACCACAATCCATCCAAATCGCTATTGGGCATGCGTCAAATTAACAAGTTTCTCTTCACAGTTTCTGGCTGTCTAACTGTGTATCAAATCTTGCGATTCATTTTTGACACACTTCCCGTGAAGGGGGTAAATCAATACAATATCAGAACTTACTTTGACTCTTCCCTGCCGTAAGCCTGGCAACGTAGCAATTGAATTCATGGCTATTGGTTCAAATCATTTTCGGACAAATTGGGGTTCTTGAATTTTGCGGTTTCTGGCATTTTGTGTTTCTTTAAAAATATGTTTCGTTTAAATTTAATTCTATGCCGTATATTTTCTAGCGATTTGATTTTCCCGTCATTTCATTTTCAAGACAATTTTTTTCGGACCAATTATTTTCTTTTAAATTCTGACAAATTATGCTTCTGCCAAATTTGGTTTCGACTTTTTTATAGGAACCCGTTATTTGAGTTACTACTAACCCTGACTAAACCTCAAATTTAATATAAGAATTGATACAGTTTTAAACCCTCTTGAAGGATGTTAAAGTAAGTGGATTCTTGGGCCTTTTTGGTACACGTGGTAGCGATACAACTTCGTATCGACTCTAAAGCCGTTTTGATCCTGTCCTTCGCCGTTCTTCTATTGTTTTATTATTCCAAGCACATCCAATAATAGAGCTCAACCTATATCTCAAATCTGGTGATTCCTGTTGTACAACCGAGTCAGCTTTACAATAAAAACGGGCCATTTCAGATACGAAACATTCTGAAAAGAATAATACAACTTTTCGACGACGTCGATTTTTATAGGTTTTTGTTCTTTGCAGCGATGACGGCAACGTCAATTTTGGATTGGGTATTTTTTGAGGTTTAGTTGAATGTCCCCATTTCCAGCAAAAGAAAAATTTCCTAGAAGTAATATAGCGACATTAATTTCTAACTCGAGTACCTAATGAAAATGCAAAGTCATGAGCAAAGGAAATAAACTCCTTCTTCATTAAGTTCGTACCATGTTCTCTTCGAGCCTTGGATATCAACAGCATAATTTGCACCTTATATAACTACTCTCCCTTTCTGAAAATTATGTAGCAGTACTAACACCAAACCATTTTCTAACATTTTTGAGTCTTTGTCTGCGACCCAGACCTATTCTTGCCTTTAATTTTTTCTATTCATTTTCGGTTGAATTTACTAAAAGTGTTTAGTCTAATCATTAACACAATCTTTGGTTGGATTTAAGAAGAAAGTTTCAATTTAGAAGAGAAGAAAATTAAAAAATTTAAACCTACGCGGGGTTTTAATAGTAAACACTCTGTAGAACAAATTAAAATTGGGGTTATCTGTCACTCTAATTAAAACTTGCCCTTGATAATTACTTTTGACAATTAATACTTGATGTCACAAAACGATTTAGATGGGTAATAATAAAATAAGGAGCAGATTAATTTTGTATCTATTTAAAAGGTGTTTTTATTTATGAAATGCATTAGAAAACTTAAATGAAAGTTTTTTACATTTCTGTCACTGTCGAAATGTCAGTTTAAAAATATTAGGCGCTGCGTTCAATCACAAACAGCTCCTTGGCTTGTACCAGTCTCTACTGATGAAAGCTACAGCTTTGAGTAAGGAAAGTTTTCTTGACTGAGCTTTTAGATAACCTCAATATTTTACTTTCAGTTTTTTAATAAATTAATATAGTTGATTTGGGTTTTTTTTTGGTATATTTTCGTGCATAATTAGTGACCTTCATTTAGGTTTGTTTTGCCTCGTAGTGCCCTCATAAATATATTTTTTGTGCTGAAAACGGGTTCAAAATATGGCGTTTTTCTGGACAAAATAGGAGGTGTTTTATTGGTTAATGAACAACTTGGGATATTAAATAAGGTAAATTAATCCTTGTAAAAATGGTTACTTAGGGAAATTATAAACGAACTTATTACCAAATGCCACAAAACAATCCTTTTTGGGGGCCATAAATTTAAACCACCCCCCTAAGGTGGTCTAGAAAAACTTTATAACCTCAAACACAAATAAAGAAGCTATTATGTGCTAAATTTTTGTCGTATATTTGCCATTTTGAAGCCGGTCAAAAAAAAGAGTTTAAAAAAAAAACGATTTGACCAACACCCTGTAAATATCCACTGGTCTAAAAAACCTCCAACGGTCATTAACCAAAAAACTAAACATAAATTCATTCATACAAGTTTCAGAAAATGTTACATAAAATTGACAGAGGGGCTTATATTCAAGGGCGTACTGAATATGAAGCTTAGTTGGTGTTGTATTATTTCTCCAATTTGACCAACGAGTCTGTCTCTGCCTCTCGTCAAGCGTCACTATCTCCATAAAAATAAATCTCCACAAAGTCTTCATCATCTGTTAGCAGGTCCATTTTATAAAAGTTATGTCATGTCAAACAACACGTGAAATAACAAATTTTTTTGGAACGATAAAATTTAGGTTAAATTATACTTTTTTATTTGCAAAACGCTCTTTTAAACTATAAAAACATTTTTTAATTTATATTGCTCCTTTTTAAACAAAAAAACTGTTTTTTCTATACTGAACTTCCGCTTGAACCCTCAGAAATGAGCGTTCAAGTGAACCACGTTCAACAACATGGAAAAAATCTGTCTAAGTTCTGAACCTACATTGAACAACTCATCATTTGCCTTAAACCAGGTTCAAACATTGAACTGGCTTTGAACGGTCATTGAACAAACGGACCAAACTATTTTTACAAACAAAACTTGCGTTTTTATCCGCAACGTTGCGTTGGCATTGGACAACGCGAATGTTTTGTTTGTTTGATGAAGTTAAAATTTTTTTACACGCGACTAAAAAAACGTATTTTTAAACAGTTTTCAAGTGTATTCTTGAACTCAATTATGAGACTGTGAGAGAACTATTTATTTTATTTATTTTAATCGCTTTCGTGTGTTAAATATGGCAAATGGTATCAAATTTATGAGAATTTACTAAATTTTATGGAAATCAGCCTTTATTATTACGAGTGCCGATCGCCGTTATTTTCATTTCGTCTTTTTTTGCTCATGCTTTTGGTAAAGAAAAGAAGAGCATTTCCCGACCAAAACTTTAAATTTGCGGACATACTCTAGCATTGATTATATTCACCAGCTCTGAAAGTCGGTGGTGTTGTAGTGACCTGTAAATTTTTTGGTTAGAGTTTTTTGTGTTTTTTACAAGACAATGCCTTATGTGGCCAAAATAGTTCAAGAGAGAGAGATTTTTATTCTGACGGAACATTGAACATTTTGAAAAGTCTGCATTTTGGGATGACGTCTATAAATTCGTTAGTTATGGGAATATTGTATTCATGTAAAAAAAGTTTTTGTTGACATTTTGACAAAGAACTGAACCGTCAAACTAAAATTTCTCTAACGCATCTGGTTTCTGAGATATAATCTAAAGTTGGTATATTTCTTAGGAAATGACCTTTTTTTCTTTGATTTTTTAAATCAGCATAAAATTATCTTTTAAACTTTTTTAACGTAATTTTTACTATAAAGGCAAATTACAAACATAAAATAAATGTAAATATTCGTAAAAAGTCATAAAAAATATAAAAAAATTCATAAAAATACAAAAGATAAAACACAAAGTGTGATATATCATTTTAAAGGAAAATTTATGCCCATTTTAAAAATCAAATAAATAAAGGGTCACTCTATAAGAAAAATACCAACTTTGGGTTATATCTCAAAAACTAGATGTGTTAGGAAAAATCTAGTTAGAAGGTTAAGTTTTTTGTTAAATTGTCTTCAAAAAAGCTATTTACATAAAATCAATATTCCTATAAATGACGAAGTTATAGACCCCATCCCAAAATGCAGACTTTTCAAAATGCCCCCGTTTTCGTATTTAAGCTTGTCTCAAAAATCGAGCCCAGGACATGCATACAATTTTGGCTATCTTGCCCAGAAGCACCCAAAACCCCCAAATCCCAGCGAATTTAGCCCACGCCGTACATAAGCCTTGCATTGAAATGCTCTTGTAAAAGACACAAATTTTAATTGTTTGCGTTTAAGTAGCCTCGGGTATCCTTTTATATACGGATGTTTGTTTTTTATTTGAAAACAAGGCAGTATAAAGTAAAAGTTTCTTTTTGAGGCTAAAGTGGTGATCAAACAAAAAACGGCTAACTTCATTCGCAAATTGTAGAGTTAAGTTTAACGATTCTAAAGGTAAATTTACAGCAGTATAAAATAAAGCTTATCTAAGCTCGTTAAAGAACCACAAAACTACTGTTCTAACTTATGCTGTAAAACCACACTAAAAGAGCGTATCTGCTTTTTAAGTGCATTAAGCTAACAATTATTTTATAATGTTAAAAGCTATATTCATTTTATTAAAGAGAATCAGGCAAAAATAATTTAACATTTATTTTACCTACGACCAAAGAGTACCAATAATTTTATGACCATCTCAACACGATTTTAGTGGCTCATTTAGGGTCCTAGGATAATAATAAAGCTTAGAAGTAAATCAGAAGATGGCGTGACAAGCGATGAAACTTTATTTTATAAGAGCACTAATTGACACAAAAATGTCTGTCTGTCCATATTTTTAAGACAATAAATATTTATTAAACGTGAATAAATCCAATATATTTTACTAGCCAAACCTAAGTTCCGTTAAATTGATATTTTTAAGAAAAGAACCTCGGAAAAAGATATATGAAAAGGGCTTAGTAACCTTATTTGTTTTGACATTTTTAGATAGAACATCATTGAAACTTCAGGTTATGAAGGTTGTTGACTTAAGAGTGTTCGCGTTTAATATTTTTAATAATTTCTAATATTTATGATGACATTTTCATTGGTCGTATGTAAAGTATACTACACTAACTCGCATGGTATGGTCATCACGCTTAGATAAATTAAGACACTCGCCTGCGGCTCGCGTCTCAAACTTCATCTTCGCTTTTAAGGACCATCAAAACAAGCTTGTTATGTAAACTACTATAATAGTAGGGCGAGCATTTATTTTTTTCCAAAATTATTTTGATTTCACACCGGGAAAATTACTCATATAATTTAGAATGTACCTAATTGGTTTTAAAATCATTCGCAATGTAGACACGCCCTTTAGAACCAACACCGCTTTCTGGGTGCACATATTAGAATTTATCTTTTGATGCCAACAGAATTTATGCTCACCTACCAGTTAGTTGCGTTAAAATAAATTACTGGGTAATATTGAATGGCAATAGTGTATGAGTTGTTGTTTTAAATTAATTATACGGATTAAATAGTTTATTTTTAATTTTGATTGATTGACTATTTTGCATTGGGAGACCGGTAGCATATTACGAACAGGCTATATAATTTATTTATAACTGCTTCTCAAAGCACTAATGCAAACTTAATATGCAAGCGTAAAATTATGTTTGCTCTAAAGGCCAGGCGCTTACTTTTTCTGGCCGTATTTTTAAGTCAATCGTTCTCCAAGACACAACACTTTTTAAAATGCTATATTCATAAATCTTGTTGGGAGTTTTCTGATATACTTTATTCACAACCGTGCGTTAAAATGTGTGATAAGTGGCACTTTAACGCCCTAGAGCTCACTTAGCGCCCGCGGGCATTAAAGCGATTTTTGCTGAAATTTGATCGGCTTGGTCTTTATAGATACACATAAATAACTATTAAATTAGCTGACTTGATGCTTTTACTATAAACCACATTTTATGAGTTTTTGGCACTTTTTCTTCATTTTATAAATTAGTAGAATTTTTGTTGCGGGTGTTGCCTTTTCGCCGCGTTTAAAAATTTATCCAGTATTTCTCCTGTAAAATCTCACTCCGGGGACCGGTAAATTTGAATAAAAAATGTCCTAAAACGTTAAAAAAGCTTTCATAAAAAACATATTTACGGAGATTAAAAAACACCCTCCGTGCAAGGACATTGTAACAAAGAGTAATCCGAAAACTAAATTTTGGCGAGGCGCTTCCAAAACTAAGGGCGCTGTTTTATTTCAGAAACACAGTGTTAAATATTTTCTCTCTGATATTTTAAAATAAAACCACGAGAGCAGAAAAAAGGAATTCCCTTCAAAGCCTACCTAATTAGGTTTTTAATGACGCTCCTAATTTATTTAAATCTTCTTGGAAACAGAGGCCTTCTGCCTGTTCAATGAAAAATAATTTGCGTAATTTTTTAATTTCGTAAAAATTTTGAAGGGCGGCCGATGCTGATGATTTCGATTTTTCTTATTAAAGACCTGTCATAAATAATTTAGAAGCCAAACATCTTGGACTTTAATGAGAATCTCTTTTAAGTATGAATAATTTAGATAATTTTTTTCAGCTTTTACTTTTTTTAGCAATTACGCCCACCCAAAAAGCCTTTTAAAAAAATTAATTAGATAAGTAAAAACGACTCCCCTTTAGAAAAGCAAAACCGTTTTTTGTTTTAACTTCCTTTTTTAGTAAGTAGCAGACCCTCGCGACTACTATCGTATGTTGTGTAAGAAAATGTAAGACCAGAGCCTTCAAAAGGCAACTAAGACATAACTTTAAAGCATAAAATATTTGCCTATTCGGTTTTCTACTTTGGAGCCCCAAATAACTTCTTTACTCCAGCCTGGGAGCAAAATAATATATGGAATAATTTTATACAAAAAAAAGCTTTTCAAATTCGAGCTTTTATAAAATATAAAGTGCACTAAAAATGAAGAAAATAATTTTTAGCATTCTGACATCATAATATCATAAGAATTTTTTTATAAGCATGTCGTACACATGCAAATCTTGTAGTCCAAGTCTAAAGTAATTGAATATTTTTTTTTTTCATTAAAGATTCATAAAAATTAATGAGCCATAAGTTGATGAAATAATTCAAATCGTGGGAGCCTGGTAATTATTCCCTTCCTAATACTCCTCAAAACTTGAGATTTTCTCTGCATGTCCAACAAATTATGGAAAAAATCTACTTTTTTCAAAAAACCGAAAGGACAAAAAGAAAGAAAGGAGAACATTCTGTGTCAAAAAGCGAAGAGATTGGTTTGGAGTTTGACAAGAAATCAATTGTATCTAGAACACCTTTCTGCGATAGCACAGGAAACCGAAAGAAGAAAAAGAAGAAAAGCGAATAACTGTTAAAGTGAGATTTTAGGTTAAAAAATTTAATAAAATTTTAATTTGTTACTTTAGTAATGCTGAGGAAGAACAATTGTCCCTATTTTCCTCCTGGATTCGCGCTTCCTTCATTTCGTTACAGCCTTTGCAACTGCCTCGAGACAAGTCTTGTAGTATGATACTTTTCAAACTCAATCGAAAAAGTACGGCATTCGGCGAAAATCTTTTTCTTATTAAAGATACTAATTTTTTTTTTATTTGACGTTTAATGTTTTCGGACCAAAAAGACTCTAGAGACATAAAGCTATTTGTAACTCATCGCGGTATACGTATCCTCATCTAGCGAGAACCAAGCACATTGATTGGTCAGAAACTTGTAGCACGTTCGAAAAGAGCAAATATATTCTAATTTAAGGTGTTTCTGAACGCAATAGGTGCTGATATACGATACGTGTGTCGTAACGATACGTGATACCTAACGCATCTCAATACCTATCGCGTTCAAGAACACCTTAGATTAGCATATATCTGCTCTTTTCGAACGTGGTACAAGTTTCTGACCAATTAATGTGCTTGGTTCTCGCTAGATGCGGATACGTATACGGCGATGAGTTACAAATAGCTTTATGTCGCTACTGTGAGCGTTTACCCACGGATAATAAATTGGAAAGTTTCAATTATTATTTGTTACTGTCGCTGTTACGCAAATTAAAAATTTTAACTTTAGGTATCGTCAGTGGCTGGGTATGGTATATCAGTCACATCGACGATCCACCTAAGAAACAATTGTATTACTCTATAACCTAAGGACATTTACAAAGGCTTCTCACCCGTTTTCAGCTTCTTTAGATGAAAGCATTATGTTTATTATTCGAATAAAAGAAGAATTTAGTTCTCCTTTTGTAGTTCTCTCTTTGTCACCGTAAACTTAAACTTTTTAATTTGCGCCCATCCCTTTTATTATGGTATGAGAAAGATTAAAACTTATTTTCTACTTTTAAGCGCATTTAATAAAAGCTTGTTTTTCAAGTTTTTGATTTTTTTTTTTTTAATTTTTAAATTTTTACCCTAAATCGTCCATTTTGAATCCGCCATATCGAAATTTTCAAATCTGATAAAAAAAATTCATATCTCCTTCCCGTAGAACCCTGTCTACCAATTTGGATTTAAATCGAACAAACTAAATCTTTTTTCCTTTCCACTTCCCTCGTTAGAAGGAAGTGTGTACCTAATAATAGCATATTATTATATTGTCGCCGGATCTATACCTAAACGCATACCGAACACACACCCTTAATTTTTAGATTTGTAACTTTCATCGTCCATTTTGAATCCGCTGTATTGAAATTTTCAAATCTGATCAAAAATTCATAATCCCCCTCCTTAAAAACCCCTGTATGCCAATTTTGATTGAAATCTGACAAATTAAATCTTTTTTCCCCTCCACTTCCCTCATTAGAGGGAGGTAGGTACTTGAGAATACCATATTATTGTATTTTCACCGGAACTATAAACGCATACCAAATTTGAATACAATCGGATGTAAATAAGTCAGTTAAAATTGGTTAGCAAAACATGACCAAAAATCCGCCATATTCAATTTTTAAAATCTGATAAAAAAAATTCGTATTCCTTATACCCAAAAGCCTCCGTATATCAATTTTGGTTAAAATCGGACAAACTTAGGTGTTTTTCCCCTCCACACCCCTCGTAGGGGGAAGGGGTGCCTAATAATGACATAATATTTTATTGTCAATGGAACCATAAATGCATGCCAAATTTGAAGGCAATCGGATGTGTATAAATTAGTTAAAATTGGTTAGCAAAAGATTACCAAAAATCGTCCATCTTGAATCTGATTAAAAATTCGTTAGCTCCATCCCTAATTGCCCCAACACAACAAATTTCAACGAAATCGGGCGTTTTTTAACTGTACCCCCTCTCAACCCTCTTCGAGTAGGGGGAGCTGTCAATTTCACCACACTATATTCTTGTATTGTTACCGAAACTATATAAGCATGCCAAATTTGAAGCCGATCGGATGTCGGGAAGTTGATCAAAATTAATTTGCAAGATTCCACTTGAACAAACTGTTACATACAATGCAAGTTAAATAAAAACTTGTAAAAATACCGTATCCAGGTATTTTTTTCCCCCAAGATTCCATCCCATAAACATTGCAAGAAGATTCCACGGCCTTCTTCGAGTTCCTTACTCTATACTTAACTTTATCCGGTTTAAATTAAGTTTATCTTAGCAGGAATATATAAAATTCACTTTAATGTAGGAAGTTTCGGGCATAGAAGTGAGCTTTAGAAGTCAAAAGGGGACAGAATTAAATTCTTATCATCTTCTTTGTTGGGTCGCGTTACGCAAAGTTTGGATATTTCGCTCAAATATACAGGGGTTTCGAACAAAACCGGTCTGAAACTGAGGAATTATTACCCAAGGAAAAAAAATTGGTACGAAACGAAAAGGTAGTATGGATCCTTATCCTTATTGCACAATTATATTCACGACTGGCCTCAAAATTTTTATCTTATTAATACCGCGTGTAAACTATATAATAGTCATTATTTAAATGGGTGATAGGGGGGGCCAAAACAAACAAAAATGTTCATATAATATGGGCGTCAAAGCTTAGTGGTTTCGGAGATTTACGACGTTTAAAATAAACACAGTTTGGCAACAATGCCCTTTTAGGTACGAGAAAATTAAATGATGAAATGAAAGCGGCGCTGCGGCTGCATCGTAAATATCATCATATCACCTTTAAGATGGTTTTTTTTCACATCTTACAAATTATAATTATTTAAAAATTGGTTTTAGCGCCCCGTTTGGTTGCAAAAATTTATTTAAAAGTCCTTTTCGGTATCGAAATAAAGTTTTTTTTATCGTCCACTTTTACTATAAAAAATGTAGGACACTTGTCACACAATTTTCAAAGCTCTTTTTAATTCGTAAAATATCTTTTTTTAATAATTTTTTTTTTGGCAAAAACTCAAAAACCACACTCCTTTTAAGCATTTATTTGTACACTTGTAGGGCACACTCCTTTTTTTAATTAAAAACACCTATCACACAGTGTTTAAACTGTTTTTAATTTGTTCTTTTTTTTATTTTGAAAAACACTAAAAATATCGAGCAAAAAGCACTTCTTTTAAGCCGCTACGGAAATCTGTCGCAATCATTTGAACTGAAAGATTTGAGTTTCTGCGAGCTTTACCGTATACTAATCGCATGTCAACGTATTCCTGATTGGAAAACATTTTTAGTTCAGTTTAATTTAACACCAAACTGCAAAAAACTCGAGAAGATAATGGCGTCAGGTAGACTCGCGCGACTGACAATCTTCACAACATAGGAGGAGAGAGGGTCGGAAGGCAGAGACTCACGTGAATGCAGCGAATTGCGTTGTTGCCAAGTGTTTTTTAAATATTAAACCCAAAGAAAATCATTATTAAGATTTAGATGAAATATTTATTTTTATTTATTTGCAAATGGCCCCAATGTAAAACGGTTAAAGTTAGGGCCAAATTTATAGTCGTCTTTCAAGGCTCCCTTGTTCGTTCAAGGAGGCCTTCGGGCCAATTCGGTATTTATAGTGGTGAAAGGCACCCTTGAAGGAATCCTTACATCAAGGTACCTAAAGAGCTAACTTGGGCCTTCTTTGGCATATAATGTGAGGTTAAAAAAACAAAAATATTGTTGGGTTTGGAAAATAATGGATGATTTTTTAAAATTTATTGATCGGGTGGAAGAAGAAGTCCCTGATCATCATGGTCGTCTTCCAAAGGAATACATACGGGACATGCCTTTGAGTTCTTTAGTGTTAGAACTTCATTCTGTTCTGTTTTAAATAAAACACTTGTTTAAAATCAGCAAGTGTTTTTATATTTCCCTAATGTTATAATATCAACTTATTTCTACCGATATATTTCCCTAATGTTATAATATCAACTTATTTCTGCCGAGACCCGACACAGCGAGACCGTAAAAATGTTCCTGGGTACCAAAAGCTACCTACGTGCATATGCAAAAAGAAAAAGAAAAGGAGTTTTAGGCCAGATATATATTTTAAAAAAATACCACACTGCACATTATACTAAAACCCAATGTTGGAAGGTAGCTAGGTAATGTAAGTAACACGTACGACACAAAACTAACCTGCTAACAAAAAAAAAACTACACATTTATTCAAAATTCGGTAAAAAACAACATTATTAAAATCTGGAACAACCTTACCCAATTGGTCAAAGATTTGCCCGAAAAAACCTACTAATTAAATTTACTTTTTTATCTTTCTAACTGTTCTTTTCTTGATAAGGAAAAGTTTTTCCTTATATTTTTATTTATATACATACATATTATAGTTATTTATTATTTCTTTTTTTTTAAGTTTCAGTTCAACACCTATGTAAGGTAAATAAAAGTAAATAAAATGTATTGTATTGTGTGTATGTACCTTTTATAAAGTTGGATTCATAGTTATGAAAATTATGAAGTAGGAAGTAAGGCGCAAATAAAATAAACTATCTTACATACATTTTTTTGTTGATACGCGAGCTCAACTTATTCTTATATCTTTGAATCAGTTCAGCGAGAAATACCTTTTCCTGGCCAGTGTAGGGTATTAAGGGGCCCACAGACTGCGTTTTTGTTCGACGAGCAAATCTGGTCGAGCAAAAACGACGCAAGACCGAAGTGTGTGTGCAAAAAATTGTAATTTTTGCTGGCGTACAAAACCGATGCAAATATCTGGCTTCGCCTGAACTAAACCGAAGTCTGTGTGCAACTCGCATCCGTTTTTTTTGCTCGACCACATTTGCTTGTCGAACATGACCATCCAACAAAAACGCAGTCTGTGGGCCCCTTTATAGTGCCCTCCTTTTAAATTTTATCTGTTTTGGTAAAACAAAAACAAAAATTTCAAAATAACAAAACCTTAACCACAAAAATTATAACAATGAAGTTATCTGTAGTTTATTTGCACCAACCCACCAACATTTTTGCGACGTTGCCGATGCAAGCCTTCCTTGAAATATTCCTCCTCGAAGGAAGGGACTCTAAATAAGAAATGAAAGGACGCCTTAAAGGACATCTTCGTCAAGGAGGCCTTGAGGATTCCTTCGACGTCGGACTCTAAATTTGGCCCTTAGACCCGAATATTTTTAAAATTCTGGTAGATTTTTCCCCATAAGTCACATGAACTTTTTCACTTTTTTTGATAAAAAGTTAAAAGGATCACTATAATATTGTTTACACCCTGTATTTTAAATTCGAGAGTTTTTCTCTTAAAACGGCTGAACCGATTTGGATGAAATTTGGGAAGAAGATAGGGTGTGACCCTGATTGAAATGCAGGCTACTTTTCATTTGACATTTTGCTGAATGACAGCTTCTTCCTTCTCTAATAATTAAAAATAATTTATGAAATCAAATAAAAGTAGGATTTAGGGAGGCAAAATAATGTTTTTGTTTTTTTTTTAGTATAATATGTCATGTGTCATATCAGACCCATGTTTCATATCTTAATTTTAATTGAGTTGATTTAGGTCATGGTGCTTTAGTGGGTTTATTCAAAACAGTTAAAAAGAATTTCAATTAAAAATAAATCTACGAGGTTTATTGGGGTGTATTAGTTCGAGACAGAGCTTTTATCAAGCCGTTTATATAGATAGAATAGAGGATATTTCAGAAAATGTTTGCTTTGTTACGTAAAAATAATAAATTAGAAGTTGTAATTTTTTGTTATAAATGAATTATTCCTACCATGAGTCGAGCTAGTTCTTTTAAGCTGCTACCAAAATATTATCTGCATTATGCTTCGTGATGGCGTAATAAAAAACCTTACTCGAAAATGTATATTTACACCTACTAACTAAAAGTGATGTAATAAACGAAATTAATTACCTTATTTATACCATTTATATTATATTTATTAATTTATAGGTATGGGTTCCAGCCACAAGAAAATTAAATAAAAATAGCAAAATATATATTAGGAACTTTATTTACTCGTGTTTTTCATTATATTAGGAAAATAATTGCACTATTTAACAGTCCACTAGACAAGCAATAAAAGGACCTCGAACTCAGCACAGAATATTTTTTTGTTTAAATATAACCCTTATTCTGGATTTTACAAAAGTTTTAAAAGCTCTCTTGAAGCCTTTGTGGTTCTAGAAAGGTTGTTAGAAGCTTCATAAAATAAAGCTTTTTTAGCTCTAATAGTAGCTTCTTCATGATCTTCTGTATCAAACGCCTTCGAGGATTTTGTGTCGTCTTTAAAATAATTTTTTTTTAAGAAGTCGGGTAAAGATTATTATCTATGCACATTATACAATATTGAACCGAATAATAAAAATTAGTAAAAGCTATAAAAACTACATTAGGCACTCACTCATTAAATATATTGCTGAATTGGTATTGCATAATTTCATAATAAATAAATTAGATAAACCTATCTACTAAATTTTCAGTTACGGTAGGTTAGCACAACGCGAATCCCGTGCAACGGGTTTATCTACTAATTTACCGGATCAATGATTTTGTGGTTATAATTTAGTTTATATTTATTTGTATTTATTATAAACTAAAAATAAATGATAGTGAAATAAAATGATACCATCAAGCGCTTTGTAATTCTGCCGTACAAAGCAAAAAACCTACACTGACAAAATATTTGGTTGGGGAAACAAAAGCTTACATATTACTTTATTGACTGATTGATTTTTACTTTCTTTCTATTTTTATAATTAAAGTAGCAAGAGTAATTTTTTGTTTTTTTTTAAATCTTTCAATATACTTACCCTAAATGCACCGTAGGCACTTAATTGCGATTGGCTATCTAATCCATTCTTTTTCTCTCTTGATCCCACATAAATTTAAAACTTCTTTGTCTTTCCATGTGTCATATCAGACCCATATTCTATGTATCTTATAGTGACAGTTCACCAAAGTGACCAGTTGGACTTATCGATGGCAAAGGATACTTTTCTCTTTTTAAAAGCTTTTATTTAACTTCAAATGTGTGTGAGTTACTATTTTGACCAATTCCTACATATCCAATCAACTTTAAATTTTTTTTTATTTTTTGTTACAGTGTTCCTGTTCTGCCTAACTCTCCTGTCAACCGTAAGATGTCAGCAACAGTACTTTCGCGTCCAGCCGCACGATGTCAAAGTTCAAGAGGGAGGAGAAGTCATGTTGGAATGCGAGGTTGCCAATTTACAAGGTCAGGTGCAATGGACCAAAGACGGATTTGCATTGGGTAAGATATGTTCGGTGTAAAATATATACCGAGCGCTTCAGGCTACTGCAAACATAGGCCGGAAGAAGTCCAATTTGCCAGTGTACGTACACGCAAGGACACCGCGCACCTATCAGTGGAGAAACCAACACTCAGGCTTGCCATTACTGTTCGCGGCTTGCGTTTAGTATGCCTCTTACCACGGTGCTATGTGGAGCGTAGTCAATGAAACCGGAATTTGGTCAATAAATACGCAAATATTTATAACGTAGTTTTCTTGCTTTTTTTTTCTCCCAGTCAACAAAAAAAAAATAGAGCAAATGATCGAAAAGTCCTCCTTGCTCGGCTAGACAATATCCGAGCCTATCATAAAAACCCCTTCTAACGTTTCCAAGCATGTTAAGGGTGATAGTTTGAAAAGCTTCTTCAATTTTAATTCGAAGTTCTTTCAAATCATTAGCCCTTTCATGCCCGTAAACTTTATTTTTGATATAACTCCACAGATAGAAGTCATTAGGAGCTAGATCGGGTGATCGAGTGGCCATAAAATAGTTCCCCGTGTACTTATATCCCGATTAAGAAATACATTATCAAGATATTCTCTAACAAGGCCAACATTCTGAACGGGACAACCATCTTGTTGAAACCATGTTTCATCAAGTCTCACACCTAACAACTGCCTAGCAGTTGGAATAATATGCTGCTGCAGTAGATCCAAGTATCTAGAACCATTCAAATTGCCGTCAATAAAAAATGGCCCAATTACGTTTTCCCCTACAATACCCCCCAAAACATTTACTTTTTGGGGATACTGTGTTCTTACGTTAAAATACAAATGCAAATTTTCCCTCGACCAATATTGAACGTGTGTTGGGTTATGACGATTCAATAATGAAAAAGTGCGTTCATCTGTGAAAAGAATAGATCTCAGAAAGTTTTCATCACGATTAGCCCTTTCCATAATTTTTTCGCAAAATTCCATACAACGATAGTTGTGCTCCGGAAAAATTTGATGCGTTTTTGACGCTTGATAACCAGAGAACACGTAAGACATTGGTGGTTAGTTAACTTTCGATTTTCCTCGTCATTCAAAACAGTGGGTTTTTTATGGTTTCATGGCGCTACACAACCAAACTTTTCAAAATTCTGCACAAACCTATGAATTGTTGATAAACTAGGTTCTGGGCGATTTACATAATTCTCCAAAAGAAGTTCTTAAATAACTCTCAAAGGTCTGCCTTGATAGTGGCATTTGACCATCTGCACTTTTCGGCAACTTCGTAGACATCCATTTTTAGTTTTAAAAATGTATTATTTCACTTAAGGACTTACCAACCTGTTTCTCGAGCAAGGCAGAAATAATAAAAACAAAATAATTTTCAAAAGATAACACTGCAGCGTGCTTCGAATACACCTCGCTTGTAAGGCACGGAGAGTAAATTGGACTTGATTCCCCCTATATTCGCAGTGGCCTGAAGCTCATTGTATAGGTCTGGTTGTTCAAATACATTTTAGTGTTTGAGTCTGGTTTAAGGTTGAATTTTGGTTTGAAATTTGTATGAAGTTTTTTGATGCTCTTGTAGCTGGTTCTTCTATACGCTTATTTCGAATCATATTCGAATCATCATTCGAAAAGTAGCCTACCGTTTGTAACAGTTTAACATACCAGAAAATCTAAGCAAAATAGTAAAGGTAAACTTTACTCAACAAAACTATCTTTTAAAATTTTAACTGAACAACTGGAGAGTTAAACTAATCCTGAGAATTGTGAAAACCAACTTATTTAGCGAGTCTTAATTTTTTATGAGTTACAAAACTCCCGGGAATACTTTGTCTTCCCTTGATTTATTTTTTTATTCTGTGGCATAGAGGTAGTCTGTTTGAAAAATTCGGTGAGTTATAAAATTTTGTATAAGCAGGAATAAAAAAATCAAATTTTAATTAAAACGAATTAATTCAGAAAATTCAGAAGAAATCGCAGAATATATACACACGGTGGATTCTTTAAATGGAACGGTGCTTCTAGCGGCTTTAGGGAAGAGGTTTTGACAAAAGCTAAAAGTGAAACTTTGATGATTTTTACGGACTTTCCGTTTATGATAAAAAAACTTTTGGGGCCCTTAACTGGAGGCCCAGGGCCCACCAACTATTTTTTTTTTAATCAGAAGGTACCACTTGTGGCACCTTTTTGGAAAGCTTGTTTTTGTTTGTTTTAGCTTCAAAATAAACTACATATTTCTCTATTTACTAAGCGGAATAAAGAAAATACCACACAAGGACATTATTGGCGGCCCATTTGGGGGCCCTCACTAAAGGCCCAGGGCCTACCCACCTTTTTTCCATGAGGAGGTACTACTTGTGGCACCTTTTTAGAAAGTTTGTTAATGTGTTAAAGATTTTAAAATATCTGATTTTTGTCGTTAAGGATGGTTAAGTAAAAAAGAAAATTGACGTGTGCTTTGAATCTTTTTCCTTTTTATCTATTATCTAGTAAGAAAAAAACTGTGCGTGAAATTTCTTTTTTAACAACCTTTCCAAAATGGTGCCACAAATGGTACCTTCTAATTAAAAAAAAATAGTTGGTGGACCCGGGGCCTCCGGTAGGAGGCCCCAAAAATTTTTTTTATCATGGGCGGAAAGTCCGTAAAAAATCATTAAAGATTCGCTTCTAGCTTTTTTCAAAACCTCTTCCTTAAAGCCGCTAGCAGCACTGTTCCATTTAAAGAATCCACCTTGTATATACATATATATATATAGGGTGCTTCTAGCGGGTTAGAATTTCGTTTTATAAAAAAATCCAAAAACACATCAACTGAGATTTCTAATTTTCTTTAATCGTGTTATCTTGGATTTTTTTATGTCGTTTTGTTTACGAGGTTTGACAAAAAAATATATTTTTATATAATATATTTTTTAAATAGGCCACCCTGTATCTTTTTGAAAATACCACACACTAATACACTATCTCTTATGGTTTCTAAGATAGAGGCATTTAAACTTGCATGGCATTGTTGTCTATGCTCTGTTTTACGGAAGATATTTGAAAGAATATGGAAGTTTTCCATACAGATTTAGATAAAAATATCTTGGTTATCGTAAAAGATAGATCCTACTGTGTGGTATTGCTGAAGAGAGAATTGTTGACAGATTTCAAAAATTGCAAAATATACAGGGTGTCCTATTTAAAAAAAAAAAATGCCATACGTCTTAAACTAAATGACCAAATCCAAGATAGCACGATTAAAGAAAATTGAAAATCTCAATCGACGTGTTTTTTGGATTTTTTATTCAACCAAATTCTAACCCGCTAGAAGCACCGTTCCGTTTAAAGAACCACTCTGTATATATACAGGGTGTTCCAAATTCGATGCTTACCATGGGGATCTCCTAAACGGTAGGAGATAAGAATAGGGCAGTTTGGCAATTTGACGCTATGCCTAAAACCAAAAAAAAAATGTTTACAAATTCCGGGTAGTTCCGGAGAAAGGTGAAAGAATCCAAAATCTTTCTTCTTAGTTTTTATTTTTCTGTGCCCTTATTCTTAAAGCTGTCAAAAGAACGCTTAAAACTTTCTACAGGCACTTTTTCAATGAGAGGTCCGTTTTGGAGATTTTACATTTCAGTGAGACAGGAGCACTGTCAAATTCATTTTTGCTTATGGACACATGCTTTTTTTCTCCTGCCGTTTGGTTCATAAAGGTTGACAGATATTTAACAATCTTATTTGGACAAGTACCGAACGTTTGGAGTTAATTGACTATCATCAGCCAAATTCAAAGATTAACTAACAAAGAAAAAAATACGTATTTTTAAAATATTAGTACTGCAATCGGGTTTCCAAAATATCTTGAGTAAGTTAAACGCAAAAATGAAATTTGGGCTTATGATGGTCACTAAACCCAAAACGTCAGGTGAAAATAAAGTTGCAAAATGTTATCTGTCATCCTTTATGAACCAAACGGCAGGAGAAAAAAAGGATGTGTCCATAAGAAAAAATGAACTTGACAGTGCTCCTGTCACACTGAAATGTCAAGTCTCGAAAACGGACCTCTCACTAGGTAGATCTTAAAAAAGTGCCTGTAGAAAGTTTTAAGCGTTTTTTGACAGCTTTAAGAATAAGGGCGCAGAAAAATAAAAACTAAAACTGAGAATTTCGGTTTTTTCCGCCTATCTCCGGAACTATCCATAATTTGTATTTTTTTTTTAGTTTTAAGCAACGCATCAAATTTCGCAACTTTGCCCTAATTTAAACCTTTTTGTAACTGCTACCGTTTAGGAGATCCCCATGATGAGCATCGAATTTGAAACACCCTGTATATGTTTGTCAAAAAATTTTAGCTTGCGGATGTTAGTGGTTATAATATTGCCCACTATGTTTGTTCAAAGTCAGCCAATCGAATTGCTTTATCTCGATGACCAAGTACAATGGAATAAAGGCGGATTTACAGTAGTAACGTAATCCGACGGAATCCTCTACATTAACCGAGTTAGCGCCGTTGATGGCTCAATTCTGCATTTTGGTCAAGCCTGCCTCGACGGGTTTGCAAAGATAACCGGCGGCTAGGGTCAAAAACGAGGAGTATATCTACAAATGTCAGTATAAAAGAGTTGAAAAACGGAGAAACGACAAAAAAGATTTATTGTGTAAAGTAAATACCGAGGGGGTAACCACTCCGCGAAATCCTTGCAAAATTGCGCGAAATCCCTGCGAAATCGCGCGAAATCCTTGCGAAATCACGCGAAATCCCGCAAAAGTCTCTGCGAAATCGCGCGAAATCATAGGAAAAATATGTTAAACGCGAAATCGCGTCACAAATTTCACACTAGTGAATACCCCCTCGCTAAATACCCTCCATTTTTTTTTCTATTTATCGCAATAGTTCTTTATAAGAGCTATAATTTTTTTAAACAAGTGCCTGTGAGGTAAGAGGAGAAAAAATATTATACACTGAGTTAAAAAAATTGAAGTGATATGTACCAGACCACTCTTCCCATTTTAATCTCATGTAATTAACGGACCTGAGTAAATGTTTACTATTTAAGATACAGCAAATATATATTTGACATGATCCTATTATAAATAGATATTTATTCAACTCAAGTGTTGATTTACAGTTATATCATATTAATATTGATTTGGTCCGACAAATATTCTTCTATTTAGGAACATCCTCTCTTCCAACGTTAACTGGTTGCTGTATTTGTCTTGAAAGAGCCCATTTTACAATAGCCCTATAACATATTAAACATATAGGGTGTTCAAACTTTTGAATTGCCCATAATTAAGAATTAATTAACAATAATTATCCGAAATTCAAAATTTAATGTTTTTTTGAAAAGAAGACTTAAATTTTTATGCAGGTAATGTCAAAACTGACATTTCCTTAAAAATCAAGATGGCGGACAGTTTTGAAAAATGGGTAATTTTTACATCTCCTAGAAAATTTTTATGTTCGCCACTGTAATAAAACTGAGAATAGATGTGCTCTACATAGCCTTATTCTTTATACGTATTTACATGTAACATTTATTTAAATCGGTTAAGAAATATGAAGGTTTTACAGTTTTATATTTGATGCTCTTTGTGTTATAAAAGACTTTCTCACTTAAGTCAACTTTATTCGACTGGGTACAGGGGCGCAAAAAAATATCGGAATTTAAAGATTTTAAACTTTTTGACAAGTTAATTGTCTAAATCTTATGTGTCTAATGTCAAAACTGTTATTTCCTTAAAATTCAAGATGGCAGACTATTAACGCTTGTTTAAATCGGATAAGAAATAAGAAAATTGCGCATTTTTACATTTGATGCTGTTCGTGTGATAAGACTTTCCATGAAGCTGTCCGCCATCTTAAATTTTAAAAAGATGTCATTTTGACATTAGGCACGTAAAAGTTAGACTTCTAGCTTGTCACAAAGTTTTAAATTTTTGACAAAACTGTATCGACTAAAAATCGACCTATAGTCAGAAAGAGGCATCATATATAAAACTGCAGAACTTTCTTATTTATTAACCGATTTAAACAAGCGTTACGTGTTGATACGCGGAAAGAATAAGGCTATCTAGCGCGTAGTTTCAGTTTTATTACGGTCGCGCACATAAAAATGTTCCAGGGGGTCAAATTTACCCATTTTTCAAAACTGTCCTTATTCTTGAATTTTAAGGAAATTTTGATGTTAAAACCTTTAACTTTCAAATTTTGTAGAATTAATGTGAAAGTTATAGACAATCTAAAAAGTCCGGTTTTTTTTGAACGCCTAATAAAGAAATTTGACCAGGGTCCATCCATACCCCGAGATAATCCGCGCGAGGTCCTTTTTATCTTGCTTGACTTAACTTACTATTAAAGTCAACGCGTCAAGGGTCAACGCTAAACGGACCCCATATATTTGCCCGCTTGGAGGTCTACTACGAACTTCAATAACACCCCGGGACGTGAGGTCATTTTCACTCTATCCTTCGGAAGCCTTATTGTGAGTCGAAATGTCTTCATTTATCCATTGTTTAATTGAGTAGTATTGTTTTGGATGCATTTAAGAGCAATTATTATCTTGGAGTGGCATGACATTCCATTTTTGAAAGTCTAAAGTTTTTCTTAAGGCCACAAAGACGGCATAGATTTGAAAACACTACTATGCTATTTTTTTTGAAATATCAATAATAGGTGCCATCACTAATATCATTTTGAGTGAGATCGTGCAGTGTTCAGAACACGGTGCGAACACCATATGTGAGAAAAAGTATAATTTATTAGGAACGTAACCATTTATTAATGCTTCTTTAACAAATTTCTGTATTATTTTCATAACTTGACATGTATCAATTTATTGGCCGAATGTTCCATTAGACAAGTGGCCAGTGGCTATGCGGAACGTGAATTCTAATACTCCAAACTCACTTCAGTTTCCTTGGGCCTACTAAATTACGTGACCTTGACGTTTCAGAATTCTGGCAGAATATTGCTTGCAAAGAAAAAAATCATAATTTTTTTGTTATCAGATAATAGGATTTATAAAAATCTACAACCGTATCCAAAGGATTTTTTAAAATTTGCTGTATTTTTTTCACAAAAATAAAAAAATTCAAAAATTGCTGTTACAGATTTCTGTATTATCGACGAGGCTAAAGAAAAAACCAGGTAAGATGAGAGACTATTGTTAGCCGTGTTTATTTTATTTCGAAAATGAGAGAGTCCAGCAAAATACTGCCTGGATACGGTTGCGGGGAATTCAAAAATTAACAATCCTGCCAAATTTCAACAGATTCCGTTTTTTCGTTTCCGATATTCTGCCCGGTAAAGATTGGCCCAAAAACAGCAAAGCAGTGTTGTCAAATCTATGTCGTTTTTGTGGCCTTAAAGTATAATGTTTAAGGTAAGCTCCAATTTAACCACTTGTTTTAGAATCCAAACACGTCTTTCTGGATAATTTCAATCATTTTGTTAATAAGAAAAATTTTATGGTCTCGCTATTCTTTCATTGTCGGATGCTCTTCATACACTCAGCATTTTTTACGCAGCGACATCCTCTAACTTACTTTTTTCTAATTTTTAACTCGATTGAAGACGTACGACGACGTAGGCTGCGAAGCCGGCCGAAACTGACCGAAATCTTTTGGATCGATAAATTTTTGCGCATGATCAAAAGGCTGGAGCTAAGTCAATGTTTTTTTTTTGGTATCTCCATGGCTGGCTCGATTATAGATGTTTTTTACAAGTTTGGCTTCGGTAAGGCTTATATTTAAGCTAATAGATATATGGTCTCGTACGTACACTCTTTGGCTTACTTTCGCGTCTCAGTAAACTTTGGCCTACTATACTGCCCTGCTAAGAAAGAAGAGCATAACGCCACTTTTTTAAAAATTGACTTTTTTATTTTCGTAACTACTTGGACCCAATAAAGGTTTGGGGTTAAAATTGAAAATTACCGGATGGGCCATAAAAACCCGCACAAAAGTTTTTTCGCTATAACTTTAACATTAAGTACTTAACCGATTTTAACAAAATTGTGTAGTGTGTTAATTAATAAGGATTTTTGCTGCGTACTAAAAAAATGTTGCCATCTTAAAATTAAAAATCGCGCATTGGAACAAACAAAAGCCTTTTTTTAATCTCGTTGTTTTCAATGTATTTTTTTAATTTTTAGTGTTTTTTTCTGAAACTGCGCTTATTTTAAAAATCTATTATTCATCAAAATCGGCTAAACAATTTTTTTTATAACTTCATCAAAAGCATGATTTTAGTAACTGTCTGCAGATAACTAAAGCATGCCTTTTTTGACTAGCGATGCAAAAAAAACTTTTTTTTTAATCACAGGTGCAAAAAAAGATTTCAGTCCGTTTTTTATCCAAAATTAAAGAAAATAGCGGAAAATATTGAAAAAAATCTAATTATTCTTGCCTAAAAAAATCGTCAAAATTTTAAACTGTCAAAGATTAAAATGTCGCAACAATGAACGTCACCGAGTAAAAAGGCACATCGCTATAGAAACCGCATTGTTATTTCATTTACCAGCCGCCTTAATTTATAGTGTAAAGATGTTGTGTGCGAGAAGTGCTCTTCGTTCGAGATTTTTAAAACTATTGTCCTGTTTTTCTTTTTTTACTCGCGCTTTTAAATAACTCCCTGCGCTCGTTATTTAAACCAACGCTTGTAAAAAAAGCACTATTTTAGCCACTAGTTGTTAAAACTACTATTTGAGATATTAGATTTTATTTTGGTGTATGTTTTCAAATCTATCTCTTAGTTTTTTCGGTTTTCATTATTATTTTTTACCGTAACTTTCTTATTTCTTAACCGATTTTTGCAAAGTTGGCGGTATTGTGTAGATAATTAATGAGGTTTTATGCTGCGTACTAAAAGAAAGTAGTCATCTTAAAATATAAAATGGCGCATTAAAGCAAACAAAACCTTTTTTTAATCTCGTTGTTTCAATGTCGTCAATTTTTATTTTTTTTTCTGAAACTATTATTCATCAAAATCGGTTAAACACTTTTTGAGATGTTAACTTTCTTAATTCTTAACCGATTTTTACAAAACAAACGTAGCTAGAAAGAAAAAAAAAATGTACTTAGTTATCCTTTATAAAAAAAACGTCATTGTTTTAATTTAGTATGGCAGACTTAATAAAATAAAAAAAAGAAGAAGTTGAAATAAAAGCTTTTATTTTATTAAGTCCGCCATACTGAATTCAGGAATGGTTTTTTTTAAAGCATAAAAAAGTACAGCTTTTTTATTTTGAACAAGGTTTGTTTTGTAAAAATCGGTTCAGAAATAAGAAAGCTAAGGTAAAAAAATAATGATGAAAACCGAAAAAGCTAAGAGATGGATTTGAAAAATGATACCAAAATAAAATCTAATATCTCAAAAAGTGTTTATCCGATTTTGATGAATGATAGATGTTTAAAATAAGTCTGAATGGTGGTTTAAAAAAGAAAACTAAAAATAAAAAAAAATTGACAACGTTGAAAACAACGAGATAAAAAAGTGCTTTTGTTTGTTTTAATGCGCCATTTTAAATTTCAAGATGTCGACAGTTTTTTAGTACGCAGCAAAAAATCTTGTTAATTGTCTACATAATACCGCCAATTTTGTAAAAATCGGTTTAGTCCTTTAAAAGTTATACTGAAAAAACTTTTGTGCGGTTTTTTATGGCCCACCTGCTATACCCTTTTTTTTATATAAAGCTTTTGTGTCTTCTTTATTATACTGGTGGGCCTACCATGTGAAGAAAAAAAGACAATAAGTAACAAAAAATAGTATATGTCACACTTTTCCTTTTATAATAATAAAAAGAACATCATATGTACCAAGAAATTTGAACATGTGCTGTTTTTGCTAAGTAATAGCTTTAATAAAATCAATGAATAGCGAGCTTTCCCTCAAAAAAGGTGATGGTAACCGTAGATCCGGATTTCGCACTTGTCGTTCTCATCAGTACGGTGCTAGGAATTAGGAGATGAAATGATGATGGAAAAATATGACACAGGATTCATGTAAAAGACAACCATCTGTCAAATTGCAGAATCGACAGATGTACCTTCAATTTAAAGGAAAATTAAGCGTCTCTACGGAGACAGATATAATTATTTTTACAGATATCCTAAGCTCTAGACTTAATAAATTTAAAAAGAGATTTAGTGAGGGTAAATAAATAACAAAATCAATAAATAGCGAGCTTTCCCTCAAAAAAGGTAATGGTAACCGTAGATCCGGATTTCGCACTTGTCGTTCTCATCAGTACGGTGCTAGGAATTAGGAGATGAAATGATGATGGAAAAATATGACACAGGATTCATGTAAAAGACAACCATCTGTCAAATTGCAGAATCGACAGATGTACCTTCAATTTAAAGGAAAATTAAGCGTCTCTACGGAGACAGATATAATTATTTTTACAGATATCCTAAGCTCTAGACTTAATAAATTTAAAAAGAGATTTAGTGAGGGTAAATAAATAACAAAATCAATAAATAGCGAGCTTTCCCTCAAAAAAGGTAATGGTAACCGTAGATCCGGATTTCGCACTTATGGTGCTCATCAGTACGGTGCTAGGAATTAGGAGATGAAATGATGATAAAAAAATATGACACAGGATTCGTGTAAAAGACAACCATCTGTCAAATTGCAGAATCGGCAGATGTACCTTCAATTTGAAGGAAAATTAAGCGTCTCTACGAAGACAGATATAATTATTTTTACAGATATCCTAAGCTCTAGACTTAATAAATTTAAAAAGAGATTTAGTGAGAGTAAATAAATAACAAAATCAATAAATAGCGAGCTTTCCCTTAAAAAAGGTAATGGTAACCGTAGATCCGGATTTCGCACTTGTGGTGCTCATCAATACGGTGCTAGGAATTAGGAGATGAAATGATGATAAAAAAATATGACACAGGATTCATGTAAAAGACAACCATCTGTCAAATTGCAGAATCGGCAGATGTACCTTCAATTTGAAGGAAAATTAAGCGTCTCTACGAAGACAGATATAATTATTTTTACAGATATCCTAAGCTCTAGACTTAATAAATTTAAAAAGAGATTTAGTGAGGGTAAATAAATAACAAAATCAATAAATAGCGAGCTTTACCTCAAAAAAGGTAATGGTAACCGTAGATCCGGATTTCGCACTTGTGGTGCTCATCAGTACGGTGCTAGGAATTAGGAGATGAAATGATGATAAAAAAATATGACACAGGATTCATGTAAAAGACAACCATCTGTCAAATTGCAGAATCGGCAGATGTACCTTCAATTTGAAGGAAAATTAAGCGTCTCTACGAAGACAGATATAATTATTTTTACAGATATCCTAAGCTCTAGACTTAATAAATTTAAAAAGAGATTTAGTGAGGGTAAATAAATAACAAAATCAATAAATAGCGAGCTTTCCCTTAAAAAAGGTAATGGTAACCGTAGATCCGGATTTCGCACTTGTGGCGGTCATCAGTACGGTGCTAGGAATTAGAAGATAAAATGATGATGGAAAAATATGACACAGGATTCATGTAAAAGACAACCATCTGACAAATTGCAGAATGGGCAAATGTACCTTCAATTTGAAGGAAAATTAAGCGTCTCTACGGAGACAGATATAATTATCTTTACAGATATCCAAAAATACTTAGAATTTCAAAACACTATATACATAAATATACTTATATATTGTGTCAATTACTTTAAAGTAAATTTGATTGTTCTAAACCAACATTTTTAGTTTAATTTAGCCAATTAATAAATATGTATCTTTTACCGTCTTAAAAATATCTTAAGGTAGATGTGAAAATTCACACGATCATCCTGTGTATCAGCTAAAAAAGAATAAATGCTTACTTATTTAAATATTGTAAACTATTTATTTTTTTATTAAATTACAATGTGGAAGTTTTTTTTTTAATATCCGCATTTTTACAAAAATCGCTCATTGTGCGACGTCGTACTTTACGAGACGGTCAAGTTGGCCGTAACATGCGCATTAGCGAGATATGTCACGTGATGGTTTCATCCAATAGCGTGCTCTGAAATCATACGAGTGATGTTTTTCAGACGAGCTTTCCTACAAGTCCATACTACTGGGTCTAGTCAAGAGAACGCCTTCGCTCAAAAATTGTTGATCGTCTCGTCACTGCTTTTAAGCGCGTTTATTGGTTGACACTGGTTCCCTTCTCTCAAGCGAACGATCACTTCCTATGACTCTCAGAATCGGTACCCTGGAGGTTTTAAAGCTTAGACCCGCAGTCCTAATCATGCGCATAAAAAACCGGCTTGCTGACTGATCCTAGATCCACAACTGGGCCTTTTTTTTGTCGCCGCTAGATGACCATGGCCTATTTTCATTATTGCTAAAAATTGACAAGTACCGCCATATTGAATCGTGTTCGAAACGGCGGCCGAGGCGCTTTCGAAATCCCTTGAAATATTTTGAACCGTGACGTCACCGTTTCGTCGCCAAAATAACATTTTACGCATGTTTTCAAAGCGGCTTCGAAGTCATCGGTCGCGAAAAGGCGTCTTATGTAATTTTAAAAAATCTTGAAGACAGTTTTAAACAATAGTTAGAAAAATAGTAGAGTTTCTT
Organism: Oxystoma pomonae; assembly: GCA_963921995.1. Classification (NCBI taxonomy): domain Eukaryota; kingdom Metazoa; phylum Arthropoda; class Insecta; order Coleoptera; family Brentidae; genus Oxystoma; species Oxystoma pomonae. Next base: position 76,929,698 of record OY998169.1, on the reverse strand, counting down.
GCAGTGATTCCAACTAAAAATATAAAAAAATTGTACCACCTTTAGAAAAAAAGTTATAGGCGAAAAACCAATACAAAACTTTGAAGCTCTTTTCCTCGAAAGTTAGAAAATGTCACTTATGCTACTCTTTATTACCAGGGTAGTATAGCATTGACAGAAAATTCATGTCTAAACAGAACCTACATAAACAAAAAGGACATAACCTGACGTCTTTGTGAAAATATACTCTCAATATTTTTTGTTTTGTTTGAGTTAAAATTTTATAAGGCGCCTATGCCACGATGGTAGGACTGCGTGACGTCTCAGCGGTTCGTAAAGTTGAGTTAAGTCCATGTAATTGTTGTGTTTTTTAGTCCACCGTACCATTATGGTACTATTAAAATCGTAAAATTTTTACTTTCCTTAATTTTGTCAAAAATGAGTTACTAAGGTTCCAAAACACATTAACCGACGAAAAACAAAAGTTGTTTGTCGGTCTGTCGGTCTGTCGGTTTGTCGGTCTGTTGTCTGCCTGTATAAACGATAACTCAAGAACGTCTTAATCGATTTTAACGAAATTTGGTAAAAAAATTCTTTATAGGATGACCATCAACCAGTTAACTTTTGGGTAGGGTGGTGGGGGTTGAAGGGGGAAAAGGGGGATAAAATATTTAAAAAAATTGTAATATTGGAAGTTCAAATTTGTGGGAGCTTTAGTTTCTGAGTTATTTAAAAAAACGTTAAAATATATTAAAAAAATCATAACGTTGGGAGTGCATCAGCTACTGATATGCGGTTTTTTTTTAGATTTTGGTTTTGTTATAAGGTTCATATCTTTCAAAGCTACAGTTTTCGAGATATTTTCATTTTCTTTCAACATAAAATAATTGATTGTATGGTAGTTTTTTTTCCCACCCTTTCTATTGTATAAAGTCCGCGAGAAAACAGTCTACGTCCGCTTTTTATTAAAATAAACAAACCAAAACAAATTACCATTTTACATGAAAAACTAAACCAGCTACAAACAACGCGAATATTTTAAAAGAGGTAAAACTCGGTTTAACACGCCCCAGTTAGAGAACATGCAGAATTATTATACAAATATACAGTTATGTTCACGCGTCGCCAATCTGTTTTTCGAAAATTAAAGGCGCATTTAAAAGTTTCCCATTGTTGCTTTTAACCTAAATTTTAAACGTCAAGTCGAGAGCTTTTGTTTTGTAATAGAGTGGGATATTTCGTTATCTGACGATTTCCATCCGGAGAACCCAGAAAAAAATGTTTAACGAATAAAGCACATATCTAAAATTTATAATTTTGGACTAAGTAGATGTATTTTTTGTTGATGTAATTTTTGAGCAAAAAGTTAAGATTGGTGTTGCCTTGTTCAATGCAGACGTTTATTGGGGCTAATACCATAAGTGCTTTGAGAATTATCGATTATTCTTTCCGTTGTGTCAAAGCAGAAATTGCCCGACTCTGCAGGAAGAGAGCAATTTTTTGATACAACGGAAAAAATAAACGAGTACGGTTTTCAACCAAGACACGTTTTTTTTGGAATTAATTCTAAAGCATGAACGGTATTCGGTAGAAAATTCTAAGAATAAAGAAATTAAAGATTTTATTGTAATTAGTCGTACAATTATTTTAGGTAATATAGACACAAGTATTTTTTTCTCCATAACTGAAGTTACACTGCTTGGCCCTGCCATGCATTCATTCGGAACTTCATTTTTGAAAATTTTTCCTGGGGGGTTATTCTTGAATCGAGAGAAAATTTGCTCCCAGGGAGACGAATTCTCTCGCTGCTATGCATCTCATTGGTCCCAATCGTTAAAATCGGTTTCTCTCACTTTTGACCGATATTGATAGAAAGTACTTCTCTCGTACTTTCGATCAATATCCGGCAAAAGTGAGAGAAACCGATTTAAACCGAAGATTTGGACCAATGAGATGCATAGTTGCGAGAGAATTTAACTCCCTGGGAGCAAATTTTCTCTCGATTCAAAAATAACCCCCCTGAACTAGTGCGGCTCTGACTTGGAGCTAGCATGACTTGCCATCTTTATAAGCTCCTATTCAGCAACTCTGCTTTTTGCGAGATGAGGCACAGCAGTTTCCTTCAGTGAGTGATTTGTAATCCGTGCAGCCTGCGTCTTAGTCCACTTAGCCATCTCGTTCTTGTTCTTTCAGAACGGATTGATCGCTAGAAATAGGCGATCATTTTCAACTCTCTTTGATTTCAGTGCACGAAAACCCGACAGAATTTGGGGTGAGTTTTATTCAATATCAGTCATTTGGATGAAGCGCATGGCTTAGATCCACCTCGATTATCCACTTCTTCTTTAAAAAACTGCAACTTGGCCCTACAGCCTTCTCCTCCTCTCCAGGCTAGTTTATAGGATAACACAAAGAACAGCTTCTTATGCAACCCATCTGATGTTCCTTCATCACAGCTACTCAGTAGTTAAAGAGAATTGATTAATTTAATTTTAACACCATCATACACTTTGATTTCCAACCTTGAACCACTCACAAATAGGCATCGTTCCGCACTGGTACTTATCCAAGTTACTTGATACGAATTTTTTAGTTTCTTTTCGGTTAAAGTAACTGATTTGGAGGTTTTTTAACTGCTTTTTTTTTGTTTTAATTGCCTTAGGAGCATACTCCTACTGCAAATATTAACACGCCAGGACGAATTCGTATCAGGTAACTTGGATAAGTACCAGTGCGGAACGATGCCTATTTGTGAGTGGTTCAAGGTTGAAAATCAAAGTGTATGATGGTGTTTAATGATGTATAGTGGAGGGTGACCAGTGAAACTACTGATGAGCCCACGCTGGTTACCCAGGGCGAAACATCGTTTAATCATTTCTCTTTTCGCTTTGATCTTTTGTGTGTTCCTTGTGGAATACCCATCCAAGTTTTAATTTTCGTTATTTCCACCCAAGATCTTTTGATCTTTTGTTTCTTTTCGGTTGAAGTAACTGATTTGGAGGTTTTTGAACTTCTATTTTGTACTCACTAGTTCCTGCATTTCGTCAAATTTCAAGGCAGTTGAGCTTAGTTTTCTCTTGTCCTCTTTTGACTGCAGATGCCGTCGTTTTGCGTTTTAAAATAAGCCCAAAATTTAAATAGGACGGTTTTTGACGCTTATATGTCGTTTTTACTTATAATCTCCATAGAGCTTGAATTATTTCCGAAAATGTTTTCTTATAAAAATTCGCAATAGAGAAAAAATTTACGGAGATTAATTCAAGCTTGAGGGAGATTCGGTACGAAAATTTTATACAAAAAATTATTTAGAAAAAAAATACAAATTTTTCCAATTTGGCAAGTGTTTATTTTGCTTTGAGGTTTGGTGTTTTAATATAAGGTGGCTATTTAATTACTTTTTTGACACTTTGAATGTCTGTGTTAGGTACCTATATTGTGGATATACACTTATTCATCTATTATTTTTACAATTCCCTGATACTCTAGTAAAATAAGGTTTGCATCTTTGTATCCAGTTGATTATATTCTATTTAAATCACACAATATTATGGTACTAGAGGATAGGGAAAAATAGGTGTCTAGACACATGTGCTATATTGGACGCCAGGTGTTTTGTATTTCAAATAGTTTGCATTTGGTTTTTTTTCACTTTCCCTTTGCCGTAGTAAAAAAAACGGTCCTCAAAATCCCGAAATGAAGATATTTCTTCATACTCTAAGAATCTTATACTACTAGAGAGAAGGGAAAATTTATTATTCTCTTGCAAATTCGATGACAATTTAACGCGGTAAGTATTTAGGTAGGAAACATAAAATCTGCGAAGTTGTCTGTAACTGCTGCAGCGCATTGGTGGAATGACGTTTCACCAATATCTTTTTGTTTTTTTTATTAATTATTATTTGCCATATTAAATTTTGTTTTCGGAAAGAAAATATCATAAAATGAATAGAAAATTGTACCTACGCCTCTGTTGTTATTCTGACATCTGCGTGTCACAACTGTCAAGCCGGGAAACTTATCACTTATTAATTTTTCGACCAAGTCACGTGACCGAAAAAAATTTCGCAAAATTCGGGTTGTTGCCATAGCAACCTGTCAAAAACAAGGCATCTGATTGGCTTAAAACAACTGCGTCGATGCAAATTCGAGCGAATATGACATACGTAATATTGTAATTTTACGGAGAATTTAATTTAATCTTACCAGTGGCGTAGTCAGAAATCCTTTATGGATGGGGGTTTCATCATTTAGTAAAAATCAACTACCTACCTATGGCAAATTTTTAAAAATTAGTTAGGGCCTTTGCTTAAGCTCTTGAACTGTAGGGAGGGGAGAGGTTTAATAGGTGTTGAATTAGTGTATAGGAAACAAAAATCTTGTTTTTAAAAGGAAGTCTCATTCAGTCTTATTTGCAGATTTTTTTCAAAATTAACCACTAAATTCGCCGCAGGCAAAAATTTTTGAAAAAATTACACTAAAATGCTATTTTTTAAGCGTTTTAAATTTAATAAATTGACAAAAAAATTGCTTAAAATTAAACAAAATTGTAACAATATTTAATATTTGTATAGAGCCGCTGGCGAAAACTTTGGCAAAAAATCTTTTAAAATTTTGATCTCTTAAAAAAAATGTGGGGGAGATATAGCTCTCCCTGGGCCCTTGATCATGATTAATTTATTGTAGATTAGGTTCGACCTCCTAAGGGAGGGGTTTAACCCCAACCCCCCCCTCCCTTGACTACGCCACTTATATTACAGAATTTCAGTACGAGTTCAATGTTGTATGTCCGTTAACAAGGAGATAAGAGAAAATTTGCCCATTTTTGTCAATTTTTTGCTAAAATCTGGTCGGTATCCAACTGAAACCCGAGTGATTCAAAAACTGGACCCCAGAGCTTTAAGTAGGAGGCACAATTTGTAAGAAATAGGACACGGCTCGGATTACTTTTTTAGTTTTTTGCCGAATATGCTAATATTTCTTTCTAAGGCCACCAATTCGAAATATTCAAACATTTGAATGGTGGCCTTAGAAATGAATTTTAGCTTATAGAGCAAAAAACAATGAACGTCACCGAGTAAAATAGCACATCGTTATGGAAACGATTGTTATTTCATTTAGCAGCCGCGTTGATTTATAGTATAAAGATGGTGTGTTGCGAGAAGTGTTTTTCGTTCGAGATTTTTAAAAGTCTTTTTCTGTTTTTCTTGGATTTCTTGATAAAGGTATTAAAAAAAATAGTGTTAACCACTCGCGCCTAAACTGTGCTTTTTTTTACTCGCGTTTTTAATTACCTTGCTTCGCTCGTTATTTTAAACCAACGCTTGTAAAAAAAGCACTATTTTAGACACTAGTTGTTAAAACTACTATTTTTTGAGGTCTAAAAAGCATCAAGTTGAAACATTACCTTTTGATTGCATATCTAAAATAAAAGATGCCTATCTCAAAAAAAAGTTCGTTTCCGGTTTTTTGGGCAAACCGGTCAATGACTTACTCAATTTTAATTTCAATATGTCTGTTGATATGTAGCAACGCTAAGCCCGTCAGTCGAATTTCCGTCATAGTGTTTTTAAGTACTTATGTTTCAATCTTCTGAGGCAGGAGAAGCTTATTTCGGACGAAGCATTACTTAAGCCGATCACACACAAACGCTGTACTGCGTGCACTACGGTGGCATAGAGGTTTCAACCAATTAGCGCTCCATCTCAGGACGACATGTTGAAAATTCTCGAGCACCGATTGGTTGAAACCTCTATGCCACCGCAGTGCACGCAGTGCAGCGCTTGTGTGTGATCGGCTTAAGTAATGCTTCGTCCGAAAGAAGCTTCTCCTGCCTCAGAAGATTGAAACATAAGTACTTAAAAACACTATGACGAAAATTCGACTGACGGGCTTAGCGTTGCTGCATATCAACAGACATATTGAAATTAAAATTGAGTGAGTCATTGACCGGTTTGCATGCATTTTTGAATGCAATTTTCTTAAAAATTTTGATACCGTTGAAATTTACGATTTTATTTTAATTTGACTCAAAAAATTGCATTTTTAAAGTCATTTTCTCAAAAACTTTCGGAGCATTTAAACATTTTCTAAAATAAAAATTTATGAAATAAACTACTTAATATCTGAGTACCTCCCCCTAGATTTGAGGCCAAATCCGCACTTGTAATTACTAAGTTTTATTTGCATATATTGATATGTTCCTCATAAAAGCTGTGCTTTTATTCTAGTTTTTTTTCGTATCGAAACCGCTTCTCCCCTTTTTCAAATGGCTGGGACTGCCACTGTCATTTGACTCGAATGTCTACTCTTAAATGAAAGAAATTACAATTTTGAAGTAGGTCTGTAAAAATACCTAGTAGGCGTTTAAAATAATCCAATAGGTATTTGCAAGGGTAAATATTATTAATAATTAATGGTAGTTGGTACGCATTTTTATGTGTATAAAATATTGTGTTAACTAGTATAATAATTTCAATTAGTAATTTAATATACAGCAAGTGTTTCTTGCGACAAGCAAATATTTAGTCTCATCATATGATGATAATTATAAAGCGTACGGATCAAAGTTCACTAAACTCCAAATACTAAAGGCAACTTATCTTTTGATAGCTTCTGGTTTTCTCATATTCTCATAATATTTTTTGCATTAAAACTTGAGTAAATGGCTTATTTTTTTAGGCAAGATTTTTTTTTCTTTAACTTAGTTAAAAATACAATGGAGCAGATTTTTTCGCGTGCAAAAAATACTTTTTGCATCGATGTTTAAAAACTCATGGTTTGGATTTTTGCGGATTGTGTTTTTGTTGAAGTTTATTTTTCTTTTTTGCATTACATCTCGTTAATCAAAGCCCCAAAATTACCATTTAAAGGTCTATTTGTTCAACGTAATGCGCTTTTCCCATCAAATATCTTCGCAGCTTGTACAAATAATTCACAGCCCAGTGCAAACTCATAGTTAATTTGTCGTTATTTGTGTTTCGAAAATCTATTAACAAGTTGTCAATATGCGCGGTAAGGTCTGTACGTGTGTTTTACCGTGTCGTAATTTTGTCCCAAAATTACGAACTCCAGAAGTTAAAACTTCTGGCACCGCGCTGATGTTCAGAATCCTTTCTTAAAGATTTCCCACCTCCACCCTCCTTCGGTAGTGCAATGAAGGAGCCATGGCTGCCCGTGAGTGCAATGGACAGCACCTTCCAGTAAAAACGGCCTGCCAACAGTTCCGGCTTACTCAGTTCGGCGTTCCCTGCTGGCAGCAAAACTCTTCTTCCAAAGCTTCGTCGGATGAGGGACCCGCTGGTCTGGTCCCTGAGGATTGGCTGCGCCCGTTTTTGTTACCTCGGTCGCGCTGTCATTGGCCGAACAGCTAAATCCAAATCTGACCAATAGGGGCGACCGGATAACCTGGATTCTACAACACGGCCCCCTGGAAGAACGGGTCAAGCGAAGCACCGCGTAGTGGCCCGTTCTAGAAACCATGAGTAGAATCCATCTTTGGTCCCTCGTCTGGCTCGTCACTCCCATTCCCATTCCAAAACCAATCTGCAAAATCCTTTTCGTCGACGTGACATCCAAACGGCTGAGTAACACTCCAATCCCTGCGGCGTGCATTGACTGAATGCCATTTCACCCGATCCAGAACCATAACGAAGCACCATCTCGGTTTCGGTGGAAAACCTCGCGCGGTGTTGGGATCCGGGAGGAATGTACCCTCCCCCTCGAAAAATCATCGAAAGATCCCCACCAGGGATACCATGTCGTCCTTTTGCATATTCCTCGAAAGGTCACGATTTGTCAAATAATTTGACCTAGATGGAGTTGAATCGGATATCGACTCTCGATTGGACGTGTCCAGAATTCGGTCAGCGGCAGATAGCCGACGAGCGGCCCTGCCCCGGGTCTCTACTCCGTGAGAAGGCATAACTAATAAATTTGGAACACCCTGGCCAAAAGCTAAGAGGTCCCAAAAAAGTATCCACCTTCCCGCCGACCTTCAGTCAGGCGCCTCAATCAAATAAACTCAAAAAGTGCACGTGACACACTACTGTGGCTGCTGCCTGAATTAATGATGATTTGAATTGACTTGAAAATATGGCCAAGGTGTTTGCACTTGGGGCACCTATACACATAAAAAAGGAGATGGCCCAAGCGACTTCCACCCGACTAAATCTAAACTACTAAAAAGCAGTTCTTCGCAAACAGTTGCGGAATAAAAGGCCACTAGGCAAAACACAAATTAGTTCGAAACAACTAAGGTCCTTGATACAGTTCAAAGGGTTGGGAGATTAATCCACTGGAGTACGTGATCACTTCGTAGAAAATCATACAACCGTGAATAGTTTTCCCCGAGCGCTGTAAGGGTGTACTAAAGTGTGTGGGGGAGAAAGTTATGGTTTGATTCAGTTCGAATTCTTTTCCCGATGTTTCGAGACGGATTCTCACAACCGAACAAAAGTTTAATTACGGCACTAGGAAAAATTCTCGCCCTGTGTAAATAGGGGGAATTTAGCCTTTATACGTATACTACCAGATACCGGAAACCATAAATCGTCGTGGGCCGGTTATCTGTGCTGTCCCTGCAAGCTGCTAGGGATGGACGGCGGATGCGTCGTCAGATGCTGATGAGCGTCGAAAATTCTAGCGTGCTGGATGAGGCAGGATGGCGGCCAATGTGACGTCCCAAATGGCACTGGGAGTCTCAGCTAAGATCGCTGCACCAGACTACTGCTAGAAGAATCTTGAAGTTCCAGATGTATCCAAAATTTGGGTCGACCCCCAAATTTCCTTCTGACCAATCACGTGGTGGAGCGCAGTCAAAGCCGCACTGTGTAAAACTTCAAACCATGAAAAATCCAAAAGTACTTGTAAATGTTCTAATCTAAAAGCACTTATAGTCTCTAGTACCCCTAAGCCTACTGTATACCAAATTTCACTCAATTCGGTTCAAAAACAAAAAAGTAGATTTGGAGAATTGAAATCTAAAAAATATTGCCTAGGCCCTAGCTCCCTTACTATGATCTAAAACAAGACATGTGATATATCAAAATTCGTGTCACAAGGATGCGCAACTTGTGGCTATAATGGATTTTTGAAAAAGACTTTGTTTTAAAAGATATTTAAAAATTTCACTTTTTTCAAATCTAAAACTCTTAATCGGCAATAACTCCGTTGTCAAGCGTCGGTCCGAAAACCTAATCACACCAAAATGTGAGGCTCGGCAAGACGCTTATTTTGACAGACGCCAACCTTTACCACTTCGTGTAGTCCCGGAGTTATTTGCGCTTTATTGGAAAAATTATACAAAACATGATGTTTCAAACTTATTTCAATCGGTTAATACTTATACAAACTACTAAAACACCCCCGGAGAGCAAGAGCCCGGGATACAGGGTGACCACAGAATAAACCAAGATGCTAAAATACCCATCTATAGGCGTAAAAAATGATTAGAAAAAGGCGATCCTACAACATTGCCGATATACCATGATATGCGAACCGAACGGCGGACTCAACCGCCCACTGCGAAAAGTTAATTGTTTCTAGTAATAGGTTATAGGATATTTTAATATGGCAAAAAACTTGACACCTGTTAGTCCTATTTACAAGACATCTTAAAAGATTTGCATTGTTCAGCTATAAATTCACTGTAAATTAACAAAAAAAAATAACATCTCATAGTTTAAGCTGCTGCGTGCTATTTGAAATGAACCTTTCGAGATTCGGAACAAGAGAGGTCTTGTTTGGCATTCAAGTCTTAGTTCAGCGGTTTAGGGATGTGTCGGTGCCAGTATGTGCCTGTTTCATAGATTATGAGAAAGCGTTTGATCGAGTCCAACACGAAAAACTCATAGAATCGCTAAAAGAAGTTGGTCTAGATGACCGAGATCTAAAGATAATCGCTAATCTATACTGGAATCAGACTGCTCAAATAAAGGTTGATGGCCAACTGTGCGAAGAGGTCCAAATAAGAAGAGGATTACGCCAAGGTTGTATATTGTCTCCGCTGTTGTTTTAATATCTATAGTAACAAAATAATAGAGATGCACTTTATAACTACGAAGAGGGTCTGACCATAAATCGCATAAAAATCAACAACATACAATATGCCCACGATACTGTCATAATAGAAGGCCTGCAAGAGTTGTTGAATCAAATTGCTGCCAAAAGTTCACAATTCGGACATATCTTAAATGTTGGAACAGAGCATCTGAGGTACGTTAGAAGTAAATGGGCAGCAAGTCGAACGCGTGGATTCATACAAATACTTGGGTTGTCTCCTCTATGAGAACTGGGACAACATGAAAGAGGTTCGTGCAAGAATTGAACAGGGCAGGCCATCCGAAATTTGTGTGCTTCGGTGTACTGAACAAATTGGAGGCATTCGAGATGTGGTGTTATCGTAGAATTCTAAGGATATCTTGGATGGACCGAGTAACTAATGTGGATGTTCTGCTTAGAATAAATAAAGATCTTGTAGTTTTATTTACCATCAAAAAACGAAAATTTGAATATTTTGGCCATATTTTGAGAAACGACAAATATAAACTTTTAAAATTGATAATAAAAGGCAGGTCGTAGACGGATATCATGGCTTAAAAATCTTAGACAATGGTATAGTGTTAGTACTACGACACTTTTCCCTAAAGCAGTGGACTTGGTACAAATCGCGCTGATGATAGCCAACGTTTCAGCATGCATGAAGTTGTAAGCGCAAGATATCCCTCTACTTTCTCTCATATTTATCTCTTTTTCTCTCTCTACTATTTCGTTTGGCTCAGTAACGCTGTGTTGCACATGCACCGCGCCAGCGTCATCGGCTAAGACCCGAAACCACAAAGGCAGCCGATCGTTGGTGTTTGACGGAAAGAATACGATTTTTGTCATGTATTTTTTTACTTTTCTGAAAAATCCTGGTCTTTTCGAAAAAAATATAAATGAGTTGAGAAAGTAAGTAACATAATCACGTTCAGATTATCGAAAACAAAAAAAAGCTACCAACCTCTAGACCTTCTCCACTCCTTCCCTCCGATGGCATCCCTCCTCTTTCATTGTCTGATGTTCTCCATAAACACAGCATGTCTTTTTACGCAGCGGAATCTTTTAGCTTACTTTTTTCCAACTTTTCACAGTGAAAAATATGCGCAGCACAAACGAAAACACGAAATCAAAACAAATAACAAAAAGTCGGAGCTACGCTAATGTCTTTTGTTTTGGGATTTCCATGGGTAGCTAGATTGATAGATGTTTCTTACAAGTTTGACCTCGGTAAAGCGTATATTTAATCTAATAGGTATATGCTTACACCGAAAGTTTCTTAAATCTGAATTTGGCAAAATCCAATTTTACTTTAAAATCGGATAAGAAAATTTCTTTGCACTAGTCCAGATTTAACTTTAAGAGGCAGACAGGCTGGCAGCACTAGAAAATGCTGCGAAGGAATGATTAACTGCCTCCAACTGTCAGCCCGTTTATGGTAAAAATAAACTAAGGTGAAGTTGTTGTAGCCGATTTTTTGCATTTTTTCATTTACAATTTGCAACGTAACAACAACAAAAATTGGACCCCAGACACCTATACCCAAAAATCAACCATAAAATTAATGGTAATCTATTATATTGGTCAACCTCTGCCCCCCAGGAAAAATTTCTGCATATGCCACTGTCCCCCTACGTTTTCTCACATTGAATCAGTTTTGAAAAACATTTAATTACATTATTGATTAGTGACGTCACAATTATAAAGTCTCGTGTTATTAATACTCAAAATCAACAATTTAGTAAAATTCGCATACAGTTAAAAAGGGTTTGTTTTTTTAATTATTTATAGATATACTTTAAATATTAATTTTGCCCGCTTGTTATCAATCACTTTCCCAACAATTTGAATGATCGAAACAAGCCCCTTATTCGTTTAGAACTAAAACATGCATATTTCGCCTAGACTCCACAGGAGAGACAAGGAGAGAAATAGAAATCAGTGGCAAGACGTTAAACTGTAGACTAGGCATTAGTTACGTCAAACACTGTGGCTAACTCTTGTATTTATTTTTGGCATTTCTAATTACGAGAATGCGGGTTCAGCATTTGGTTCATTTTTATTTTTATTGGTGATGGAAAATTCACGTATCTTAAGTTTGACATCATTAAAACAAGATAAGAGGAAAACGGGTAGAAATAAAATCGGACATAAGAAGAGCGAACTAAGATATCAACAGAAATTTATTACCCTGACTCATTCAACCAAATGCAAAAACAAGTCAATTAAAATCATTTTAAAAGTCAAGTGTCTCATTATTAGCAGGTACACTTGATTTAAAAAAAAACGCATACATGCAGTCACAAAAATGACCTTTCTAAAAGTGTATAGTATATTCGGACTACCGGCTAAAATGCCTAAAAACTTCAAAAGTACGACAATTTGTCATATTGTTTAAAAAAGGTCTCTAAAACTGAAAATATGTTTTTACTTAAATTAAAGGCAACCTTATTTTTATATTAAATTTTGCATAATACTAAAAAATCAGCAAAAATAATATTTTAGTAAAGTCTCTATTGAACAATATCAAATTATCACTCGAGTAACGGACAAAGGCTGTTCTATAAAGAGGGCGGTAACCCATTTTGGAGTTAATAAAATAACAATAATCCGATGGAAACAGCGCTAGATTGAAAACGATTCGCCGAATGGGAAACTTGGATTAGGACAAAAACGATGGTAACCTTAATACTAATTATTTTAACTTAAAAAATAACTAAAATAATTTACTATTTAATAGGATCAACATTTTTCTCTATTACAAGCTGCAAACGTCTGACCATTGAAAAGGTTAAATTTTGAAAATACTGATGGTCTTCTGAGAGCTGATCAAATGCGCGATAAATAGCATTGTGTAACTCTTTAGCATTTGGTGGTCTCCAATTCCTTTGGCATATTATTTTAGCGATTCGACCCCATACATCTTCCATTGGGTTAAGGGAAGGGCTGATGGCTGGCCAAGGAAGTGTTTCTATATTATTATTCTGAAACCATTGGCGCACAACATTAGCCTTGCGTATTGGACATTTGTCCTGCTGATAAACGAAGTCATTATTTTTATGTAAAGCCTGTACAGATGGCAGCATAACGTTTTCAAGGATTTCAGTATATCATTCACTATTGAATCTTCCTTCGATTCTCCAAAAAAAAACCCAAACAGCACTAAACCAGCCCCACATGTTTACAGAAAAATGTATGTAATGTATTTGTATATTCGGGTTCAAATCTAGAATTTGGTGGACGATAAACTAAAATTCTCCTACTGCTGGAAAATGATTGAAAAAGTTTTTCCTCAGTGAAAACCGCCCTCTCCCAGAAGTCATTATCACAAAGAACGTTGTTCAGTGCAAAAATCACTCTGACCTGTTTTTGTTCTTCTGTTAGAAAAGGCTTCTTTGCAGCAACTCGACAAGAGACTTCTGATTTCGTTACTCTTCTATTTACTGTTGCTAAAGAACCCGGAAATAATGTTACATTAGCTGCTTCAACCGACGTTGAAAAATTTTGTCTGAGATGGTCAATAAGTCTCTCATCTTGCACTTCTGGGGTGGGTTCAGATTGAACGTCGGGTGGCGCCCGGGCGCGTCCTGGCCGTTCAGATTGATCTGATTAAAATTTATCCCGCTGTTTAGATTGTCGGTAGATTTTTACCGGTAGCTACCCAAGCGCGCACTTTCGCACCCCACGAAATAGGTTGATAAAATTTGTCCCGCATGCGCAGATCAAATGCACAACCCTTTCTAACCTTATTTCAGAGACAATATTTTTTGCATGTATGAGTTTTTTTTGAAATCAAGTGTACTTATCACCTCAAGATCACGAAACGAAAGTCAAAACTATAGCTAAAAAAGTTTGTATGTGTGGAAAAGAATTTAATAGAATAAATTAATTTATACTAACTTCTTCCTCTTCCTATTGGATGATCTTTAAAATGTCGAAACTAGGTTGAAGTGAGTGAGTTCCTCTTTCTGCACGTATTTAATTTCCGCAAATATTTTCCGAGTTTAAAATTGCTTTTCGATGCAAAATATTACTACTTTTCATCCTTGCTGACGGGGGAAAAAGTTTTGGCCTGTTGTTTGACCATAAATGCGAATGATACACATAGGTTGTTTACTTTCTCATTTTCCAAACAAATACCTATATTCCCAGTTAAATATCCTACTCCATATCTAATAATAAAATTTCCACTTGCTATAAATTGTGTTTTCCATGAAAAGAAACATTCTGGAAATAGTTTGAGGCAGTTTAATAATAGTAAATTTGGAGATAATGTTAATGGAGTTAATAACAGTCGGATAAGATATTTTGTTACAAACTTTTACAAAATATATATATTTTTTTTCGTTTTTTCGATGGCCAGGTCCCAATATTACCCTAATTACTATTTATGTATCTAGCTCTATAAGGAGGCGTTTAACGCCCGCGGCGTGGAAATAAAAACTCTAGCCGTTAGGCGGGGGTTTTTACACACTGAGGGTGTTAAACGACTGAGGTACATACAATGTTTTATGCACAACCGCATGATTTTTGAAAAAAAAAACATTTTAAAATATTTTTTTTTGTGTCAAAATCTCTCTAATATTTTGACAATAGATAAATCACCAGTTGATAAATATTTAAATATTCACAAGTGACATATTTTATGGTTATTTTTGTCATTCTCAATCAAGCAATCTAAGACACAAACAGTTGCTTGCGTTGTTGCGTTTTAGTCACTATCTAGTAAAATATTATGGAATTTGAAGAAAAAGTAATCCCTAGAGATATACTGGAGGCCGCTGAAGAGGCGAAGATGAATCTTTTGCCTGCCAAATCAAAAAAACTATACGAAAAAACCTATAAAGTTGTTTTGTGGTGTACTGGTAACAACATTCCGGAAAGCAACCTAATCGTAAAGAAGACGCCTTACTTGCATACTTCCACGAAAAAGTGAGGTAATTTTATTGTTGCTTTCGTTTAATAAAAATTATTGAATCAAAAATTTGCATTTTTTCGTCTACAAATTCAAGAAAAAGAGTATTACAAAAAAACTATATAATGACTGATTTTCATAAATAATTAAAAATGCCCCTAAATTTAACACATTCGGGCCTTAAAATAAGTTTTAACGCCCGCAGGTGGTAAAGTACTGTTTTAAAGCCCACGGGCGTTAAATTGTTTTATTGCGCCCAATAATGCGGGCGTTAAAGTGCACTTTAACGCTCGGTTGTGCATAAAAGCAGTTTTTAGCTTTTTGTCCCCCTTTCAAAAGTTTGAGAGTAGATATTCTTTTGGTTGGTGGCCTTAGAAAGAAATTTAGGCTTATTCGGCAAAAAATCGAAAAAGTTCTGCTAACCGTGTCTTAGTTTTTACAAAATGTGCCTTCTATTCAAAGTTTAGCCAACTCTGATGTTTATTTGACTCCAAAAACTATGGATAGCACATGAACCGTTTTGGACGTCACTTAGACATTTCCTGAGCTAAGGTCACTCACTACACTTGTTTATGTCAACTCGGGGGCCGCCGTAGACTAGTGAACAGCGTCTTAGCCTGCATAACAGATATCGCAGGATCGGATCTCGGCAAGTACACATTAGGGAAATTTTGAAACGCTTAAAATTTTGACAACTTTGACAGCCGCTGTGGAAGTGTGTGTTTAAAAACGAGAAACTGTCACTCGTAAAAAATTTAGAGATGAGAAAAAACACAAAATTGGGCTTTATTTTACAAAATAAGTGTTTTATATGTTGGAACCTGGTAATATTTTATTATTTTTACGATTAATTGTGTCAAAATTCACTAAAATTAACCAGAAAAATATTCACAACGAAATGGATTCGTAGCTTACGGCAGTGGTAGTGGTTAATTACCATAACGGAATGACGTTTAGCTATTGCGCAGACGCAGTATTCACCACTAAGAAGTGTCAAATAAGCGTTCCAAAATATCCCTATTGCTTCACACAACACTAAATGCGACTCAAGACCACCGCCCCGCTTCTCAGCAGCTCTGCAGTCGACGTTGTGCAACAACAAACGACGTAGAAGTAGGCGACACGGTTGACACTGCACGGAAAACTTTGCGGGACTCAAAGGTGGACAGCCGAGAATACACCAAACTGGGTAGAGGAGACTAGCCGGTGACCCAAAAAAAAGGAGACCTGGATCTCTCCGAGATCGGGAATCCATGGGACGGCTGAATTCCGACAGATTTGGTAGCGGGAGACGACAGGGGGTAACTTGAAAGAGTCGGTAGCACTTTAGGGTAGCAGGATCGCTCTACGGAATGCGTCTGAAGACTCCGACGGTGACCTCGACCAGCGAAACCGGGACCTCGATTTTCGGGTCAACCTAGTTCTGCTGGCACGGCAGCGATGTTAGATAGATGCAAGTGTAACATGTGGCTGTACCACCCTTCGCAGGGAGTGTTAATCCGGCGGTCCACTGTGTATACTTGCTACGCAGTCTAAAGGTCCCTGCCCTCGACAAGGAGGTGTCAGGCAAAAATTAAGTCCTCTTAGAGAAAGAAAACTTGCATCCTAAGGGGCACGTGCATCAGTCGGAGGTGCACGGGGGGTATGGCGCCCATCTATTACTGCTACTTATATCAAAATTTAGTTTGCTGTATGTTCCGCACCAAATCTTCAAGCATTAGATGGGCGGATCACTTCAAAACAATAAAATTAAACTGCTTTGCCATCGATCGCAACTAAACGAATAAACGAAAATAACAACAAAAATGGCGAAAAACGTCAAAAATAATAACTTGCCATGTCACGTTCTCCGTTAATATTAAGTTTTACGCAAGAAGAAAAAAGACGATTGTTGATATTCCCTATCAATAGTATAAATTTGATGTTTCTTTTCAGGATTTCTGTCAACAATTCCTGCCTTTCCGAGATACTCCGTAATTGGCGATCGGAAACATGGCGTTTACAACCTCAGAATAAGCAACGCTTCACTTGACGACGATGCTGAATATCAATGTCAAGTTGGCCCTGCCAGACTGCACAAAGCAATTAGAGCGAATGCAAAATTGAGCGTTATCTGTAAGTATTTCTGTTTATTTTATCTATATGAGTAGATTTCAATCAATAATTTAATTTTTTTAACATTAAAAAATTGAGCTTCGGTAGGGTACTTGTTCCACTTTTCGTCAATGAACCAGTTTGCTGCAGTGGGTTGAAAAGTGAAACAAGTACCTTACATGCATATGAAAATAGGTTCTGGAACTAATCGGACGACGAAAAACACACAAAAAGATGCTTACTCGCATTACGCATGATAAATATGCCCTTAATCATATTTTATTTCCCCGCATTTATATTTTGAAACAATAATTATTTATGCATGTATGAATGCGGATGTCAGGCCCGAAGCCACTGATTTATTTAACTTAATTCCAATACAAAACAGTAATCCTGTAGCAGTTACTAAAGTGTCGACCAATAATTTAATATTTAATCCTTATGTGACAGAAGTGAGCGTGTGCTATCCTAAAAGGGACAATATTTCGTTCCATAATAAAACCATTAGTACTAATCCAAACAAACATGTAAGGACTACATTCCTTGGATTCATAAGAAGCTTAAAGACTTCAGGGCATCCAAATTGGTTTAGGAAAACAAAAGTTATGATCATTTAGAGCACAAGTCGGTATGGAATATAATAAAAATTATTAATTATAATTATGTTTTAAGAGGAAATGTGATTTTCTGAAACAGTTCTAAAAAAATAAATGCTGATTGGGCTTGTTGCCATCACATTAATTTATTAAACGAATTTAAAATACGGCCACGTCAAGTGGTATTTTACATTTTAAAATATTCTGTGAAACAAACGTATTTATTCAATAAACCCTACTTGTCAGTAAACGCGCGATGATTTGTTCATTTTGCGTGTTTTTACTGTTTTCGGGAAATTTAATATATTCGGGATCAGCTATTTTATACCCTTTGTCTTTGTGTTACGAAATAAATAAACACTCTTTGAGTTTGTTGTTTATAGCTGTCACAGTAATGATGCTCAATAACAAGTTTATCATGTTTTGTAAATTAAATTTAGTGGAAAATCGAAAATATGTTTAAAATTTTTAAATATTAAACAATAGGGATTTAGCGGTATATGAAGTCGGTATAGCTTGACTTTAATAAAGTAGGCATTATTTCTTACATTTTCTCAATCAACTCTTGTATATTTTTAGGAAAATACTGGAATGTGTGAATCTCTCTCTCCTTGTAATATTTTATAAGACTTCTACGTGGTACATCTACGTGCTTGCTACGATAAGTAATTTATGAATGGGTTGGTTACCTAACTAAATTAAAGTTAATGCCGTCCTTTATTAAAGGTCAGCACAAGCCTGGCACAAGCCATATACCAATTAGCTTAAATATACGCCCGTCCAAAGCTCTCAGCATGCACGAAATTATACGCAAAATGTCACTCTACTTTTTTCCTTATTTATCTCCCTTTCTCTCTTTATTACCTCGTCTTAGTAACGCCGTTCTGCACATGCGACATGCCAGCGTCGTCGGCTAAGACCCGAAGCTACTAAGGCAGCCGATCGTTGTTGTTTGACAGAGAGAATTCGGTATTTGTCATGGAATTGTTTACTTTTCTCAACAACTTTTATATTTTTTGAAAGAATTATAAATATGTGCCAGTTACTTTGTTTATACGGTCGCTTTTATATAAAGACGGTTTAAAAATGCTGTCATATAAACACCACTAAAACCGTTTTAAGCACTAAATCGATTTCATTTTAAAGCGATTTAAGAAAGTGGTTTATCGTTTTAAAACCCATTTCAGGGTCGTTATAAACACTTTAGAAACGCTCTAGTGTATTTCTTCCAACCTAAAGAAATAGTCAACCCTGGTTTTCCGAAAAGTCTGTTGTTAACTAAGTTGTTTTGATTGTTGTTTCTTTAAACTGAAACATTTAATAAAAGACTTATAAACACTCGGAGAAAGCGATTTTATTTAAAACCGTATGAACGTAGTAACTGAGCAATTAACATAATCCCGTTTATGTTTAGCTAAAACTTTCCAAACTAGCAACTACCAACATCTGGACCTTCCCCACTCGATACCCCTGGTGGTGTCGATTCTCTTTCGTTGTTTGATGTTCTTCATAAGCATAGCATGTCTTTTTTACGCAGCGGCATTTTTTAACCTAGTACCCTTTTTCTAATTTTATTATTAACGGTGAAAAAACGCTCAGCACAAATTGATGACGTGTAACGTATTCCGCGAAGCCGGCCGAAACTGACCGAAATCCCTCGGATCGATACATTTTCGCGTGTGCGTCCTTTATTAAGAACCTTTTGCACCTCTTATGAAAAATCTCCGCTAGGTGACTTTATCGCTTAATAACGCGTTGTGTCGTAGCTAACGTCACGTTATTTTTAAGACAGCATTTTTAGTTTTTGCACGCCGCCTTTACGATCAAGAGTTATTTGGGGTAACTTTGAACCACTTTTTAATGTAAATTGTATGCATAACAGTAATTTTTAATAAAAAAAGGAATAAAATATGATTATCCCATGTCTCAGAATTATGAGGGAGGAAAAACATAAAAAAAAACAAATATTAAGTATTGTTTTATTTTTTTAAACATATAATTTTATGGGGCTTAAAGTTAGCCCACCGTCCGGGGTATCTTTGCACCATGACTTTTTCTTAATATCTTTATTTTCTTCAAACAAATTAAATGTAAATTAAATTTAAATTAAAGTTAAACTAAAGACTAAAGTAGCAGAAAAAATTTATATTCTAGTAACTCTCTAGTTGCTCTAAGTAATTCATCATGAATTTGAAAAAGTCCCCGACTGTGACTGGCTCTATAAAATTACCATTAAGTTTGAACCTCACTAGAGAGAGGGTACAACCATTACCTCCATCTTTTGTTTCTAAAACCTGACCTGGATACATGTTGTCATCATAATAATATCCACTGATGACAAAATCTTCTTTATTTATTTCTTCCACATTTGTCCCAACCAATTCAATATTTTGCACTTTGTGACCAGTCAGCTCATTTAAATCTAAATTTAGCTCTTCCATTTGGTCATTTTCTTTCTTATCCATGTCACTCGCATTATTTAAGTCAACTAGATTAATATCATCTGAGTTGTCCCTCTCTACTGCTTTGGATGTACCAGATTTATTTCCACTGTTAGTACGTGGTAGTCCTCTTTTGACTTTCCCCTCTCTGGTTTTTGCTCCATTTTGTCTGTTTTCTCTCTTCATAATATTCTGTCACTTCTTCCACTGAGACACTTCTTGCGGGCTCAACTGGTAAGGCGAATTTCCGAGCATTCTGCACATTACGTAGGTCATTATTTCGTAATCCCTCAACAGTTTCTTTCAGAACTTTACCAACGTTTTCCTTAAACACCTCCATATGATCTTTGGCATTTCAAGGCAGTTTTGAAATGACTGTTCGTCTATTTAAAGGATGTAATCCTGTAGCTTGAAAACCAGTAATTAATTTTTTTTTCAGTGGACATTCCAAGTTTGAATGTTAAATATAGCAATTGGCAAAAAACAGACTTTAGTAGAGCCACAGATTGTTTGCGCAATTTGGTTTCTCTCCATTGGCTCAAATTTCACGCCCGTTACTTTTAAGGCTGAAAAATATCCAACATCAAGCGGCTGCAATAGATGGGTTACATTTGGCGAGAAAAAAAATCAATTTGATATTGTTTTTATTTGCCAGTTCCAGGGATCTTGTTGTCTGTGCGCTGACATGTTATCACAAAGCAAATTTTTTTTGCCCTCCAATTTTCTGGTGAAAGGCACAAAATTTTTTTGGAGCTCTATAGAGCCGGTCACTTCATTTCTGTGTTCCTTTCATAATAACATACGGAGGCAAAAAATCTGCATTGGCACTTCAACAGAAAACCACCGTATAACACGAGTTTGTACAGTTTCTAAAGCGCTCTGGATTTCTGCATCCTCGACGAAAAATAAGCTTGTTTCGCTTTGGATTATCATGAAAACCAGTTTCATCCATATTAAAAAGATTTTCTGGGGGCACTTCTTTTGCTTCATTTTCCACCATTTTAGTGCGGCTTATATTAACTTCAAGTTTTTCTTTCAGTTTTTCCTTGTGGCGTTGAAAATAATTTTGTCTCCAATCCCACCCTGGAAAGTTGTTTTTAAATTGAGTAATTACTACCTTCTTACTATCTAAGTATTTTTTTGCTATGCATCTAACATCGAATACAGAAATTGGTAGGCCTAAGTCACTGAGAGTTACAGTATGATCCTCTTTTGTAAAAACTGTGGACCGCCATATTTTTTGGAGAGTTTTTCATCAGAATATCGCGTTTTTTTGGCCTGGTGCCTGGCTTCCCTTTTCGAGATATATTTCTGAAAATTACAAAAAAAAAACTTATTTTACAACTTTTTTGAAAATATTTTTTAATACAGAAACACGCAAAACAGCAAGGTTTGGAAAAAAATTCCAGGTTATTCTTATAAAAACTGCTTAAATATATAAAATAAACAGTTAGAAATACTTAGATCTTTGTAATTTCACTAGAAACAGGCACTTTTTTAAGATTACGAAAGATTAGCCGCTTGCAGGCAAAAATTTAATGGCTTTCTGTCAATTATTTTAGGGTACAGCAGTGTCATCTTAAAAAACTTGCGAAAACTAAATAATCAAATTGATTTTTTGTACAGAAGTCCTTTCAAGTAAAACAAATTAATAATTTTGATGGAAACGAAAAGTAAACTTAAAAAGTTAGACCCCATGGTTCAAAGTTTAAAGTTACCCCAAATGGATTTACAAAAATATTTTTTCCAATAATATTTTTCATTTAAAATATGTTATTCTTGTGTTTTTTATCGTGAATTTTAATTATTAATAATCTTTAAAAACTTGAAAATACAACAGAGGAAAGGGAGGTTATCATAAACAGATCGGAATCACTTATCACAGTTGCCAGCCAAAGAAAATTATTAAACAAAAATTGACACCTATCTTTATAATTAAAAAGAACACAGGACATATTTGCATTCTCAATTTAAATATTTTGTTTTTCTACTTAACGTTTTACTATGGGCAACCATGTCAATTATAACGGATACGGTATTCACCCGCAGATAACATCAAATTTTATCGGTTAGTAAGGACAATCGTTGTTTCTTATCAAGTGCGCACGCTTCGAATAAGGAATAAAGTGATTGGGCCAAAATAAGAGGTGCAAAACGTCCCTATTAGGGACTTTTCGGTACGAAGTTCTGCATAGCCCGACTTTAATAAAATCAGCACTATTTTTGAACGTAGGTTTTGGATAGCATCGGCGACCAAGAAAAACCGTCTCATAACAGATGAGTAAAGTGCCTAAAATATGAAGTAGTTGGAACTGTGAAAAATAGTGCCGACTTTATTAAAGTTAGCCTAAAATGTACCGATAAGTCCTTATTAAAGGCCGGCACAAACATTATGAAAGTCGACATTATTTTGATAGCACCGCGTACAAGAAAGTTTACAGTAAAATGCTAAAAACCGTAAACTACCCAAACTTTAATGTTTTAATTAACATTTTTAACGACTTAGCCACCTTAAAAGTTTTTGTAGTTATGTTGCCTGTTTTTCTCGACCCTGCAAAAATTCAGCTAAATTTTTGATGGAAAAAAGAAACTTTGGTAAAATACATATTCGCATAATCTGCAATATATTATTTTATTTTATTTTTGTTAAGGAATCAACAGGCTTGCGCCCAATCACAGATTACAATATGTAAAAAATACAAAATTATGTGCCTAAGGCATAGAGTCAAAAAAATACCTATGACCTGTACACCTTGGTAAATGCTCACTCCTAATACAAAGTCAATAACAAATAACTACAAAGTCCAAAAAAAAGTGAAATAAACCATAAAAAAATAAGGAAATAAGAACCCACTACAATTCACTTAAGACTTTAGTATGAAAACTATTAAAACCTAATTGAAATATACTTATAACTCGCAACTCATTATTTATTATGCTACACATTCTATATAACAAACTATTTTGACCAAGATTAGTGTTGGCTTTAGGAAGCTCAAAAGCAAAATTATTTCTTGTAAAATATGAAGGTACATTAAATTTTAGTTGATTCAGAAGTTGATGACAATCTATTTTAAACCCAAACAAGCACTGAGGAATGAAATATCTTTATATTATGTATATTAGGGTGTTCTTGGTCCGCACCTTACAAGATTGAACTACTAGAAGGAGTCTGTTCTGTCTGGTTTCACTGGTTGTTTGAGTGCAACATCTACAATGGGGAAAGGGGCGAAATAAATCTGTGTTGCCAATTTTAATAACCAAATTATGCCAAAATAAACTTATTAAATTTGGATTCAGTTTTGACGCTTATTTATTAATTAATTATTGAGGTTTAAGATATATGTTGAAAAAGCTAATATACACAATACACTTTCGACGTTTTTTGAAAATTTAACATGTGTGTTCCTTAAACATTTTCTTTTTTAGTCACCGTGGCAACATTGATTGTTTGTTGCGGTTTCTCGATTTTTCCTGGAATGTCATTATTGTTTTGAAAGTAAAAGTTTCAGCACTTGTTAATAGTGTTTTTGATATTTTTCTGAAAAGTTTGTGGCGAAAAATGGTTCTGAAGTGTATTATTATATGCAAGTTGAAACAGAAGCCGGGGGACCGCAGTATTTCGTTTCACAGGTACGTTAAATTAAAATATTAACTAAATATTAGGTTAGAATTCGTCATATTTGGCCATTCTTGATAAACAAAGGCAGGAAATCTGTGTTGCCGGCTTGTCATTAATTTCAGTGTGAATAGAGATTTCCATAGGATCTCTTTCTTATTTTTATAGTTGTACATCCTAGTTGAATACATTTTTAGATATTTTTTTATAGAAACATAGATTTTTATTACCATATCTAGACCATTTAATTAAACGGAAATAAAAAATATTGAAGGTAATTTAAATAATATTAAAAATAGGGGAAAACGTATTAGGTTAACATGACAATAATGGGACGAAGATGTTGAACCCAAACACCCTGCCCTAGGTCTGAAAAAAAGCTCCTTCTAGTAGTTCAATGTTCTAAGATTAAAACCTAATTGAAATATATCTATACTTCGCAAATCATTATTTATTATGCTACACATTCTATATAACAATTTTATATATATTTTGAACAAGATTAGTGTTGGCTCTAGGAAGCTCAAAAGCAAAATTATTTCTTGTAAAATATGTAGGTACATTAAATTTTAGTTGATTCAGAAGTTGGGGACAATCTATTTTAAACCCAAACAAACATTGATTTATGTATATTAGACTGTTCTTGGTCCGCACCTTAGAAGATTGAACTACTAGAAGGAGTCTGGTCTGTCTGGTTACACTGGTTGTTTGAGTGCAACATCTACAGTGGGGAAAGGGAGAAAGAAATCTGTGTTGCCTATTTTAATAACCAAATTATACCGAAAAAAACTTATTAAATTTGGATTAAGTTTTGACACTTATTTATTAATTAATTAATGGGCTTTAAGATACATGTTGAAAAAGCTAATATACACAATACACTTTTGACGTTTTTTCAAAATTTAACATGTGTTTAAAATTTAATAGCGTATTGATTTGAGGCAGTTAGTGCAACACTTAGATATATCTGTCTCTTGTTTTTACCTAAAAACGCAAAAGACAGAAATATCCGAGTGCTGCACTCAAAATCTCAATGGAATACGCTATAAGGCAATGTTTGTGCAAATTGTGACACTTCATTAACGTTTGACGTGTTCAAAAATCTTGTTTCGCATGACATGTCGCTACTGGGCTGCGTTCAGAATGCCCACACCAGTGTAATAAACGCACCGGTGCGTGGTGTGTCGCCCTTCAGGAATATGAAAAAGACCGGTGCGTCTCATTTTCGTCGTTCAGGAAAGGTGGTGTGTCCACTGGTGCGTTTATAGCGTCATTAGCAAGGCCACTAATATGCGGCAGTAAGGGTCAAAATTGCAAATATTTATGTCTACTTTAGTGAGCTTATCACACCACACCGTCACCCCAGTTTCGACTTGGGTGATGGTTGGTGTGCTTGAATGAGGTTATGATATGGTGAAATTTGGATAATTTTTAACGACAAGACTGTTTAAAAATTTAATTTTATTAATTTTTTTTACTAATTGTGTATATATAATATATTTCTAGAGTCGTTTTTAAGCCAATACGCCTAATAAGTATAGGAAATAATAAAAACGTGACTTTTAATTTTTTTTTCTATTTTTAAATGTGATGTCTTATTAGTCTAGTATACAGGGTATACTTTATTTATAGGAAATCTCAAAATGTTCTTGCTGATACTTGATCATTTTCAAAATTTTGGGATGTTTTTATGTAGCTTTTCAATGACCTCATATTTAAATGATCCGTTAAGAAGAAAAAAAGTGACGGTTTTAAAAATTATCCAACATTTTTCTGCTTACTTGTAGCCTAAAAACATGCCTTTTTTGGGTCATTGGATAATGCCACAAAAGAAACAAGCCAAAACCCATCATTCGAAAATAAGAGAGGACAAAACAGCCTATTTTTACATTTTTCTACCCACTTGTAGCGCAAAAAAAAAATACTTTTTGGGTCATTTCTTATTAGATCACGTCACGTAAGAAAAGCAACCCCAGAAACCAACCCAACTTTCGAAAATAAGTGGAAGCAAAAAGCCTATTTTATCATTTATCTCAACATCCCTTTGTTTTGTTTTTGTAAATTAGCTGACATTAGACAAGAATGACAGATTATAGATGGTGTGTACACTTGCGGACATACCGGGTACCGGCACCCACACCATGGTGTGGCCTTTCTGAACGCAGCCTTGCGTCGACTTCGTATAACGATAACCTATCAAACGTGCTGACCAAAAACACCCTGATATCCCTAACATGGTATCAACCAAGACAGTTATATATGCAAGGCAACGGAGTTCCCATTGAATACTTTTAGATGTTTTATGCAGATGCAGATGTGCATACTGCACGGTAAAAACTTTTGAATTAAAACGCGTCTGCGTCACGAATAGAAGGTTCATTTAACACAATTTGGAGTTAAATTGAGGCAAAAAAGAAAATTTAATTTTTCACTCAATTTTTGCTGTACATGTAGACTCAAATATTTTTACGTGGCAACCTCGACATATCGTTATTCTCAAAATTAAATTCCCTAAACTGCCTTAAACGACGTGTGCACTTTTTGCTGGAGGGCATAACAGCCTGTCTGCTTTTCTGCAACAGACATCTTACTCCTGCTATGCAGTTAAGCCCCCTCAAAGGCCTAAGGCACGCTTTGTGACGTTCCAGCTTTGCCTCCTATTTAAACAAGAGGCTATATTATGTTTTAATTTGCTGTTTATACATGATTATGTAAACTCTCGTCGCCGACACGTAGAATGTACGTAAAAACAATACATTAAAAATCACGAACTGACTTACACCAAAAAGTTGAATAAAAAATTATTTTAGCTTTTAGTAGTGGTAGTAATAGTAGTAGGCCCCAATCGAGGTATTTGTAATGAATTTATAAAAACGTTATATAAAACGACCAGGCAGGATTCATAAATCACCATTTGATTTGACCCCAACAGCTCCCACATATCCAGACAAAGAAAGAGAGAGTTTCAGAGTATCTGTGGTAACACCGCAAAATACATAGGGCGCGCCCGAAAACGCAGGTGTAGTTTCAGTGGAATGAAAAGCATTGACGGTGGATATGATATAACATGGATTTCATTTCAATCTGAAAAAAATAATATAAACCTGCATTACATCTGTATACAGGGTTTCTTAATTGTCATGTGCCACTATTGCTATCTCGGTAACTATAAGAACTACAACTCAAATTAGACAAAATGTGCAATTTTTGGGGGACATTGTAAATCTGATTTCAGATTTTAAAAAAATTTATTCTATCCCAAGATACGGGGGTTTTCCGAAAAATTGCTGAAAACTGTTTTATCAAATATCTCAAAAAGTATAATTTTTACAAAAAATTCGTAAAGAAATCAGTCAATTTTTTTTATAACTTTTTTTTCTGATTTTAACGATGTATTACATGTCCATATTTGTTTGTGTTTTAATGATAAAAAAATTAAAATTTATGTTTTATTGGGTTTAAAAAAAAATAGAATATCAGAGGTGGCTTAAACAACCAATATAAAACAATTGCCCGTTTTAATAACATAAACAGACTGATGCAGCGTCTAATGAAAAAAACTATTTATTAACTTTTTAGAAATTTAAACTTTTTACCATCTAATTAAATTAAGCTTTTTTCACAGTATTAATTATTATTTTAACACGTTTTTTAAAACTAAACTTTCTTTTTCAATTTCTCTCAAAGAGACCTCTCCTTTATTGATATTCTTGTACTGTACATATCCCAAAATATTTATAACTCATTTATATCTGATGGTGTAGTCCACAAACCAAGCCCAAAAATGATCTAGTTATTCAAAAAATTTTAAAAAAAATGTAGTAATCTTTGAAAACCTGTAAAATCATAAACATACACCCGATATGATTGAAAAGGTAATTAAAAACCTTGATGCTTGAAAGTGGATGATACATACCTAATACATTTGTTTCATCTTCCCCATCCTCTGCCGTTACAGTTACTCCCCGTTTGAAAGGATTTTCAAATGACCCGTGCAACTTAATTTTTCGAACTAGTAGGCGCCTTTCGGGGTGCGAATTTTGATACATTTAAAGCGCTCTTTCAGCATTTCGAAATGCTTTGGCATAACAAAAAATTAAATCTAATTTCTCATCTTTTGAAAACGCTGCCATGTTGGTTTAAACTTACCTTGACAGATGTATTACCACGTGCGTAGGTAATAAACTATGTTTACTAACTACGTGTGTATTAAACATCATAGGCTTTTAAAAGCAATTGTTTCTTTTCGCTTTCTAAGCCACCTATAATAAAACGGGAAAAGTACGAAAAAACATGAATAACCATTTTTTACCATTAAAAAGCAAATAAATATGGACGCGTGATAAAACGTTAAAATCAGAAAAAAAAGAGATTTCAAAAAAAAGTAACTTAATGTTAATATCTCGAAAACTAGACGTAAATTTTCTTAAAAAATACCAAATTGAAGAACGTCAAAAATGCAAAAAAAAAATTCTCAACGAATTTTTTGTAAAAATTATACTTTTTGAGATATTTGATAACATATTTTCCAGAAATTTTTCGAAAAACCCCCGTAGCTCGGTATAGAATATTTATTTTTTTAATCTGAAACCAGATTTTCAATGTCCCGCAAAAACTGCACATTTTGTCTAATTTGACCAACCTTGTAGTTCTTATAGTTACCGAGATAGCAATAGTGGCCCATGGCAATTAAGACACCCTGTATATCCATAATTAAGAATATCGCCTTTTTAAAAAGCATTATTTTAGTATTACACTTAAATATTTTGACTTTAGTAAGTATAAATTAATTTAGTTTAGAGCACTGTTGTGTTTTCAAGTTATATTTTTGTAAATTTAAAAATAAGGAGAGGCTTTAACCGACTTTAAATACAGGTGGGTATATTTTTTTTTATACTGAGACTTTCCATCTATTATAAGATCAATGCCCAGTTTTAGCCAAGTTTTTCGGAAAACTGATTCGATGAGGTCCGAATGGACCGCGTTGCTGGATTTAATAATTTAATATACTTTAAATACATATAAGTAGTACGTTTTAAATAAATTACACCTGTTTTTAGAAATATTCTAATTGGGAAGCAATATTGAAATTTTAAAAAAATATATTAAAATATAAAAAGATTTTATAGAAAACGTGACAAACGCGCTTTTATAATTTCAAAATAGAGAAAAACCACTGCTTGAAAAGGACACATTTTTTTCACAAGACATATGTTTCGTGAGATAATTTTGTTTAAAGTTAGTATATCGATGTTTTATACATTCTGTATACATATATTACACGGAAAAAAATTCCTGT
The DNA here is from genome assembly GCA_963921995.1 of Oxystoma pomonae. Taxonomy (NCBI): domain Eukaryota; kingdom Metazoa; phylum Arthropoda; class Insecta; order Coleoptera; family Brentidae; genus Oxystoma; species Oxystoma pomonae. The sequence goes on along the minus strand of OY998169.1, from coordinate 76,900,720 downwards.
TTATTTTTTTAACTGAGCTTTAAAAATTTTGTAGACTTATTACACAAATTGTGTATAAAATATACAAAACTGTTTGTAGAATATACAACAAAATGCAATTTTATTAATGTTGTGACACTTACACATTTTATTACAATTTATTTAATAAAAATTATTTTATTTTATAATTTTTATTGCATGGTTGAGGAATATTCTAAATTTTTTTAGTATTTAAAAATAAGTACATTTTTAACTCCACATAAAAATCTTGTTGACATAATGCTTTGTAGTCCTTGGTTTTCGTAGTTAGTTATATGCCAAATGACGAGGACTTTTTTTTTTCACATCAATCAACAAAAGTTTTTGTACGTAAAATTACATGGATTTCTGCAACAAATTTTGGTTGTTTTTCAAACCACCGTAGTAATGTAATATCTTATACCAAATTATTGAGAAAAAAATAGTAAAGCATCAAGAATTTTAGTTTTTCAAAACCAAAAATTAAAAAAAAAATGGCATTTATTATAATGTGTGCCAGCGCCAGGTGCTTCACTTTATCCTTATTAATATTATGCCTGGAACGACGATCTAAATTATTATAAAGAAGGAGCGAGGGTCAACCGACCTTCTATTCCCCAGAAACCCCGAAAATTATAATATAAACTAATTTAAAAATATTTGGGACTCAAGAGAAGCAGCTCACATCCCCTCATTTCAAAATTAATTCCAGATAGGTCACTGTGCATATTAATTATTAGAGACGTAAAGCTCATTTATAACGCATTAGTAGATTAATTAGTATATCAAATCAGCTGTTTCCTAACTGACCAATGAAATTTCTGAACCCCTTGCCTTAATGTATTTAATTGCTACAGCTCAAGCGTTAGCTCTTTAAACAGGAGAAGTTTACCTGATAAAGCTTCTTCTCTCTATTGGAGTTTATGAAAACTTTCCTCTGAGGGACGCTAGTTTCCTCCGCCATCTTGGATTAAAAATCAAACAAATTCGATATATAAAGAGAAAGAAAACAACCTTAGTTCAGATAATTCTTGCTTATTTGCTTAAGAGCGACCGAGCACCTTAAAAAAGGTAGTCTGCATTCCTCATGTCTTTATCGTTTTTTAAATCATCTCCGCATTAGTACATACACCATCAAAAATAATGTTGTCATCTATTCAACGATTTAATTTTGACCACAAGAGACAATACCACATCTTTCTCTACGGTGAGAGTACCTACTTATCTGAAAGAGGTTTTCTACCCTAAGAGCACAAGTACGTTTTTAAAACGTCCCTGGAACGTCCTACCGGAACTTCGTGTGCGGCCCGGGAATATACGATGCCGTCGCGGGACCTCCCGAGGACGTTTTTTTGGTGAAAGTATACTTTTATAACCACCATCCAGACCATATTCTTTGTACTACTCCAAACGTTGCCGGAAAAATAGCAAAATGATCTGTCAAACAACTCTTGTCATGGTTAAAAAGAGAGAATAACATTGTATTTCACGGGCCCTTGAAATAAGAAGTAATTGTAACTATATTTGTTATTTTCTTGTCCTTGCCAGTTGCTCGCAGAGGTGTTCTTCACATATGTCATAAAAACTGGGACGTAATACCTTGGTCTATTTTTACAAACAAAGTCACCCAGTCCACCCAGACAAATAAATAAAAAATGCCTCCACAAATTTTCTTATTTGATAAAGCCCAACTCCTGCAAAACTACAATTATGGTCAATGGTCAATTAGGAACGTGGCTAGACATTATGGACGCAGTAAAACCACGATTATAAAAATTAAAAAACGATGGGAAGAAGATCAGACAATAGAGAGAAAACAAGGGACTGGTTTATTGAAAGTTTCAACTTATCAACAAGATTATGATCTTATCGCTTTTATGAAAAAAAAGGCAAAGAGATTAACCCAATTTCCAGGATGTGTAAGAGTGGCACGAAATCGCGTAAGGAAAGGCTCTAATTTAAGATGTCGTGTAGCCGCTAAAAAAATTAAACTTACGAATGCAAAACAAAACAGGCCAGGTTACTTTTTGCCCTTAATTACTCTCTAAAGGAACCAGAGTTTTGGCGAAAGGTAATATTTTTCGATGAAAAAGTTTTCCAGTCTTGTAGTGACAGAAAACAAATTCGGGCGTATCGTCCACCAAGAACGCGCTATGAGATCGCGTTGGAAGATTTTCGGTAAATATGTGGGGTTGGATTTCTATTTCGAATCAATGGAATGCTCACAGCACAGCTTTACGTGGACATTTTAGAGAACACTATGCTTCCAGCCGTCACAGAACTTTATCAAGACCAGATTATTTTTCAACAAGACAACTGCCCTGCTCATACGGCCAGAATTTGTCAAACTTGGTTTCGGGAGCAAACTATTGAAGTTCTTCCTTGACCTGCGAAAACCCCAGACGCCAATCCTATGGAAAATATCTGGAGTTTAATTTAAAAAAAGCTGGAAAGCTTTAATATTGTGCCCAGAAATCAACATCACTTGGTCCAGTTAATAGTCTATGCTTATGAAGAATTGACTAGTGAAAATGAAAACCTTTTTGAAATTTTGGCTGATTCTCTACCAAGAAGGTTTAACGGTATAATTGAGGTGAATGGCACAATGACTAGATATTAAAATTTATATACCTAATAATTTGTTTCTATTGTTTTATAATTTTTGTTACAGTTGTTTTATGCGTTAGCGTATTATTGTAATATAAAAATTATTTTTGAAAGCAATATTTGATGTCAATATTTTCACATTTTAGTACCAGTCTGTCACAAAATATAATCCGGTAGTTAACCATACAATTTAAAAAATACCTATGTTTATCATGTACCACTTTTATGATGCCGATAGTGTACGGCTGCGACCTTGAGGGACATACACTTATGCATGCCAAGACAGCCAATTACAATTATGACTACACGTTATTTGGGAGGTCTGCTATATTTTCAAGATTTGAGACCCACAGTGTCCTAAATAGTACGTCCCGGGGACAGTCGTACAGTGACATTTTTAGAGACGTACGTGGGTCGTACGACTGGGATCTCGTGGGTACCATAATTATTTCAAAGAAGTTGTGCATTAAAAAACAGGCACTTATCATCACAACTTCATTTATACATTAATTAAAAAAAGATGTCTCGGGGACAGCTTATTATAAATGTTCCTGAAAACGTTTTTTGGTGACATTCTCGGAACGTCTTTTATGAGTCCGGGACTTCCCCGACCTACAGAGACTTAAAATTTAAAAAGTACGTCCCGGGAACGAAGTGTGCTGTAGGGTAGTTGCCCTCGTAAAAAGATGCGGTTTTGTCTATTGTTGGGCTCTAAATTAAATAACTTAACTGTAGAGATTCTGTTTTTTGTATGTCAGTGACCTGAGCCGATGAAATGTTGAAGTAATGTTCAAAACGGGTCATGTGATATCTTTGAATGGGCACATTTTGTAAAAACTAAGACAAGGCTCGGACAACACCTGCTTAACTAAAAAGCCAATTAACTCTTTTTCGATTTAGTATCCTTTAGCCTACTATAGCGATCATATTGACACCCAACTGACAGAAAATCCAAGTTTTACCCAACACCGTTCTTTACTAAAAAGCCTGTTAACTCCTATCGCCTCAGTGCCCTTTAGCCTATTGTGGCTGCCATTTTTATAACCAAATTGACAAGTAAAACATGGATTTTCTGTCAGTTTGGTGTCAATATGGCACCGACCATAGGCTAAAGGATACCAAAACGAAAATGAGTTAACTGGCTTTTTAGTTGAGAACGGTGTTAGTTTTACCTTTCACTTTGGTTATAAAAATGGCGGCAATCTTTGGCTAAAGGGCACTGAAGAGATAAGGGTTAACTGTCTTTTTAGTTGAGAACGGTGTTGTCTGTCTGGATCACTTTTTTGATGTTTTGCCGAATAAGCTAAAATTTCTTTCTAAGGCCACCTATCCGAAATATTCAAACATTAAAAAGAAATTTAGGCTTATTCGGCAAAAAATTAAAAAAGTGCTTCCAGCTCTGTCTTAGTTTTTACAAAATGTTCCTTCCATTCAGAGTTTAGCCAATTCTGATGTTTATTTGATTCCATTTGAACGTCACTTTCCTGACCTAAGGTCACTGAAAAAAAAAATGCGCTACTTCCAATTACTTAATCTAAAAAACTGTTAATCAAATTTGTATGAAATTTTATACGGTGAAGGTTTAAAGCATTATCCCGGAACCATTCCCGTGATTTTGCATAATTTTATTTTTTTTTCATAATTTTACGTATCCTAAAAATGTTTAATTCACGGTAAAAATTATCGATTATTTTAAAAAACTAAATAGAAACAAGATATATATAATTTTTGATAAACCAAGCGAATGGTCTGTGGGGGATACCAGAAGCCTCCAACGTGCAAAATTTTGTTAATTTTAGATGTATGATTTATCTGTTTAACTAAACGAACTGTTTTTAGGATTTAAATTCACTCTTAGGGAAATAGGGGTTGACGTTATTTTTACTGGCGACTGTACAACAGAACGGACGTATTTGCTAAATACGTTATATGAAGGATGGTGCATAGGTCGTCCACATACAAACGACGTAATGTATAATACATATATACCAAACAGATTACCTGAAACTCAGGAATTACCTGAAACTCAGGAAAGGACGCTGCCTCTCTGCGTTTAATTAGTGACAAGAGATGGAAACACGTACTGCTGAAATTGCAGCAGCAGGCATCAGAGAAACGTAGGGGGACTTACGAGTATAAAACATATATACGGTTCGGCAGGCAACAATATACAGATTTTACGTTGCACATAAAGCGTAGTTTCGGATCCAGTCCTTCAATACCACAGAATAAGTGAAATTTGTACCTTTGAAAAAGATATAACTATCTTTATATCTTTCAAGAGAAATAATTACGCCGGATTACCTTCTCACGCACAAATGGTCGGACATTCTAATCTCTATAATAATAATAATAAAAATAAATGCTTTTATTGCCACAAACGAGGGGTGGGACACTCCTGAAATAGGTGTACAAATTTTGTTTAAAATACTTTGAAATACATCAAAATACTTTCAAATACATTGAAATACATTAAAACACTTTAAAATACATTGGAATACTTTGAAACGCGTTGAAATATATTACTATATTTTGAAATTCGAACAAAACGTGTTGTCACTTTCTTGTTAATTGAGGTCGAGGGGTGGGACTCTCCTGAAATAGGTGTAAAAATCTAAAATACTTTTAAATATTTTAAAATAACAAAAAAAGAGAAATAAGATTGGTATATCTATTTGCAATAATAATAAAGACTTATGGCAAAGGTCAGGATCTGTTGAGCCTGCTAGTTGCCTAGTAGGAAGCGCGGTCTTCCACCCACGCCTAATTATCCTAATATCCTGCAAAGGACAGGAAGGTTCAACCGTGGTAGGGTGGAAGTGTGAGAGATGAAGGATCAACCGTGGTATATAGAGTCCGTGTGTTTGGTGCACAAAAAATATGAAGGTTGTGTGAATTTAAATCAAACAACAAGACAGTCCGGAAATCTATCCTTGCCCATTTCGCGATCAACTCTTACAAAGAATTCACTTATTTATAACAGAAAAAAATATATAACCACTTACCACAAGAGCTACAAAACTACGTTGTTGGAAAATACCTTCTTTAGTTTAAATTTTTTGATTGATCTTGTTTTGTTCATAATTTATATTTGAAAAAAAATACTTCATATTAATCTTTTTTTTAGGTAATATTGTGTATCTCTATAATTTTATTTACTTTATGATTTTTTTATGTTCTACGAGACTGTAAATTTTATTTTATATTCTTATGTGATAAACAGGCGTATTCAATTCAGAACTTGTGTAGGAAGGTTCCTTCGATACACAGCAATCGGGTAGGGTTTGGCCGTGGTAGGTTACATTTAACGGCTGTTATTGATCGATGTCATTGAAGGCAAATTTCCGTGCGACATTTTTTACGATGATTGAAAGTTTGAGACAATGATGTATTTGAAATTAACTCCGGACTTCCATTGTCTATATTTTATTTATACACGACGTTTCGATCATTACAATCTCTAATCGTCTTCAGGTGCAAACTACAATATATTCCTAAGACTACGTACTTATACAGGGTTCCTAAGATTTTCCTTAGGGATAGGATTTCAATAAATCAAACAGAAATGGCATAGAAAGTTCTACGTGCACAAAAGAAACAGGTATATTGAGCAATGGGTCCAGTTTGTTATTATCTCCGGACTGCTTTTATGAGAAAAAATTGTCCCACTCTTTCATTGTGAGCATAAATCATAGTTGCAATAATAACCGTTGACAAGATGTCTGCAAATTCCGCTAAATGGCGGCAACACCATGAGATGATCGAGGATGTTTTCAGGTCCAAACCACAGCTTTTTCTTGCTTAAAGGAGGCGGCAGGGTCCATTATTTACGTTACTGAGCGATAAACTCGTGAGGTTGTTAACATTAGAGAGAAATATCTTCGCTTTTAATTAAATTTCTTTCCATTCTGTTCTACTAGTGACATCTATCCGGAAACGGCCAAACCATGCAGCTAGCACTAGCAGCCAAAGAAATTAATAAACGGCGCTGTTTTTCCTGCAGAGCTTTTTGCTTGCGATATTATTGATTTTAAATAAAGCTGGCCCTACACTACATTTGATATTTTCGAGGTGTTTTATGACATGATCTCGAAACATGTAGCGAACCAATTCTTCAAAACTAGCGGGAGGGTAAAAGCAAAAATAAGGGGCTGCCAATATTTGTAACACCCAAAAAGGGGTGAAAAGATTTATTTTGCTCTGTTTCTTTACAAAAAACTTTTTTTTTACGAAAAACTTGAGCTCTGCCACTTTTTTTATTTTTTTCTTCAACTTTCTCGAAATTTTCGTCATACCGTAGAAAAAAATTATTTCCCCCATGGTCATACTCTACTTTTATTCGAAAAAATTTAGAAACAGAGATGGGATCAGTTTTCGTAAAACGGGGGATCTTGGTTTCAAGTGAGAAGATAAAGGGCGCCGCAGGCAAAAATTTTTCAATTAAATTAGCCGAACGCAAAAATGTTAGAAAAACAAAGCACGAAATAAAAATGGCGCCGCTTACAATTTTTTTTCAAAAATTACGTAATTTCGGGAACGCAAAGAAATAGGTCTAAAGAGTATAATTTTTAAGAAAAAAAATATCAATTTTCTCGCCCTCCTTCACTGGGACTACAGGGGCCGTGCACAAATTAGGTAATGGTCATAGGGGGTAGGGGGGTTACAAAACGTTACGTAGGGGGGAGGGGGGTTTTCGACAGCGTTTGCATTTGTGTGAAACTAAGAAAATTTGGAATGAAAATAAGTGAAAAGTTTTTTTTTTTTTGGGGGGGGTACTGGTCTTGAAATCGTTACGTTATATTAGGGGAGTGGCGTGCCAAACCGTTACAAAACATTACATAGGGAGGGGGTCAAAAATTGGTAAAATCACTGTTACGTAATTTGTGCACGGCCCCACATCTGACTGTTCCTCCTTTTTGATTTCGAATCAAAGTGCAAAACCCGGGTTGGACGTTCGAAGGCGTCAACCCGTCCTATTTGCTTGATAATGTTTCTACGGAAATATCTCAGTCGATTTCTCCGGCCGTGTATGAACGCTTTAGGTTAGGCATTTGCATGTATCTCAGTCCCCAGCCTGTAAACAGTGCGTAAGGACAATGGTTACAAAATGAAAAGCCGAAAAATATTTCTTTTACGATATCTTTCATCAGTTTGGTATTAAAGTCGAGCAAAAACAATTTTTATTCCAATCCTAAAGGTATGAAAATGGAAAACATTAGAAAACAACAACCTGGAATGGATTTACTACGTGTAAGATTTTTTTGCCTAATGTGCTTTTCCGTTTGTCTTCGTCTTGTACACGGCTGCTTGGCCCCCTAAGGATTTGCTTAGGAACCCTGTATATTCTGGGAAATTACTCAACAGTGAAGTTTAAGAAGTTGGCTCCGCCCAAGGGGGGGCTTCCAAATATTTGGAATTTCAACACTTGGTTTACTGAAAATACCCTGATTCTGCTCAATAAAGGCAGCGTCAAGGAATTTTCGTTTCTTCCAGTTTTGAAAACCTTTGCTTCTGTCCACTTCATTCGGTGCTGTTTTGACCATGCGTGTTCAGCGAGTCCTGATTTCGTTGTTTCACCTCTTTGGGTATTCGTCTGATGTTCCTTAAGCCTAACAGATAGGGATCTTTTTGTTTCACCTATGTATGATTCACCACACTCACAAGGAACATGGTAAATGCATTCCTTATTCTGTTTGTTCTCTGGTTTTGTTTTACTAAGAATGCTTCAAATTGTGTTATCAGATTTAAAAGCCGTTTTTATATTAAAGTTGTTCCCTACTCTTCGAATTTTCTCTAATACTCCTTTAATGTATGGAATTGTAAGGAATGCATTTGCCTGGTTTTGGTCTTGTAATCTCTGTCCTGTTTGCTGAAATTTAGAAATAGTATTCTATTATAAGTTTAAAGCTGTAACCATTCTGCTGCAGATCCTTCCTAATGTTTCTTATTTAGATTTCCATGAGAATTGTTGCAAATTTGAACGGCTCTGTTATACAAAGTTTTTATTATGCCTCGTTTGGTTGTAGCAGAATGATTTGAACCTTGATTTAAATATTGTCTTGTGTGAGTCGGTTTACGATAGACTGTTGTTCTGATGTCTCTTTCTACTCGTTTGACAGGTACATCAAGAAAAGGAATTTGACAATTTTGCTCCAACTCTATTGTGAATTTAATGGTGGGTTTATGTTATTTAGAGGTAAAGAAATTCTGAAAGTTGTTAGTCATACCCGGTCCAGACAATAAAAGTATCATCAACATATCTTAGCCAGAGCTTAGGTTTGTATGTTGCGGTATCAACCGCGTGTGATTCGAACCACTCTCCAGAGAGTTGAAGGTTTCCATGCGTCCTCTTCTATGAAAATCAAGAATCAGGCCCCTGGGGTAGCTATGACGAAAAGGGCTCGCGTAGCGTCTATGTCTCCCTTCTTCTTCTTCTACTTACCGGATGTTGGCAATAATTTTACGCGTCCCACAATGGCCGCCCAAAACAGTGCGCAAACTATGATGTCGCGTATTTATTCTAAAATGTCGCCTTTGACCTTTACAACATACGTTTTTGTATCGTCCTCCGGGCAACATGGAACGGGCGCGCAAATATAAAGTATTTTGGTCAACTTTCATATTAATTTTGTTTTGTAAGCGTTGACGTGAGAGTTTTGCGCAAAAAGGGGCATTAAAGTGCCGCATAAAGCGGTCCGACGCTCCTAATGGTGTTATACCAAAAAACCTTTTTCAAATTTGGAGTTTTAAAAAGGGCTGAAACTAGCTCAATTAGGGACGATGATTAGAGGTGAATACGGCTTTTTAGGCGTTTTATTTTGAAATATTATAAGTATAACTAAAAATATAAGGTGGACCACAAAAAACCGGACTGTTTTATTTTAATTGCCAATTTTTTATTTCTTGTCAGGTATTAACGCAAAAAAGAGTTTTAGAAAGGTAATGAAATAGACAAAATCTAAACTGGCGGATGCTCAAAAGTTTTATGCATATTAAATACCGTTGGTTTTTTTTCGAGACACTTTGTATATTTTATTTTACAATCATTAAAAACTTTAAGTTAACCGGATTTCGTTATCTTTTCGCCATTTTCACTCAACACTCTACAGGCTTCTTTTTCTAAATGTCAAAAATGACATTTTGTGACAATTACAATTTTATGCATTTTGAAAAACTCGTTGGCTTTTTTTCAAACACTTTGTATATTTTTTTGCTATAACAGAAAAGTACCAACCATTATCTATTAACCCGTGTATCCTTTGTTAAAACCTATTAAGAAATAAGAAAAATATTGGGATTCTAGTATAAAAACTTTTACAAGAACATACATCAAAAAAACTAAAGTAGCTCTAGAAATTTGAAGAGATTCAGTTTTTATTTTATCCAAAATGTTCGTATACGAAAAAACCCATAGTTTTTTTATTTCTTAATAGAATTTATCAAGTGATACATCGGTTTACAGACAATAGATAGAAGTAAATGAAATGACTTTCAGCTTTTTGGACAGTTTTTTATTAAGTCACTAAATTAATAGTCAACGTTTCGACACCATCCGAGTCATTATAAAAGCCAGATTATTAGTTTTTGTAAGATTGCATATTTTGCAATCTATTTTAACATTTTTTCAATTTATCACGTTCCGATACTCGATAGTCGCTTTTTTCGTAGATACTGAGTACCTACGCAAAAAGCGAGAGTACCTACGAAAAAATAACGTATATATAAAATAATATATATATAATAAATAAAATATGCAATCTTACAGAAACTAATAATCTGGCATTGATAATGACACGGATGGTGTCGAAACGTTGGCTATTGATTTAAATACTTCATAAAGAACTGTCCAAAAAGCTGAAAATAATTTCAATTACAATTATTATTGAACGCAAAATCAGATATATTAATAGATAGAAGTTTTATGTAGTTGCAAAAAATAGTAGTTCTAACAACTAGTGGCTAAAATAGTGCTTTTTTACGAGCGTTGGTTTAAATAGCGAGCGCAGCGAGGTATTTTAAAACGCCAGTAAAAAAAAGCACAGTTTAGCCGCGAGTTGTTAACACTATTTTTTTTAATACCTTTATAAAGAAATCCAAGAAAAACAGGAAAATAGTTTTAAAAATCTCGAACGAAGAGCACTGTCTCGCAACACACCATCTTTACACTATAAATCAAGGGGGCTGGTAAATGAAATAACAATCGTTTCCATAGAGATGTGCCTTTTTACTCGGTGACGTTCATTGTTGCGACATTTTAGTCTTTGACAGTTTGATATTTTGACGATGTTTTTATATGATTTTTTCGTAAATACTTGGTGAAAACTGGCGAAAATGGATTAATTTTTAGGCAAGGATAATTAGATTATTTCAGTATTACTATATTCCGCTATTTCCCTTTAATTTTAGGTAAAAAACGGACAGAAATCTGTTTTTGCAACCGTGATAAAAAAAAAATGTTTTTTTGCATCGATAACCAAAAAAGACATTCTTTAGTTTTCTGCAGACAGTTACTAAAATCGTGTTTTTGATGAAGGTATAAAAAAAATACATAAAGTGTCCCCAACGGTTTTTTAAGATGCATAAAACTTTTGAACATCCGCCATTTTGAATTTTTAATGAATGTATTTTTTTGACATATGTGCAAAAAGTCTATTTCATTAACTTTCCAAAACACTTTTTTGCGTTAAAATCTGACAAGAAATAAAAAATTGGCAATTAAAACAAAACAATCCGGTTTTTTGTGGTCCACCCTATATATAACTATTTTCTTACTTTTTTTTAACATTTCGTAAATTTTTTTATTAATAAAAATTGATTTTTAAAAGCAAATCTTGAACAATTTCGATTCGAGAATTTCGCGCGACGTTTCACATATCGGGTCGGCATTAAAAAAATCGGGACCGTCCGTCAAAATCGAAACCAATGGTTATGTTGAAAAATAAATCAGTAACATTCGTAAACAAAAATTGACTTATTTTTGTGCACATAACTATGAGATACTATCAGTGCCCTTGCATTTTCCGAAAAAAGCTGTACCCATAATAACTCTCCCAATCAAGTTGGACTGGAAAAAACACCTCCACGTTGTTCAAGCTGTTGATTATTTCGCAAAAAAATACTAAAATTAAGGTAGACATTAGGTAAGGGTTAGGCGGCTGAAATCGACTCGCTCGATTTAGGTATCACCTAGATTGTTTAGGGGTTACCTAAACACTTAAGCCAACGGAAACCGACCCCTACCTAAATTAGACGCTTCCTAGTGCAAATGGCCATTAAATGCTCCTCAAGCTCGTAGTTGGTTGTCAAACATTTCCTTATTTTCCTTATTTTAGTTTTCTTTATTGCTTTACTAATTCTCGGAAATGTTTGTTTTAGATACAAGAACTCTCATTCCGATTTATTGCCCTTTATCAATCACAACTTGTAGGAGTGATCCAGAAATGCTATGTTCAGAATTTATTTTAGGATAGTAACATTATTATTTAAGTTAAAACGAAAAAAGAAGTTAAAAAAACCTCCAAATCGCTTACATCCATCGAAAAGAATCTAAAAACAAAAGATCAAAAGATCTTGGGTGGAAATAACGATTTGGAGGTTTTTTAACTTCTTTTTTCGTTTTTTAATTGCCTTAGGAGCATAATCCTATTGGAAATAGTAACACGCCAGGACGAATCCGTATCAGGTAACTTCGGTAAGTACCAGTGCAGAACGATGCCTATTTGTGAGTGATTCAAAGTTGGAAATCAAAGTGTATGATGATGTTTAATAATGTATAGGGAGGGTGACCAGTGTTACCACTGACGAGCTCACGCTGGTTACCCAAAGCAAAATATCGTTTAATCATTTCTCTTTTCACTTTGGTCCTTTGTGTGCTCCTTGTGAGATGCTCATCCAGGTTTAAATTTTCGTTATTTCCACCCAAGATCTTTTGATCTTTTGTTATTATTTGGGCGACCGTGATGAACCGTAAAACATTTTAGTTAAATATCTGGTAAAATATTTTTAGCACCGGGGGGAGCTTTCCCACTCCAAATGTTGGAAAATATGAAGGTTCAGTTGGGATATTTAAGTACATTTAACAAAACATTTTATATTTCTAATTTCTTCAAACAGCAATAAAAAAATCTCAAAGTTTCAGGTAACTTGATAATCGCTTTTAATATAAGTTGGGAAAATGGTCACAATTAAATGTCTTCCGATCGTCTGTGATTTTTAGATATGTTTTTTGCTAATTTTAAAGATATATTTAATTTAATGCTTAAAAAAAGCAATTAATATACTAGTGTAAGGCCCTTTGAGCATTAAAACGCAAGAAAAGTCTATCTTTTTTTCATGAAAATTGTAAAATAAAAATCACATTCACTGTGTCCAAAACACTGAAACAATTTTTCCTTGAATTTTTGATATTATAATTATGATACTCACATTTTTTCAAAAGTTTTCTAACACAGTTATTCTCAAAAGCCTGCTTTTTATATATTTTTAGTTCAAACTTACTAAACATGGTAAAAATATTTTTCGGGAAACCGGTAATTAAAGACCCTGCTCGTGCATTGACCGGAAACACCGAAACCGATCGGCTAACCAGGACTGAAATCATATACGGAATACATTCCTTCTCTCTTTTTTGTCAAATCAGAAAAATCTTCCAGTCGACCAGTTTTACAATATCTCAATCTTTCTCTAAAATACTTTTTCTATTCTGCTATCTCTTTTTAAATATTTTTCATTTTAACAGAGGAAAAATATTTTTTGTCGCTACTTTTTTAAACGCTAAAAAAACAGTAAAAACTTTAAAAAAGATAGTTTTTTATTCTACGAATCGACATATTGGAAAGAAATCCATAAAATTCGCCTAAAATGATGGCCTAAAAATGAACAAAAAAAATGGTTTAAGCAAAAACGTTTACGGTAAAATATTTTAGGCCTTAAATTACCATCTTTACCATACCATAAAAGTGCTGGTTCTTGAATTTTGATCGCATTTAATCTGTATTGGCTGTCAAGTGACCGATCCTTCTCTCATTAATCAAGAATTGAGTCCAAAAAAGTGATGATTCACAAACAAAGAAAACAAAAAAGTAGGTTTCTATTTTAACCGCTTGTTTTAGTCACAGACAAATGTCGTTATTTTAGCAACATGTCTATATATTTAAATTCACTTTTATTTGCATAACTTTGCATAATTACAACTTTCAGATGTGCCACAGGCTGGCTTACTTACCTACATTATCATTTGTTATACAAAAGTTTATTCTCAAAATTACTACTCAAGAAAACTTCATTCATAAAGCAAAATTACCTACCAGTTTAGACATACTTACATTAAATTTGCATATACCTACTATATTTTTGTACAGAGTGGTCTAATATCCAACCTAAACTTATATATATATCAACCAATTAATATAAACGCCGACGTCGATTTTAAGTTAGGTATTTGCAGTTTCTAAAGCAACGTATAACACATAACACACTCTTGTTTTTAACGCGTTCAAAAAAAATCGCCGTGTTCCTATATAGCGTTTTTTTTTGCCCCTTAGTTGTCTGCCTTTTTCGTTGAGCCACTCTATATTATAGACTGACTAATTTAGCTCCTAGCAATTTTTCAATAACTATAATTTTTAGAATTTTAATTGGAACTTGTTTAACAAATATATACTATTTAAAATTTGTTGTTTTTATTATTGTTTCGAGCCGGTAATTTTCGTTATTTTTTATTGCAAATTAAAATAAAATGTATTATTTGGTTGCGAGAGGCTGTCGGCAAAATAATATTAACGTTTTTATTATTCATTTTTTATGCATTGCGCTCTCCTTTTATTATTTGTATACTCTACATAATAACTAAATACAGTAATACCCTGTTGGTCGCTATAATAGAGACTTATCTGTACAGGGTGAGGTTTATAAAGTCCTACCTAACAAAAAAGTGAATTACTCATGAAAGTATGTAGATTTCTATTACAGTTTCACTTTTTTGTTAAATATCACCCGTTACATGCAGGATGACCATGAGATCCTTTTTTAAATGGAACACCCTGTATATTTTTTAAAATTTCGATAGATCTTTTTTTTTCTGATTTCAAAAATATACCATATGTTACCATTGTCTTGAATGGTCATTGAGAAAATTCACAAAAACGTTGCCATAATAGTAATGCGTGGAACAAAGAATCACCTAAACTATTTTTCCTTCGCGAACACATATGATAGCCCTTATCTATCAGAAATTTATTATTATTTATATACAGGGTATTCAATTAAAAATCTACCCAATTTCATAAGTCATAAGTCATTAACTTTTTGATTTATCGTCTTGTGACAAATAACAAAAAAGTTTTTCCAAATGAAATTTTATAAACGGTCACCCTGTACATAAAGTCAGCATAGCCTGAAGTCGGCACTATTTTTGACAATTCCGCATGCAACTACTACATATTTTTAGGCACTCTATCTACCACTATGAAATTACTGGAAGAAATCCACGCATTTTTCGTGCGCGTCTTCCCTCCCCTATGGTAACACTTCAGTTACACCTTAGATTAAATAAAAAAAGATACCCGATGCTTACAGAAACTTTGGCTATATTATTATCTGAGAAATCTTGGGACCTAATTTTCGAAGCGTTTTAAATTAAAAGCATATCATGTAATAAGTAAAAACTTAACAAAAGAGTTATCTGCATTACAAAGGTTAGTAAAAATTCCGCAGCAGCCAAATATTTCATAGATTGCGTGCAATTTTCATGTTGATGGGGCCCCTTACAAGTTAGAGCTAAGTTAATATAAATGTAAAATTTCTAATATCAAAAATCCCTGAATACCAAATTTAGAAAATTATAAGGAAAAAACAGAAATTAAACTAAAATTTTAAGCTGCACATAGTTGATTTTTTGATCTTGGAAACTCTTCCGGAGCTATGTTTATGGGAAACTTTTTTCATAAAATGACCTAAAAAATCACGCCCGTGTCTTTTTTAAACATCCTGATGACGGATTTAAGTTTTACAGTACCAACACTGGAGCAGTTTTTCCTATTTTGGCCAAAAAGGAGCAATAAGTAGCAGCCAGTTTTATCACCATCAAAAAGCTGGGTGTTTACTGAGTAATAAGTATGAAGAAACTTTTAAAAATTCCAAGATGGCGGCCATTTTTAAGAGAAAAAAATAGAGAAAAAATGTCTGAACATAATATAGGTGCCACATCATTTTAGTCGACTTTGATACCCCAACGGAGGGGGGTTTGATTTTATGAAAAAGTTCGACCTACGAACATAGACATGTAATACATGAATTATAGGGTTTTTGGGTTTGCTAAATTCAAATATGCGGTTAAAAAAAATTTTTGGGGGTAATCTGGAGTGGTGGGGGCGTATTTATGAGGCAAACAGTAAAACTGTTTATGTGGGGACTTAATGAATAAACTTTATTTAAGTTTTTTTACAGATTTCGACAGGTCTGCTCAACCCCATTATAAATCACATTTGGGCATCATCCACCATTTTGAAATATTCAAGATATAGAAGTATTTTCGCCAAGTCTCCATTTAGTGTTTACCCCATAAATTACCCCCCACTTCTCCAAGTTACAGCCAAATATTTTTTTAACAACATATTTGGATTCAGCCGACCCAAGCACCCCATAATTGATGTATCTCATGCATATATTCTCTTCTTCTCTTTTGATTTTTTGACCACGGCCCATCACGGCCGCCATCTTGAATATTTAAAAATAGGGGATGATGCCCAAAAATAATTAATTAGTTTTATAACAGGGTTGAGCGGAGCTATCGAAATCTGCAACAAAACTTGAATAAAATAAGTTCATTAAGTCTCCACATAACCAGTTTTACGGCTTACCGCATAAATACTCCTCCTCCCCACTCCTTCAAATTACCACCAATGTTTTTTTTAACTACAGATTTGTATTCAGCTGACCAAAAAACCCTAGAATTGGTGCATTACGTGCCTATGTTAGTAGGTCGGTTTTTTTCATAAAATCAACCCGTTGAGGACGACTCAAATCCAACTGAAATTCCATACACCAATATCTTGTTCAGATATATTTTTCTGTAGTTTTTTCATTTGAAAATGGCCGCCATCTTGGATCTTTCAAAATGCCCCAAGTGTGCCAGAGTGGCATCTTGGCTAACAAAATCAGCAAAAAAATTTCTTGCATCATTCATGTCCCACTTGAGGCAAAAATCGTGGTTTGGCAACCAGACTAAATGGCAACAGTTTTCTTTTCTTGGCAAATGTATAAATTATTGCGTGTTTTTTTAGTTACTTTGTTCATGCCAAAGTGCAATTTGCGTCGAACAATAATAAAATAGTTAACTCCTAATTTTAAAAATGTTAACCTTTCAACACTGAACAATTATAATAGAGAAAAATAGAAGATTTTTGTATTCAGTATGCAAAATAAACTAAACCTTTACCTTATATTTCACTTTTTACACAGAGGGCAGAACCTAGCACGACGCCGTTTCGTCCTTAGTAGGGACTCATCAGCTAGGTGTACCACACAGCAAAAAGAGGGGTCACGCCTATGCTAAATTTTACAGCAAGCTAAGACGCATTGGATAACTTTAGGTTCCTTTACAAACTTTTATTTATTTTCACATATGTATGTTTGTTTGTTAGTATGTTTGGCACAAACCTTGCAAGTCAATTTTTACTAACTACTACATATCCCATCAATATTAAATTTGCTGGGGGTCGTTAATGGGGATAAGAGGAGATTGATATATTTAAAAATTCGAAAGATTGAACGAAAGCTGCTTAGAATATACAGTTTTTAGTTTTTTGTTTCATGAAATATTTTGTAATTTCAGAGGTAAAAACTATGTTGGTAAGAGATAGGGGCTATAAGAGGATCATAATGATAAATTTGAAAACTTTAATCTTTTCATCCAAAGCTGCTCACGGAAGTAAAAATAGGTGGAATTATAATACGCACAGAGAAATTTCACAAAAATGACCGCCTTATGTAGGTGACAGTTATGAGCCTAAAAGAACGTACTCACATCAATCGGATCGACTTGACATTATTTTTTTTCTGATGTGTCTTTTCCACAATCAGTAAATGGTATTTTTACCATCATTTTTGGTAATATATTAAAATAGTACTTTTTACAACTAGTGGCTAAAATAGTGCTTTTTTACAAGCGTTGGTTTAAATAATGATCGCAGCGAGGTATTTAAAAACGAGAGTAAAAAAAGCATAGTTTAGCCGCGAGTTGTTAACACTACTTTTTTAAATACCTTTATCAAAAAAACGACTGAAAACAGAAAAATACTATTAAAAATCTCGAACGAAGAGCACTTCTCGCAACACACCATCTTTACACTATAAATCAAGGCGGCTGGTAAATGAAATGACAATGGTTTCCGGAGACATTCATTGTTGCGACCTTTTAATCTTTGACAGTTTGATATTTTGACGATGTTTTTAAATGATTTTTTCCTAAATACTTGGTGAAAACTGGCGGAAATGGCTTAATTTTTAGGAAAGAATAATTAGATTTATTTCATTATTACTATCTTCCGCTATTTCTCTTCAATTTTGGGTAAAAATCGGACAGATATCTTTTTTTGCACCCGTGATCAAAAAAAAAGTTTTTTTTGCATTGGTAACCAAATTATCTACAGACAGTTACTAAAATCATGTTTTTGATGAAAGTATAAAAAAAAAATTGAAATTTTTGTTAACAGAAAAAGCAAAGTTATATCATTTGTAAAAGGGTTTCAAGTCCCCTGTAAAAATGATATACAGTGCGGACGTAAAAAGTCCCCCCCCCCCTCTTAACTCTTGAACGGATTGAGGTATCGACTTCAAATAAAAATCATGTTTACTGATAACACTTTTTGACGTATTTTTTATAAGCGTCATATTGACGTAAGTCTATAAGGTCACTAACTACTTTAAAATTTTAAATAGAAAGGGTGGTCGAGTGATACCTTGTTTAAAATATATTTAAATTGCCCATTTAAAATTTTAATATTTTTTAAAATCGGTTTATGGCTTACAGAGTTATGGATTTTTTTTACTATAGTTTACGCACCTCACCTTACTTTGGAACGAATTCAGATATCGACTTTGAATTAAAAAAAATGTGTAATGATAACAATTTTACCACTTTTTGACTTATTTTTTACAAGCGTCATATTGGCGGAAGTCTGCAAGGTCACTAACTACCTTAAAAGGTATTTTAATTCCCTATTTAAAATTTTAATTCTTTTAAAAATCGGTGTACGACTTACAGAGTTATGAGTTTTTTTGGCTATAGTTTACGTATTACGTATAGTATTACTCAACAATAATAAAAATTTTAAGTTTCTAGTGACCTTATGTTCTTACCTCAAAAAACTTATTTGAAGTCAAGTGAATTCGTTCAGAAATAAAAGGAGAGGTGCTCAAACTATAAGTACAAATGCTCATAACTCTGTAAGTAATATACCGATTTAAAAAAAAAAATTAATAGGGAATTAAAATACCTTTTGAACAAGGTATCACTCGACCCCCTTTACTATTTAAAATGTTAAAGTAGTTAGTGACCTTATAGTCTTAAGTCATTATGAGACTAATCTATATACGTCAAAAAGTGGTAAAATTGTTATCATTACGCATGTTTTCTATTTAAAGTCGACATCTCAATTCGTTCAAAAGTAAGGTGAGGTGCGTAAATTATAGTCGAAAAAACTCATAAGTCTGTAAGTCGTAAACAGAATTTTAAAAAAATTAAAATTTTAAATAGGGAATTACAATACCTTTTAGACAAGGTATCACTCGACCCCCCTTTCTATTTAAAATTTTAAAGTAGTTAGTGACCTTATAGATTTATGTCAATATGACGCTTATAAAAAATAAGTATATAAGTGTTATCATTACACATGGTTTTTATTTGAAGTTGATACCTCAATCCGTTCAAGAGTTAGCAGGGGGGGGGACTTTTTACGTCCGCACTGTATATTTGCCTGCTTTTTCTATTAGCTCTTGTTTAAACCACACCAAAAGTTACTAGGATGTTACTGCGGTGTTTTTTTAGTCAAAATAAAGTGTTTTCGGCTTTACTCCTTGATTTTTCTGAAAATATAGTGTTTTGATTTGTTCACTGCTATTATACAACCGGAATGACTAGTTTTTTGCCTTTAACAAGTGCTGTGCGATAACACTTTTTATTATTAGCCTCAGAGTTAGGGGTATTGTGTCAATACCAATTGATTTAGGCTCACAAAGGCGATGCACTATTATCATTCAACCTATTTTTACTTTCTTGAAGCTGCTACGAAAATCCATTTGTCAGATTAGGAAGGAAAGGCGGTTAAGGGGGTTATATTTTGAGGTTAGCAGCCCCCCTCCTCCTCAAAATTCGCATATAGGAGTTTTGGGGTCGAGGAACACGAATTTTCAAACAGAATTTAAAAGTTATGGCGTTGACAACTCCTTACTCTTCGGGGAGAGGGGGGGTCTATAGGGGCTTTGAGTTTGAGTCGGGTCGGATCGGGTTAACTTAGTCTAGTCTGATTTGGGTTAAAATTGGTGTGTTGTATTTTCTTGGCTCGGTTATTACGAATTTTCATTTAGCGTTTAAAAATACCAAATTGTCCAATTACAATACCTACATTATCCAAAATCAACAAGCTTTTATAAAGAATAGTTAAAATGAAATTTTAGCGATTTCAAAAGAGAAATAATATTAATTAGCTCTCAAAAAGTGTCTCCCTCGAATAAAAAATCGTCTTTGAGAATTTTTCGAAAATCAGACTCCAAAATACGTAAAAATACTGAAACATGAAAATGTTTTCTACGATTTTGTGACTCGACATTCATGCTGGTGTAAGTTGGTTCTACGTTTTACGTTTGCCACAGTTTAATTAAATTTAGGTAAAAAATGTTTTCTCACAATAAGCTTTTATAAAAGGCACTCGAATAAAAACTCGATGGGTTTGAGGATTTTTCCAAAAATCAGAGTCTAAGTACGTAAAAATGAAATTAATTGTATCTCTCGTATATCTTTCGGGAATAATAAGGGTTGATCAATATAGCCCCGCTTTCCCCTATTAATGATAATAGACACTTAAAGCTGGCAAGCTTGTTGTTAGCGTATTTTTGATGCGTTTGTGAAAGCATCCTTAAAAAAAAAGAGTTAAAGTTGTGCTTACAACGTATGACGTAACCACAGTTTTACTTCATGCCGCTATGTTCTTCCTTGTCGAAAAAAGTGAGAGGACAATAGAACGGAAAATAGAAGGAGTGGCAGGCATTTATAAAAACCCACAGATAACAAAATGGTTAGGATGGTCGTAGAGATAAGTGAGGCGTAGTCGCTGTTATACTTAAGCACTCTCTATTTGTGCAACTTTGTACAAGTGTCTATTTGACTTGTCAGACTGGGTTTAATATTTGTACTTTTCAGTTGTAGAGGATATTTTCTTACAAATATTGCCCCATCCACCACAAAGAATAATTAGATTTTGCCTTTTTTAACTACCTATACATCGAATGATGTTGGTCAAAACGCAAAAAGGCTATCAAGATTTCTTCGGGTAATTTATCGTAAGTATAATAAAAATAGGCAATTAGACCCTAACTTGGACGAGTTTTATGTATTCGGAAACAAATCACTTAATAATTACTTACTTTCTTAGAAAAAGTTTCTTTTATTCCTTCATCAAAAACACGATTTTACTTATTGTCCGCAAATTACACTAGTTGTAAAAACTACTATATACATGAAATAAAGAGCTTTATAGAAAATAAAGTAAAAATATAAAGTATTACCTGTCCTCATTCTGACAAGGCAAACATTTTCGGTGGGATTTACTAAATGGGTTTAGTCTATTTTAGAACGGTCCTAAGTTTAAGTGAAATTTCTGGTTTTAAGCACTTTATACCAACCATTCTTAAGTTATGGACATAATTTAATTTATAAAAAGAATTTTAATAAACTTGTTTATTGAATAATCATCATAGCACAATATTTTGTTGGATTTAAGTCGAAGTTCAATTTTGAAAAAAAGAAAATTAAAAAATTTAAACTCACGCGGGCTTTAAATAGTAAACACTCTGTGGAACAAATTAAAATTGGGGTTATATATCACTCTAATTAAAACTTACCTACCTAGAAAATTAAAAAATTTAAACTCACGCGGGCTTTAAATAGTAAACACTCTGTGGAACAAATTAAAATTGGGGTTATATATCACTCTAATTAAAACTTACCTTTGTTATTTAATTTTTCCAATTAATACCTGATCTCAAACAGAGATTAAGATGGGTAATAATAAAATAAGGAGTAGATTAATTAAAAGGTGTTTTTATTTATGAAATGTATTAAAAAACTTAAATGCAAATTTTGTTCACATTTCTGTCACTGTCGAAATGTCAGTTTAAAAATATTGGCTCTGCGTTCAATCACAAACAGCGAGTTCGAATCTTTTACCTCTGCTTGTGGCTTGGCTTATACCAACCTCTACTGATGAAAGCTACAGCTTTAAAATGAATAGGCTTTGAGTAAGGTAAGTTTTCTTGACTGAGCTTTTAGATAACCTCAATGTTTTAATTTCAATTTGTAAATAAATTAATATAGTTGTTTTGGGTTTTTTATTTGGTATATTTTTCGTGCATAATCAGTGACCTTCACTTATGTTTGTTTTGCCTCGTAGTGCCCTCATAAATATATTTTTTGTGCTGAAAATGGGTTCAAAATATGGCGTTTTTCTGGACAAAATTGGACGTGTTTTATATATTAATGAACAACTTGGGATTTTAAATAAGGTAAATTAATCCTTGTGGAAACGGTTACTTAGGGAAATTCTGAACGAACTTATTATCAATTGCCACAAAACAATCCTTTCTGGGGATTATAAATTTAAACCACCCCCCAGAGGTGGTCTAAAATATTACCAATTTTATAACCTCAAACACAGATTATGAAGCTATTACGTGCCAAAATTTTGGCGTATTCACCATTTGCCATTTTGAAACCTGTCAAAAAAAATTAGTTCTAGGGCATTTTCTTCTAAAATATGGTATTTATTTTGACAAAAAGGCAGTTTTTCAGTGGTATTTAGCAATAAAAATACAAAATAATCAATAACTTTGTGTCTTTTCTGTATGGGTAAGTGTTTTTTGAAAATTGGTTTTAAAATTTAGTGCTCCCCACAGGTGTAAATATTTAGACCTGTTTAGATCTTAGTTAATCCCACTGTTTCTGATTTTTTTTGTAAAATTCAGGTCTTTTCTATTTTTAGTATTATAATATTTAACTTAAAAATAGATTTTTTTAGCAACGAACCAATTGGTTGTGTACATAAATTATTTACTTATTTGTTTTCGTTTACTTGCACAATGTAAATTTCAACTTTAGTAATAAAACAAAGCAAAAGGGTTCCCACCGATAAATTAGAAAGAGGCATTTTGAGAGGCCAGGTTTCACGTCAGCTAATATAATACATATTCAGAAGTTTTCCGGCAGTATACAATCCAAACTATGAGAAAGAGATTTAATCTGAAATTCGGTGGAACGTTGAATCAAAGGGAACTGGAGAGTTTCGACACTCGGTTTATGTTGCTGCTTAACAAAGAGCCGTTTACGTTAACGTAATTTTTGTTGTTCTCAGCGGCGTCAATTGTGGCAATTGCGAATATCCGTAAACAAAATCAAAATTTGACTTTTACAAATAAAAACACATTTTAGGAACATCTTTTAACGTGAGTACACCTACTACGGTTTACCATCAATTTAGTGTTTAGCTCTCGGTTTAAGTCTAAGTTTTTTTGTAATGTAAGTTTTACCAAAAAACTTGATTTGGTTTTTATGTTTATTTGAATTATTTTGACTTCAATAAGTGTTTTTTCACCCTCGCTAAATCCCTTGATTTTTTTTTTGTTCATATATTTTTTGAAATGAAGCATGCCCCCCCAAGAGAAATATGAAATGACGCCACTGGTTGCTCTTAATTTTTCGCTCAAAGGGACGGACTTATCGCACCATCCTAAGCAAATTCATAATTTTATAAACATTTAATAACTCCCAAAAAACATTTCAAAACACCGAGTTTAAGCATAATTATGTTATACCACTCTTTGACCGAGCGAACCCATCATTTTTTACTTTGTGTGCCTTTCCAGATGTAATTTTATTTCCTAACACAAATATTTAAAACAAACTGTCCATTATAGGCATACTTTGTTTTAGTACGTTATCAAAACTTGTCTGGCTTTAATTAATTTTTGAAAAATAATGAAAACCATTAAAAATGTTAACACTATATTGTATATACAAGGTGGATTCTTCAAACGGAGCGGTGCTTCTAGCGGGTTAGAATTTAGTTGAATAAAAAAATACAAAAATACGTCAACTGAGGTTTTTAATTTCCTTTAATCTTGCTATCTTGGATTTTATCTATGTCATTTAGTTTACGAGGTATGGTAATTTTTTATTTTTTTTAAATAGGACACCCTGTATATTTTGCAGTTTTTGAAATCTGCAAACAATTCTTTCTTCATCAATACCACACAGTAGGATCTATCTTTTACGATAATCAATATATTTTTATCTAAATCTATATGGAAAACTTCGATAATACAGACATAAAGCTATTTGTAACTCATCGCGGTATACGTATCCGCATCTAGCGAGAACCAAGCACATTAATTGGTCAGAAACTTGTGCCACGTTCGAAAAGAACAGATATGTGCTAATCTAAGGTGTTCTTGAACGCGATAGGTGTTGAGATGCGTTAGGTTACACGTATCGTTACGGCACACGTATCGTATCTCAGCACCTATTGCGTTCAGAAACACCTTAAATTAGCATATATCTGCTCTTTTCGAACGTGCTATAAGTTTCTGACCAATCTATGTGCTTGATTCTCGCTAGATGCAGATACGTATACCGCGATGAGTTACAAATAGCTTTATGTCTCTATTCATTCAAATATCCCCCGTAAAACAGGGAATAGACAACAATTCCATGCAAGTTTAAATGCCTCTGTCTTGGAAAGCATAAGAGATAGAGTATTAATGTGTGGTATTCTCAAAAAGATAATTTTTTTTTAAATTAAAAAATGTCAAACTAAACAGGGTGTCCTATGTAAAAATAGTAGTTTTTAACAGCTAGTGGCTAAAATAGTGCTTTTTTTACAAGCGGTGATTTAAATAACGAGCACAGCCAGTTATTCAAAAACGCGAGTAAAAAAAGCACAGTTTAGCCGCGAGTTGTTAACACTATTTTTTTAATACCTTTATCAACAAATCCAAAAAAACACTGAAAAATACTTTTAAAAATCTCGAACGAAGAGCACTTCTCGCAACACACTATAAATCAAGGCGGCTGGTAAATGAAATAACAATCGTTTCCATAGAGATGTGCTATTTTACTCGGTGACGTTCATTGTTGCGACATTTTAATCTTTGACAGTTTGATTTTTTCACGAAATTTTTAAATGATTTTTTCGTAAATACTTGGTGAAAACTGGCGGAAATGGCTTAATTTTTAGGGAAGAATAATTAGAATTTTTCAATATTTTTGGGTAAAAAACGGACAGAAATCTTTTTTTGCACCCGTGATCAAAAATTTTTTTTTAACTAAAATCATGTTTTCGATAAAGGTATAAAAAAAATTTTTTTTCCATACCTCAGTTGACGTATTTTTAGATTTTTTTATAAAACCAAATTCTAACCCGCTAGAAGCATCGTTCCGTTTAAAGAATCCACCCTGTATACGTATTCTAAAAAGGTTTAATTCACGGTAAAAATTATCGATTATTTTAAAAGAGTAAGTAAAAACAAGATATATATATATATATATATATTTATGAAAAATCACGCGAATGGTCTGTGGGGGATACCAGAAGCCTCCACTATGCAAAATATTGTTAATTTTTGATATGCGATTTATCTGTTTAACTAAACGAACTCTTTTTAGGATTCAAATTCGCTCTTAAGATGATCTGGGTGTAATCAATATTAAGTAATTCTAATAATATTAAAAATGCGAAAATTTTTACGTATTGGTTGGCACAACAATCACGCAAAACCAGCTAAACCGATTCGGATGAAATTTGGTAAGAGATAGGGTGTGACTTGGCTACTTTTTATTTGACATTTCGCTCAACGACAGCTGTAAAATGATATTAATTTGGATATAGCGGGCAACCGCTACTAAAAAATATATTTATATCAACTTTCAATTATCCTAATTTTAATATATTTTTATCGTATATATAATTGGATCAACAACTCTCTAGTCTTAATTCAGGATTCGGTAATATCGAGGATGAAATATATTGGTAAAGCGATAAAGCCGAACCAAATGCTATTTCATAGTTCTGATTTCGCTTTTAGTGCAAAGCTGTTTGTTCGAAACAAACAAAACAAAAATCGTATTGGGTATTAATTGGAATTTAATTAAAATTAAGTTGGTATCTGTATAACTACTGGCATCAAACTATCCAAAGAGTTGGTGCTAAAGACAGGGGCGCATCGAGCGGGGGGGGATTAAACGACCCCCCCCCCCCGAGAAGCCTGGTTATGATCACATTTTTACTTTAAATTAAGTTATTTTTAATATTTATCTTTAAACCCTCCCCCACCGAAGTCAATTTTTGTGTGCGTCACTGACTAAAAAAGAAATAGTTTAATTTCAGTTAAGGACCCTAAACATAACTATGAAGCATAGAATACTACTCAGAAAAAAGTTACTTGTCAAAATAAAATATTTATATAAATATTAAAAATTTAAATTAAATTGGCTTCTATATATATACTGGAAGGGTTGTTAGGGGAAAATTTTTGCCCGTGACGGCATGGTTCGTATTTTTTTTTTACTTTGAAGAATTGCAGTGGCGTAGTCAGAAATGTACCCTGGGGGGGGGGTTTAATTAGGTAGGTACCCAGTAAACACCGTTATGTAAATATTACGTAAAATTTACATAACAGATTTACCTTGTTATGTAAATTTAAGGTCACTCAGAGGTCACAATAAGGTCAAATTTGAGTCACATTAAGGCGCAAAAACTCTGCATAATGCCATGCTCAAATCCCACCTAATTTTTACATAAATGTGATGTAAATAAAATGACATACCTTTTACATAAATATTACATCCTTGTTACGTAAGAGTTAAGTAAAAACTACGTATATTTTACATAATAGGTCTACCTTGTTATGTAAATTTAAGGTCACATAGAGGTAACAACTATTTATTAATAAGGTAAAATTTAAATCACATTAATCTGCATGACATGCGGAAAGCGTCTATCTAAGTCTGTATGTATGAGCATGCAGCTTAAGGCGGGCCAGCGGAAAGTCCGTTCAGGTCCGTCGGTGGTTGCTTGACATGGTCCGACATTGGGAATCATTCGGCAAACTACAAAGTTAACCAGACGGGCTGGTTTAGGTGGTGGAAGAGGTGATTCTTATAGAGATCTTGTCAATACCTCAAAGTCCGCATTTTCAAATATCTTTGCTCTTTATATATATAATGTGATCATCCACTGTACAGGGAACATAGTGACATTAGCGCCATCTAGTTAAAAAAAATAGTTATGTAACATTTGAAAATAAACTTACGGTTCAATTGACTAATTTGACGTAAATAATTTTACAGGGTATTTACATAACATGAATGACATAATAAATATATCAAAAAGGTTATGTAACAATTATGTCAAATTTTAAATGTAAACTTAAGGTTCACATTGTGTCATAATATTTACGTAAATTTAAAATTTTAATATGACGTATTTCATGTTATAGAGCGTCTACGTAATTTAAATGATATAAATATTACATAATATGTTTTACATAATAGTTATGTCAAATAGTAAATGTAAACGTAATGTCTAAATTGTAACATAATATCTATGTACATTTTATTACTTTCATTTAAAGTAAATAATTTTATTTAACGTTTATGTAAATTAGATTACTTAAATATTACATATATTTTTTTATATAATAGATATGTAATATTTTTTATGTAAAATTAAGGTCCCACTATTTATGTAGTATTTACGTAAATTATAAGAATTTATTTATAAAATTATATTATTTACGTAAAATTAATATTACTTATTATGACTTAAATGTACAGTCAAAGTTTTGACGTAATGTTTACATAATTTTTTTATAAAAATATTTTTATGTGAATATGTGAACCTTAGATTTATATAAATATTAAGTCACAAGTGTGTTTACTGGGTGCCTATTGCTTGAGCTCTTGAACTGAATGGAGGGGAGAGGTTCAGTTTAATAGGTGTTGAGTTAGTGTATTCAAAACAAAAATACTTATTTTTTCCCTAATCTAGTCTCATTCGAAGATTTGTTTTAAAATTAGGTTACCCCTCGGGTTACCCTTAAATGCGCCGCAGGAGAAAATTTTGAAAAAATTGAACAAAACTGCTATTTTTACGCGTTTAAAATGTTGTTGACAAAAAAATTGCTTAAAATTAAACAAAATTAAATATATCCATAAATAAAAAGTCAGGTCATATTATTTTTTTAATTTTTGCCTTTAAGTTTTGGTAAAAGTTTTAAAAATAAGATGTCGTAATTTTTTTCCTGACGCTCGCTCTCTTTTGGGAAAGCTGTGTTCGCCCGTGATTTCAACAATTTATTTATGGCTGGCTACATTTTTCTGGCAAATTATTTATGCTCTCAAGAACAGGGGATGTATGAGACGATATAAAAAAACCTTTTTCTTGTAAAAAATAAATAGCATTTTCTGAAAATTTCCATTAATGTTTATTTAATATATTTGCGGCTTGCGGCGTTGTTCAAAAACAAAAACCTAGAGAAATGCTTTTAAGTAAATTTATTTTGAATAATTTACTTACTTTTATTAGATAGACCATATGGTTCCATGAAAGTATAAGGAGGTATTCAACCCTTGGATAAATGTTTTTACTTTAGATCCGACCCACTGATCTTTACAAAACGTGGATTGCTGCTACAACAGTTATCTAATCACTGCCACATGTGGTAACACTGATTTATTTTCAGACATTGTAAATCCTGGTGTTTTGGCTAATAAGAAAAGCAGGCCAGGAAAAGAGAAGGTAGGAAGGGTATTTTCGAAGTATATTAAAAAAAAATGAGTTCAATCGTTAATAATTATTTGAGTTTTCTTGTTCTATATGAATGACAGGAGCTGTTAGTTAAAAGTATATTTCCATTTTCAAAGCTATAGGTTAAAGATTTAAAAATATAAATTGACCGAAAGTTAAAATTCTATTTTTGTAAAGGTGTTGATAGGGTTGGTCAAACATAATACAATAATAAATAAAGGCTCTATCAGTATCTATTGCTCAACCCCAAATAGTAATGTTGTAAGATAAAACTGAGTGTACTGAAGCATAATACACAACAAGAAGAGCTGGTAGATTTACCGAAGAGATCTGGCCATAAAGTACCCCTTGTTAAGTTTAGAGCAGACGCTCTCTAGATGGAACCTCCAATTGAGATATAACAGGTTTCAGCAGTAAACGGGTTTTCCGCCAAAATGCGCATTTACGAATAGTAGTTTAGTTAAAAATCATAATTAGTATTTAATTTGGAACCTTTAGTTGCACTATAACAAAGTTATGATTGTTTTCCACAAACCAAAACTACACTTTTTGGCACTCGATGTGCGTTTCGCTAACAACGTTAGCATTAACCTACACTCTATCTTATATACTATCTTTTAGTGGGCGGAGATAAGACTAATAATTTGTGATTGGTCACGCTTTATAACCCTATCTCCTCTCAATTAAAGAATAAAGTGTACTAAACGGAATGGGACCTCTATCTTTATTTAAACTATTTCTGGATATAATGATTTCCATACTTTCATATGCATTCAAAAGTTTTTTGTTTGGTACACTTTTTAGAAGTTTTAAGTTATCTAATGTGAATCTGATGATATGTTGACCAAACGAGCCGCTCTATTCAAACACAATTCAAAGAACACCTAGCACACTTAAAATACGGAAGAACAGAAAAGTCAAGTGTGGCCGAGCATGCTTTTGAAAGCAATCATAGATTCACAATAGATAATCTAAAACTTCTAAAAAGTGTACCAAACAAAAGACTTTTGAATGCATATGAAAGTATGGAAATTATTAAATCCAGAAATAGTTTAAATAAAGATAGAGGTCCCATTCCGTTGAGTACACTTTATTCTTTAGTTGAGAGGAGATAGGATTTTAAAGCGTTACCAATCACAAATTATTAGTCTTATCTCCGCCCATTAAAAGATAGTATACAGGGTTCCTAAGCAAATCCTTAAGGGGCCAAGCAGCCGTGTATAAGACGCAGACAAACGGAAACGCACATTAGGCAGAAAAGGATGTTGTCACTACATCTTACACGTAGTAAATCCATTCCAGGTTGTTGTTTTCTAATGTTTTCCATTTTCATACCTTTAGGACGGGGAATAAAAATTGTTTTTGCTCGACTTTAACACCAAACTGATGAAAGATATCGTAAAAAAAATATTTTTCGGCTTTTCATTTTGTAACAATTGTCCTTACGCACTGTTTACAGGCTGGGGACTGAGATACATGCAAATGCCTAACCTAAAGCGTTTATACACGGCCGGAGAAATCGACTGAGATATTTCCGTAGAAACTTTATCAAGCAAATAGGACGGGTTGACGCCTTCGAACGTCCAACCCGGTTTTTTGCACTTTGATTCAAAATCAAAAAGGAGGAACAGTCAGATGTGGGGCCGTGCACAAATTACGTAACGGTAATTTTACCAATTTTTGACCCCCTCCCTATGTAATGTTCTGTAACGGTTTGGCACGCTACTCCCCTAATATTACGTAACGATTTCAAGACCACTACCCCCCCCCCCAAAAAAAAAAACTTTTCACCTATTTTCATTCCAAATTTTCTTAGTTTCACAGAAATGCAAACGCTGTCGAAAACCCCCCTCCCCTCTATGTAACGTTTTGTAACCCCCCTCCCCCCTATGACCATTACGTAATTTCTGCACGCCCCCTGTAGTCCCAGTGGAGGAGGGCGAGAAAATTGATATTTTTTTCTTAAAAATTATACTCTTTAGACCTATTTTTTTGCGTTCCCGAAATTACGTAATTTTTGAAAAAAAATTGTAAGCGGCATGCTTTGTTTTTATAACATTTTTGCGTTCGGCTAATTTAATTGAAAAATTTTTGCCTGCGGCACCCTTTATCTTCTCACTCGAAACCAAGATCCCCCGTTTTAGGAAAACTGATCCCGTCTCGGTTTCCAAATTTTTTCGAATTAAAGTAGAGTATGACCATGGGGGAAATAATTTTTTTCTACGGTATGACGAAAATTTCGAGAAAGTTGAAGAAAAAAATAAAAAAAGTGGCAGAGCTCAAGTTTTTCGTAAAAAAAAAAGTTTTTTGTAAAGAAATAGAGCAAAATAAATCTTTTCACCCCTTTTTCGCTGTCACAAATATTGGCAGCCCCTTATTTTCGCTTTTACCTTCCCGCTAGTTTTAAAGAATTGGTTCGCTACATGTTTCGAGATCATTCATAAAACACTTCGAAAATATCAAATGTAGTGTAGGGCCAGCTTTATTTAAAATCAATAATATCGCAAGCAAAAAACTCTGCAGGAAAAACAGCGCCATTTATTGATTTCTTTGGCTGCTAGTGCTAGCTGCATGGTTTGGCCGTTTCCGGGTAGATGTCACTAGTAGAACAGAATGGAAAGAAATTTAATTAAAAGCGAAGATATTTCTTTCTAATGTTAACAACCTCACGAGTTTATCGCTCAGTATCGTAAATAATGGACCCTGCCGCCTCCTTTAAGCAAGAAAAAGCTGTAGTTTAATTAGATTAGATGTTCATGGTGTGGCCGCCATCTAGCGTAATTTGCAGACATCTTGTCAACGGTTATTATTGCAACTATGATTTATGCTCACAATGAAAGAATGGCGACAATTTTTTCTCATGAAAGCAGTCCGGAGATAATAACAAACTGGCACCATTGCTCAATATACCTGTTTCTTTTGTGCGCGCAGAACTTTCTATGCCATTTCTGTTTTATTTATTGAAATCCTATCCCTAAGGAAAATCTTAGGAGCCCTGTATAAGATAGAGTGTAGGTTAATTTAGTTTATTGTTTATCGTCTCCTGATGATGCTAACGTTGTTAGCGAAACGCGCGTCGAGTGCAGAAAAGTGTGGTTTTGGTTTGTGGAAAACAATCATAACTTTGTTATTTATTTTATATATCTCTATCTTTTAGACAAGTTTGACAAGGTTGCTGCTTTCTAATATACAGAAAAGTCATATTTTGAACAACGTTGCATGCTGTATTATTTGGTGCCATTAATATTTTCATAGGCAAAAATCATTCCTCAAAATAGCTATGGCACTATTTTAGTGACGTTTCCAAAACGTTGTGGCAGAAAACAACAAGTCTTAAAGCATACTGTCTTACTTGGGTATGCTGAAGGTCAATATTATTATTCACCAATAAACTATAACATTATATCTAAATAATTTAAAAATAAAAGTATGAAGTCCCTTTTGGTGTCCATTACTTTCGCTTTGACCTTAACCACAAATAAATATTGCTTTAAAAAAAAATAACTACTATCTGCCAAATTTAACACCTACTAAAATAAATTTGCCTTGCATAATTTAGATAAATGAGACTATGTAGCCAGCCAGGGTTTAAGTGAAAAATTAAAAAGTCTAATCCAATTTGAAGACACCCTTAAAACGCTATTAGCCAGGCCCAGCGCCTAATTGGCATGGGTCAGTGCTGCCAACTCATGTGTGGACGAAGGCGCTCAAACGGAAGGGTAATTGATTGAATTAGCAATAGGGAGAATACGGTTTCATGTCGGATTCCATATTTTCTGCGCTAGAATAATTTAACGTTAGTTGCTAAATTTTTAGACGATTCTTACGCTATACTTATGGCTACAATTTTGCATTAAAAGTTAAAAATTAACCAGAAAATACTGGACTCCACACCAATTGCCGCCTCTCTATACTACAGTCCAACGGTGTATGTTGATTTTTTTCAAAAATAATATTTTGTGTTTTTCAGATTAAAAAAAAAAATTAAATACAACGAATTTTTAAAAACGAAAAGAAAAATAGGTGATTTGTACGTATTAACAAAAAATCTCTATATTACACAGAAGAAAACAGTGGCGGCTCGTCAGATGAGGCAAGTGAGGCCAACACCAACATTTTTGGAAAAACTGGTAAATTTATTTTTTGCGAGATTTTTTGTGTTGAATTTTTGTAGGAAAAGAAGCCCTTCATAATATTTTTTTTTAATTTAATATTAGGGTGATATTTCTTTTTTGTCGTTCATTTCTTAAGCTAGGAACACACTATGCAACTTTTTCATTTACACAGATTAAAAAAAGACACGAGCAGATTGTGTCTCCTTTTAACCTGTTATCATAAAATTTGATGCATGTAAAAGTTACATAGTATGAACTGGGCTTTATTCTGCCTTGATTTGTTTTGTGATTTCCATCAAAGATGGATGAAGCACTCATTCCGGTCGCATCGCTTTCCCACTCTGCAACGGTTTTGCTTCGGTCTTCTATCAACGCTGTCCGAGAGCCTGCCGAGAGCGCGCGGTGGCTGGGTGAGGCGAGCATGAATTCTAACCTGTTGTGCCGCATCAAGCCTCGATGGCCGCATTAAAATTTTGCAAATTAAAAAACGCGAAATCCCGTTTTTGTTAGTGCAATTATAAAATCAACAAATCGTACATTTAAAAACCTTATTTTTCTTTGTATAAAGCCTTGGTACGACTTGTACTTTTTTTAAATTACATGACAACATGAGGCGACTAACCCCTTAATGCATCGTAGGCACCCAATAGGCACCTAATCGCGATTGGCTATCTAGTCCATTCTTTTTCTCTTTTGATCCCGCTTAAATGAACAAAGAGGAAGCATGGATTATCTAAACTAATCCACTTCACCCATGCCTTGACAACTCGGCCTATAATACGCGCATCACACTTGTAGGTGATTATATATATGCAAATATTTTTATTTTGTCACAAACAAAAAAATTGTGGAATGAAAATATATAATAGCTATTTATGCACATTTTTTCACCCTCGGGCGTTAAAATACAAAAATTCAATATTATTTGAAATGTTGAGGAATAATGTCTTTCTATATAAAAATATAATTTTTTTTATGTCAAAGTAAAAAACGCATAAAATAGTAGATTGAAGAACAGTTTTTTTAAATCTTAATAGTGGTAGTAGTAGATGGGCGGCCGTAGGCCTGGCAATTAGGCCGCATAATGGACCCTTTTTGCCATTCCCCCCGTGCACCCCCGACTGATGCACGTGCCCCTTAGGATGCAAGTTTTCTTTCTTTAAGAGGACTTAATTTTGCCTGACACCTCTTTGTCGAGGACCTCCGAAGGGTGGTTCCGCTACATGTTAGACTTGCATCCATCTAACATCGCTACCGTCCCAGCAGAACTTGGTTGACGGTAGACTTTTCTCTCCAGCAGCCCGCCGTCATATAGGTTGACCCGAAAATCGAGGTCCCGGTTTCGCTGGTCGAGGTCGCCGTCGGACTCTTCAGATGCATCTCTTTGGAGTGGTCCTGCTACCCGAAGGTGGTACCGCCTATTCCAAGTCACCTTCTGTCCACTTCCGCTACCAAATCTGTCGGATTTCAGCCGCGTCCCATGGAGTCCCGATCTCGGAGAAGTCCAGGTCGTCCTTTTTTGGGTCACCGGCTAGTCTCCTCTACCCAGTTTGGTGGGGTCCTCGGCCGTCCACCTTTTGAGTCCCGCAAAGTTTTCGGTGCAGTGACAACCGTGCCGCCTACTTCTACCTCGTTTGTTGTTACTCTATGCACAAAGTCAACTACGGAGCTGCTGAGAAGTGGGGCCGCCCGTCGTCATCTCGAGTCGCATTCGGTGTTGTGTGAAGCAATGTGTACTTGCCGAGATCCGATCCTGCGATCTCTGTTCTGCGGGCTAAGATGCTGTTCACTGGTCTACGGCCCCCCCTTTATCTTAATAAGTTTTAGATTTTACATTTGACCAATATTATTCTCATTTACGGTGTTTATTTTTTTAACATTTTTGATCTTGGTGCCTCATCAGTGTTATAAGTTACAAGGTTTTTTTAACAATTTCAAAGGAAAAAATCTGTATGTTGAACGCATTCTGTAACGTACTACGTTTATGTCTGGTAACCAGTACCTCTTTATAACGCGCTTAGACTTTCATCATATGTTTTAACATACAAAGTCCAATCCTTTTAACTTACGCCTTTTATACTTAGGATCGAAAAAAATGTTGCTAAGAAATAATAGCGTATGTTTCCAAAAATAATAGGGACTTATCGGTACATAGAGTCGGTATGGCCTGACTTTAGTAAACACGGCACTATTTTTGACAATTCCACACGAAGTGTAAAAGCATTCTGACATTGTTGTTGTCTAAATATGTTATCTTTGCTATCAAAATAATGTCGACATTCATAATATTTGTGCCTGCCTTTAATAAAGGACGGCATTAACTTTAATTTGTTAACTTTAAGAATGGCACAATATGAGCATGTTTAGATGACATGTTTACATAACAAAAATGTCAGACACCTTTTAACCTTCGTGCTAAGCTGTCAGAAATAGTGCCGAGACAGACCTTCTTTATGTACTTATCGGTACATAAAGTCAGCATAGCCTGACTCGACACTATTTTTGACAGTTCCACACGAAGGTTAAAAGGTTTCTGATATTATTGTCACATAAACATGTCATCTAAACATGCCTATATTGTGCCATCCATAAAGTTGACAAATTAAAGTTAAAGCCGTCCTTTATTAAAGGCAGGCGTTAACATTATGTTAAGTCAACATTATTTTGACAGCGCCGCCATCAAAAAAGCTTTGACTGGATAGTCCAGCAACCAAGAAGAATGCCGTACCGCCGCCATCTTATAACAGTTCCTAAAAATATATAGTAATTGTTTACCTTTGCGTGGAATTGTCAAAAATAGTGCCGAAATTACGGCATTAACTTTACTTTCTCAACTTTAAGAATGGCACAATATGAGCATGTTTAGATGACATGTTTATGTGACAAAAATGTCATAAACGTTTCAACCTTCATGTGGAACTGTCAGAAATAGTGCTAGGTCGACTTTTTGTACCGATAGGTTTCTAATAGGGACTTATTGGGCGTTACTCTATAAGGTTTTACCATAATAAGGGAAAACCGTATTTTATTTAGGATGAACCTTAACCATACTTTAAAACTCTTTCAGGGGCCGCGGTACATAGACTATACCCATCGAAAAATGAGTTTCACGGTGCGGTGGTCTATAAAATGTACCACGTATTCAAATGCACTTTGCTAGCAGCACGGCGGTGCATTTCATCGACCAACAACTTGCTCCGTTTCCTGCATGTATTTAGAGCGGATTTTCGGCGGTCGCGCGCTTTATTTTTTTGATTTATTATTTTGAGGTTAGTTTTTCTCAGGGAAACCACTAAATTCTTGTCCGTTTTTCTGTTTTGGTTTTTAAAATGTGGAAAGGTAAATATAAATTAGTTTTTTTTTTATTTAGCAATCATAATTTAGATTATTAAAGTTCTCTGACAATATTTTCATAAAAAAAAATTGATATATATTTTTTACTTTTTTGGAAATTTCGAAAATTGTTGTGGTACGTTTTTTGTACCACTGCGCGTTAATGCAAAAAAAAAGAATACTTCACTTTTTTGCGTTTTTTTTTAAATTGATGGTATAGACAGCATCCCGTCCGACTCAGAATCGGTAGTTGACGGATCTGGAAACGAAGATGAAGAACACGAAGACCCAAAAAACATGCTACTTGTGGAATTAGAGACCGACTGTGACCCAGATGAAGATCTGCTTCTGCCAGCTTGGCGTTTGAAGTATCTCGGACTGTCAGCTGTGTCCAATAATAGCCGTGATTGGTCGAATCGTTTATATCCCAAGCAACCAGGTGACTTTGTCAGCGATTCTGGAATTACAGATATTGTAAAAAATGTGGACTCACCTTCCCCTGGTAAACTTTTTGAGCTTTTTTTTGCTGAAGAAGTTCTGACAGACAAACAGGAAATAAAAACTTTTCTTGCAATAAATTTGCTAATGGGGCTGAAACATCTCCCCAGTTACAGAGATTAGTGGAGCCGCTCCCCAGATTTTAATGATCGTTATATAACTTCATTGATGTGCGTGAAAAGATTCAGTTTTCTTTTAGCCACACTACATCCTAAAAAAGATGATCCCGGTTATGATAAACTGTACAAAGTGTGGCTACTACTGGATGCTTTATACCATAATTTTACAAAATGTATGCTTCCCAGAAGAGAACTTGCAATTGATGGGTCCATGATCAAGTTCAAAGGGAGAAGCTCTCTAAAACAATACCTTCCAAAAAACCAATCAAAAGGTATTATTATAAGGTGTGGATATTGGCAGACAAAAATGAATATTGCCAGAGATTTGAGATATATACTGGTAAATCAGATGACATTGAAAAAAGCTTGGGAGCAAGAGTAGTAAAGGGCTTACTGAGAAGGTTGGAGAACAAACATCTCCTGGTGTACTTTGATAACTTTTTCCACAGTGTCGAGCTTCTTGAGGATCTGAAGAAATTAGACAGGTACAGTCAACGTAAACAGAAAATTCCTGCCAACCTTCAAGCCTGACCGAAGTTTGAGAAGAGGAGAATCGGAAGTTCTATTGCTATCAAATTTTCATGATGCGAACGAATCCACGGAAGTACAAAGAAAAAACAAAACAGGTTTAATCGAAAATGTACCCTGTCCAACTGTTTTGACAGATTACAACAAAAACATGAATTTTGTAGATAAGTTCGACCAAAACCTAAATGTCTATAAAATAGATCGTAAATCCGAAAAATGGTGGCACAGAATATTTTTTTATCTGGTTGCTGTGGTGAATGCCTCTGCACAAAGAACCGAATTTGCGAAAAAAATGTATGAAGGAATTCAGGACAGATATAATTTCATTTTTAAGAGCTAAAACAGTACTGAAAAGAAAATCATTGACAGATGCTGGTAGCATTTCAGTAAAAAGAAATAAACCTTTTGTTCCCCCTGAAATCCGCAAAAACCAGAGTACTCACCAGCACCAAAGGGATTCACGACGACGCTGTGCTCTTTGCAGTAGTTCAGAAAAGCAAGTTGAGACATAATGGATTCAGTCTGCAACGTGCCTTTCTGCGTGGGAAAAAACAAGACTTGTTTTCAAAAGTACCACTCATAAAAAAGTCAAGTAAAGTTCTAACCACCAGGTTTTAACAGATTATCAAAAGTCTTTTTTTTTCTTTCTTTTTTAATTATGTAAATTTTTTTAGTATAAGTAACTTATGTTTACTTTGTTTAGAATTATAAAAATAAAAAAATTGTATTTTCATGTTTCAGCCCATCTAGGACATTTTTCAGTTTAAATTTCCTGCCCCTGAAAGAGTTTAAAAAAATGTTATTGGAAGTCGCATTACTTTTCCTTATTCCTAACCTAAAATTTCTAACCTTATAGGGATTTTCTCTGATAAATTCTCGCAAAAGAATTATATCGTCAGTGTAGCTGAACCTCAACCTTGTAGGTTTCTCAAAAATTTATTAATTTAATGTTATTGGAAGTTATTATTGGAAGTCGCATTACTTTTCCTTATTCCTAACCTAAAATTTCTACCTTATAGGGATTTTCCCTGATAAATTCTCGCAAAAGAATTATATCGTCAGTGTAGCTAAACCTCAACCTTGTATGTTTCTCAAAAATTTATTATTTTTTTCAAATAAATTTTTAAAATCCACAAGACTGTTTTGGTTTATAAACAAAAAACCAAAATGCAAAGAATATTAAAAAGTCGTGTCGAAAAACAAACCAACCATCACTATTATCCGTGCTAATTGAGGTTATGTTTAAAGATAAGGGACGTACGGTAACTGTACCTAATTAAGGGAACACCGTATTTTATTACAATTCCCTTAATAAAAACGTAGGTATCGCGCATGCTCAGATGTCGAATGTCAATTTTCCTTAATAAGGGAACGAGACAATGTACGCCCAATAAGTCCTTATTGTTTTTACATAAACCTAAATAAATTTAATAAAAATTAAAAATCAATTAACTAGTATCCCATACTATTGGAAGTATATTTCAGGTAGAATCTGTGAAAACTTATTATGCTCTCTATCGAAATAGTTGAGGTTTTTGATCAGAATTGTGTACGTCAAATTTTTAAAAGTTGTTTTCCCAAAACTAGGAAATCATAACATACGGTTTTCCCGTTGGAAGGTACTATAGAAAGACAAAATCTGACTGAAAATGCATATTCTTTTTACATCTGGAAGGGAACACTAAAACATTCCATTTAATACCAACTCATTAACCCTGATCACCTTGTTGGTGAGGTCAATCTGAAATACTGTTCACATCCTTCAAACCCTTTCATGGAAAATTTAAATTAGCAGCACAAGTCATACACAAAGCTTTAATTGTAATGAGCATTTGCACATAAGAGGTAAAGGCCCGCAAGTTCAGACTTTTGCCCAAAGGCTCAACATAAACTATTTTAATTTTTTGCTTTATTAAAACAGAAAATGGAGTCTTGCCACAGGTCTAAAAGTAGAGTCTACAGAATGCTCAATAATCTCCAATATTTTATATTTTACTAAATTTAAACTTTAAGGTTGTCTTATTCCAGTGGCGGGCGGCTCGTCAGAGGACGCGGGATTTACATATTTTCAGTAGTTAGTTTCTAGTTTGTTTATAGAGGACGCTAAATTTTTCAATTGTTTTTTGGCGAGTTCACAGAAGCTCACTGGATTATCGAAGTTATTGGGAGATCTTTACGACTCAAAATCGTTGTTGGTTCAATTCAATTTAATTTATTCATATCCTGCAAAATGCACATACTATTTCCAATTGCCAACTTGCGAAAAAAATATTATGTGGTTTTAAAAGCGCAGTTTTTGCCCCAAACTAGGCCTACCTCTTGTTAATCTTAATAGAGTCCAGGGAGCGTTCCCGTTTTCCAGATGATGTTTGAAGTATCAAACCACCGTTTTAGCACAAATTGTAGAAAATTCGAGAATAGAATACATCCCAAGTTATACGGGCAACTCTAAAGTGAGCGACTGGGGCTCCACAGGGTAGCGTGCTGGAACCACTTTTGTTTGTGATTTATCTAAAAGATCTTCATAGCATTTTTGAAAATCCCGTTCAAAACACAAATTACGCTGACAGCACAAATGTAGTTATACCTGTTGAAAAACCATTGTGCACATTGAGCAAGATGTCTGGAAGTACTTTTAATGACAAAAAACTGGATGACTCGTAATCAGCTTGTTCTTAATGAGAAGAAAACAAAAATTATTGTCATAAGTAACAAAACTATAAATTGAAATAGATGTCTCTTATTCAAAAATGAAGAGGTGGAATTTGTAAATAGAGCTAAGTTTTTGGGTGTTGTAATTGACAACAATTTAAATTACTCTGGACATACTCAGAATTTGTGCACAAAACTTAGTAGGGTAGGTTATGCAGTGAGAGTTACGGCAAAACTTCTGGTAAACTCTAATGGTCTTTGGTCTATCTATTATGGAATGTACCATTCTCACATTAAGTATGGTATTCTGTTGTGGGGTAGTAGTAGTTATGCGCAAAATGATTTTATTCAACAAAAAAGGACTGCAGAGGTATCTTTCGCCAACACAGATATTTGACTGTGATTGGAATATACTTATTCGAATGCGTCTTGTACTTAAAAAGAAATATTGGACAGTTTGAACATCTCCGACCCAGTCATATATATATAGAGCACACGTAACAAACACCAAACGGACTTTTTTAATTACCCACCACACAGACTATCATCTACTGAAAGGAGTCGTAACTACGACCCAATTAGATACTTTAACAAATTGCCGGAGACAATAAAAAACAAAAGTATAGCTAAAATGCTTTTGGAAAAGCTGCTTTGGTGCACATATTCTATTATATTCTGGTTTGTACCGATAACATAAGGTATGTGCTTTTATAGTAGCAACTATAACGAAGCGTTTAAGTAGCATTTAAAGTAGAGATTACGTTCGTTTGTAACAAATAAATCCCCAAACCGCATATTTTTCCGGGGAAACACAAAATTTTACAGAACAAAAAAATATATTTTAAAGAGGTTTATTCAAAGTCTGTGCTTGGCTACGGAATTGACGATAAAACTTCCATTATCCTGAAAGTTTACTTAGGAGTTATGACGAATAACAATAATTGAATTTAAGCTCGGAAGGGAAATCCGTTTTTCCATGGACATGAATAATAATAA
Organism: Oxystoma pomonae; assembly: GCA_963921995.1. Taxonomy (NCBI): domain Eukaryota; kingdom Metazoa; phylum Arthropoda; class Insecta; order Coleoptera; family Brentidae; genus Oxystoma; species Oxystoma pomonae. The sequence goes on along the minus strand of OY998169.1, from coordinate 76,859,800 downwards.
CGAAATTGCTTATAGTATACCGAAAAATGTTAATCGCACCATCGATTCTAAATGCAGTGTTTGTGTTTTTCTGAAATAGCTACTTGGCACAATCTGGTATATTTAATTTACACACATATATATATATAGAGAGAGAGAGAGAGAGAGAGGGGGGGAGAGAGAGAGAGAGAACACGATCTCTCCACCACCTTTAGGAATAATAAATCAAACTACATCACCGCCACAGGTTTAGTATATTACCTATTTAAAGGCCAAATATATATATATATACCTCTTTTTTTAGCAGAAGGTTAAGAAATTATTTTTTATTTTTCCAATTCTAATCTCAGGCTGCTAGAGATTTTGTTACTTTTGTAGAGAAAAATAATAAAAATAAAAATCGACTTTAAAAGCTCGTTAGCTTTTTCCATGTTCCCACCAATTCGCATTTGTAATTGTATGCCTTATAAACCAGCGTTTTTCAGCGAAGGCGCTAGAGAGGGGAAAATTGTGTTGAGTTCTTTTCTTAATTTGAGAATTTTTCTGGTTGTGACAGCTTAATTTACAATAAACACGAGGGCTTTTTTAGGTCTTGGCAAAATTGGATTTTAAATAAAAAGGTTCAGGGTTGCAATATAATACACTTCTAAAACTCAGTTTATTTATATTGAGTGTGAGAAGTTTAACTAATAAATTAATACACGAATGGGTAGTGGTTGCGTTCAATTTAAATCTAACGGGAAAACAGAAGTTTTTCCCGATCTTCGACTTTTCACACAGAGGGTGGAAGCTAGGGCGACGCCGTTTCGTCCTTATTAGGGACTCATCAGCTAGCTCGGCAAAGCGGAGAAACCTTCTGTATCAACCAAGCTCTGTGTGGACCATCGACAACCAAGAATAGTATAGTAACCACTGCGTAAGCAGGTGCATGTTGTATTGCTGTGGGTACTATTCTTGGTTGTCAAAGATTCACACAGGGCGCGCCGTTGGTGGGTACTCTATATTTTGACGATTTTTTTGGCACAGAAGCGCGAGCGAATTGTCTGTCGTTGTTGCACACCTCCACCCTCTGTGTGAAAAGTCGAATATCAGGCCCAGGATATTCATTTTGCACTAGTACAGAAAACTCCTGTTTTTTCTTGATTGATAGTTAATTAGTTTTTGTCACTTAGTTAAAAGGAGATCATCCTAAAAATTGGTACTAAATTCCTAGAAATAAACACGTGATTTGGCCGGATTTCAACAATTTATCCCTAAATGCACCGTAGTCACTATCTAATCCATTCTTTTCCTCTCTTGATCCCACATAAATGAATTAGCTAAACTAATCCGAATATTTTTACGGTGCATCTGGGGGTTAACCTCGGATTGGTGGGATAAATATGTCCTCTCAAATATTGACATATGCTACATTGAAATTTGAATTTTTTGCCGCGCACCTTCTAAAGAATATAATAATGTTTTTAAAATTAAATAAAAAAAACCTAGAGTGAGACTCGCAAAATGGTTATAATGGAGCCAATAAAGATTTTATCCGTCCATTTTCGGCGGAGCAGAGTAATGGTTGAAAGTGGGTGCGAAACGAAAAAGTAAAAAACCATTTTCGAAACGTGGTAAAGATTTAATTAAAGTGCACGCCACTATACCGGTTCTCGCGCTTTTTTTCTCGACAAGCGAACATTTTTGGCGTATTTTTGGACCTAGCACCAAAATCGAAATACAGAAATGCAAATTCGGCGAATAAATACGCAGAAACAGCATTTTATTTAAACGTTTTCTTACACGTATACGTATAAGTAATTAACGCGTTCATAACGTAGCCAAAACAGCTTGTGTATGCGAAAACAGACAAGTTTATGCCATGTTTTGAACGAGGTCCGATTTTATGGTGGAGGCGATGGCCAAACGGCAATGTACGCATCGATAGCAGTTATAAAATTGTAGTACCATTTCGTTTTGTTTTGAACGCATCAAGGCGCAATTACACAGACGAACATGCTCAAACAAAAGCTCGTGCAAAAGATCTAAAATTTTTTGCGTGAACATTTTGTTCGGGTAAATTTTTGAGCAAGTCATTGCTGTCTGTTTTGGAAACATATTTTTAAAGATGAGAATAAATAAAATTTCACATCAGTGATCAGTGATCAGTGATCTCAATTCTTTAAAAAAATGGAACACCAACTTTTATTTTAAATTTTTGTGAAAAAAAGCCGACGTGCTCTTGTTCATATATTTGAGATTTAATAAAATGTATATAGGTTTTTTAATTTGACTTTTTCATTATTGTAAAAGACTCAAATTGGAAGTAAAATAAAGAGCTATTCTTTTAAACGTAAATTTTTATCATTATATTTTACATGCAACAGCAATAAATAAGTGCGAATTATTATTTTTTTTATTCTCGTTTTTTTACAACCCCCCAAAAGTTACAAGCATATCTCCCATAAAAATCGTTTTTCCGTCGGAAAGCACTTAATTAAAAATACCCTGTTTTAAAACTTAGTCTTTCTATTTTCAGTTAAGTTCAATGAATTCCCATGAAACTATAAAATTTAAATTTGTAAGAAATTTCTATACCAACATTTCTTCAAACAAATTTGGCTTAACATTCTCTCCAAAATTTCCGTGAGTCTTTTTGTACGATATTTTGCTCGAACTTTTTTTTGAACATTTTGCTCAAGAGGCTCGTGTAAATGTTTGTCGGCATTTCAACATCAAAGGAAAGTTTGTCTGTGTAAATGCGCCTTTAGATACTCGTATATAATGATACGTTAAAGGAAGCCTGACGGTTGTAATTAGTCTTTTGGTGCAGTTTTAAACAAACTAAAATAAACATTTCAAACTACATGCTAATAGGGTGTTGCCGTGCTCTTCATTTAATAAAATTGCTTATAAAAAAACGAAATTTTAGTAACATAAGGGTCTAACTCAGATTCACATTAGGATGTTTCATTATTTTTACATATAATCAATCTCTAGATATCCCAATAACCCAAAGTTTTGCATAGTACATACGAAGACAAAAGTTATGATCATTTGTAAAGAAAAAAACTAGGATGAATGGGTTTAAGGGGCGTTGGTACTATTTTTTTTTCCAGTTATAAAGTTTATCAGATTTATTATGCAGGATTCAGAATATTACTTTTTTAATTAGTTTAGGTGTGAACTCTTACCAGGTCGATCGCCTAACAGGACGCAATTGTAATTTACTTTTAGTTCTGTTTCTTTGTTTCTTTCTAGTTTTTTTGTGTTTTAGTAATTTTAGGTAGAATGAAAAATTTTAAACATTTTCGATTATAATAAAAGGAATTTTTACTGTACGTGCATATTTCTACCCGCATTGACCCTAATGTTCAGGATGCCAAATTTGAGTTTCGTAGGACGGGATCGGTCGATTGAGAGAAGAAAAAAGCGAACTAAGTTTTTAAGGGAATGCGTTCTCTTGGGCAAGACTCAGTAGACCTGTGCCCCAATTTTTGAATTTTGAGAGAGAGAATTTTTGAATGCAGTCTGATCACATCCAAAGTTGGCACATTTATTTTATAGCAAATGATCCCCTTTAATTGTTGGTAGTTGGTATTTGAACTATTTTGAACGAACCAAACTCAGCTTCTCTGGTGGTGTACTCCGTGTGTTTTTTTTTCAAGAAAAAAACGCGATTCTTTTTTCATATCTAAATAAAATCTGTGTTCGGGATGGATAATACAAAAATCCTACTTCTAAATAATATTCAAAAGAAAGTTTTGCTAGGATAAATGGAAAAATATTTGAAGCTACGGGCAGAGACTTCTCTTTAGATGGGATAACTGACAAAACAAAAAACAAGACATCAAAAACTTAAAAGAAGTTATGTCTTGTGAAACTTATACCCTTGTCTCTATTGAATTGAAGCCGGGGACCAAGTCCATCCTTAGGAGAACGGGAACAGTCTTTCAACCTTCAAAAATATAGCTCGGGAAAGATCGCTACCGACGGGTGTTTGTTCGCACGAAAAACCATACGCTCTTAGCTCAAAAATTAGCTCACTGATCGTACGAAAGATCGCACGGGAACGGTCACCTCCCTGATATCGACCAAAAACAGGCTTTGAAACTATCACGAGTTTTCCGAAACCTATCCGACCTCGGCCGAATCACACCCGACTCCCTTGTATCGAAGGAATTTTTCTACACTTTCTTACACCTAGCCTTTCGCTGCCACTCTACAAACTTGACAGGTTCTTAGCCCTCCATGCGGCCGTTCCTACGAAATTTAAGAATCAGCCGCCTCCGTAGGAAAGCTGAGCAAAACCGTACTCAACTAAAAAGCCACTGCACCCGATTTGACGTCATCAATAGGGCGTCGAAGTTTGGCTGACGTTTTCAATTGATTTGTTTTCATGTGTTATTGATTTGCTATGGTTTTTCCAGTACATTGGTAAAAAGTTGATTATAAATTGGTAAAAAAGATAATAAACTAGTAAAAGCATTATGCCGTTGAAGTGCTGCATGCCAGTGTCGCGAAAATTACGATAGGGGCCAAAGGTTTCCGTTTTTGACTTCCCATCAGGCGACAATTTATCCAAAAAATGGGTGTATGCTATAAGGAAGGATTTTGCAATCACGAAGAATTCCAGGGTAAGATTTGCAACAATTTATCCGTTTTATAACATAACCTACTGTTTTTTTTTGCTTTTTGTTATGTTTTGTTTAATGTCTATTCATACTCCGGTTTATTAGACCAATTTTTTTAGCCGCGCTTTTGTAGGGTTGAGTTTTAGTTTTCTGATTTTTTTTGTCTGATTTGCCTCCGTAAATGAATATGGCTAAAAACCATATGAAATGAAAAACCTATAATATGTTATAAAAAATTGAAGTATAACATAAAAAAATACAATAAAAGCAGATGTGTTTTAGAACAAAACTTAGAAGTAAGGCTTAGAAATCGAGCATCAATAAGCCATACAGGCGAAGAGGAAAATTCATATTGGTGATCACTCTTAATCAGTAGCACTGCTAAGATAGATAGTCCTAGAAATAGTTTATGGTGATTGTTCAAAAATTTTGCGGGTCAGAGAAACACCTCAACGTAGATATTTATACTTGCTAAAATATTCTGGTCTGATTATTTTATGGTTTGTTAAACGTACAGAAAAAATGAAATTGAACGTTTAGCCAAATTTTATACCGTTCCGGAGATGTTCTTGAGATCTCGACCGGTAATCGTGTTTGATTTTTTTTATACCACATAAATAATAACCAAGAAGGGAAATAAAGTAAAAATTCAATCCCAGGGATTCAAAGATCCATTTTATATCTGAAAAACAGGGATTAAAAAGTACTTTTTTATTCTCTAAAGTGCAAAATATAGATATAAAAAATATCTTTTTACTTATGCACCAATTATTATGTTCAGTTTGTGTGTGCTAAAACATAAAAGTACATAAATGTATGTATATAAAGTATATAAAGGTAAGTATTACTATATTTTAAAAAATTTGATTTTTTATGGTTAGTATTTTTGTTTATTCTACCGTAAATCTTATCAGGTAACCTAGGCGGCCATCTTGAAATGAGTTCCTTGGCTTTTTAGTTAAGAAGGTGTTGAGCTGAGATCCTCTAAAATACGCCACTTTGATGACTTTTGGCCATGCTTGTCAGAGTGACAGATATCTTTGCATACTTTTAGGCAACACCGTTCTCAACTAAGAAGCCAGTTAACTCATTTTCGTTTTAGTATCCTTTGGCCTATGATCGGTGACATATTGACACCAAACTGACAGAAAATCCATGTTTTACTTGTCAATTTGGTTATAAAAATGGCAGCCACAGTAGGCTAAAGAGCGCTGAGGCAGTAGGAGTTAACTGGCTTTTTAGTTGAGAACGGTGTTGCTTTTAGGACACGCTATCGGAAGAAACAGCTGTCCTCTCAATCGATCGATCACTTCCTATGAAAACCAGCACCCTTTAGGTGAAGGGTTGTAGATTGCGCCCACTTTTATTTTTTAATTTATTCACTCTGTATCTCGCAATTAAAGAGCTTGTTTTGTCTATTTTAAAATGGAAATCGGGCTCGCGGTGGGAACTGAGCCAGCAAATCTTCTTTTAGCCCAACTCACACAAAAATTTGAATACCGAAATTCATACGAAACAAAAAACTTTGTTTAACTTTTTTTAGTTAGGTGGTCTGGAGAGATTTTCAAAATAATAAGAATTTTAATTTTTATATTTTACACTCGTTTCTTACGTTTTGTAAATCTGGATAAATGTAAATAATTTTTGTAATACTTTCATCAGAAACAGCCCCATTTTAGTCACCGTCCGAAAATAAGAAAACCATGGTATTTTTGTTATTTTTTTCCAAATAAAAAAAAAGTATTTACCAAAAAATCATTTAGAAAATACGCTATTATACAAAATAATGGTTGTAATATCTATTTGCCGCTCTTGATTTACAGTATAAAAATGATGATCTGTCAGTGGTTGTTTGTTAGGGTTTTTATAGTTCCTGGTTTTTAGGAATTTTTGATAAAGGTATAAAAAATAGTGTTAACGACTTGCGGATAAAATGCGCTTTTTTGCTCACTTTTTAAATCACTCCAATTAATTATGCAAGGGCATCACGTCGGGGGCGCCAGGAGGAGCTATAACGTCTCATCTCTTTTTTGACACTTTACTTCGGCTTGTAACCTGTGGTTTGGTGTCATGTCTTAAAATTAATTAATTGTTACAACTATAATTTTAAGCAATTTTTATCAACAGTATTTAAAACGTCTAAGAACAGGCATTTTTAGTATAATTTTCTTTAAATTTCTGTCTGATGTCTGCTTATGATATAATTTTGGCAACAAATCTACATATACTACTGAAACCCACTCATTCTCATCTACTTTTTAAAAATATAAAAAGAAAACATTTTTAAATATTTTTTTGTTTTGGCCAAAATTTTCTCCTGCGACAATATAACATTATTAATTGTGTTCAATTTTAAGCAAAATTTTTTCCTGCGTCGGAATTAAGCCTTAGTTTTGAAAAAAATTGCTATTGAGACTAGATCCGCCAGATTATCTGCTCTTGCTTTTTAAAATAAGTATTGTTGTTTCGTACACACTAACCCAACACCTATAAAACCACTCCTTTCCCTTCATTTCAGGAGCATAGCCTCCTCACTTTTAGGAGATACTTGACGCCGCTAACCCCATGAGTAAAAATAATTTGTGACCAACGATAAGTATAGAAAAAAATACAAAGAAAACTATGATATACATAATATATAGTATATTTTTTTACAGAGTATGTACTGTAATTATAGGAACTGAAACCTCGAGTTGAAAGATGTAATTTGGTAACTTTAACACTTCTATATTTTAAAGTTACAAACCGTTTGGTAAAATTACAATAAATTTTTAAAATTCTTCGTAAAACTGCATTGTAATTTTACAAATTATTTTTGTAAAATAAAATTGTAATTTTACAAACTTCTTTGTAATTTTACAATTTTATATGTAACATTTCAAATTTCGTTGTAAAACTGCAAATTTTGTTGTAAAACTACAAAAAAGAATAAAAAAAAAACTTTTTTATTTAATTATTTTTATTAAGAAAATATTAACGAAGAAATTGCTAAAAAGAGTATAGAGTATATTAAGCCTGCGGGATCCCGCACAAATATTTCATTCTCGAAATTTCGAAAAACCGACAAAAGGGGTTATGTTGAGGGTCAAAGGCACTACTAGATTCCCGTGTTAAATAAACAGTTTATTACCCTTATAGCGCCCTTATGCACAGGTTATCTCGAATGAAACTTTTTGGTTTGTAAAATGTCTTACCACATGTCAAGGATAAAATATGTTGCGTTATCCAGGGCTAATAAGAGTTCATGTATACCATGCAGTATTTACCAAAAGTTATTTTATTTTTTAAGCTGATGGCACAATTGTTACATTACGGTGATTTCTAACCTTACTTTTTTGAAAGTAAAACTCGTGGCATATCGGACAAAGCGTTTTTGTTTTTACTTCATTACGACCAGGCCTCCGATGTCTAATGGAGAATCCAGACACCTACAGACCTGTTTCATCCTTATTAGGAATCATCAGGGAGTCATAGGATTATACCTGGCAGTTGAAGCTACACAGTGACCATGCACCCCTCTAGAATTTAAAACAAAAAGTTTGTAATCCTTTGGGACGTAATTTTTTGTGTGATTTTCGTTATCGAGGTTCATATTACAAGAAAAAAAATACCAAAATTTTGGTATTTTCTATCTGTCACCAGTAGCTTGTATTTAGTATTTTTATTTTGACCCAGGGCTTTGAAATTCTGTCGCTAGTATCTAGTTGTATTTTTAATTGTGTCTTCAGCTTCACCAAAGTAAAAATTGTTTAAAAACGTACATTTCATTAAAAACTAAAAATTTATAGACTTAAAAATCACAAATAAATAATTTTCGCTACACATACATACACATAGAAGTGCTCTTCAAACGAACCACTGTGTCACTGTGAAACAAACGACTGCAAAATGGCCGCGTCAGGCGTGTTCCGGCGTGTTACAGCCATTTTACCGAATAAACACTGGACTTTTACCACATTAAATTGTAAAATTAATATGTAAAATTTTAAGGTTAATATGTAACGTGAAATTCTTGTAGTACAACCGAACTAGATGTGTAAATACACATATTTACTTTGTAAGAATAAGAAACAAAGGGTTTTTACAAGAAAACTTACGATATAAGTTAGGTAACTCTTACAAAGTATATTCATACATTTTTTTGCAATGTTTGTTATTAAATGACGAAAAGCCCCCTCAGAGCCCCATTCTGGCTACGCCACTGAATATTACATTTAGACTAGATGTTTTTTAAATACAACTAGTGCGATTTCCAATTTTTTCTTATTCCTGTCTACTGTGTAAAACAGAAACGGTTACTGAGGCGGCAAATTTTCTTTGTAATTGCGCCAGGCCCGCACGACTCCGTAATGAAACTCTAAAAACTCGTACGACCACCGAAAACAAGGAGCTTCAGATTTCTCGACATTTAGTACTGAAACCACGTAGGTAAAAAATCTGTAAGAGTAAAGTCACTGCTACAAGGAGGCTACCATGCTGACGCTCGAAGGCATGTCTGTTCTTAATAACTGACGCCATATTTTACAGTTTTTAGTGGTGGGTATGTCTTTTTTTAGTACAGTAAATTATTCTAGGTAAAAACGACTGATTCAGGAAGACATACGTGCCCTGTAATTAAGAAAACACATGCCTGTGAAGGTCAGTATGGCGGACGCATGTTGCAGTGATTTATTCCATGGGTATTATACTCCTACAGAGTTTTTACCTAGGTGACTGAAACCTTTTCAGATTCCTCTTAGAGGCGAGTTTTTAAATCCACCGGGGAATTCACCGTGCCAGCAATAGAGTTTGAAAAAATTTATGTTGCCCACCGAGTCTTTAAATCACTGATGATCACTGATGCCCACTATTGTCAACTTACCCCAAAGGTTGATGGAGAGGTTTGATGGATAAAGTAACATCAAAAACTACCAGCTGAGTTTTGTTGCTTTTTGATCAAGATGGTTTATTTTTTTTTGTGATCAGGGATGAAACATAAATTAATAGAAGTGACCGCACAAATGGTCATCAAACTCTCTCAAGAAACTAGTTGCTCTGATGATGAACTTTTTAAATAAAAAAAAAATCAGCTTTTAAAAAACTGTGTGTGTCACTTCACCAATATCACCAAACGGATGCAATCGCAGTCACCAAGTCGGACTTTAAAACCTCGGGTGTATTCAGTTCTAAGTAATTCTACTAAAAACTCTACGTGTTTTCTATTTCTGTATGTGTATTATTCGTAGAAAAGAACGAAAACTGTAAGTAACTAGTTACTGCATGACTGATACTTTGCCCTAATTTGTAAAGTATAAAAGGAATAAATTTCTAAGGCGGATGGAGCTATAAAAGAGTTACGATCCTCCCAGAATAATATTGTTCATCATTTCGACCTAAATTATGGTTGGTTCAAGCTTTAAAATGCTAGTGGTTTTGTGCTGTATCCTGCTAGTGGTGGAAGGCACATTTTAAAAGTGGAATTTGGCTCCAAATAATAATTTGTATCTAGGTCATAAAGGAGGCGTTTAACGCCCGCGACGTGGAAATAAAAATACGAGCCGCCAGGCGAGGGTTTTTACACGCTAAAGGTGTTAAACGCATTTTATGACTGAGATACATAGAATGTTTTATGCACAATCGCATGATTTTTAGGAAAAAATATTTACCAGTTGACAAATAGTTAAGTATTCGAAAGTGACCTGTTGTATAGTTATTTCTGTCATTCTCAATCAAGCAATCTGAGACACAAACAGTTGCTTGTCATTAGCAACCATATCAACAAAGTCATTATTAGAAATATTGTTACGTTTTAGTCGCTATTTTTACCGTTTTTCTTAAAAAATATTATGGCATTTGAAGAAAAAGTAATCCCTAGAGATATACTGGAGGCCGCTGAAGAGGCGAAGGCCAAATCAAGAAAACTATACAAAAAAACCTATAAAGATTATGTTTTGTGGTGTACTGGTAAAAACATTCCGGAAAGCAACTTTATCGTAAAAGAAGACGCCTTACTTGCATACTTCAACGAAAAAGTGGAACAACACTAACCGTCTTCCCTATGGAGTTATTATAGTTAGTTATTATTATAGTTATTATTTTTTTACTATAGGTAATTTTATTGTTGCGTTCGTTTAATAAATATTAATCAAACAAAAATTTTCATTTTTTCGTCTACAAATTCAAGAAAAGAGTAAGTATTACATAAATAATTAAAAAAGCGCCTAAATTTAACACATGCGGGCCTTAAAATAAGTTTAACGCCCACGGGCATTAAAGTACTGTTTTCACGCCCACGGGCGTTAAAGTACTTTATTACGCCATAAGATGCACTTTAACGCCCGGTTGTTCATAAAGTAACTTAGTAAGGATTTGGTCAAGAAATTTATCTAAGATGGAAATTTATGAAATTAATTCCTTATGACAATTTAAATAGATTTTTTAAATTATTTTCATTAGAAAGGTTTGGATCGGGATAAAATATGTGTACCGGATCAGTAAGTTTATGTAACGTATCCAAGCCACGTATCGTGTTTGCACATACGAATTTCGATACGGATGCGGGTAAGTGATGTTTTTTTTATACTGCATTGGACTTTTCGATCCATTCTAGGATCAAACATACCCAGTGTTGCCAAATTAAGAGCCAAGTGTATAGTTTTTTGGGACAAACACAAAATATCCATGCACCCAGGCGGGATTCGAACCCGGGACCTTCCGTGCGGCAGGTAGATAAGTGACGATTTAAAATTCTGCTTTATATCTCTATTATCTACGTAATAAAATCGAGGGGTGGCTCGGTCATCATTTTGTGTACCCACAAGAAATTTTTTACCAGATTTTTCTATTAAAAATGCCTCAGAATTTCTTAAAATGCATAGAATGCATCTAAATGCCCTCGAAGTGCCTCGTTTTATTCATTTAAAATGCCTCAAAATGACATCGGCGTGTACACCAAAGAGCATTACCGAGCTACCCCTCGAATAAAACTCTATCTGTGACACACAATGCACACACACTAAAAGCATCATATTTTGCATAACCTATAGGTGTACACTAATAAAGAATTTTGATAAAAAGTTTACATGAAAGTTCAAAATTTTTGAAGTTAGAAATACACACAGTTACAAATAAAAAACACACAATATATGGACCCCACTACTTCTGAACCTTGTAAAAACATGTTAATCAAAAATAATAAAGATCTTAATAATTTTGCTTGAGTTGAAAACCCACTTAACGAATTTATCAGATGAAGTAGTGTCAGTTTGGACTCTATTAGGCAAAAGTTTTGTTAAGTAATGGTTGAGCCTCAAAAATATTGCCATTACAAAGGGGAAACATAAATGTTGCCAAATGCTCAAAATATGTCTTACCTTCCACAACCACATGAGTTTAAGTCTCTTTGGTTGTGCATCAGTCACTATCCATGCCTCTATGTCGTAATAGAAAATAGAATTCGGAGAGTGGTATTAAGATCGAGACTACGCAACACAATTTCATTTTGACAAAAGCTGCGGCTAATATAAAAATTGTATCTGTTTAATTCTTCTGCCTATATAGAGATTTGGTTGTACATTAGTGCCGTTATTTGTCTCTCTTATATCTACGATGCTCTAAAATGTTCGATGCTGTTTTGGAAGAGCTTGATTTAGGCTCGAGTTAGCGCGCGAATTTGGTTTGCAATAAATGCAGAACAAAGGATTATTTGAATATTGCATACAATTTTCGGATTCTCTTGAATATTTTCAAATGTATTATCCGTTTTTTTTAAAATCCAAAATCAATAGTTTTTCTTTAAGATTTTGTATATTTCGCAACTCACAATCCCTTTAAACTTGTTTTTTCTATACCATTGTCTGGAAATAAATTACCATTTGGAAGAGGTAGACTGGGTTCGAATATCTCGTTTTCGAGATACTTGTTAATCAATGTTAAAAAATTCAATTTTTAAAAGCGATTGCCTCAAACTAAATAAGATATTCTAGGATGTTGGGTATCATTTTCAAGGATTTTTTAAGGAGAATTCCGAAATGGTAGCCTTTGGGCGATTACCCAGTACAAGATTGTTAATATTTCTAGATCATCTCAAATAAATTCTTTAGAATGACACCCAACACTTATACATTATCGGGTATCTTATTTAGTTTGTGAGATAATCGCTTTCAAAAATTGAAATTTTAAGGCAACAACATATAGTTTAAAGTTTATAGAGGGTGGACTTTAACTTTTTTGTTTCTTAATCGATTTTTATAGATGTAAGTTTTTTGGAAAAGGTAATTAAACAAATTTTATAATTTTTTGACAAAAACCGTCATATATAAAAAATTCAAAATGGCAGAAAAAATTCTAAATCATATTTTTTAAAAAAGAGCTGCAACTTTTTTTTACCACCCTGTAATTTCCTTTATAAAAGTAAGAAAGCACATGCAATTTCATGTTTAACGAAGTACCACTTATTAAATTCGGTTTACTTATACAAAAGTTACGTTTGCTCAAATTTCCTCTAAATACAGAACCTGTTCTTAACACCAAAAATTTTTTTAAAAATAACTTTTTAATTTTTAATCGGATTTTTATGGAGTAAGCCTTTTTGCAAAGAAAATTGTTTAAAATTTATGATTTTTATATAAAAAATGTCAAATGTCAAAAGTCCAAAATACGGATTTTAATAACAGATTTGCAACTTCTTTATTATGCATTTAACGAGCTACTCCTCATAATTTCATAAACCACCAAGCAACAATAATTAAATCTTTTTTTCACAATACACTTCTCTCCACATAAAACTGGTACAGCTGAAGGTAGCTGCAAATACGATTTTTTATATTTTCCTCTGTGCAACACTGACTTTTTGACATTGTCATTTTAGGTTATATTTTTGGCATATATAAACTTTTTATAAGGAGACGACTTATTTATTTTTTACTAATTCAAAATATAAGGCCCCTAAAAAGAAAAACCACTTTTCAAAAAAGCAAAAATGTTTTATTTGCTAAACAAAAGCTACACAGTAATTGATCTATTCGACTAGCTGATTATTATGAAAGAAGCAAATGTACCATAGTAACCATAATAAATCGGTTTCCAGAAGAAGGAACTGTCCCTCGAAAGGAAGACACCGGTTTGACGAAAGTTACGAAATAAATAAAATTTAAAAAAACAATAACAAAATTAAAAACATTTAAAAAAATATTTATTTTTAATAGCGCGTCATTGCACCGTTGGCTGCAATAATGTTTTGAACTCTTCTGGGCATTGAATTGGCTAAATTTTCAAATAAGTTTGGATTTTCAGCAATAACTTTTCTATATGCCCTGAAAATAATCTGGATAAGGGACTCTCACCTCTTCTTTGGCTGTAAATCGCCCATTAATTCTAAATAGAGCGCCTTGTCCTCTAGCCGATATCCAGCTCCAAACATTTAAAGAAAATCTTCCGGCCCGGTCTTCGTTTCCAGCAATATATATTGTTCTTCGTATCGGGTTCTTGGCGGTCAATAAACCAGAAATTGTTTTTTATCGCTGTTGGACTTAAAGATCTTCTCATCTGTGAAAACCACCTGCTGCCAAAATTCTTCGTCCCTCAGAGAATAATTCAATGCACAAATTAATCGACACTGCTTCCTCACCTCACTTAGTTTAATTTTGTTTGCCGCAATGCGACACCTTAGCCTCGAACGTTTAATCCTCCTGCCTAATGTTGTTATGGATCCAGGAAAATTTGATTCAATTTTTACTCCTTTCGCTTTGCCAAACGGATGAATTTCCAGAAAATTGATTGCTTCTTGGCTAGTAACTTTCGTCAAACCGGTACTTTCATCTCGGTGGATAGTTCCCTCCTCTTGAAATCGGTTTTTTATATTTACTATCTAAGACTTGCTTCTCCACCAAACCCAACCACCGTCTAGTTTTGCTAAGATTTGAGCTTTATCAAATTGAGAAAGGTGCGGCGGTATTTTTTTAAATTTGCATGACACTGACATGCAAAATATGATGTTGTCGGGAGTCTGTGACATTGTCAACTATAGGAAGACAATGCCGTAATATAAAAATTTTAAAAATTAAACAGGCTGCTACCTCGTTAAACGCCAAATGCCAAAAGCTTTTCTGTCCACAAGGTGCTCACAAAAAAATTGCAGATTTGTTTTTTAGGAACAATTGTCTTTGCTAAAAGGCTTCCTTTATAAAAATCAGATACAAAATTAAAAAGATATTTCAAAAAACATTTTTTGGTGTTAAGAACAGGTTTTGTATTTTGAGAAAATTTGAGTCAACGCAACTTTTGCATAAATGAACCAAATTTTATGAGTGATACTTCGTTAAACGTCGAATGGCAAAGGCTTTCTATTTCTTATTAAAAAGGTTTACAGGGTGCTCCCAAAAAAGTTGCAGATCTGTATTTCAGATTCTTGTTTTATACTATTTCCGCCATCTTGTACTTTTAACATTTTACATTTTTTATATAAAAATCGTAAATTTGGAACAATTGTTATTGCAAACACGCTTACTTCATAAAAATCCGATAAAAAATTATAAAGTTATTTAAAAAAACATTTTTTGGTATTTAGAATAGGTTCTGTATTTAGAGGAAATTTGAACATACGTAACTTTTGTTAAAGTAAACCGAATTTTATGAGTGGGACCTCATTAAACGTGAGATAGCGTCAGCTTTCTTACCTTTATTTAAAAAAAAAGTAGCAATTCGATTTTAAAAAATGTGATTTTCATTTTTTTCCGCCATGAATTTTTGACATAGGAAAGTTATTAATATCGGTCAAGGAACAAAAAACTTATTAGAAAATAAAAGCTGCAACTGGGAATAAAATGTCATAAGTTATTATAAGTTTTAATACCTTCAATCATTTTTCCATCTATTTTCTTCCTAATGTAAAATATTTCTTTTTTTATTATACCGGTTTCAAACGCCAATAAAATGTGTTTTTTATTTTATATTTCCCCTGTATTTTTCTATAAATTGTTGACTCGAGACATCCGACTGAAAATTCTGCTTCCCGGTTAACAATTAATTTTATCCATATACGTATAAGCCTCTCATAAAGATGCAGTGGTAATAGTAGTAGAATAAGGGGGGGCTCCCGGCCCGGCGACTAGGCTCTACGCGAGCCCTTTTTGCCAACCGTGCAGTGTTACCCAAAACTATATTTTTTGTCACTATAATTTAGCAAAACAATACAATCTAAAAACTAACTTTACCAAAATCTACAATAACAAATCAGTGCTGGGTAAAAATTTTAAAATGATAAAACTATGGAGCGTCAAAACAGAAATTGGTCAAAACGTACTGGCCTAAAACCTTACAATACTAAAAAGTTACAAAAGCACAACCGTACAAACGTAAAATAGTGTAACATATTGCCACTAGATGGCGCTGCGATGTGACTGAAACCGTTTGATTTGCTAGCCTGACAGCGCCTTCTGTATTTTAGGTACAGAGGGCGCTGGCCTACAGTCAACCAATTGAAATGAGATTGTATCTAATCTAAGGGCCGTATTCATAGTCCGCCCTTGAAGGGAGTCAACCCAACCCAACCCATTCTGTACAATAAAAAATAAGCGCGGCAAAAGCCGTTACGAAAAGTTTGCCATCTAGCGGCAATATATTACACAGGTTTTTCTGTCCAGCTGGTGCCGCTGTATAATGTGTCACCATCTAGCGGGAATATGTACGATTTTGCCCTTGTAATGTTTTAGGCCAGTCCGGTATGATCTATTTCGATTTTGTGATAAAACAGTTTTGAGTATTTATTGTTTTTACGTAGTACTGTTATGAAACAATACTTTATTATAATTTTCTTTTTTTGAAATGCACTTTTTGATAAATTATGCGCTTCTTCTTCTTGAAATTCTGCTTCTACCCGGATCTTATCAATCGTTCTGCGGACGTGCAACCAAACCACTCACTCAGGTTGGTAGCAGCCAAGAGATTCTTCTTCTGCCAATCGTTCTTTTGCCTTTTATTTTGCCTCTCAGAACATGTTTTAGATATTCGCCTATCGTCTTTTTATGGTGTTACTAATTTCTTTGGCTTTATTCATTCGGCGTAATACTTCCTCATTGAAAACCTTGTCAACCCATGGTATCCTCAGCATCCTCCCATACCACCACATTTCAAATGTTTCTATATGTTCTTGATGTTCTGTGATTTGACTGTCCAAGTATTTTAACATTCTGTTTCTCAGTTTTAATGTTATATCTCGGCTGCAGAGTATTTTATTAATTTTTATGAAAGCGCTGCAAGCTACTTCAATTAGACACATTTCTTTTGTGTGTTCTGCTGTTTCAGTTAGCCATGTGCCAAGACATTTGTAGGATGTTTTAAAAATGAAAGAACTTTATTATTATTATTTTTAACTCAACCAGATAGTTTAGGTCTTCTAGACTGTCGGCGAAAATAACGGTATCGTCTGCGTATCGCAAGTTGTTAATTATTTCCCCGTTTATGACAATACCACCTGTTTCTCCTGACTGCACTTCTTCAGAGATGCTTTCACTATACACATTGAATAGGAGAGGCGACAATACACATCCCTGTCTAACATCTCGACATATCTTAATCTCCTCACTAAGATCTTCTCCGACTTTGACTCGTGAGGTTTGGTGCCAATAGAGGTTGGATAATATTCTTATGTTTTTGCTATAGGGTTTTTTCACTTTAGTATATCTAAGAATTTTGAGTGTTGGACTCTATCAAATGCCTTTTGAAAATCATTAAAGCAGATGTACATATCATGATTCATATCTAGACATCTTTGTCTCAATACGTTTAGTCCAAAAAAAAATTATGCGCAACCTTCCTGAATCGTAACAATGACCTTAACGGCTGTTTTAAGGTCAAAATTTGCACAATTTAACCAAAACTGTTGCTTGTCTGTCCATATACCCGCTGATAAAGCCACTAGATACATGTCTTTAACGTACCAGACAAAACCAAAATAAAAAAGTCGTAGTGCAATCGGACACTGAAATACTGCACTGTGAAAAGTCGTAAAAGGAAAACAAGGAGCGGGTATTTTATCAAAATATTTGCCAAGTTGACTGAACGGATAGCGCAAAGCGACAGTTTTTATTATATGAGAGGAGAAAAATGTTTGTTATCAGATGTATTTCTTGATTTATTTGTTCTAGAAAATCTTTGTATCCCAAACAAGCCAACACCTACTTCAATCTAACCAGATTCATCAGCTTTTTAGTTTAAGAGCCCGCGAAAAAAAAAGAGTATTGAAAAAGCTGACATTTTTAAGACGAACTTTTATATACTTCGACCTGTGGAGTCAGTAAGCTGGGTATAACACCTGGACCCCTATTCTTTAAGTGATAAAAATTCTGCTCTGCTGTTTAAATCGTTTTCTCTCACTTTTGTCCGATATTGAAAGTATTTTAGTCAAGACCAATAGAATTACCATAGTAGCAACAGAATTTGACTCCCCGCGAGCGGAATTTCTATCAGTTCGAGAATAACGGCACTGGAGTGAGGATGATAGCGAAAGTCAAAAATTAAACGTAAACAACTTGGAATAGTTAACTCATTTAATTAGCAATCTAACTACGATATTTAAATTGCAGGCCCTAATTTTTTCCTTATTACGAAAATAGTAAACACGTGTTGCTTATTTAATTAAAAATTTAAAAGGCCAGTTTTTAATTTTCCACTGTATACGGCAAAAGAAAAAGCTCGCTTTTGTACAGTAAAAAGAAAAAAAGTTTTTAATAATAGGTAAATGTTTGCGCCCCTAGTTAGTAACTCAAACTGACGTGCAGTGGTGTTCGCCAAAGGTTACTCTCAATTTAATCTTTTCATAAAAAAAACAGAATCGAGCAAAAATTTTGAAAAATATTGTATCAATCTATTTACCTAGGCAAAAATATCCAAAAAATAATTTATTTAAAAAATTATTTGTTGCAAATTTTTTTTATAACATTTTAAATATTACAAAAAGAACTTAAGAAGCTTCGAATCAGTTACTTTAACCGAAAAGAATCTAAAAACAAAAGATCAAAAAAATCTTGGGTAGAAAAAACGAAAATTCAAACTTGGATGAGTATCCCACAAGGAACACACAAAGGACCAAAGCGAAAAGAGAAAAGATCAAATGATGTTTCGCCCTTGGCAACCAGCGTGGACTCATCAGTGGTTCCACTGGTCACCCTCCCCAAACATCATTCAACACCATCATTTGATTTTCAACTTTCAATCACTCACTTATCTAAGTCACCTGATACGGGTTCGTCCTGGCGTGTTAATCTTTCCAATAGGGTTACGCTCCTAAAGCGATTAAAACAAAAAGCAGTTAAAAAACCTCCGAGTCGGTTGCTTCAACCGAAAATAATCTAAAAACAAGAGATTTTTCTTTTGCTTTTTCTTTTGCCGTATACAGATCTTGGATGGAAAAAAATGAAAATTCAAACTTGGACGAGTATGCCACAAGGAACACACAAAGGATCAAAGCGAAAAGAGAAAAGTTTCGCCCTAGCCAACTAGAAAAGATTAACACGCCAGGACGAACCCGTATCAGGTGACTTAGATAAGTGCCAGTGCGGAACGATGTCTATTTGTGAGCGATTCAAAGTTGGAAATCAAAGTGTATGATGGCGTTGACTGATATTTGGGGATTGTGACCAGTGGAACCACTGATGAGCCCACGCTGGTTGCCCAGGGCGAAACATCATTTGATATTTTCTTTTTTCGCTTTGGTCCTTTGTGTATTCCTTGTGGAATACTCATCCAAGTTTGAATTTTCGTTTTGTCCACCCAAGATCTGTTTGATCTTTTGATTTTAAATATTGTTCAAAATTTTGGAATAAACTATATTTATATATGAATCTACCCCTCCCCCCATTCCTGCGTACGCCTCTAAGATCTATGGAATAAATAAAGAATACAATTTATGGAGTGAAAATTTTACCCCTTATATTAACGAAAAATTTTCAAATACGATTTGTTCATTGATAATAAAATATGGATCGAAAAGTTTGTGTCAAATCAGACGTTTAAATTGCACCATAAAGGAAACCCACGAATATATTTTAACGGTTACAATTTGATTTATAAAGCGCCAAAGGTATTGAATTTTAACTACCTTTCGGTGCATAACCGAGATATATAAACGCTAAAACACTTCTACTTTGTAGGCAGAGAAGGAAATAATATTACTTTTCGCAAAATCAAAGAAATGCGAAGTAAAAAAAAGAGTAAAGCTTGGTTAAGGGTTTTCACAGGGTCTCGAAAGGGGTTTTAAGAAAAAAATACATGATATTAACTTTGTGTTTCGGACTTCTATTGTCTATATTTTATTTATACACGACGTTTCAGTCAGAGATTGTACCCAATGAGCATTTTTGTCTATATAAAAGTTACAGCAAATAATATAAAACCTTAATAAAATAAGCAAAAGTTTTATTATTTAGTGTTGGTGATAATTTTATAACTCTAATATATCTCTTAAATGAGTAAAAAAGACTTGAAAAACAACTGTTCAACACCAGCTTATAAAAATTTATGGTACCTAGTAATGGATAGAAAAACAACATATAGATTTTATAAAACTTCCTTATGAGCCCTCAAGTATAGAGATTATTATAAAAAGGTTTTACAACTGTTCTAACAACACTACATAACAAATTAAAGGTTTTTATGGATTTAGAAATATAGATTTTCCATCTTTCTTCCCTTTGCTTGTTATGTATTATTCTTTTTCTTTTTACAATAAAAAAATTTATAAAATGGTGTTTAGCAATCTTCTAAAATAAATAAAAATGAAAGTTAGATAAACTGAAGCAGGAATATGAATATTTATATACTATAGTCAAATAAAAGCTGTTTTTCAAGTCATCCTACTCTGAAAATCAGCTGCGGTCCCATGTGTACTGTATAGTTTTCGAATAAACTCACGTAAATTTCATGGGCTCCAAAAATACTTGAGAAAACGGGAAAAAAAATATTCATTTAAATATCAGTTTTTTTTTCATAAGCGTTTTCTTCTTTCTGGGACAAATATTGAATTTTGTATGTTGTTCTTAACCCTAACAAGCAATATTTCGATTGAAACACATGTTGAAACCCCATAAATTTCCGACAATTCTATAAAAAAAACAATACAACTATACCACTGTTTACTTCGACAAACACTATTTTATGACCCTTTTGAAAAATGATGCTACTTGGAACAAAGGGCTGCAGATGGCGCAATGTTGAACACTGATGGTCCGTTTCTGCGAACTTAACATAGTTACCATTGTTCTCTTTTCCTAAATGCATTCCTCAAGAGATCCAGCATACTACACATACCAGGAAAAATATCCGCCCCCACACACTTCAAGCCCGCATAACTGTCAGAGGTAACTATCTCAAGAATATAGTTAGATTACGGGGTCGAAGGGTGTACAGGCGAGTATTTTCCGGGGTGTTCACATTTGCCGCCGTATCAGCGTATGCGGTCGACGTTTCACGGTGCGTTTTTGCGACCTTAACACGGTTACTATACTGTTCTCATTTTCTAAAAGACGGTTCCCATCTATGCGTTTCTCATTCGTGGGACCCCCGAATCAAATCACGTATCACGTGGTCTAAGCGAGATTTGCCTATACAAGTTCATGTCGGACCACGTGATGAGTTTTGGGAAACGCTGGTGGGAATCGAGTGTAAAATGCATTCGATCCCGATATCTGTCATCGGCAACTATCTCAAGAAGATTTGGATCTCTTATCTCTCTCAGATTGATGTAATTAAAACTGATGATGTCGCAAAAACGCTCCTTTTGATATCGCAAAAACGCGCCTTTTGATGTCACAAAATTAACCTTAAAAAATCTTGTTTGTTTTGTTATTATAATTTCTAAAATAAATTAAAATTGTTTTTTTTTGTTCTAAAAACAGTTGTATTATAATCACTATATAAAGAAATTAATAACAACATTATAGAAAAAACCTTATGGGCAAAAAAGGTTTATAAATGAGTTCATAAGAATATTACAGACACCAATTTATATAACTTGTGTGTGAGTTCCCAAGTTTTTATAAGTGTCTCTCGAAATATTTTCAATCTTATCTTATATAAATTTGTTGTTGTTTAATTAAGTTTTATAAGTGGGTTGATAGCAACATTTTAAAAACCAATCTATTATATATCTTTAATTGATAGTTATTTACGGTTTTATAGGTGGGTTGACAGAAAGATTGCAAACACCAATTTATATAACTTTTGTCACTGATGAATTATATTTTTATAAATATGTTGGTGGAAACATTGTTAACACCAATTTATATAACATGACTTTAATTTTTATAAAGATGTCCGTGGAAATATTGTTAACGCCAGTTTTATGTTACTTTAGGGTACCATCAATTTAGAGCTTTTAATAAAACAAATATACAAACTCAATTCTTGTAGGAAACTTCTGAATACCCTCTTTATAATAATTATTTAAATATACAATGGAAGTCCGAAATACAGAGGTAATTTCAAACACACACATCGCCAACTACTATTTACCGTAAAAAATAAAGTGCCTTATTTATCCCTTTCCTGGAGGGCTATTTTTGAAAAATATTGTAAAAATCTTAAATAGCAAATTCCTATTTTGACATCATATTTGAATTCTCGCTGAAATTCTCTTTCCAATGGTACCCCATATCATAAAGTTACTTTACTGGTTTTCGAGATATTGGCTTTTAAAACGTCAAATATTAAATTTTTAAAAGACCATATCTTAGAATCTAAAGAAAATATCTCTATTGGAAGGAAATAAAAAATGATAACTCTCTAACACTTTGATCTTCTACTTCATATTTTTGGAATAATATCGTCAAAATCACTGAAAGTCAATAAACTGTAAATGTCCAAACGTCAAACTGTTGTAATTTTTTATGTGCTCTTAAAAAATCAACACAATAGTGATATTTTCTTTTGTTTCTAAGATATGGGCGTTTGAAAATTGAATTTTTGATATTTTGAAAGCCAACATCTCGAAAGTTAGTAAAGTAAACCTTATGATATGGGGTACCACCAAAATAGGGGATTTTACTTTTTACGGTAAATGGTAGTTTGCGATATATTAAAAACAAAAATCTTTGTTGTAATGATTATATTTTTTTTTTCTTAAAATTTCTCTCTAAATTAACTGTGTTTTCCATGCGTTTTCCAACACTTAATGTCACTTTTTGACATAACTTACCTTTTCTCAATATGCTTCTAGTAGATCGTTTTAATATAATACCATGCCCATGGTTCCTTTAACCATTTGCGAGATTTCTACAAATAAGGTATTGTGGTGAATATTTAATTATTTTTAGTGCCCACCACTAAAAAACAGTTAAGGCCCCCATCACTTTGTGACAAAATAATAAAGTGTCAATCTTTTTTCGCAGTATTGTTGTAGAGCAAGAGTTCAAGGTATAAATTATGATGGATAGGTAACCCTCACGATTTTCACATGTATGATGTAGTACCCCCAGACCAAAAATCACTTGGTGTATCGGACCACATTCATGGATAAGGGTTCGTCACACCACTCTAAAAATTCCCACAAATTTAAGTGTGATTTTTAACTTCACGGTAATATTTAGTTCTGGCATTTTTTGAGATCCTATTTACAGATAAATGAAGGCGTGCTACTTTTTGCTGGTCCGTCCGGTACGCATATTAAAAGGCTTTTACCAACTTACTAAAGTGGATAAAAAAATAAGTTTACATTTGGTAACAGCTATGTTGGGAATTTGGAACCTTTGGTTGCACTAAAACAAAATTATGATTGTTTTCCACAAACCAAAACTACACTTTTTTGCACTCGACGCGCGTTTCGCTAACAACGTTAGCATCATCAGGAGACGATAAACAATGAACTAAATTAATCTACGCTCTATCTTATATACAATCCTTTAGTGGGCGGAGATAAGACTAATAAATTGTGATTGATCACGATTTTTAATCCTGCCTCCCCTCAACCAAAGAATAAAGTGTACTAAACGGGATAGGTCCTCTATCTTTATTTAAACTATTTCTGGATTTAATGATTTCCATACTTTCATATGCATTCAAAAGTCTTTTGTTTGGTACACTTTTTAGAAGTTTTAGGTTATCTAATGTGAATCTATGATTGTTTTCAAAAGCATGCTCGGCCACACTTGACTTTTCTGTTCTTCCGTATTTTAAGTGTGCTAAATGTTCTTTAAAACGTGTTTGAATAGAGCGTCTCGTTTGGCCAACATATTTTTTATCACAATCCATGCAACTAATTTCGTAAATTCCACTTTTTTCTAGAACTGTAGTTTTATCCTTGGGATTTCCTAGTAAGCTTCTTATTGTGTTACCGGATTGATATACTAATTTAAGACCGGTGTTATTAAATACTTTCTGTAATCCTTTCGTATAATTAGGATTATACGGAATTGATACAAATTTTGAGTCGCAGGTATCTTTTTGTCTGAAAAAGGTAGAATTCCGAAAGGTCTTTTGAAAAGAATGTCTATTTATCAGCTTATTTATTAAGCCTTCGTCGTAACCGTTTTCGCCAGCTATATTCCTAATCCTATTCTTTTCTGCTTCAAATCTTTCTTTGTTTAACAAATTTCCCACTATTAAATTTACTTATGAAACAGAGAACAACGGTACACTGCCATTTCTAGACACTTTAGTTATAAGAAATAAAAATAAATTGGACTTTGACCTATACAGAAAAGGCACGGCCACCAACAGATATATTCCAAATGACTCTTTTCATTGCTTACAACATAAGCTTGCAAGTTTGCACTTTTTAACATATAGATTAGTAAATTTCCCCTTAAACAAAGAAAGATTTGAAGCAGAAAAGAATAGGATTAGGAATATAGCTGGCGAAAACGGTTACGACGAAGGCTTAATAAATAAGCTGATAAATAGACATTCTTTTCAAAAGACCTTTCGGAATTCTACCTTTTTCAGACAAAAAGATACCTGCGACTCAAAATTTGTATCAATTCCGTATAATCCTAATTATACGAAAGGATTACAGAAAGTATTTAATAACACCGGTCTTAAATTAGTATATCAATCCGGTAACACAATAAGAAGCTTACTAGGAAATCCCAAGGATAAAACTACAGTTCTAGAAAAAAGTGGAATTTACGAAATTAGTTGCATGGATTGTGATAAAAATATGTTGGCCAAACGAGACGCTCTATTCAAACACGTTTTAAAAAACATTTAGCACACTTAAAATACGGAAGAACAGAAAAGTCAAGTGTGGCCGAGCATGCTTTTGAAAACAATCATAGATTCACATTAGATAACCTAAAACTTCTAAAAAGTGTACCAAACAAAAGACTTTTGAATGCATATGAAAGTATGGAAATCATTAAATCCAGAAATAGTTTAAATAAAGATAGAGGACCTATCCCGTTTAGTACACTTTATTCTTTGGTTGAAGGGAGGCAGGATTAAAAATCGTGATCAATCACAATTTATTAGTCTTATCTCCGCCCACTAAAGGATTGTATATAAGATAGAGCGTAGATTAATTTAGTTCATTGTTTATCGTCTCCTGATGATGCTAACGTTGTTAGCGAAACGCGCGTCGAGTGCAAAAAAGTGTAGTTTTGGTTTGTGGAAAACAATCATAATTTTGTTTGATTTGGTAACAGTATACATATTTGCTGCGCCTAATGGCAATCTTTAATTTTAAATTTAAAAAAATCGTGCAAAGTGTCTTGTCCGTTATTAATACAAGAAAAGTGACCTTAATAGCCCTTATTGGGGGCTCCATATTTTTTGACTAGTGTTTTAACTTTTCACTTAAGGCCTTAAGCCTTGTTCCTATTTTCTGTGCTTTACTACTAAAAATTAAAAACTCTTTTTGTCGAATCTACAATCTCCAAGTTTTCGCCGTTTCAGTTGCCAGAAAACAAGAATTTTCGAGGCAAACAATTTACAGGCGACACGTAGACAGATTTCTTTTCTATTAAATCTGATAGATTTATTGCAATCCCAGCGTTTTCTTTTACTTATGTAACCTAGAAAGTTCTTAAACTGGGCAAAGATCTACACTTAATGCTTTTCTTGTTTTTTCATTTTTTTTTGTTGCTTTAGGATTTTCTATTTCTGCTATAGCTGGCTTTAACGTATAGATTTTAATCTGTTTCCGGAATTCTTTTAAGTAGCATATACACAGGCGAATATTCCTTTGATCTTCGAAATTCGCGCGAATTATTTATTTAAAGATTCGCGCAAAACGTTCGGACCAAAAGATTCGGGGTTCGGGTAAAAAGGTTCGTGGTGTTCGGACAAAATTTGATGAAAGAAATATTTGGAATAAAATAAAAATTAGAAAAATCATTTACCGCAAATCATTGAACTGAATTGTTATATAAAAATTAAATTTTAAAACCTTTCCGACGGAAAAACGAACTGATGCACTTGATAAAAAATAATGAGGATTACTTTATTTCATTTTGTGGGGTTTTGGTGGTGGGGTTTGGTGATGGGGTTTGATGGTAGGGTTTGCTGAGTTTACACTTAATTAAGTAAAACCAAAAAAGTGATAAAGCATAGCAACAATTAGGTACAAATTTATTTAATAGATATCTACCAACTTTACAACCTACCTCCCATCAAATAATAATTTTTCGCTTTCCGCCGGCTTTTACTATTTAACCGAATAATAAAAAAAAATATTTTTGATATTCCAATTTAATTTCAAGAATTGAGGTCAGTGATGTAAGACCAAAAATATTATCTATTCCCACTTTCAAAAATGTATTTCCAAAAAATCTTGCGAAAATTTTCCCGAATGTTCGTGGCAAATGTTTGCTGCAAATGTTCGTTACATATGTTTGAGTGTTCGGCCAAACGTTCCTCGAAAAAGATTCGCCAGATTTGGCCCGAATTTTGGCACGAACCTATTCGCTCTGTGTAAATGCGCCTTTAGGTAGTAGATTAATTTATTGTTGTTTTGTTATTTGGTTACATATTGTGATATTAAATCTACACACCATAAAGTATATCAATTTTGAAATATTCATCCAACTTTAAAAATTTGGCTGCAAAAGCTGCTTTTCGAAAAATCGGTAAACAAATACGGTGGGATTTACTAAAAGGGTTTAGTCTATTTTAGAACATTTCCACGTTTAAGTAAAATTTTTGGTTTTAGGCACTTTAAATCAACTTTTCTTGAGTTCTTGATTTATAAGAAGAATTTTAATTAATTTGTTTATTAAATATTTATCTTAACACAATCTTTTGTAGGATTTTAGAGAAAGTTTCAATTTAGAAAAAAAGAAAATTAAAAAATTTAAACCAACGCCGGGTTTAAATAGTAAAAACTCTTTAAAATAAATTAAAATTGGGGTTATATGTCACTCTAATTAAAACTTATCCTTGGGAAATAATTTTTCCAATGAATAGTTTTTATTTATGAAATGTATTATAAAACTTAAATGCAAGTTTTGTTTACATTTATGTCACTTGACAGTGACAAAATATTAGCTGCGTTCAAATCACAAACAGCGTATTCGGATCTCTTACCTCAGCTTGTACCTTGCCTGGCACCAACCTCTACTGATGAAAGCTACAGCTCTGAATTGAGTGGGCTTTGAGTGAGGAAAATTTTATTGACTGAGCTTTTAGATAACCTCGATGTTTTCATTTCAGTTTGTAAATAAATTAATTTAGTTGTTTTGTATTTTTTCGTTTGGTATATTTTTCGTGCATAATCAATGAACTTAATGTCTGCTTTGCTTCGTAGTGAAAAATGTGAATGTGAAAATAGGGATGTTTTATTGGGTAATGAACAACTTGGGATATTAAATAAGGTAAATTAATCTCTGTGAAAAAGGTTACTTAGGCAAATTTTAAACGAACACAAAACAATCCTTTCCGGAGGCTTTAAATTTAAACCACCCTCCAGAGGTGGTCTAAAAAATCATCAACTTTATAACCTCAAACAGATAACGAAGCTATTATATGCCAAATTTTTGGCGTCATTTGTAATTTTTAGTTTTACGCTATTTTCTCCTAAAATATGGTATATTTTGAGACAAAAAGCAGTTTTTAAGTAATATTTTGCAATAACAATACAAAATAATCAATAACTTTGTGTCTTTTCTGTATGGGTAAGTGTTTTTTGGTTTTAAAATTTAGTACCCCCCACAATTGTTAATTTTTAGAGCTGTGGGGGTTCTATTTTAGATCTTAGTAAATCTCACTGATAGTGTTTAAACGGACCAGCTTATAATTTTAAAAATAAGTTTTTTAAAAGGAATCTACCTACTCGTTTAAATGCTTAAAACATCGAATTTTGATTTTTTTTTTTAAATACAGACATAAAATGTTCATTTACTAACAATCAAGTCGACGATGACTTTTCTGGTAAAAATATTTAAGTATATTTAATACACCTCCCCCATTCTTTAAACTTTATGCCACTTGTTGCCTTTAGCCACTTTAAATATAAGTTTCCCCTTTGGTGTTATAATTAATATCTTACTTTGCAGTTAATTTATCAAAGACCTCACAAACTGACACGAAGCAGCAACCGCTAATCTATTTGTCTGTCATTATGTGTTAGCAAATGAACGTCTCCACCGTAACCCTTATTTTTGAAACTCTGATATTTATTAACATTATTTTATCAATCTTATAGCGATCTACAATGCTGTCAGATCAACTCCAGCGAAAGTAGTGACGTCACAAATCTGTCCGGGAGTGCTCTGAGGGCGATTTCGAATACGAGCACTCGACTTGCGATCGTAAATCAAACTTTTTTTTCTTCAAACTACCGAAAAATAGCCACTTCTCGTACGATTTTTCGTACGGAAGTTCTACGTTATTCTTTTGAAATATTTTTGTTCAATTTTCCGGTGCCTTGATCCTTTCCCGGTCCCATTTTTGGCCAAGTTGGCCATGATTTCTTGTTGAGAGCTTTTAGCTTTTGTTTTTTTTTTGTCAGTTTTGACACTTCTAAAAAAGCTCTTTTATATTTGTTTCAAAAGTTTTGGTTACAAAAATGGACTTATATCCAGAAAATAAGTGGAATCCGGAGGAAATAATAGTTACTGAGTACTGAGCCCTAAGTACCAAAGACACAGCCAAGTATGTTTTTTCTGTTTGAGCGTTCTTTTGTGTATAATTAAGTAACTGCTTCAAACGCATTTAAATAGACTATTTTGAACTGTTCAATAGTATTAAAGTTATCGTGGTCGGCGAAGTTATCGGTATGTAAATTGGCACGACCAAAAACTATCTAGTAATCGTAAGAAATTTGGAAATTATACTTTAAAAAGTAAAAAAAAAACATGATAATATGGCTTTTTTAAAATCTTACTAAAAGAATCATCCTGTAAGCAAAAAGTCACTTAGGAGGGATGTGATGATGTCATTTTAAAATTATAAAACAATACTTGTTATAAAATTTTTTTAAAAAAAGGCTCTGGAAAAGTATTTTGTTTAAAGTAAAATGACATTTTTCAAGGTCTAGTATTGTCAAATTTCTCTTCATTAAGTTCTATGGATTCAAGGATAATTTTATTTTTGATAAGTAACTTTAGATTTAGGACCGCCATTTTGAAGAATTCGCCGCCAACTTGGTTTCTGTACATCCGATCATAAATTTTCTTGATCCCGATCCTAAAAAATTGTTTTTCCGAAAAAAATAATTAATAGGGTACATTAGAGTACTATTCGGGGCGACTAAACACATGTTAGGTCCACTTTATTGGCCTATAGCGTAAGAACGGCTCGATAGAATTTGGAAATTCATATCTGAATCGATTGGATGGGGCGTTCTAATTCGTCAAATATACAAGTCATCAACGTGTGTATTTAGCCAAATTTTTGATCGCTAGGAAAAATGAAAGAAATCGTTAAAAACACGTTTTTTTTACATACTCAAAAAAAAATTTCGGCGACCAATGACCATATCAAACTAAAATTATTTATATACATAATCGATTACTTGAGTAAATATGCATGTTTTTTTCTAAGCTAATAAAAAAATATAAACTTTTATCAAATTTAAAATTCGAAATTTGGGTGCCACGTCGTCCGCAGCGGCACCTATCCAAAAATTTTTTAGAATATTAGTTTACCTTGATAATTGGAATAATCTTTCCAAATGCCATTTTTTCCGCAAAAACTAAAAAAGATTCGGATTATAATGTCGCTTTTTTAAAAAATCTTACTTTGACTGGCCTGGTATAACTAAATCAATCACCCTGTAAGCAAACAGTCAATTAGAAAAGTTATTTTGATGTTCTTTCTAAATTATAAAATTACAACAAAAGACCTGTCGCGACTTACTAAATTACGAAAAATTATCAAAAAAAAATTCTTAAAATGCATTTTTAAAAAATAAAATGTCACGTTTCAAAGACGATAAAGGTCATACGTTAATGTAACCATTTTTTTTAAATTCCTCTCTGCAGAATTATATGGATTCGAGTATAATCTTGTTTTGATGGCGAACCTACAATTTTAAAAAAAATAGACGTCCATTTTGAAAAAATCGCCGCCATCTTGGCTACTATACATCCGATTATCGACTTCCTCGACTAAAATTTGAAGGAATTATTTAGAGAATAAGTGTGCCAAATTTCATGCTTTCTGCATAAAATCAACAATTGGGAACCTAAGCCGGACGACAATAGTCGGCCATAACTGGTCATCAGTCATCACTGAATTAGCTGTGTGAAGCTAATAGGCACTATACTATAATTTTTCTAATGTTTTTTGCAATTTTCCCCAAGCTAGAAGTACCAAAATCATTTCTAACCAAAAAAAGTTTACTTGTTTTTCTCTGGTTTTGATCTTAAAAACTACGAGCCTTAGCGGAAATGGCTATCCTGCCAACAAGAAGCAGAAAGCTAACATTTTCCTATTAGGGGACGGTTCATAAATTAAGTAACGCAGCTTGTCGTTGATGAAAGTGGAAGGTACTAACATGTTTTTTTTCCCATCGTTTAAAAAAAAAGTACGTACGATAGACGACCGGAAAGTGTCTTTACAGGCCATATTATCATATTTAAAAAAAAAACAGAGTTACTAGTGGATTTTTCCAAATTCTTTTTGGTGATATTAGAAGCTCGAAATTAGTTTCTAATTTTGGGATAGTTGACTTTCATTTTTCTCTACGCTTGACATCTGGCTTCACCCCCCATTTTGAATATAAAAAAACTAGGAAGAAGTGTGGTTCAAAATTTTTAAAAGTGGTTAAAAATTAGCTTGAAATTGGTTCGAAATTATAAGCATATCAAAACTCGAATATATTTCGGGGGGGAAAGGGGGTGTGGCTTGACTGACCTAAAACTTTCGAAAATGTTACCAGGAATCCAATTATTGAATTCCCCATTAGTGGTAGTATCAAACCTATATCATGAAGGATTTGGGACAGGTCCTCCCAACACCCTAATTAATCCAGCTCTTTCGTAACATTCGAGTAAGCCATATAGGTGTTAGGTCTTTTTGTAGATGATTTTTTTGCAGCCAGCGACTCTTGTGTAATTTGAATTTTTAATCAAATTTTCATGAAGTTTACAACATTATTTAGGAAAAATGTATAAAATACATTAAATCAATTTCAAGATTCTAAAGATAGAGGTACGTACGTGGTTCAGTAAATTAACCTAATCACAAACTGAGTATCCTAAAATTCTATATAAACACCTATCCAGGTGTTATTCAATATTATATATGTATATACTCAAATATTGTGAAGAATTTTTCAATGTATTAGCTACTACTAGATTTACAGCTATTATGTCAAAAGATATCGTTGGCCTCTCGGTCTTTTTTGAGTAGGTTGTTGTGTTGTGTATTTATAACCCCCGACCAAAAAGAGAGGTGTTATAAGTTTACCCCTGTATCTTTCTGTGTCGCAATAGGTTAAATAGTTCCAGAGATAATAAGTTTTCTACACGCGTTGCTTCGTCAGGGAATTTGAGGTATGACGACAAATATAATAGGGAAGCAGCGCTTCTCCTAGAAAAACTTCATCTTCTTAAATGTAATTTTTGAAATAGTTAGATACATTGCAAGTTAAATAAAAGCTTATTGGTAACAATTTACTTATTATTTTTTTACATAGGACATTATGGACGCTGAAACTCACATGTATGGAATCTTACGCTTGTACAAGAAGATTACACGTGTTATATTTAAAGATGGATGAAGATAATTGATTAATAATTGCAAAACAGTTTTCTGAGGATAATTAACTTGAATTCAATCAGTGATGTTACATAATATTTCCGATCACTATCGATTTACACTGGGTCTGACTCGAACGGGAATTTCAGTAATTAGAGGGTTGAATTTTGATACAAATAGGTAATTAATTGTGTCAAGTCTGGTTGCTTAAAATTTAACAAACGTCCTATTGATACACCAGCTATAGGGTAAATTTTTATTAAATTTGGTATTTTGTGCTCTTTTATAGTTATCAAAATTTGCATCTCTACAGTAAACAAAATTAGTTGGTAAAATAATTGACTAATAAAACCAGAAAGACAATTAATATCCAATAAAATATATAAAAAATGGCTAACCCAAATTACTGATAACCCATCCATTAATTAAAGTACGGAAAACACAGAGCCTGGCATCCGAAAGAACTGAAAAATCCTATAAAAGCTATCTTTAATCTCTAAGTAAAGCACTAACAGTTAGTTTAAAAAATTTAGTAAGTAAGTAAGACTTACAATTTATTATCGAAAACCAATTTCTATCTGTAGAAAGGGAGTAAGAACAAAGAGAATTAACCTTTAGAGCTACTGAAATTATAATTACAATAAAAAATGCAAAATCCGTCTCGAAATGTGTCCATAAAGGATTACCCCATTTGCATGGTAATCTTTATTAAAGATTGAAAGCCCAAGGGATCAGATATGGCTGCCAATGAAGTAAATCCTTTATGGAGCAGTGATGTATTAATCATGCTGCGATAAGCTTAAAAGCGTATAAATCATGCCTAAAACTGGGACAAAATAAAGTGGCTGCTTTAAAGACCTACCATGCAAACTTTTTTATGAATTTTTATTAGAAATAAATTGCCGTATTAAACGAGTAATTTATTTCTAAAAAAATGTCAACATTACAGCTCCATTTAAAATAATCAGGAAGAGAAGTTTAAGACTTGATCAATTAAACTTGGACCATATGAATTTAGATCAAATAAAAAAACATACATGCATATTAGAACTAAATGGCCAACAAGTCGAACACATCGATTTATACAAATACTTGTGGGTTGCCAGCACAATAAGAACTGTTTTGTTAAAATCAAATCAGTTTTGTGTAGTTTTACCCGTAAAAGAATTTATGGAAAATGCGAATCCTTTATGGGCGACACGCAATTTGGATTTCATGGTGGGTACCGGTTTCATAAATTATGAGAAAGCGTTTGATCGATTTTAACACGAAAAGCTCATAGAATCGCTAAAAGAAGTTGGTCTAGATGACCTAGATCTAAATCTATGCTGGAATCAGACTCAAATAAAGGTTGATAGCCAACTGTCCGAAGAGGTCCAAATAATAAGGGGTGTGCGCCAAGATTGCATATTGTCTCCGCTTTTGTTTAATATGTATGGCAACAAAATAATAGAGAATGGCACTTTATAACTGCGAAGAGGGTCTGACCATAAACGGCATAAAAATCAACCACCTAGAAGGCCTGCAAGAGTTGTTGAATTAAATTGCTGCCAAAAAAAGTTCGCAATTCGGGCCTCACTTAAATGTTGGAAAAACAAAATGGATGGTCATATACAAGGAAACGAACATCAGAGGCATGTTAGAAGTAAATGGGCAGCAAGTCAAACGCGTGGATCCTTACAAATACTTGGGTTGCCTCTTCAATGATAACTGGGGCAACATGCAAAAAGTTCGTGCAAGAATTGAACAGGCCAGATCATCTTTGTGTAGTCGCGATCTTAATACTACTCTCCGAATTCTTGTACTTCGGTATTATGTTTTAGCATCTTATATTATGGCATGGAAACAGGGACACTGTCTGGCGCCATGTGCAAATGTGTTATCGTAGAATACTAAGGATATTTGGATGGACAGACTAACTATTGTGGATGTTTTGCTTAGAATAAATAAAGATATTAAAGTTATATTTACCATCAAAAAACGAAAACTTGAATATTTGGGCCATATTTTGCGAAAATTGAAGGCAGAAGAGGCCCGACTCGTAGACGGATATGATGGCTTAGAAATCTTAGACAATGGTATGGTGTTAGAACTACAACATTTTTCCGAAAGGCAGTAGACAGGGTACAGATCACGGTGATGATAACCAACGTTTGAAGAGAGCATGACACTTGAAGAAGAAGAAGTTTAAAATGTGGGCCTTAAGTTAATTATGTACTGATATATTAGTAAGATGTGGTGTTGGGGATATTTTACAAGTTCCTTGAAAAGGTACTTTGACGTTTAATTTTTACAATTTGCCTTTTTTAACCACTTTAGGTCATTTTTCTTTGCTTTAGGGATGGCATGACCTTAATTGTTAGTTGGGATTAAAAGTTTCGTATGTTAAATCTTCTCAAAGATGTTATTCGATTAAAGAGGCTGTACCCAAACCGCGTCTACTTCCAGCTTCCGCCCAATTTATTGTCCAGAATCTGCATGTGACGCGATAAGTTTGGAGCACTTTTTCATATTTTAGAGCCTTTTTAGAGCAAAACGCGCCAGTATTTATCAATATGATTTATGACAAGCGATCGATTTCGAACATAAATAACGCAATACGCTGTGCTGTAAAAAGTGGCATGCATGAAATCTATTTGTTTTTTGATGAACGCAAAAGAAAATTGTGTAATGAATCTGTCAAAAGAGCTTGTAAAAATCTTGTATTTTATTAGATAAATGAAGTTTCAATGCTGTTTTGGCAAACCACAGAATGAATGAGAAATTATGGATGGGGTTTGGTCCGTGCGATTATATGATTATATTATTATAATAAAATTAATATGTTGTTAAAAAAAAATCGCTCAGTTTATAAAAACTCCCGTCCCCCTCATATCCGCTAAAAAAGATAAAAACTAATAAATATCCAAACGATAAAAACTGGAAATTTGTAGTTGCCATAGTTGCCATAACTAAGAAATACCCTGAAATTAACGTTGAATTAAGTACAAAAACTAGTCATTTTTGCAACGACGCCACACCTTTGTTATTAACTATAGGGTAAATTTGGCAACCCTCTGGCAACGTTTATTTTTACTAGAATATTGTGGGGTTTTCAACGACCGCAACGAACTTAATTAATTTACGTTTTTTCAACTTTTCTCTTTACGAGACAATTGTGACCAAATAATTAAAGCATTTGCGGCCAATTTCAAAATATAACTGTATGTGACAACTGTAGAAGGCATTTCCTTAGTCGCAGAATGGTTATGTTTTCAGTAAACCAAGAAATGATTATGGCCGCCATACTGTTTTCTTTTCCTGATTTGCGCCGCTACGTATTTTGTGTTAATCGTTAAAAAAAATCTTGTTTCCATAATTTTTTAGTTAGTTTTAGTCATTTTCAAGTATTCTTTAAGACTGGCTACAGCCCAAATAGCATTTTTTCGTTTTCCGACTAGTTTTGTAGGGCATCTAACGTCAGAGGGAGTATAAAATATAGTCAGTTGACGACTTTAGTGGTTTAAGTCAAGGATTATACTTTACCTTCCGTTGTTACGACGTCTTAGCTTGTATACCCGAACGTAAGTCGTCGAGATAAACGTTGAGAGCCGTTGTGTGTAGTCTAGTGTAGATTTCCGACAACAGAGTAGCCCGACGTCTGAACTTGTAGTACTTGTGTTAGTAAAGTTTTCTGAAGATGATCCAACGTCTGTGCTGTCAACTTTACAGTCAGTCAAAACTACGACATCCGTCCCACGTCCGGGATGCGACAAATGTACCCAATGTATGTGGTGATCTGACCTACACCTGACAGTTTTTCAATATTAGGTTTTGGAATCCAACTTAAATTAGTGAAAATTAGAATTTTTGTATTTTCGTTCGTGCGGTACATTTTTGTGTTATAACTTATAATGCCAAAGAAAAACCAATTCAAATATTTAGTTCAAAAAATTATTATGATTAGCTAGCACAGGAACTAACAGAAAATATAGATCATAGGTTAAGGAGCTACAATAGATACGACAGTTACGTGTTAAACGGTTCGGTTCGGACCAATAACCATACTTTTATATTGATTTTTCTTTTTTAATTTGTAATACGACCACTAGATGACTCACGGTTAAATTCGCGATAACCGTACTATCGATTTTTTGTTAGTTTGTAATATGACCACTAGCTGGTGTTCGCTTAAATTTTCGCTTTTTTTTAATGACCCTGCACAAATTACATTGAAAATGGCAGTCGGCTAAATGTCATAATTTTTTCATATTTTGTAGTACTCGATCAACAAAGCACAAAAATAAAAATGAGATAGGGAGCAGGATTACTTTCTGAGATATATAGCTTTAAAGTTGACGTGTTTTTAGGCTATATTTTTGGACATGGTACAAGTTTTTTTTTCACAACTTTGTTGATTACCGCCGGTTGGTTGGTGGTACCAAAGGACCCATATAAGAACATTTTTACTTGGATGGAAAGGGTGTTTCATTCAGAACAAATACAGAAACGAATTATTTTATTTTGGCGGTAATCTACAAAGTTGTGAAAAAAAATTAGAACGTGTCCAAAGATATAGCCTTAAAACACGTCAACTTAAAAGCTCCATATCTCAGAAAGCTGCTCCGTATCTCGGTTTTTTATTTTTGTGCTTTGTTTATTGAGTACTACAACATATAAAAAAATTATGACATTTAGCCAATAGCCATTTGGAATGTAGGGTTCTTTCTTTGCAAGCAATTTATGTTTAGTTTTTAAAAATATGCTTTTTTACTAGGCACAAAACAAAATTGTTACTTAGGTTAAGTTAAAATAAAAAAGCAATTTTTAAGAAATAAATACAAATTACCCATAATAATGCACTTGTAGTACAAAACCTCTGGTTGTTTTATTATAAAAGATTATGGCATATTTCGAAACATGTTAGTGTATATTTTTCACAATAAAAAAATATTACAATATGATCTTGTCTGTGCTTTTTTAAATATTAAATAATTTTCTTTAAAATGTTTATATCTTGTTTTTAGTACATAAAAAACAATAAATGCCACTCTTTTGTATTCCAAACTAAATTTGTGAAACAGAAAAAAATAATTTGAATCTCAAAAAATGTTTACTGTATATGTAGGGCAATTTATGGTAAACCCACATATTAGAAAAAGTCTTGGTGTAAATAATATTAATACCCCTGGCTTGGAATACACAAGTGTCGCATTTTCTAACTTATTATTGATATCCACAAAAATTAGCCATACTAAACTTGATGAAATAAAGAATGGGTGTTTTAACACATAGGTCCAAATGCAAGTGTGGGACATCACTCTTTAAGACCTCTGCGTCCAGTCTGCAAAATGTCCTCTGGAGCAAAATATTTATCACACACGTAAAATCGGTTATATATTTTATCAGCACTTAGTTTATTCGCGTTTAACGGCTTCACTACACTTCTGAAAAATTACAAGATTGCCTTTGGGGAAACGATGTCTCCCCGTTTTTTTATTGGGATCATGGCACGGTCTCCGCAGCTTTGAATACAACACACTCTAACTCTTTGTTTCTCAGCCATTGTAATCGAAGGATAAAATCACAATTTTTTGAACAGGAATAATCACAAAATCACTTTTTAAAAACCTTGGCAAACCTCAGTTTTCAAAATGGAACTTATAAGTTATGAGTCATAACCGACATTCTGTCACTTTTGTCATAATGTGCCCTCTGACGGAGAACCCTAGAAGGGGTAAGAGGAGGAGCTGCAGATTTCTAGAAAGAATATTGCCAACCTAAATATTATTATGTTGGCAGTTCCTTTGCACGCGCAGGCTATATTTTTGGACATGGTACAAGTTTTTTTTTCACAACTTTGTTGATTACCGCCGGTTGGTTGGTGGTACCAAAGGACCCATATAAGAACATTTTTACTTGGATGGAAAGGGTGTTTCATTAAGGACAAATACAGAAACGAATTATTTTATTTTGGCGGTAATCTACATAGTTGTGAAAAAAAAATTAGAACCTGTCCAAAGATATAGCCTCAAAACACATCAACTTTAAAGCTCCATATCTCAGAAAGCTGCTCCGTATCTCGGTTTTTTATTTTTGTGCTTTGTTTATTGAGTACTACAACATATAAAAAAATTATGACATTTAGCCAATAGCCATTTCGAATGTAGGGTTCTTTCTTTGCAAGCAATTTATGTTTAGTTTTTAAAAATATGCTTTTTTACTAAGCACAAAACAAAATTTTTACTTAGGTTAAGTTAAAATAAAAAAGCAATTTTTAAGAAATAAATACAAATTACCCATAATAATGCACTTGTAGTACAAAACCTCTGGTTGTTTTACTATAAAAGATTATGGCATATTTCGAAACATGTTAGTGTATATTTTTCACAATAAAGAAAATATTACAATATGATCTTGTCTGTGCTTTTTTAAATATTAAATAATTTTCTTTAAAATGTTTATATCTTGTTTTTAGTACATAAAAAACAATAAATGCCACTCTTTTGTATTCCAAACTGAATTTGTGAAACAGAAAAAAATAATTTGAATCTCAAAAAATTTTTACTGTATATGTGGGGCAATTTATGGTAAACCCACATATTAGAAAAAGTCTTGGTGTAAATAATATTAATACCCCTGGTTTGGAATACACAAGTGTCGCATTTTCTAACTTATTATTGATATCCACAAAAATTAGCCATACTAAACTTGATGAAATAAAGAAAGGGTGTTTTAACACATAGGTATAAATAGTTAAATGAAGTCCAAATGCAAGTGTGGGACATCACTCTCTAAGACCTCTGCGTCCAGTCTGCAAAATGTCCTCTGGAGCAAAATATTTATCACACACGTAAAATCTGTTATATATTTCATCAGCACTTAGTTTATTCGCGTTTAACGGCTTCACTATACTTCTGAAAAATTACAAGATTGCCTTTGGGGAAACGATGTCTCCCCGTTTTTTTATTGGGATCATGGCACGGTCTCCGCAGCTTTGAATACAACACACTCTAACTCTTTGTTTCTCAGCCATTGTAATCGAAGGATAAAATCATAATTTTTTGAACAGGAATAATCACAAAATCACTTTTTAAAAACCTTGGCAAACCTCAGTTTTCAAAATGGAACTCATAAGTTATGAGTCATAACCGACATTCTGTCACTTTTGTCATAATGTGCCCTCTGACGGAGAACCCTAGAAGGGGTAAGAGGAGGAGCTGCAGATTTCTAGAAAGAATATTGCCAACCTAAATATTATTATGTTGGCAGTTCCTTTGCACGCGGAAACATAACCGCACTTTTCGCGAAAAATAATTATTGGCGGGAAGGGTGAAGTGACGGATCTATAGTTCCTTAATCTATGATATAGATCAAGCTTTATGATTAGTTTGGGTAGAAACTCAACTTTATTACCTTAACTAAGCCTTAAAGCAGTTTACCACAAACCGTTGTGTGTTGTGTATCACTTATGTTGATCACCTGGCGTCTTATATAAACGTGGTTGCGAAACATAAAACGGAAGAAAAAATGAAAGGCAGTTGGAAAAAGCAGTTAATTATCAAACTACAAAGTTTTGAATAATTTTCTCTAGAAATTTGTCGGATAATGCAGAAACGCGTCTTTGGGGAACTACTTAGTTGATTTGTTTACTTAGGAACACGCGTAAAGCGTAACTTTTAATTTTAACGGCGCAAGAACAATCCAGAGATAATATAAATTTGTCAATCGATTTCAATACGTCATCTACCACTCATTATCTATCTCTGGTTTCTTTACTGTATTCTCCTGTTCACAGATTGCGCCGCGAATCATTGGGGATTAGGGTCACTGGATCCTAAAACCTGCGGCTGGGACCGCAGGTCTCAGGATCCAGTGACCCTATGGGGGATTGTTTATTTATCACCTAGGTGATCAAATTGAGAGCAGTGACAACTAGTCAAATGGCCATACACACAGACCACTTAAGGGTTCTAAAAAGTAGCTTTTCACCAAAGGAAAAATTATTAAATAAAACACAAAAACCAGGCCGACGAACTCCAAAACAAAACGACAAAACTAAAGTTATGAAGAATGTCAGGCAGACACAATGACATTGGTTAGTTGCAAATACAGTAAGTCGACTAATTTCGATGTTTGCATGGCATAAATTTTTTTTCCTGGTAAGGGGTGTTACCTAGGTATATATGCTGGATCTCTCTTAGCCGAATACATTTAGGAAAGGAGAACACTAGAAACTATGCCTAGGGTAAGCTCACAAAAAAAAGACGTGGGTGGTTAATTTCGATGGTGGCGGTATCTATAATATAACCATTTAAGTACTTTTTGATGCTAGGCATATAACTAATATTGATAGGTAACCAGTATAGTCCATGTTTTTACATTTCCGCATGTTTTAGCTTTAGAGGAAAATAATACTCAATTTGTTTTTTATTAGAGGAAGAGGATTAAAAAGCTTATTAATACAATCTAGAGAGTTTTTGAAATAAGGTGTCTATTATTTGGAAAATTACAAATATTTCCAATTTAGTTTTACAGGTCTCTATAAAGGGTATTTCTGACTGTTTCTGACGTAATATGGGCGCGCCAATTTTGAAACACCACAAAAGCTAAAACAGTTTTTTTTTCAAAAAATAAACAAAATTTTAAAAAAGTACCAAGATTTGATGGAAAAACATAGTCCAATAAACAATTTAGGCAAAATTTCAGGCCATTTGGAAGTCCCGTTTCCGAGAAACATGCGGAAAAAGAATTGCCTAATAAACAGACCCAACAGCGTTGCCGGTTTAACGATGTAATTGGGCCGTTAAGTACAGTCTTTTTTTACGCGAAATGAAACCAGACAAACACTTTTCGTTTCGATTGTCGCAAAATTTTACAAGTTAGAATTTTTGTCACTCCGTTAACTCACTGCTGGCACCTTTCTGGGTCTTGTTCCGATGTCGGACAGACTTAGTGGAGAAATCTTTTTTGGAAGCAAAGGTCCCTAAACAGATTAAGGCAACCAAACACCACTGTAGATGAAACCAACGTTTCGCCAAAATGGGCGACCGATTAAGTAAACAAAAATTCACTAGAGGTCAGGACCAGTTAGATTTGAAAAATAAAACTGGAGTTTTAGTAGAAATTGGGCAAGTTTACTGGAATTCTCTGACGTAGCCATTTTTTCCTTGCGGTAGCTGTGGATAAATAACAAGGTCGATTTGAAATGTTGTATTTTTGTCTGAAATATCATGAAATTTCAAGAACTTTGCAATAAAATATTGTTGAAATATCTAAATACATCATATGGACATATTTTAAAAAGAATGTTTTTTTTTCAATAAAATCTTAATTGAAAAAGTGAGAATATTCGTGGCGATCGTATATTTTCGGCCCTGCATTGGTCATGCGTGTCAGTAAAGTGTGTTGGTAATTTTTGGTGTTCAGCCTGGTTTTCAAGCTCGCACAAGTTACAAGTCTCAATGTTCTCATGGGGTATGTAATAATTTTGACATGACGGTATCTTATTCATGTCTGCCAACGTTAAGTATAAAAATCTAGGAATATTTTTTTTTTTGACCTTGGGTTGTTATTTCGAATCAAAGCGTAGGGGTTTCCTAAATTTGGACAAAAATATTAACTAAGTTTGCTTTCCGGGCGTTGAGCTATTTGCACTGAGCACGACTTGGTTTGTAGTACAAATTTCTGTATTCCCTTTATGGAACCCACGTATGGCGATGTCGGTACAACCCAGACTTGTATTCCCCGTTTTGGTATAAATTTGAGTCGGTGCGTGGTAAATCTGACGTAGCTTCCTGACCTCAGATTGTCTACGCCAACGTTGAAACGACGTCGGAATGCTCATTGGGAGTTTAAAATAGGTTTAAAGCATTTTTAAAATTTTCAGTATTTAAATTAAAATTATTTGTTATTATTCTTAAAGTTAAAATACCCATTTTTGACGGAAAGCTAAGGTTCGTTGGGTAATTTAGTGGATGGGAAACAAATTGACTATAAGTTACCTTGCCACGTATTTTAGAATTATTAATAAATAGTGTTTGAAAATTAGTCTAATAAATAGTGGTTGCAGATATGAATGTCTTGATTTCAAATCAATTATATTAATAAAAATATTATCCGTAGGGCACTTCGGCGGCGGTGTCAACACAACTCAAAAAATCTCCGCCAAATTGCTGCAAAAGCGTTTATATGCCATTTCACGCAAAGTTAAGTCGCCTTGGCAACGTTAAGACGTCGACAAATTGTTCTTTGGGTAAAGGAGATATGGAGATCTCCTCGGTCAACGAGATGGGAGAAAAGCTTGCGGAAGAAATAGGTCTGCACGGGCATAATATGTTGGTCCGAAACCTCGCTTGGGTTTTACCAGATGGCAAATGAAATGACCCATCAAGGAAGTTTTGTTGCACTTTTAAAAAATAAATAGTTATTATATAATAAACGGTTCGAGAACAAGGATTGAAAAGTGTTTGTCTGGTTCCGTAAAAAAAGACTGTACTTAAAATTAAAAGTTACGCTTTACGCGTGTTCCTAAGTAAACAAATCAACTAAGTAGTTCTCCAAAGACGCGTTTCTGCATTATCCGACAAATTTCTAGAGAAAATTATTCAAAACTTTGTAGTTTGATAATTAACTCGCTTGTCGGAACAAAGTAAATTAACCCTACCTTTAGAAGCTGAGCTCGTAAAGTAGTATAATCAGCACACAGATACATAGAAGTTATAAAACAACCCTTATTATTTATCAATGTTGGCTAACTTTTATTACAAGCTTTTATTTAACTTACATTGTATGTATGTACCTACGTTTGTTCGGGTGGAATCTGGCAACTTAATTTTGACCAACTTCCCGACATCCCATCGACTTCAAATTTGGCATGCTCATATAGTTGCGGTGACAGAGGTCGAGGGGGCCTTCAGTTGAAGTACTCCCGATTTCGTGGAAATTTAGTGTGTTGGGGGAGATTTTGTAAATTAAATATGGCGGATTCAAGATGGACGATTTTTGGCCATCTTTTGATAACCAATTTTAACTAACTTATACACGTCTGATTGCCTTAAAATTTGGCATGCATTTATAGTTCCAGTGACAATACAATAATATGTCATTATTAGAGAGGAAGAGAGAGGAGTGGAAAAGGAATACGAATTTTTGATCAGATTTTGAAAATTCAATATGGCGGATACAAGATGGACGATTTTCGGTCATGCTTTTCTAACCAATTTTAACTGACTTATCCATATACGATTGTGATCAAATTCCCTCCAAGGCGGGGGGTTATGAATTTTTGATCAGATTTGAAAATTTCAATATGGCGGATTCAAAATGGACGATTAAGGGTACAAATCTTAAAAATTAAGGGTGTGTGTTCAAATTTGGTATGCGTTTATAGTTCCGGCGACAATACATATATATGTATTATTAGGTACACACTTCCCTTTAACGAGGGAAGTTGAGGGGGGAAAAGATTTAGTTTGTTTGATTTAAATAAAAATTGACACACAGGGGTTTTTCAGGAAGGGAATATAAATTTTTGATCGGATTTCGAGATGTCGATATGGCGGATTCAAAATGGACGGTTAAGGGTACAAATCTAAAAATTAAAAGATATATTTTTAAAAAAAAAACTTTTATTGCTTACTGCTTTTATTAAACTCACTTAAAATTAGAAAATAATTTTTTATCTTTCTTATACCATAATAAAAGCGACGGGCGCAAATTTTAAGTTTACGGTGACAAAGAGAGAACTACAAATGAAGAATTAAATTCTTCTTCTATTCGAATGATAAACATAATGCTTTCATCTAAAGAAGCTGAGAACGGGTAAGATTGCCATGCTTGCCAAGCCTTTGAAAATGTCCGTAGGTTATAGAGTAATACAACTGTTTCTTAGGCGAAACTAGAGTTAAAATTTTTAATTTGCGCCCATCGCTTTTATTATGGTATAAGAAAGATAAAAAATTATTTTCTATTTTTAAGTGCATTTAATAAAAGCTTGTTCTTTAAAAGGTTTTTTTTAATAAAAATTTTTATTATCTATTGTGAAGAAAATAATCCAAAAAGGTTCTGTAATAAAATTGTTGCCGTAGGTATAAAGGCGCATTTACACAGACAAACTTTCCTTTGATGTTGAAATGCCGACAAACATTTACACGAGCCTCTTGAGCAAAATGTTCAAAGAAATGTTCGAGCAAAATCTCGTACAAAAAACACACGTAAATTTTGGAGAGAATGTTGAGCAAAATTTGTTTGAAGAATTCAAAAGATATAT
Organism: Oxystoma pomonae; assembly: GCA_963921995.1. Classification (NCBI taxonomy): domain Eukaryota; kingdom Metazoa; phylum Arthropoda; class Insecta; order Coleoptera; family Brentidae; genus Oxystoma; species Oxystoma pomonae. Next base: position 76,815,850 of record OY998169.1, on the reverse strand, counting down.
TGTTATCGGAATTCATTGAACTTAACTGAAAATAGAAAAACAAAGTTTTGAAATAAGGTATTTTTAATCAAGTGCTTTCAGACGGAAAAAATTCACATTTTACTTCATAAGCAACTTCGATTGATCTGATTTTTATAGAGGATATGCCAGTATACTTGTGACTTTTTTGGGGTTGTAAAAAAGCGAGAATAAAAAAAATAATAATTGGCACATATTTATTGCTGTTGCCTGTAAAATATAATGATAAAAATTTACGTTTAAAAGAATATCCCTTTATTTTACTTCCTAGTTTAGTCTTTTACAATAATAATTAAGTCAAATTAAAAAACCTATATACATTTTATTAAATCTCAAATATATGAACAAAAGCACGTTCGGTTTAAATAATACCCGTTTATTACCCAATTTTACAACCCTACCAACCCGACCCTTGTCTAAAAAATATAATTTAGCAGTAATTTATAATCTATCATCCCGCGTTTTGGATTTCACAGGTAGTAGGCTGGCCACAATTTTGAATCGCAATGTTGCCCTTTGCATATTGTTGGTGCAGTGTCAGTAATCGACCTTGATTATTACATTAAATTGACCGTAAATATCTATATCTTCAGCATTTTCATGAACCTTTTGCTTTTTTAAGCAACCCTTGTGACCTTAAACTAACTAGGTAAATCTGGTGTGAGGAATTAAAAAACAACAATAAAAGCTAAAGGTAAAAAAAATATGTTTAAAAAAGATCCCCCTCCCCACCACTCCTCATAGTCGTGAAGCGCGGATTACCGCTTAAAAGTGCAATTTTTGAGTTTTTTGCCGATATTTGAAAACCTCAAATTTTTTTTGGAAAAGAAAAGTTTTTTTTGACTTTAGGAAAAAAACCCTTTGAAATAAAAAAAAACTCGCAAGAAAATCCCAAAAAAAACCCCGGGCAAAAAAATCCGAGAAAAAGCCTAAGAAAAAAATATTATAAGTAACCGTAATCCATGTGACAAAACTGATAGTAGAGCCAATAATAATGTTGTTGCCTTAAGGCGCAATTACACAGACGAACATGCTCAAACAAAAGCTCGTGCAAAAGATCTAAAATTTTTTGCCTGAACATTTTTGTCAGCTTTTCTTTGAACATTTTGTTCGGGTAAATTTTTGAGCAAATTATTGCTATCCGTTTTGAAAACATATTTTTAAAAATGAGAATAAATAAAATTTTACATCAGTGATCAGTGATCTCAATTCTTTAAAAAAATGGAACACCAACTTTTATTTTAATTTTTTGTGAAAAAAAGCCGACGGCAAGCGAAACATTATTCTTGACTATCAGTTTTGTCACATGGATTAGGGTTACTTATAAATTTTTTTTCTTAGGGTTTTTCCCGGATTTTTTTGCCCGGGGGTTTTTTTGGGATATTCTTGCGAGTTTTTTTTATTTCCAAGGGTTTTTTTCTAAATTCAAAAAACAACCCAGGAAAATTTTTCTTTTCCAAAAAAATTGCACTTTTAAGCGGTAATCCGCGCCTCACGACTATGAGGAGTGGTGGGGAGGGGATTTTATTTACTGTCAATTTAATGTAATAATCAAGGTCGACTACTGACACTGAACAAACAATATGCAAAGGAGCAACATTCCGATTCAGAAATCTAGTCTATTACTGCTAAATTATATTTTTTTAGACAAGGGTCTGGGACCGTAGGGTTGTAAAAGTGGGTAATAAACGGGTATTATTTAGACCGAACGTGCTTTTGTTCATATATTTGAGATTTAATAAAATGTATATAGGTTTTTGAATTTGACTTAATTATTATTGTATTGTGTTTTAAACTAGGAAGTAAAATAAAGAGATATTCTTTTCAACGTAAATTTTTATCATTACATTTTACAGACAACAGCAATAAATAATTGCCAAATAATATTTTTTTTATTGTCATTTTTTTTACAACCCCAAAAAAGTTACAAGTATACTGGGATATCCCTTATAAAAATCAGATCAATCGAAGTTGCTTATGAGGTAAAACGTGAATTTCGACATCATATCGTTAGTCTTTCTATTTTCAGTTAAGTTCAATGAATTCCCATAAAACTATAAAATTTAAATTTGTAAAGAAATTTTTATACCCCCAATTCTTCAAACAAATTTTGCTCAACATTCTCTCCAAAATTTACGTGTGTTTTTTTGTACGAAATTTTGCTCGAACATTTCTTTGAACATTTTGCTCAAGAGGCTTGTGTAAATGTTTGTCGGCATTTCAACATCAAAGGAAAGTTTGTCTGTGTAAATGCGCCTATAGATATAGTCGCATTTTATATAATATCTGTTAATGTTGTAGTGATAATACATGGGTTACTTTTATGTTTGACAGAATGCATAACGAAGATAAATATTTTAAATTTACAAAGGGATTTGGCGAGGATGAATAAATAATAAAATCAATCGAGCTTTCCCTCAATAAAAGGTAATAGTAATCGTAGACCCAGGTTTCGCACTTTTGGTGCTCATCAGTACGGTGCTAGGAATTAGGAGATGAGATAATAATGAAAAAGTCTGAAACCGGATTCATGTAAGAGACAACCGTCTGTCAAATTGCAGAATCGGAAGATATTCCTTCAATTTGAAGGAACATTAAGCGTCTCTACGGAAACAGATATAGTTATCTTTACAGATAATCTAAGCTCAGTGCGTCTATTCTTGAATCGAGAGAAAATTTGCTCCCAGAGAGTCAAACTCTCTCGCTACTATGCTTCTCATTGGTCCAAATCTTGGGCCTAAATCGCTTTCTCTCACTTTTGCCCGATACTGACCGAAAGAAATTCTCTTAATCAAGAATTGTCTTGGGGAGTCAGCTCTAAACAATTGCATTGACTGTATATAACGTGCATTAAGCAGACTCATTATTACATGCGTGAAACTCTGAATCCAATAATTTAAAAACGACGAATTAGCCAATCTTAATATCTTAATGGCAAAATGTCTTTAGGATATGATGCATCTTAATTAAATCTTGATTCTGATCATTTTTTCAAAGAGATGAAAATTCCTGTTGAATTTTTGAACACGCCATTGGGTTCCTCTATATTAGAATTTATCACTTAATGAGTAAGATACTGTTTTTGATTTAACTTACTCCATTTTAGAATATTTTTTATTCCTCCGCTTTAAAATTCAGGACCAAGTTCCCTTCGAAATTCATCTTTGAAACAGTAGTCTCGTTCTCGAAAACTATGCAAAACCTAATAGAATTTAAGAGCGTACCAAGAACCAAAGTAACAGTTGTAAAAGTAACTTTTTTCTCTCAAGGATTCGTCGAGTGCCAAAACTCGAATTTATAGTTTTTAGTTACAACACAGAATACATTTTGAGCAGAATACAAGTAGTATAATTAGATATCATGATGGATAGGTAACAATCACCTTTTTCTGCCAATATGTAAGTACGTTTTTATAAGGGGGATATTTAAAATATGTTTTTTCAACATCAGCCTTTATATAACATATTTTTTTCAACTTAAAAATACTGAGATAATTATCTGTCAAATCTTACAAATTGTCCACCTTTAAAGTGGCGTGTCAAGCCTTTGGGCAGGAATGAGCTCAGGCAGACCAGTTGATTTTTGGTCAGGGTAAAAATGTTAGGGGTTACCCTATGCATCACAGGAACTCCAAATTTGCCCACTTTTAAGGTGGTGTGTCCATTCCTAAGGTACAAAATTTAGTGATAGTTCCTTACCGTTTGGTATAATAAAGCAGTGAAAGTCGTGGGTTTCGGTCATTTCAATTATTTCAGGTATCAAACAGGTAAAAATTATATGCTAAATAATTTATAATAAAATTTAGTTAATGCATACAACATTGTACATAAGTAGTTAATTATAAGTCTTCATTCCAATATACTAACATTTAAAAAAGTTTCTGTCAAATTTAGCAAAATTTTTTAAAAACATAAATCAATATTATAAATAACGAGGACATTTAAACATGAAGAAAGACAAATTGAGTTTGATCTATAAGGATTATTTGTGGCGATATTTTGTTATCAAGCAATTTTTTTAATAAAATGAGAAAACATTTTTAGCCATAGTATAATTAATTTTATTTCAAGATAGTAAGGATGAAAAGAAATTGCAATTAGTTATTTTAAAATATTGCAATAAATTTTAGAAAGGTTACTAATATCAGTTCTAAAGTTAATAGAATTTTTATCTTTCTGTATATTAATAATTTCAAGTAAATTTCTTTTAAAATAGTCATTTTCCTTTTCAATTACCTGCACATTATTAAAATCAAAACAGTGAGTGTTTACTTAATGCAGTGGCACCTTCGTTTCCATTTCTAACATCATATTGGTGTCTATAGATACGTTTATGTAAATATTGTTGTGTCATGCCTATGTATGTGGAGGGACAATCCTTACACTTTATCTTGTAAATAAGGTTAGTTTGCTTTGAAATGTTAATTTTTGGTTTTAATTTAGTAAATAAGTTTTTAGTGTCATTGGAAGGTTTATGTGCTACAGAGATGTTATATTTAGAGAACACTTTTTTAATATATTCGGAAACACCTTGTGTATAAGGTATAGAAAAAAACTTCTCAGATTTGTTGTTAGCAGATCTGGCGGTACTATTGAAAAATTTATTCACTTGATTTGTAATTATTAAATATAAAAAGATTTTGGGTAATCATTTAAATCTAAAGTGTCCCTGACTGTTTTTAAACTGTTGAGTCGGTTAATTGGATGTGATAAAATAATAGCACGATCTGCGAGTGATCTAACAACACTTTTCTTATAGGTTAATGGTACGGAAGAGTTATAATTAAGGCATCTTTGAGACCAAATGTCTTTGGTAAACCAGTTAGTAAATATAGTACAATTTTTGTCATAACTTATAGAAATGTCCAGAAAATTAATAGATTTATTTTGTTCTTTTTCAACAGTAAATTGCAAACGGGGGTGAAAGCTATTAAAAATATTATGTGTATAGTTAATTTGATCTATTGCAAATACGATTTTTTATATTTTCCTATGTGCAACACTGACTTTTTGGCTTTATCATTTTAGGTTATATTTTTGGCACATATAAACTTTTTATAAGGAGTCGGCCTATTTATTTTTTAATAATTTAAAATATAAGGCCACTAAAAATAAAAACCACATTTCAAAAAAGAAAAAAGGTTTTATTAACTAAACAAAATCTACACAGTAAAAAATAATTTTCTGAACGGGCTCTATTCTTCGTTTAAAGGAAAGTTTTCTAGTGTCATCGTCGTTATATTAAACGTCCTCCCTGGGTTATTAATTAGGAATTGTTCCTGGCTCCGCGGCAGCTCTGGAATAATTAAAGTTATTTCGCGCCCCGCCGAAGGGCAAAAAAGAAGAACGAGGGTCTCTGCGCAAACTTCAAAAACATCGTTAATTTTTTAGATTACCAAAAATCAAGATGTTTTGTTTGCATAATTATAAAATGGACGTATAATAATATGTAAGGTTCCCTACAAAAAATAACTTTAAGTTTTTTGAAAAAAAATAGGCGGTATCACTGGCTAACAACCATCAGAACCTTTTGGATCGGCGAAAGGATCATTCAATATTGTTAATGTTGTCTTTAGTTGTAATGTTCTTAATTCTCACGATTCGGATGCAGAATACAAAAACTCATTACTCCGTGCTGCTGTCAAGCTGGATGTGAACAAGTATACAATCCCAGGAAGTGGACAAGAGCCTTTTTTACCTTACTTCATCGCAGCTCCTTATCCATTGTCCTCCCTGTTCTCTTGAAAAAGTTAAGTAATTTGACCTATTCAAGCATGTTCATCAGCTTCTTTTTATTTAGGTTTGAATATCAGGATATCCTTTGACATGCATGTCTTTAATATACCTCGCGAGATGTCTCTTCTGCCTGCTTTTAGGCCTGGCAGATAAAGTCGTCCTCAACTTAAACAGGAGATAGATGCTTATTGATCCGGTTATAAACAATACCCCACGTAATAATATTTACAAAAAAACTGCGAACATTTATCTTGCAGTCGCTATTTTTAGAGCTAACAGGTATCTGACAGTGCTTGATGTTTATATCTGTGAGTGGTCACGTATTTAAAAAAAAATATTCAAAAATTTAATTATCTCAGATCTAATCATAAACACACAACACGAAGCAAATGCTACAAGGATTATTTTAACTACCCAACTCATAAATTAGGATCGGCAGAAAAGGATCCAGATTATGCAGCATTCAAATTTCTTAACAAATTTCTAATGGAAATTAAAGAAATCGATTACCATAAAGCATTTAAAATATAATTACATTTGAACCGTATTAGAGGACTTTTTGGAGTACAGTAACTGATTATTTTGAGTTGTGTGTGTTGGTTTTTCTAATTCTTTGTTTTAATTACTGTAAGAGCTCCCCAGTTTCGTTGTATTTTATTATAAATGTTTAAATGAAATAACGATTTTATCAACCTTATGTGTAACATAAAACCTCAAAAAGAGATGTTATTTTTTTATTAAATATTTTTTTTATAACTATCTCATATTTGGGAAAAAATAAAAAAACAGCAAATTTATTTTAATACTAGCTGAAGACCCCGCAACTTCGCCTGCGACTTTATCCGTTTTTAATGAAATAAAGCCTATTTCCTACCCAGAACTTAAATCCAGTAGTAATCCTTCCATCGAAATTCGTTTAGTAGTTTTTGCGTGATGGTGAAACAAACAAGAGACAAACAAATAGGTAGCTACATGGTTTGCTTCAAAGCCAAAGCTAATAATTAAAAAAAAAATCAATGTACAGTACAGATTGTTCTTGCTTGTGTTTATTTTCATCTGTTGCGTTATATGTTCTAACAATATTATATTTTATCAACTTTATGCATCTAATGTTTCTCGAACTCACAAAGTGTTGTTATTTTTTACTCAAACTTTATCCAATACTAAATACTAGCAAATAGGGCAATTTTAAACTTAAGAAATTACGGACAACAGTAACAGAATATTATGATCAAATTTAATATAAAATATCTACTTATATTATATTTGAGTAAGTTGCAACTAATTTTAGTAGAACTAAGTAAAGTACTAACTAAATAAAGAGCACAGCCAAATTCATTAGGTAGAGCTTACTATTTTTACAAATGACCCCATTGAGGACAATTCGCAAAAGCTGTGCAAAGTTGTCGCCGTTGCCGCCCCTAAAGGCAGATTCTTGTCTTTTGTTACGATTTCAATCCAGGATATTGTAATTTTTTTTTTAATTATGAACTGCAGTGCAATTTTTATCTTCTAGATACTGATCAAACTTAAATAGCGGGTGATTTATGAGTTGCAGGACATGTTATGCTGAAGATATATATATATATATATATATATATCTATAAATAATTTGATTAAAAATAATGACACATTTAAAACTGGATTTTTTTTTGTTAGTGACCTTAGCTCAGGAAATGTCGAAATAACTTAACTTTAAACTTAAGACACATTTTGTAAAACCAAAGACAGGGCTCAGAGCACTTTTTTTATTTCAAATTTAAAATTTTAAATATTTCGAATTGGTTGCCTTAAAAATTAGCTTATTCGGCAAAAAATAAAAAAATTGGTCCGAATCGTATCTTATCGTATCTAGTTTTTACATTTCCTGAGTTAAGGTCACTGACAGAAAAAAAAACTCTACTTCTAAATGTCTTGGTTTATTGATTGAGGGATTTATTTTCTATAGGAAGGTATGATTTAAGGTTTTCCCGACACTGAAGCAGCTGGTTTGCGTATTCTATCCTTAGCTTTGTTTTTTTTTAGGTAACCTTTGTCAGGTGCAGCAACATTTTTATTACTGTTTTTAGGAACTGTTTCGTCCCTGGGACAACATCACTTTCCAAAAGGTGTTGCGCGCTCTAGTGGATAGCATTAATGAATGAAAGAATGTAGTATTGAGGGCGGGATAATTCCCATGCACACTTGATTTAAAAAAAAACGCATATATGCAGTCACAAAATTGATCTTTCTAAAAGTGTATAATATGTACGGACTACCAGCTAAAAAAACTTCAAAAGTACAACAATTTGTCATATTGTTTAAAAAAGGTCTCTAATACTGAAAATATTTTTTTACTCAAATTAAAGGCAACCTTATTTTTATATTAAATTTTGCATAATACTAAAAAATCAACAAAAATCATGTTTTAGTAAAGTCTTTATTGAACAGTAACCCATTTTGGAGTTGATAAAATAACAATAATACGATGGAAACAGCGCTGGATTGAAAACAATTCGACGAATAGGAAACTTGGATTAGGACAAAAACGATGATAAACTTAATACTAATTATTTTAACTTAAAAAAGAATCAAAATAAATAATTTAGTATTTAATAGGATCACCATTTTTCTCTATTACAAGCTGCAAACGTCTGGGCATTGAAAAGGTTAAATTTTGAAAATACTGATGATCTTCTGAGAGCTGTCAGGTATACTAAGCTGGTAGCGCCTTATAATAGTATACACTAATGGAAAGCTAAATTTTGTGGCATAGGAAAAAATGCACGTATCAGTTTTTTTTTCAATTTCAATTAACACAGTATTATGTTTATACTCGGGTTGATTGGTTGATTGATTTGGTTGTGAGTGAACTACTCCGGAACATTACACTGCGACCACTTTCTATTGTGGCTTGGTTTTGGGATTTTTCTTCACTATAATATATATGCAGCTTATTTTGGTGAAATATTATTCAGATTCACTGCTTCGATCTGTAGCTTGCAAAATACAAGCTGCCGCTGACGTCTCGTCCTCCTGCGTACTTTCAGCTGGGCATCTTTCTGCAGGATTCTATGGTGAACTCCTTGGAATGTGTTAGTTCTGGTTACAACAAGTAGACTATATTCGTCTTGCCATGAATTCTCTTCTTGTATAAAAATCTTTTTTTTTTTTAAAGAAAACGATATTCCTGTAAACTTGGATATAACTAATCCTCCCTGATCTAATGTAAACGGGCTGTCGCTCGATTCAATAAGGAAAAAAATGAGAAGAAAAGAATTCACGTCACGCTAAGAACGTTTAGATAGGTTATGGGGATAAATTGGATTCATAAGGTGCCTACGCATAAACTTTGCACGTCTACGCCAGAGAGAAAAATAAATTTTCCCTAAAAGAAAAGTTCCCTTTTCAGAAAACACTTTGGCGGCAAGAGATAGGAAAATATCCGGACCTCTTAAGGGTCCGCTAGCCTTTTGTGAATCAATCATTTGCTTTTATGTTATTCAGAAAAGAGGCGCGTTAGGACAAAGGTTGTTTAAAAGTGATGTGAGGAAATAACAAAGCATTATTGTCCTGAAATAAAAACGGCTTGTTTTTTTTCCAATCCAGTGACGAAACAACAGAAATTGATTGTCCTCAATTTCGAGGGCGTCAGGTTTTCACAATTCAGTATGTCAACCCAAGTAACATTTTAGGTTGCTAAGTAGTTTTATTATTTTCGAACTTTTTTACAAGGGGTTGATAGGGGTCGTGAATATTTATAACAATATTTATAAGAAAACTTTAACATGTTAATGTTTATAAAGGTAATGGAAAAACCAGACGAGCATTATTCTTCCAAAATTAGCAATCAGAATATTCTTATAACTATATTTATAAAACTTTTGTCTTAGGTTTTATAACATAGCAAACAAAACATTTTAAAAAGCCTCCCTATAAAACTTTTGGTTTTTGGGTTTTATAATTTAGCAATCAAAACCTTTTGACGAAATTTCTTAAAAAACTTTTAGTGTAAAGTTGACAAGTGTTATAAGATCTTAATCAAAACCTTTTAAAAACTATTCTAATAAAACTTTTCACTTAAAGTGGTTTAAGTTTTATAAAATAGTTAGCAAAAAAAATTTAAAAAATCTTCTTATAAAACTTTTGGTTTAAATTCATTTAAGTTTTATAAGATAGAAATAAAAACTTTTTAAAGATAATCACTACAAAACTGTTGGTGTCCATAGCTGCACAAGCTTTTATAAGATAGCAAGGAAAACTTTCTGAAGATTTACCCTAAGCTTTTTATGTGTAAGAGTTTTTTAAGTTGTTAGGTAGAAACGAAAACCTTTTCAATAATTTTGATATAAAAACTTCGCTTTAAAGAGAAAGCCAAAATCACGTGACTAGGTAAATTAGCCATGCAGCAGACGCGCAAAAGGCCAAGTGCCCAATACATAAGTGGCCTGAATATTTTTATGTTGTTCGCGCGTGTGCACGATTTTAAAGTCATACATTTTATGGATTTTATTTTAAAAATAACAAATTTTTCTGGCAAAATTAACCGCGCGCACTGACAATGACGAAAGATGCCGTCAAATATCAAAGAAAACCTTTTGGTTAGTTAAAATGGCTAAGTGGCCACTAGGACAACAGTTTACCAAATAATTAATCACTATCGAGGGAGAACAGTATAATGGTATTTACAACTTCTTGGGATTCTTTAAGGGTTTTGATAACTTTTTAAGAAAACTAACTAACTAGAGAATCGATATAAACATCAATAAAATATTATAATAATATAACCTATAAATATTTGTCGAAATTAATATCCATCAAAAGTTTCGTCATTTCTGTAAACATTTTACTTGATGCATTTAGACAAAGATGAAATTATAAAAAAACGCATGCATTGTAACTTTAAAGAAGAAAAGCAAATACCATATATATTATATGGTTAAATCAATAAAGGGCGGGGTCAAATTTAACGCGCTAAAACTCTCTGACAACCATCTGAAAACTACTTGTAGTTGGCTTGAGATTTTATAAAGGGTTAGAGAATGTTTTTAAAGATATTTTTTAAAAGTAAAACTCATGTGCAAGTAGTAATGTATCCCTTTATAAAAACTGACACTTAAGACGTATAAGGCGTTTATAAGAGTCCTGAAAAGGTTTTAAAGAGAACATAATACAACTTTTTGTTTTACTAAGTAGTTGCCAGAAGGTATTGATGGCCATTATAAAAAAATAAATGTTACTTGGGAACGCCACAGTTATCAATCGCTGTTACAGTGAATGTAGTTTAATTACGAACTAGCTAGCCGCCCGCGACTTCGCTCGCGTGTTTAAAATTGTAGATTCCCCCTCCTTCTCCACCTTACCCCACTTTCATGACCTCAAACCTTTAGCCCCTTCAACCCTTCCATCTACTCGAGTATCCGCTTTGCCTGAAGTTTTATTTCCTGTTTTTTGCTTTCAACGGTCATAACTTTTGTTAATAAAGCCTATGTACCTCGCTATGTACTCCCCAGAAATCGAAATAATGCAGCAAAATTCTTCCAGCAGTGTATTCTTGCAAAAAAAAACATTTTCTTTGATTCCGGTTTTTTAGGTAACTTATTTTTTAACAGATCATTGTTTTTATCGAACATGGCGGTGGGGAGAGGAGAAGGTTAACAAAAAATCGCAAAAATAATAAAAAAAGCACTTTTCTCGATTCCGGACTTTACTTCCTTAAGTTTGATAGCACACAAGCCATATTTAGTCGGTCAATATTTTCATTAAATATGGGGTTGGAAGGTAGGGGGGGGGCAGTAATAAAAAATATCAGAAGTTAATAAAAAAAAAAACCTTTTTTCAATTCCGGGCTTTATTTCCTTCAGTTTAATACCTAATAACCCATATATTAAATTTTTATCAAAAGTGAGGGGTAATCCCCCCTATTAACAGGGGTTGATAAAAAAACGCTGAAACACGTATCCATCTATTTTAGTAGTAGCAGTAGAGTTTATAATATCAATTTCTAAACCTCTGTGACTTTTTTCTTCTGAGATACAGAAGATCCCTTTACACCCTTCAAAATCGAATTACCCTTTAGCACATGTAAAACGAAATGTTTTTAGAAACAATAAAGTCTGAATCTATATATATATATATATATATATATATATATCTATATATAGCACAATGTATTGGAAAAGTCCGTGCACTCTAGAAAAGTCTGGATACACCCTGGAGAAGTCTGGAGAGACTCTGGAAAAGATTGGAAGGACCCTGGAAAAGTCGGGATATACTCTGGAAAGTCTGGAAAGACCCTGGAAAAGTCTGGAAAGACCTTGGAAAAGTCTGGAAAGACCCTGGAAAAGTCTGGAAAGGCCATGTAAAACTCTGAAAAGACTTTGGAAAACTCTGAAAAGACTTTGGAAAACTCCCCTCACTCCCTAAAAAAGTCTGGAAAGACCCTGTAAAAGTTTGGAAACACTCTGGGAAAGTCTGGAAAGATCCTGGAAAAGTCTGGGTACACTCTGAAAAAGTCTGGAGAAATCTGGAAAGACTCTGGGAAAGTCTGAAAAGACCCTGGAAAAGTTTGGAAAGTCCCTGGAAAAATCTAGATACACTCTGGAAAGTCTGCAAAGACCCTAGAAAAGTCTGGAAAAGTCTGGAAAGACCCTGGAAAAGTCTGGATATACTCTGGAAAAGTCTGGAAAGACCCTGGAAAAGTCTGGATACACTCTGGAAAAGTCTGGAAAGACCCTGAAAAAGTCTGGATAAACTCTAGAAAGTCTGGAAAAACCCTGGAAAAGTCTGGAAAAAAGATTCTCGAAAAGTCTGAATATACTCTGGAAAGTCTGGAGAGACTCTGGAAAAGTCTGGAAATATTCTGTAAAAGTCTGGAAAGACCCTGGAAAAGCCTGGAAACACTCTGGAAAAGTCTGGAAAGACCTGGAAACACTCTGGAAAAGTCTGGAAAGACCCTGGAAAAGGCTGGTACACTCTGTAAAAGTCTGGAAAAACTCTGGAAAAGTCTGGATACACTCTGGAAAAACCTAGATACACTGTGGAAAAGTCCGAGTGCACCATGGATAAGTCTGAATACACCCCTGAAGAGTGCAGATACAACCAAGAAAATATATACTACTGGATATACTCTGGCAAAGTCTGACCAACCTAATCTAACCCATGTATATAAGAGTGGCGGTTTTTATATAATATATGTTCTTCTGAGCGAGGGAAGTTTTGGAGTAAACCTTTACTCGATTTATTTCAAAATAAAACAGGAACCCAAACTGGGGGTTCTATATTGGGTTCCAACTTAATGATACTTAAACGTGTATAAAGCCTATCGTTAACAAAAATTTAAAAAAGATTAATAACAGAATTTTTTTGGCTTTCACAAAGTGAAGGATTAAAAGGGATACTATACAACAGTCAGAGTTAATCCTAAGTAATTAGGCCTCTTTTTTAAAAACGGCAGAGAGGATTTTTTCCAGCAAACACGCTAAAGCGGAAACATAAAGTAACTGAAATGTACTCGATTCTAATGTATTAGGAGATAAAGGATACAGTGAAAAACCACTAAAGTCCATTTCTACGAAATTAATGTTTCATTTTTAATGTCGTGTTTTTAACAATGCTGCAAAAAAAGTCGTTCATACATTTATTTTTTTATAATGGCCATCAATACCTTCTGGCAACTACTTAATAAAACAAACACTTTTATTAGGTTCTCTTTAAAACGTTTTCAGGACTCTTATAAACCTCTTATACGTCTTAAGTGTCAGTTTTTATAAAGGGATGACATAAGTTTTAGTTTTAAAAAATATCTTTAAAAACATTCTCTAACCCTTTATAAAATATCAAGCTAACTACAAGTAGTTTTCAAATGGTTGTCAGAGGGTTTTAGCGCGTCCAATTTAACTCCGCCCCTTATTGATTTAACCATATAGGATATATGGTATTTGCTTTCCTTCTTTAAAGTTACAATGCATGCGTTTTTTTATAATGTCATCTTTGTCTAAATGCATCAAGTAAAATGTTTACAAATATGACGAAACTTTTGATGGATATTAATTTCAACAAATATTTATAGGTCATATTATTATAATATTTTACTGATGTTTATATCGATTCCCTACGAGAAATCCTAGCCACGTCGTTTTTATCATGTAGAATTCATTTCTGCCTTATAAAAACATGCGCGTTAAAAAAAAACCGTAATTTAAAGAATTTTTAACCAAATTTATGGAGAAAAAAGTAAGGTTAGTTTTCTTAATGTTCCTGTAATTCAAACAATAGTGAACAGTGAACAAATAACAAAATGCAGGTTGAACGATTAATAAATCAACTATTATTACTTAATTATTATACTGTTTGGAATTTGAAGTCAAAAATACAAAATACGTGAATTATGAAACAGTTTAGGAAAATGGCTGCCAGTCAGATAGTTTACGTCAAGTTTTATAAGGGTTATCAAAACCCTTATAGAATCCCAGGAAGTTGTAATAATTACCATTATACTGGTCTCCCTTAATACTGATTAATTATTTGGTAAACTGTATTCCTAGTGGCCACTTAGCCATTTCAACTAACCAAAATGTTTTCTTTGATATTTGACAGCATCTTCCGTCATTTTCAATGCGCGCGGATAATTTCGCCAGACAATTTTTTTTTTTTTAATAAAATCCATAAAATGTATGGCTTTAAAATCGTGCACACGCGCGAACAACATAAAAATAAACTAACAATAGTGCCACATGCGTGGGAAAACCAGGGAATTATATCATGGCCCCCGCCATCTCGGCACACATGAAAAGCTTAGGGTAAATCTACAGAAAGTTTTCCTTGCTATCTTATAAAAGCTTGTGCAGCTATGGAGACCAACAGTTTTGTAGTGATATTATTTCTATCTTATAAAACTCAAATTAATTTAAACCAAAAGTTTTATAAGAAGATTTTTTAAAATATTTTGCTATTTATTTTATAAAACTTGAACCACTTTAAGCTAAAAGTTTTATTAGAATAGTTTTTAAAAGGTTTTTATTACGATCTTATAAAACTTGTCAACTTTACACTAAAAGTTTTTTTAAGAAATGTCGTCAAAAGGTTTTGATTGCTATATTATAAAACCCAAAAACCAAAAGTTTTATGGGGAGGTTTTTTTAAAATGTTTTGTTTGCTATATTATAAAACCTAAGACAAGAGTTTTATAAATATAGTAATGAGAATATTATGATTGCTAATTTTGGAAAAATAATGCTCGTCTGGTTTTTCATTACCTTTATAAACATTAACATGTTAAAGATTTCTTCTAAATATTGTTATAAATATTCAAGACCCCTATAAACCATTTATAAAAAAGTTCAAGAATAATAAAACTATGTATCGGCCCTGATGGAGGGGGAGGAGCTTTCGTCGGTTAATAAAAATGAACAATCAACTTCCTTAATTCCTATTGCAAAAAGTATGCATACGAACCCTGCCTAGATGCTCATTTTTTAGAAAAGGTTTACATCTTATTCGACAAGGTCCATTTTTTATTTTAAGAATTGGGCCCCAGCTGACAGGCGACTGCAGTTTATGGACTAGCGTATCTGACATGCAGGGCCACACTGTGATGGGCAGTTGAACTAAAATGATGCCTGTGGATAGAAAAAGGATTTTATTTAAACCTATTCGTATATACCTATACCTTACGCGTTCAAGACAAAGCCAAAAGACACTACATTTTTTACTTATTTATGCCATAGTCCTTTTGAAGCCGTCAATTGGAAACTACCTGGTTCAACTTTTGGTTAGCCCTTAATCGACCTTGAAATCAGCTGAGGCATACAACCAATTTAAGCCGAAGGTGACCGCTTGAACGGGATTGGTTCAAAGCGGTAGCGTTTTGATTTTAGACTAACGCAACTCTGGTCGTGTGATTTTTCGCGCTATTTTTACTTTTTACCTGTATTTTGTTGGAATAATTAAAGTATTTACGAGTTCCAGGCTATTCACTTGGATGACAAAATCGGTTTAAAAAGAAATTAGAGACAAATCCTAAAGTTTCTGATGCTGCATTATTTACCAACAACACTTTTATTTTTTAGATTTAAAAAAAAAACACAAAAAAGATGCTACAAAAACAAAATAAAACTTAACCTAAAATGTGGATAACTGCAACTAGCAAACAGCTTTCGACCTGAGTAAATTCGTCATGACCCTTAACCAAATTGAATCGAAACCGCTTTAACGGGTCCGGTATTTACCACTTTCAAACGGTTATAATCGGCTAACGGCTTTAAAAGGTCTTATTTTTCGAACGAGGTCCAAGTTTATGGTGGGTGCGACGAATGAACAGCTGATTGTAATCGTTGTGCACATTGCTGTAACCGTCATGTTACGTCAATGCCTAGGTACGCAACGAGGGCAATCAGCAAACATGGCATAAACAGTAAAAAAATTTAGTCTTTTTTGATTTGTTTTAATACTTTTTCTGCCTATTATTGGTCATTCCCGCACAGTCCGTATTTTGCTAATACACAATAAACACGGTTTCGTCAAGAAAACATATTAAAATAAAAAACATAAAATTGCCTTCCTTTTTTCCTCTGCTTAATCTCATACTAGATCTCCGCAACGAACGTAACACTGTGTAACGACGCAGCTAAAAAAAGCCAAAGAAAGGTTATTAAATTTTACGGTTACTACCATATTTTTGTTCTCTGGTTTTTGTTTTACAGGCCTGTCCTAAAATGTTACGAGCATTGTTATTTTTTATTTCTTGCTACTATTGTGACAAATCTAGTCATATTATGAATAAGTGTGACTAAGTCATGGATCTAAGGTAACAGTCTTAAAACATTTTTTACACTTTCCAATGAATCTAGGAAAAAAACCCCGAGAAAAATACTCCGGAAAAATCCCAATAAAAAATTATCACAACTTAACTAAACCCTGCAGCCTAACTCAAACTAGACCCAACCGCACTCAAGGTAAAGCAATCTAAAATAATATTCTTTGATTTTCACTTATTTTTTAATAAGTAAAAATCAATTTTTTTTTGCCGCGGGTTTTTTTTTCCAATGCTTTCGTGTAAAGTCATAGCATAAAAAGGGTTGTTAATGGTTTTTGTGTTTCATTTCTTTGTAAACATGTGTTACTTCTATTTTTCGAATGGCGAATTTAAAAAAATAATATTTACACTACCAAAGCGTTTTTTGTTTTTTTATATCAATCCTCGTTTCCACAAACAAAAACAACTTATTTTCTGAACAATATTTCCTTATATTTTTCAAAATTAAAAAAGAACGGTCGGAGTATAATATCTCGGCTATTCAGAGTGACAGTTTGCTGACGTCGAAAAAGATACTAAAAATCCGTTACAAGCATTTCAGCTATCTTTTTTCCAGAAAAAGCTTATTGGGAGTTAAAAAACAACCCTTGTTAAATTTCTGCTGATGCTCAATTGGAAAACCATGTTGTGAATATAATTGGCATTTTGTTGGATATGAAAATAAATATATATATAAAAAGTATTTTCTTGTCATTTTTGAATTTATGTTAATTTTTACTGTCCAATAAAAATAAGGCGCCCTCTTTTAATGACTCACTTCTATAGTAAAGGATGACAAACTTGGGAAGGCCGATGAAAAATTTGCTTCTTGTCAGTTTCTGAAGCAAACTACTCACTCATAACCGATTCAACGAGAACGCTGGATTTTGGAGCTACGTCCATGCCTGGACATTCTGGACATCCATAAACCGTCCAAAGATGGGCGGCGAACCACACATATGGCACACTTTTGTCTGTTAAATGGACGTCTGCTACTGGACGCTTTCTGGACGTTATGTACTACCATTGAAAGTCCAAGGGACGTGTTTTGTACAATCATTTTTTAAAAATTTATTGCACGATTGGATGTCTAATGGGCGTCTTTTGGACCATCGCCCATTGGACGTCCATTTAAGTTTGGAATTGTAGGCTGTGTATTTTAATTAATTATAAAACACTATACAGACCGCTTCAAGCTACTACGAACATTGGGGGAATCAAGTCCAATTTACTCTCCGTGCCGTACGACCGCGGTGGATTCGAAGCACGCTGCAGTGTTATCTTTTGGAAATTCATTTTGTTTTATTTCTGCCTTGCTCGAGAAACAGATGGGTAAGTTCTTAATTGAAATAATACATTTTTAAAACTAAAAATGGATGTCTACGAAGTTGCCGAAAAAGTGCAGATGGTCAAATGGTCAAATCGTCATAACCCAACACACGTTCGATATTGGTCGAGGGAAAATTTGCATTTGTATTTTGACGTAAGAATACAGTATCCCCAAAAACTAAATGTTTGGGGGGGGGTATTGTAGGGGAAAACGTAATTGGGCCATTTTTTATTAACGGAAATTGCAATTTGAATGGTCCTAGATACTTGGATCTACTGCAGCAGCACATTATTCCAACTGCTAGGCAGTTGTTAGGTGTAAGATTTGGTGAAACATGGTTTCAACAAGATGGTTGTTCCGCTCACAATGTTGGCCTTGTTAGGGAATATCTTGATAATGTATTTCCTAATCGGGTTATAAGTACACGGGGAACTATTTTATGGCCAGCTCGATCTCCCGATCTTGCTCCTAATGACTTCTATCTGTTTTTGAAGAAGCTTTTGAAATTATCACCCCTAACATGCTTGGAAACGTTAGAAGGGGTTTTTATAGTAGGCTCGGATGTTGTCTAGCCGAGCAAGGAGGACTTTTCGAACATTTGCTTTAATTTTTTTTTGACTGGGAGAATCTTTTTGGTTTTTAGAATGTATTATTTTATTTTGAGAACTTGCTTTTATTTTGTTTCTCCTTATTATTTTCATTGTAACACGTCGTCACTAATAAAAATCTGAGCAGTTGAAAATAAAACGCTCTTATTTATCAGTGACAAAAAATAAGAAAATTACGTTATAAAAATTTGCGTATTTATTGACCAAATTCCGGTTTCATTGACTACGCTCCACACAGCACCGTGGTTAGAGGCGTACTAAATACAAGGCGAAAGAGGGCGAACGGCAGCAAATGGCGATCGGAAGCGTGAGTGTTGGTTGCTTCACTGATAGGCGTGCGGTGTCTCTGCATGTACGTACACTGGCAAATTAGACTTCTTCCGCCCTATGTTCGCAGTAGCTTGAAGCGGTCTGTATATTGTTTTTTTCTTTACTTAATTAATATAAGATTTTCTAATAACTTCGGAATGACCATAAATACGACCCTAATGTACACCCATTTTAAAGACGTCAGTGTATAATTGACGTTGCGATAACACCAATGTCGCATTTTTGCGAAACGCATGTAAAATAATTGTATTTCTGGACCAAAAATATACTTAGACTGGAGGTACATTAGACGTTTTTACAATGAACGCCCTTTGTACGAACGTCCGATGGACGTCCATTTGAGTTCCTAGACGTCCTGGACCAAAAATGAATTTAAATTGGACGTCCACTGGACTGTGCTCTCTGGGTAGTGCCTATTTCCTTTTACGTTTTACAAAATACGCCTTAATTTTTGTTGCCACTCTTTTTATTCTTGTTTTCCATTGCAAACTGCGTTACATAACAAAAAACAGTCAAGTTGTTTTTTATGATTTCTTGATTACGTTGTGGTTTTATAAACATATATAAATTTATATATATTTTTATATACAGAGTTCCTAAGATTTTCCTTAGGGATAGGATTTCAATAAATCAAACAGAAATGGCATAGAAAGTTCTGCGCGCACAAAAGAAACAGGTATATTGAGCAATGGTGCCAGTTTGTTATTATCTCCGGACTGCTTTCATGAGAAAAAATTGTCGCCACTCTTTCATTGTGAGCATAAATCATAGTTGCAAAAGTAACCGTTGACAAGATGTCTGCAAATTCCGCTAGATGGCGGCCACAACATGAGATGATCGAGGAAAAACTGGGATTCACAGGCATTGCATTTTTATTTCCTTTCGAGTCGCTTCAGTTTCGTAAATTTTGTGTTTTTAAAATGACGTATACTCGAGAAGAAAAGATTTTTATTATTAAAAACTACATAAAAAGTGACAGTGCGGACGAGGTCATTGGGCGTTTCCAGATCGACCGGTTCCTGTGGCTCAAACTGTCTACAACATTTATCATCGTTTTGAAAGGTACGGGTGCATAAATGGTTGTTAAAAGTGTTACCACGACGGCGAAATACCAGATCATCCCGTTCTTCCACACAGGGTGGAACGAAACGAAATGGTATGCGCTTACGTTGAGGCACATGAACCATGTTCGACGAAACCGATTGCGGAGGCACTGGATATTCCCAACAGTACTTGCCAATTGATCCTAAAAAAATACGGCTACAAGTCGTTTAAGATTGGAAAGTCGCAGGAATTGCAACCAGGTGATTATTTTTGCCGGTTAGAATATTGTGAGATTATGAGGGATAAATGTGACAGGAACGAAAATTTCCTATCAAAAGTTTTTTTTAGTGACGAGAAGACATTTGAACTTCATAGCTCTCACAATCCACAAAATAGCCGCTATTGGTCCCGCGAAAATAAACATCTTCTCCAACACCAGGTTTTACTACGGTTGAGGGAACCCAACATAAATTTGGACGAATTGTGGTTTCAGCAAGATGGCTGTATGCGTCAGGTATTTGGTGATAGAATTATTTCCACGTATGGAAATATCCGATGGCCTCCTCGATCACCAGATCTTGCGCCAAATGACTTTCTCCTATGGGGTTGTTGGCACGACAAAATTTTCCAACACCCTCACTTACGGCCTACGACTATACAGGAGTTGAGGGTGAAAATTTTGGAGGCAGGTAACTCTATCACCCCTGAAATATTAGCTGCTACGCGCCAAGAGTTTTACAATAGATTGTGATATTGTGAGGCTCGAGAAGGGGACAGATTTGAACATCTAATCTAATTAAGAATTAGATGTTTTCAGGTTCAAACCACAGCTTTTTTTGCTTAAAGGAGGCGGCAGGATCTATTATTTCCGATACTGAGCGATAATATCGTGAGGTTGTTAACATTAGAAAGAAATATCTTCGCTTTTAATTAAATTTCTTTCCATTCTGTTCTACTAGGGACATCTATCCGGAAACGGCAGCAGCCAAAGAAATCAATAAACGGCGCTATTTTTCCTGCAGAGCTTTTTGCTTGCGATATTATTGATTTTAAATAAAGCTGGCCCTACACTACATTTGATATTTTCGAGGTGTTTTATGACATGATCTCGAAACATGTAGCGAACCAATTCTACAAAACTAGCAGGAGAGTAAAAGCGAAAAATAAGGGGCTGCCAATATTTGTAACACCCAAAAAGAGGTGAAAAGATTTATTTTGCTCTGTTTCTTTACAAAAAACGTTTTTTTTTACGAAGAACTTGAGCTCTGCCACTTTTTTATTTTTTTCTTCAACTTTCTCGAAATTTTCGTCATACCGTAGAAAAATATTATTTCCCCCATGGTCATACTCTACTTTTATTCGAAAAAATTTAGAAACAGAGACTGGATCAGTTTTTCTAAAACGGGGGATCTTGGTTTCGAGTGGGAAGATAAAGGGCGCCGCAGGGTAAAATTTTTCAATTAAATTAGCCAAACGCAAAATTGTTACAAAAACAAAGCACGAAATAAAAATGGCGCCGCTTACAATTTTTTTTCAAAAATTACGTAATTTCGAGAACGCAAAGAAATAGGTCTAAAGAGTATATTTTTAAGAAAAAAATATCAATTTTCTCGCCCTCCTCCACTGGGACTACAGGGGCCGTGCACAAATTACGTAATGGTCATAGGGTGGAGGGGGGTTACAAAACGTTACGTAGGGGAGAGGGGGGTTTTCGACAGCGTTTGCATTTGTGTGAAACTAAGAAAATTTGGAATGAAAATAAGTTAAAAGTTTTTTTTTTGGGGGGGTAGTGGTCTTGAAATCGTTACGTAATATTAGGGGAATGGCGTGCCAAACCGTTACAAAACATTACATAGGGAGGGGGTCAAAAATTGGTAAAATCACCGTTACGTAATTTGTGCACGGCCCCACATCTGACTGTTCCTCCATTTTGATTTCGAATCAAAGTGCAAAACCCGTGTTGGACGTTCGAAGGCGTCAACCCGTCCTATTTGCTTGATAAAGTTTCTACGGAAATATTTCAGTCGATTTCTCCGGCCGTGTATGAACGGTTTAGGTTAGGCATTTGCATGTATCTCAGTCTCCAGCCTGTAAACAGTGCGTAAGGACAATGGTTACAAAATGAAAAGCCGAAAAATATATTTTTTTAAGATATCTTTCATCAGTTTGGTATTAAAGTCGAGCAAAAACAATTTTTATTCCAGTCCTAAAGGTATGAAAATGGAAAACATTAGAAAACAACAACCTGGAATGGATTTACTACGTGTAAGGTGTAGTAACAACATCGCCCCATGCCCATCCTTTTCTGCCTAATGTGCTTTTCCGTTTGTCTGCGTCTTATACACGGCTGCTTGGCCCCCTAAGGATTTGCTTAGGAACCCTGTATATAAATTTACACTTTTTAAAGTTGAAAGTATTCTGAGCAGACATGTTGGTTGGCGTAAGAGTTTCTCTAACCCAGTGACGGTCGCAGGGGGAGAATTTATTTAAAAAATCGCCGGTTTTTCATAAAAACAGTAATATTTTTTACTAGGTAAAAAGTTACATTAATTTTAGAACTTTTGCATAAAACTTTTTTTGCTATTAAAAAATTTTGACCTCTCGCCCCCCCCCTTTCGTTGCCAGTCTTTAATAACAAAATGGCCACACGTTTACGTGAACCACAATGGCACAAATTTAAAAAAAATTTAATGTTTACTCAAAAGCTTCAATTAAAACATCGATTACACCTATTAAAATTAAAATTTACCCATCGCTACTGGGTCGACACAGTATAGCAATAACAATCATAGGCGTAGGCAGGTCTTCCCTCAGGGGGGGCATGGGTTCAGCAAGAAAACGAGGAAACGCACTATAAAATATTTATTAAGAAAGAGAGTAATTTAGGCATTTTAAAACGTTAGTAGTAGTTTTAACAACTAGTGGCTAAAATAGTGCTTTTTTACAAGCGTTGGTCTAAATAACAAGCGCAGCGAGGTATTTAAAAATGCGAGTAAAAATAAGCACAGTTTAGCCGCGAGTTGTTAACACTATTTTTTTTAATACCTTTATCAAGAAATCCAAGAAAAACAGAAAAATACTCTTAAAAATCTCGAACGAAGACCACTTCTCGCAATACACCATATTTACACTATAAATCAAGGCGGCTGGTAAATGAAATAACAATCGTTTCCATAGCGATGTGCTATTTTACTCGGTGACGTTCATTGTTGCGACATTTTAATCTTTGACAGTTTGATATTTTGACGAAGTGTTTAAATGATTTTTTCGTAAATATTTGGTGAAAACTGGCGGAAATGACTTAATTTTTAGGTAAGAATAATTAGATTTTTTCAATATTACTATTTTCCGGTATTTCTCTTTCATTTTGGGTAAAAAACGGACAGAAATCTTTTTTTGCACCCGTGATCAAAAAAAAAGTTTTTTTTGCATCGGTAACCAAAAAAGCCATGCTTTAGTTATCTGCAGACAGTTACTAGAATCATGTTTTTGATGAGGGTATCAAAAAAAAAGTATATTTTTTAACCTTTTTTTCTAAAGTGTTATGTCGTTCAGAATCTAGTAGTCGGATTTTCTCGTTTTGGCGAAAGATCGGATACTAATATTAAGGATTTTTGCACGAAAAACATTTTGCTGCTCTGGCCGCTGATTTATGCTACTGAGATGAAATTGAGATTTATCAAATTGGTTCCTATCTTTGTAGCGGGTAAAAGGTCTCACTACGAATGAGACTACTACACCCTGCACATTGTTTGGTAGAAATAATACACAGTAAATGCGACATTCAATTTCTTAAGGCGCATTTACACAGACAAACTTTCCTTTGATGATGAAATGCCGACAAACATTTACACGAGCCTCTTGAACAAAATGTTCAAAAACAAGTTCGAGCAAAATCTGGTACAAAAAGACTCACGGAAATTTTGGAGAGAATGTTAAGCAAAATTTGTTTGAAGAAATGTTGGTATAGAAATTTCTTACAAATTTAAATTTTATAGTTTTATGGGAATTCATTGAACTTAACTGAAAAAAGAAAGACTAAGTTTTAAAACAAGGTATTTTTAATTAAGTGCCTTCCGACGGAAAAACGATTTGATGTTGAAATTTACGTTTTACCTCATAAGCAACTTCGATTGATCTGATTTTTATGGAGGATATGCCAGTAACTTTTTTGGGGTTGTAAAAAAAACGAGAATAAAAAAAAAATAATTGGCACTTATTTATTGCTGTTGCTGGGTTAGTAGAAGGTAAAACCGTAGACTAGTGAGAGGGGGTTTTGGTCAAATTTACATTGACATACAAAATGACATGACAACAAACCAGGGTCAACGCAGTTTTTTTATGAAAGTTTTAGAACAAATGTTTCCATAAAGAAAGGGCTCTCCGACGCAAAACAAAAAAATTTCCTTGAGTACGCTTTAATTTGTTTATCTCATTTTATTTTATTGACGCGTAGAACTCACATTTTGGATTTCACAGGTAGTAGGCCGGCCACCCTTTTGAATCGGGATGTTGCCCCTTTGCATATTGTTTGTTCAGTGTCAGTAATCGACCTTGATTGATTATTACATTAAATTGATAGAGATTCACTTTGTTGATATCTATATCTTTAGCATTTTCATGATCTTTTTGCTTTTTTAAGTAACCCTTGTGGCCTTAAACTAACTAGGTAAATCTGGTGTGAGGAATTAAAAAAAAAAACAATCAAAGCTAAGGGTGAAGTAAAGTTACTAAAATATGTTTAAAAAATATCACTCTCCCCACCACTCATCATAGTCGTGAGACGCGGATTACCGCTTAAAAGTGCAATTTTTGAGTTTTTTGCCGATATTTGAAAAACTCAAAATTTTTTTGGAAGAGAAAAATTCTCCTGGTTTTTTTTAAATTTAGGAAAAAAAAGCTTGGAAATAAAAAACTCGCAAGAAAATTCCAAAAAAACACCCGGGCAAAAAAATCCGGGAAAAACTCTAAGAAAAAATATTATAAGTAACCCAAATCCATGTGAAAAACTGATGGCCAATAATAATGTTTCGCTTGCCGTCGGCTTTTTTCCACAAAGATTTAAAATAAAAGTTGGTGTTCCATTTTTTTAAAGAATTGAGATCACTGATCACTGATGTGAAATTTTATTTATTATCATCTTTAAAAATATGTTTTCAAAATAGATAGCAATAATTTGCTCAAAAATTTACCCCCGAACAAAATGTTCAAAGAAAAGCTCACAAAAATGTTCACGCAAAAAATTTTAGATCTTTTGCACGAACTTTTGTTTGAGCATGTTCGTCTGTGTAATTGCGCCTTTAGAATACGCCAAAAAATTACTACACATGTTCATTATAGATATTTAACTCACTGATTGACACTTTTGATATATAAAAAACCCCGCCCGGAATTAATTAATTAAAAAGTATCTCCTAAATTTTGAATTGAAACTTTTTAATTAGGTCCTCTATTTTAATTTTATACTCATTTATACGCATAACTTCAATATTAGTGAGTAAGTCGGAGTGTCGGAGGCCAGAGTGGGACAAGTGCCCCACCCTGCCCCACCCTCGCTACGCCCATGATAGCAATAAAAAAATTATTTAACTACGAGATACTATAGGGTCCTGTTTTTGCGTTGTCGGAAAAAAGCCGTAACCATAATTACTCTCCTAATCAAGTTAGCTTGAAAAAAACGGAGAGTCAAAAAATGTTTTGGACGCGAGCATAGTGATTTTTACGTTATTTTCTTTGTTTTACAACTTTGTTTTATATGCCAAAAACCGGCTATTGTTTATAACACACTCGTGCTTTTAACTTTTTTAAATTTAGGTTTACACATAAGTATATACTAGTTATTTATCTTCGTGTTTCTTTGTTTCAGCTCCGCCGAAAACCGTGGAAATCTTGGACCACAGACACAACTCGAAAATCGAAATAAAGGAAAACCAGGAGTTTCACTTGGAATGCAGAGTGCGGAACGCTAAACCGGCCGCAAAGATTGTGTGGTACAGAGGCAACGTAGAAATTAACATACGTAAGTAACGTTTTATTTAATAGACAGTTTAAGTTGGTCATAAGACGTATGCGTAGACGTGGGATATAGCGCAATATTCTGTCGTCCTTTTATCTGTAAAAATCAAAAACTTCCGCTCGAATTCAATGGCGGTCCCAGGGGGGCGGGCGGTTTCGATACGAAAAAAAAACTAGGATAAAAGCATAGCTTTTATGAGGAACTTATCAATATATGCAAACAAAACCTAGTAACTACAATCGCGAATTTGACCTCAAATCTAGAGGGGGGTTACGCAGATTTTAATTTGTTTATTTTATACATTTTTTATTTCAAATGTGTCAAAAATTTTTGAGAAAAATACATTAAAAATGTAATTTTTGAATGAAATTAAACTAAAATCCTGAATTTAAAAAAGGATTTAGCGAGGATGAATAAATAACAAAATCAATGAATAGCGAGGTTTCCCGCAAAAAAGGTAATGGTAACCGTAGATCCGGATTTCGCACTTGTGGTGCTCATCAGTACGGTGCTAGGAATTAGGAAATGAAATGGTGATGAAAAAATCTGACACAGGATTCATATAAAATCGTGAACATCAACGGTATCATAGCGCAGCACGCGAAAATTTTTGAAGAAAATTACAATACAAGTGCCACTTGTAACACAAAATTAAACTAATAACGTAAATATCAAAGGTGTTATAGCGCCGCAATTTATGTCCTACTTTTAAAAAATATCGCCACACTTATTCATTGCGTCGAAAATGTTATCAGGTTCCTAATACTGACTTCTCCCAATAAAAGTTCAAGAATTTGTGTTTTGGATTAATCAAACAGTATAGTATTTGCAATTTGCAAACGACTTTAGTTAATTTTGCCTTGATTTTGGCTTCACGTTGTATAAAACTTGGTAAGAATATGTTCAGGTCAAAAATACTTTTTTATGTCCGAAATGATTTTATCTAAAACATGTTTATAAAAAAGAAAAAAAGAGTGTGACGAATTGAAGGTTAAACTGTCCCAAAATACATCCACATAAAAAACCCGTAGGGCTTTTTTAAATGTGGGTTTTTTCATTATTAATAAAATAAATAAACGTAAAAAAGGTATATTATTACCAGTCGTTTGAATCTGATCGTAAGATTCGATAAACTTTGACCAGTTGCATAGCGTTTTCTATTCCCAAACAATTTCCTATTTTATTATTCCAAATAAGACCGTAAGTTGAAAAATGTCTTTCAATAGATGCTGCACTAGCGGGGCAACAATGCAAATTATAAAAAAGCACGATTCTGGTTCAATATTTGCAAACCCATTCTGAAGCACTCTTTCTATTTTCCTGTTAAAAAAATGGTTTAGAGTTAATAATAATAATATTATCATACTAAGTAAGCAGGTACTCACAGTGTAGTAAATACACAAACTCAAAATATAATTTTCTTTAGGTTGGTTTACATTAAGAAAAGATGATACGAAAATTTAATCCGCATAAAGCGCTGGTCAAACCTCACAAAAACTGCTTTGATTTATTAACAAACAAACTGTCGATATCTGTATTCCACCTATTTGTATGTCGTATTTTATAGTTGATAAACGATCGCGAGTATAAGTCCTAATTTTAAAGAAGAACTACAATCTGTATATAATATAAAAAGAAAACCATAAATAACACAATAAAACGCATTTATATAACCCAAAAAAGCAGAGTGGGGTGGGTTTTTTTCCAACCCTGCTTTAAAGGAACGTTTTGCAATTTCTTGTTTTTTCTCCAAAGACTTCAGGGTTACCACCAACATCTTTGTTGTCTACTTTTTTCTGGAGAAAAGGGGGGCGATCGAATTAAGTCTAATTTATGCGTTAATACCAGACGGAAGCTTACGTTCTATAATGTCTGCTCTATGTTGTTAACGCAGAGATATGGGCAGGGAGGGGGCGTAATTTTCATTGCCATTAATTTAGTTATTAGATCTAAGCTTTTTTGTTTTTTTTTTAATGTATGGTATACCATATTTTGACAGTTCAGTATGCTCCCCCCCCATAGGAGAAATGTAAAATGACGCTCCTGAACAACTCGTAGCGAGTTTTGACTATACCTAATGTTAATAGTGTTTAGTTCGTTTCCTTGAGATATTGTGGATCTGAGCGGGAGAAATAAACTACACATATTTCTTTCGGCAATGTTTTCTTGTCATATTTCAACTTTATCAAGCCCGACGAAGGCCAGAAAAATTTATTTAAAAAGGAAACATAATACTATTTTTATAATTTTTACTTTTAAGTACATACCCAGAATATAAATTTCATAATGTTGGAGCCTTGTTTTTGGAAAAATTTTCCTGAAAAGTTTTTTATATAATTGAAGTGGAACCACTGACGAGCCTTACGCTGGTTGCCCAAGGCGAAACATCATTCGATCATTTCTCTTTTTGCTTTGGTCGTTTGTGTATTACTTGTGGTATACTCATCCGAGTTTGAATTTTCGTTTTTTCCACCCAAGATCTTTTGGTCTTTTGTTTTTAGATTCTTTTCGGTAAAAGTAACTGATTCGGAGGTTCTTTTTTTAACTTATTTTTATTATATTTACCGTACGACAAACCAAAAATAGCACAGGAATACAAAATCCGTTTGCGAATGCGAAGGGCAAAATAGAAATTTGGTTTGCATAAGCGGAAAACGAATTGAAAATATTCCTGATTGGTTCGGATTGAATTTCTGTTGAATATTTTATTAAAGTGGACTCGGAGCCTTGTAGCAAATGCACCGATGTATCGAACATTCAGCTTAATGAAATATTGAAAAATAATAATGGTAAAATATCTATTTTGTTATACTAATTCGATACTCATACATATACAGGGTGTTT
The DNA here is from genome assembly GCA_963921995.1 of Oxystoma pomonae. Classification (NCBI taxonomy): domain Eukaryota; kingdom Metazoa; phylum Arthropoda; class Insecta; order Coleoptera; family Brentidae; genus Oxystoma; species Oxystoma pomonae. The sequence continues at coordinate 76,787,151 of OY998169.1, read as the reverse complement.
CACAACATATATCAGAAACTTTTACAGTGGGATTTACTAAGATCTAAAATAGTACCCCCCACAACTCTAAATATTTACTAAATATTTTTAATAATAATAATATTAAAACCAATTTTCAAAAAACATTTACCCATACAGAAAAGACATTAGGCTATTGATTATTTTGTATTATTATTGCAAATACCATTGCAAAACAGCTTTTTTTTCTAAAAATATACCATATTTTAGCAGAAAATGCCCTAATTTTTTTTGACAGGCTTCAAAATGGCATATGGTGAACACGCCAAAAATTTGGGGCATAATAGCTTTATCTTCTGTGTTTGAGGTTATAAAGTTGGTGATTTTTTAGACCTCCTCAGGGGGGTGGTTTAAATTTATAGCCCCAGAAAGGATTGTTTTGTGGCAATTGGTAATAAGTTCGTTTAAAATTGCCCTAAGTAACCGTTTTTACAAGAAGTAATTTATCTTATTTAATATGCCAAGTTGTTTATTAATCAATAAAATACCTCCAATTTTGTCCACAAAAACGCCATATTTTCAATCCGTTTTCAGCCCAAAAAATATATTTATGAGGGCACTACGAGGCAAAACAAACATAAGTGGAGGTCACTGATTATGCACAGAAAATATACCAAACAAAAAAAAAAAAATAACTATATTAATTTATTTACAAACTGAAAGTAAAACATTGAGTTTATCTAAAAGCTTAGTGAAAAGAATTTTCCGTACATATTTTAAAGCTGTAGCTTTCATCAGTAGAGGTTGATGCAAGCAGAGGTAAAAGATCCGAACTTGCTGTTTGTGATTGAACGCAGCGCTAATATTTTTAAGCTGACATTTCGACAGTGACATAAATGTAAAAAATTCTTGCATTTAAGATTTTTAATAGATTTCATAAATAAAAACACCTTTTAAATAAATACAAAATTAATCTACTCCTTATGTTATTATCACCCATCTAAATCGTTGTGTAACATCCAGTATTAATTGGAAAAATCAATTATCAAGGGTAAGTTTTAATTAGAGTGACATTTAACCTCAATTTTAATTTGTTTTACAAAGTGTTTACTATTTAAACCCCGCGTGGGTTTCAATTTTTAAATTTTCTTTTCTTCTAAATTGAAACTTTCTTCTTAAATCCAACAAAAGATGTTAAGATGATTATTTAATCAACAAATTTATTAAAATTCTTCTTATAATTCAAACTGTGTCCAAAACTCAAGGAGGGTTTGTTTAAAATGCCTAAAACCAAAAATTTCACTTAAACTTAGACTAAACCCTTTTAGCAAATCCCACCGTAAGAGCGTATTAAGTGGTCTGCAAGTGATACAAAAATATATAAAAGAAACGATTACACCGTTCTCAATAGCCCCTTGAAAAATGTTTCAATTAAAGAACATTTTTCCAAGACATGACTTTACCATTAAAAGTATATGCAAAAATTCGTTGAAATTTCCCATAACTAACTAAAAAGGTCAAATAATGGCATTGATGTACACTTCTCTCCACATAAAATTGGTACAGCAGAAGTTAGCAGCCTGTTTAGTTTTTAAAATTTTTATAGTACGGCCTTGTCTTCCTATAAGTGACAATGTCATAGACGCCTGACAAAATCATATTTTTGATGTTAGTGTCATCTAAATTTAAAAAAATTCCGCCGCATCTTTCCGAATTTGATAAAGCTCAAATCTTAGCAAACCTAGACGGCGCCGGCGCGCGGCGGTTGGTCTATTCGGCAAGTAGCTGTCGAGTATCTGTGCATTATGGGAGAAGCAAGTATACGATAGTTAACATAAAAAACCGATTTCAAGAGGAGGAAACTGCCCACCGACAGGAAGGCACCGGTTTGACCAAAGTTACTAACCGTGACAAAGACCAAGAATTTTCTGGAAAAACATCCGTTTGCGGAAGTGAAAGAAGTAAAAATTAAATCAAATTTTCCAGGATCCATAAAAACAGGAGAATTAAACGTTTGAGGCTAAGGTGTCGGCAAAAAATTAAACTAAATAAGGAAAAGAAGCAGTCTCGATTAATTTTTGCGTTGAATTATTCATCGAGAGACAAAGAATTTTGGCAAGCAGGTGGTTTTCACAGATGATAAGATCTTTAATTCCAACAGCGATAAAAAACAAATTCGGGTTTATCGACCGCCAAGAAACCGATAAGAAGAACGATATATTGCTGGAAACGAAGACCGGGAAGAGTTTCGGTAAATGTTTGGAGCTGGATATCGGCTGGAGGACATGTCGCTCTATTTAGAATTAATGGGCGATTTACAGCCGAAGTTTACGTTAATATGCTGGAAAATGTAATATTTCCAGAGGTGAGAGTCTCTTATCCAGATAATTTTGTATTCCAACAAGATAACTGTCCAGTTCACATGGCCACAATTGCGCAGCGATGATTCCAGGATAATCATAGCGAAGTTTTTCCTTGGCTTGCAAATACCCCTGATGTAAATCCAATAGAGAACGTTTGGGGACTTAACGTAAAGAAATTAGCAAGTTTTAATATCATTCCCAGAAATTCATAACATCTAAAGGAACTCATCGTAAGGGCATATAGGCGGGAAGCTATTCCTGAAAATCCAAACTTATTTGAAAATTTAGTCGATTCAAAGCCCAGAAGACTTCAAAACATCATTGCAGCCAACGCACAGTTGGCTCCCGGAGCGATCCTAAAGCCAGAAAATTTAGCATTAACTTAACAATCAGTAGGCCTGGAAATGCAAAAAACAAAAAGTAAAATATTGTTTTACTCAGCGACGATTTGTTTTAATGTTGTGTTTTTTGAGTTTAGGCTGCTTTCTTTTCTCCCATATTTTAAGAAAGTTGCACAGAGTTTTTACAGAATTGATTTATACAGTGACGTAAGACTAAAGTGAATTTAGTAGAGGAAGGTAAAAGTACATTATAAAAATGATTATTTTAAAAAAATATTCAAGGACTTACGACCAGTAGGGAATTTACTCTTTAAATGCACAACACTAAAAAAAAATGTATTAATTTTGATAACGTTGGAGTAAAACTTTGTCTTATCCATAAACCTCCACTTTAAAGTTTATACTTTGTAACACTACAGACTTTTAGGATTTAAAATAAAGAAAAAATATCTGCGTTTATTCGCGTTTGTACGATGTTTGGCCATTTATTCGTAAACATCCCATATAGGACATTTTACGATACAATGTTTTTGACTAATGCGGTAAAGTTACCGTTATGGAACTTTATTTTAGAAAAATTTTCTTCAATTTAAAAGCTTTGCTTACAAGTCGCAAAACATAGTTGTGTTCGTAAAAATGATTAAAAATAACTAGTCTAAAAAACCTGTTGTGCCAATTTTGCATATTCTAGACTAATTTTTGAAACAAGGTTCTAACAATATGCCTCAATTAGTTTTGGCCAAAAATTCGACCCGGGAGCCCACTGTGGCATCGGTGCAATGACGCGCTATTAAAAATAAGTGTATTTTTATATGTTTTTAATTTTGTTATTTTTTTAAAGTTTTATTTATTTCGTTAACTTGATCTGGCCTTTTAATTGTTTTGGGCTAGTTACTATTGTCAAACCGGTACCTTCCTTTCGAGGGACAGTTTCTTCTTCTTGAAATCGATTTGTTATGGTTACTATCCTATAGACTTGCATAATCAGCTAGTCGAATAAACCAATTACTGTGTAGCTTTTGTTTAGTTTATAAAACATATTTGCTTTTTTGACATGTGGTTTTTATTTTTAGTGGCCTTATATTTTGAATTAGTAAAAAATAAACAAGCCGTCTCCTTAAGAAGTTTATATATGCCAAAAATATAACCTAAAATGACAAAAAATCAGTGTTGCACATAGAAAAATAAAAACAAACGTATTTGCAGCTACCTTCTGCTGTACCAGTTTTATCTGGAGAAAGTGTACGGGGATACAGGAATTCACTGTTTAATTTTCCAGGAAATTAATATTTTTATGTCATTTTTTTACAATCAAACTCAAAATAAAATCACTGAAAAAACTAAAGGCGCATTTACACAGACAAACTTTCCTTTGATGTTGAAATGCCGACAAACATTTACACAAGCCTCTTGAGCAAAATGTTCAAAGAAATGTTCGAGCAAAATCTCGTACAAAAAAACACACGTAAATTTTGAAGAGATTGTTGAGCAAACTTTGTTTGAAGAATTGGGGGTATACAAATTTCTTTACAAATTCAAAATATATATTGTTATCGGAATTCATTGAACTAAACTGAAAATAGAAAAACAAAGTTTTGAAATAAGGTATTTTTAATCAAGGGCTTTCCGACGGAAAAACGATTTGATGCCGAAATTCACATTTTACCTCATAAGCAACTTCGATTGATCTGATTTTTATAGGGGATATGCTAGTATAATTGTAACTTTTTTGGGGTTTTAAAAAAAACGAAAATAAAAAAAATAATAATTGTCACTTATTTATTGTTGTTGCCTGTAAAATATAGTGATAAAAATTTACGTTTAAAAGAATATCCCTTTATTTTACTTCCTAGTTTAGTCTTTTACAATAATAATTAAGTCAAATTGAAAAATCCTATATACATTTTATTAAATCTCAAATATATGAACAAATACCCGTTTATTACCCACTTTTACAACCCTACGAACCTGACCCTTGTCTAAAAAATATAATTTAGCAGTAATTTAGTAGACTGTGTCGCCGATCTATCATCCCGCGTTTTGGATTTCGCAGGTAGTAGGCCGGCCACCCTTTTGAATCGCAATGTTGTCCTTTGACCATGATTATTACATTAAATTGACAGTAAATATCTATATCTTCAGCATTTTCATGAACCTTTTGCTTTTTTAATTAACCCTTGGGACCTTAAACTAACTAGGTAAATCTGGTGTAAGGAATTAAAAAACAACAATAAAAGCTAAAGGTAAAGTAAAGTTACAAAAATATGTTTAAAAAAAATCCCCTCCCCACCACTCCTCATAGTCGTGAGGCGCGGATTACCGCTTAAAAGTCCAATTTTTGAGTTTTTTGCCGATATTTGAAAAACTCAAAATTTTTTTGGCAAAGAAAAATTTTCCCGGGTTTTTTTTTGAATTTAGGAAAAAACCTTTGGAAATAAAAAAAAAATCGCAAGAAAATCCCAAAAAAACCCCCGGGCAAAAAAATCCGGGAAAAACCCTAAGAAAAAAATATTATAAGTAACCCTAATCCATGTGACAAAACTGAGCCAAGAATAATGTTTCGCTTGCCGTCGGCTTTTTTTCACAAAAATTTAAAATAAAAGTTGGTGTTCCATTTTTTTAAAGAATTGAGATCACTGATCACTGATGTGAAATTTTATTTATTCTAATCTTTAAAAATATGTTTCCAAAACAGATAGCAATAATTTGCTCAAAAATTTACCCGAACAAAATGTTCAAAGAAAAGCTCACAAAAATGTTCACGCAAAAATTTTTAGATCTTTTGCACGAGCTTTTGTTTGAGCATGTTCGTCTGTGTAATTGCGCCCTAATACTCCGCACCACAACACAACGTCACATTGAAAACTGAATCAGCTAATATTGCATAGTTTGGTTACTTTCTGTAATACGATAGGGAGATAAAAGCGGGGCAGGCAACACACTTGCTTACTTGATGATTGTTTTCTGTTAGGAACTTTGCTTATAAGCTTCAATGTACAGTCAAAGGCGAAAAAAATGTTTTAGCACATTTTTGGTTATTTTTTTTTAAATTTTGAAAAAAATTTAAATGAAATGAATTGTCATTTCTAATCGATCAGTATTAGGAATCACGTATTTGGTTTTATACATTTCATTTTTATACATAAGTTGTCAAACACCATGTATACTCAAAAAAAAACCTTATAGGTAAGTAAAAAAGATAAAAAAAAATATAAAATACTTTTATTTACCAAAGTACAGCTTTACAGCCTCGGTTTCGTTACATTTTTTTCTTTTTGAAAATAAATTAACAATCAAGCAATACAAGAAAAATACCAACACAAAAAATTTACACAAACTTATTAATTATGTTGGGAATTTGGAACCTTTGGTTGCACTATAACAAAGTTATGATTATTTTCCACAAACCAAAACTACACTTTTTTGCACTCGACGCGCGTTTCGCTAAAAACGTTAGCATCATTAGGAGATTATAAACAATAACAAATACCTAGAGCCACGAAATGATTAAAAATATATATTAAACAAAAACAAGATATAATAAACAAATATACAAAAATGATATAAAGCTGCGAAATAAAAAGTAAAATTAATTACACATAAAAAAAACAATCTACACGGAATAAGTCAAAAGGTGTATTATAAAAAAGAAAAAATTGATAAAAATACGTTAAGGCTAAATAAAACCTGGTTGTTGTATGTTTTTCTATGCGTGCGTCTTTTCACCTGTTCGAAATCTTTCTTTATTTTGGAAAACAAAACAAGCACAGCTCAAAATGTAAATATTTGTCATTGTCAATATTTACTCCCTATATTTAGGTCTAAAAATCCAAAATTTTTGAAGAATCATCACCCTTTCTATTGCACAGCTCTCACCCCATACCGTGATGTTTTATTTTAAACTAGAGTATATTAATGAATAATAGCAGGCTAGCATTTAAAGCACTTTCTAGCACCGTTAAACAATTTCATATCAGTAGCATTAAAAAATTGGTGCTAGAAAGCACGGATAGTCCACCATACAATCTTATTTTATGTTGAAAGGAAATGAAAATATCTCGAAAACTGTAGCTTTGAAAGACTTGAACTTTATAACAAAATTTTTGGGTAATATTTACGAAAACCAAAATCTGGAAACCGTATATCAATAGCTGCTTTACTTCTAAAGTTATGATTTATTTAATATATTTTAACGTTTTTTCAAATAACTCGGAAACTAAAGCTTCCACGAACTTGGACTTTGTAACAAAATTTTTTTTTTAAATATTTTATCCCCCTTTTCCTCTCTCAACCCCCCACCTCCCTACCCAAAAGCTAATCAGTTCATGGTCAGCCGATATAGAATTTTTCTACTAAATTCCGTTAAAATCAATTAAGGCGTTCTTGAGTTATCGTGTAACAGACAGACAACAGAAACAGACCGACAGACCACTTTTTTTTTCGTCGATTAAGGTGTTTTGGAACCTTAGTAACTCGTTTTTGATAAAATTAAGAAAATTCAAAATTTCACGATTTTTAAAAGTCTCCCAAACCATGTTCGTATGGTGGACTAATAAAAAGTGTCAAGAATGGCATTTATAGTTTGATCTCAAAATTTTTGCCTGAGAAACGTGATTTATTTTGTATTAAAAATAATAATTCCCTTTTATTAAGTAAAATAGGTACTCTCAGCGTCTTTTATACATCTAGCCAGGGCCCAGAAACAAACGCACCACGACTAGAAACTTTTGTGACGTAACACAACCCTGTGGGTAGCAGGACACCGAGGCATAGCGAGCAAAAAGGAAGCAGATACCCACGCAAAACCAGGTGCTGAAACGCCATATTATGGCCCAGAGCCCTACTGTGCACTCATAAAAAGCCACGTTCTAAAAGAACTCAACAATTGGGAAAAGGACCAATTGTTAAAACACTGGAGACACACTCGAGGACTAAGACAGGCAAAAAGGTTCATCACCATATAAAAAAAGAGCAGAAAATCGCATAAACATGAACAGGAAAGACATCGGAAGAGTCGTCGGAGTGCTCACCGGACACTGTCCGCTAAAATATCATCTAAAGTTAACAGCAACATCAAAAGATGACCAGATTTTGCAAAAATGCAACAAAGACCGCATAACACTTACTCTGTAAATGCCCCGCCCCCCTAAAGATATTCGAGTTTTGATATGCTTATAATTTCGAACTAATTTCCAAAACCACTCTTAAAAATTTTGAACCACACTCCTTCCTGTTTTTTTAATATTCAAAATGGGGGTTGCAGCCGGACGTCAAGCTACACCCCCCTCATTTAAAGCGTAGAGAGAAGTGAAAAGCAACTATCCCAAAATTAAGAACTAATTTCGAGCTCCTAATATCACCAAAAAGAATTTCGAAAAATCCAAAAAAAACCGGACATTCAGCCAAAAAATGGAAAAAATTGTTAAACAATAATATTTTTTTTTGTTTGTCCGGTTTACCAAGCTTTTCTCGACCGAAAGGACAACAGAAAATCCGGACTGTCCGGTCGAACACCGGCTCTACTCCGCATAGTCCGCATCAGCTAAGAAGCACCATTGGAAAAATCCGGTGCTTTACGCATGCACATATTAGGTACCAAAAGTTTATGCCTTCGAAACTGACTGGGTTTCAATTGGCTAAACTCCCATTTTGAATAAATATAAAAAAAATCACAAATTAGGGTGGTTAAATTTTTTTTAAAGTGGTTCAAAATTACTTCGAAATTGGTTCGAAATTATAAGCATATCAAAATTCGAGTATCTTTTTTGTCTCTACAGTCGAGACCGAGACGTGTTAAAAACAAAAAAAAAAGGCTGTATTTCCACTGAGGGTTTTCCTGATCGTGGTCGCCATAGACTAGTGAAAAGCGTCTTGGACTGCGGAACAGAATATTGCAGGATCGCATCCCGTCAAGTACACATTGCTTCACACAGCATCGAAGGACACTCTACGAGGCGGTTGACGGTCCCCCACTTCTCAGCAGCTGTGTGGTCGACGTTGTGCCTAGAGTTACAACAACGAGGTAGAAGAAGGTTGGCCGGAGAAATCGTCGGATTCACGTGGTGGACGGCCGGGGATCCCGAATTGAGGTCTCTACAGCGAAGATGCCGAAATATTTGACCTGCGCTATCGAGCAGTGGGAATATTGCAAGACAGAAGGCTGAGACTTCAACCAGTTTGGATGCAGAAAGTAGCCGGAATCCCGCCAACTCTAGGGTCTCTACAGCGCAGAAAAAGATGTGACCTCCGCTCTCGGTCAGCGGGGAACATTTCAAGGCAGAAGGCTGAGGCTTCGGGCACTTTGGATGGGTGACTGGTTGTACTTTGGCCATTCTGAGTGTGGTAAAACCCCCAACAGCGAAAACTAGGGTTGCATCGCCTTTTATTTCCGGCTCAACACATATGACTTCGAGCTGCTGGGAAGAACTAGTTTTCTAGACCAAGTTCTGGTGGGAGGGTAGCAATGTTAGATAGATGCAAGTCTAACATATAGCAGAACCACCCTTCGAAGGGGGTGTAAGGCCGGTGGTCCACTGTGTATACTTGCTACGCAGTCTAAAGATCCCTGCCCTCGAAAAAGAGGTGTCAGGCAAAATTGAGTCCTCTTAGAGAAAGAAAACTTGCATCCTAAGGGGCACGTGCATCAGTGCACGAGGGGTATGGCAGAAAGGGTCCATTATGCGGCCTAATTGCCAGGCCTATGGACAGTTTTTTACGCAAAATACCACATTGAATACAAAATTGTAAAACATAATCTGAAACCGCATTGATTTTGATTTAAAACTTTAAACCGCGCGGGCGGGCTGGCCTTAAAAAAGCGAGCTTTTGTTCCCGTCCAAAGCTGCAAAGCTGCTTTTGACTCTATGAAATTCACCTTACAAAGATTAATTCCGCTAAGCTTCTTTTGCAAGTCAATATTTTGCGGAGCGCCACGACCCGGGAACGCTCTTTTAATAACTAAGCCCAAAAGTAGATATTTTCCTTAGTTTAAGCTTTTATGCAATGGGCGGCGTAAATTCAATGTAGTTTGTAGTGTAGAGGCATATATCGATCATTTCTATCCCGTGGGATTTTGAATGAAGGAGTTTGATGATTGTGTGGGATTGATTGCTCTTTAGTCACACAATTAAGTGTTACCGGGTGTTTTGTTCGCATCCATGTAGAAGAAGTTGATATGACGTCATCTTTCAAGGTCATCCGACCTTAAATGACCTTGAAAATCGCAAAAAAACAAGATTTTTGCCATTTTCTCTTCAAAAAATCTTAATAATTCGAGGTTTTATCAGTCTAACTGTCACATTCAATCCTTAAAGTTTGATGCAGTTTGAAGATTCATCACTTACCCAAGTAAAATTAACATAAAATCATAAAAAATACAACTTTCGCAACCGGGGCATGATTATGCCCGATTCCATATAATTCAAGAAGAGAAGATTCCAAAAAATTTGCTTTCAAGGTCATCCGACTTAAAATGACCTTGAAAATAACGAAAAACAGGATTTCTGCCAATTTCACTTCAAATAATCCTAATAATTGGAAGTTTTGTCAGCCCAACTTCAAATCTACCTTAGACTATTAGGCATGTATGCCAAATTCGATCCTTAATTAACATATTGCAAAAATAACATAATAAAGGGCGCTATTCATCAACTATTAAAGCGAAGAGGACCAAATTTGGCAAGGCAGACAAGAAGGACAAGTCCAATAATATTGTTAAAAAAAATTTGGTTCAGCTATGACGCGTTTCAATATGGCGGCTGATATATCAAAATGGTGATCTATTTATTCAATTTCGTAAAGAAGCAAAAATGTCAAGGTGGCCATCAATTCTTGTTGAATTGTCGCCGATTACTCTGAAAAAAAGTTTAGTTGCTTTTAAGTTTCGAAATTTCTACAAGGATTCGGTGGCACATGAATGTGTGACTAAATAGCTGTTAAATCCTCATCCTTGAATTTTATTATTAATGTTAATAAACAAGTGTAGTTATTTTGGACCATCATTTTGAAAAATGGCATCTAAAACCACTGGTCCAGTACATGGTAATATATATCTAACTTCTGCTAACTCTCTTATAGGTTATTTAAATGACTGTTGGCTAGACAACTGAGTACAACATAAAATTCACAGTTCTGAAACTCAACAAAAACGACAGGCATATAGGCCATTTTTACCGGGGTATAGCATAAACATCTGGGACGCCGTATCAACAAAAATAGTAGGGAGGTTTAAAATGAATTGTTTATGGCTAAGATGTTAATTTCAACTCTGGCACTGAAAGTTTTTGCGTAGTGATAAATTGGAAAAAACATCACAAAAAGCTGGTTTTTCACTTGTACATGTTATTTTCAAATCAACTAAACTTTTTTTTCATAGTGAGCGGCGATAAGTCAACAAGAATTAAAGGCCAGCTTGTCGTTTTTGCCATATCGAAGCGCATTTGCCAAATTTTTTCTAACAATATAGTTGGACTTCACCTTCTTAACTTTCTTACCAAATTTGGTCCTCTTCACTTTAATAGTTGATAAATAGCGCCCTTTAGAATGTTATTTTTGCAATATGTTAATTATGGATCGAATTTGGCATACATGCCTAATAGTCTAAGGTAGATTTGAAGTTGGGCTTACAAAACTTCCAATTATTAGGATTATTTGAAGTGAAATTGGCACAAATCTTGGTTTTCGTTATTTTCAAGGTCATTTTAAGTCAGATGACCTTGAAAGCAAATTTTTTGAAATCTTCTATTCTTGAATTATATGGAATCGGGCATAATCATGCCCTGGTTGCGAAAGTTGTATTTTTTATGATTTTTGACCGCCATCTTGAAAAAAAACGTCATATCAACCCCTTCTACACGGATGCGAACAAAACACCCGGTAACACTCAACTGTGTGACTAAAGAGCTATCAATCCCACATAATCAAAAAGGTCCTTCATTCAAAATCCCACGGACTTACACATGCCCCTTCACTATTGTTTTACTATTAAAGTATTAAAATTAAAATTTTGAAGACAACCAAAAATGTTCAAAATCAAAAACAAATTATTAAAAAAAACACTAGCAAATTAAAATACACATGTGGCATGGAAACTGTTAAATTTTGAAATAAATTTGGATTTGAGACAATTACTTCATCGTACCCTCTAACGCCCTCTAACCATAAGCTTCATTAAGTGGTTGGAATTTCTGGGAACAATATCCATTCGTGTTAACTTTTTTCCTATAAAGCCCCACACATGTTCCATGGGTTTGGCGTCAGGAGTTTTTTCCGGCCATGGCAAAACCTCGACGTTGTTTCGCTGAAACCACTGTTGAGAAATGCGTGCGGTATGGATAGGACAGTTAGCCTGTTGATACACACAGCCCCAAAAGAGCCCCATGTACTCTCGCAAATGGGCGGTCTTCAAGAAAGTCGATCAATTGCTGGTCCTGCTGAGGCGTCCTGACTTGGGTTAAGCAAAAGCCTCGCCTTTCGTCGAACAGTTCCTTCTTCTTGATACTTTCTTCTTATTCTTACAATTGTAGCCTTGTTTCGTCCATAATGTGCCGCTACTCTTCGAACCGACCAAGGCCCGTCTACTTTTGCCAAAATTTGGGCTTTTTCGATTTCGCTTAGTTGAGGTTACTGAGTTGCGAGGCCCATAATACACTATATAAAAACGGCGTACGCATTTTATGTGGCCGGACGTGTACATATTTTGTGCTGCAGGAAGCTATGGCTGTCTGTCAAATTTGACATTTTATGAAAATGTAACTAACCCAAACCCAATGCAACTCAAGCAAACCTACCCGAAATAATATTTTTAATTCATTAAAGTTATACTAAAAATTGCTTCTGGGGTCTTTTTCTCACAGTATTTATTTTAACGCTAGACTGGTTTCGCCTAAAGAAGCGTCAGCACAAAATACTTAAAAGATTAACAACATTTAGTCAATTGTAGGGTTTTCTGCCACAACGAAATAACCACAAAAATAACTAATGAAAACCGGTAAAATAATAATAAAGTTAATAGCTACTTATTTTAATCGTGTTAATTGTCCGCTTTTAACCAAACCAATGCCTAAACCTTTAAACGAATTACCAGTTTACTGATATACTTGTTGTAGCTCTAAATAACAAACTTGTAAAAAAATAATTTTTACTTTTTATTATTTTTTGAATTTCTAAACAATGCGTACAAATGTGTATTCTGTAAAATATAATTTAAAAGGCAAAAGGCATTAAAAACATTACACGAATCGCTTTTTAAACTTGTTTATATTTGGACAAAGTTGAGTCGTGGATTTTCAATAATGGCGGAGCCGAATCGATAGGCTATCCCTCTACTAACAGATTTTCCGCGCGGATTTCAAGTTATGGTGAAGGTGCCAATCGTTCTGTCACTGTTTCACTCACTGACAGACAATGTCAAATTTCAAAATCCGCGCAGATAAAAGGCTTATAGAGGTCCAGCATTCATGTGGCTTGCGCATAGAGAAGAGACGAGATGCTAAAAGTCAAGTACAGCTCCTTTTGTTATGGTGTTTTAAACCACTTGACCTAAATTTTACCTCATTTTTTTGTTTTTGTTTGGAGGAAAACAGATTTCTCAATGATTTTCTTTTCAATTCAATCATTCAAATTAATTTGTTATTGTTTTAGTTTTCTTTAATATGGAACTGAAAATGAAAAAACGATCTTAAATTGAAATGTAGGTAGATACTACTCCAGATATTTCAAAATAATTTTTGGACATGACTTTTTTGTTTTTTGAGGTGCAGAAATATGAGATGCCTCATTTTGAAAATTTTAAGATTCTGCAAGTGTTTTCTGAATAGTTATATAGTTCACAAACTATGAGAAAATTATTAATACTATACAACAATTCACAAAACTTTTTCCACAGAATCATCTAGAGTTTTCAAACCTTCGAAATGAGGAGTCTCATATTTTGGTACCTCAAAAAACAAAAAAGTTCTGTCCAAAATATGTTTTAAAAATCTCGAGTAGTATCTACATATTGTTTAAAAGTTAACTTCAGAGACGTAATTTTCAGTTGTCATTTTTTCATTTTCAGTACGTTTTCAATATAAAAGACCACTTTCGCGAAAAAAATAACAAATTCATTTTAGCCTAATATTTAGATTTGTTTTCATAAACAAAAATCAGCTGCACAGTCAATGACGTCAAGAAAAATGACGGAAAACGTCACGAACACCGACTAGAGACCACAGGATTACAATAGACACTTAAAGTAAATATTTCAACGCATTCGTATCGGTATACGTAACGCGTTCGAAACAAAGTCAAAATACGCTATATTTTTGACTTGTTTATGCGATGTTTCGAACGATGCCCGCTTTTTTGAAGGGTGCGATGACAGGACTGCTGATTGAAATCGTTGTGTACGTTCGTGGGTCCCTAACAATACGTACATCCTTCCGTACGCAACGAGAGTCTGTCATCACACCATCAAAGAAGCAGGCATCGTTCGAAACATGGCATGAGCAAGTCAAAAATGTAGCGTATTTTGACTTTGTTTCGAACGCGTTACGTATACCGATACGGATGCGTAGAAATATTTACTTTAAGTATCTAATAACGTCATTATATCGTCGTGTAAATTTCAAAATCTGCACCATGAGTAGTGATGCATAAAGTTGCATAACGTTCACCAAAATGTTGTGTTCTTAAGAATTTAAGTTTATTTTTTTTATTTATTATATATTTTTAGGTCCCTTATGTTTTTTTTAATTACAACATTATTTTTTATATTTATTTTTTTCATTTTAATGTGGAAACTTTAATTAAAACAATTATTGTGTTATTAGGCTAGCCTAAAAAGGGGGCAAGATTCTACTTTACGTGAAAACTTTTACTACTACCAATATTTGGAATAATTTTTTGGTTCATATTTATGTGTTTTACGCTGCGACGCGAGTAACGCATTTTCGTTGTTTGATTGTTCGCAATTGGGCAAATATGCATAAAGGCAAACAGTGCGCAAACTACCATTTTGTAAATAGCTTAGCTATAGTTGCAGGATTTGTGTATTGTCTGACTGTGTTTGCCGCAGAGATTTTGAAGTTTGTTGAATGCTGCAGAGTAAATATTCAATTGGAATTACCTGCGCTTAAAAGATTGTTTATTTTATTTTTCCTTGTCTGCAGGAATTTGTTTTAGGTGTTGAATAATTATAACACCCAATAATTGTAGGTGACATAGAGTATAGTTGCAAGATTTGCGTATTGTCTGTCTGTGCTCGCCGCAGAGATTTTAAAGTTTGTTGAATGTTGAAAAGTAAATATTAAATTGGAATTACCTGCCGTTAAGGCCGTAGTTACAATCTGGGGAATTGTTTTTAGCAACATTGTACGGAAAATCAATTTAACTATGTCGACCTGATTTTTTTGCAAAATTTTACATCATTGAATTTGTTTTCCATGGCAACGCGGAGACTTTATTTATGTTTATCCACAGTGGGACACCAGAAATTTTTTAGCACCGGGTCAAAAATTTGGGGTTAGGTTACTTATTTTGACTTTTCGCATTCTGCACCGCTAAAGCACATAAGTATTTTTTACATTCGTTTTTTTCGTAAAGTGTGTGTGGTTAGCGCACCGATAACAGCAACCTTGCCGTTCGACTATATCGACTACAGGTTAACTTAAAAGCATGCCGATTTAAAAAACCTCTAAATGGAGCTTTACTGACCTGTTTTTTTAGTACTCAAGTATCCGTGTGTTTTTGAAACTAAGGTTGGGATCTAAAATGCATCCTTTGCACTCCAATACTTCACTAGAATACTTGTACATAACTATGCCGCAATAATTTAAATTAAAAAAAAATGGTTGAATCAACATAAAAACAAAATTATGTGGGGTTATGGGCGCCGAATCTTTCTATGTGAATTCTGAGTAATCCCAGCGAGACAGTAAAGTTCTCTTGGTTCTTTGATAGACTTGGGGTAATGCCCGCGCAGCGCTAGGCCTTTTTCGGCTGGCGACCGTACACGCGGAGTGGTTTCATATTTGTTTTAGAACAATGTTTTTGAAAACACATTTTGGAAAGATAAACATAACCTCATGTCAGAAAACGTAAAAATACTCTTCTATCCCACTGCGGCCCGATTTAAAGTTTGTTGACAAAACACCTGCAGTTATCATGGAATCGTATAAATTCTGCGATCTATCGACCAACACTTGAACTGCGTGTGTCTCCCAAATTCAATGAAGTGTAAACGTTTATGATTGATCGATCGGTTTTCTTTTTCGGATTGCACAGGCTTTTAGAAAAAAGTAAACTTAGTTTTTATTTTCGCTAAAACAAGGAAATATAAAAAGGAAAAATGTAAGCCAGAGAAAATTATGAGTATTTCTCTATTTTTTTTGTAAATCGGGTTTGTTCTAAATCGCAATTATTTTGAGGATTTTTGGGATAGATGATTTATTTTAAAGAAAAAATAATTGAGAATTTCGAAAAATCCTTCCCTGTGCACACTGGCAAAAGATCAAAAAAATTAAAGAACAAGGCGTTGCCAGTTGTACTTTTTTTTACTTAAAATCTGAGGAGAAACTATAGCCTTAAAAATGATAAACGTAATAGTAATTGTCTGACTGTGTTTGCCGCAGAGATTTTGAAGTTGCCGCAGAGGTTTTGAAGTTTGTTGAATTTTGCAGATTAGATATGTTTTCCCATGATAAAAGTATAAACGAAATTAAGAAAATTATAATTAAGTATGCTTTGTGAGTTTTAATATTTGTTTGATTAGTATTTTTCATGTTTTATAAAGAATGATTTTAAAGCGGCAAAAAATTATTTTTGATTATGGGCAACTTCATTGTATACAAAAATGCCTAGCTTCATTATTATGAATGTGCTTAGTTGTATTAAAATTAAAATGAAATTTTGACGTAAATATTCCTTAAGTTTCTAGGATCTAAATTTAATAATCAAGTTATGGATTTGTTTTAGTAAAGAGACATAACGAAGGGAAAGGCTCACCTCTTAAAAGCAGCTGGGCCCACCATGTAGATGGGCTATAAATGTAAACTAAACTATTTTTCCAAATATGCGGGTTTGTGCTCCAAGAACAGGACGATGAAAAGGTAGACACATACCTTTAGCACCCTACATAAATTTACAAATTTTTTTTTTTATATACCTTCATCGAAAATATCATTTTAGTAACTCTCTGCATATAACTAAAGCATGGCCTTTTTGGTTACCGATGCAAAAAAACTTTTTTTTTATCACGGGTGCAAAAAAAGATTTCTGTCCGTTTTTTTACCCAAAATTAAAGAAAATAAGCGGAAAATAGTAATATAGAAAAAATCTAATTAGGCTTGCCTAAAAATTAAGCCATTTCCGCCAGTTTTCACCAAGTATTTACGAAAAAATCATTTAAAAAATTCGGCAAAATATCAAGCTGTCAAAGATTAAAATGTCGCAACAATAAACGTCACCGAGTAAAAAGGCACATTATTTCATTTACCAGTCGCCTTGATTTATAGTGTGAAGATGGTGTCTTGCGAGAAGTGCCCTTCGTTCGAGATTTTTCGTAGATTATTTAATAAAGGTTTAAAAAAAAATAGTGTTCACAACTCGCGGCTAAGCTTTTTTTTTACTCGCGTTTTTAAATACCTCGCTGCGCTCGTTATTTAAACTAACGCTTGTAAAAAAAGCACTATTTAAGCCACTAGTTATGAAAACTACTATTTTAATTGCGCGAAGGTGAGAAGAATAGGGAATAAATCGGAAATAGTATTTACCTCGACCATCCAATGCTCGTAACAATTGTGTCGGGAATCGAAAAGGTGTTATTGATACTATGCAATAGTTCTCCCCAACGCTAATTTTTTTTTTATTTTTGCCAAGGTGCTCAAGGAAAATTAAGCATCAGATTCAGCTAAAAGTTTGCAGACTAGGTAGATCATTTCTAAATTCTTAGCAAAAATATATAAAATATTTTTTTCTTCTAAGCGAGTGAAATACTCCTATCTGCCATATGAAAAATATGTTGCTAAAAACTATTTCCCTAGATCGTTACCAGTGACGTACTGAAGGGGGAGGTTTTGGGAGAAGCCTGGTTACAATTGGCACAATCAAATAAAAGCAGAAATAAAATATATAGGGAATAAAATGCAAGAGCCTGGACTTTATTTTTTACCAAAAATCTTTAAAAAATCATAAATTGCAAAATTTTTCGCCTGCGATATAACACTTTTCGTTTTTACAATTTCGTGTCAAAATGGTGTTTTTAAAACATTTTGCCTCCGATTTGGTGTTAAAAATGGCATTTTGAGTGTCATTTCAATAATTTTTGACTGCGGCGCATTTTAGCATTTTTACAAAGAACTTAACGGTAAATGCAACCCAAATTCCCAAAATCCCATTAATATTTTCGATGTTAGTTTAATTTTAAGACGCAGCGCATTAAACCATGATTTTGGCATCAAATTTTGGATAAATAAACGATTTTAAATTTGGTTAACCCCTCCCTCTACATTCGAGCCCAGGTCCGCACACCTGTTTCCTTATATCAATTATGGTCACATTTTTACTTCAATTTAAGTTTTTTTATTAGTTATCCTTAAAAACCCCCCCTCGAAGTCAATTTCTAGGTGCGCCACTGTCGTTACTATACTTTTAAAACAAAGAGGTGCACATTCATATAAGCTGCAGCTGCCCTTTGCGTAGTTACATTAAGAATGTGTTTTTATTAATATTAATTATTAGTTCTTGGACAAAATATTTTAAACTTACAAAACTGAGTTACAGTATCCTTTTTGCACCTGTCCAGTTTGTAAAGATCAAATAGATGCGGTTTGTTTTGCTTATAATAAATTTTTTTTTTCATACATGAAAGGACGAAGAGCAGAATTTTCTAAAAACACATAATTTCTTACTGGTGTTTTCTTTGCAGCGAACCGCGAGGACCAGGTCATAGAAATACCCGGAAAAAACGGCGACAAAAGAATTACCCGATACGACACGCACTCCCGGATTGCCTTGAAGCCAACGGCAGAAGACGATTATGCAGAGTATACGTGCGAAGCTAGGCACGAGGCCCTCAGCCCTGACGTTCCCATGAGGACCACGGTGCAACTCAGCGTTCTCTATCCCCCGGGACTTCCCTACATCGAGGGTTACACCGAGGGCGAAACGATAAAACGGGGACAAACGGTGGAGTTGGTGTGCAGAAGTCGAGGGGGGAATCCTCCCGCTCAATTAATTTGGTAAGTTTATTGTATCTAAAACAAATGCATTTACATACAACAAATTGTTTTTCTTCTTTGTTGAAGGGCTTTGGGATTCTCCGCTTTAGCACACATATTTTTGGGCAATAATTAAATTACAAAAAAATAAAAAAGTTTGTGAATTACAATTTTTTTAAAAGTTTAATCCTCCTACCCTCTTGCCAGCAGCTAGCGTCACGCGGTTTTCACATTAAAATAGATAATCGCACTTTCAACCAAAAAAAAAATATATTTTAATTTTTTCTTTTGCTTCAAAATGCAATTGCAAACCGCGTGTCGCTAGCTCCTACGGTTCGTGAGTTACAAATTTTTTTAAAGTTCAATCTCCAGAGACAGAGAATTTTCGTACCAATTTTGATAAGAATCGGTTTAGCGGTTCTTGAGTAATCGTGTTAACGACTGACAGACAGACACCATGACAAAATTTTATATGTGGCATCAAAATTTATATATCCGATGTCAAATTTGACATTTCCTAAAAATTCAAGATGGCGGACATATTTAAAAAATAGGTATTTATGAATCTTTTCAATATTTTTTTCTGTGCGACACTATATTTAATCCAAAAAAATTGGTTAAATATCAGCATTTTTTCCAAGCACATCGATGTAATATTTTAAAAATTTGGTCAAGAAATAAGGAAGTTTCAAATGTTAAGGTTGACCAAAGTTTGCCTATAAAATCAGGCTTTCTAAAAAAAATCCAGCTGTTTTCACAAATATTGACCAATTCTAGTATAGACTTCTTGAACAGCACAGGTTTTTTTTATGAACTCAGTGTTGGAACTGACATTACTCAAGATCCAACATGGCGGACTTGTTTAAAAGATAGGCATTTTTGAGCTCCCTAGAAAAAATGTTATGTGCAACACTGTAGTCAATTTCAAGCATAAATTACAAGGTCATAATCCTTCCAAGCATGATATAACACTTTAAAAAAATTTTAATGTTTAAAAAGACCAGGTGCTGCCTTACTTTTCCTTCAAAAAATTAGATTTTCGCAAGAAAACCGAGGTAAAATCTGGTCTATTTAAAAATTTAAAACTAATTTATTTCTTAATTAATTATTTGATGTGTTAATTTAAAATGCTTGGAAAGAATATGACTTTGTAACTAATGTTTGAGATTCAATACATTGGCATTGTTGCTCAAAATGTTTTCATAAGAAGTTAAAAATTATTGTTTTTCAAATAAGCCCACCATCTTGGATTTGTAGTAAATGTCAGTATTGACACTGCTTCTAGTGCTTTTCAAAAATTATACAGTTATATAAAGTTATATAGCTATTTAGACTTTGTAACCGATGTTTGAGATTTACTTCAGTGTCACACGACCCGTTTTGAACGTTACTTCAACCTTTCCTAAGTTAAGGTCACTACTCTTCGGCCAGGACTTGAACACGGACCGCTCGTGTGCTATAAAAAATACTCTACAGAGCGCCGGCGGAAGTCCAATTTGCCAGTGTACGTACATGCAGGGACACTGCACACCTATCAGTAGAGCAACCAACACTCAGGCTTGCGATCACCATTCGTGGCTTGCGTTTAACACGCCTCTAACCACGGTGCAATGTGAATTGTAGTCCATGAAACCGGAATTTGGTCAATAAATACGCAAATTTTGATAACGTAATTGTCTTGTTTTTTGTCACTGATAAATTAGAGCGTTTTATTTTCAACTGCTCAGATTTATCACTAACAACGTGTTACAATGAAAATAATAAGGAAAAACAAAATAAAAGCAAGTTCTCAAAATAATATAATACATTCTAAAAACCAAAAAGATTCTCCCAGTAAAAAAAAAATTAAAGCAAATGTTCGAAAAGTCCCTTCTGACGTTCTCAAGCATGTTAGGGGTGACAGTTTGAAAAGCTTCTTAAATTTTAATCCGAAGTTCTTCCAAATTATTAGCCCTTTTATGCCCGTAAACTTTATTTTTGATATAACTCCACAGATAGAAGTCATTAGAAGCAAAATCGGGTGATCGAGCTGGCCATAAAATAGTTCCCCGTGTACTTATAACCCGATTAAGAAATACATTATCAAGATATTCCTTAATAAGGCCAACATGGTGAGCAGGACAACCATCTTGTTGAAACCATATTTCACGAAATCTCACACCTAACAACTGCCTAACAGTAGGTCCAATAATCTAGGAGCATTCAAATTGCCGTCAATAAAAAACGGTCTAATTGCAGTCCTACAATACCCCCCTAAACATTTACTTTTTGGGGATACTGTGTTCTTACGTCAAAATACAAATGCAAATTTTCCCTCGACCACGTGTGTTGGGTTATGACGATTCAATAATGGAAAAGTACTTTCATGTGTGAAAAGAATAGATCTCAGAAAGTTTTCATCACGATTAGGCTTTTCCATTATTATTTCGCAAAATTCCATACGACGATAGTTGTCCTCCGGAAAAATTTGATGCGTTTTTGACGCTTTGTAAGAATGACAACCATTCTTTTTGAGAACACGTAAGACAGTGGCTGAAGACGTATCAACTGCTTCGGCAATTTGGTGGCTAGTTAACTTTCGATTTTCCTCCACTGCAGCGCCAATCATCACATCTTGTACTTCCTGCTCGTCATTCAAAACAGTGGGTTTTTTATGGTTTCTTGGGGCTACACAACCAAACTTTTCAAAATTCTGCACAAACCTATGAATAGTTGATAAACTAGGTTCTGGGCGATTTACAAAATTCTTCAAAAAAAGTGCTTGAATAAGTCTCAATGGTCTGCCTTGATAGTACCATTTCACCATCTGCACTTTTTCGGCAACTTCGTAGACATCCATTTTAGTTTTAAAAGTGTATTATTGTTATATGTACCAATCTGTTTCTCGAGCAAGGCAGAAATAAAACAAAATAATAAAAACAAAATAAATTTCAAAAGGATAACACTGCAGCGTGCTTCGACCACACCTCGGTCGTACGGTACGGAGAGTAAATTGGACTTGATTCCCCCTATGTTCGGAATAGCCTGAAGCTTGTATTGTATGGAAAAAATTTAAATCATTTTCATTATAAGGTTTTTTAAGAACTTTTTGAAAAATTAATATTTTTATAGGTACAAAAATGGCGAACAAATTCGAATGGCCTACAGAACAGCTGGCAGAGTATCAGAAAATGTCTACACCTTCACGGCAGACGCCAGCGACAACAAAGCTAGATACAAGTGTGAAGCTAGCAACATCATGTCAAAAGCTCCTCTCAAGGCTGAGATTGATATGACAGTTCTGTGTACGTAAACTAAATTTAATTATTAAGAGCCAATTGCACCGCTCTGTTAAACCTAGCGTTGCATAAGTAATAAGACAGTGTCAATTTTAAGCTGTTGGTTTATTTTTTTTTTTTGTTTTTAGGATTAGGTTTATTAAAATTAATACACTGCCTGCCCTTTGCAAAATAAACACTGGTTATATGTTATTTTGTCTCTACGTTTACATTTTGGCAATTTTCAAGCACAAAACTAATTACTTTGGCTCACTATTAGTTATAAATCCCAATAATTTGGCTAAAAATAGTAAATATTAAAATGACGTTGCAATTATATTATTTACTTAATGTAAAAAAACATTATTGCTGCAATGCAGCTCTCCTGTATTTAATTAAATAGGTAAAGTTAATTATTAATTGATAATATGGACGGATATTCAATAAAATTACAGGAAATTTGATTATGAGTTTAATAAGTTGAGAAATTTAAATATAAAAATTGATTATATAACCGCTAAAAGATCTTTATGCTAATAAACGGCGCACTTTTTTCCTAGCCATTAGCCTGCGCTGAGGCTGTGGTGTTATACATATGCTTTGGTTCATCACCATAGCCTGAGAGCAGCGCTGAAGGCAGTTTTATACTAGCCTTAGGATGCCTATCTTATTGCAGTTATATATCAAAAAATCTTGCACACTTTTAAATTTGCTATAACTTTTGATCAAATAGCTCGATTTCAATTTTTTAACACTTTTTTGAAAGACAAGACATGAGAGTTTTCCGATCAGGTTCAACATTTAAGATTTCGCAAAAATCCAAGATGGCGGACAGTTTTGAATATCAGGTAATTTTCAACCCCCCCCCCCTGCAAAAAAATGCGTGCGGCACTAGAGAAAATCTAAATTATTGCGACAAAAGCCTTATGTATGCTTTATATAACAAGGAATTACTTAATTCCACTTAATTTCACTCTGCTAAAAAAATAGCAAAACAAAATCAAAGCCATTCTACCTCCCATCTCTGCTAGGTATATGGAGGTATCACTTACTTAAATCAGTAAAGAAGTAAACAAGTTAGTGTCATCATTTTTAACGTTTTAAATAAAAATTGTGACTTGTAATGAAATTTAAATAATTGCTGTGGTTTTAAACTATTGATTTTTTAGCTAGAGTGGCATGTATTAGCATGTATAGTTTACTTTATTATTAATCATCAAACACTTATATTTTTATACATTTTTTTTTCACTTATACTTTTAAATAAGAATAACCACTAGCTAACATATAATAATCTGAATCGGACTACTCAGATTTTCTAAGTTGATCCCCATGTGTTCTTAAGAGAGTACGCAAATCATGACGCCATTTATTAAAAGCATTGGTAATGTTTTTTTAAGACAAACTTCGATGGGCCTCTGTAATGCCTTGACACAGTTTGTTAATGTCGCCGTAGCTGCGGCCATTTCTGTACATTTCTTTTTCTAAATCTCTCCAATAATGGCTGTCTAACAAATTCAAATCGGCGCTGTTAGCAGGCCACTTAATGGGCCTAATAAAATTTGCAAAAACAGGCAAATTTTAGTGATCAATTTTTAATTTCTTAACCGATTTAATTTAGTGATACCATCATATATGCAGCAGGGAGGAAACTTTTGTCGCATTAATTTAGATTTTGTTCATTATAGGTACCCAACATAATTTTTTTTCAGGGAAGAGGGAGGCGGCGTTAAAATTAACCACTATTTAAAAATATCCGCCATCTTAGATTTTCGAAAATTATTAAATTTTGAACCAAAACATAAAAGCCTTAAGCCTTGTACTTCTATCTAAAGTTACAGCAAACAACTCCACTCGATATAAAAACCCGTATTTTTTTTATTTATTGACCGATTTAATTAAGTAATGCCTTGGTAAAGAGAGAACATATAAGGCTTTTGTCACAATGACTTAGATTTTCCCCAGTGCCCCACATGTGAAAATTTGTTGTTATTTAAAACGGTCCGCCATCTTGTCTCTCAAACTTGTTCCCTTAAAAGGCTCGTTTATTTATATGTTGTGTAAACTTTTAAATATTTTTTTTAATTGTTACAAAATTTCTGCTTTCGCCACGTACAACGAGGTATAAATCATTAAAATCAGTTTGGCGGTTCTCCAAAAATTAGTTTTTGTTTCCATCACTATTTTTCAGATTTTACGATTTCAATAAGATAAAAAAACGGATTGCAGACACAATTAAATTTATCTCCTCGACGAAGCTTTCTCACAACATAAAAAGAAAGAATTCTTATGGAGATCTTGGATTTTAAGCGGCATTTTCTTTTTGTGACTTTTGTGATCGATCGGTTGTTACCATGATGCTTTGTATTTCATTAAAATCGGTTTACTTTGATGTTTTTTATTTTACCAAAATCAGTTCAGTAATAATGAGTTTATGAAGAAACAATGGTTAAAACAAAAATTATTTTTTTAAAGAACTACTAAACCGATTTTAATGATTTGTACCTAGCTATGCGCGTTGTGCGTGGCGAAAGCAGAACTTGTTTACAAATTTAAAAAAATATTTAAAAGTTTACAGAACATATAAAATAAACGAGCCTCTTTAAAGGGATAAGTTTGATTTTGTCCGTCATCTTGAATTTCACGATGGCGACCAATTTCAATAGCACTAGTTAAAAAACACTTTCGTCAAAATCGGTTTAGAAATAATGAATTTATGAGAAAATGTATGCAGAAAAGAATTGAGACGGCAATCGCATAATCCGTAAAACACTGATTGAAATTTTTTGATTTTTTTTTTGAAACCACTTAACCGACTTTAATGATTTGCACCTCGTTCTACTTGGCGGAAACAAAGCTTTTTTCGACTTAATAAAAAAATCCTAAAATTTCCGTAAGTTAAGAATAAACGGGGCTCTTGTAAGGGTAAAGTTTGTTTCTGTCCGCCATCTTAGATTTTAAGATGGCGGAAAAAAAATATTTCTAATCAAAGTCTTGCTCAATTCCCTGCAAAGAACAGTTTGTTGCATAAAAAAAAAACATTTTTTCCGTTTTTTTATGGCCCACCCGGCATAAAAGGAAAGGATCTATTAAAGAAATAAACAATTATAAAAAAATTAAAAAAATTAAATTTTAAAATAAACTAAAAAAATATGCAAACTTTGTGTCAAACTAAAAAGGACAAATAAAATCCAGTGTGACAGTCGAATTCTGCTTTAAAAAATCTACAAAAAAGGCATTTACACCAAACAAAAAGTTTCATAAATAAAAAAGTATAAACCTCATCTCAAAATGCAGATTTTTCGAAAAGCCACCGTAATTCGAAAATGGCTTCATATCAAGATGTGGTTTTCACTTATAAACTTCTTTTAAAAATCAAGCTTCGCAATGTAGACACACAGTGTGTATATTTATTTTGTAAAACTTAGTAGGCCAGTCAAAAAGACTTTATTATTTCGTTAAATAATTTCTGTCGTGTTCTTAGTTTCGCCAGCCCACGTCACCATCTCGGGCCCAACGGAAGCCCGTGTTGGAGATCCAGTACCTCTAACTTGCACCACAGCTAATTCTAATCCACCAGCTGAAATAAAGTGGATGGTTGCAGGACGTCAAGTTAGAAATGCCACCTCCAGGACCGTTGTCTCGCCAGAAGGAGGTTAGTCTTTTGGTTTCAATGTTCATTTAAATCGGATGTGTGGTAATCTGGTTATCCAAAGCACATAGGTTTTTTCGGTCCTCTGGCATTCGTTTTCTCAGCCCGAGGGTTATTTAGTGAAAAAGGTACCCTTCTTTTTGCTGCATTAAATTTTATCAAGTAAAATTGTACTTGCAATAGCTACTTTGGCCTTACATTTTTCTCTCAAACTATTGTTTTATTTGATAAATGTAGCTTAAAGCTAAGATTCTGTAGAAGTATTTTATTCATTTTTTGTTTCCGGTGTCAGGTGTGCTACAAAAATGGCAAAATAGTTGCGATTCCTCAAAAACCGTCAAAAAATCTCGCCCTTCGAAAAAATCTGACGACTTTTAAACACAAGTTTACACTAGTTGCTTTTGTGTCCGGACTTATTTGCTGGGATTCCTTAAAATTTAGTTTCTGAATACTGTTCTAATAATTAAAAAATATGTCAATTTTAATTTTTCTAGGCAGTTTTTATGGAAAACCCCTTTTTTATATTTAAAAATGTATTTTATTAAGCTTATTTTTGTGTGTAAACAAACCTTTAAAACTTTTAACATACAAAGCCATAGAGAGCCATGGAATATGTCGCTGTCACTGTTCAGAAAAGTCACACAAATTCTGTCTTGCCTTTTACATGGTGGTTTACGACACTTTTAAAAAAAATGACACAGTCTCTCTTCCCCAAGCCTTTCATATCGTGATGAAACCATTCCTCTTGTTCGTTACTCACAGCTTGCAAAATTTAAAGGAAAGAAAGTAATCTCACCATCCTACTTAACGAATATCCAACCAAAAAATAAAATAACCACGTGAAATGAAACCGTTTTTTGAAAAATGATTACATCTACACATATAATAAATCTCTAATTATCAAAAAGTCCATATAGCGACGTCATTTCACATTTTTCTTAGGGGGGGAGGGCATACCTAACTTCAAAAAAAAATATGAACGAAAAAATAACTCAAACATAAAAAATAAAACAAAATTTTTGGTAAAACATACAGTAAAAAAAAAAACAAAAAAGCGTAGACCTTATCAGAAAATTAATGATTTATAGGGTAACGCAATGCCTTATCGCAGCAAATTCATCAACTAATTTGCCGCTAGTTCATACATTAGAATAGAAAAATCTTGGGCCAAATGTACATCTAATCTGACTCTTTGATTGAAGAATATACTTTTAGAACTTGTTTTCAATATTATTCTAATTCATTGTAAGTAACACGATTCTGTTGAATTATGTGTTAATTAAAACGATAAATATATTTTTTTTTACTAGCGTGCGGAAAATTAAAAATATTGCTATATTTTAAAAAATTTTCTTTTTTGTGTCAGGTAAACATTTTAGTCACGATAAATAAAGAGTAACATTTTCAAAATTCCTTTTATTGAGTTAATTTAATACCTAAGTCAAGCTAGTAGAAAAATAATTGTTCCTAACACGTGCGAAAACCTTTTTTTCTGCACTTCACTACTTGACAGATCTCCGCTGCGCGTCGTTCCGTCAACGGCAGTTGCGTGCGGAAAAATCGATTTTCCGCACTTGTTAGGAAAATAGCTATTGTTGTATTCTACACTAAATAAAGTGCATGCTTATTTAATAACACGACATAAAGTCACACTGACTAAAATATGTTATTAATTTAGGTTGGATAACTACCTCAAACATCACTGCTGTAGTCGAGCCAAATAGGAGAAGTTTGGTAATAATTTGTCACGGTCTAAACATGCAACTGACTGAAAATGTAGTCTCGACTCACACCATTAACGTGCTATGTAAGTACTCTAAAATAAAATCAAACAAATTTTGAATTCACAGGGTGAACAATTAACGTGCTATGTAAGTACTCTAAAATAAAATCAAACAAATTTTGAATTCACAGGGTGAACAATTGTTATAAAATCGTAATTTGTCATAATTTTTGAAGGAGTGTGCTAAAAATCATAAAATCCAACAACTTGCTTTATACTTATCATAATTTTGATACAATAGCCCCTTCCCTTCTTTATTAAGGACACTAATCCTAGAGCAAGCTCTCAAGGAAGCAAAGCGTGACATTACTTTGAAAGTTTGAGTGGTCATTTTTGATTTGTTTGCCTCGCTTTCGTCATGAGCGGCTCGTTCTTATTTTAAATATTTTAATGAATGATAAATACGATAGGAAAGTATTTCTCGAAAGCACGACTAGTCCATTATCATACAATCGCGAGTTACTAAAGTAAAAAATATACGCAAAAATTAAAAATCTAACAGATTTTACTCTTAGTCTGGGTTCTCGGTATTTTAATAAAGAAGTAAAATGACAGGCATTCAGAATGACTAAAGTTATGAATAAATTATCAATACGAAAAGTTGGGTAAACCCTCTTTAAAAGCGGACAACAAAAATTTCAGGTAAGTACTATTCACAGGAACTAAAATCTGGATTGATATCTGCTTCTTTGCTTCAAAACTTATGTTTTTAAAAAAAATATTTTAACACCCTTTTAAATATTTCAAAAACTAAAGCTCTTAGTAATTTAAACCAAACTGCAGAAAAATGTTTATTTCAAAGTTACCTACAATTTTTTCAACTATTTCACAGTTTTCTCTTCCTAAACCCCAATCATTCTATCCAACATTTACTTGGTGGGTGGCCAAAAAAACGCCTCGGTATTAAATTTTGGTTAGAATCATAATACATAATGCCTTCTCTATCATGTGTGCAGACGGGCAGAAAATGCTTTTTTTGTAGATGTAGGTGTTTTAGGACCCAAGTAGCAACTAAATTTTTGATTAACTACGGTACCATACGTTGATATGATGATGGTGTACTAATAACACATTTTGTGTCACTGTGTTTCAAGTAAGAATTAAAACAATTTTTTTTTCTTTTGACTATTATATTTATACTTATACGTAAAAAAAATAATTATTCCGTAATAATTACAGAAGACTGAATAAAGTTATCGTAATTATTCAAATGAACTTAAAACTATATTATATTTATAATGTTTAAAATGTTTTACCAATACAACGCATCCTCATTATATAAGTTTAGCTTAGATTTTAATCTGACCTAATCCAACTGACCTAATCTAAACTAGTTTTTCCTAAGAAAACCTGGCTGTAACTGAAATCGGGGTCTTACGGTAACATATATACAGGCAAATACTTGCCCCAAAAGAAGTATTTACATTCTTACCATAAACTAAATAACTATATACCTATATCTTTAAAAAACCAAGAATAGCTAAACTCGACTAAAGATCAACTTTCACAACGCCGTAATATTTTTTTTTCAAACGACCGGAAAATAGCCACTTTCCGTACTATTTTTCATACGGAAAGTTCTACATTATAATGCATGTTCTTTCGAAATATTTCCACTCTCCAAAAAGGACCTTTTTGTTCAATTTTCCGGTCCCTTGATCCTTTTCCGGTCCCATTTTTGGCCAAAATGGCTATGACTTCTTGTTGACAGCTTTTAGCTTGTTTTTTTGGGCAGTTTTGACACTTCTAAAAAAGCTGTTTTAAATTTGTTCCAAAAGTTTTATTTACAAAAATGGACTCAGATCTAGGAAATGAGTTGAATCCGGAGGAAATACTAAAAGCTGCTTCAAGAGTCACATACACCGAAAAATCGACCACACATTTTTAATTCTCAAAGTAAGAGAATACTATAAATATAAAAATATAAAGAACAAACCTAGAAATCTGCCTTTTATGAGCTCTTTTATCATTATTTTGCTTGATAAGTTGGCCATGGTTGGCTGGTCGTCAGTCATCACTAATTTAACTGTGTGAAGCTAATAGGCACTACACTATGATTTTTCTAATGTTTTATACAATTTTGCACAAGTTAGAAATACAAAAATCATTTCTAACCACAAAACTTTACTTCTTTTTCTTAATTTTCATCTTACAAACTACCAGCCTTAGTGGCAATGGCTATCTAGCCAACAAGAAGCAGAAAATATCAGGGGACTGTTCATAAATTACGCAACACGGCTGGGCGTCGACAAAAGTGATAGATACTAAAATGTTTTTTCTGATCTCCGCAGGTTTGCAGGATATAAATTTCCTGCGTCCATCTGTAGTCTAGTGAAGTAAATACCTATTTTACTAATTTCGGATGTAAAATGGGACACACAAGTTCACACACCAGGCACGCAAATACACAAGGAGTCGAATTTATACTTCCACTTTATTAAGCACTATCGTCGGAGCAAAAATAGGTACTGTTATAAAACTTGCCTCACAAACCCTTAAATTTTCGTGCTGCTTAAAATCTTGTCCGAAGGCTTCCAGCCAAGCTCTCCTTCTATTGCTGTTTGATTTTCCTAATAAAAATACTTCTTCACTCATTATGACTTACCTTTAATAGGTACTTGAAAGAGGACAACAGGAATAAATGATAAAAAAATCGTTTGATAAAAAAACTATTTACAATAATAACGAGCCGCCGATGACAAAAGCGAGGCAAACAAATCAAAAATGACAACGCAAGTGTCAAAATAAATGTCAGGCTTCGCTTCCTTTAGAGCTTGCTCTGGGATTAGTGTCCTTACTCTTTATAGCTTACACAACCCAAATTTTCTTAAACATTAAAAAAAAAACATGAAAAAATTTTAAATGCTTAGCTTAAATTACAAAAAATTTACCTGCGGCATTTTAGTTTAGCAGTTTTGTCAAGAGCATTCAAAACGTGTAAAAAAAATGACAGTTTTGGTATGATTTTCTGAAAATGTTTACCTATATACTGTGTGTTGCGTTTGCCCTCGCAACATAGAACTCCTAGATAAATTTTTAGTATTTTTTTCCAATCTGACAAAGAGTGACAGTTAAAGTTTATACAAAACCTAAAAATGTCTTCAAGAAGTTTTCCATATTTGCTCCTATTAAGGGATCACAATTTTTAGAAAATTTTCTGCTCATAAAGTAAAGAAATTTTGCTATCGGCACTGTAACTTTATTGATTGTTACAATTTCAGTTTAATTTTAAACCAATTTATGACATTATTTTGCCAAATCTAGAATTGAAACCTGATCCCATGCCAACCCAGTACCAAACCCAACTCGATATGTATTTTAATTTTGCAGTGTTTTTTTCGAAATATTTTAAGGGTTACGGATAAATAATAAAAAAACTTAATTTGAAGTGACCAGGCTTCTCGGGGAACATTAAGAAACAGAGAAAAAACGTGTTTTTAAAATATTAGGTAAAGTTATTTTGTTATAACAAAATGTCAAAAAAAATGTGGTTTTTAAAATGTTAAAAAAGTACTGCAATCAGGTTTCCAAAATATCTTGAATAACTTAAAAGCAAAACTTAAATTTGGTCTGATGTTGGTCAGTAAACCCAAAACGTCAAATGACTTGTCAAAATAAGGTTGCAAAATGCTATTTGTCTTCCTTTATGAATCAAACGGCAAAAGAAAAAAAGGATGAGTCCAAAAGAAAAAATGAACTTGACAGTGCTCCTATCACACTGAAATGTCAAGTCTCAAAAACGGACCCCTCACTAAGTAGATCTTAAAAAAAAAATGCCTGTAGAAAGTTTTAAGCGTTTTTTGACAGCTTTAACAATAAGGGCGCAGAAAAATAAAAACTAAAAATGAAGATTTCGGTTTTTTCTGCCTATCTCCGGAACTATCCGAAATTTGTAAACTTTTTTTAAAGTTTTGAGCAAAGCAGGAAATTGCGCAACTTTGCCCTAATTTAAACATTTTCATATCTCCTACCGTTTAAGGTCCCCATGGTGAGTATAGAATTTAAAACGCCCTGTATACGTTATTAAAATTTATTTCTGGATTTTGGAAAATATAAATGAAACATTTTTTTTTAATATAATTTTTAAAATTTTTGTAAATGTGTAAATCGTAAATTAAAGCAGGTAAATATATATTTTTAATTTCACTGCATATTGTCATAAAGTTATTAAAAATATCCAATCATCGTAAAAAAATAATATAATGCCCGGTTTTTGCTTTACAAAAGCATTTGAAAGCTTTTGATTATAAAAAAATTATTCTAAAAGAACAAACAATTTACGTAATATTTTGCATACAAAAGTTGTGCAAAAATTGGTCGCGAAATTGTGGGCTTACTGATTTTTTACGTAACATTATTTTTGATAAAGTCTCTCATATTAGATTCTAAAAATAAACAAAACGGGAACTGAAAGTACGTTGAACAAAGTTCTTAAAACAAAGTAAGCCATTTTCTAATCACAGATACTGTTCATTTCAAATTCTTCTTCAAAATTGGACTTCAGTAACAGCAGCCTTAAAATTGTTTTAAAATAGCTTTACTATTGGTTTAAGAATATTTTAAATGTACGTCTGTTAGTTTTTTGCCTCGCGTCGATGCATCTGTAACCAAAGCTAATATTTAAAAAAAATTCTATGTGATTGCAGAGGGTCCATAAAATTTTGAGATACTATTACGGCCCTGCCCTTGCATTTTCCGAAAAAAACGGACGCCGCTAATGTAAAAAAATTGTCCAAGGAGCTCATAAAGCTCAAGGTCAACACCGTGTTGAGAATGGACGGTCCAACCGAAACAGAGCTGACTGAAGAGCACCCTGCTCGAAGTCCTTGCTCCACCTAGGAGGAAGGATGTGAGATCAGCAACACGGTTCCTAACTAGACACTGTTGCCTCAGCAAGTACCTAGAGATGCTGTTGCATGTCCTGCTGGAGTCCTGCATATCCTGCAGGAGTGTCCGGCTCTGGCCAGATCAAGAGAGTCGCACCTTGGAAACTATCTGTTGGTTCCAGGTGATGTAAGAAGGTTTCAGTCCAAAAAAAAGAGGCAGGCTTCGTGGGCTAAAATATGGATAATGGGCGTGGAACGGGCCCAACAAGGTGGGAATTGTCCGTCCCGCAGTTCTACATTCATTTGTTTATTCAATAATCCTCCCAATAAAGATAGCCTAAATAAAGTCGAAAGGCAAAAACTCTACTGGGCGCGAGTAGACGGCGTCTGGCATGCGCAGTAAATTTTTCGCCTTTGACCTTGCCCAGGGCCAACTCAAATTTTTTAATTATTTTATTGGTTTTTCACAGGTATTATTGCTACGCTTGTGCCATTATTTATAGTATCTCAGAGCGCTTCAGGCTACTGCGGCCGGAACAAGTCCAATTTGCTAGTGTACGTACACGCAGGGACATCACACACCTATCAGTGGAGCAACCACCACTCAGGCTTGCGACTACCGTGGCTTGCATTTAGTATGCCTCTAACAACATGTTACAATGAAAATAATAAGGAGAAACAAAATCAAAGAAAGTTCTCAAATATAAAATAATACATTCTAAAAACCAAAAAGATTATCCCAGTGAAAAAAAAATAGAGCAAATATTCGAAAAGTCCTCCTTGCTCGGCTAGACAATATCCGACCCTGTTATAAAAACCCCTTCTAACGTTTCCAAGCATGCAAGGGGTGATAGTTTGAAAAGCTTCTTCAATTTTAATCCGAAGTTCTTCCAAATTATTAGCCCGTTCATGCCCGTAAACTTTATTTTTGATATAACTCCACAGATAGAAGTCATTAGGAGCAAGATCGGGTGATCGAGCTTGCCATAAAACAGTTCCCTGTGTACTTATAACCCGATTAGGAAATACATTATCAAGATATTCCCTAACAAGCCCAACATTGTGAGCGGGACAACCATCTTTTTGAAACCATGTTTCTTCACCAAATCTCACACCTAACAACTGCCTAGCAATTGGAATAATATGCTGCTGCAGTAGATCTAACTATCTATGACCATTCAAATTGCCGTTAATAAAAAATGGCCCAAAACATTTAGTTTTTGAGGATACCGTGTTCTTACGTCAAAATACAAATGCAAATTTTCCCTCGACCAATATCGAACGTGTGTTGGGTTATGACGATTCAATAATGGAAAAGTGCTTTCATCTGTGAAAATAATAGATCTCATAAGGTCTTCATCACGATTAGGCCTTTCCATCATTGTTTCGCAAAATTCCATACGACGATAGTTGTCCTCCGGAAAAATTTGATGCGTTTTCGACGCTTTGTAAAAATAATAACCATTCTTTTTGAGAACACTTAAGAGAGTGGCTGAAGACGTATCAGCTACTTCGGCAATTTGGTGGCTAGTTAACTTTCAATTGTACTTTCTGCTCGTCATTCAAAACAGTGGGTTTTTTATAGTTTCTTGGCGCTACACAACCAAACTTTTCAAAATTCTGCACACTATGAATCGTTGATAAACTAGGTTCTGGGCGATCTACAAAATTATCCAAAAAAAGTTCTTGAATAAGTCTCAATTGTCTGCCTTGATAGTACCATTTGACCATCTGCACTTTTTCGGCAACAACAATTTCACTTAAGAACTTACCAATCTGTTTCTCGAAACAAAATAATAAAAACAAAATAAATTTCTAATAGATAACACTGTAGCGTGCTTCGAATCCACCTCGGTCGTACGGCACGGAGAGTAAATTGGACTTGATTCCCCCTATGTTCGTAGTAGCCTGACGTTCATTGTCTGGTAGAGTCAATGTTCCAGTTGTTCCTTTTTAAGCTAAATACATTCATCAGTTAAAAGGTTTTCATAATAAATACTTTTCCTAGATCCACCATCCCAACCATTCATTCATGGCTATACGGAAGGTACCCACGTACCTGCCGGTACCGTCCAGAAAATCTCATGCACGTCATCTGGTGGGAACCCGTTGGCAACCTTAACATGGTACAAGAACGACAAGAAAGTTCACTCCACTACAAAAACTACGGATAAGTCCGTAACGGCTGAAATAACAATTTTGACGAATGTTACGGATAACGAAGCGAGGTATCGATGCGAAGCTGCCAACTCAGCTACGGAGATTCCGTTGTTCGAGACCATCACGATGAGTGTCCATTGTAAGTATACTTT
The DNA here is from genome assembly GCA_963921995.1 of Oxystoma pomonae. Classification (NCBI taxonomy): domain Eukaryota; kingdom Metazoa; phylum Arthropoda; class Insecta; order Coleoptera; family Brentidae; genus Oxystoma; species Oxystoma pomonae. The sequence goes on along the minus strand of OY998169.1, from coordinate 76,752,463 downwards.
TAAAGCAAGTAGTTTATTTTTTAAGTCTTCAACAATAAATCTTGAGATTCCTACAACATTCTACTAGCCCGTGAGTGTCTGATTCTTACTGTGTCTCAAGCGCTAAACTGTATATTATTAATTTAAATAATTTTATTGCTTAGTTCCTCCTGACACCCTTAAAATTCGCCAAGAACCACTCGAACTTAAATCGAATCAAGAAGCCACTTTATTCTGTGACTCAAGCTCTAGCAACCCCCCTGCTAAGCTTTCATGGTGGAAAGATGGGATTCCACTGGATAATCAGACAAATTACTCCAAACCTGGTAAGCTTAACTGAAAAGGATTTCTACCTCTTAGATTATCCTTTTAAAACAGACGATAAGTCCGTCTAGTTTTACTAATTTAAGTAAATTCAAACCCCATCAAAGATCTTAAGTAGTTTAGCTGTGTAAAGAGGAAAAGAAGTTATAGTTATAGGGATAATACCACTAGACCTTTGAAGTTACCGATAATTTTTCACGTTACGTGTGTGTACTCGATAATTTCGCGACTCAAACACACAGCAGTGAAAAATTAATTGCTTAATTTTGAAGCGCGAGTGGTATTTAAGGGATTATTTTATAAAAGAAAACAAAAAAAAAACATAAAATATATAATAAGTTTACTGTTTAGCTTTCATAACATTTTGTTGATATCTTCCTCTGGAACATTTCTAATACGATTCATTTTACGAAATTTTAATAAAATTGAAAATTGTTGGAATGTTGAGAATTTAATGAAAAATCCGGATGACCATGGCAACTCAGTTTTTAAAAAACAAAAGATCCAGAGATCTTGGATGGAAATAACGAAAATTCAAACCTGGATGAGCATCCCGCAAGGAACACACAAAAGACCAAAGCGAAAAGAGAAATGATTAAACGATGTTTCGCCCTGGGTAACCAGCGTGGGCTCATCAGTGGTTTTACTGGTCACCCTCTACCATATATCATTAAACACCATCATTCACTTTGATTTCCAATGGCACTTATCCAAGTTACCTGATATGGATTCGTCCTGGTGTGTTATTATTTCCAGTAGGATTATGCTCCTAAGGCAATTAAAACAAAAAAAGAAGTTGAAAAACCTCCAAATCAGTTACTTTAACCGAAAAGAAACTAAAAACAAAAGATCAAGAGATCTTGGGTGGAAATAACGAAAATTCAAACCTGGATAAGCATCCCACAAGGCACACAAAAGACCAAAGCGAAAAGAGAAATGATTAAACAATATTTCGCCCTGAGTAACCAGCGTGGGCTCATCAGTGGTTTCACTAGTCACCCTCTACCATATATCATTAAACACCATCATTCACCTTCATTTCCAATAGCACTTATCCAAGTTACCTGATATGGATTCGTCTTGGTGTGTTATTATTTTCAGTAGGATTATGCTCCTAAGGCAATTAAAGCAAAAAAAGAAGTTAAAAAACCTCCAAATTAGTTACTTCAACCGAAAAGAAACTAAAAACAAAAAATCAAGAGATCTTGGGTGGAAATAATGAAAATTCAAACCTGGGTGAGCATCCCACAAGGAACACACAAAAAATCAAAGCGAAAAGAGAAATGATTAAACGATGTTTCGCCCTGGGTAACCAGCGTGGGCTCATCAGTGGTTTCACGGGTCACCCTCTACCATACATCATTAAACACCATCATACACTTTGACTTCCAACTTTGAATCACTCACAAATAGGCATTGTTCCGCACTGGCACTTATCTAAGTTATCTGATACGGATTCGTCCTGGCGTGTTAATATTTCCAGTAGGATTATCCTAAGGCAATTAAAACAAAAAAATAATTTAAAAAGATCTCTTAATGTTTTGTTTTTTAGTTTCTTTTGGCTTGAAGTAACTGATTTGGAGGTTTTTTAACTTCTTTTTTTTTGTGTTTTTTTGGCACCTGGTCCGGGGGCAGGTGTATGAAAGTGTAGGAAAGTTCCCACGATACACGGCAATCGGATGAGCTTCGGTCGTGGTCGGATAGGTTTCGGATAACTCGTGATCGCTTCATAGCTTATTATTGGTCGATATCAGGGAGAGGACCGTTCCCGTGCGATCTTTCCTACGAAATTCAAGAATAAGCCCCCAGGGGCATCGACTTTTTTGAAATATTTTCTGAGAGAAATGGTCAGTGTAATTCTTATTATTTGACGTAAATTAAAAAAGTTATCACTGTAACTCTCCAAAATGTCGGACTTTTAACACATAAGTGGAACAGTCTATTTAACTTATGCGGTTAGAATAATTAAGATGAATTTGACCAAATTCCTTAAAACATCTTTGGGAAAAAGTTTCCTTAATCCCAATTAAAAGACGAGTTTATAGAGTCCTTTTGATGTTTTTCTTACTAGGTTTGCATGGAGGCACAGTTTCAAGTATAGAGATAAAAGTTAACGTTACCGAAGAAATGAATGGAATTATCTACACCTGTCAAGCTCATAACGAAGCACTGCAGAGATCTGTACACGATGCCATCACTTTGCAAGTTTTATGTAAGTAAAATGTATAACCTAACGTCTATAAATTATTAGGTTATGTTGGTAAAGTTGTCTTATTAGAATTTAAAAAAAATTATTTTTTTAAGTGAATCCAGAATACTGACAATATCTAAATTATTCCAGGTGATAGAAAGTCGTTTGAAATATATGTATTTTTTTTTCTTTTTTAGGATGACAGATTCGTGATATATTTCTGCTTTTACTAATGTTTATTTTTTTGGTTTTGCTAATACTCATTTTTCAAGTTTTTATTTATTTGTATTTTTTGTGTACAGTAAAGGATTGCTTTACACCCTCGTTCGGAAAATAACTATTTTATATAACTTTTCTTTTTTTAAAATAGAGGACAAATATATTATTTGACAAACTACTGTTTAACATGAAACTAAGAATATATAAATGAATAATAATGATTTTATATATATTATAAAACTTAAACGCAAATATCGCAGGAACTACAAAAAATATTGATATAGTGATGATATTTTTGTAAAGCTAATTTTTTGAAAAATTAAAAAATGCAAAAATATACAGGGTGTACTATTTAAAAAAATGTATTTTCAGTAATAAAAAATATACTGAGTGTTCCAGTTATAAACAAACACCCTGTATCAAACGGGCGCCGCACTAATATTTTTGTTAACAGAAGCCACAAAAAGTTTTTTGCGGGCATCTAAAATTGAGACATAATTGCTAGCATTCTTATATCCAGATCTCATTATTTTTTCCAACCTAGCATTATCCAAGAAAAATCTCCTCATCTTCATTTATTTCATTATCTTGATCGCTTTCTTCGCTTTTTTACGTTATTTTTATTTCTCTTTAAGATTGTCACATTCTCACAGTTATATTTATTTAACAAACAACGGACCTTATTTTAACATACCAATAAAAAACCAGAAAAAAAATTATCAAAATAATTTCACACTTTTGAATTATAGGTTCTTATAAGTAAAAGCCTAGAACATTATTTTTGAATTATTTTTTGTTATTTTTAGTATTGTTTAAAGAAATATTATTTTTTATTAGTTTTTTCTAAAAAATATTATTTTTTAACAAAACACGTGCATGCATGTAGCTCTCACCTAGTCAAATGTTTGTCAGATATTTGGGAACCTCTAGGGGACACTTTTTGCTTGGCGCGGACATAAGAGAGCAGCGAAGATTTGCCGTGTCTAGTTCTACCTGCTTGTCCGATATTACCCGACTTTACCCTACTAACCATTAAAATTTCGGGTAAGGCAAGATTGACAAGATCATTCATATAAAGAAGAATTAACGTCTTTCAAAAAGTTAGTTTCAAACTCTCTATAGTTTTTTTTTACTTGTCCAGATAAACCTGTCTTCGACAAGAACAGCGCAGCCTCCGTAACCGGCATCGAAAACGAACCGTTAATTATACACCTGAAGGCAGACGGTAACCCAACCGACATTGCCTACACATGGACGAAAGACGGTCTGCCAATCACCGAAGCGTCATCTGCCGGCGGGTCCGAAAGAATAGTCTCTGACGGACCAATATTGAATATTACGAGATTAAGCAGAAATGACGCGGGGACGTATAATTGTGAAGCCATTAACTCGCAAGGGAGTAACATGGCGACTATCAATATTACTGTACAATGTAAGTATAAAAAAGACAGAAAAAAAACATTATTATTGAATAATTTTCATTTCACAATTTTCAAAAACGAATTGCCTGTTCCCTAACTTTATTTAAACCAATCAAAATTCTTATGATTTTTTAGCGATTACACTGCGTGACATAATTTCGGTACCCGAAAAACTGTTTGTAATTATAGTTTTCTATTCTAGGTTACAAAGCACATTGCCTATAAAAATAACAGGTATTGGAATCCGAAATACTGTTACCGTCAATCTCTGCCTTTCTAGGGTCAGTGAATGGGTGTTTCTGACCTTCTTAACACTTTTTTATCACCTTATGTTTTCGTTTCAATTGACTTGAATAACTGTTTTCAAAAATGGATATTTCTGTGCAAGTTTGAGAATCCACTTCCTGAATACATTCAAAAATCCCAAAAATCCTTCGATCATAAAATTATGTAAATACGTAAAAACATTTTAATATCTTCAGCTTAAATAAGCCATGAAGAAGCACGTCTTCTTGCTCTTCAAGCCCCAGAGAGCAGTGCATGGCTCAATGCCCTTCCATCCGCAAATTTAGGAAACCTTTTAGACAACAATACATTTCGTATTTCAACTGCATTAAGATTAGGACTGCCTGTGTGTGGAGTGCACAACTGCGTTTGCGGCGAAACAGTAGATATTTATGGCTCTCACAGGCTAAGCTGCAGGAAAAATACATGCAGATTAATGACATCCTCAGAAGGGCTCTGATTTCAGCAGGTTGCCCTGCCTTATTGGAAACACAGTAAACAACTTCTCTGGGATGCAATTGTTCACACACTTTAGCAAAATCTTATTTAGACAAAACTTCAAAATCATCTGATGCAGCTCCTACTCTTTCGGAGGACAAAAAACATAAAAAATATGGTGAAATATTAGATCGCTCTATTTTTGTGCCCTTTGCGGTCGAGACTTATGGAGCTTGGGGTGATGACGCTAAGAGACTGATCTTAGACATAGCCTCCAAAATATCTTCTGACCAGTCTCATGACTTCGTAACCCAGAGTATAGACGAGCACCATCCGGAAGGAGGCGGGGATGGAAGAAATTTTCTGCGTTTAGATTTGTGCGCGTGTGTGAGAGTGAGTTTGTATAAATCTATTGTTTGATGTTTTAAACTTATTGTTGATTAAAATCTTATTTAAAAAAAGCTAGCGGATGTCTTTTGTTTTTATCACGGCTTGTTTTTGACTTACACCTCAATAACCTTTTTGTTTGGGCGACCCTAATTTGGTCTATATTTATAAATTAGCTACGCTCGCGTATTTCAAATTATTGCTTTTCCCCTCTGCCTCTTTATCCTCACGTTCTGCTCTTCAAACCCTTCCATCCTGTCGAATACCGGCGTTGTTGGCTATTTTTTCCCGGTTTTACTTAAAATATTCATAACTTTTATTTTCGTTTAGTAGTTTTTGCATGATACTGAACAAACAAACAGACATACAAATAGAGTAAAACAAAATTTAGAGATTTATTACGGGAACCCACAAAAAGGCTGAATTTACAAAAACCGAACCACAATTGAACAGAAAATAAAACGTCGGAAACGAAATATTAACGAAAGTAAAAGACCCCCCAGAAAATAATGAATACGATTATAATTTTAAAGAATTTCAATTTACTCGATCCTTAAAAGACACGAATATAATTTTACCGATTATAATTTTCCCGAATCTTAAATTTTCAGAATTACAAAAGTATCGAAAATAATTTTCTAGAAAAACGAAAAACACCGGAGAAAAAAATTGATAGAAAATAATAGGCCAGATCCTTAAATGCCACAATCCATCCAAATCGCTATTGGGCATGCGACAAATTTAAATCTATAAAGCGCCTTTGACAAGTTTATCTATTTGGAAGATAAACGATTTTATTTAACTTCACAGTTTCTGGCTGTCAAACTGTCTATCAAATCTTGCGATTCATTTCTGACACAATTCCCGTGAACCGATTTTAATATTATGAAAAAATTTGAGGGTAGGGGGTGATTGAGGGATGTAAAGGGGGCAAATTAATACAATATCTCAATCGACCCTTCCCTGCCATAAGCCTGGCAACGTAGCAATTGAATTCGTGGCTATCGGTTCAAATCATTTTCGGACAGATTGGGGTTCTTGAATTTTGTGGTTCGGCATTATTCTGTTTCTATTAAATTATTTTCATTCAAAATATTTTTCGAGATTTTGTGTTTCTATAAGAATATGTTTCGTTAAAAATTAGTTCTATGCATATATTATTTTCCAGTGATTTGATTTTCCCGTCATTCCATTTTCGAGACAAATTTTTTTGGATCAATTATTTTCTTTTGTTTGAAATTCTGACAAATTATGTTTCTATCAAATTTGGTTTCGGGTTTTTTATGGGGACCCTTTTTTACTATATCTATGTTTAATATTGAGAAAAGAGGTTCATTTCACGCAGTTATTTTATTTCTTTGTTGGATATTCGTTAAGAAGGATGGTGCATGATCTGTTAAATGCATATAAAAAGATTCTGTTTATTTCCTTCAAATCTTGGAGCTATAAGTAACGAATAAGATGAGTGTTTGATCAGGATATGAAAGGCTTGATATGTAATAGAATAAACCGGATGAAATGGAGTGGCTACTTATTTTATTCTTTAATTTGTAATGCAGTGTTATCAATATTCTGTGCCTTATAAAACACCTATTACTTTAGATCCTGCAACAGTAGTCCAAACCAGCGGCTCAGTCATAGTAAATCCAAAAGAAGACGCGACTTTATCCTGCACAGCAGACGGCAATCCGTTGGCCGACGACACGATAACTTGGAAACGAGACGACTTTCCGGAAATGGACGCCAGAACATCAATTATGTACGACAAAAATGGAACGTCGTATTTGAGAATAACCCAGGTCACCAGAGAAGATCTGGGACATTTTCAGTGTGTGGCGAATAACGGTGTTGGGAATTCATCAATCAGAGAAGTTTTGCTGATTGTTAAACGTGAGTATTGGCATTAGAGGTAGAGAAAATAAATTCGCATCCTACATGGAAATTTTTTTTTCAGAATTTGTTCACACAAATTGTAGCTGTGTAAAATTGTTGTGTTATATGTATTTTATACACAATTGTGTAATAAGTCTACACAATTTTTAGTTTCCGATTTTGCTATGCAGTGTGATTCAAAATGATGATGAAGTGATAAGACAAGTTACGTGATATTTAGGAATAAATTTTTTTTATTTTTTTGGGATTTGCCTTTAAAATAATTTACCAAGTAAGTCTGTGCTGACAATAACATGTTTTAGGGTTTTGTCATGCATTTCTACCACGTTTTTAATGTTGCTTCTCAGAAAACATTAACAATGTTTAAATACAAATATCTCTGAAACCAAATATATTTTAATAATGCTTGTTCAAAACAACAAATTCTACATACAGTTAAAGCCTCTCTGGGAAATTTTAAACCACCCTGTATAGAGCTTTGTAAAGCTTTTTAGTCGCCGCCATATAAAAATTTTATTTGTCAAAGTTAAAAAGTCGACTGCATTAATATAATGAAACATTTTGTTTGCCAACCCTGGAATTTTCCAACAATTTTCTCCTCTAATTTCTGAAATAACCAAATCTAGCATGAATTTAAATTGAATTCCCCATTTCCCTTTAAATACCTATCGACCAAGCAAAAAGGAAAGTTTTTGCGTTGATCAAAAAAATCCTCGAAAATATTTCATTGAATTGCGAAATCCATTACGAAAATATACTCGTCCGATATATTCTAATTTTCATATTTTCGTTTTAATTTATTTCATTCGCTTTTAATCTGTTTTATTTTTTGCTCTATAGACAAACCCGAAATCGATCATCAACCCGCTCTTCTAAAATTCGCCAGTGACGCAGGAGAATCTGGAAAACTGACATGCCGCAGTCAAGCGTCTCCTTTGGCCAAATATACGTGGTCGAGAAATGGTAACCCCATCAGTGCTAACACTAGTGGGAAGTACTATACTACGTACCGTCAGGTGAGGAAGGAAATTAATTAGCGACTAGAACTACTAGACTACTGGACTACTACAAAAAAAAACTAAATTCATAATGAAAGGTTCACAGCGTCTTGATTACTCTATTCACTGCCAAAAAAACACATTAAATCTCATAAAAAACACACCTGATTTTTTATTACTTTTTTTTAGGTTTATTAAAGTTTGTAATAATTTATGAGTTATGTCTTTGATTCTAGTAAGATTTTGTGCAGTTTCACATATTTATTTTTAGCTGATCTTATAATCTGAAAGACTTATAAATATGTATAAAATTTTACAGTATATAAACGCTTTATTTTCAAATAATTCATAGAAATGTGAAAGAGTCGTTTTCTCATCAAACAGACTCATTAAACTTTATTTATATAAGCATATTTTTTATGAGACTTTGGGGACATTTTATGATCAGCCACAAGTTTTTATAATTCTTCCTATAGATTCTATAGTCTAGACAAACTAATAAAATGTTATATGCTTTCATGTCTCCATCTTTAAAAAGTTGGTTTAAAAGTATCCACAATTTTTATGGATTTTCCCCAGGGTATTTTATAATTTAACAGACTCATATTATTTTATTGGTTTCTATAATAAAATTTACTATTATTTTTTATTCTTACTTACTAAATGGCTAAGGCCTTTGAAAAGACAAATCCCAAAAACTCGTTTTTGTCGACTATCCGAAAACTAAATAAAAAAGCTATACTTAGTACTTGGTAAATACTTCCACAAAAAAAATATTTTTTTGACTTATGAAATCTTATAAATTATTATAAACACAGCCTCGTAAAATCTCATAAAAACGTATTAAATTAACAAGAGTTTACCTGCCCTAACCCATATGCCTTTTGAAACAACGTGAACTTATAAATGCTTATAAAAAACTATAATCACATCTTCGGTCGTAAAGACTTTTACAAAGCAAATATTTCTTGGCTTATGAAATCTTGTAGGCTTTTATAAACATCTCCCACACAGCTTCTGGCGACAAATAAAAACTTGTTAGAGAATAATTTTCTATTGCAAATGTAAAGTTTTTGTGGAAGCCAAAGATGTTTATTATATTATATTACTTCTACTACTATTACTACTACTACCACTGATAAAATTGTGCCATCTTTAAATGTAAGCATATAACATGAATTATTATAATGTTTTATGTGTTCCTTTTATAATCTTTTATCAGGTTTTTTTGGCAAGGTAGCGTTATCATAAGTGGTGAAGCTACTTAACTTTTATTGTTAGTTTTTCGATTTGATTTCTTTTTCAAAAAGTAAGGAAATGAAGGGAGACTTTTAAAATTGTAGGAGAAGCTATGATGTTAAATAACTTACGAGCAAGGTGGCGTTCTCGACATGAGTAACTGGTGGTCATTTTGCACTAGTATTGACTATTTGGAAAAAAATGCTTATTTCTTAAAAATTGCGTCATATAAAAAATACAGTATAAATCAACGAATGGATGAAACAGAACATGCTTATTTCAAATCTTCTATCAGTAACCTACTTTATTTTAAGTAAGTTTAAGTCAATTTGCTTACTTTTAATTCTTACGGTGTTATTTCGCTAAATGCTGATTTTATTAACTGCCTAATTCCTTTTTTATAAATAATTATCCAGATCGATCAACTGACCTCGGAATCAATTCTCTACATATCGCACGTAACTTCGGCTGACTACGGAAATTACGAGTGCTTGGCTCGAAACGATTTGGGCTTCTCGACCATCTCTCCAAGACTGGAAGTGACCTCTGCCCCGGACACGCCCACTTTGCTTACGGTGCTGAATGTGACTCACGACACAGTTACCTTAGGGTGGACGCCCGGTTTCGATGGTGGACTGAAGTCGTCGTACAGGATAAGATACAGACAGGTTAGTAACATGTCAATAGTATTGTCATTATATTATATATATGCATCTCTATCCGTCTCATCTCCTATAGAGTTTGCTTCATTTGTCTTCAGGTTTTTGTGACACTGACGTCTGCTTTTGTTATAGTATCCCCAGCTATATTATTTCTACTTCATTGGGATTGAAATGTTTGTAAGCGAAACAGCGTCTTTATTAAGATTTTCAGGAAACCTCCCTCCGAGATTTTTTTCTCTTTCCAAACATGTGTTCTCTTGGTCTAAGCATATTTTTTAACGTATTGCATCAAAGGAAATTACCTTTAAAATAGTTTTGGTGATGAAATTCTGTGCTTTTTTTATACTGGGATTTTCTCTTCATTACAGGATCAATTCCCATTAAGATTAAAGCAGTTTATGAAAATTTATTTCATATAGAACTCGATAATGAGGTTCACGATGAGATTGGTAATAGAGTCGAATGATAACCCTCTTGAAAATACGGCATCAATAATAAAAAGAATATTTTTTATAGTAATTACGGAATACTTCGTTTTCATGATATTCCTTGACAACGAAACAATTTTCGTGAATAATTCTACTAATGCATCAAAATTAAAAAACGTTAAATACAAAAATTGTCTGGTTCCTCGTCTGGTTCATTTTGATGCAACAATGTAATTTATTTTAATATTTTCCGAATCAGAGAAACACCAGTTAAAATGTAAAAAAATAAAAATATTAACGGTTCTGCTAGTGTCTCCAATTATTTACTGTCATCTCACTAAAAATAATAGGAACATGCAGTACAATTTTCATTTCCTACAATGCAATTACCAGTAGGAATATAACTGGTGCATAAAATATATCCGGAAATTTTTTAAAATTTTCCGGGGATATTCCCAAATATTTCCACTTATCAATTATCAGATATTTACTTGTAAAACTTCGAGTTAAACCAAATATATATGGTATATTTCATACATCATTGGCTAAACTTGCACAAGGAAAATTTCAGATGTAAGTTTGGGAAAATTACACACTTTTCATGTGATTTTTAAAATTGAAGGAAATATTAATTTTAAGATGAGGTTTTGGCATTAAATGTGTCGTTTTTTTTGTTAAAGGTGGATGACGATGGATACAAATACGAAGACGTAATACCAAACAACGTTACCGTTTACGTTATCAGGAATTTGGAATCGAACGTCAAGTATGTCTTCTCCATCATGGCTGCCAACAAATTGGGGAGCAGTAAATATATGCCTGATTTATTGTCCACAAAGACATCGGGTAAGTTGCTTGCATATTTTTTATCTGGCAGTTTTTCTCTTAAAAAATCTCTCTTTTTTTCTTCCCACTACCTTATTTTTTCCCAAATTGTCAATTTACCTTAAGTTACTAAAATAATGAACTTAATTTAATTTTTAATTTCGTAGATTTTCTTGTTATTACCTAAGGTTATGTTTTTTGTCTGATACAATGAACAAAAAATTATCTTTCATTGCCTTAAAAATCTTTTGTTTAATCTGTATTATTGTTTAACATCAGGTATAATTATGTTTACACAGGCAACCAATTGATTATTGTTTGGAAGTTTGAGACAGTGATGTTTTTGAAATTAACTCTGTGTTTCGGACTTCCATTGTTTATATTTTATTTATATACAACGTTTTTCGATCGGTACAATCTCTGATCGTCTTCACCTGCAAGCTACAATCTATTCTTAAGGCTACGTGCACTTCCGGCCACATAAAATGCGTACGCCGGATTTTGTATATTGACAAAAAATGTCAACGTCAGGTTTTGTTGTTGTCATACGCTTAGATTTAAAAATGCCTCAACTAACCGAATTCGAAAAACCCCAAATTTTGGCAAAAGTGTGGTTGGTCGGTTTGAAGAGTAGCGGCCCATTATGGACGAAATAAGGCTACAATTGTAAGAATAAGAAGAAAGTATCAAGAAGAAGGAATGTTCGACGAAAGGCGAGGTACTTGCTTGACCCAAGTCAGGACGCCTCAGCAGGATCAGCAATTGATCGACTTTCCTGAAGACCGCCCATTTGCGAGAGGACATGGGGCTCTTTTTAGAATCCACGGAAAATATACAGCTGTGTGTATCAACAGGATAACTGTCCTATCCATATGTCGCACGCATTTCTAAACAGTGGTCCCAGCAAAACAACATCGAGGTTTTGCCATGACCGGCAAAATCTCCTGACGCCAATCTCATGGAAAATGTGTGGGAAAATGTGTGGGGCCTTATAGGAAAAAAGTTAACACGAATTCCAACCACCTAATGGAGCTCATAGTCAGAGGGTACGACGAAGTGATTGTTTCAAATCCAAATTTATTTCAAAATTTAGTCTCCATGCCACGAAGACTGGCAAACATTTTTGAGGCTGAAGAGGCAATGATACGCTACTGAAGAAACGTTTTTTTGTGTTTTTTAATTTACTTAGTGTTTTTTTAATCATTTGTTTTTGATTTTGAACATTTTTGGTTGTCTGCAAAGACTCAAATTTACCGATCCTGTAGAGGTGCGCTGACTATGATTCAGTTCCTTATTCTTAATACTTTTTTCTTATTCGCACAATTGTGGTCTTGTTTCTTTAAGCTTTAAGAATAAGTTTTTATAATAAAACGTTGAATAATTAAAAAAATATATTGTATTCATTAGTATATTAGGATTATGTATTAATATTAAAACGTCAAAGTCGGTTACAATAAGCAACGCAAGTAGCAAAACTTAAATTCATCAGACCTGCAGCCAACCTCTGCTGTACGCATTTTATGTGGTCGAAAGTGTGCTTATAATGAGAAATCACTCAACCGTGAAGTTTAAGAAGTTGGCCCCTCCCAAGAAGGGGCTTCCAAATATTTGGAATTTCAACACTTGGTTTACTGAAAATACCCTAATTTTGCCCAATAAAGGCAGCCTCAAGGAATTTTCGTTTCTTCCAGTGTAACTCGTTGTGTAAAACCTTTGCTTTTGTTCACTGCATTCGGTGTTGTTTTGACCATGCATGTTCGGCGACTCCTGAGTTGTTTCACCTGCCTAACAGATAGTGGTCTTTCTGTTTCTCCTATGATTCATTTTTTGTTTTCGCCTATGATTCACCACACTCACAAAGAACTTGGTAAATGCATTAGTTATTTTGTTTGCTCTCCGGTTTTGTTTTACGAAGAAGGCTTCGAATTGTGTTATTAGATTTAAAAGTTGTTCGCTACTCTTCGAATTTTCTCTGATACTCCTTTAAGGCCACAGAAACGGCACCACATAGAATTGGCAGCACTGCTGCTGCGGTTTTTTTGCTGGACTCTATCATTTTTGAAATAAAATAAACACGGCTAACAATAGTCAAAAATCTTACCTGGCTTTTTCTTTAACCTCGTTGATAATACAGAAATCTGTAACAGCAATTTGTTGATTTTTTTATTTTTTGAACAAAATACACCAAATTTTGAAAAATCCTTTGGATACGGTTGTAGATTTTTATAATTTCTATTATCTGATAATAAAAAAGTTATGGTTTTTTTCTTTGCAAGCTATATTCTGCCGGAATTCTGAAACGCCAAGGTCACGTAATTTAGTAGGCCCAAGGAAACTGAAGTGGATTCGATTAGAGTATCGGAATTTCGGTTCCGCATAGCCACCGGCCACTTGTCTAATGGAACTTGCGGTCAATAAATTGATACTTGTCAAGTGAAAAACATAATACGGAAATTTGTTATTTTTTGATGTTGAAGAATGATTTTTCTTATGATTCTTTTTAATTTCGACATTGCAATCCATGAAGCATGAAGCCGAGCATCAAAACCTTTTAAAGAAGCACTAATAAGTGATTACGTTCCTAATAAGTTATACTTTTCTATATATGGTGTTCGTCCCGTGTTCTGAACACTGCACGATCTCACTCGAAATGGTTCATTCGTTGATCTTTCAAAAAAATATCAAAGCAGTGTTGTCAAATCTATGCCGTTTTTTTGGCCCTAATGTATGGAATTGTAGGGAATGCATTTTCTGCTGCGTTTCAAGTTTAAGGATGTAACCATTCTGCTGCAGATCCTTCTTAATGTTTCCTATTTCGATTTCCAAGTCATGAGAATTGTTACAAATTTGAACTGCTCTGTTATACAAAGTTCTTATTATGCCTCGTTTGGTTGTAGCAGAATGATTTGAACCTTAATTTAAATATTGTCCAGTGTGAGTGGGTTTACGATAGACTGTTGTTTTGATGTCGCTTTCTACTCGTTTGAAAAGCACATCAACAAAACTCCGTTGTGAATTTAAAGTTGTTGGACATTCCCGGTCCAGACAATAAAAGTATCATCAACATATCTCAGCCAGAGCTTAGGTTTATATGTCTCAACTGCGTGTGATTCGAACCACTCCATGTAAATATTGGCTACCAGTGGCGAAAGCAATGAACCCATTGGCAAATCATTATCCTGAGCATAAAACCTATCTTTCACCTGAAAATAAGAGTTATGTACACAACACTCCAACAACTTCATCACTCCCTCCAGCGGCAGACTGGTACTTTCATAAAGGGATTCGTCATCAAGCAGTCACTGTCTGATAATATACTATTATTCAGTTAAGGAAAGAGCTCTAAAAGAGCTTGTTAAATTTCAGTTTACAAATATACAAGATGTAATAAGTAGATAAAACCTACCTAAAACTTCCACTGTACAATTACATGGTTCAAGACATAATCCTTAAGAAAATTCTCAAGCGATTATAATAACTTAAAATGAGATAGCATCTCTGCTTGTAAAATTTATTTTCCGGAGTTGTTTTAGCGAACGTTCGCAGGAAAATCGTAAATATGTCTTAGTTTTCAAACAAGATTAATTTCCCTTTTATTTATTTTATTTTTCCGTAATCTTAAAACGTAAGTGCCCCGCATTTTCTCGGAAAATAAATGCTTAATCCTCTGCCGTTTCCTAACGAACTGGTTTAGAGTACCTGCCTAACTGAATAAAGACAATAATATACCCATGTATGCACAATTACTAATAAATTAGAATTCACTGTAGCAAATCTAAACTTCACCATCAAACGACAAAAAATTTAATGCTTTGGCGAAGGGCAAATTTCAAAATATTACTGGGAATATTTTTGTATAAACTTTTTTACCCATTTATTATTAATAAAAAATGCTTTAACATCTCAAAGAACTGGAGTTGTAAGAATCACATTTCTTTTTGTTTTTTTTAATAACGTCTAAAAAATTAATTTAGTCGTTGCCTCCCATCTTTACTTCCCTCTACTGGCATAATTTGGCAACCTATCGGATGCCTTTAAAATGTTTTGCCTTCTTGCCCTAGTACTGCTATGTGTTGTGATAAGGTGAAGTGTTCATATTTTTTGCGATTTATTTGATTTTGAATATTTTTGAGGTGACTTTTTCCGAAAGGAGTAGTGCGTTATATTATATTATATTTCTTACTACTACTGGGGGGCGACTCCTTCTTTTTCAAGATATTTTAGAAATATAGGTTGGGTATTTATCAGATAAAAATTATACCGGGAGCTTGTACCGTGTCGTCAAAATTTAATAAAAGAATATTCCCTTTACTGCAGCTGCGGATTTTCCCCAAAACTTTAAATCCGTGCCTTTAATTGGTCATAACATCTGTTTTCTTAAACCAAATTTAATGAAATAACATTCGTACGTTGCTTAGGAGTCCAAGGAATGTAGTAGTTGAAGTTCCATGAAAATTGGTTTAGTAGTTTCTACGTAATGCTTGAACAAATAGGCATACATGTAAATATTAACCTATACAGGCCACTTTGTCCCTCACATTTTCACCTCATTTTTCCATATAGTTTATGAGCACTATAAAATAGTAAGAGTACACTCCCCCATGAAGCTCTGTACCAAATTTCATCAATTTTCTATAACTTTTCTTTCCTAGATTTTTTTATACCCGAAATAAGGTAATATTTTGAAGTTTGCTCTTAAACATCTAAGACATTGAAATCTTTTAGGGCAGTTATTTTTTGACAGCGTCGTATATTTATTACTGTATATTTTGCAGCTTTTATAACCTTACCAAACAATGCAAGATTGTTCTTGCATATGCACTACATTCAATTCAATAAAAGCACTTATGAAATATTTCTTGCATATCAAAGAAGAACTTCCAGTGGCACTTCTATGCCGTCTTAGCTTTCAACACCACAAAAAATCTTATCGATTGATTATGCTACACTCTCCGTTAAGGATTTGGCATCAAGAGGAGGCATAAGTCTCCTATTCTTGTATTGTTTTTTGTTTTTAATACCTATTTATTTTATTTGCTTGCCTTTTAAAAGTTTATTTTATTTATTTTAAGGTTATTTTATTTATTTAGTTATTGTAATTAGGTATTATCACTTCAATCTTTTTGTTTTGGTTTACGGGTTTAATTTTAGTTAAGTTACTCTTTGCACTTTGGTACTATGTATACTATACTTTTGTAAACTAGCTTTTTTTGCTAAATAAATGGATATGATGATGATGATAAAACCAGTGATATAGATGTTCAAACAGACGACTCTGAGGATGTAAAAGCACCAGATAGATGAAACTAAACTCGAATCTGCTCACAGAAGACCTGAAAGAATTTGCAATGATATCTTTACAACTATAAATAAAGAATTTACCTAAGATGTATGTGATATATTTGTTAAAGAAAATTTTGCAGCATTTATAGCATTTTATTCGTGTTGTTCTTTTTGAATTAATTTAACCTTAGTTAATCTCATTTTTGCTTATTAAAACCTTAAAATTCTAAGGTTCATTTATTACAGACAGTCAGGTACTCTAATTCCAAACTTTAACAACTAACTTTTCCTTGCACGCTTACTAACAGACAAGGTGCCTCCATCCTATTCCGCTCCTAGTTTGGACGAGCGAAACTTGAAAAATTTCCCAGGCTTCCTGATTATAGTCGGGACCATTGTGGGCACCCTCCTGATACTTATGAACGTGTTATTGGTTGGTTGTTGCCTGCATCGGCGTTCCAAGAAACGTGTTACGTCAGGTAATTTCGAGTTTGGGAGAAAGGGTGGCTGACGTTTGAGTTAGCATTGCCAAACACAAAGACGTGTTTCCAAAAGCGTTTTGTTTAAAGGTACAAAAAAAATCTAATAAGATTTTATGTAGTTATGTAATAGCTATATGGAATATCATTTAGATTTATTGAACAAGTTTGAGCCTAAATAAAAGAATAAGGAAATGCCTTATACAATTAGTGTAAAGACTTCACAGGCTTACTCATAAATGGTCCCATTTCTTTGGTATAAAGTATTGTTGATTCTTTAAAATACCTAATAAAAATCTGAACAACTTCCTATTTACAAAATATAACAAAAATCATATTTTTTCTTAATCTGGTTAGTTGACATTTTATCAAGAACATTCAAAAAAATTGGCACTAGAAAACACGGATACACCACCATAAAATCAATTATTTTATGTTGAAAGGAAATAAAAATATCTCAAAAACTGTAGCTTTGAAAGATTTGAACCTTTTGAGCCTTATTACAAAATTTTTGGGTAATATTTACGAAAACCAAAATCTGAAAACCGCATATCAATAGCTGCTTTACTTCTAAAGTTATGATTTTTTTTTATATATTTGAACGTTTTTTCAAATAACTTGGAAACTAAAGCTCCGATGAATTTGGACTTTACAACAGAATTTGTAGTCCATATTCACGAAAACTTAAATCGGAAAACCGTATATCGCTTTTGTTCCAAAGTTACAATTTTTGTATATATTTTATCCCCCTTTTCCATCTTTTAACCCCCCACCACCCTACCCAAAAGTTAATTAACTCCTGGTCAGCTGATAGAGGTTTTTTGTACCGAATTTCGTTAAAACCGATTAAGGCGTTCTAGAGTTATCATGTAAAGAGGCAGACAACAGACCGACAGACAACTTTTTTTTTTCGTCGATTAAGTTATTTTTTAGTTTTTTAATAGTGGAAAAAGTAATGTCAACCCCGCAAAAAGTTTAATATGGTTAATTCTGTACCACTATTTTATATTCATTCAGTAAATATGCTAGGAAAGCTTTTCTAGATGTTTTATTAATTTTTACTGCTCTTGCCAAAATATCAACCAACCCAACATAAAATTATGATTTAATAGAAAGTTGTTTAGTTTTAGATTATAAACAAATTGTACTGATTAAATAAAGCAATACCTATCTTATTTCGTTTTAAATTATATAAATTTTGGATAGAGTAAGAAATTCTAGAAAGGAATTTTACCAAACACGAAACCCAAATATTTATTCACAATGCTACTACAACCAAGAGTCACCCCAGCTCCCAAACTGCAACTGAACTTTATTTTGTTTATTTTTCTTTTCTTTTGTTTGCCACAGCCCTTGTATTAGACCACGTCGAAAAAATAATTCCCGAGGATTTGCTGGAGAAACAGGACCTGCCCAGGATAGTAATAATAAGCGTGTCTGTGATTGGGGTTATTTTATTGCTTATCAATATCGCCCTTGTTGCCGGATGCATGTTTAGACGCAGAGCAAAAAGAATTAGAGGTTTGTTTTTTTTATTTTATTTTTTTTTAGTTTTATTTAACATCGTTATTGGTGCCTACGTTTTTTCGATAGTAATGTTTTTTGAATAGTATTTTATGTCGACCACTGCCTTGTGCTCTGCATTATACGAGTGATTTTAATGATAAATAGACCTATACAGTCACGGTCTGAATAAATTACCGTATTTCTTGGCGGCCATTGTATAAATTTTGTCATTTCGGCTGTACAGCACAGAACAAATTAAAACACTATATTTTTAGCAAAAACACGCAAAAAAGCCGAAAATACTTTATTTTGACTAAAAAAACAACGCAATAACATCCTAGGACCTCTTGGTTTGCAAAGCAGGCAAATATACATCATCTTTACAGGGGAAATTGAAACCCATCTAAAAATGATATAACTTTACTTTTTCTATTAACAAACATTTAAAAAGCTAAAATTTTAATATATTACGAAAAATAATGGTAAAAATACCATTTACTGATTGTGAAAAAAAATACGTCAAGTGGATTCGAATCGGCAAAACTAAGTGTCGATCCCCATCCGAAGAGAAAATGCACACTCTAAAGTACTTAGGACACGTAACATACAAGAATTTTGTCGATTCAGTAGTTTTATAATTAATATATATTTTAATTTTATAGTTTTCAGTATGTGCGGCTTTGTAGATACTATTATTATTATAATTATCAAAAGCAAATGGCTTTATCCACAGCTCCTACAGAATTTTTGTGTCTTTCCTGAAAAGAAATTAAAAAACCACGTCACACTGGCTGCTATCAAAAATGACATGATAGGAAACTTGGATCAATGTTTTTGTTTTGACCAATAGACCAAATATATACAATGACCGCCAAGAGATACGGTTAATTATTCTGACCGGGACTGTATAAAAAAGTTGACATTTTTGGAAACCGGTGCAAAAAATATGACCCAAAGTTGCATTCAGGTTATTTTTTTGATTTTTGTTCTTAGTTGGGTTTTCTTTTTTTTTGCTTTTTCGTTCTTCAGCAACAAGTCTTTTAATCAGGTTCTTTTATTGTAAAAATGTTTTTACTTCTATACACTTTTAAACCCTTGTAATATTATTATTTTCCCATAAAATTAGGGTTACCTATTATCCGAAATTTGGGTGACTAAACCCCAATATCGTCGTTATTAAAGCCGAAATGAACAAATCAATTAATATAAAAGTAATGTCATGCTGAGAACTGGCATAGAAACCAATTTTAATTTAGTGACATAAATTTATTTTAGATTTATAGAAAGGGTCGTAGCAATTAAACAACTGCAAATAATGATCAGTAATAACTTTTTTTTATACCTTCATCAAAAGCATGATTTTAGTAACTGTCTGCAGATAACTAACTAACTTACCGATGCAAAAAAACTTTTTTTTTGATCACGGGTTTTTTATCCAAAATTAAATTATTCCTGCCTAAAAATTAAGTCCTTTCCACCGGTTTTCACCAAGCAATTACGAAAAAATAATTTTAAAAAATCATCAAAATTTTACACTGTCAAAGATTAAAATGTCGCAACAATGAACATCACCGAGAAAAAGGCACATCGCTATGGAAACCGCATTGTTATTTCATTTACCAGCTGCCTTAATTTATATTATAAAGATAGTGTGTTGCGAGAAGTGCTCTTCGTTCGAGATTTTTAAAAGTATATTCCTGTTTTTCTTGGATTTTTTGATAAAGGTATTAAAATAAAATAGTGTTAACAACTCGCGGCTAAACTGCGCTAACTCGCGTTTTTAAATAACTCGCTGCGCTCGTTATTTAAACCAACGCTTGTAAAAAAAAGCACTATTTTAGCCACTAGTTGTTAAAACTGCTATTTTTGTCTAATTTTATGATACCATGTAGCTACTATATTAAGGCTGGGGCTTTGGGTTTCCTAGTTTTATGTGAAAACTAGTTATTCGCAGTTTTCGCCTTTATTACGGAACCCTTTGGAATTTTATGGATTTCTACCAAACTCGGCTAATAAACCGTATATTTTCACTATGTGCCACATCATATATATATATATATATATATATATATACACATTTACGATGTAGTTCCGTGTTTTTCATTAAAGGACGTATTCACATTTTTTCCAGCCCAAATACATATTCTTAATACTAACTTTTTAGAATACGTACGATGGATTTTCCTTCAGATATGCGATAAGCAAAAAAAGTACACTATTACCTCCGGGGGTCGGTATTTGAATTTTGAAAGAATGATCATCTGGGAGCGTTCACATCTTTGATATTAACGAATGTTGGCCGACCACGGCCGAATCTCACCCGATTTCCACATCTCTGAAAAACCTTCCTACACTTTAGGCGATTTCGGGTTTGGTATCTTTTAGTGCCAAATACTGACCAACCGATTTCGGGTACAAAAATTATGACATCACCGTGACTCTGATATCCTTTTTGAAATTTTTGTTGTTTTGAGTTGTCATGGATTTAAATGACCGATACAGGGTAACTTTTTTCCTTTTACCGAAAACGCTGAATTAGCTCATAGTTTACTCAAAGATGAATATTTTAATTGGATGGGTCAACAAGCGATGAAAAATTTGTACACCAACTGCAGACAAATATTCTTGAATAGAATAGACTTAAAGGTTGTAGAAGGTTGCGTGAAGGATTGTTACCAATTTGTAAACTGACTGAAACATAACACAATAACCAGTGGTATAAAAAAGAGAAGATCAAAAGATCTTGGGAGGAAAGAACGAAAATTCAAAATTGGATGAGTGTCCCACAAGGAACACATAAAAGACCAAAGCGAAAAGGGAGACAATTAAATGATGTTTCGCCCAGGGTGACCAGCGTGGGCTCGTCAGTGGATTCACTAGTCACCCTTAATCCAGACATCATTTAACACCATCGCACACTCTGACTTCCAACTCTGAATCACTCACAAATAGGCATCGTTCCGCATGGTAGTTATTATAAGTCACCAGATACGGGTTCGTCCTGGCGTGTTAATCTTTCCGATAGGAATATGCTCCTAAGACAATTAAAACAAGAAGTTAAACTTCCAAATCAGTTACATCAACTGAAAAGAATCGAAAAAAGAGAAGATCAAAAGATCTTGGGAGGAAAGAACGAAAATTCAAAATTGGATGAGTGTCCCACAAGGAACACACAAAAGACCAAAGCGAAAGGAGAAACAATTAAACGATGTTTCGCCCGGGGTGACCAGCATGGGCTCGTCAGTGGAATCACTAGTCACTCTCAAAATCCAGACATCATTTGACTTCCAACTCTGAATCACTCACAAATAGGAATCGTTCCGCATGGTACTTATTATAAGTCACCTGATACGGGTTCGTCCTGGCGTGTTAATCTTTCCAATAGGAATATGCTCCTAAGACAATTTTTACAAGAAGTTAAACTTCCAAATCAGTTACATTAACCGAAAAGAATCTAAAAAAGAGAAGATCAAAAGATCTTGGGAGGAAAGAACGAAAATTCAAAATTGGATGAGTGTCCCACAAGGAACACATAAAAGACCAAAGCGAAAGGAGAAACAATTGAACGATGTTTCGCCCGGGGTGACCAGAGTGGGCTCGTCAGTGGATTCACTAGTCACCCTCAATCCAGACATCATTTAACACCATCGCACACTCTGACTTCCAACTCTGAATCACTCACAAATAGGCATCGTTCCGCATGGTACTTATTATAAGTCACCTGATACGGGTTCGTCCTGGCGTGTTAATCTTTCCGATAGGAATATGCTCCTAAAACAATTAAAACAAAAGTTAAACTTCCAAATCATTTACATCAACTGAAAAGAATCTAAAAAAGAGAAGATCAAAAGATCTTGGGAGGAAAGAACGAAAATTCAAAATTGGATGAGTGTCCCAAGGAACACACAAAAGACCAAAGCGAAAGGAGAAGCAATTAAACGATGTTTCGCCCGGGGTGACCAGCATGGGCTCGTCAGTGGAATCACTAGTCACTCTCAAAATCCAGACATCATTTGACTTCCAACTCTGAATCACTCACAAATAGGAATCGTTCCGCATGGTAGTTATTATAAGTCACCAGATACGGGTTCGTCCTGGCGTGTTAATCTTTCCGATAGGAATATGCTCCTAAGACAATTAAAACAAGAAGTTAAACTTCCAAATCAGTTACATCAACTGAAAAGAATCTAAAAAAGAGAAGATCAAAAGATCTTGGGAGGAAAGAACGAAAATTCAAAATTGGATGAGTGTCCCACAAGGAACACACAAAAGACCAATGCGAAAGGAGAAACAATTAAACGATGTTTCGCCCGGGGTGATCAGCGTGGGCTCGTCAGCGGAATCACTAGTCACTCTCAAAATCCAGACATCATTTGACTTCCAACTCTGAATCACTCACAAATAGGAATCGTTCCGCATGGTACTTATTATAAGTCACCTGATACGGGTTCGTCCTGGCGTGTTAATCTTTCCAATAGGAATATGCTCCTAAGACAATTTTTATAAGAAGTTAAACTTCCAAATCAGTTACATTAACCGAAAAGAATCTAAAAAAGAGAAGATCAAAAGATCTTGGGAGGAAAGAATGAAAATTCAAAATTGGATGAGTGTCCCACAAGGAACACATAAAAGACCAAAGCGAAAGGAGAAACAATTGAACGATGTTTCGCCCGGGGTGACCAGCGTGGGCTCGTCAGTGGATTGACTAGTCACCCTCAATCCAGACATCATTTAACACCATCGCACACTCTGACTTCCAACTCTGAATCACTCACAAATAGGCATCGTTCCGCATGGTACTTATTATAAGTCACCTGATACGGGTTCGTCCTGGCGTGTTAATCTTTCCGATAGGAATATGCTCCTAAGACAATTAAAACAAGAAGTTAAACTTCCAAATCAGTTACATCAACCGAAAAGAATCTAAAAAAGAGAAGATCAAAAGATCTTGGGAGGAAAGAATGAAAATTCAAAATTGGATGAGTGTACCACAAGGAACACACTCCTCCTTTCGCTTTGGTATTTTGTGTGTTCCTTGTGGGACACTCATCCAATTTTGAATTTTTGTTCTTTCCTCCCAAGATCTTTTGATCTTTTCTTTTTTAGATTCTTTTCGGTTGATGTAACTGATTTGGAAGTTTAACCAGTGGTATGTTACGTTATTATTTATAACGACACAGGTACCAATTGGTTAAGCTTGCCGAAATCGCCTTTTATCTTAATTGCCACAAAGGGAATGCGTTCTCTTAAAAACGACAATGTGCATGGCTTTGCACTTGCACCGTTAAAGATTAGCAGTTTTTGAGCCTCCTTATTGGTTGAAATAAAGGATGTGAACGTTCGCAGACGACCGATCTCTCTCTCTGTAACTTTTAGTGAAGTACACCACCTCTCACTGATGTGAAGAATATATCTAAACACTTAATCAAATCACAGATTTTGGTCATCGATCCTTTCCCCTTTTCTCAACACTAGTACATATGATTTAGTAGAAAGGTTACCCCAACAGGCGGTCCTTGATTTATTTTAACTGAAAAATCTCTGCACCTTAATTTTTGTTTTACTGTATTTTTCCATACTTGAACTTGGTGTGCGCTAAAACCAACAGATTGTTAATATTAATAGACCCATACAAAAACATCATAAAAAGCTGGGTTAGAATATTGTGGCCCCCACTGTTTAGGCACAGAGGCGTATCAAACGTTACAATAAGATATTTGCCCAGAAAAAGAAAAATATATTTTGTTTTGGAGTATTTATCAATGCTCCTTGTCCAGCAGAATATTAAGCAAGCTGATTTGAAATATTTTTTTTTTGTACAGCTGCCTGCTTGGTGTCGGGGTTAACGCCGCAAATTTCAAGCAGGAGATGCCGGGTTCAAGTCCCGGATCTTGCAGTTAGTCTACTTGGACTTTTTCTTATAAAATTTACAGAATTTTGTAAGATTAAGGAAAAACGCAGTATACTGGTCGGACGTCAAGTTACGCAAGACCGTAGTAAACCGCAGAGAAAGAGAGAGACATTTTTTACAGTGGCGTACCATATATTTTTATTGATTTTTGAATTTGTGCTGTTTGAGTAAGAAATATTTATATTCTTATTCATTCTGCTTTTGGTTTTGTAAGCTTTATGGCTGAAAACGTAATGCTTTAACATTTCTGTTCTGTAGAAACATACCAGATTTTTTTAGTGTAAACATTATTATAATAAGGTAACAAGTTGTAGTCTTTCAATAAAATACTATTTGGGCTTAAGTTGAATTTTGATAAGTTAAGTAGGGTTTATATATTTTATTCAGTAGCGTCACATTTTTTTTTCTTTTAAAACATTAGTTAGTCGTTTGTTTATTACTTTTATGGCTGGAGTTTTCATAGACTAAAAATTCCGATATTAAGTAACAATTTATTCCCCAAATCACATTATAATTTTTTCTATTTAATTTAACTTTCTGATGAGTCAAAAAAACAAAATTATGATTGTTTTCCACAAAACCAAAACTACACTTTTTTGCACTCGACGCGCGTTTCGCTAACAACGTTAGCATCATCAGGAGACGATAAACAATGAACTAAATTAATCTACGCTCTATCTTATATACAAGCCTTTAGTGGGCGGAGATAAGACTAATAATTTGTGATTGATCACGATTTTTAATCCTATCTCCCCTCAACCAAAGAATAAAGTGTACTAAACGGGATGGGTCCTCTATCTTTATTTAAACTATTTCTGGATTTAATGATTTCCATACTTTCATATGCATTCAAAAGTCTTTTGTTGCATGCATATGAAAGTATGGAAATCATTAAATCCAGAAATAGTTTAAATAAAGATAGAGGACCCATCCCGTTTAGTACACTTTATTCTTTGGTTGAGGGGAGATAGGATTAAAAATCGTGATCAATCACAAATTATTAGTCTTATCTCTCCCCACTAAAGGATTGTATATAAGATAGAGCGTAGATTAATTTAGTTTATTGTTTATCGTCTTCTGATGATGCTAACGTTGTTAGCGAAACGCGCGTCGAGTGCAAAAAAGTGTAGTTTTGGTTTTGTGGAAAACAATCGTAATTTTGTTTTAGTGCAACCAAAGGTTTCAAATTCCCAACATAGTTTCTGATGAGTGATAAAGAGTTACTAATATATAATAATTAAAAATAATTTACGCCACTAAATAAAATGTATAAACACTATTTTATTAACCATAACTGAACTTATGCCTAAATATTATTTTATCATTGAATCATCAGAATAATACTATAGTATATTACATAACAAGAGAAAAAAGTGACGAATTTAACACGAGAGTGAATGTTGTGAACGAGGCGCTAGCCAAGTGAAACAACACGCGAGTGTAAGAAAGTTACTTTCTAACGAGTTGTGTACGATATTTTTCCTACGAACACTGATGAATTGCACTAATTTTTGTAAAAATTGGTCTTTAATTTTGCACAAATCAAATTAAACTGCTTTTACGCACATGTGTGAAAAAGTACTTTGCAACACATGTGCGGAAGAGTATGTTGACAGTTAACGTCATCGTGCACTTTTTCACACATGTGCGGTAAAATTTCTGGGTGAAATTTAACGCTTTCTAAGATGCAAATTCTGTGAAATCATTTTCACATGAGGTCGTAGGAAAATAAATATGCTGCTGCTTCGAAAATATGTCATTTTTTCAACCAACCAACTTACAAACAAACCAATAGCAAGGCGACTAAAAAATAAATATATCTTTTAAATGAAAAAGCTTTGGTCATTCTCCACTGTTTTATTGAAAATTCACCCAACATGTTTAAAGAACCCAGGAAGACGTATTGTAAAATTGATATTTGATATTTGTAAAATTGATATTTGCAAAACAGAGTTATGCTTGGTCTACCCATCCATCAGACACAGCGCCAACCGTCCAATGGGAAGAAGAAACACACAAGGGAAGGCCATCACCGAGCCAGTGACCCAACCAATGGACAGACCAAGCATAACACAAAACTGAGACCTTCAAAAACTTAAAATCTAATCTTTGACAAAAACTTTCCCTAAGGTGGTGCTACAAGTATGGCGACATCTAGTCTTTAAGGAAAAGTAGGGAAATACAAACAAACAAATTTTCCCTACTTTCCTTAGACACTAGACACTAGATGTCGCCATACTTGTAGCACCACCTTAGGGAAAGTTTTTGTCAAAGATTAGATTTTAAGTTTTTGAAGGTTTCAGTTTTGTGTTATGTTTGGTCTGTTCATTAGTTGGGTCAATGGCTCGGTGATGGCCTTCCCTTGTGTGTTTCTTCCGTCTTCCCATTGGATGGTTGGCGCTGTGATGGGTAGATCAAGCATAAATCTGGTTTTTAAATATCAATTTTACAATAAGTCTTCTTGGGTTCTTTCAGTACACCCCTGAAGATGACGTCTATACTGTTGAAACATGTTGTTGGGTGAATTTTCAATAAAACAGCGGAGAAGGACGAAAGGTTTTTCATTTATTTGAAATCCCTCCACCAATGGACTACTTCTTCAATTTGAAATATATCTTACTCTGCTGGATAAGGGGCATTGATTAAGTCCCCAAAGAAAATATGTTTTTCATTTTGTAAGAAAAAATCTAATTATAACATATATTTTTGTGCTTCTTTGACACGCCCCGCCCCTGTGTCTAAAAGGTTAGACCACAATATTCTAATCCAGTTTTTTATGATGTCTTTACATAGGTCTACACCATAAAAAATTAAAATAAAATCTGTGGGTTTCGGTGCACATTTACAGTTGGAGATGGGGTTTTTTAT
Organism: Oxystoma pomonae; assembly: GCA_963921995.1. Lineage (NCBI taxonomy): Eukaryota > Metazoa > Arthropoda > Insecta > Coleoptera > Brentidae > Oxystoma > Oxystoma pomonae. Next base: position 76,725,127 of record OY998169.1, on the reverse strand, counting down.
ATAAAAATTGAAAAAATTTTCAACGAAAGTTTTTTTGGAGGGTACCTATTTACAAAATAGTACGGAAAAATATTGTAAAACAAAAATTATAAACCAATTAGTTATAAACCAATTAGTGGTCAGCTGACATTGTTCTTTTGTTACAACACCAAAAAAAAATTGACTGAAAAACTTGCCATTACGCCCTTTCTATTTTATTTACTTCGCGGTCTCACAGCATCTCGTATAGCATAGCTAATAACGCCGTATTTTTTCAACTACACAGAGCAAAACAACCAGACCAGCAAATCAGCTACAATAGAAATGTACGCCCCGAGCAGCTACAACGACACAATGACGGGAGAAACGTTATCGTCGGTGAGCGAGAAAAGTGAGACCTACAGTAATGAGGACAACAATGATTATGCGGTAAGTATTCTTCCTCGACTGATGTTTGATAGTGCAAAGGCTAAAAAAAATGCCAGAAATATTTTTTTTCTGCGCAAATGTATATTTTTATCATCTTAATATCTTGAAAAATACAGAACAAAAGACCTTGTCAGATTACAGTAAATGCAAAAATGTTACGGTCGTGCAGAACCAAAAGTATGTACGCAAGTATTTTTCAAAGTTTTATCAAAGGCAAAATAATGTAAGGGCTCTTACCTTAAAAATGTTCTTTTTAATTTTAGGTCAACGTAGGCGAAGTAAGGTATATATACGTGGACTTTTCTTTTCTACAGAGAGCGCCTAAAAATATTTTTTAAACAAATTAAACGTTTGTTTCATGTTTTTGATCATAACCCATCAGAAAATAATGTTATTTATATAGGGAAAGTCATGCTTAATCGGTAGCGTTCAAACGTTTTTTTTTTCTAAAAATCACATGTTTTCACGTAAAAAAACACGTGATTTAATAAAAAACCGTTGAAAAGCTAGGTACCTATTAAGCGTGATTTTTTTTTCTATCTATATCACGTTGTGTGATGTGGGCAGGTTGCAATTTTAATGTAGAAATATTCGCTACTTTTGTAATTTTACCCAATCTTTATAAGGCCATACGTTATTTTGCTATTTCTTCCAAAAATTTACTTTAAAATAATTACATGGACATAATAGGGTAAGCCTCAAAACACTAAAATCAACGGACGAATGCTCTTATTTTAATATAAACTTAAAGCACAAAAATTTCCTAAAAGTTTATTTATCTAGAAACTTGATTTTTGCTAGTACATTCTTTGCACAGGAAAAATAGGTGCTTGCAGAGGAAAAGTAAAAAAAAATGCATCAAAATTTTCCAGGGGGGTTGTTCCAACATTGCTAATCTCCTTTTTGGGCGGGTTTCAGAAAATAAATAGAGCTTTATTCACAAACATGTAGGTATTAAAAAATACAATTTGAAAAACAAAACAAAAAAAAATAAAAAAAAACCCTCAAAAGGAATCTTTGCTAGTGTAAAAAAAAAACAATATTTGTTTTCACGTTTTTAGTTAGGTATTAGTGCGACATCTTAGACTAAAACGTTGCAATTATTATTACAAAATTTTAAAATTTTGAGTAATGATCGGCCAAGTGTACATGGTGGAGTTAAATATAAAAAAAAAGAATTTTACCTAAAGTTTGCTTTTTGATATCTACGCTTTTAATAAAATTATCTCTTTTTCTTATTAAAAAATTAATAAAATTAAAATTACAATTAAATTATTACTAAATGTACTTTAAAGAACTTTCGAAAAAAAAAAATTATACTATACTTTACGTTTCACACACTTTAAGCTTTAAACAAGAACAATTTTGGCCTTTTTGTGATAAAAATGTTAAAATAAAATAAAGACTATTGTTACTCAAGATGAAAAAACAGAAAATTCGAGAATATTTAAAGAGGACTTTAATCAAAAATCTCTAAAATACTTTTTACACTGAAATATTTATTTTTCTCTTTAAAAATGTTTTTTTCCTATTTTTTTTTTTGATTATTAAAAAACGTAAAAACTTTGAAAAAGGGACTTTTTTATTTTACATATTAAAATATTGAAAAGAAAAATATAAAATATAAGTAAAAAATTATAGCTTACAAGTTAATTTTCTGTCACGTAATTTTAACATTAAATAAAGGCTCCTGGATTTGAACAATAACGAATGTAAAAACCTAGATGACGGAAATATAAAATAAGACAAATTTAATAAAATATTTTATTTTTAGGATGACAGCCGCAGCAAATCTGCAAATATTGGAATGGGTAACACCTACTTAATTGAACAACCTCCTCCAATAGATTATCCTTCAGGTGAGTGACTAGTTTTTTATTACAGAAATTAAACATAGTTTAATGGCCTTGACATAATGTAATTGGTTTAAATTCTTAATCTAAATTTTGCATCCCTATACATCGAAATTTAAACTAACTAATGTGTGCTGTAGGTATATATATATCTTTTAAAATATTTGCTTTTGTGTTTTGTAATTTTTAACTTCAAATTAAAATTATACAAATCTTTGCATTATGCCTCGAATTAAATTTTCCAGTGGGTTTATGCCCGTATATAATAATCAACGCGCAGAGTATCCACAAACAACCCATTTTTTTCTTCAGGTCCTTACCCGGTCTATGAAATGCAAATGGGTGGCCCGATTAGTATATCTCACAAGACTCAAACTTTACCCCATCCTCACCATCATCATCACCACCACATGCATGATGTAAGGCCCAGGGCCCGAGACGATCAAATTTTGGGCTATCATGGCCAAGGCATGTCAGGTTTGTTGAGTTTTTTTACTAATCTGTGTGACTAACCAACTGATTTAAAAAATAACAAGTAACATTAAGGTAACACAGAGGCGAAGACCTGGAAGTTCGGGCGATTTTCCCACTCGGCGAATACGGTACGGTCAAGCAGAGGTATACGCCACCATTATGGCAGCAACCATATCGGAGGTCAAAAACGACAGAAAGGACATACGCATAATTATGTTCCGACCATATGCTTATAAACTTAATACACATACAATATATCATGGTCAGTAGTGGTAGTAAACAGGGGGCGGCCCAAGACCTGGCAAGTCATCGGTCCCTTTTTACCTTACCCCAGCCCCCTAATCCACCACCTGTACCGCTTGTACGGTAGTGGGCTCTCCGGGCCTTCCTGTTCGCTTCACGAAGTCCAGTACTTTGGCCCACTTGAGAGCTCGTAGGTCCTCTGCATCCAGGTTCGGTTGTCCGAGTACCTGATACCTCATCCTTAGGTACGCCTCGCACTCCGCAATGAGGTGCCGGGTGTCTCCTCCGCCCTCCCGCAGGCCTGGCAGCTAGAGTCCTTCCCGATCCCGATGCGAGTCAGATGCTTGACCGGTCAGTATTCCTGTCAGTAGTCCAATATCCTTTCGTTTTCTTCCCAGGAACCATTTGATTCTGGCCGCGTCCGGTCCCTCGATGAATTCTTTGGACTGTCTTCATCCTCTTTCGTTTTCCCAGGAGTCTGATAGTGCATCGTTCATCCGTCTCCTTGTTATATCTAAGAGTGGTTCCGACCCCACGTATTGAGCGCTGTTCCCGATCCAAGCGTGTTCATCCGCCTGTTTGTTGCCCGACACTCCCGTGTGTCCCGGTACCCACATCACTGTAACTCTCTTGTTTTGACTCAAGGCTTCCAGTGCTTCGATGTACTCTTCCACCAGAGTATCGACAATTTTTGGCGCACTAAGTGCCTTTATGGCCACTTGGCTATCGGAGCATATGTACACATGATGCTCCAGACCATTACGAACCTCTTCCAGTGTTACCGCCATTATAATGGCTTAAACCTCGGCTTGGTAGATCATTTGAACTTCTCAGTCTTGCACGTAGACCACCGCTCCTGTTGTCTGCCTCTCCGATAGCTTGTTGCCATCGATGGAGCATATCACAGCGTTCCTTTCGAACTGTTGGTGGAGGTTCTCACTCGGCCAGAATTCCCTATGACGCGACACATTGCAATACCGTGTGTATTAAGTTTATAAGTATATGGTTCCGACAGCGGATGTCTTCAAGGCTTAAGTGCACCTAGAATAGTCAGCTGCCCATCTATGTCTGGTGGAAGAGTGCGCTGACGCACTGCAGACATTGGGTCAGGACAAGATGGTGATACTGATGTGGGTCCTGGGCCATGAGAGGATAACAGGAAACGAGAAAGCGGACGAGTTGGCCAGAGTACCTCTTCTGAGAATGTTCAAAGTGTCAAAGTCAACAATGAACTCAGATTGTCCTGGAGATAAGAGTCAGGCTGCAGACAGTTCAAACTATTCGTGAATGTTGTTTAAAGGTGGTTTAAAGTTGGTTTAGAGATGAAAAAGTAATAAATAAAGATAGCACATTACTTTTACGTAACCACATCTTAACGTAAATATTTCATCACCAGTACGTTGAAATAAACGTAAACATGTTTAAACCTTTTTTTAACGTGGTTTTTACAGAAATATTACTTTGCACACATTGGCGGATCCAGGAGGGGCGCCCTCTGTCTGAACATTATCAAAGTTTTAAAAACATTAAAAAACCACGCACTGGACACTCCTATAAAAAATATCTCGGTCTCAGTTTCTGAGATATCCGCTAAAGTGTACGGGTCTCTCTAGAATAAATGAAAAAAAAAGTGGCTAAAATTGCTAAACCGAACGCAAGCTGTACGCAAGAGTCTATTGTTATTGTTGGGGGATGCCTAGTTTTTATACGGGGGACAGTCAAAAATAAAGCATTTTTGCTAATTTTCGAATTTCTGTTTTTTAACAATATGTAGGTTTTTTGAGCCATAATATTATAATTTTAATTATTTGTAGGTAAAAAAATAGGTTTGTTTTGGGAAACTTAAAGGCGTTCAGAAGAAAATTTGTTTTAAGATTAGAGTATTCCTCTTGCCTAAAAAAAAAACGTTAGATAGCTTAATCAGGTTCACAATATTTTGTGAGCAGCAGGGTCGAGACAAATCACTTAAAAATCGTAATTTGCCTTCATGCAACTGTCTGCCAAAAGTCATGTTTGAATTGCATACATGGGGCGATCCAAGATATAGGGTGGGCCACAAAACAAAACTTTTTGGATTGGCTATAGCTTTTGACATAAGTGCTCGATTTTTAAAGATATTGGTTTTGTAGAAAGATAAAACGTGATACTTTTTCAATTCAGTTGAAAATTTAAAATTTCTCAAAAATCCAAGATGGCGGACAGTTTTAAAAAATGTGTAATTTTCACCTCACCTGAAAAAAAATTATGTGCGACAATGAACAAACTTTAAGGCTTTTACTACAAACGCTCATTATTTTTGTGTATATTCACGTATCATTTAATTAAATCGGTTGAGAAATGAAAAATTTATAAGCTTTTAGATTATGAGTGTTTGGGCTTAACATTGGAAAAAAATCACTAAATTAGGTACATATTTTTTCAATTACCATACCTTAAAAATATTGTTTTAAAGAGACAAAACATGAAAGTTGCGTCCGTTTGTTCAAAATTTGACATCAAAAAACATTTAGGATGGCGGATAGTTTTAAAAAGAGTCAGGTTTTACACGCCTTATTTTTTTTCAGTGAGGCACTGGACAAAATATAAATTAGTATTTCCATATCTCCATTTTTTCTTCGTATACCGATGTATCACCTAATTAAATCGGAATAAAAAATAAAAAAGTAATGGTTATTTAGATTCTTAATGTTTTTCCTAATTAAATAATTAGGTTAAAAATGTATGTAATTTTGTGATTTTTTTCAATACGAAGCCAAAACACTCGTAGTCAAAAATCTTTATAACTTTTTTACTTCCCAACTGATTTAATTAAATGATACTTCAATTTACACAGAAACAATGAGCGTTTGTATTGAAAGCTTTAGAGTTTGTTCAGAGTCGCACATAATTTTTTTTCAGGGGGGGGGGGTGAAAATTACATATTTTTTAAAACTGTCCGCCATCTTGAATTTTTTAGAAGTTTTAAATTTTTAACCGAATCGAAAAACTCTTACGTTTTGTCTATCCAAAATGCCAATATATTTCAAAATCGAGTAATCAAGTCAAAAGTTATAGCCAATCCAAAAAGTGCGGAATTTTGTGACCAACCTTATATATCTCTATTATATCATATTTGGTAACAAAAATTATAGAAAAAATTTGGTGAAGTTTTAAACACCTCTTCTCACATAGTGTTAATGGTAGAGTTAACATTGTTTAAAAACAAAACTTTAAATATTAAATGCAATGATGCCTTAATAGCGTTGACACTGTAGTAAACATAATTACCCAATATCTACAACGCATTCTTCTCTTCCTGTTTCGGTTGCTACCGCCGAAAGAAGTTTCTCCACTTTAAGACTTGTGAAAACTTATCTTTGGTCCATGGTAGGAGAGGAGGTATGTACATAATGCCTTGGCGCTTTTGTATTCGTTCAATGAATCTAGATTTAGAATTTATCTTTGATATGTTTGCAAGGCAAAAAAGGAAACTTAATTTTATTATATAACTAAAAGTTTTTTTAGTTTAATAATAATGTTAATATACTTAATATATTTTTTATTTTTTAGAATTAAGGATTTGTGTACCAAATAACTTTGCCAAAATAAATTGGTTGTATCAGTTAGTATCTGTTAGTCACCACCAACGGCTCAAGCAACTACGAACATATTATGTAGGTCGAAACTGTTGGGTTAGTGGGGAGGGTCAGGTCACCACTATGCAACATACCAATCTAACCAAACCCCCAAAATTAATAATGACCATAAGAAAGGACTTTTTTGCCCCATGTTCGTCGTCGCTTTTAAAGTTCTATTGCTTGCGCCTCCCCCTGGTGAAATTGCTGGATCCGCCACTGTATGCACATGTGCTATTATTACGTTAATGTCTACACTAATGCAAACCGGTAAATTTTAAACAATGTATCTTTCTTATTTCAGCTCAAACATCGTACGTCACTGCTCCCACTCCCACTCCCCCAGCAGACGGAAGTTATTTCAACGTTTCGGATCGCTACCTCTCCTACCCCCCGCCGCTAGACTTTCAAGGTCCCCCACCACCCATTCCGGCTCACCCTCACATCACGCAAATGGTGACCCCTGCCACACCCCCCTTACCGTCGAACGGGTCACTTATGAGGCAGAAAATGGGACATCCTCCAGACGTGTTGCACAATACGAGTTTGCAGACTCAAAATAACCCTCAAATTTTACAAGCGCACACTCTTAATCAGAAAAAAGAGTTGTCCAGTTTTGGTAACGGTTACGGGGTCAATGAACAGGAGGGGCATCTTGTGTGAGATACGGACGATATTTTGTATGTTTTGTAAAAAGTGTATGTTAAGTGTGTTTTTCTGAGGCTTCAACGATAATATACAATAGTAAAAAAACACTTATTTTCTCATTAACTAAAGGACCCCGCTCGCTTAGCAGTGCCACTGACTTTCGGTTAAAATGAGCTGGACGTCTGATATGTTGTAGATCTGTTCTCCCTGATCAACGTTTAAATGGACCTCTTTTTGATCCAACCCACGGTTTCAGGGATATAGGAGTTAAAAGTTGGAGGTTTCAGATTTTAAGGATTTTTTCACTAAAATCAGTTTTTTGCCTATTTTATGGTATTCGAGTAGCTAGCATGCTACTTCCCGTACACCAATTTTTAGGTAGAGAACCAGGCTATTGGATGCAATTGAAAAAATTGACATATTTCATTTACGTCACTCTCAGTGACGGCACAAACTCGAAAAACGTAAAAATCTTTTTTTTCGAAATGCAATTTTTTTATTTTTTGATATGTTATAGAAAAATCTTCCGAGAAAAAAGGAAGATAAGCTACTTAAATATAAACTCATCACGCTTTGTGAAAAACGCCGTAAACCTGGAAAATGCTCGAGTTATTGTCCGCATTTCTACTATGTATATGTGAATGCCATGCTAGAGACCAGAAGGCTCAGCCGATTTTGACAAAAGTGTTACCGCTAGAGTGCTCTAAGTCTCAGAGGTACTATATGCCATATATTGTTCAAACGGAAAATCAATATGGCGGATGCGGCCGCTATTCTCTCATTTTTTTTATACTTTTGAGATATAACTTACAAAAATATAATGCCATCTGATAATATAAAGGATTTTTCCCCCTCCTTTCCCCAACCCAGGTGACTCGATTAAACATATGTAATGCAAGGTATCGCATATTAATTTAAATGACTTAAAACGTATAATCCCATTCCAAATTACATCCCTTGAGAAATGAGTAATGTACACATACTACATATCACCTCCTACCAAAAAGTGTCCCCATCGCAAACAAAATCTACGTGTCCGAGGAAAAAGTTAATATCTGAAGATATCATGCTCAAAAAAACCAATACCTCCCCTAGCCGTGTCTAGGGAGGTAAGAATGACAGAATATCGACTCGCATCCACCATATTAATTTTCTTCTTGAACAATATATGGCATATAGTACCTCTGAGACTTGAGCACCTCAGCGGTACCACTTTTGCCAAAATCGACTCAGCCTTCTGGTCTCTAGCATGGCATACACAGTAGAAATGGGGACAATAACCCGAGCATTTTCACAGGTTCACGGTCGTTTTTTACAAAGTGTGATGAGCTTATACATATGTTTTTCTCTGAAGATTTTTCTATAAAATATCAAAAAATAAAAAATATTTTACCGTTTGGTCTTTTTTAATCAGCAAAATTGCATTTTAAAAAAAAAGTTTTTTACGTTTTTCAAGTTTGTGCCGCCACTGAGAGTGACGTAAATGAAATATGTCAATTTTTTCAACTGCATTCAATAGTTCTCTACCTAAAAACTGGTGTACTGGAAATAGCAAGTTAACTACTCGAACACGACAAAATGCGCAAAAAACTGATTTTAGTGAAAAATCCCTAAAATCTGAAACCTCCACCTTTCAACACCTATATCTCTGAAACCATGGGTTGGATCAAAAAGAGGTCTAAAAGTTGATCAGGGAGAACAGATCTACAACATATCAAACGCCCAGCCCATTCCAACAGAAAGCCAGTGGCAATGCTAGTTAGCGGGGTCCTTTGTTAATAGTGGGGATCTTGGAAATGTTTTAACAAGAGTCCTTATTTGGACACTGCTTCAACCTCAATCAAAAAGTTCAAAATTTTTTATTTGTGTTCTCAAGGTTGCTGGTCTACTTGACCATGGTTTTGTACTTAGCTTTACTTACTTTTTCTGACCGAGTGTACGAGTCATTAGTTCATCCAGGCGCACAACACTTTTAAATGGGTAGAAAAATTGAAGTAAGGGAATAAATTGTTAAAGTAATTTTAGGATCCTTGAAGTAATATTAGGGCTCTTAAAACACAATACAAAAATATATTATATTTTAAGTAAGAACCCCACCCAGTGGACTTGAAATGTGAAAATTAGTGGTTTATTAGATATAACACGAACTGGATATGATTTTGTTCCAAAAATTTGGACAATATGTTGTGCATAAAGGCAAAATTTTGAACATTGCCTTTATATCCTTTTTTACAGATCATCTTAGTCAGATATTAGTTTTTACTGTTTTAAATTATAATCATAAAAGGTGTGATTTGTTACAGAATTATAGCATAAATTTTATCTCGCGGCATGCAAAATATTAAAAAGTACATTAGTACATGAGACTGATATTAAACAAGACTACTTTCTAACTTTCTTCAACGTGTTAGGTACATCTCAAATTTACAAAAAAAATATTCTAGAATCTAGCCTAAATTAATTTACGTTTTTTTCTAAATGCTTCACATTTTTGACCCCGGTCTCTAGAAAAGATATGATTTTTCATGATGTACCTATTCATTTTTATTTTGGAGTTATTATTTTTTTACTACATATTCTTTAATTAGTACTGCCATTTTTTGCCAACTGATAATCAGTTTTAAAGAAACATTAAAATTTAAATATTTTTGTGATTGTCTTAGGTAAAATAAAAAAATCACAAGTTTTAAACGAATCTAACGCTAATTTTATAAGCTCAACCTAAAGTTAATATTTTTAATAACTGAATTATTGTAAATAATATAATTTTGTTCAATTTTTCTTATTAATTTTAGTTTTGTAAATCTTTTATGTTGTAAATAATATATTTTAAGTTAGATATTATGTTTTAATATTACATTATTTTTTGTGTAAAAAAACTACTAGTCCAATTAAACAACCAAAGCCCTTCATTTTGTAAAAACGTTTTTGTATGTTTTTCCTTTTTCTTTTTCTTAACATTTTATTTATTGGCACATCATAGATGTTTCATTTATTATTCTGAGTTAGTTGTATTTTAGTGCATTATTTTTACTATAAATAAACGTTTTTTATTTTATTTTATTTTTGTTTTACTTGCATTATTGATTTCGTTTTTTTAATACCTTTATTTTTTTTCGGACAAAAGGGTAACAGAAAGTTTTAGAACATAGTCACGGTATTAACTAATTACTTAATTAGAACAATCCTTATATAGATCATAATTTAATTATAATTAGAATTGTAAATGTTGTACATTTTTATAAATAGTAGAATGATGAAACTCATACCTTCCATTTTTGCCAAACAATGTAATTAAAACAAAAAATATTGGTATATAAAAATGTAAAAAGTGCCTTGGAGATTTTTTTAAGATCTTGCCAAAAATTTGTTCAAAAGTTGTCTATAATTCAATAAATATAATTTGCGTAACTACCATAGATCAAAAAAATTTCAAATATAAATTTTAAAAAACAATCCATATGATTGCAGTTTTTGAATCAACATAAAATATTTTTTTTATAAACAGTAATTGTAGTATAATTATATTAGTATAAATAATTTCTATAATAATAATCCAACTTTTACACAAATAAAAATATAATATTTAAAACATATGTATGTTGTGTAATTTTTGGCAACAGTTTTTTAAAATAATAATCTTAATAATATTTGTTATACTAAAAAACAAATAAAGAAAAGAATGCTCATAAGTAAATATTGTAAAAAGAACCTGTTGAAAAAAATAATGTCCAGTCAATAAATTTAATTAATTATTATGTATGTATGTTCATCTTTCATGATTGTAAAATTGTTAAATAATTATAAAAAATAAAACATCATAAAAATTAAAATAAAATGTTTGTATTTTATTTATACACAAAACTTATAAAAATGTTACTTGGCCTTTTTAGCAAGTAGGAAATAAACTTTATCTCTAGGAAGTGAAAGATATTTGCATTTATTGACTAGAGGTTCTATTGTTTTGTCAACCATCATTATTTTACAGGAAAAAAACATTGAGACACGATGTGCAAAAATTCACACGTTCATGGCATTGAATTTTTAATGACGGCAAATTATACAACATGAAAACAATTAACATAAAAATTATATTGATTTTTAAACATTATTGTTAATGAAGGGTAACCCTTTCCCCTACCTTTACAAAAATTAAAACACTTCGAAGGAGATGATATTGTTGGGTGGTATATAACACTATATTTTCCTGAAAAAACTTGTACAACAAATCGTTTTTGAGAAACAATACTACTATAGGAAAGTGCCATAGTTCAAAAAAAAATAATCTAGTGAGTAGTGAAATGAAATTGAGGAGTGTATTTTTACTATTGACAATAATTTGTGGATTATTTGCTGATTTTAACAACTGTAAGTATCCAGTAGCCTTGAAATAGTAAAATTAACCATAATTTCCCGAAATTCCCCTGCCGTGTTTCCAAAAAGTTTTTCCTTAAAGATATTTCTAGAAAGTATTGTTCTCATCATCAGGAGCTCATTTCACTTTATATGTTTTTTTTTAAACAATTAATATTTTTAAAATATGACAAAAACATGAGATTTTTTCTTTAAAAGTATTTTTGACCCAAGTAGTATAAAGACGTAACAAAGACGTCCATAGTACGTCCGCTCTGGACATTCAGACGTCCCTGAGACGTCCATCTTAGGACTTTCGACGTCTTGAGGACGTCTTTATGACAACTTTTGTTACAAAACCAGATGTTCATAAGACGTACGTTTCAGTACGTCTTAAGGATGGGGATTTCTGGGACATTTCCAGGACATTTTGGGTATTGTTTTGGTGATTATTTTAAACGATTTAAGATTTAATTATTCTAAGAGCCTCCTCGCCTAAGCAAAAAGCAAAGTGTTTAGTGCACTTTAGATTTAATCAAAGAAATAGCACTGTTAGGATCGTATAAAATATAGAAAAATTAATTTGATTAGTTTTTGTGAAGTAGATCTCCATGATTTAGGTAAACCAACTAAATTATTAACAAACTTGTATATCGGCTAATTTTAGGGCCGTTTAAAAAAAAGTCAGCAGGTGGCCATTGTTGTAGATAGCATTGGCCTACATGTGGCCAAATGGCTCCGGGCCGTAATCACGAGGCTATCAACGGGCCGGGCGGGCAAAGCATCAGTCGCCAGGTCCGAGATTCTCAACGGCGCGGAGTGAACCTATCCGATCCGGCAACCGGACCGGCAATCTAACTGTGGCCCTATACCGTAAAGTCCGGGAGACAAGTATCGGGCCAACACTAAGCTATCAATTTTTGTTTGCTGGGATCCGGCGTATAATCTGGACGTACTCAGCAAACACGGTTCCCTCGGGCCTTTGTCGGTCCGATGTCGATTGCCGAATTTGTCGTCATCGACACGACGTCGATTTACGACATCGGACCAGCAGTATCTTTTGTCCACTTTGCGATGTAGGCCCAATGTATGTTTGCCGATGCAGCGTTAGACTGTGGCCCGTCATCGGACCAATGGTAAATTTTACTTTTTGCTGACATCGGCATACCGTCGCCGTACGATTAAGGTCCGATATGGTTTAACTACATGGTACCGACCATCCGTCCATAACTGCTTCATTCGGTCGGTTTAACGTAGGCAAGCTGGTCTCGGCCCGACATCGGTAAACTATTCAAGTCCGATATTGGTTTCCCAAAGCGGTCCAGCGTCGGCAATTGACGGAGGTCCGTCGATGGTAGCTTAAAGCGGCCCGACATTGGCAAACTACAAAGTTTCGATAATGCGGGTGCTTAACCAGTCGAGCTGGTTTAAGTGCCTAAAGATGATATTATCTTCCACTGTACAGGGAACATAGTGACATTAGCGCCATCTCTACATACTAGGAAGAGACTATTAAGCAGTTTAAAAATTTTAAGGTAACGTAATCGGACCATCGTCGGTTGCCGATTCTCGACCAATCAAACAAAGTTCCAATCGGACCATCGTCGGCCCTAAATCAGATAAAGTGGTCGTCGGCATAAAGTCGACTATAGTAAATCGGGCCATCGTCAGTTGCCGATTCTCGACCGATTAAACAAAGTTCCAATCGGACCATCATCGGCTCTAAAGCAGATAAGGTTTGCGTTGGCATAATGTCGACTATAGTAAATCGGGCCATCGTCAGTTGCCGATTCTCGTCCGATTAAACAAAGTTCCAATCGGACTGTCGTCGGCCCTAAAGTAAATAAAGTGGGCTTCGGCATAAACTCGACTATAGTTAATCGGGCCATCGTCAGTTGCCGATTTTCGACCGATTAAGCAATGTTCCAATCGGACCATCGTCGGTCCCAAAGTGGTGTCGGCATAAAGTCGACTGGAGTAATGTGGACCTCCGTCAGTTGCCGATCATTGACTGAAAACTAAAAATCGCAATCTGACCAACATCGGGCCAGAGTGTAGTCACCAATGCAGACACACAGCCGACGTTGTCGACATTGGCCCGATTCAATGCCGACGATTTGTGTTTGCTGGGTAGTCCTGATGAACCAATCTCGATTACTAGCTAAATCTCAATCATACTCTATTTTTGTATTTAAAATAGGGCATTTATGCGGATTTCGGTTGTCTGTCTGTTTTGAGTTTTTAAAAAAAAAATTCAAGGAAATGCGGAAATTGACCTAACCTAACTGAAAATTTTCTAATCTTAAAATTAAAAATTGGCGGAAAACCTCCTATATAGTGCATAATTACCAAAAACTAAGTCCTAAAGATGTTTTAAGATTTTGATCCTCAACTGGTCCTTAATTGGACGTCCATAGGACGTACGATTCCGATTCAGGACATTCGGACCTAAATGGGACGTCCTGTGCTACTTGGGTAGTGAATAAATAAAATACTTCTATTGTATTTTGTATTTTATGTAGATGAATACACAATCATTTTTTATTTCTATCTGAACCATAGTTAACACCCATTTTATTTTTTGCAAACGTCGAAGCTGCCTTTGTGCCCCACGAAAAGAAACCGGAAAACAACCCAGAAAAAAAGGAAAAAATACTCTGGAACAAAACGCTTGGAAAAATTGATTGTTATATATATTAAAAATAAGTTAAAATACGTGCAAAATTAAAAAAAAATTATTCTAGGTTAGGTTGGGTGGATCTAGCTTGAGTTGGATTGGGTTTCAAAATCAAATCAAAATCAAAAATTCTTTATTGTCTTAAGAAACTATACAAATAGTATAGACAACGTCACTATTCTAAACGACAAAAGAAAAGAAGGAACAAATATTAAATAAAGTTTTGTACTCGAAAGTACTGTTGTTAGATAAAAAAAAACATTTCTTAAAGGTATAAATAGGTCCAAAAAAATACCTACATTTATGTAAATACCCAAACACATATAAAACTACATAAAAAAAACAATAAAGAAACAAAAAAAAAAACTTAAGTAGAAATTTAGTTATAGTAATTATGAGAATACATTATTAAAAAAAAGGAAAGTATATATCTTTACTTACTAGTGACATTTACTGTTATTTAAGACAAAATACAAGTAAACTAAAATGACAAGACACGCACTTAATTTTTAAGCAACAAACATGTAATATAAAAACCTAAAATTCCAATGCCTATTACCTCATTAAACTAACACAGTCTTCAAACTCGAAGTAGTGTAAAAAGTATGTTTTAGAAGTAATTCTTTAAGTTTTGATTTAAGGTTTGAAGTGGGGCTGTTTTTTATTTCAGTTGGTAAATTATTGAAGTAATAACTTCCGGAGTAAAATGGTTCTTTTTTAAAGAATTCATGGTTCTGTTTGGTCAGAAGAAGATTACCTCTACCCCGTGTATTGTGCAGATGTTTATCTCCAAGGCAGTTTAATCTATTTTTATTTTTAAAAACAAAGACGAGAAATTTTAGTAAGAAAATTCCAGCAACCGTTAGTACCTTTTTCGTCCTAAATATTTCCCTACATGACTCGGTAAGGTATGTTAAAAAGAAGCCTTATTATTCTTTTCTGAATTATAAAAATCCTTTCAATCTCCCCAGCGTTCCCCCATAGTACTATGTTATGCCCAATTAGACTATGTACTGTGCTATAGTAAACATTTAAAAGTTCGCCAATCTCAAGTGAATTCTTAAGTTGACTGATCATAAATGCACTTCGGTTAAGCCTTCTGGAAACAGTATCAATATGCTCTATCTAAAAGTTATTTGATTTTCGGTTAGTTATAATAGTTTTTTTGGGATATTTTCCAAAGGTTTTTTTCCGTAGTTTTTTCTGTTTTTTTTTTCCAGGAGTTCTTTTTCCTATGTTCCCTGTTGCGTACACTTCCGTACTTTAAGAAGTAGCCAAAAATTGCACTGGTTCTATTTCGGTGCAAGAAATTCACTAGATCCCCAGGTCGGTAACCGATTTCGTTAATTTAAAATTAAATGTTAGTTGCAGACATTGAATGTGGTAAAATCAGAATTTCGAAATCCAAAAAGACGGCACGAATAGTTGGAGGTGCAAATGCGGAAGAAGCAGAGTTTCCCTGGTTAGTTTCCATTACCAGAAGAGGAGGACATTTTTGTGGAGGCTCTTTGATTACCAGGAGGCATGTTATGACAGCCGGTCACTGTCTGTGCACGTAAGTATGGTAAAAAAATCCACCGTTTTCTTTAATATTTTGATTTATAGAGAGTCCCAAAAGATCGAGTTTTCCAACTCTTAATTATATCTTCAAAACCAAAAGAGGCAAATTTTTTACAATGAAGCATCTTTTTGAATGCTGGTCATGCCGCCACTCAATCACAAGATAATCTTTAAAAAATGTAACTTAATTTTCTTTTGCTTTTTCCCTAGGAATTACGATGAAAAAAAGTTCCTTAATACCTCAAAAATAATTTCCACTTGCATATATTTTGATTTTATTCCAATGCAAAACTTGTTTTTAAGCAACAAATTAGACGGAAGACTTATATCATTGCTTGCAATTAAACATTAAAGAAAAATTAAAGGTTTTTACTCTATTCTCTATAAATTTCAAATAATCCGAAATGATAAATAGTTTTTAACAGAATAATCGAAAAATGACGATTTACAAAAATGCAAGATTGCATTCAAGCTTAAAGAACAGTGTTTAAAATTGGATGGCCCTTTTTAACTATATATTTTTAACCCAAAAAGATAAAGATTTCAACGATTAAAATATGTAATGCTTTAAAAGTGTATTCGAGAAATGCCCAAGAAACTAAGGGTTCTATCGAAAGATTTTGTTTTAATTAATTTCTTTTTTGCTCTTCGTTAAAAATTAAATTAAAATTTTAAAAAAGTTAAATGGTTATGGATTTATTCTAAAAATTCTAAGTGACTATATAAAAGTCTTTTGGGAACTACAAAATTCTATTGACCACAATTTTTTGTTTACCTTTAGTTTTTCATGTTTAATCTAAAACTGGATGAACTATATTTATTTGTAAGATTTAAAAGAGCATCGCAAATTAATTTTGAATAAAAAAAACTAATTATTTAAAAAATAATTTTTATTATGCCACCAAGTGTGATATATTTAATTTGTCTAATTTTTAGTATCGTATAGCTTTGGTTAACAACCACCTCCAACATAGATTTTTCCTCTATAGTAAATAAAAGGATATATTTAGTAAAACTCAAATCTAAAAACTGGATTTGAAGCATCAATGTGATGGCTCAAAAGTTATAGTTTTTTTAGATATATCTACCCGCTCTTGCCCCCTCACCTATTATGAGCTAAGTAACGTTTAAAAAAAAACTTTTATATAGAAGACATAAATTATCTTAGCATTATTTTAAAAGCCGTTGATTTTACTTTCGCAGAGGCATTGAAAACGATCTCCTCAAACCAAACACCATTAAAATAACGATTTCTCAATACGACCTTACTAAAAAAGACAGCGACGCCTACCAAATGTCAGTCAAAACCATAGTCATGCACCCAAAATACTCTTGTACCAACACGGCCGACGACATAGCTATTCTTGAGTTAAATGGAGAAGTAAGATGGTCAGATTCAGTGACTCCAGCTTGTTTGCCTAAAGAAAAAGTGGGGAGGAGTTCCAACTTTGATGAAAAACTAGCTACGATAGCTGGGTGGGGATGGACACATGAAGAAAGTTCAAAAGGTAAATAACTGTTCTTAAAATTTAACATAGCGTTTGAATCACCAATATTTTGAGATAATTATGACAAACTACCCTGCTGAAATTTTCCCCTCAAATCTCATCTAGATTCAATGAGAAGGCCAATATTTTTTTTATAATATTTTATAATCTTCTAGAAGCAGAGATGATTATATAGGAAATATATAATATTTTATCAGCTTGTAGTTTTAGATTAATTTTTAAGATTGGATAAGAATAGTTACTTTTATGAGAATGAGGGATGTTTTATAAGACAGAAGTCTAGGACATTTTATCAGTTTGTATAAGGATGTCGGCTTGGAGAAGATTTTATGAACGCAAAAATACACATTTTTAAAGGAAATTTGATGGGAATGGGGTATTGAGGCTGTTTGAGGAGATTCTATGAGTACCGCGATTCTAGGAGTTCCTATAAGCAATGATTTTGGAGAAGTTTCTATGGGTTCTTGTAGGGTCGGGTTCTAGGAATTTTTGATAAAATTCTATCAGTAACGTAATTTTAGAAGATCCTATGAGAAATCATTTTGGACAAGTTTTTATGGCTTCTTGTGGGATCGGTTTCTAGGATATTTGATGAGATTCTATCAGTATCGCGATTCTAGAAGTTCCTATAAGCAATGATTTTAGAGAAGTTTCCATGGGTTCTTGTTGAATAGGTTTCTAGGATATTTGATGAGATTCTATAAATATCGTGATTTTAGAAGATCCTATGAGGAATGATTTTGGAGAAGTTTCTATGGGTTCTTGTGGCATCGGTTTTTAGGATATTTGATGATATTCCATCGGTAACGTGATTCTATAAGATGCTAAAAGATTATGGAGAACTTTTTTCTCTCTCTATCCGATAATCTGTAGAAGTTTATATAAGTTTTTGTGGGATTGGTTTACAGGATATTTGAGCAGCTTTTATCATGAAAGTATGGTGATTTTAGAAGATCCTATAGGCCAAGGAGATTTTATCGGGGTTTGGGACCTCCTCAAATCTTCTAAAAATCAATCCCATAACAACTCATATAATCTCCTCCAAAATCATAGACACATAGACCTGAGAAAATCTTCTAGGATCTCATCGAAATCTGTTCTAAAACCGACCCAAAATCCGATAAAATCTCGTCGCCCATAGGATCTTCTAAAATCACCATAACGATAAAACCTCCTCAAATCTTCTAAAAACCAATCCCATAACAACTCCTAAAATCTCCTATAAAATCATAGACCCATAGACCTAATAAAATATCCTAGGATCTCCTCGAAATCTGTTCTAAAACCGACCTAAAACCCCCAAGGAGATTTTATCGGGGTTTGGGACCTCCTCAAATCTTCTAGAAACCAATGCCCATAACAACTCCTATAATCTCCTCCAAAATCATAGATCCAGAGACCTAATAAAATCTTCTAGGATCTCATCGAAATCTGTTTCAAAACCAACCCAAAACCCGATAAAATCTCCTCGCCCATAGACACATAGACCTAATAAAATCTTCTAGGATCTCATCGAAATCTCTTCCAAAACCGACCCAAAACCCGATAAAATCTCCTCGCCCATAGGATCTTCTTAAATCACCATAACAGTAAAACCTCCTCAAATCTTCTAAAAACTAATCCCATAACAACTCATATAATCTCCTTCAAAATCATAGACCTATAGACCTAGTAAAATATCCTAGGATCTCCTCGAAATCTGTTCCAAAAGCGACCCAAATCCCGATAAAAAATCATACAAGAATTCTATCATTTTTGTATGAGATTCGATGGGAAAATTTCAGTAGGGCTCTCTCTTGCCGCGTGTTTAAACTTGTAACTTGCCCAACCCTCTTCCTCCCTCTTATTCCCTTCTATCCATCTCTTGCCCCTTACCACTTCACCTCCCCCCCCCCCTCAAACCTTTCCATCCTGTAGTCGAATACCAGCGCACAAACTATCGTATTATAATATTATTAAGATACTAGGATACTTAAGTAATAAGTTTCAATTAAGGTGCCCAAATGTTCTTTCTAGGTCAACGAGCTGAAATCCTTCAAAAAGCCAAAGTAAATATTATTCCAGTGGACAAATGCCAAAGTTGGTACAAAGCACAGGGTAAAAACACAGAAATTAGCGCATCTCAAATGTGTGCTGGACATGAACATGGAGGAATTGATTCCTGCTGGGTAAGAATATTCAAATTAAAAACAACTTTCTCCAGTTTAATATCTTTATTTAGTCGTCCAGCTTAATTGTCCATATGCGCTTAATAGTCCGGCGCTAGATAGTTTTTCCAACTAGCTTACTTTTTTTTGTCTTTTGGGTGTATTGTTTTTTCTGAAATTAACTAAGATAAATTAAGGAAAAACATATTTTTTGCATTCTTTTTACAATAATCAAAAAAGGACATGCATAGGCTTCAAGTACACTTATGATGGGTTTTTTTATTGTTAAATCTCAGATCAAAAGTTTAATAAGAACCTGGCAAGCGTCATTCAATTAAGTGGCATTGCATGCGGAAAATTATTATTTTCCGTCCTTGTTAGGTATAAGTATTTCCCTCAGATGTTTATCATTAAAAAGGACACCATGTCATTGCTTGGAAGTTAGAGCTTGGAGACATTTTTTTACCCAAAAATAATATTTTTTTTAATATTTTTTGTAGTCTGATAGTGGCGGACCTCTGATGGTAGAATCTGACAACCAAATGCTTGTGGTTGGAGTAGTCTCCACAGGATTAGGTTGTGCTCGCCCTTATCTGCCCGGACTTTATACACGAGTGTCAGATTATATTCCTTGGATAAGAGATATCGTTTCCTCAAAATAACATCGAAAAATGACCGATTAAACAAGCAACATTATTACGACCATTACCAATGAACATGATGTTGGTAGCCAACCAGTAGTCGACATTATTGGGATCCAGTTTTAAACTAATATGGTCCAACATTTTCGTGTCTTACCGACGTCTTAACACATATTACCAACGTCAACCGACGCGACATTCGTTACTGTCAGTTCCGTTTTGGTTGGAAAAGGTAAATTCTTTACCACTTATTAGGGAGTTTTTGATCAGCATGGAAAAAAACAACCTTTGTGTTTATTGTTATTTGACAAGTCGTCAAGAATAAAGTTATTTCGGTTTATTTTCCCAACTATTTCTACGCTTATCCGTAAAGCAATATATTCCGCATCTTATAAGTATCTTTTCGCAAAATAAGCCAAAAAACAATCACTTTGACTTGATTTGACAGAAGTAAATATAAACAAAATAAAGATAACTATGAAAATCGTTATTATTAACCAAGAGGCTTGCTTATTACCGCCAAAATTACTTCTGTCAATTCACGTCAATTTTTGGATTTTTTTTTAAAGAATGTTTAGAATTGTTATCTTAAAGCCATGATGACCCTTAAAACAATTTGTTAAATACCTGTTAAATGATTTTTAGATGTGCTTAAATACACTTATAGTAGAACACGTTTTTTGGTAAATTTAAAGACTGTAAAGAACTTTGATTGAAAGAAATTAATACCACCTTATGTCTCACATACTTTATGCTTTGAAAAATTACAATGTTTGCTGTACTTTGTATAAAAATGGCAAGATAAAAATCATATGCAAGACACCACTCAAGATGACAGACAGATGAAATAACAATTGCCTTAAATTATTTTCTTCTTTCTCTAAAATACTTTTTATAGCCTGCTGTTTCTCTTCAACAACCTGAAATAATTTTGCACTTCACTAAATTATCTGTCCACCTACCTCTAAAATTCTGACCTCTCTCTCCAAATATTTTTCATTTTAACATTTTAAATTGGTTCGAAAAGTATAAACACATCAAAACTCGAAACAGAAAAAATGTGTTTTGTCAGTTCTTTTTTTGAGCACTAAAAAAACAGTCATAAATTTCAGTGTTTAATTCTAGAAATCGAAAGTTTCGAAAGAACGCCTTAAAATGTGAGCAAAATCATGGCATAAAAATGTAAAAAACATTAAAAATTGCTTAAATTAAAACTTTACGCCTTAAATTATGCTAAAAAATTTTAAGCCTTAAATTACCATCAT
This sequence comes from Oxystoma pomonae, assembly GCA_963921995.1. Taxonomy (NCBI): domain Eukaryota; kingdom Metazoa; phylum Arthropoda; class Insecta; order Coleoptera; family Brentidae; genus Oxystoma; species Oxystoma pomonae. The sequence goes on along the minus strand of OY998169.1, from coordinate 76,703,736 downwards.
GACTAGAGATGCACAATATAATGCTTTATTGGTAAGTGTAAAAACAGTTGAGAAAATTAATCGAAATACCTTCATTGTTGAGGGCTTGTCAAATAACGATAACCGCAAAGGATGTTATTTTTGTATGTTGACCAAAAACTCCCTATTAAACCACAAGGCGTTTAGTGGTTTACTTTATTTTGTTTGCGATAACCACAAAGGTTGTTATTTTTATATGTTGACCAAAAAGTCTATTCTTTTCTGATTTTATTGAAATAAACGGTGAACATAAAAATAGTGGTAATGGCTGATTATACTTCGTTAACAGATGGATATATTTCATGAAGTCTTATCCGCAATTTTTCCGAACGCCTTCAAAACACCCTAAATTAGTTATTTTTTGAAATGTTTTCTTTCAATGAGAAAAAATTACAAAAGTTAAAATATGGATTTTTCGGAGTTTAGTTATAGGAAAGGTAATAGAAATATAAAATCATTAAAAAAGCCCCAAATTTACTGTTGTATTTTTAGAGAGAATAGACTTTGGATATTTATTGCAATAGGTCTCCGCACGACTATTTCCAATGTCGGAGTGACCTTAACAGATTACGAAAAAGGTTACGTTAGGATTGGGTTTTTGACCGACGCGACGTTTAGCAAACGTCGTTATACGACCAAAGAATGTTTTGTACAATTTTGAGTTGACGTCACGATACCGAGACGTGGTCACTAAGTGACTATCTGCAGTATCTGACCACCTTCTGGTGGGACTATTCCATATTTGGAATAAAGTCATAAAAATGTTGCTTGGGTAGGTACATAAAAAGCGATCCATGTGATATTAGACATTTAATTCTAGTCAAAATGTTATATATATGTAGTTTGTTATTTATTTTGTTAATAAAAATTATTGTACCACGAATTTGTATTTTTTACCTGTTTAATAACAAAGCAAATTAAATGTGAACTTTTAAAAATTTACATTTATACATTCTTGATGAGGTGCAGGATGTTTTTTTTACGAATTAACTTGGGAGTCAATTTTTGTGCTTTTACAACTTTCACAGTTTACAGGTGATTTGGTTTGAATTTAACTTCATCAACCAATATAAGAAATCGAAAAAGAAACTTTAACACGTTTTATTTTAGTTTTTTAACCAACAATAGATTAACTAAACAGATAATAAAATCTGTATAACTAAGATAGCTGGGGTGCGTTTTAAAATAAAAGATGATGGTAAGGCGAGGGGAGGGTAAGGTAATAATTATGAAAAAAACAAAAATCAACGGATCACCCTGGGGTGAATATCCTCTTGAATTTTTGAAGGGTGTTGGATTTGTTTTGACATTTTGTTTCAGCTTATGAGAGGAATCCATTAGCAATGTGAATTGCTCAAAACATCATTATTTTTATGAAAAAAAAAAGTAAACAATAAAAACACACTTCTTAGATCAATACGCTATATTGGGCAGGTGCGGGAAACTTTTACCCAGCTCAAGACCACGGCGATTGTGGCGCACCCCGGTCCGGCCTTTTTGATTTTCGGACAGAGATGTATGACGTCATTACTTTCATCTCGGTAATTTTCGAAGTCAGTCAAGCCACCCCCCCCCAAAAGATATTCGAGTTTTGATGTGTTTATACTTTCAAACCAATTTTGAACTAATTTTGAACTTTTTTTTAAAATTTTGAACCACACTCCTTCCTGTTTTTTTTTTAATATTTAAAATGGGGGATGCAGTCGGACGTCAAGCTACACCCCCCCTCATTTAAAGCGTAGAGAAAAATAAAAAGCAACTATCCACACAATGAGGGGGGTATAGCTTGACGTTTGGCTGTACCCCCCATTTTGAATATAAAAAAAAAACAGGAAGGAGTGTGGTTCAAAAACTTAATTCGAAATTGGTTCGAAATTATAAGCATATACCCGGGGTGACAATTTTCAAACGCACCCCTGTAATAGTTTTCTTCCAAAATATTTTTCAAATACAAATTCAATTTTTAAAAGTCCGCTGGATAAAGTTTAGCTTTTCCTGATTGACTTTTGTGTTACTTTGCGCACTGGTCCAATAAACAACTTTTTTTTATTTTACTTACGACCAACGAATATTACTAATTTTACGACCATCTCAACACGATTTTAATGCCTCATTTAAGGTCCTAGGATAATAATAAACTACAAGATGGCGTGACAAGCAATGAAACTTTATTTTATAAGAGCACCAGTTGCAGCAAAAATGTGAATTTATTTTTCTATATTGGGCGTTACTCTATAAGGTTTTACCATAAAAAGAAGAAACCGTATTTTATTTAGGTTGAACCTTCTTTTCCTTATTCCTAACCTAACATTTCTATTCTGTAGGGATTTTCTCTGATAAATTCTCGGAAAAGAATTATATCGTCAGTGTAGCTGAACCTCAACCTTTTAGGTTTCTCTAATTTATTAATTTTTTACATAAATTTTAAAAATCCACAAGACTGTTTTTGTTTATAAACAAAAAACTAAAAATGCAAAGCATATTAAAAAGTCGTGTAGAAAAACAAACCAACCATCACTATTATCCGTACTAATTGAGGTTATATTTAAAGATAAGGGACGTACGGTAACTGTACCAAATTAAAAGAACACTGTATTTTATTACGGTTCCCTTCATGAAAACGCAGGTCACGCGTATACTCAGATGTCAAATGTCAATTTTCCATAATAAGCCTTGGTCAAGGTATCAGAAAACAACAACATGGTCACACTAAAATGGATCAAAGCGGGACAAACACTCTTTAAACCTGCCCCTTCTGCAAGGATAACAACATTAACAGTGGCGAACCAAATACGAGAACACTCCCAAAGTCTTTAGAAAAAGATGGGATGAAACTAGAAACTGCAACCTTGTCAGGAAATTACTACATTACTCTGACCAAGTAGTAGCAAAAAAAATCCTATCAATGACCAGCCATAACCTGCGCTTTGTCACGGGCATTCTGACCTGCCACTGCCAACTAAATAAACAACTGAATAGAATAATGTTATCTGAAACACCTCTATGTCGAGGTTGCAAACAAGAAAATGAAATTATTCTCTGCGCTGTCATCTACCCGAAAGGCTATTTTTGACCAGTTTTGTCCAACACCAGCCAACATACGGGAGGCTCCCCTTGGCGATGTTATCAACTACGTTCGAAGCATCGATGTAGTACGTCGATGGTTCGAAGCGTAGGATGGCTGACGAACTAGGGGGAAGTCCTGTAGGAGGTTGCACAACGGGTCTAATGAGGCCTAGGTGCTGTGAGGATAAATCCCTACCCTCCCAAATTATCAGCGCGTTATTAAAGGTAAATAAATACTAAATTTTAGTACCTAACCAAAAATAAGTCCCGTTAAATTGAAATAATATGCATTTTTAAGAAAAAAGAACCTTGTTTTTCAAAAGATATATGAAAAGTTCTTTGTTTTGACGTTTCTACCACGTCATTGAAACTTCAGATTATGAAGGTTGTTGACTTAAGAGTGTTCGTGTTTGATATTTTTAATAATTTCTGATATTTGTGATAACATTTTAATTGGTCGTAGGTAAAGTATAGTACACTAACTCGCATGTTATGGTCATTACACGCTCAGATAAATTAAGACACTCGCGTGCGGGTCTCAAATTTCATCTTCACGCTTATTGGCCATCATAACATGCCTGACATGTAAACTACTAATGTCATACAGCTAGTACTGTAACTGAATATGTAAAGAGCTCATCTAGAACAGTGACAATGTTACAATTGCAAAAACTAGAGCATGTTTCGTCTTAAAATAGTAATGCGCTCTTTCGGATCGCATCTGCAATAAAGTCATTAAAATGCGTCCGCACTTGCAAAACGATAAGATTTGCAAATAAGGCGAAAAATAAGGCTGCTTTATTGCGCTCATTTTTTGTGACCGTATTAGAGCAAGGATAATCTTAATTTTACTATCTAAGTAATTTCGTTGCCTTTTACAGTGAATATACACAAATTAAGAAATTATCTTATTTCGTAATAGACTCATCTCTCACATCGTAAGAATCAGAAGGACTTATTTTAAGTTTATATAAAAGTTTTGTCAATTTTCAGCTTGCCCTGCTAAAAAGGTCTTCTCAAATGTTATGTTATAGCTTTTTCTGATAAAATACATACAAATTCTCAACATTTCGCAGAATTATTTTAAATATTCTAGATTCTTTAAAATAAATCAAAAACTCTCATAATACAGGCGAAATTATGATTTAGTTAATATCACGGTATAGTTAGTGGATTTGAAGTCAGGTGTCAATTTTTTTAGCAAATCCTGTAGATTTTTGAAATAAAATCTCTTACCGAATTTTAGAAGTCTTGGGGAGTTTTTAAAAACTTTTTTTCAGCATGCCATAGGACTATGTAAAATGATCCAGACTCCTTAAAATAAATGAAATTCATTGGATCTGTCTATTGACATCTCCTCGATCATATAAAAACTGTTAAGAGCTCCTATAATATGTTAAAACTTCCAAATCAGTTACATCAACCGAAAAGAATCTAAAAAAGAAAAGATCCAAAAATCTTGGGAGGAAAGAACGAAATTCAAAATTGGACGAGTGTCCCACAAGGAACACACAAAAGTCTTCATCATTTAACACCATCGCAAACTCTGACTTTCAACTGTGAAACACTCACAAATAGGCATCGTTCCGCATGGTACCTATTATAAGTCGCCTGATACGGGTTCTTCCTGGCGTGTTAATCTTTCCAATAGGAATATGCTCCTAAGACAATTAAAACGAGAAGTTAAAACTTCCAAATCAGTTACATCAACCGAAAAGAATCTAAAAAAGAAAAGATCCAAAGATCTTGGAAGGAAAAAACGAAATTTCAAAATTGAACGAGTGTCCCACAAGGAACACACAAAAGTCCAAAGCGAAAAGGGAAACAATTAAACGATGTTTCGCCCGGGGTGACTAGCATGGGCTCGTCAGAGTGTGCGATGGTGTTAAATGATGTCTGGATTGAGGGTGACGAGCTCACGCTAGTCACCCCGGGCGAAACATTGTTTAATTGTTTCCCTTTTCGCTTTGGACTTTTGTGTGTTCCTTGTGGGACACTCGTCCAATTTTGAAATTTCGTTCTTCCCTCCCAAGATCTTTGGATCTTTTCTTTTTTAGATTCTTTTCGTTTGATGTAACTGATTTGGAAGTTTTAACTTCTCGTTTTAATTGTCTTAGGAGCATATTCCTATTGGAAAGATTAACATGCCAGGACGAACCCGTATCAGGCGACTTATAATAAGTACCATGCGGAACGATGCCTATTTGTGAGTGTTTCAGAGTTGGAAGTCAGAGTGTGCGATGGTGCTAAATGATGTCTGGATTGAGGGTGACGAGCTCACGCTAGTCACCCCGGGCGAAACATCGTTTAATTGTTTCCCTTTTCGCTTTGGACTTTTGTGTGTTCCTTGTGGGATACTCGCCCAATTTTCAAATTTCGTTCTTTCCTCCCAAGATCTTTCGATCTTTTCTTTTCCTATAGTATGTTGTGAAATTTGAAGTTACAAGTAGTACAGTTAATAGAGGTCTGGTAAATAGTTCTGAATTTTGGATACATTATAAAGTTCGGCAGGGTAGCCATCTTAAAAAGCCACCACAAATTGGCACTTTTTAGTTTTTTTCCTGTAGTTCCATTCAAGTGCACTAAATCGCAAAAAAGTTACATGCAATTTTGTAGAGGAGAAAATTATCCAAAATGCACTGATATTTTGTCTACGATTGATACGTATTGATACGAATTGTGTACAATTTTTACACAAATTATTCTTAGTGCAAATCTAAGAACAATTTGTGTAAAAATTTTTACACAAATGTGCATAATAAATCCACACATTTTTCCCAGTGTAGCAACGGAGTCAGGTAATGCTCGAAAAAGACTAAAATCATGAGCTTGGCAAAATTTTCAGTTTTTTTGCCTTTATAGAGTAAAAGTTTAAAAAATATTTATTGTAGAAAATATAATTACCTACTAAAGATTTGGATAGTTTTTGTGATTATTTGTGTGTGAATAGAGAGGATTTGCTCTACAAAAAGTCTGGTAGTTCTGAATTTTGGATATGTTATATTGGTCGGTGGGGTAGTTAAAAAGCCATCTTCCCCTGTACTTTCTCCGCTATCTTGAATAAACCACCGAAAATTCACAGTTTTTTTCAGTCTTTTGCGTGTAGTTTCGTTCCAATAAACTATATAGAAATTTGCAATTTTAATGGTATTATTATTGTTTTATGATCAATAGCAACGGAGCTAGGTAATGCTCAAAAATGAGTAAAATCACAAAATTCTCAATAACATTTTTTATAGGCTAAAAGAATAAGTTGGATATTTTTTTATGATTATTGTAAAGGAGTCGGAGTAACTTTACTGACAAATAAAATTTTTCATTTATTTCAGTTCAACTCTTTGAGAGCAAAATTTTGTTTAAGAAAAAGCACGTTCCTTTTGAATTTTTATTATATTCTGTTAATCGGTAGGGTAGTTAAAACACCCAAGTTTTTGCTATATTTCCGGTACTCGCTCCATCGTCTACGAATAATCTCCGAGAATTGAAACTGTTGTGGTTGCAGAAAGGTTGCCGTAAAATGCTCTTGTTTGTGTAAGATTTACGAAACCGCCCACTCTCTGCTTAAAAATGCAATGTAGAAATTGTTTTTTCACCGGATATTTTTTAAAATGTACGATTTTAGCTTCTTTGCTATCAACGGTAGAAAGAAAAAACATATACGCTTGTGATTTGTACAAATTGTATTGTCTATCCTATTGTGCCGGCACAGAAGGTCTCGGGTTCGATCCCGGGGGCCGTCGGTCTACTTGGACTTTATGATTCAATACCGTCCTCGTAGAGGACGATAAGAGGACGGTACCGTGTGATCCATGTAATGATAGTGGATCACGTTAAAGATCCCTAGCCCTGACAAAGGAGTTTAGGTCTAAGTCCCTCTATAAAACAAAAACTGGCGAGCGGGTCGCAATGGAGGGAGCTGTAAATTGTAAAACTTGTTGGCACTTGTTCAAATGCATTGGAATGAATTTTGATAAAAAAAACTAAAATAACTTGGGTTGGGTTGGGTAACATATCCAAAATTCAGAACTACCAGATGAATTGTAGGGTACCGAAAAAAAAGAAGAAAAGATAATAACTCTCCCGATCAAGTTAGCCTGGAAAATATGCAGAGCCAAAAACTCTTCTAGGCGCAAACAGGCATGCGCAGTAGATTGTTCACATTTAGCCTTGCTTAGGGCCAACCCTGATTGTTCCATTTTATTATTTGTTTTTCATAGTTATTATTTTTACACATTTTGGGATCCTTAGGCCTTAGTTATATGGTAAAACCCCTCTTTTCACTCTACCAACTGAGTTGACTGGATTTTGTAGATAATTAAATTCTCTACGATATATGTTGTTAGAACGTCTACCCTATACAATAAAATATAGTGCGGTGTAAAAATTATATTTTTGGACAATACCTAGGTGCGTTTCTATTTTGAAAAAACATGCCACTAAATTCTAAAAGTTTATCCTCTACCAAATTACATATAACTTTTTACATCCAAAAGTCAGAACTACCGGACCTTTCCTAGGGTAACTCCCCTTTTTGGGTCTCTATTCACTGTACTGCTTAACGAAATAAATAGTTTGATTTGGTTAAATAGTGGCATAGCCAGAAATAATAAAAGTCAACTAACTATACCTATGGCAAATTTTTAAAAATTGAGTAGGTGCCTATTGCTTGAGCTCTTGAACTGAAGGGACGCAGTTTTTTTTTCCAAATTAAGCCTTTAATGCGCGGCAGGCAAACATTTTGAAAAAATTACACTAAATTGCTACTTTTTACGCGTTTCAAATGTTGTTGACAAAAAAATTGGTTAAAATTAAACACAATGGTTACAATATTTAATATTGGTATAGCGCGGCAGGCGAAAACTTTGACCAAAAAAAAATTAAAAATTCTTTAAAAATTTTGATTTCTTAGGTTTTTTGTAAAATATTTTCATATTTTGCGCCATTTATTACACGTTTTGAAAGCTAGTGAGAAAAATTTCTGCCGCAGTACCGCAGGCAAAAATTTAACACATCACACCAAACACACGTCACAAACCGCAGTAAAGGGTCAAAAAAGTGGGGGAGTTATGGCTCTCCCTGGGGCCCTTGATCGTGATTAATTTATTTCAGATTGGATTGGATCTTATAGAGGGAGGGTTTAACCCCCAAACCCCCCCCCTGGCAACGCTAGTGGGTTAAAATTAAAGTATAGTCGTAGGTGAATTTTGAAGTTTCTTCATATAAGATGGTATTTTTTATTATTTGAACGTTCTTGCAGATTATTACACCCTGCCAAAAATCTCCCTTATAAAATTAACCCATGTACTTCACTCCACAAATCCATGCTTAACTGGTTATTATGGAGTACTTCTGCTAAAAGCAAACAGATTAGTTGGGAAAATAAATTTATTGCAATTTACATCATTACAAGTATGTAGGTGAAACAAAACAAGATCGACCTTTGTTTTCAAATAAATGTAACATGGAGATTTATATACTGGAGAACAAAAAAAATGCAACACCAGGAAGGACAAATATTTTTAAGGTAATTTTAATTCATTATATTTCCAAGAAGATTGGTCCACGATAATCATCAAAAAATTAATAATGAGTGGCTCCTCCATGGTTATTTATGCACTCGTTCGTTCTATTGGGCATTGACAAAATAAGATCATATTGAGGAAATCTCATCCAAATCTTCCTCACGGCAAGTTTCCAGGCGATCTTGCTGGCCATTCCAAAGTCTCTATGCCAATTCATGTAAGAAGTCCATTGTTTCACGAGCAATATGCAGTCTGGCATTATCTTGTTGAAAGATCGCATTTGGGATAGTTTGTAGGTAGAGATGTAAAACTGGTTTCAGCACTTCATCGATATATCGCCGAGCAGTCAGATTGCCGTTGATGAGAAATAGAGATGATCTGCTTCCTAAACATATAACACCCCATATCATGATACATTGCTGTCTTGCTGTAACGCGTTCAACAGCTAAGTCTACATTACGTCTCTCACCTCGAACCTGCCTAACTCTCATGCGTCCATAATGGCCGTTTAAACAAAACCTAGATTCGTTGCTGAAGCTTATGGTATTCCATTCGTCATTCCAGTTTTGCCAAGCTCTGCACCACTCCAAGCTGCGAGCTTTACGTTGTGGGGTCAAAGGTAGCACCAAAAGCGGACGGTAAGCCCTCAGCCTCATACCAAGCAAACTTCGATTAACTGTCATCCTTGAAAACACTCGTCCTATAGCTGCAACTAGAACATTTCTTACTTGGCGTATACTGTTCCGTCGATTTCTGAGAGCAAGAAGTCTGAGATGCCGTAAATCACGACCTTGTAATAATCTAGGGCGTCCAAAACCCGCACGACGTCTATAGGGTTCCTAAGCAAATCCTTAGGGGGCCAAGCAGACGTGTATAAGACGCAGACAAACGGAAAAGCACATTAGGCAGAAAAGGATGGGCATGGGGCGATGTTGTCACTACATCTTACACGTAGTAAATCCATTCCAGGTTGTTGTTTTCTAATGTTTTCCATTTTCATACCTTTAGGACTGGAATAAAAATTGTTTTTGCTCGACTTTAATACCAAACTGATGAAAGATATCGTAAAAAAAAATATTTTTCGGCTTTTCATTTTGTAACCATTGTCCTTACGCACTGTTTACAGGCTGGGGACTGAGATACATGCAAATGCCTAACCTAAAGCGTCCATACACGGCCGGAGAAATCGACTGAGATATTTCCGTAGAAACTTTATCAAGCAAATAGGACGGGTTGGTGCCTTCGAGCGTCCAACCCGGGTTTTGCACTTTGATTCGAAATCAAAAAGGAGGAACAGTCAGATGTGGGGCCGTGCACAAATTACGTAACGGTGATTTTAACAATTTTTGACCCCCTCCCTATGTAATGTTTTGTAACGGTTTGGCACGCCACTTCCCTAACATTACGTAATGATTTTAAGACCACTACCCCCCCCCCAAAAAAAAAACTTTTTACTTATTTTCATTCCAAATTTTTTTAGTTTCACACAAATGCAAACGCTGTCGAAAACCCCCCTCCCCCCTACGTAATGTTTTGTAACCCCCCTCCTCCCAATGACCATTACGTAATTTGTGCACGGCCCCTGTAGTCCCAGTGGAGGAGGGCGAGAAAATTGATATTCTTTTCTTAAAAATTATACTCTTTAGACCTATTTCTTTGCGTTCCCGAAATTACGTAATTTTTGAAAAAAATTTTTTATTTCATGCTTTGTTTTTCTAACATTTTTGCGTTCGGCTAATTTAATTGAAAAATTTTTGCCTGCGGCGCCCTTTATCTTCTCACTCGAAACCAAGATCCCCCGTTTTAGAAAAACTGATCCCGTCTCTGTTTCTAAATTTTTTCGAATAAAAGTAGAGTATGACCATGGGGGAAATAATTTTTTTCTACGGTATGATGAAAATTTTGAGAAAGTTGAAGAAAAAAATTTAAAAAGTGGCAGAGCTCAAGTTTCTCGTAAAAAAACGTTTTTTTTTTAAGAAACAGAGCAAAATAAATCTCTTCACCCCTTTTTGGGTGTTACAAATATTGGCAGCCCCTTATTTTTCGCTTTTACCCTCCCGCTAGTTTTTAAGAATTGGTTCGCTACATGTTTCGAGATCATGTCATAAAACACCTCGAAAATATCAAATGTAGTGTAGGGCCAGCTTTATTTAAAATCAATAATATCGCAAGCAAAAAGCTCTGCAGGAAAAACAGCGCCGTTTATTGATTTCTTTGGCTGCTAGTGCTAGCTGCATGGTTTGGCCGTTTCTGGATAGATGTCACTAGTAGAACAGAATGGAAAGAAATTTAATTAAAAGCGAAGATATTTCTTTCTAATGTTAACAACCTCACGAGTTTATCGCCCAGTATCGTAAACAATGGACCCTGCCGCCTCCTTTAAGCAAGAAAAAGCTGTGGTTTGGACCTGAAAACATCTAATTTTTCATTAGATTAGATATTCATGGTGTGGCCGCCATCTAGCGGAATTTGCAGACATCTTGTCAACGGTTATTATTGCAACTATGATTTATGCTCACAATGAAAGAGTGGCGACAATTTTTTCTCATGAAAGCAGTCCGGAGATAATAACAAACTGGCACCATTGCTCAATATACCTGTTTCTTTTGTGCGCGCATCTTAGGAACCCTGTATAAGTCTCATCATTGGACCACCTTCTCCAAACTCTTGACACTGTTGATGGATTGGTATTAACCCTTCTTGCAATTTCCCGTAAACCAAAACCAGCCTCTTTTATGCCAACGATGCGTCCTTTCCCGAAGTTATTTAAATGACGAAATTGTTAGCGACTGCGAACTCTTGGCATTTTTTTGTTTTAAGTAAATTGTAAGCAATCCAAAACGACCAAAGACAACGAGAAAAATGATTTAAAATTTTCAGAAAAGGTCTTTTATGTGACGGTTGTTTACGGAAAGTTTAGAAGATAAAAAATTTATGAAATATTTCTTTTCACATAAGGTATACACAAATAATTTTTATAAATAATAATTATCCATATACATGTTGTTGCATTTTTTTTGTTTTCCTTTATATAACATTTCCCTGAAGAATAAAATTGTATCAATCTATTTCATTTTAAAGATCATGGAAATAATTTATAAACATTGCTTCTAAAAAAAAACTATGGGAATCGCTTCGAATTAAAACACCATTGGGAGGAGTATAATGAAATGGAAATATTTTTGTTTCAGTAGTAGAAATATTGTTTTAAAGCATAGCCGAGCAAAATTTGTTTTAAAGCAGCTTGCACGAATCCAAGAAATATACTTTTTGTGTTAAATTTGCAGCTGCATTTTTAAAAGAAAAAAACTGAATTGCAAGATCATCCGATAGGCATCTAACCGTAGCAGCGTCTTATTATGAAATTGTAATATATTGACTGTTAAGTGTTTCATGCAAACTCTACTTCAAGTTTCAAAAGAGCATATCATTTTAATTGCGTTTCATGGTACCTTTTAGTGATTTATCACAATAAAAGTCATCGTAAAACTATTTCTTTTTATTTACTGGTAACAGATTACTTCTAAGTAATAACCCATAATAAAAACATTATCTTAGTAGTGGTAGTAATAGTAAAAAATAATAATAATTCAAAACTTATAAAAATATAAATATCAGTAAATATAAAACAATCATAACTTTGTTTTAGTGCAACCAAAGGTTCCAAATTCCCAACATAGATCAGTAAATATAATAATACCTAATAATTAAATTAAAATAATCAATATAAAGGCATTTAACCTAAGTTAAAGTTATAGCGTAAAAATAAATGCTATAAGAACAACAAATAACAAGAATAACAAACAAAAATTAAAATATAAAACACAATGCCCATGTTTAAAAAGAAAGACTAAACTAAACATGCCCAAAATTTATATACTCATTTAAGTCGTAAAATACATTTATTGTTAGATAGCTTTAAGTAATTGTTCATGATTTTTCGTAACTAATTTACTGTTTCGTTTCCAAAAGTTTAGGTTTGATAAAATTGCATTTTACGATCCTAAATTACCGATATCTAAAATATCCAAAGTCAAGCCAGTGGCTGAGGCGCGTGCAAAAATTGCAAAGGGCAATTTTTAGAGCTGGTTTTCCGTGTGAAAAATACAGTTTTTAAAGGCAGTTGGGGAAAAATATGCGCCATTTGAAACCAAACCACTTTTTGTCTAAATAAATCCAATCCAATTTGTTTATCCTAATAATTAACACAAACGTTATTTTAATTGTCTACATAACGACATAATAAATTTACCCAATGTTAACAGCTGAAAAAAAATAGTGTCAATTGATTTGATGCTCCAATAGGTTACCAATTAATTAGTTAATTTATACGCTTTATAAGGTAAAAAAATGTAATTTTATGCATCTTGTAGTATAGTGATCTTCTTTTAATGTATTTAAGTTTTTTTAATTTTAATTTGTTTCTCACGCTAAATGACGAATTTAAAAAAAATTGTGCATTGCCTCATAGAGCCGGTTTTTCAATAGCGGCTTACCAGCGAGTTAAATTAAGTCGGGCTTTTTTCTGTTTTAAAACAATATTTTTTAGGTTAACCCTGAGGTAAAATAACTCTTTCTACGAACTTTTCCGCACGATTTTTCGTTTGGAATGTTGTACTTTTTCGAACGATTTTACTTTTCCACACGATTTCTTTATTTTTCCGTACGATTTTTACTCTTCCGCACGATTTTTACTCTTCCGCACGATTTTTTATATAACGCACGATTTTCACTTCAAAGGATTTCAATTAAAGATTTACTTTAAATCAAATTACTATCTATAGGTACCATTTTTCATTCAGAAAATTAATTTCCTTAACCAATAACTTAAAAAGTCACACGCAGGCAGTTTTCTAAAAAAATCGTGCGAAAAAGTAAAACCGTGCGGAAAAGTAAACCCATGCGGAAAAGTTACTTTTCCGCACGATTTTTGTATTATTAAAAATGAAGATATTTAGGACTAATTAAATAACTTATGTAACTATTATATCTTATGTGTCATTTTGCAGCATTATTATAAAATATTTGCGTATTAAAACGATTTTGTTTGATAAATAAGATGGACAAAAACACTCGCAGGAAAAACATTATACTTAACTCTTGCTCAAAATGCCTTTTCCACCCTTGACGGCTTGCCAAACTCCGCTTCGCATCGTTCGTGCAACTGCCGTCGCGTGCGGAAAAGTACAACTTTCCGCACTTGTAAGGTAAATAATTATACCCTCACCTAGAAGCGTGCGGTAAAGTGCACTTATTTGGGTGCGGAAAAGTTTACTTTACCGTACTCAGTGCTGTAAAGTTAACGTTATGTTACTAGTGCGGTCAAATGACTGCGTTTGTTTCAAAAAATGAAAATATAAATACATATATTTTTTTGGGAATGTTTGAGAAATGAGTTAAAATCTTTTACCTAACACATGCGTCCCTGCTGGTTTGACCGAACTCGCTTTGTACCGTCGCGTGCAGTAAAGTATCACTTTCCGCCCTTGTAAGGTACATAACTTTTTCAGTATTAACAATAAAAAAGAGAGTTTTACCAACAGAGAACTAATGGATTTTTGGCCTCCTCCATTAGTTCTACCACTGACCGGTTTCAGAAACATTCCAGCATCCAGCAGCCGGGCTTTTTACAATGACGAATCGATAGCAAAAAAACGAACTTTACGAAATACACCGGAGTACCACAAGAATACCGGGTGCGACGTGGAGACTAGACGCAGACACGTGTTTCATCCTTTTCAGAGATCGTCAGTGCGACATAAGTTTTTATCGTCTGTTTGTTGGTAAAGCCGCATTTACAAAGAGCGAATAGGTTCGTCCTAAAATTCGGGCCAAATCTGGCGCACATTTTTCGACGAACGTTTGCAGCGACCATTTGACACGAACATTCCGGAAAATTTTCGCAAGATTTTTTGGAAATATATTTTTGAAATTGGGAACAGATAATATTTTTGGTCTCACATCACTGACCTTAATTCTTGAAATTAAATTGGAACACCAAAAATATTTTATTTTACTTTTCGATTAAATAGTAAAAGCCGACGGGAAGCGAAGAATTATTATTTGCTGGGTGGTAGGTTGTGAGGTTTGTAGATATCTACTAAATAAGTTTGTACCTAATTGTTGCTATGCTTTATCACTTTTTTGGTTTTCTTTAACTAACTGTTTAGGTTTTATAATCAAACCCCACCACCAAACCCCATCACCAAACTCCACCTCAAAATGAAACAAAGTAATCCTAATTATTTTTTATCAAGTGCGTCAAATCGTTTTTCCGTCGGAAAGGTTTTAAAATTTAATTTTTATATTACAAGATAGTTCAATGATTTGTGGAAAACAATCATAACTGTGTTAATGATTTACGGTAAATATTTTTTCTAATTTTTATTTTATTCCAAATATTTATTTCAGCAAATGTTGTCCGAACACCACGAACCTTTTTACCCGAACCCCGAACCTTTTGGCCCGAACTTTTTGCGAGAATCTTTAAATAAATAATTCGCGCGAATGTTTGTCGGCATTTCGAAAATAAAAGGAATATTTGACTGTGTAAATGCTACTCAAAACTCTCGTTTTTATTTATATTTAACTCCACTATGGATATTGAGAATGTATTTCTCATTCTGTTATTTCAGTATTGTGTTCGTTTTCATTTAAATTTTAAAATGCAAAACGGTAAGGTGGTCCGTCTATAAGCTAATCCGTGCAACTGTAAGAAGTGTGCAGCGTACCATACCATTTGGTCGTGAGCAGCGCGAGGCATTGGGTAATAAAACACCCAGTATAGAGAAGAAAAGCATCGGCAACTTTTTTTCAGAACTATTACTGGAGCAAGGTCGTGATGCGACTAAGATGCACTGGAGCAGTGATTTTGTAAATTATATTTGAATAAGTCGGGTGCAATCGTCTTCAAGAAAACTGCTCTTATCCCTTTATCGAAAGATGTTTTGACAAAATTCTCTCTATCATCCCTTAGCAGTTAAAAGTGTCACCATTTTATCAAAAAATCGTTTGGCAAGATTCCCTTATAAACTATCATTTTGATCATTTTCCTTACGACCCGGCACTCAGTTGTGCATAATTGAATTTGCTTTGTATTTTTATCTATGAACCGATTGTGTCACTTTAATTACGAACTGCCATTAGAATTCTTTGATGAGTATGATGGCCTTTATTAAGAAATTATTTCCCTTGAGTAAATTATCAGGTGGGTATATTATTATTAAATTTGGATTACTATGTGTAACTTTGTGGGTGGTCAAGAACTTGATTTGATATTAAGTCATTAAAATAAGATACTTAGATGTGCAATACAAGAACAGGTGAGGCGGTTCTATGCAGTTTAAAGCCATCTTTTTGTTGAAAATAGTGGAACAACGTATAGAAAAGGGGAAAGAGTTTCAATACGATTCTTCTGCAGTCTTATAGTTACCATCTTTTTGTGACTGTTTTGGAGCATCTTAGACCACAAGTTCAATGCATTTGTGTCTTCAGGAAACTGATTTAATATTTAAAAGTTTTTAAGTAAATTACAATCAAAAATGCTATTTATATATAATAATTTTATAATTTAGGTAATATTAATGGTGTTTTTTAAGAAAAATTACACCTCAAGCAACAAAATAAGTCGAGAGGTGGTGGCCGTCTCCACTCCCTATCCCTAATTGAGTTGTGGCGTCATATCTCGGCGACGGTTTTACTACTATACCTCGAGGTATTCACCGTTTTTGGAAATGCATTGGAACGCTTATACAACTACATCGCGACGGTAATAATTACTCTTGATATAGAAGTTATGTCGTCGCGTGTAGTAAACGGGCACGTTATCCCGACGTCTTGTTTACCACATAAAGTAGTATTTCTGACTTTATAGGATTTTTCTTTTTCCCACATTCGGTCGTAGTACTAACACCATACCATTGTCTAAGATTTTTAAGCCATGATATGCGTCTACGACCCGGACCTCTTCTACCTTCAATTTTGACTTCTATCATCAATTTTAAAGGTTTATATTTGTAATTTCTCAAAATATGGCCAAAATATTGAAGTTTCCACTTCAGGGTCTTTATTTATTCTAAGTTAAACATCCACATTAATTACTTTGTCCATCCAAGATATCCTTGGTATTCTACGATAACACTACATCTCGAATGCTTCTAACTTTTTGCATATGGCCTCAGACAGTATCCACGCTTCCATGCCATAATATAAGATGCTAAAAACATAACACCGAAGCACACGAATTCGAAGAGTGCTATTAATATCGAGACTACACAATACTGACTTCACTTTGTTAAAAGATGATCTGGCTTGTTCAATTCTTGCACAAACTCTTTGCATGTTGTCCCAGTTCTCATTGAGGAGGTAACCCAAATATTTGTATGAATCCACACGTTCCACTTGCTACCCATTTACTTTTAATATGCCTCTGATGTTCTTTTCCTTGGATATGATCATCCATTTTGTTTTTCCAACATTTAAGTTTGCGAACTTTTGGCAGCAATTTGATTCAACAACTCTTGCAGGCATATCGTAGGTTGTTCATTTTTGTGCCGTTTATGGTCAGACCTACTTCGCAGTTATGAAGTGCATTCTCTATTATTTTGTTACTATAGGTATTAAACAACAGCGGAGATAATATACAACCTTGGCGCACACCTCTTCTTATTTGGATCTCTTCGGCCAGTTGGCCATCAACCTTTACTTGAGCAGTCTGATTCTAGTATAGATTAGCGATTATCTTTGGATCTCCGTCATCTAGACCAACTTCTTTTAGCGATTCTATGTGCTTTTCTTGTTGGACTCGATCAAACGCTTTCTCATAATCTATGAAACAGGCATATAATGGCACCGACACATCCCTAGACCGCTGAAATAAGACTTTAATGCCAAACAGGGCCTCTCTTGTTCCGAACCCACCACGAAATCCAAACTGCGTGTCGCTTATAGGATTTTTATGGATAATCCTTAGAAATATTCTTATTATATGGCTCATTAGGCTGATTGGGCGGTAATCACTACATTTCTTTGCTGAATGTTTTTAGGCAGTGTAACAAAGGTTGATTTTAGCCAGTTATCAGGATTTTACCGCTGCGATAAATCAAGTTAAAAAGTTTGACCAGCGTATTTACCGAATCTTCGTTTTTTATTGATACTAAAGATATTGCGTATTGTACTTCTTCTAGTGTTATATCTATGCCTTGGTTTGACAATTATTCTGGCAGTTCGGATCTGTTATCGGTAAAGAGATTTTCTATGTAGCTACATCATTTTTTTATTGTTTCTTTGGTATCCAGTATGATTTTGTCCTGAGTGTCCATAAGGATTCCACCTTGTCTTTTATTGAATGAACCGGCTGCTTTCTTTATCCGTTTGTGGAAATTGAAAGTTTCATGTTTAGCATCTAGATCTTGTTTTGCTGACATTATCTTGTTTTTTATTTCTCTATTGATTTCGTGGTAATGATCGCTGCCTTTTTTACTGCGTCTTTTATCCATCAACTCAAGAATTTCATCGGTCATCCAAACTTTCTTTTTATTTCTTCTTTCATCCTTGCCTAAGAGTGTTGTGCTTTTGACTATGGCACTTTTAACCTTTGTCCAAACAATTTCTGCATCTTGCTCCGTAGAATCATTAATATCTTTAAGCTCTTTATTTCCTTCGACTTTAAGTTTAGTGGCTACCATGTTATCTTGAAGTTCGTCCAACCTGGGTCTGAGTTTGTTACTTGGGGAACAATTTTCTTTGAGGTAAATTTAATTTTCGCCACAACTGGATTGTGATCTGAGCCTACGTCTGCGCCAGGGTAAGTTTTTGCAGATTTAATACAGTTTCTAAATATTTCCTACATTATAAATTGAAAATATGTTCATCTTTTTCTAAACTATATCAGGACACACACCATAAAATATGTGAAGACATCACCGGAAACATAAATATTATCTATATCATAACCTATACCTAATAATTACCATTTTTTTAACATTAACCACTTTTCTGAAGTCACAATATCTTAAATTTAAAAAATAGCACTTTACTGATTACAAATGCTGATTTTTTGATAAAAAAAACGCGCGCCCTCTAGTTTTGACCTAGTTTTGTCCAAAATTTTGACAAAAAATCGGAATTATTTCATATTAGGATTTTCAGATTAAATGTCTTTCCAGTTTTAATATGTTTTATTAACTAAATATTAATATTTATACTTTTATTGGTACATGAACCTAATAATCAGTGATTTAATGAGGTAGTTTTAAGTTTTTATTTGATGTTTAATAGAAGTAAATAACATGGCGTCAGGCATCCAGTTACCGCTGCATTGATTTACAATGTCAGTAAAGTAGCGATAACTGCTAGGCGACGTTTCTTCACTATATGCACATTTATTTCTCACTGCGTGGTGGATAGGCGACCGTGTAGACTCCATAACTTTGTAGTTTTATATTGAGTAAGAGCTACTGAATTGCAACCAACCAACAAGTATTATTAAAGAAATTAAATGTTGCAACTATGAAGTAAGCCTCAGACTGTAAAGTTTGTTCCCGATTCTAGTAATGGTATATAGTTATATAGTTGAATATATTACTTTCGCGTAGAACTTTATATTTTTACGACACTGGAAATTTTTTAACCATAATATTGATCAAACTAAGTAACAATAATTACATTTTTCCTATAAACAGTTTTTTGTAGTAAATATTACTACGCTTTATCACATTTTTGTAGCATGACAACGACACCAGTGAAATTAACTATAATTGTTGCTTGGGACTACAAATGTAATTCTTAACACAATATTAAGCTGTTTTCATAAAAAGTTTATGTCCAGGGGGAGGAGCAATTACTCCCCCCCCCATCCCGAAATCCATAGGTTCTATTAAGCAGCGCCAAAAAATCATTCTTTACAAACAGACAGTTGGCGTTAATCTAAGAACGTTAACGTTAAAAAAATAATTGACCATAAACTCCATTCCAAATTGCTGCGGACTAGTTTTGTGACACTGAAAATGATAGTTCCATTTAGCTTCTGTGTTTAGTTGTCAGCCGCAATATTGAAATTAGTCCGGAGAATTTGGAATGAGGTGTGTATACCGTACTTGTTTTCCAGTTCATTACAGATTTCACGCACCTTTGCGTCAAGAGCATATTTATCGCCCACGCTAAAGTCTGAAGCTTTACGCATAGTTAATTTAATCGAAAATTTTATACCAGGTATTTTAAGCCTATCAGATAACTTTTTTTTGACAGGTTGCAATGGCAACAACCCGAATTTTTCGGAAATTTTTTTGGTCATGTGACCTAGTTGAAAAACTAATAAGTGATAATGTCCCTGGATTGATAGCTGTCACGTGCAGATGCCAGAATAACAACAGAGGTGTAGGTACAATTTTCATTTTATGATATTTTCTTTGCGACAACAAAATTTAATATGACGAATAATAATTAATAAACAAAACAATATGATATTGGTGAAACGTCGTTCCACCAATGCGCTGCAGCAGTCACAGACATCTTTGCAGATTTTATGTTTCCTAACTAAATACTTACCGCGTTAAATTGTCAACGATTTTTCAAGAGAATAATTAATTTTCCCCTCTCTCTAGTAGCATAAGATTATTACAGTATGAAGAAATGTGTTCATTTTAGGATTTTGAGAATCGTTTTTTTTTACTAGGGCAAAGGGAAAGTGAAAAAAAACAAATTCCAACTATTTGAAATACAAAACACCTAGCGTCCAATATAACACATGTGGTTATACACCTATTTTTATCCTCTAGTACTATAATATTGTGTGATTTAAATAGAATATAATCAACTTGATACAAAGATGCAAACCTTATTTTACCAAAGTCCCAGGGAATTGTAAAAATAATAGATGAATAAGTGTATGGCCACAATATAGATAACACAGACATTAAAAGTGTCAAAAAAGTAATTAAATAGCCACCTTATATTAAAACACCAAAACTCAAAGCAAAACAAATGCTTGCCAAATTGTCAAAATGTATTTTTTTTAAATAATTTTTGGTATAAAATTTCCGTACCGAATCTCCCGCAAGCTTGAATCAATCTCCGTAAATTTTTTCTCTGATGCGAATTTTTATAAGAAAATTCGCACCTCGAAAAAATTTTCGGAAATAATTCAAGCTCTAGGGAGATTATAATAAGTAAGAATTACCAGAACCTGAAGAATCTCAAAAATAATTAACTTTAACCCTAAAATATATCTCTCGTTTCTGGCCGTCAGCTTTGCCCTTAGGCTATGACAGGGTTGAGAGCAGGAAAAAAGTGTATCGTTTGCATATACCTAGTAGCTTAAACATACGCATTTCCAATGGTTTCTGCAGCATGCTTGAAGCTGTAAGCAAGATGTGACTTTACTTTCTCTCTTACGTATCTCCCTTTCTCTCTCTATTATCTCGTTTGGCTTGGTAACACTTTCATGCGCATGTACCGCGGCAGCGTCATCGGCTTAGACCCGAGGCCACGAAGGCAGCCGATCCTTGCTGTTTGACAGACAGAATTCGCTATTGGTCATGCTATTTGCTTACTTTTGTCAAAAATCCTCGATTTTTATATTTTTTTCGAGTGTGCCACTGAGATATGGTAAAGCTATGATGTTAATTTAAGGCTTAAAATATTTAAACGTAATTTAAGGGGCATCGTTTTTGTTTAAGCAATTTTTACTATGCTTTTCACATTCTTATACCATGATTTTACTTACATTTTAAAGCTTTCTTTCCAAACTTTCGATTTCTAGAACAAAACACTCAAACTTTTCAAGTTTTTACTGTTTTTTACGCGTTCAAAAAAGTACTGCCAAAAAACATTTTTTTCTCTGTTAAAGATAATTCAGTTAAATGCAATAGTAGTTTTCACAACTAGTGGCTAAAATAGTGCTTTTTTTACAAGCGTTGGTTTAAGTAACTAGCGCAGCGAGGTATTTAAAAACGCGAGTAAAAAAAAGGTCAGTTTAGCCACGAGTTGTGAACTTTATTTTTTTTAATACCTTTATCAAAAAATCCAAGAAAAACAGGAAAATACTTTTCAAAATCTCGAACAAAGAGCACTTCTCGCAAAACGCACCATCTTGACACTATAAATCAAGGCGGCTGGTAAATGGAATAACAATGGTTGCCATAGCGATGTGCCTTTTTTACTCGGTGACGTTCATAGCTGCGACATTTTAGTCTTTGACAGTTTGATATTTTTACGATGTTTTTAAATGATTTTTTGGTGAAAACTGGCGGAAATGGCTTAATTTTTAGGCAAGAATAATTAGAGTTTTTTCAATATGACTATTTTCCGCTATTTCTCTTTAATTTTGGGTAAAAAACGGAGATAAATCTTTTTTGCACCCGTAATTAAAAAAAAGTTTTTTTGCATCGGTAACCAAAAAAGCCATGCTTTAGTTATCTGCAGACAACTACTAAAATCATGTTTTTGATGAAGGTATAAAAAAATATTTAAGGTTGTTGAAGAGAGAGAGCAGGCCATAAAAAAGTATTTTATAGAAAGATGAAAATAGTAGTTTAAGGCATTTGTTTAATAAAGATTTCTGTTATGTCATCTGTCTGTCATCTTGAGTGGTGTCGCGCATATGATTTTTATATTGTAAGTTTTTAAAGCTTAATATGTGTGAGACATAAGATGGTATTCGGTGTTTCCAATAAAAGTTCTTGACATTCTTTAAATTCACCAAAAACGTGTCCTACTGTAAGTGTATTTAAGCACGTCTAAAAATCATTTAACAGGTATTTAACTAAATTATTTTAAGGGTCATCATGGCTTTACCAGAAGAAACATATATTATGTTTTCACATCGTACTCAATACGTATTAAAAAGATTATCTTTTTTTTCATAGAGCATGTTCTCTGTACTGGCAAGAGCGTGATATATAAAAGAACAAGATGCTTGATTTTCGATACGTATTGAGTACGATATGAAAACACACTAATAATCTCGTTGATTTTTAACTGCGGCTTTTCAGAACAAAAAACGGTACCAACCTCTGGACCTTCTCCATCTCCGATGATATCGCTTTCGTTGCACTTTTAACTTACTGTTTTCTTAATTTTTAACAGTGAAAAACACGCGCAGCTCAAATGACAATAAGAAATCAAAATAAATAAATCACTCGAGTGAAGACGTATTACGTAGCGTAGGCCTCGAAGCCGGGCGAAACTGACCGAAACTCCTCGGCCGGAGCTAATTAAGCCAATGTTTTTTGTTTTGGAATTTCCATGGATGGCTAGATTTTAGATGTTGCCTACAAGTTTAGCGGTTATATATTGAAACTGTTTCTATTTAAAAAAAATTAAATAGTTTATGTTTGGGATCGTTTCATGCTTGCTTATTTTAGGATCTAGGGATGATTTGGCAAAATAAAATCACCTATAAATGACACAACTTGAATGTCTCCTGGAAAGCTAATTCATGCGTTAGTGTACAACGGTACGTTTGCGTGTTTTGACTTTATTTACCTCTCTAATAACAGAAGCAATAAAATAAAACACGCTTACGCTATTATACGGTGTACCTAGCTCGTTTGCACGATTGTTGTAGATTAGGTGTTAATCTGATTTATTTTAGCGTTTTATTAAAATAATTTTAAGTGCGCTGTGCACGAGAAAAACTAATTTTGTCATGTACAGGGTGATTCATTATATTTAAATTTCCCTGTTAACATTAAATATAGAAACACCAACTTTCATATCGTATATATTACCTCATTTTCAAATTGGGTTTTTTTCTCTCTAGCAGAATTCTAAGTTCATAAAACCAATACTAAAAGAATTCTAGCCTGATTAGTTAGGGCGTTACTCTTTTTTTATCTTTTAAGAATACCTCATAAGCATGGATGGAAAATAAGTAAAATATTGGCTATTTTGCAACAAAATGTGTACTGTTTTTTACTTGGATTCAGGGAGGAGTTTGAAGCTTCAATATAGCTCGTTTTCACCAAGTGGTTCGCCTCTATAATTAGATCTTTTTTGGATATCTGCGGTAGTCACAAATTACCAATTTTCGACCTAAATTTTGGATGACTGAGTTCTGATGTAAGATATATATCAAATCATTTTTGTCAGGTCGATCGGCGGCCATATTTTTTATTGATTTGATTTTGAATAATTTCGTAAATTATTCGAATCAATATGTTCTTCTAATTTCTTACTGTTAAAAAGTGTCTTAGAGCTTTTAAAGCCTTTAGTGCAAAAAATCCCGTATTTTTAATTCTTTAAACACTAATTTTTTTTAGAAATTTCCAAAACCCACGTGTTTTAAAGGCGCCTGTGTTTTTTAGAGACAAAATATTGAAGTTTATCAGAAAAATTTTAATCATTAGACGTTGTAAAATTATATTAGGCAGCTATCATTCTTTACAAGATTACCTAACTTACTTTTCTATTTTGTCGTCCGTTGACTTGTCTGAATAATTAACTAATGTGACCTATTTTGGAGGGAAAATTTACGCCAGTCCTGTCCTCACTTAGGTAGAATAGTGGGATTTTTTACGTAATTTAGTCCCTATTTAATTTGTATACGAAAAGAGTTCTATCCTTTGTTAGGGATATATGATCTGACCAAAAGTGCTGCTTCAGCTGTGACAAAATAAGCAAAGATGAAACGATTCCAAACATAGACTAAGTATTTCCGAAAAGTCTGGTAACATGGTGTTTTTGAGAGAACTAGATTATTAAATGAAAAAATCTTTGCATTTATGGCTACCTTTACAAGATATTTTAAAGTGTTATATTTTAAAACTATTTATTATTGTAAATCATATAAACTCTTTATGAGAATAACGTAATATGCTGCTTCAGCTGTGACAAAATAAGCAAAGATGAAACGATTCCAAACATAGACTAAGTATTTCCGAAAAGTCTGGTAACATGGTGTTTTTGAGAGAACTAGATTATTAAATGAAAAAATCTTTGCATTTATGGCTACCTTTACAAGATATTTTAAAGTGTTATATTTTAAAACTATTTATTATTGTAAATCATATAAACTCTTTATGAGAATAACGTAATATACAGGGTGTCCAGTTTAGAAAAAGGTAAGTTTGAGTCATATCCTATTTGTATAAACGGGTATACATACTAAACTCGTATAATAATCTAATAACAGGAAAAAAAGAGAACATTCTTAATTTTAGGCTTATAAATAATTTCTAGTAAGTAACAAATTTACAACAAAATAAAAAAAATAATTTCTTTCAACTTAACTTTGCAATGGACACCTTATATGAGATGTTTATTTTAAATACAACTTAAACAAACTCTATATTTTTGAAATCAGAGAAGAAAGTCCATTAAAAATTACCTAACAATAGGGTGTTTCCTTTAATATAAGAAAGTTGCTATCAAAAATTACTAACGGAATAACCAACGCCTTTTTTTCGAGTCTAGGAATCTCGAAAGGGGTTCCGCAGGGCTCTGGGGAAAATTCTATGTTTTTGCTGATGATAATACTATCGTTTGACATAAAAATAAGGCAGACCCTAAGAACATTATAGAGAGTCACTTAGCAAAAGTAAAGGAATAGTGCGAGCAACATTTTATAATTTAGGTCCTCCATTAACTCTATAAATTTAAATAACCAAATTATATCAACTCAAAACTCAGTAAAGCTTCTTGGTTTAATTCTGGATGGAAATCTAGATTTTAAAGAACCTATTAAACACCTAAAAAGCCAACTTTCTTCAGCCTGCCCTGCGCTTAAAATAATTAGGAAGGAATTATACATTCAGTCAGCAAAGATGGTCTAGCACGCTTTATTTGAATCTCGAGCCAGGTATGGTGTGGTTTTCGGGGGATTTTGCTGAGTGACCTTTTTTAATTCGGTGTTCCGAATACAAAAACGAGCAATTCGCACAATAAATAAGACTGCAAGCCTTTATTTAAAAAAATTAAAATCTTAACTTTGCCATCGCTATTCATTCTGGAGTCAGTCTGCCTGATTCATAAAAAATAAACCAAAGATGACACCGCTGCAGCCCCACTGACTCGATAATTTACAAAAAAAATTGTATAAGCATATTCCTTTACACGTAAGATTAATTAAGGATCAGAAAAAGTTCCGTAAAAGCATTACCGCCTATCTTCAAAATCTATTTGCAGTTGTGATGAATATTATGCGCAAACACAATGTCGAGAAATAAAAAAAAAATTGACAAGTTGTTTTACGTCACTTTTTCTTCAAGTTTTAAACATTGTAAATGCTTTACCTTAAACTTTTTACAAACAATTATTACATCCGACTTTTAAATGATTTTTTTTGTATATGTTGGATATCGTATAATAAGTATATGTATGCCTGTCTGTGTGAATCATTCTTTTCGTATCTTGAGCGGTGATCGCTCATTCCATTCTATGAAAAATTGGGTGTTCGCGCTCCCCGACTCCAAAGGCAGTGATCGGTCCCATTTCTCAAGCAAACATGCGCGTAAAATGTATGTTTTTCAGTCTAAAATTTCGATTTCAAGGAAAAGCATATTTTTTTCGAGGGATGATCCTTTCTCTTGAAGGATCGTTCCTTCTCTCGAGATTCAAGAATTAGGGCCTTGGAAGTAACAGATAAGCATAGCTTTAATTCCGTATTTATAATAATTTAGTTGACTGAACTTGGGCTTTTTTTTGACGTGTTTGTATTTTGTATATTATATTTTTATACTTTGTATAATTACTATAAGTTTGCTTTGTTTACGAGATTGTAAGATCTTATATATATTCGTAGAACCTTGTAAAAATAACACACGTCTTGTATTTACATATTATTTATATCTCCAAAATTAACAAAGAAATCCGAATATTAAAATATAATAAATCAAGCTGTACTATAGTCGGTATTTTGGGTGTTTTTTTTTGGGGTAATACTATGAAGTAGGTATTTTGGCTTAGTCCTTACAAAAAAAAAGTTTTGACCCCTGAAAATTTCTCTACTCCGGATCAATTTTTTTATTAACTCTCCGCAAATATTTTTTTTATACCTTTACCAAAAACATTAAGTGTGCAGGTAACTAAAGCATGGCTTTTTTGGTTACCGATGCAAAAAAAACTTTTTGTTATCACAGGTGCAAAAAAAGATTTCTATCCGTTTTTTACCCTAAATTAAAAAGAAATACCGAAAAATAGTAATATCGAAAAAATTATAAATAATTGTTCTTGCCTAAAAATTAAGCCATCTCCGCCAGTTTTCAACAAGTATTTACGAAAAAACAATTGAAAAACATCGTCAAAATATCAAATTGTCAAAAATTAAAATGTCGCAACAATGAACGTCACCGAGTAAAAAGGCACATCGCTATGGAAACCATTGTTATTTCATTAACAGCTGCCTTGATTTATAGTGTAAAGATGGTGTGTTGCGTAAAGTGTTCTTCGTTCGAGATTTTTTAAAATATTTTCCTGTTTTTCTTGGATTTTTTGATAAAGGTAAGTATTAACAAAATAGTGTTAACAACTCGCGGCTAAACTGTGCCTTTTATTACTTGCGATTTCAAGGAAAAGCATATTTTTTTCGAGGGATGATCCTTTCTCTTGAAGGATCGTTCCTTCTCTCGAGATTCAAGAATTATAGCTTTAATTCCGTATTAATAATAATTTAGTTGACTGAACTTGGACTTTTTTTTGACGTGTTTGTATTTTGTATATTATATTTTTATACTTTGTATAATTACTATAAGTTTGCTTTGTTTACGAGATTGTAAGATCTTAAAAAATATATATTCGTAGAACCTTGTAAAAATAACACACGTCTTGTATTTATATATTATTTATATCTCCAAAATTAACAAAGGAATCCAAATATTAAAATATAATAAATCAACTCGTATAGTCGGTATTTTGGGTGTTTTTTTTTTGGGGTAATACTATGAAGTAGGTATTTTGGCTTAGTCCTTGCAAAAAAAAAGTTTTGACCCCTGAAAATTTCTCTACTCCGGATCAATTTTTTTATTAACTCTCCGCAAATATTTTTTTTATACCTTTACCAAAAACATGAAGTGTGCAGGTAACTAAAGCATGGCTTTTTTGGTTACCGATGCAAAAAAAACTTTTTGTTATCACAGGTGCAAAAAAAGATTTCTATCCGTTTTTTACCCTAAATTAAAAAGAAATACCGAAAAATAGTAATATCGAAAAAATTATAAATAATTGTTCTTGCCTAAAAATTAAGCCATCTCCGCCAGTTTTCACCAAGTATTTACGAAAAAACAATTGAAAAACATCGTCAAAATATCAAATTGTCAAAAATTAAAATGTCGCAACAATGAACGTCACCGAGTAAAAAGGCACATCGCTATGGAAACCATTGTTATTTCATTAACAGCCGCCTTGATTTATAGTGTAAAGATGGTGTGTTGGATTTTTGATAAAAGTAAGTGTTAAAAAAATAGTGTTAACAACTCGCGGCTAAACTGTGCTTTTTACTACTTGCGTGTTTAAATACCTCGCTACGCTCGGTTTACAAGACAACGCTTGTAAAAAAAGCACTATTTTAGTCACTAGCTGAAAATTTTCCTCTCCCGATCAATTTTTTTAGTAACTTTCCGCAAATATTTTTTTTTACTTTTTTATAGGGAACCTCTTTCAAAACAAGTATCAAGGGCATATGAAATTTCTATCAAAATTTAAATTTGTTGGCATATAATTATTTGCATTTTTCCAGCAGCTGACATTTTATATTAAACGTAAATCATACTTAGTTGGTAACTTTTACTACAGTTTTAACTGGCATAAGTTGGAGCAAAAGTATATTAGCCAGAGTTTTAGTGTCCTGGATCGTATGTGTTTAATTACAATCAAAAAAAGTAAAAAGTAACATTTGATAGGCATGTTTTTATTAATCGTTTAATATGTTTTTGAGTCAGGTACCTAATACATTACCAAAATCTGAGTTTTGGGCACCATCTATACCACACATCAAAATTTTATGAGTTGGCAAGGATGAGATTTAAAGTTTTTTCTAGGGGGGTCAAAAATGCCTGTTTTTTAACTAATTCCGCCATCTTGAATTTTTAACAAATGTAATTTTTAACACAAGTTCTATAAATTTTGAATTCTTTGCCTTTTAAAAAGTTTAAACTTATTAAAGTCGATCAATTTTTGAAAAAGTTATTGCTACTTAAACAAGTAGATTTTTTCTTAATAAGTTTGATTTTGCAGGTAAACTCTGGTCTATTTAAAAATTGCAATCTTCCTTATTACTTGTCCGAATTTTTAAGCTAATATTATTAAAATCGGATAATTTCCGCTAAGTTGTAATCATTTAAAAAATTTCGGTTTTTTTTGGCACACCCTATACAATAATTACATTAATTACCGAAGTAAATTGAAAAAACTTG
The DNA here is from genome assembly GCA_963921995.1 of Oxystoma pomonae. Lineage (NCBI taxonomy): Eukaryota > Metazoa > Arthropoda > Insecta > Coleoptera > Brentidae > Oxystoma > Oxystoma pomonae. The sequence continues at coordinate 76,674,782 of OY998169.1, read as the reverse complement.
AGTAAACAGTGTTAAAGAAAGATAAGGAAAAAGTAATTATAGTGAAAAAAGTGTATTTTGATTCTTGATGATGTATGCTCCGAAGATTTATTTTTATGTAAAAAATATGTTTTTGAGGTACTAAAATTTTAATTAGGTCCATCTAGAACGTGACACCATTAGCCAGACGGGATTTTTTTTTTATTTTGAGGGGTGTCTTATAAGTTAAAGCTTTCAGGTTAAACGAACACGAGATATAATAATTTTATGGATTTACTGGTAAAATATAAAATAGCATTTTTGGACAAAATCAACCAGAATCAAAGTCTAGTTGGCTTATTTACATAAAAAAGCACTTGCACCAACTGAAAATGCTGATGGATAAAATTGTTCCTAATCCAAGCGTGGTTTTAAAAAGAAAACGAGCGTAGCGTTCGATTTAGAAACGCGATAAAAAAAGCACAGGTTAGCCCAATCCGTAAGATATATTTCTTTTAAACAGCAGCAGTAGAGCACTATTTTTATGAGCAGTATAAGAAATACATTTTTAGTATAAGATGTTAAAAGTCCAGATTTAACAAACAAGATTGTAAAACCTACAAACCAAAATATTGAACGCGCAGTGACCATAAAAGCCATTTTATGGTCATTACCAATGTGCATATATCTAAGCACATCTCAAATTGCAAAACAAAACATTAACTACTCCAAATACGTCCATCTTATAAAATTATCTTATTTTTCAACTGTTTTGGTATTCTAATTAACAAATAATAAAGTAAAAAATTCTAATTGATCCACTCAACGTGCGTTTTTGATATTTAATCAAAATATGTGTGTTTGTCCCTGTGGGACACATTCAAAGACATTGACCGTATATTCAGATAGCAGTATAGAGACTATTAATAATATTTTAAAACTGCTAATGTTTACGATATATAGTATTTCTAATAAGCCTTAAAAATTCTTGAGAATGAAATATGAATTTCGTCAATTGTACTTTCTAAAGTTATAGTTAATCACTTTAATTTATCTAACAAGTGATGAAAGTGATACTTTTTCACACCCACATGCGTTTTCTCGAACGACGCGCCAGCAAACTCGTTGGAAATTTTTTCGGCTCATCAATCTCTTCCTCGCTCGTGTGAAAAGTGATTTTTAAAACTTGTTATCTAAAATACTATTTCTTTATAATTATTTTCCCAACTACCAACATAACCATAAAATATGTTATACCCACTTATCGTACTGGTTTCTTTACTGTATTGATAGATCTAGTCCTTTTAAATTAACCATATATTGCATCTCATGAAGATCCATTTTTTTGCGTACGGAATAAAAAACGCATGAGGATATTGTTACTCAAATTAAAATAGGTACTCTGTTAAATCAATATAAAATTTCTTGTTAAAAATTTGTATTGACGCATAGAGTAATATACCTACGGAACAGAGGACCGAAGTGGATCGCAGGCTCGAATCCTCGCGAAAAGCGTTTCTGCGCACAAGTCTGCGATCCATCTCGGCCGGCTTTGCGCCTCTGTTCCTTAGGTATATTACTTTATGATTGAGAACAACTAGATGGTGGATCCCACAAAGAAAAATAACCAAAGCCCATTAAACAAATTCTTAAGGGTATCGTTTCGTTATAGCTTTATCATATATCTTTAATGTTTTTTTACTACTACTTTTACATGATTCTTTTGGGAACTCTCCAGTAACAAAACTTGCTTTAATTCTGGAGTTACGTCCCCAAGTCACCAGTAGACTTTGTGTTTGCTGAGTTTCGGGGCGCTTATATATTTTTAATTATTCCTATATCAAATAGTTTTAGATAAAAAGTTGATTTTATTATATTAAAAACAAAATATAGCAATTTGCGCTGGATTAACTAAATACTGTTTTTACTGGAGTACAATGAATGTGTGAAAGTGAATTTAGATCACTGGAAGCCCAGTGTCATCCACAAATAAACGTGAATGCATCTTCTCCCCCTTGAGACTAAACCGCTGCTTGTTTATATTCTATTTTATATTGATAAATGCAAGGACCTATGTTACATTTATTAAACCTTAAAGTTATATGATCTGGAAAGTGATTTCAAAACAAAGTTATTATAGGGTTTGGTAAGGCTATTTTGATACATATATAATTTTATAGATTTTTTGATAGACGCATTTTCTAAATCGCAAAGGTAGCCCAAATATTGCCCGCATACTTGTTAAATAAATCACGTTTACTCCGATTGTAAGATTCTGCCCCCGTAACTTACGAAAAATCTTTGCAAAAATTGACGTTTACCATAAAGTAAGTGAGTCTCTTGAATCACGAATACGTATAAATATAAAAGGAGCTTCTTCAATTGTATTCATTCACAAGTTAAGTGACAAAACAGTAGTACTTACAAGTACTACTTGGTTTGCAGTTATAAAGCCCAACCCTTAGGATTTAGTTTACGTAGTTTAATAATTCTATCTCAAAAATGATGCGGGTATGTAATTAATATCAGAAATTATTATAATAGTGAACCATCCAATCAACCCTTGTATATATTAGGCTTAATAAGCACAGGCTTATCTTAATTTTAAATGTCTAGAAGTGGATTTTGGTTTAAAGTTTTTTGGATTAGTTGCTTTGGATACTTTTAGAAAAAAAATAGCCTAAAAATGATACGAGAATTTTTATCTATGGATTAGGCTTAGTAAAGTGTGCGGTATTTTTAAATAAAACATAAACTCGCTAAATAAGCCAGTTATTTTTGTAGTTTTTACACTGGTCGGATAATCAACAAATGTCGGTAATACCTAGTTTTCTTTATTAGATAGCAACATTGCTGCTTTTGATTTGCACTGCTACGGTCAGATCAGATATCGGCCTTAAACTAGGAAACGGAAATGGCAATGGTTATAGCAACGGCTACAGCAACGGTAATGGTTACAGCAATGGTGCACCTCCCCCCGTATATGGTCCTCCTAATGGTAAGCATCATGCCAAAGATCAAGTGAAATAATAAAACTAAGTTTTCATTTATTTTCTTTAAATTTGAGAACTGGCCAAGCACTCACTAAAATTAATCATCATTTTTATTATCTTTGGAACTATTTTAATGGTCTTTTTTTTTCAAAAGATCGGAAAATAGCCACTTTCCGTACGATTTTTCATACGGAAAGTTCTACATTACAAGTCACGTTCTTCTTTCGAAATATTTCCACTCCCAAAAAGGACCTTCTTGTTCAATTTTCCGGTCCCTTGATCCTTTTCCGGTCTCATTTTTGGCCAAGTTGACCATGACTTCATCTTAAGAGCTTTTACCCTTTGTTTTTTTTGGGTAGTTTTGACACAGCTCTTTTAAATATGTTTCAAAAGTTTACCAAAATGAGTTGTATCTGGAGGAAATAATAGAAGCTGCTCACGTCGATTGCTGCCTAAAAAATCGAAAGAGCGAATTAAAAAATTTTAAAAAAATGAAGATGTATATACCTATTTCGTCCCGTAAACCTTAAAAACTAAAAATAAATTCGACTCTTTTTTCCGCAGGCAACGGAAATGGTTACGACGTAAACAGCGATCAACAGCCAGGAACCAGCTACTTACCACCGAATGGAAATGGCAATGGCGTTGACAACACTTACCTCCCACCTTCCAACGGTAATGGCAACGGAGTTGACAATACTTACCTTCCTCCTTCCAATGGTAATAGCAACGGTTACGGCAATGGCAACGGAAATGGCAACGGAGTTGACAACACTTATCTTCCTCCTTCCAATGGTAATGGCAATGGTAACGGTGTTGACAATACCTACCTGCCACCCAGCAACGGAAATGGCAATGGTAATGGATATGACTTAATGACTTCTCTTATTTATGGACCACCAAAGAACGGTAAAAATATTATATGTTTAGATAGCTAAATTTGCATTTATCTACGGGTTGAGACTAATTATAAACTTTGTTTTTGTAAAAGCTCAAAACTTTGGTAAGTTATTTTTGAAAGTCTGTCCGAGGATGAAAAATAATTTTTGAAACAAAACTAAAATTTGTGCCTGCCTCCTTTTACTCTTTTTTGTTTGCGTTTTCCTTATTAAAGAAATCTGTCTGATAGACTGGTTAACTAAAAAAAACACGGATCATTAAATTTATTTATTTTTAATAATTTCTAGGCAATGGTAATGGAAATGGCAAGCCCAATGGAAGCTACCTACCTCCCAATGGCAACGGTTATGGTAACGGATACTCCAATGGAAATGGTAAAATATTCGTAAAATTATTTTAGATTTTTTACCTCATCCAGTATAAAAGCGGGTTGATTTTAACCTGATTAATAACCAAAAATTTCCTATTTAGAAGACTCATTTTCACTCCACAAAAACGGATAATTTACCTTATCAAAACTAATAATCGCCCTCCGATAACAATCGGAAATACTCGACAAATAATATACAAAATCTCTTTCGGAATGGGAAAGTAATCAAAAATCTTCTCTCGGGTTTGTTGCTTTAAAAAACGTACATTTTTCTCGTTTTCTTTCCGACAACGTTGTAAAAACAAAAATACTCTTAAACAGTTTTTATAGCAGCAATGCTTTGGGAAAAATTATCGATAATATTCCTGTCCCTTTTGATATTACTACAGAGTAAATTATTTGATATTTTTTACAATATTTTACTTATTAGGTAATGGCAGAAAATTAAACGGTAATGGAAATGGAAGGAAAAACGGCAATGGCAATGGAAACGGCAGAAAAAACGGCAATGGCAATGGTACGTTTTCAAAAATAATTATAAAATTATCTTATTACACAGGCGCATTGGAAATTTTTGGTTTAATTTAAGAGAATTGACCAAGTTTTTATTTTTAAATTGTCTATGTATGGATTTAACGAGCTTTAAATATTAAAACTATAACTTTATTTTATATTATTCTCCTCAACACTTATTAAATTATTTTGATTTTTTTTTTCTGCCAGGAGCTTGTTTCGTAGCCTTTAAAAACGGCTAAAACAATTTATAATATCTGTATTTTTTTAAAAGTTATAAGCAATAAACTAGGAGCATGTCAAGGAAACATCAACAGGCGATAAGAATAGAAACCTTTTTTGCCTGGAAATATTTATTATCGTAATTCATCATTTAAGCGAGCGTATTAAAACTAGGTATTTACATTTTCTAAAGTTTATGCTGTCTAGTCTATCAAGCAGTCTAAAGTTTTACAATAGTACCAATGTACTTATCGGAGCTTTTGGTTTTTTTCGTGCTTTCGTCCCACTAAAAGTAAGCAAAGGGTGTAACAGAGAACAGTTAATAGAAATTTAAAATTATTGTTTCGATAGCATCTTACTTGGTTTGATCCACTTTTGTTTTAGAATCTATGTATTGTGCCTTTTGCATTATAAAAATTTTTATTGCTATTTATAGGTAATGGCACACCAAATGGAAGCTATCTTCCTCCCAATGGCAATGGTAATGGAAATGGCAACGGTAAGATATTATTCACTAGTAGGGTAGGGCATTTGTGTAAGAAAATACCCTATTATTATTTTCAGTAAACTCGAATAAACTAATAAATGTATTATATAATTTTTCCTCAAAATATTTGTTTTATGACTAGTTGATGTATTTGAATGTTAGGATTGGTCGGTTGGTCACATAAATGTATGATAACTACACTTGTGTCTATAAAACGGCCTTTAGTATTAAAATAAATCAAGTAAATGTACACTATCGGCATCATAAAAGTGGTACATGATAAACATAGGTATTTTTTAAATTGTATGGTTAACTACCGGATTATATTTTGTGACAGACTTGTACTAAAATGTGAAAATATTGACATCAAAGATTGCTTTCAAAAATAATTTTTATATTACAATAATACGCTAACACAACTGTAATGAAAATTATAAAACAATAGAAACAAATTAATAGGTATATAAATTTTATTATCTAGTCATTGCGCCATTCACCTCAATTATACCGTTTAATCTTCTTGGTAGAGAATCAGCCAAAATTTTAAAAAGGTTTTCATTTTCACCAATCACTTCTTCATAAGAATTGACTATTAACTGGACCAAGTGATGTTGATTTCCCGCACAATATTAAAGCTTTCCAGCTTGGATTGGCGTCTGGGGTTTTCGCAGGCCAAGGAGGAACTTCAATATTTTGCTCTCGAAACCAAGTTTGGCAAAGTCTGGCCGTATGAGCAGGGCAGTTGTCTTGTTGAAAAATAAACTGGTCTTGATAAAGTTCTGTGACGGCTGGAAGCATGGTGTTCTCTAAAATGTCCACGTAAAGCTGTGCTGTGAGCCTCCCATTGATTCGAAATAGAGCACCATGACCTCTAGCAGAAATCCAAGCCCACATATTTACCGAAAATCTTCCAGCGCGATCGTTGTTACCAGCAATATATTTTTCTTCATCGCGCGTTCTTGGTAGACGATACACCCGAATTTGTTTTCCGTCACTACAGGACTGGAAAACTTTTTCATCGGAAAATATTACCTTTCGCCAAAGCTCTGGTTCCTTTAAAGAGTAAGTAAGGGCAAAAAGTAACCTGGCCTGTTTTTTTCCTTCGTAAGTTTAATTTTTTAGAAGCTACTATCTTAAATTAGAGCCTTTCCTTACGCGATTTCGTGCCACTCTTACACATCCTGGAAATTGAGTTAATCTCTTTGCCTGGGCAACAGATGCAAAAGGGTTTTCTTTTCAATTGTCTGATCTTCCCATCATTTTTTAAGTTTTATAATCGTAGTTTTACTGCGTCCATAATGTCTAGCCACATCCCTAATTGACCATCCTAGTTGTAGTTTTGTCAGGAGTTGGGCTTTATCGAATGCAGAAATTTGTGGAGGCATTTTTTATTTATTTGTCAGACTGAAATACAGAATGACATACTTTGACAGTTTAAGAAAAATACAATAATGGGTGACTCTGTTTGTAAAAATAGACCAAGGTATTACAACAAAAAGTATTGTGTACCACTTTTATGATGCCGATAGTGTACGATTTTGTTCGAATACAGGAAACGGCAGACCAAACGGAAACTACCTTCCTCCAACCAACGGAAACGGAAATGGCAATGGAAGACCAAACGGAAACTACCTTCCTCCAACCAACGGAAACGGAAATGGCAATGGAAGACCAAATGGCAACTATCTTCCCCCAACCAATGGTAATGGTAACGGAAACGGAAAACCAAACGGAAATGGCAATGGAAGACCAAATGGCAACTACCTTCCTCCAACCAACGGAAACGGAAATGGTAATGGCAACGGAAAACCCAATGGTAACTACCTGCCTCCAACTAATGGCAATGGTAATGGAAAGAGCAACGGTAACGGAAATGGTAATGGTAACGGAAATGGAAGACCAAATGGCAACTACCTTCCTCCCACTAACGGAAATGGTAATGGCCACGGTAACGGCTACCCAAATGGTAACGGCAATGGCAACGGATATTCCAATGGCAACGGCAATGGCAACGGACGCACTTACCTTCCACCAACTAACGGAAATGGTAACGGTTATGCTGCTAACGGAGGTTATGCTGATAATGGACCGGAAGAAGAAGATGTAAGTCTTTATTTGTTACGTTTTTAGCCAACGGGCAAGTGCAGGGTGATCCATTATATATTGACCAAGCGTGTACGCCTATATCTCCGTAACTAGATATTGAAAGAATTATGATTCTGATTTTTTATTACAGGTCCAATAAAGGTAGCTTTTTGGCATGACTTATCTTTTTTTTAAATGGAACCATATCGTCCTTTGCTTACCGCAAATGTTTTCTTGACTTTTATTTATTTCTTGACTTTTTTGCAAATATCTAGCAAACTAACAACAAAAACTCAAGCTTGCAATATATTTTTAAGAAGAGACTTTTAACTGCACAAAAATATTCTTCAAAAACAAAAACTAATATAACATTGGGTGTATATTTTGTGTTTCTATCTATTTTAATCATTATAATAATTAATTTGTACTGAAAAACTAATACTATTTTTGTTATAGGCTCCAGCACAATACGCATTCGAATACCAAGTAAGCGAACCAGAAGAAGCTCTGGAATTTGGGCACAAGGAAGAACGAGATGGTGATTTGACCAACGGTGAATACAACGTTCTTCTTCCCGATGGCAGAACGCAAATTGTCACTTACACTGTCGAAGGCGATGAAGGTTATAAGCCTGAGATCAGATACGAAGGTATTAAGCATTGATTCTCTAAAAAAAAACTAGATTTGACAAGAATAAAATTATGTAAATTAAATAAAGTAATGAGAGGTGTTTAACCAAGGACAATTAATTTTTTTTAATAATAAAAAATTTAGGAAATTTGAAAATTTGTCAAGGCTCTACTATTACAGAGTTCTATTCGGCACATTTTTTTACTTTTGTATTCTCAAAAATTCTCACTAGGTCATGACAAAATGTCTACATGCTATTTTTTTCAGGAGAAGCCAACAACGGCGGATACGATTATCCCAATGGCAATGGAAACGGTGGCTACCAATACCCAAATGGCAACGGAAATGGTAATGGCAACGGAAATGGTTACAGTAACGGCAACGGTAACGGAAATGGTTACAGTAACGGTAACGGTAACGGACACGGCAACGGTAACGGAAATGGTTACAGTAATGGAAACGGTAACGGTAACGGGAGTAATGGCAACGGGAACGGATATTATTGATTGTAGTTTATTTTCGGCGAAAATCAGGCAACTTAGTATTAGTTTAGGTATTTGTTAAAATATTAAGAACTGACAACACAAATATAACGATCTCAGATACCTGTTTTAAATTTTTGTAAAAAAATGCGAACAAATTTCAATACTAAAGTTAAATTTTAGTTAAGTGATATAGGTAACATTTAGCTTAAGTTTGTACGTTGCTAGTCTATTTTTAAGTTGGGTTCGAACCATCGGGTTTCATTTTTGCATGTCATTTTTTCTTTTTCTTTAATTTATTATTTATTTTATATATATATGCTCAATTTGTGCAATGTGATAATTTCTACCTACTCACTTAACTTCCAACATCAGTATTTTCTTTTTGGAGTTAGTACACTGTCAGTTCTTTATATTAAACAAAAGTCACTTAACTTATATGCTGTGTATATAAAAGTAGCCACATAAATTATTTTAAACTTTTTTTTGGAGGTGTAGGTTTATGGGTTGAGGGATCTTATTAATGAAACGTCCTTTTTTTGGAATGCCAACGTATCGAAAAAATGTATTTGCTTCTTCAGGGCTATTCAAGACGGCCGTTCAATATGTCTATTTATTACTAGTAAACGTCATCTTTTGCATTTATTTTAAAAAAGGATACGTACAGTTTTAGTTACATGATTAAAGATTAAAAAGACATAAACACACACATTATAATCTTATTACTACGGCAACTATTTTGTTCGCATTTAATTTTATCACTCAACCCATAAACCTACACCTCCAAAAAAATTAAAAATAGGATCGTTAAACCATTCTACAATTATTTTAAACCCTTATTAGTATTATTTTAGGTACCTATTAAATTATATTATATTTATTATTATGTAAATATTTCTTGACTGATGACGACTGCTACGTTAAGGATTTGATTGTCGGCCTGCCAGTTTGTACTATATCTTTATAGTACATTTATTGTACATATTATTGTATCTCATGTAATATATTTTTTTAAATAAATCAATATTTTTTTATAAATAATTTTTTTATTTATTTCGTGTAAGAAAGACTTTATATGTAAAATAGTAAAATGTCCTTTTCCCAATCAGATGAACAAAAAAAAACAGTCCGCCTCCTAAGTAAACCAAAATTTCCGTATATGGGCAAATATTCGTTAAATGTACATTTTGAAGATTTTTTTCTTCCAAAACAAAATTTGAAAATAGGTCAGTATACACTAGAAAAACAGGTTCTTGATTGTTTCTAATTTTTTTTTGTTAAAATTGACAAGTAAAACAAAATGGGAATATTTTTTGGCACAAGTTCTGGTTAATTTAGCTATGCAATAAGAAGGAAGAAAAGTTATGGTAATGACAGTTGTGTTATGGAAATGACTTGCTTATATAAAAAAAATCATTATTAAACATGTTTTAAACAAAAAGAGAAAAAGTTCTAAAGAAACTAAAAAGTAAATCCTGACAAAAAAAATCTTAATCCCAAAAATGTTTTGAATTAATAGCAAACATTTAACTAATCAAATACTACTTCTTTTAAAGAAGTAATCATAGCCTTGCCTTCGCATATGAAGTGTCGTTTTCTTACAGCATTTGGGAGGTTTATTTTGCATAAAATTCCTTTAGCATCGATGGTCTTTCAACAGTGGAAGGCCAACAAAATTTACCTCCAAAAGGCAAAATGTCACAATCTTGATCACAAAGGAGGCAACTTAAATAACGTATCTTTAGGAAAATAGGATCAGTTAAATGCCATACAATTTGATGAATTTTCATCGTGTTTTTAACGGGTTTAATTTTTTCGCAGACAAGAGGACCAAATTTTTCTAATTCATTCAGGCTTATAATTTGATAGTACATGTACATAGTTTGTGCATTAATTATAGCATGTCCGTGTGCAGCATCTTCTTTTGCGTTTGACTCAACTGCACCCCTGCCGGTCCCCGTAGTGCATTAGGTAGCATATCGGCCTGACGCACGGAAGATCTCGGGTTCGAACCCCGGCTGGATGTATGGATATTTTTGGTTTGTCTTTAACGTTGCCAAAAACTTGGCTTAAACTGGGCATTGATCCTGAAGTGGGTGGAATGTCCCAGTATAAAAAAAAATTGACTTAACTGCGCCGCCTATGCCGTCAGCAGCACTTTTTCCATGACGTGCCTCAGTAAAGTGCCAAAATATGGATTGCATTGAGTACACTATTCGAAAATGGATCATAAAAAAAGTTTAGTTTATATCTGTTCTGTGTAGTCGAGCTAACACTTCCAAAAAAAAAATTATAGTCAACTCCATAATGCTAAGTCTTTACCTTAATGCAAAAATACCAGGAAGAAAATTATGGTAGTGACAAAAAGTGCAAAGACATTTGCCTGTTTGGCTGGTCAACAAAAAAAATGGGTCTATATTATAAGAAAACGTTGTCATATTTTTATTTGCTTTTCCGAAGATATATAAAAATAAAAACAAACTGGCCACGTTTGTTGTGACCTAAAGTAAGAGTATCAAATTATGGTAATTACGAAAAAATGTGTCCACAAAAAAAACTTTTAAATTACTTTTTATTCGGCCTGCCACATCCACTCTTCCTCATGTCTATCGCCAAACTAAATCGTAAGGCGCTCTAACATGACGACAGATTCTTCCCTCAGTAAGATTAATGGGTTGTCTACAGCAGCAAGAGAAGATTGCGTCGTAGTAATGACAATACTTTTTTCTTTTTACAATTAAAATTGTTGTTAAAGAGTGATCATTTTTTATAAGGTAGTTTTACAGATTTAAAATATATGCCATTTTGCAACAAGTGCCTTAAAAGAAAACAATTATTATAAATTGAAATTGATAATTTGGTTTGGGGATACGTTATGGTGGTGACATTTGACCCCTTTTTTCAAGTCAAACATAAAAAAATTTAAATATTTAACAAAAAATTGAGATACGCACATGCAGGCATGATGTATCTATGTACCATAAAATTCAGATTGGGGTCAAAACACTACACATTTTAAAGGTATTAGCTGGGGACACAAAATGTACACTTAACGGATATTTACCCATATACATGGTGTCCCAGCCTACTCTGCTTCTGGATTTTGTAGGTTTATTATTGGTTGGAGAGCAAAAGTGTTTAAATACGACTGCAGAAAGTCATGTTTTACATACAGGGTGTGAAAAAGTGTGTGTTTTTGATTATTTTTTGACCGGGTCATTTCACGATAACAGAGACAGTTACATTTTGGACACATTCTTTAAATATCAGCGCATTCTTCAACTCTGGTCTAACTCTTTACCATATGGACACAGTTTCAATTAAAAGACATACAAAAAATATGAATTTAGATTTTCGAAATATTTTATTATTGAAAACAATAAAATAAATATGTAAGTTTTGAAAGGACAACAATAGAATCAAAAGTCTATTTTACTAACGGTCCAAAGCCAGTATTGCACTAACAACTTCTTCCCAAAAAAATGTATGAAGAAATTTTTTTCATTTGGTGTAATACAGCAACTTTACGTGAATTTATTCACGTCACGATAAACAACAATTTTTTTCGTAAATAAATTTTTGGTGTGATCCGCTTAAAAAAATTCATAAAGAAATTGACTATAAAATATAAAAAAGTGACAGTTTAAAAAAAATAGACCTTTTTTACATATATATATATATATAAAAAACATAAAGAAAATATAAAATGGTGTTACGGTTAGAGAAAAAACTTAAAATATTTTTATTGTGTTATGAACTGCAAATTTTTATTTACTTATGTAAAATAAATCTTCCGAAAAATAAAGAAAATAACAACAGTGGCTTACCTTACTTTATTATTATTTTAAAATATATTCATTTTAAATTATATGTACTTACAAATAAATAATTGTTAACTACAGGAACTTATATATAGGGTATGCCATTTCCCGAAAAAATAAGCAGCAGCAATAATAACTCCCCTAATAAAGAACCCTGCACAAATTACATTAGAAATGGCTTTCGGCTAAATGTCATAATTTTTTTATATGTTGTTGTACTGGATCAACAAAGTACGAGATAGGGAGCAGAATTGCTTGCTGAGATAAGATTTAAAATTGACGTGTAAAATATAACTATAAGGGTTCTTTGGTACCACCAGAAAAGTCACTGCTTTGTAAATTTTGAAAACGAAAGAAAATGACCGATTTTAAAAAAATTACAATTTTTATTTACTTTATAACAAACAGTCAGATTTTAATAGTTTTTACATATGTTTATAAATGTCTTTTACCTTTAGTGCTCAGAGAGTTCTCCAAAGTTTACTTCATTATTTATTTATTTAAAAATTTTTTTACAGTTCTTTTATTTTTATTTTGTATTATAGATAGGTTATAAAAACTTTTTATAGACAAATCCAATCCAAAAGCTCAATACCAATATGTTGGTACCAATTAGTACCTATTGGTACCTGTATTTGACCAATCAAATTGCTCGTGTTGTATATGCTTCTAGGCTAACTTGGGGTCGCCGGTAATGAATTTGATAACATTTTTCCGGTTACTATTACCGTTTTTCTACGAAAAAAGGTAAAGTGTTTTTCCTACTTAAGTGTGATTTTTACGCATGCATTTGCGCGCAAAAAGTTAACACTCTTAAGATATGTTTAATATGGCGGCATGCGGCGGGATTGTATTTCTAAAAAAATCAAGGTAGGCTTGACAACGTCAAACTTTTACTTAAGAAACGGCGTCATTTGCTGCCAGATAATTTTACGCATTCTATTAGGAACACAGTGTAAACAATCGGAAAAATGTTATCATATTCGTTACCGGCAACCCCAAGTTAGCCTAAAAGTATATAACACACGTGCAATTTGATTGCTCAAATACAGGTACCAATGGATACCTCTTGGTACCAACATATTCGTGTTAAGCTTTTAAATTGAATTTGTTCAGAAAAACTTTGTATAAGCTACCCATAAGTTATTTTAAATCACTTTTCGTATTTCACCAATATTTCAAAAATATTAAAAATTATTACCTACCATTATTCCAATTAATGGTACCACTCAAGTAAAAATATTTTTTTAGCTTACTAGTACTATTTTTATAAACATATGTAAAAACTATTAAAATCTGGACGTTTGTTTTAAAGAAAATAAAAATTTTAATTTTTTTAAAAACGGTCATTTTCTTTCGTTTTTGAAATATACAAATCACTGACTTTTTTGGTGGTACCAAAGAACCCTTTTAGAAATATTTTTTATGGATGGAAAGGGTGTTCCATTCAGGACAAATAGAGAAACGAATCGTTTTATTTTGGCGGTAATCAACAAAGTTGTGGGAAGAATACTTAGACCATGTCCAAAAATATAGCCTTAAAACACGTCAACTTTAAAGCTCCATATTTCAGAAAGTAATAGTGCTCTTTATCTCGTTTTTTATTTTTTATATTTGTGCTTTGTTGATCGAGTACTACAACATACAAAATTTTATTAAATTTTGCCGAAAGCCATTCCCAATGTAAAAAAATGCACTTCAGTGAAGTGAGCGCCCCCCGGTTAAGAATAACAAAATTATCATAAATAAATTTAATAAACGAATATCAAGGCGCAATTACACAGGCGAACATGCTCAAATAAAAGCTCGTGCAAAAGATCTCAAATTTTTTGCGTGAACATTTTTGTGAGCTTTTCTTTGAACATTTTGTTCGGGTAAATTTTTGAGCAAATTATTGCTATCTATTTAGGAAACATATTTTTAAAGATGAGAATAAATAAAATTTCACAGCAGTGATCAGTGATCCCAATTCTTTAAAAAAATGAAATTCCAACTTTTATTTAAAATTTTTGTGAAAAAAAGCCGACGGCAAGCGAAACATTATTATTGACTTTACTGTCAGTTTTGTCACATGGATTAGGGTTACTTATAATATTTTTTTCTTAGGGTTTTTCTCGGATTTTTTTGCCCGTGATTTTTTTGGGATTTTCTTGCGAGTTTTTTTTATTTCCAAGGGTTTTTTTCCTAAAGTCAAAAAAAACCCAGGAAAATTTTTCTTTTCCAAAAAATTTTTGAGTTTTTCGAATATCGGCAAAAAACTCAAAAATTGCACTTTTAAGCGATAATCCGCGCTTCACGACTATGAGGAGTGGTGGGGAGGAGGATTTTTTTTAAACATATTTTTGTAACTTTACTTTACCTTTAGCTTTTATTGTTGTTTTTTAATTCCTCACACCAGATTAACCTAGTTAGTTTAAGGTCCCAAGGGTTGCTCAAAAAAGCAAAAGGTTCATGAAAATGCTGAAGATATAGATATTTATTGTCAATTTAATGTATTAATCAAGGTCCATTACTGACACTGAACCAACAATATGCAAAGGACAACATTGCGATTCAAAAGAGTGGCCGGCCTACTACCTGCGAAATCCAAAACGCGGGATGATAGATCGGCGACACGGTCTACTAAATTACTGCTAAATTATATTTTTTAAACAAGGGTCGGGTTCGTAGGGTTGTAAAAGTGGGTAATAAACGGACATTATTTAAACCGAACGTGCATTTCTTCATATATTTGAGATTTAATAATATAGGTTTTTTAATTTGACTTAATTATTATTGTTAAAGACTAAACTAGGAAGTAAAATAAAAGTATATTCTTTTAAAAGTAAATTTTTATCATTATATTTTACAGGCAACAACAATAAATAAGTGCCAATTATTATTTTTTTTATTCTCGTTTTTTTTACAACCTCAAAAAAGTTACAAGTATACTGGCATATCCCCTATAAAAATCAGATCAATTGAAGTTGCTTATGAGGTAAAATGTGAATTTCGGCTTCAAATCGTTTTTCCGTCGGAAAGCACTTGATTAAAAATACCTTATTTCAAAACTTTGTTTTTCTATTTTCAGTTAAGTTCAATGAATTCCGATAACAATATATATTTTGAATTTGTAAAGAAATTTTTATACCCCCAATTCTTCAAACAAATTTTGCTCAACATTCTCTTCAAAATTTACATGTGTTTTTTGTACGAGATTTTGCTCGAACATTTCTTTGAACATTTTGCTCAAGAGGCTCGTGTAAACGTTTGTCGGCATTTTCACATCAAAGGAAAGTTTGTCTATGTAAATGCGCCTTAAAATTTTTCTGAGCTTTTCTTTGAACAATTTGTTCGGGTAAATTTTTGAGCAAATTATTGCTATCTCTTTCGGAAACATATTTTTAAAGATGACAATAAATAAAATTTCACATCAGTAATCAGTGATCTCAATTCTTTAAAAAAATGGAACACCAACTTTCATTTTAAATTTTTGTGAAAAAAAGCCGACGGCAAGCGAAACATTATTCTTGGCTATGTCACATGGATTAGGGTTACCTATAATATTTTGTTCTTAGGGTTTTTCCCGGATTTTTTTGCCCGGGGCTTTTTTTGGGATTTTCTTTTCCAAAAAAATTTGCTCTTTTAAGCGGTAATCCGCGTCTCACGACTATGAGGAGCGGTGGGGAGGGAATTTTTTTTAAACATATTTTTGTAACTGTACTTTACCCTTAGCTTTCATTGTTTTTTTTTTAATTACTCACACCAGATTTACCTAGTTAGTTTAAGGCCCCAAGGGTTGCTTAAAAAAGCAAAAGGTTCATGAAAATGCTGAAGATAGATATTTACTGTCAATTTAATGTAATAATCAAGGTCGATTACTGACACCGAACAAACAATATGCAAAGGGCAACATTCCGACTCAGAAGTCTAGTCTATTACTGCTAAATTATATTTTGTAGACAAGGGTCGGGATCGTAGGGTTGTAAAAGTGGGTAATAAACGGGTATTATTTAGACCGAACGTGCTTTTGTTCATATATTTGAGATTTAATAAAATGTATATAGGTTTTTTCATTTGACTTAATTATTATTGTATTGTGTTTTAAACTAGAAAGTCAAATAAAGAGCTATTCTTTTAAACGTAAATTTTTATCATTACATTTTACAGGCAACAGCAATAAATAAGTGCCAGTTATTATTTTTTATGATTCTCGTTTTTTTTACAACCCCAACCCTATAAAAATCAGATCAATCGAAGTAGCTTATGAGGTAAAACGTGAATTTCGACATCAAATAGTTTTTCCGTCGGAAAGTACTTAATTAAAAATACCTTGTTTTAAAACTTAGTCTTTCTATTTTCAGTTAAGTTCAATGAATGCCCATAAAACTACAAAATTTAAATTTGTAAGAAATTTTTATTACCAACATTTCTTTAAACAAATTTTGCTTAAAATTCTCTCCAAAATTTCCGTGAGTCTTTTTGTACGAGATTTTGCTCGAACTTTTGTTTGAACATTTTGCTCAAGAGGCTCGTGTAAATGTTTGTCGGCATTTCAACATCAAAGGAAATTTTGTCTGTGTAAATGCGCCTAAATAGTTATTTATACGCATACGTCTCTCGAAATAAAGCTGTCCGCCTGGGCGGACCAAGGCATCATGTTCGCACGGTTTTTGGGTGAATGAGATCGGTAAACGCTGGTTCAAGAATATTACAATAGAGGTTATAAGCCACAGCCCGTAACTTGACGTACCGTAAGTTTTGATCAAGTTTTGAACGCTGTATCGTTACACCGCGTAAATGCGCAACCCCAGGTCAAAAGAAAGTTGTTTACTATAAGCGCGAGGCGCGGTAGGTGGTGTTTTTTTAACCTAAATGAGGCAAGCACTCTGGTTCCGCCACCTCGCCAAATTTGAAATTTCCATAATGGACCCCAGCTGCTCTATTCCCGAGAGCAGCCTTTCCAAGGAGAATTTCGATGATAATGGCATTATCGATGTTATCATTTTCTTCATCGTATAAACACATTAAGAATGTCTTCCATTTTTGAAATATAAGAGAAAATAATAAAATGAGAGCAACCTTACTACTTAGCTCGTCGTAACTATAAGCGACGTATCCTCTCTGCGTAACGTACGTTGCGTTTACGCCATGCTCTGACTTATAACCCCTAATTAAAATCCGCTTACGCATTCATATGCGTTTACAGGTCAAGAATCCGACCCCAGAATACGTCAGGCATGCGCACTAGATTTATCGCCTTTGTTACAGTCTACCAGTCTCCAAATCTTCTTGTTTGAAGGAAAACCGAGGTAAACTCTAGTCTGATTAAACCTTTATATGTAATTGTAACAACGAACGTTGCACAGAAAGTTATTCCTAGAAGGGTTAAAAATAATTATTCACTACTAAATGTTACTTTGCACGATGGTTCTATAACTTTGAAGGCCTGTTCATTTTAGAAAATCTAAGTTTATAAAAATATTATGCAGAGGGCTCTTCAGTTGCGACTCTAGTCGCAGGCAACGTCAACACAACTCAAAAAATCTCCGCCAAATTGGTGCAAAAGCGAGTTGCTAGGCTGTTTATGCGCTGTATTCACGCCACTTTAAATCGCCTTTGACAACGTCACCTTTCGCAACGTTAAAAACTCGACCAATTGTTCCTTATAGTACAAGCGTTCGCAGTCAAAATTATGATGGATTGGTAACCCTCGACAGTTTTTAATAAGATGTGCATTTTCTCGTCTTGAATACGAGATGGACAATCCTGTACCTCAAAATTGCGGATAAGGACTCGGCACACCAATACAAAGGTGGGCAATTGTAGACGTCACGTGATGGATAGGGTAACCCCCACCATTTTCACATATATGATGTAGTAGTCCACGAAACCAAAAATCACGTCACCTCATTTATGGATAAGGGTTCGGCCCACCAGGGTCTCGATTCTGGGCGTAACAGAACGATCATAACCTAAGAAGTGACCACTTCTATTAAAATCTAAAATTTCGTGTTCTGGGACCGGCCGATCGGACTACAGTCATTCGAACGACGCACGGTGGACGATTTTCCGGAAAACGCGGACATAAATGGGAAAATCAAGAAACTCAAAATGTATACAAATTTGCCCCTATATGGTTGTCAAGATACTAGGCGAATAGTTGGACAAAGATTAAACTATGATTTTACGAGTTTGACATTACGCATCAGTATTCAACATCAAATTTTAAATAGAAGACCCAGAGTATGACAGTATTCAACTGTTAATATCTCGAAAACAGTTGAGGATCGACACAGGGTACGTTATATAAAAATCACCTAGAATTTAAAAACAAAATACCAATAAGCAATAATATACTGGGTGTTTCATTTGAAAGTTTTGGTTGGCATTCTTTTTAATATATTGTCTTTTTCTTTTTCTAAACTAACATTTTTACTTTAATTTAGCTAATTAATAAATGTATATCTTTTTCCTCTTAAAAATGTCTTAAGATAAATGTGAAAATTCATACGATCATCCTGTCTGTTTATTAAAACTAAATATTTTGTACGATTAAATTACAATGTGGAAGTTTTTTTTAATGTCCGCGTTTTTACAAAAAATCGACCACTGTGCGAGTCCTAAGGCGTTTTCTCGCGTTGAAATTATTTTGAAATATTATTTGAAACCGTTTAGGAATGATTAGTTCAAAACCCTGACCTAGTTTAGTGTAACCTCACTTTTTTGTTTTTCTGTTTATTTTTTTTGGTGTTTAAAATTAAAATGGATCAACTACTGGTTTATTTAACAAAACCTTCGAGTGTATGGCCAGTTTTAGTAGTATGAATGGCAGGCAATGAAAGGTACTAAAACAAAGCTATGATTGTTTTCCACAAACCAAAACTACACTTTTTGCACCCGACGCGCGTTTCGCTAACAACGTTAGCATCATCAGGAGACGATAAACAATAAACTAAATTAACCTACGCTCTATCTTATATATAACTTTAAGTGGTCGGAGATAAGACTAATAATTTGTGATTGATCACGATTTTATAATCCTATCTCCCCTCAACTAAAGAATAAAGTTTACTAAACTGGATGGGTCCTCTATCTTTATTTAAACTATTTCTGGATTTAATGATTTCCATACTTTCATATGCATTCAAAAGTCTTTTGTTTGGTACACTTTCTAAAAGTTTTAGGTTATATAATGTGAATCTATGATTGTTTTCAAAAGCATGGTCGGCCACACTTGACTTTTCCGTTCTTCCGTATTTTAAGTGTGCTAAGTGTTTTTTAAAACGTGTTTGAATAGAGCGTCTCGATTGGTCAACATATTTTTTGTCACAATCCATGCAACTAATTTCGTAAATTCCACTTTTTTCTAGAACTACAGTTTTATCCTTGGGATTTCCTAGTAAACTTCTTATTGTGTTACCGGATTGATATACTAATTTAATACCGGTGTTATTAAATACTTTTTGTAATCCTTTCGTATAATTAGGATTATAAGGAATTCATACAAATTTTGAGTCGCAGGTATCTTTTTGTCTGAAAAAAGTGGAATTCCGAAAGTTCTTTTGAAAATAATGTCTATTTATCAGCTTATTTATTAAGCCTTCGTCTCAACCGTTTTCGCCAGCTACATTCCTAATCCTATTCTTTTCTGCTTTAAATCTTTCTTTGTTTAAGGGGAAATTTACTAATCTATATGTTAAAAAGTGCCAACTTGCAAGCTTATATTGTAAGCAATGAAAAGAGTCATTTGGAATATACCTGTTGGTGGCCGTTCTTTTTCTGTATAGGTCAAAGTCCAATTTATTTTTATTTCTTATAACTAAAGTATCTAGAAATGGTAGTGTACCGTTGTTCTCTATTTCATAAGTAAATTTAATTGTGGAAAATTTGTTATTTATTTTCTCCATAAAATTTTCAACACTAGTTACTTTAGTGTTGAATGCTGCAAACACATCGTCTACATACCTGAACCATACTCTGGGGAAATACTCAAATTCTTTACTTATATCTAATTCAAATTTGCTCATCGATAAAAGGTTCCTTCTAATTGTTGGTAGTATTTAATTTTATATTAAAAGTTATTTTGATTCATTGAGTTTTGTTAAAAATAGGTATTCTAAAGTCTGTTTGTCTTCTAGATTGTTTTTTCTTAGTAGTTCCTCCAGGTATTGTAAGGTATTGGGTATCGGCACACTAAGGAACAACGAACTAACATCAAACGAGATTAAAATTTTACCTTTTCGGAGTGAAATATCTTTAACTTTGTTGATAAATTCAAGGGAATTTTGAACAGAAAACCCTTTTTCCTTTATAGGTAAATTTTCAAACTCGTTTGCTAGCCATTTCGAAATGTTGTAAGTAGGTGATCCTTTAGCAGAAACTATAGGTCTAACCGATTTTCCAGGCTTGTTGATTTTCGGAAGACAATACAGTTTCGGCAGTGTGTCCGAGCATGCTTTTGAAAACAATCATACATTCACATCAGATAACCTAAAAATTCTAAAAAGTGTACCAAACAAAAGACTTTTGAATGCATATGAGAGTATGGAAATCATTAAATCCAGAAATAATTTAAATAAAGATAGAGTACCTATCCCGTTTAGTACACTTTATTCTTTAGTTGAGGGGAGATAGGATTATAAAATTGTGATCAATCACAAATTATTAGTCTTATCTCCGCCCGCTTAAAGATTGTATGTAAGATAGTCGTTTATCGTCTATTATGTCTCCTGATGATGCTAACGTTGTTAGCGAAACGCGCGTCGAGTGCAAAAAAGTGTAGTTTTCGTTTGTTGAACACAATCATAGCTTTGTTTTAGTGCAACCAAAGATTCCAAATTCCCAACATAAATGAAAGGTACTGTTCTTTAAGCCCCGTAAATTATATAAGACCACAGGGATACCATGAAGAATGGCTAACAAGATATCTAGAATACGATTTTTCATCCATTTTCACGCAAAAACAAAAAAAATCTTAGGTTAATACAAAAATGTAGAATTTTGACGTATCTTCTACGCACGCGTCAGTTTTAAAACTAGCGTGGATTCCGTTTCAAAATATTTTAAACCGTTTAGATTTGACGTCACCGTTGCAACGCGAGAAAAATAATGTTTCAAACTTTTTAAACAATTTCTCTACTCTAAAAGACGGTCAAGTTTGCCATAGAATGAGCATTAGCGAGTAAAATATCGATCGGTCGTTCGTGCAATAGCGTGCTCTGAAATAATACAAGTGACGTTTGTCACACGAGCTTTCCTACAACTCCCAACTACTGGGTCTAGTCGAGAGAACGGCTTAGCTGAAAAATTGTTGTTCGAGGCAGCGCTCTGCGCGTGCCCATAATAGTTTGGTGATTATTCAATCGTCTCGTCACTGCTTTTAAGCGCGTTTATAGGTTGAATTTACTTTTCTTCTCTCATGCGAACGATCACTTCCTATGACTTCCAGAATCGTTACCCAGGTGATTTTTGGTCTGGGGGTACTACTACGTCATATATGTGAAAATGGTGGGGGGTACCCTACTCCCTCTAAAATTGCCCACCCTTGGATTGGTGTGCCGAGTCCTTACCCACAATTTTGAGGTACAGGATTGTCCATTTCGTATTCAGGACGAGAAAATGCACATATTATCAAAAAATGGCCAGGGTTACCTATCCATCATAATGTATACGTTCAACACTTGCTCTATTGCATATGATACGGCCACGATGAAGCCTAAATTAGTTTTGTTCAATACTTCTTAAAATATTTTTAGGTGTGCTAAAATACTTTAAAGTAGAACACGTTTTTTGGTAATTTTAAAGGGAGATGGGACTACTCGGCGCCGCTGTTTCGGCGCCGCCGTTTCGGCGCCAATCCCTTTCGGCGCCTAGCCGTTTCGCCGATGGGTCGTTTTGGCACCGAGCCGTTTTGGCGCATGGATAAAATTTCGTAATAGGTAAGCCACTAAAGCGTGTGATTTTCATTATTTTCAAATGTGGTAGTAGGATTTTTTGAGAAGAGCGGTATTTTTATTAAATGAAACAAAATAATAGTTTAAAGCTTGAATTCTATATCAAAAAGGATTAAAATTTGTAAAAAAATAACCTATAATATTTCTAATAATAAAATCGTTACCAGACTTATGATTCTTTGATCAGTGGCCTATATTTAAGCAACTTTTTTGAGGCTCATGTCCCCAATAATTTGTTCCAAGAACAAATCTCTCGCTTTTACTATATTATTTAAGGCATCTATAAACTTCAGTCGGGTGGGTTGGATTGGGCAGCGTTGCGTTTGGTTGGGTTGGGTCGTTTACAATATTATATTAAATTTAAGTATTTTAATTAGTTTTTGGTGAATAAAACGACTATAATAGCATTAGCATATTATATCATTCGGCGCCGAAACGGTGCCGTCAAAAAGACGTCGCGCCGAAAGTGCTCGGCGTTGACACGGCTTAGTGCCGAAACAGCGGCGCCGAGATGGCGCTGGCGAAGTTTTTTTTAAAGAATTACACTTTTGGTTTCAACAAAATATTTTAAAGTGTAGCACAAGTTACGCCACAGGCAAAATTTTTTGCAAAATGTCCAAAAAAATATATCTTGTTTTTCCATTATTGAATAAAAATCTTGAGCTTTTAGAAGCTCTTATCTAAAAGTTTTAGGTGTACGTTTTTAATTTGCGTATTTTCCGATGTGATTTTTAATCCAATGGGGGAGGGTAATTAGCTACAGTAGCCTCCCCCTTGTATACGCTGGTGGCAATGGCGTCTCACCTACACTGAACCAAAAAAAGGCACCGTTTTTAGTTACACCTAAGAATGAATTTAGTAAAATAATGTTACGTACATAAATTTCATACCCTTTTTTATGTAGTACAACAACTTCAACGACAGTCATTGATCGCGATTTATTAAATTTATTTAGGGCATTGATTAAAATCATTAACATATTTCATATGCTCTTTTGTACTGTACATACATACTATTAATAACAACTCTCTATAAAATGTCAAGAAACTTTTTTCATTGATTTCGTAACTCCCGTTTATTAATTTAATTACTACATGACATATTTTTATAATTTTCCTCCGATTTTTGTAACAATTACGTGTTATTGATGTACAAATATCTATAAAAAAATTAATAAACGCCAGTTATAAATACTATGTACAATACTTTTTTCAGTGTAGTAAGTGAATTTTATCGAATCAATCACAGCAGCACGTTTTTATAACAGCCCAAATATTCCTGTGCCTTGACTACTACTACGCTGTATTTTGAATGGATCCCCGGCTAAGAGACGCGAACGCGCCATAATTTTATGTAATTGATAAAACATAGCATAAAAATTGGTTAGATAAAAATAGTCGCGCCCGCGTTTACAATATCCCTGCCTCAAAACGTCGTCTTTACAACTAAGAAACCGGTGAAAATATCATTAGTAAAATCATCGAAAATAAGTAGTTGTGACTATAGTCACCTATAGTTGCGATCAACGTTTAAGGTTGTAAACTAAAACGTACCTGGGCGTCAGACGAAAAGTACGTACATAGTATGTACGCTAACTCCATTGTACGTACTATACAGGGACGTACATATTACGTTTTAGGTACGTCTTTGGGATATGGAAAATATGTATCATATACGAATATCTGTATACGTACCAAGTACGTACTTTGTATGTCCTGCAGGGGACCAATAAAAAATAATTAAAAAATATTTAGCGAATTGAACGTAAAATGTACAATATACGTACGGGTTACTTACAGGAGAAGTTTTTGGTACGTACCTTGGGGAACGTAGGAGGTAAATAAATAAAATACAAAATATTTTTTAATGCAGAAGGGGGCAGGGGGGTGGCGATTTTAAACTCCGAGAACTCCTCAGTACGCCTCTTTCCTGACTCTCCGGGCAAGAGTTCCTTATGGAGGATGGTTATTAATAAAACACCAATTATTTTAAGAAGATAAAAATTACCTATACAAAAGTTTGTGCTGGAACTGAGAGAAATGTTACATAAATGAACTACGTCCATGTTATGACAACTTAAAAACGTAGGATATACGTACAAAAAAGACCTAAAATAACATAAAAATACCTTTTAGCTGTACGTACATTTTACGCACACTGTTTTACGTACTTCGTACGTGACTAGTAGGTCTCGGGACGTAAAAACGTAAAATGTGCGTAAAATGTACGTCCTTGGGACGAATGATGCTGTCTGGGTTGAGTACTATACTATTATATGTTTCTTTATCGATCTACAAGAAGTTAAAGCTTCATAATTATATTTTGTTTTTTTTTTATAACGGTTCCTGATGCGAAAAAATTAGTAAAGACAAAAAAGTTTCCAAATAAAACCAGAAATTAATTTTGTATGTCAGAATCCAACGGCGGCGCACCACAAAAAGGTGAATGGGCAAAAAAAGCTTGACCTCTGAAAAAATTTGAAATAAAAAATGCATTTTTTAGTGCAATTTTCTTTAAAAAAATGTTTTGCCTGCGGCGCCATGACACGTTCATATTAACGATTTTAGTTTAATTTGAATCAAAAATTGCATTTTTAATGTAATTTTCTCAAATTTTTGGCGCATTTAAACATTTTTTAAAATAAAAAATGTATGAAATAAACAACTTAAAATCTAAGTACCCCCTCCCTCTAGATTTGAGGCCAAATCAACGCTTGTAATTACTAAGTTTTGTTTGCACATATTGATATGTTCCTCATAAAACTATGCTTTTATTCTATTTTTTTTTCATAACGAAACCGCCCCCCCTCTTTTCAAATGGCTGGGACCGCCACTGTTACTGACCAGTATGAATAAACGATAATCGGAAGTTTATTTTTTTTGCCATGACAAAAAAATGTTTTTCTTGTTTTCTCAGTAATTTGAAACAGTGGCCTCCTGTGATTTATTGCAAAAAAAAAATAAAAAATAATTGTGAAAAGTCAAAAAAGAAAAAAATCGGGAAATGTGTTTCGTTTGGAAAAGCGAAAAAGGTTGCTGGAAAGCGTTGGGACTAAACAGCACAAAAACTTAATTGATTTTTTTGAAAATGCTCGTAATGTGGAAAAAACGCAAGTGCCATATCCTATTTCTTTCTATATATAAATCTGGGTAGGATAGGCAGGTAGGTAGGTACCTACTATTATTAGTACTCACGTTTATGCTATACCATGCTCACTCAAGCTTAGATCTAGACTTATCTATTCTATGTGATATTGGATACCCTTATAGAGACGTTGGAAACAAAATTTCCAAAAATTCGATTTTTTAATTAATGTAAACGATCCAGAGAACAATTGGATATCTCTCGCTGACTTAATTTTATTTTATAGTTCAGATCTAGAAAGTATAATAGTATAAACGAATATAAATCATTTTGTTGGTTGATATCTGAATTAAAAGATGAAATCGGGAAACTCGAAGAAATTTTCAATTCAAAAATAGCTTTATTGTCTGAAGAAAGAAAATCTTATTGAAAAAGCAGTCCTAAATCTAATAAAATGGTACAACAAAAATATTTTAAAATTAACTCTGTGTTTCGGACTTCCATTCTCTATATTTTCTTTATACACGGCGTTTCGATCAGTACAATTTCTGATCGTCTTCAGGTGCAAACTACGTAGTAGCAGGGATCTATATAACTTATATAGGTCCCTGGTAATATAAAAATCTTCCAAGGGTCATATTTATAGTGGGATATTTGTCTCTGGTCAAATATATATAATATGATATAATATCATAGGACAAACATACTAAAAATATTTAAAGAATGACACATAGTAAAAAAATGCTAGTATTGGTCGTTTCGGAAACACACAGAAAAAAAGGCAAATAGATAAGGTGACCAACTCCTAAAGGGGCAAAACCGGGCCATTCAATGTATTATATATCATGTATTTTTTCTTATATGCACCCCTAATAATATTAAGATGTATTTTACAAAATACTTAATAAAGAA
Organism: Oxystoma pomonae; assembly: GCA_963921995.1. Classification (NCBI taxonomy): domain Eukaryota; kingdom Metazoa; phylum Arthropoda; class Insecta; order Coleoptera; family Brentidae; genus Oxystoma; species Oxystoma pomonae. The sequence continues at coordinate 76,648,390 of OY998169.1, read as the reverse complement.
AAATAATTTAAGTAAGGTTTCAATTCAAATTTATAGATGGCAGAGAACATCCGCTTTTTTAATTGCAGTGATTTTAAAGTTACAAAATACAGTGGTATCAAAACAGGGGCGAACTGAACTTTTGCTGAAAAACCTATCCGGGACGGATCTTTTCTCCGGGACACATGGTTAAAAATCGGGACTGTCTCGGCCAAACCGGGATGGTTGGTCACCTTAAAATAGAAGCAAATGATAAATTGGTATTTTTGAGTTTTCCCTTCCAAAAAATGTTCAAAGCCAACTATTAAAATTTTTCTTCAAAGTTTGGATTACGTGGCTATTTTTTAGACCACCATGGGGGACTATTAAAAAATATCAATTTTTCTTAGTCGACGAAAAAAAAAGTTGTTTGACGGTCTGTCGGTCTATTTTCTGGTGTCTGTTGTCTGCCTGTATACATGATAACTCAAGAACGCCCTAATCGATTTTAACGGAATTTGGTACAAAAATCCTCTATAGGCTGACCATGAACTGATTAACTTTTGGGTAAGGTGGTGGGGGGTGAAGGGGGGAAAAGGGGGATAAAATATTTAAAAAAATTGTAACTTTGGAACAAAAGCAAGTAGCGATATACGCTTTTCCGATTTAAGTTTCCATGAATATAGACTAAAAATTTTGTTACAAAATTCAAAGTCGTGGGAGCTTTAGTTTCCGAGTTATTTGAAAAAACGTTAAAATACATAAAAAAATCATAACTTTAGAAGTAAAGCAGCTATTGATATGCGGTTTTTAGATTTTGGTTTTCGTAAATATTACCCAAAAATTTTGTTATAAGGTTCAAATCTTTTAAAGCTACAGTTTTCGAGATATTTTAATTTCCTTTCAACATAAAATAATATATTGTATAGTGGACTATCCGTGCTTTCTAGCACCAATTTTTTTAATTTAACACTGATTAAACATGAGTGAAATGGAACAAAAACAAAATAAAGTTTATTTTCTAAATCGGCATATATCCAAATTATTTCTTTAACATTTCGATTCCACTTGTTTTATGGTGTTACGATCTGCCCCCATAAAACGCAAACCATTAAAAAAATGTTTATTTGTCCCAATAGATCAACAATCAAGTGGTCGATTGAAGAAGGAATATGTATAAATACGACAGATCTTCTTCATTCAAACCATTCACAGTCTAGTGACAAATCAATAGGTAGTACTTAAGTATAGAAGTACTACTTTAAAAAATTATTTGTACCAGTTTTTTTAAAGAGGGGTGGTCTACCAAAAATAATTAAAAAATGAGGGAGGTAAGTAGCTACAAAATAATACTGCTATAATGTATTTTATGCACAACCGGGCGTAAAAATGCCTTTTACCGCCCGCGTTTTAGAGCGATAAGTGGCACTTTAACGCCCTAGAGCTCAACTAACGCCCACGGGCATCAAAGTGATTTTTGCTTAGATTTTGTAGTAATTTTGCTTTTTCTTTTTGGCTTGCATTTTGTTCGTTGAAAACAAAGAGATTTTTTACCTAGATTTGTTTTTTTTATCAGTTTTTTCATAGATGTAGCCGCAATGAAAAGCATGTTTGTTTTATTTTTTCAATTTTTATTTCAAGAACAACAATAAATAAATTACACAATTATAAGTACAAATCAATCCAAGTTAAAATTAAAGATGCAGTTGAAGTACGCCAGCAAAGTGTCTTCTTTAAGTTTAGGCATTCACTTTCAGCAATATTCTTCTCAGAACACCGCAACAATAGTACGTAACGTTTTCTGGACTTCACGGGCAAAAGGTCCTCCTTTGCCTCTTCAGCAGCATCCAGGACTTCCCTGGGAAGACTTGGTGAATTTTTCAAGTGACGCTCAGTTTGTTTATTTGGTCGCTATGTATTGCTAGGAGCATTATTTAATGTTTTTGTCAAAGTAACATGAATAGGCCGGACAGTAACTGACAGTGATTCGTGTGTTGTAAAAATATTAGAGAGCTTTAGACCAACAATCTTTTTTTTGTGGAATAATCCATGAAGTCTTTTTTCTCCTAAAAATCACGGTTCTGCATTAAACATTGTATGTTCTTAAATTGCGTTTAACGACCTTATCGTGTAAAAACCCTCGCCTATTGGCTCGGGTCTTTATTTTTACGCCGCGGGCGTTAAACGCTTTCTTTGAGACCTAGATACAGAAATAACTATTATACGGCAGTTTTTAACAATACAAAATATAGAACAGGGGTTGATAAAAGGGAAAGGAGAGTGGTGTCGGTAGGAGAGATCGTTTGAAAATGTTAATATTAAATTTGTTGCAAAATATGATATCTCTTCCATACAAATTTAAATTTTAATATGTTGAAGAAGATAAAAGATAAACTTTTGGTATTTTTGAAAACCTTATTTTTCAAGGAATGAGATAATATACAGGGTGTACACCCTTTATAAAGGTATAAAATGATCCTATGTAAGGTTTTTTTAAAAAAACGTATAATTCCCCAAAAAATTCGTTATTCCAGACTTTTGGGACACACTGTATAACAAAGTATAAGCTGAAAAAAATAGCACTAAAAATTTTTCATACATATTTCCATTTTTTTAGATAGTTGCGGTTCTACTCATCGCCAGTGTGGCATTTGCTGACATCAGTCTCAAAAATGGTAAGAATACTTTATTTTATGTGTTAAAAGTTATTTTCTTGGCTTATTACTTAATTAGAAAAACGTTCTTCATAAAAGTGTATAAGTTCTTTAGACTTAAAAATAATTAACAAATAGTGTCATTAATTTAAATAAACTCGTTTTCCCTATTAAAAATTGTCATGTGCCTATTATTACTTTGACATAACGCACACTTCCGTTTTTGGTTGATTCCAAGGAAAGAAATATAATTCTTGAATTATTTGTTTTTGTATTTGTGCCATCCAGTAATATTATTTAAGGTAACAATCAAAATCTTCCATATACATCTTAGAGAGTAACACCTTATAAACCTGTAAAAAAATGCCAAAATTTCTCAGAATTAAAAAAATTACATTTTAAAAAAATTTAAAATTAAATATTGGTATTAAGGCATTCAATTTTAAGTAAAAAATGTCGAATAAACTTTTTTGTAGCACGTTTACTTTTTTTAGGGATTTTTTTTTAATATTTCAAAATTTGCAAAAATTGGCGAATTTTTGAGAGTTGTATAAAATTTTATGTTGAGCAAAAAAATGTTCCATAAAGTTTTTTGTAGTATCTACGCTTTTTTCCCAAAAATGATCAATTTTATTGGTCTTTTTTGCACCAAGGTTTTGCCAGAAATTTGGCGATAAAAATATAAAAAACCAAATGCATCTTTGTCTACCAGCTTGCATTAAAAATATATATATAATAATGTTCACTTTGTCAAAGTCACAGGATTTAATCATAAGGTTTATTGGCTAATCCATAAAAACTAAGAAAAAATTAATTTTAAAAAACGTTTGAGATTTTTTTACCGTTTTGAGTTAAACAAACTAAATTTTATACATAATGAAAAATAATTTTTGCTTCTTTGGTGGCCATCTTGAAATTCAAGATCACAAGAGTTTCACTCTCTAAGATGTATATGAAAGATTTTGACTTTTATCTTAGGGCTGGATAGTCTAAACAGAAAAACACATAGTTTAAAAAATATATATTTTTTTTCTTGGAATCGACTAAAAAGTGAACTGTGAACGATACCTTAAACACATTTCCTAAAAACATATTTTAAACTGAGAGTATTAACTGTTTTCAGGCAGGTCCAATGGTAATGGAAACGGTAATGGATACAGCAATGGCAGGCCAAGAAACACTTACATCCCAGCTAATGGAAATGGCAACGGTAATGGAAATGGATACGGCAATGGTAATGGCAACGGCAATGGAAATGGATACGGCAATGGTAATGGCAACGGCAATGGTAATGGCAACGGCAATGGATATGGCAACGGAAACGGTGTTTATCTCCCCCCTACCAACGGAAATGGTAACGGTTATGGAAATGGCAACGGTAATGGAAATGGAAACGGTAATGTAAACGGAAATGGAAACGGAAATGGACGTGAATATCTTCCCCCCACCAACGGAAACGGCAACGGTTATGCTGCTAACGGTGGTTATGCTGATAACGGACCTGAGGAAGTAAGTAGCGGGTACAATGCCAAATATTATTTCTAGGCTTAGCTAGAATTCGATCAAAAAAAATTTATACGGGAGCTTAGAAAGCAAGGTTTACCTATCATTGATTTCCTCGGCCAGAGTGCCCAGGCTTTTAGGAAAAAGAAACCTTCTTCCTTAAGACATGCAAATATAAAAAGAAATAATATAATTCCAAGGAAAATGTTGATAATTCTCCAGTTTTTTTAAAAATCGGGTTTCAACTTTTACCTCTTTGTGGGTCAAATCTTGCAACTCAACTTTGTCTAACTTCTTGATGTCCGATTAAATTCAAATTTGGTATGCGATTATAGTTCTAGATTATTAGACACTCCCCCTCCCCCTTACGAGAGAAGTGGAGGGAAGAAAGCACCTAAGTGTTTCCGATTTCAACTAAAATTAGACGGGGGTTTTTGGGGATAAGGAATGCGAATTTTTGATGAGATTTTGAAAATTGAATATGGCGGATTCAATATTTTTGGTCATGTTTTGCTAATCAATTTTAACTGACTTATACATATCCAATTATGTTCAAATTTGATAGGCATTTATAGTTCCGGTGACAATACAACAATATGGTATTTTAATGTACTCACCTCTCCCTAACGAGGGAAGTGGACGGGGTAAAAGATTTAGTTTCTTTGTTCGATTTCAATCAAAATTGGCATACAGGGGTTTTTAGGGAAAGGGATTATGAATTTTTGATCACATTTGAAAATTTCAATATGGCGATTCAAGATGGTCGAAGGGTACAAATCTAAAAATTAAAAAATTATATTCTATAAATAGAAGTTTTTCAAATACAAGCTTTTATAAAATATCAATTGCACAACAAAGTAGAAATTAATTTTTAGCATAGCGAGTTAGATTGTATATACTTACAACAAACATAATCTAATCAATAACATAAATTTATCGAGTCGACATGGCCAAGCTTCCTATAATGCGCCCATCGCTTTTTTTATTATGATATCAGAATACCTAAAAATTATTTTCTGCTTTTTAGTGCACTTTATATTTTATAATTTAAAAAGCCTCTTTTTATATAAAATTATTTTGTTGAATATCTTGAAACTGTTACCTTAAATACTTGATTTTAGTGTTATAAAAGCCCAAAAATTCGGCTTCTTTAAGTGTGTGTGTGTTTCATTGTAAATAATTATGTTTTAATCAATTCTTCCAGGCACCAGCCAAATACGCATTCGAATATCAAGTAAGCGAACCAGAAGAAGCTCTCGAATTTGGACACAAAGAAGAACGGGATGGTGATTTGACCAACGGGGAATACAACGTTCTTCTTCCCGATGGTAGAACACAAATTGTCACTTACACTGTCGACGGTGATTCGGGATATGTTGCCGAAGTTAAATATGAAGGTAATGATGCACGTGTACGACTCACCAAATATGTTTTCAGAATAACTTGAAACCAAAACATTTTGATGGTATATTTTGCCTTTAATATGAATTAAATGAAATATATAAAACTAAAATTGTTGATAAACCATAAATTACAGACGGAAATAAACATATCGGAACGACCCAAATTTACTTTCATTAAACTTAATTTATTTGGAACTTTTTTACTAAACCAATAAGTAGAAACTCAAATTTTTATTTCTTACGTTTTTTAATTTCAGGAGAAGCCAACAATGGTGGATACGAATACCCTAATGGAAACGGCAATGGAAATGGTAATGAAATTGTTTTTAATAAATAACTTTGATATAATCTTTTACCATAACCATTTTACAGTGTTGACCCAGATATTTAAGATTTTAATTTAGAAAATCTCTTTAAAAAATAACAAAATATCTATTTTCTTCGATTTCAAATATTCATTCATTCATTCATTCATTCAAACACTGACTGACTATAAGAGTGAGTTTTAAAAATAATTTTGATTATTTTTTAAATTTTTGTAGGTGGCTATAACTACTAGAGTCAATCAATACGGGTACCTAACTTTTATATCGACAAAACGTATAGAGAAATGTTAGTTTTTTGTATTTAATTTAATTGTGACCACCATTTCTTTATGCCGAAAATTATTTTTTGTTGCTGCATATGTATATAATATATATTTTTATTTATTTTTGTAAATACTATTTATTTATTTTAAGTAGTTGTGCTAGTATTATTTATTTATTTTATAATTTATTTTACCTCAAAATGATCTCAATGATATCGACCTGGGCAATGTTTTAGGATATTTGTTTATTATTGTATGCATTCACTACAAAATATATTTTTGTACAAAATATAAGGCATTTTATTTTATCCTTTAAAAAATATATATTGTTAGTTTTTTAATAACTTTTTTTAAAAACTGAGTTTAATTTGACAGCCAAGAGCTACGGTTTAATAAGTCAATAGAAAGCATATTTTCAAAAATATAAAAAATTGTCGAATTTTAATTTCTAGTATTCCTATAGATAAGAATATACGACCTCTATGATATGAGGATTGTAACTTGTTTAGTTTACGAGAAAACTTGAACCAAAAATGTGAATTTTAAAACTTTTGTCAAAAATTTGTAAATATTTTTGTATTGCGGATATCCTCAAACTGTCAGACATTGATAAAACTGGAGGTTTCTGAAGTCCTAACCTTATTAAATAATCAATTAATAACATAAACTACAAAACGATTTAATAAGTTAATTACTTTGTTTATGCGGGTCTCTTAAAGCGCTTTTATACATATAAGGACGGTTTTAAATTTTGGTCATATAAACACCGGTAAAACCGTTGAAAGCACTCGCTTTAAAACCAGTTTTCGGGTCGGTATAAACACTTTAAAAACTAATGAAATACACAACCATGTTTTTGCCAAAAAATCTTATGTTAACATAGTTGTTTAATTTGTGTTCTTTTTAAACTAACATTTAAAGACATTTAATGAAGTATGTATAAACCCTCAGAGAAAGCGATCTTTTTTAAACCCGTCCTTATATAAAATCGGTTTTAGGCGCGTATAAATGCAGCAAATGGAAAGCATTTTTAAAACTTAAAAATATGTGACTTCATGGTATCTATAACTTGTATCTTGTTTAGTTTTCGAGAGAACTTAAACTAAAAATTTAAATTGTCACAGCAAGTTGGAGATTTGTTTGTTCCAAAACTTATTGTTAAGGCAAAAACATTCTCACAAGAATAAAAAGTTTTTTCAGTTTCGTTTCGCTGGATCATATTTAAGGTTGGTTTTTTTGTAGGCCATTTATTTTCGATGACGGTGCTTTTATTTGCACTTTTTTAAGTCCTGAAAAGATTAAACGTGTATAATAAGATGATCAAAACAAAATTAAAACTTTGAAACATTTTAAAATACTTTTTTAGTAGTTAGGTACTTACACTCAGACACCGGTACGGCTTTGGGACAACCAGTGTGGCTACATTTACACAAAGATACCACTAAAAACATTGCAAACATGCAGTAAGTTTACTTTGATAGCGATACTACGGTATTCAGAAATCAATCATGGTAGACCAATATTGAACGCCAGAACAAAATTCTTTACTTATTAGAATAAACTGATTTTAAGAGTCAATAGAAAGTATTTTTAAAACTTGAACGCAATAGGTTCCGAAATTTAAAAAAAAAAACGCTTAATTTTGATTTCTGGAAGTCCTATCGATAATATTGATTAACTATTATTGCTATAATAATAAGACCATACACTGCTAAAATATGAAGCTGGTAACTTGTTTGGTTTACTAGAAAATGTAAACCAAAAATGAAAATGTCAACTTTTTTCCTATTGCAGTCTGTTTAGAGAAAGAAAATTCTATCAAAAACAAAAACTAAGTTCATTTTTATAACCGGTATAGGATCCTGCAAAAATGACCGATAGTTTGGCTCCAGTGCACCAATTCAGATCCAGTAAAATTTGTCTAATTCGCAGGACTCGGTACTCTGAAATGAATCATTTTTATTAGAATAAGGCAGGCGCCAGCAGGTTAAAAATAAGCCATAAAGTTGTTTGGTAAGTCGAGAAAAAGTATTTTTTAAACATGAAAATATGTGATTCTAAGGTCTTATTTTGATTTCTAGAAGTCCCTTGGACAAGCCTATACTACCCCAAAATATTAGACTTCTAACTTGTTTAGTTTTCGAAAGAACTTAAACCAAAAATGTAAAGTTTTAAACTTTTTGTCAAATATTTATAAACTTTTTTCCTAAGCCTCACTCAGTTATTGTTTTTAAGTTTAGCACGCACCCCTAAAATCCTAAGAAAACTATAGCTTTCTTTTTTCCAAAGCTTATTGTTGGGACGAAAAATTTTCTCCCAATACTAAAAATGAAGTTTTTTAATCTGGTTTTCCTGGATCATATTTAAGATTGGTTTTTTTTAGGTTGTGTCGTCGAAAATAAATGGTCGTCGTCGCGACGTTTCGTGCTTTTATTTGCACTTGTTCAGGTCCTTGAAGGACAAAATATACTTAGTAAGATGATCAAAGCACAACTAAAACTTTGAAACATTTTAAAATACTTTTTAGTAGGTAAGTACTTACTCAGACACCGGTCAAGCCTTAAGCCAACCAGTGAAGCCACATTTACAAAAAGGCTGCACTAAAATCATTACAAACATGCAATAAGTTCACTTTGATAGTCGCTCTAGCTCCTGTTCTGACTCCAGTACGCGAATTTAGCACTCATGCCAGTAAAACTTGTTTAATTCGGGAGCACACCAAGGTATTCCGAAATTAATCATAGCAGACCCAGGGGTGGTTCGATAATGCACTTTGATGTACACGCAGATGGCATTGCGTGGCATTTTAAGGCATTTCGGGGGAATTTAGAGACATTCTATGCATTTTAAGGCAACTTATGGCATTCTGAAGCATTTTGAACAGAAAAATTTGGTAAAAAATGCCTTTTGGTGTACACAAAATGACGACCGAGCCACCCCTCGTAGTACACCAATAATGAACGTCATCACTATAATTTTTATTAAAATAAATCGCGCCAAAAAAAAAAAGCTATAAAGCAGTTTAAGAAGTTAATGGAAAGTGTTTTAAAAACTTGCAAGGAACAACGTAGTTTTTTTAAAAATAAAATAAATAAAACAAACACAGCTGAAACTTTACATAAAATATGCCTACTTCAGTATACAGTGTATGTACAGGGTGATTTAAATTGGGCACTTTTATATGGGTACGGGTACTTCTAGTGTAGATAGAGAAAAACCAACCCACCTTTGCGAGGCTCAACTACGATATTATTTTAAAAAATACTTGTGAGGTTATTACAAACTACAAATTAATCTCTCTGCTTGGTCCTTTTGTAAATTACCAGTAAAATTTGGTGGTTTAGGGATAAGGGACTTTATGTTTGTCTGCCTTTATTGCTTCAAATAACAACATTTCCGAATAAATTAAAACCCTTCTTCCTTTATCCGTTGAGAATTCTGCAGATGAATATTATTCGGTAGCTTGTAAAAATTGATCCATCTTTTGTGAAAATACAATTTCTCCTGACATTTATTTAAAACAAAAAAATTTAGATGAACAGCTTTGTAATTTTCTTTTAGAAAAGTTTTTAGCATATACATGTGACTGAAAAAAAAGTAACGTGTGGATTGAGGTTCTTTCTTCTGCCTCTTTAGGTACTCATCTGGATGACACCTCTTTTCGAATTTCTATGGCTCTTCGCATTAGACAACCTGTGTGCGAGACTCATAACTGCTCTTGTGGTGAAACTGTTTTCCTAAGGGCTAATTTTACAACCAAAGGTAAAACTCCAGATTAAACCATAGTTTAAACTTCAGTTTAATCTTTGGATTAATCCATCGGTAAACAAGTTGCTCAATTTTATAAGTCGGAGTTAAACCACGGCCATGAAGAAAGACTACATTTTCTTTACATATATAGGGTTGATTATTTTAACCAAAATGGCACCACCAACTAGAGCCAAACTTGATAAAAATCAGACAAGTAGTTTTTGAGATATCAGCGTTGGTTATAGACAGACATACAGCCAGACGACACAACAAAAATGTTCAGATTTGTCAAAAAGATATACAGTATATATATATATATATATATATATATATATATATATATATATATATACGTGTGAGCTCAATGTGAGAATAAAACTTGCTGGTCTGTGGGATGTTCCATCTCTTGTCAAATTTCCTTGTGCACAATTTCCCATATCTCTTTAGATAATTCTCTCTCTCTTTTTAAAATCTACATATCGTCGGACTCCTCCAAAGGATTTGTTCTAGAACAAATAATAATTGGTCTTCGTGCTTCGACAATGTCAATAATTTCGTAATTCTTTATCCAGTTGATCAAAAATAAATTTTAAGTCATTGATCATAGCGATTTCACTAAATACTTACAGTCTTTTTACCAAAAGCAAATTTTTAATAACTTTTTTGAGGTTAGAATCTTTCGGTAACTATTAAACTGAAGTTTAACAAACACCCAGACCGCCGGTAACGGTTAAACCGAAGTTTGTTGGTAAATTGCACCTATAAAACGTAAAAAAGTCGACATCTGTGGTTTAAACTGAGGTTTGAAGTTTAACTATGAGTTGTAAAATTGCGCATAAATGGGCTTCATGACCTTGCTTGCCGAAATAGCGCAGGTAGGTGGTCTCGGCACAGTTGTCTTAATGATATAATAAAACTTGCTTTAGTTTCTGCTCATTTTCCAGCAATTTTAGAACCAAATGGAATTTTTAGATCTGACGGTAAAATAGCTGATTGTACCATGGTCCAAAGGAAGACCAGTAGTTTGAGACGCGACTTGTTCAGATACTTTCTAAAAGAGCCGTAGAAGCTGCAAAAATTTCGAAAAAAAAATAAAATCAAAAAATATTCAGAAATGTCTCCAAATTATTTTTTTTTTCCATTTTTTATAAAAACTTTTGGTCCATGGGGTGAAAAAGCTAAATCATTTATGAAAGAACTGGGTGCTAAGATCTATGCTTCATCATTTGAACCTAGATCCGCCTATTTTTTGAAGCAGAGAATAAGCTTTGCAATCCAGAGGGGTAACGCTTCCTCTGTTTTGGGTACACTTCCCGACCTTCAGCCGTTGGATGAGGTATTTTACCTTTAGTGCTCGCAGAGGGTTCTCCAAAGTTTATTTCATTATTTATTTATTTCAAAATTTTGTACAAGTGGTTCTTTTATTTTGATTTTCTATTTTTAATATTTTATGCCGTTCCGCCATATTGAAATCGCCATATTTGTTAAAAAAACATACATACTCTGAGATGACCATTAATCCTGATCTGGGGCCGTTTTACAAATTTGGATTACTTTCCAAATGTTTCCCCATTTTTTGATATTATCATTAATCAGTCCAAACCCTCACTTTTTATTGGTTATTTTCACATAACTTACAAACTATTACGATTGGAATGTTTATACCTAATTTGAACTAAGCGTCAAAATAGCTACTTTTCTTTATATGAACTTTTTTTTCGTAGACCAATACCAGACCAAAAAAATAAGAAACCTTTCTTTTTGTTTTTTTTTTATATTTTTGTACTTTTTTATTTTTTCGTAAAAAAGGCATATTTTAGAATAACAAGGGGTTTAAACTTAATATACTAAGCGTATTTAACGAGTTTAGGTTATCTGCAAAAAGTTCTTGTAGTTTTGGGTAATATCATGAATCCCATTTTTTGACCAGTTATTTTAACATACCTCAAAAACTACTTGACCGAATGGAATCCTTGAACCTAATTTAAACTCAGGATCAAAAGGGCTATCTTTTTTGTAAAATTTTTTTTTTTGTTAAATCAATAATTAAAAAAAAAAACTTACAAATCTTTTTTTTAGTTTTTTATTTTTTCAAATTTTAGTTTTTTTTAATGTTCTACTTTTTTTATTTTTTTTCATAAAATATATTGCAAGCGCAGTATTCCAAAATTTTTTCCATCATAATCGGATAAACGGCACAAAAACGATTAAAATAAATACAAGTAATAGTTAGCTCACAATCTCACCAATGATTTTAAGGTCGTAGTTACAATCTGAGGATTTGTTTTTAGCAACACTGTACGGGAAATCAATTTAACAGTTATCCACTTATCCACAGTGGGACACCATAGATTTTTTAGCACCGGGTCAAAAATTTGGGGTTAGGTTACTTATTTTGACTTTTTGCGTTCTGCGCCGCTCAAAAAGCAAGTAAAATACTAAAATAAAAGTAAACGCACCCAACTACGTATTAAGGTAACGGGGTTTAATGTTTAAGGTTGCATTTATAATTGAATTGGAAACACTACCGCTAGCTGATGCCAATACTTAAAAGTATGCAGAATTAAAAATCGGCTACTGGTGCTAGCGTCAACGACTAGCAAGAGTCTTTCCAACCTCTAAATGGACCTATTTTGATAGTACTCAAGTATCTGTGTGTTTTTGAAACAGAGGTTCTAAAATCTATCCTTTCTACTCCAAGATTTTACTAGTACACTTGCACATAACTATGACGCAATAATTTAAATTTTAAAAAAATGGCTGAATCAAAATAAAAACAAAATTATGTAGGGTTATGTGCGCCGAATGTTTCTATGCGAATTCCTAGTAATCTCAGCGAGTCAGTAAAGTTCTCTTGGTTCTTTGATAGACTCGGGGTAATGTCCTCGTAGCGCTAGGCCTTTTTCGGCGGGCGATCGCACACGCGGAGTGGGTTCATATTTGTTTTAGAACAATGTTTTTGAAAACACATTTTTCAAAGTTAAACATAACCTCGAATGGTTTTTTGTCGGAAAACGTAAAAATACTCTTCTGCCCCACTGCAAGCCGATTTAAAGTTTGTTGACAAAACACCTGCAGTTATCATGGAATCGTATAAATTCTGCGATCTATCGGCCAACAATTGAACTGCGTGTGTCTACCAAATCCAATGAAATATGATTGATTTATCGGTTTTCTTTTCCGGAGTGTACAGGCTTTTAGGAAAAAGGAAACTTAGTGTTTATTTTCGCTAAAGCAAATAAATATATAAAGGAAAAATGTAATCCAGAAGATATTGTGAATATTTCTCTATTTTTTTTGTAAATCCGGTTTGTTCAAAACCGCAAATATTCAGAGGCTTTTGGGATAGATGACAGCATCAGAGCTTTTATTTTGAAGAAAAAGTAATTAAGAATTTTAAAAAACCCTCCAGATATTTTTGTTAAGCATGATGTGATCAACCCTGCAAAATTTCAGCTAATTCTGATGTTTAGTTTTCCTTGTGCACTTAAAAAACAAGGCGTCGCCAGTTGCACTTTTTGTTACTAAAGATCTGAGAAGAAACTATAACCTTAAGAATCAACTTGAAAGATGTTTAAAAATACGTTTTTTAGTCGTGTATGAACAGATCTTACTTCCATCAAATAAAAAAAAACATTTCCGTTTTCCATTGTCAACGCAATGTTGCGGAAAAAAACGCAACTATAGTTACTCCTCTAAGGTCCTATTTCTCAATAGCGGGTTACCAGAGAGTTAAATTAACTCGGGCTAAAAATCCCAGTTTTTTGCTGTTTTGAGGCAACATTTTATTAGGTTTCCTCTAGGGTTAAATAACTTCCCTCGACTTGAAGCCAGGGTTACCCCGGAGTTAACTTTAACCCGCATTTTAATCATTTTGATAAGGTAATGTTGCTCGAGTTAACGCTAACTCGCTATTGATAAACCGGTCCTCAGTGCCGGTATCTCTATAGCGGGTTACCAGAGAGTTAAATTAACTCGGGCTATAAATCTCAGTTTTTTTGCTGTTGTAAGCCAATATTTTTTTAAGTTAACCCTGACGCAAGGTAACTTACGCTCACCTTAAAGCCCTGGTTACCCTGGAGTTATTTTTAACCCGAATTTTAAAGATTTTTACAAGGTAATTTTGCTCGAGTTAACTTGCTATTTAAAAACCGGCCCTAAAAAAGGTAAAATTAGGTGCAGGGTCGATTTTTTATGGGGCCAACTTAAATCAAGAAGGTCATAACCAATTAATTACTAATTACATTGTAAATCCATACTTACTATCTAACCGTTCTTTAAGTTGCCCCCAGAAAACGTTAACAATTTGAAAAATGAACGATTGTATCAATAGAGCAATTAAATAGTTGATTTAGGCAAGAATATATGTATAAATACCATGGATCATCTTCACTGAAATCATTCACAAATCGATAGGTGACAAATCAGTAAGTAGTACTTAATTAAAAGTACTACTCTGAAAAACCTTTTAGTATAATAAATTTGTATAAAGTTATTCTTATTTTCAAAAAAATAACGTTCAACATGAGGGAGGTATGTACAAAAGTTCTTTTAGTTGCCATATATTAAGAACGGCTTATAATTATGAGATACTACTATAATGGCCCAAAAATGTGTAACAATAACCATTATTAAAAGAAATAAAATAATGTCAAAATCATAAATGGCCCCGGGCTACGTCAAAGGCGCAGTCTCCTCGTGCCCAACGGAGTTTTTGGCTCTAAATTTTTTCCAGGCTAACTTGATTAGGAGATTTATGATTTGTATATTTGCGGACAAAGAGTAATTTTCTGTAATCTGAGGGTAAAAAAATGTTGCAGTTGAGAAGAAGACCTCTCCAAACTCGACTTCAATAGGTACCCTAAATCTTATTTGTTCCTAAAGAGACTACTAACTAGATACTTGAAACAATGACACGGTGATTTGTTGGTGGGAGGTAAAAGGCTCGGGGGAAGTAATTTCAAGGGCCAGTTGAAGTTGAGAGTGACGTTCTATATACCGATAGCAAATTTTGTGGTCATTGGTTTGATAAGACGAATTATCTTATTTTTTTTAACGTTTTTTAGGTAATTTTCTTCCTGCTTGTCGTCGCTGCGGCCGTCGCCGATATTAGTCTTAAAAATGGTAAGAATATTTTTTTTCGTCACAGTTCTAAAAAATCCTCATATATATTAACTTTGAAAGATTTTCTTCTTTATATTACTTAAGCCCTATGCCCACCAACGCGTGCCCATGCAGGGTTTTTTGACGCAAGGGGTTTTTTGAAGCGCGCGTGTCGACTTTGAAAATGAAGGGTGAAAAGTTGCATGCTTTTTCTGTTCACACCTATGCATCTTTTTCACACAGAATAATAATAGGTCAAATCTGGTGGATTTTCTGGTTCCAAATATTGATCAATAAATGTCTTGGGGTCTAAACTAAAAGAAGTATATTAAATTGTCGCTAGATGTCGCCAGATTACATTTTACCAAAAATGTGAATAATAAAATTTTATAATTATTATTAATATTAAAGGGCTGAAATATTATATTTTGTTCTTTAGTTTTTTAAATATTGTAATAAATGAACGACCTAAAAGAAGACACAAAAAAATCCCAAGTACCTACTTCTTAAATTTTAATTTTTTGTACAATTTTAATATTAATTTTTTAGTCGCTAAAATTAAATTTTTACTAAGATATCTATCCGTAATAATTTAAACCTGTTGTGAATAATTTAATTTAAATGAAACACTACATTATCGATGAAAGTAGTTATATTAAAAATTTTCCATATAGAAGTCTTAAAAAAATTGGCAAGGCACTATATTTATTTCCTCTATAGCTAAGTGCCGAACTGTATGTAGAAGAATGTATAACAAAGACTTGTGTGACTCACTTAACTGGCAACTTGTTAATTGTGGTATCTGAAATAAATAAAAAACAAATAACAGAAAAAATATTTTTGATATAAAATGTTGGCCTATTTAGTATATAAACCCGGGTAAAAAAACCCATAAATTCTCATGAAAGTTGGTGAGTTTTTGTATTGTTTTATAGCTGTAAAACTGATATAGAAACAACAAAATTTATGAGATTTATCTTAGTTTTTTTTACAAGTTTGTTCCACATACCACATAGAAAGCATATAAAACCTGACACTGATTTATGTGAATTTTTATAGGTATATCTCAATATATTTATTTACATCATAATTCAAATAATCTAAAAATGGATAACCTCATCCCATATTAAAGTTTTTTTTTGTTGTTGACACGTTAACACATTATGGAGCTGATGAATTCTACATCTTTACAACTGTACAGCTGTTCACTTTCCATACTTCCTGGCTTTTAAGTTGATACATGCATGATGACGACATTGTAAAACGGTTCATTTGCTGAATTTTTTTCAAATGGGTTTATTTTGATGGCAGGAACCAACACACAATTGTAGTTCTTGGCCTAAAAATTAAAATAAAGTTACAGATCAAGCAGAAAAACTCTAGTGTCAGTACCCAGAGAGTATGTGAGGATATTTTTGGGCAATTAGAATAATTTACATTAATTGACAATAGGTAGGTACACAAGATTTGTCTGTTGTTAGCACCTCGGTGAAATAATGTTTTTAAATGGGCTAAAAGGATAATAGACAATATGTTTGCTCATCTCTTGTTTATTCTTTTTGAAACTAAATCGGAAGGTTTGTCCTAGCTATAGAGCCCCAAGTCCAATCTATAAATTTAAATTAACTACAAGCTTTGGCTTAAGTACGACAGTCACCTCCACCTTCGTACTTGGGAGGGGGGGGGGGAGAAAGGGCTTAGTGGCCCAAGTCACCGCCAAGGGCCATTCAATATCACAACCTAAAGATTGAATTTTTTCCCAAAATCAAGAAAAAAATGATGTTATGTAGAATATGCTGATGTGCAAGCCCTCCCCCCAGAAACAATTTCTGCATATGCCACTGGTCCGTATCTTTTTTACACAGGCTGTTGTAGCTTATTAGCACAAATGCTTAGGTTACAACAGTCGGGAAAAACCTGATCTTCTCAATTTTCACAAGAAAACCAACAAAATTGACTGACCTAATCGAAACCCAATACTAACCAAAGCAACCCAACCACATAAACGGTAAATTGTCATAACTTTTGCCACAGCCTTAATTAGCATATAAATTAATTAACTATGGTCTTGGATCCACATCATTTATTTCTTGTAGAAGCAGCTCTCTCAAAAACAAAAACTTTTGTAAAACAAACAAAAAAAAAATGGAAATTTGACAAGAGAATGCCATTCTGGAAATAATTTTTAACATTTTTAAAAAAAAGTCCCTAGAATTCCCCCAGAAATGCATGCGATTCTAGTGGAAAAATAGAACATGTTCTATTTTCAATGTTGGCATTCCCGCGTGCATCTAAAAATATATTTTTAATTTTTAACACGTTTTCTCAGGATAATTCTGCAAAATAATTTATTTGCTGCACTTTCCTGGTAAAACTGTTTAAATTACTCAATTTTCTCTCATTTTATCGAAGTTTAAAAAAAATATTTTAGGTTATATTAAACGTCAAAAAGATGCATGAGACACGCACGAGGTGTTGCCAACATAGGTATTTCTAGGAAATTTGGGCAAAAATGCATGCAACTTCATGCATTTCTGGTGAGTTTCATGGAAACGCGCCGGTGTGAACAGGAAACGCCGAGTGCCCACCCCGCTTCAAAGCACCCTGCATAGGCACGCGTAGGTGTGCACAGGGCTTTAGTTGTAAATTAACTCTTTAAAAAAAGTTTTTGATAAAAGTTCTCATAACAAAGCTGTTTTTGTAGTAAAAAAAAAGTATTAATAATAAAATATTTACCTCTAGGCAGGAACAATGGTAATGGCAATGGAAACGGTTATGGTAACGGCAAGCCAAGAAACACCTACATACCATCTAATGGAAATGGTAACGGAAATGGCAACGGAAATGGGTATGGCAATGGGAACGGTTACGGAAACGGAAATGGAAAAGTTAATGGAAACGGCAATGACAACGGAAACGGTAATGGAAATGGTAGTGGAAACGGTGTATACCTTCCCCCTTCCAACGGTTACGGCAACGGAAATGGAAATGGTTATGGCAATGGTAACGGAAACGGATATAAAAAATATAATGGAAACGGCCGTAGCAACGGTAATGGTAATGGCAACGGAAATGGCAATGGCAACGGAAATGGTAATGGCAACGGAAACGCTGTATACCTTCCACCTTCCAATGGTTACGGGACCGGAAACGGCAACGGTATTGGAAATGGTTATGGCAATAGTAACGGTTATGGCAACGGTAATGGTAATGGCAACGGAAATGGCAATGGTAACCACAACGGAAATGGAAATGGCAACGGTAATGGTAACGTCAACAGAAATGGCAATGGTAACGGAAAGAGTAATGGAAATGGCAATGGAAACGGCTTATATCTTCCTCCTTCCAACGGATATGGCAATGGAAAAAGTAATGGAAACGGTTACAGCAACGGTAATGGAAATGGCAACGGAAATAGCAACGGACATGGCAACGGCAATGGCAACGGAAACGGTTACGCTGCTACTAGTGGTTATGCTGATAACGGACCTGAAGAAGTAAGTGCAGTCGTGCATAATTTTTTTTATAAATGCTACTAAGTCTATCGTAAAGATAAAAGTACTCATTGCTCTAGTCGAAAAGTTTCTGTCATTTTATTTAAAAATCGTGAGAGAATCAGGTAATACAGCGAAAAAATAAGTTGCGTTTACTTAATAGTAGAAATGTTGCTTTGGCATTTTAAAAAACCGAGATTTTTAATTTTAAAAATTAAATTGGGTCAATATGACGTCATCAAACTCTTAGACATAACAATATGTTAATCTATTTTGAATCCATCATACACATTGTCTTTGAAGGTTAAGTGTCAATGACAACAACATATTCTATTTGTTAATCAAGGCTGGTATTATCCAGTACAGCTTCCAAAACTGAAGACGAAATAATGACCTGATTTAATTTTTAAAATGAAACATTTCTGTTACTTAAATTGGCAACTTGTATTTTTGCTGGAGACTTTTTGGTAAGCATACAAAAATAACAATTTTTGTGGCAATCGTTATTTGACAAATCGTTAAGAATAAAGTTATTACGGTTTATTTTCCCACCTGTTTTTGTCCATGATAATAATTGGGTTTTTTTAATCGTCTTACACATCAAGTTTTATTTGTTTTTTTATCTATAAATGGGTTTTTTCTTATTTACTTTGATTTTTTTCAGGCGCCAGCCCAATACGCATTCGAATACCAAGTAAGCGAACCAGAAGAAGCCCTCGAATTTGGACACAAAGAAGAACGAGATGGTGATTTCACCAACGGCGAATACAACGCACTTCTTCCCGACGGCAGGACACAAATTGTCACTTACACTGTCGTCGGTGATTCTGGATATGTTGCCGATGTCAAATATGAAGGTAGAAATCCACACATTCATCCATCCATGTTATAAAAATATCTTGAAGCAAAAATTTTATTATTGTTTATCGTTGATAAATTATTCTCCATCTATGATTATCCCTTCACGATAATTAATGACATCGGTGAAAAAAAAAATATGGTAAACTAGAATTATGAATATTCATTTGATCGCCAAACTACAAACGGCAAAAAAAACACTTTCTTAGATTCCAGTTTTAAAGATAACTTGTTTTTTAACAGTTCATTGTTTTTATCGAACATGGTGGTGGGGGGAAGGAGAAGGTTAACAAAAAATCGCAAAAAATAAAGAAGAAGCACTTTTCTCGATTCCGGACTTCTTTAGTTTGATATCACACAACTAATATTTTAGTCGGTCATTGTTTTGATTAAATATGGGGTCGAGAGGAGAAGACGGGTAATAAACAATTGCAAAAGTTAATAGAAAAACACTTTTTTGATTCGGTGCTTTATTTTCTTCAGTTTGATACCCAACAACCCATATTTTAACAAATCAAAATTTTTATCAAATATTAATAGGCTGAAACACTTCCATCTTTTTTATTAGTAGAGTCTTTAATACCAATTTTTAAACCTATATGACTTTGTTTTTCTGAGATATAGAAGATTCCTTTACCCCATTTGAAATCGGATTACCCCTATTTTTACCCTCTTAGAAGTAATATTTTCAAAAATTTCAAAAATCCTGTGTTAGCGAGCGCCTACGTCACAAACCAAATATGTCTAGTTCCCAAAATGCAAGTCTCTGAAATAATTTCTTTATGTCACATTATATGGAAAAATATTAAGGGTAGTCTTCGCTAATAGCTTTCTCAGTCGTACTCATGCACATTTTTTTATCTAGATACAGAAATTTTTCAAACATTTTAGTCTCGTGACTGTCTTGTGATCGGAGCAGGCCAAACGGCAAGAAGGGCCTCATCGACGACTTATCAAAAATTGAGATACTGTGATCGTGATAGGATTTTTCCAGCTCTAACTATGAGATACTATAAAGGCTGATCATGCAGGTTCAGAAAAAACCCCGTAGCGATTACAAGTCTCCTAATCAAGTTGGACTTGCCCAGGGCCAACCTTGATTTTTACAGTATTTTCCTTGTTTTTCAAAGCTATTATGTTTACACATTTTGCAATCCTTGGGCCATTATAGTATCTCATAGTTATATGAGAATTACGACCGACTCTATTAAAGGCGAATCAACCCCTACCATTTCAGTGTTCTTTTACTGACGTTTGTCGTTATTTTAAAAGCTAACCACTCGCGGTCAATATATCGTCAAATATGGATAAAAGGACACTGAAACGGTAGTAGTTGATCAGTCCTTAAAGTCTCTTTTGCTCTATCAATCAAAAAGTTAAACACAATCTTAAATTTGATTTTTTTGGTTTATAGGTGAAGCAAACAATGGTGGATACTTAGGATTCAACGGAAATGGTAAAAAGGATGTTCTTTTATTTTAAAGCCGCGTAAGATAGGCATTCTAATGTTTATAAACGGCCCACGTCTTTTTCTGCCTTCACCCCAGCTCTGAGTCTCTGTTGATATGCTCTGGTTGATCCTTACAGCCTAAGAGTAGGGCTAACGGATGGAAACAAAATGTGCTGTTTATCGCCACAGCTTAAGAGCTTGGCTCAGCGAAAGAAATAATGTGGGTCGTTTATTAGCATTAGGTTTCCCATCTTACAGGAGTTATTCATATTGTCACACTAAAATAGGAGCTACAGGGCTACTTGCCTACCTGCCTCCCTATAATCTATCATTTTTCTAAATAAAACCTTGATAGTTTTGTTTTATCATTATTCATGTTAAAATTATATTGAGGAATTCTCACTGATTTGTTCTCTGTTACGGTCAATCGTTACATTGTATATATAATTAAAAGGATGACGGTAACTTTAGAAGGTAGTAGTAGCAGTATAGTTAGTACAAAAATATCAGTTTTATTTTTTTAACTTCTTTTAAATATTTTGTTTTCTTTTTTCCAGGTGGTTATAACTACTAAGAGCCACAGAAGAATCACTTTTAAAAACTAGTCTTTCAACAGAAGTTTTTTTGATAAATTTCCTTTAACGTGCGTGTGTTGTTCATTTAGTGCATTATGTAAATATACTTTTTATTTTTAAATAGTATTTTCTATAGTTTTATTTATTAATTGAATAATTAATTCTCTCTGACGTCGAACTGAATATGTTCTGGGATTTTGAATTTATTGTTGATTATTGTGTCAAAAAGTTTTGTTTTTAGCTAATAGCTAATTGAAAAAGCGAAAGAGTATCAAGTCCAAAACAAATTTTTATAGCGGAGCGAAAATAAAAATTATTCTGCATTATTTTCAGTATTTTCAGATATAGTTTAAACGTGGTTAAAATTAATGTTTTAATAATGTTTGCTTGCTCTGAGGCACGAATATTAGTTGGTCATAAAAAAAATAAAAACAAAAAACTAATCACTATTGAACGAGCCAAAAATTTAGGCGCACAAAACTGCAAAAATTTATGTTATTATGCTATATGCAAGTGAATTATTACATCATATTCGTTATATTGTTTTTGTAGTGCCGACTTGTAACGTGCATCTAAATCTAAACCAATTAAAATGAAAAATTTAAAATCAAATTTATACCTTAGATAACATATATTATATTATTGTGCAATAAAGTCATCCACCGTATAAAGTAGAATGAATCTTCTTTGTTCTTAATTGCACGGTAAATGGAAGTCACTTGACATTCAATAAAAGATGTTAGTGCGTTAACAAGCTATGTCACATTTTTAGTTTCGAGAAAATGAACATTCAAAACAAATAAAAAAAATATAATAAACAAAATATATAAAACAAGTAAAATGGAAAAAAAATCAGGCGACCTGCACTGTAGTATCTTTAAAAACGAGTTCGTATTATAGAAAGTCTTTACATTTTTGGTCTTATATCTTTCTATCCAAATACAGAAATTTCTCAGAAATATTAGTCTCATTTTAAACATAAGGGATTCCCAGTAATCGTTTTTGAATTTTGATGTAATTTTTTTTGACATATGGATCCAAATCTGACGTATTTCATCTGCTCCGATCACGAGACAGTCACAAGACTAAAATGTTTGAAAAATTTCTGTATCTAGATAAAAAAATGTGCATGAGTACGACTGAGAAAGCTACCAGCGAAGACTATCCTTAATATTTTTCCATATAATGTGACATAAAGAAATTATTTCAGAGACTTGCATTTTGGGAACTAGACATATTTGGTTTGTGACGTAGGCGCACGCTAACACAGGATTTTTGAAAATATTACTTCTAAGGGGGTAAAAATAGGGGTAATCCGATTTCAAATGGGGTAAAGGAATCTTCTGTATCTCAGAAAAACAAAGTCATATAGGTTTAAAAATTGGTATTAAAGACTCTACTAATAAAAAAGATGGACAAGTGTTTCAGCCTATTAATATTTGATAAAAATTTTGATCTGTTAAAATATGGGTTGTTGGGTATCAAACTGAAGAAAATAAAGCACCGAATCAAAAAAGTGTTTTTCTATTAACTTTTGCAATTGTTTATTACCCGTCTTCTCCTCCCGACCCCATATTTAATGAAAACAATGACCGACTAAAATATTAGTTGTGTGATATCAAACTAAAGAAGTCCGGAATCGAGAAAAGTGCTTCTTCTTTATTTTTTACGATTTTTTGTTACCCTTCTCCTTCCCCCCACCACCATGTTCGATAAAAACAATGAACTGTTAAAAAACAAGTTATCATTAAAACTGGAATCTAAGAAAGTGTTTTTTTTGCAAAAAAAACTGCTGAAATAATTTTTCTGCATTATTTGGATTTCTGGAGAGCACATAAGTTTCATTTCAGTAGTATATGGAAGGGTTTAAGGGTAAAGTATGCACGATTGCGTATAGTAACTTCCACATATTCGATCGGCTTCAAATTGGGCATGCTTATATAGTTGCGATGGTAACACAATAATAAAGTGTCACGAAATTGACAACTACCTTTACTTGAGGAAGGTGTAGAGGGTACACGGAAAAAAATCTATTCTATATTTAAGAATAGCTCTAGTCTTGAAAAATTACATTTGCTTTAAATATATTATTCTTAGTATAAGAATAGGGATTATTAGAATTAAGCAATTACCTATTCTTGATCTACGAAAGCTTTTATACTTAAATAGAAACCAAATATACTTTAAATAAGAAGAGGCGGTAATTTAAATTAAAACCAAAGCTATTATTAAATCCAATAACTTCTAGAGGTAAACCGATAAGAGTTTATTATTCTATCAAAAAACAGATAGCTTACTTGAACTAAAACCAGAAATTCTTCTTTGAAAGCGAAAACATATTAAAACCAAGTCAAAAAAAAACTTGTCACAAGAAAAAGATAAATCTTGACCTAAAGTATGTTACGAATCGATTGAATCATACTTTAAACTTAGTTTAACTACAAAGGTTTTGGATCAAGTCCTTTTATTATTGCTTTAAAGCCTTAGTTATTTTTAAAATAAGAAGAGCTGTACTAAAAACAAGAAATATCCCAATATCTAATCGCATTTGTTGTTTCGTATGGGGGCAACAAAGACTTAATGGCCTTCAGTTTCAGGTTTTTATCTCAACATCTATCATTTAATATAGGTAAAACTATACTCTTACATCTTTAATTTAAAGGTTCGGATTATTATAAACGCCTAAAAAGTTAAATACTTCCCTTATAGTAATAGGAGAAACCGAGTATCATTATGTATATCCACGACTGTTAAGAAGTGTGGATGCAGTGGCAAAAGCACCTATTGTTTGGCACGGTCTTGACCGCCTCTTTTGCAAGAGCGCTTCAGAGAGTGCTCTCGTGAGAGTCGGTTCGAAATTGTGGTCATAACATCTCGCTGGCAGCTTGCCAAAGTTTTCTGATATATACGTGGGCCGCAGAAACTCGGCACTGGAAGTACACCACATAATCCGACTATGGAAATGTGAGTCTTTTCAATTTGTATCCAATAATCGTGTTGATTTGATTCTGCTACGGGACTCAATCAGCATGGTTATAGTAGAGGGGTTATTTTGCAAGTGACGGGCTTACGCTACGTTATAGTAAAATAACATTATTATGTTTGCATATATTATATACAGACCGCTTCAAGCTACTGCGAACATAGGGCGAAAGAAGTCTAATTTGCCAGTGCACGTACATGCAGAGACACCGCACGCCTATCAGTGAAGCAACCAACACTCAGGCTTCCGATCGCCATTCGCTGCCGTTCGCCGCCGTTCGCCTTGTATTTAGTACGCCTCTAACCACGGTGCTGTGTGGAGCGTAGTCAATGAAACCGGAATTTGGTCAATAAATACGCAAATTTTTATAACGTAATTTTCTTATTTTTTGTCACTGATAAATAAGAGCGTTTTATTGTCAACTGCTCAGATTTATCAGTGACGACGTGTTACAATGAAAATAATAAGGAGAAACAAAATAAAAGCAAGTTCTCAAAATAAAATAATACATTCTAAAAACCAAAAAGATTCTCCCAGTCAAAAAAAAATTAAAGCAAATGTTCGAAAAGTCCTCCTTGCTCGGCTAGACAATATCCGAGCCTACTATAAAAACCCCTTTCAACGTTTCCAAGCATGTTAGGGGTGATAATTTGAAAAGCTTCTTCAAAAACAGATAGAAGTCATTAGGAGCAAGATCGGGAGATCGAGCTGGCCATAAAATAGTTCCCCGTGTACTTATAACCCGATTAGGAAATACATTATCAAGATATTCCCTAACAAGGCCAACATTGTGAGTGGAACAACCATCTTGTTGAAACCATGTTTCACCAAATCTTACACCTAACAACTGCCTAGCAGTTGGAATAATGTGCTGCTGCAGTAGATCCAAGTATCTAGGACCATTCAAATTGCAATTGCCGTTAATAAAAAATGGCCCAATTACGTGTTCCCCTACAATACCCCCCCCCAAACATTTAGTTTTTGGGGATACTGTGTTCTTACGTCAAAATACAAATGCAAATTTTCCCTCGACCAATATCGAACGTGTGTTAGGTTATGACGATTTGACCATTTGACCATCTGCACTTTTTCGGCAACTTCGTAGACATCCATTTTTAGTTTTAAAAATGTATTATTTCAATTAAGAACTTACCCATCTGTTTCTCGAGCAAGGCAGAAATAAAACAAAATAATAAAAACAAAATGAATTTCCAAAAGATAACACTGCAGCGTGCTTCGAATCCACCTCGGTCGTACGGCACGGAGAGTAAATTGGACTTGATTCCCCCTATGTTCGCAGTAGCTTGAAGCGGTCTGTATATGCTACTTTTATTTTAATTACAATTGGTGTTAAGTGAAAAGGTGGGTTTCAGTCAAGTATAATTTTTTCTTAATAAGTATAAAATATTATTTGATTAAAGTATAGTTACTTTTGCGTTAAAAACATGTTATTCTCATTCAACTAGCATTTGACATCAATACAACCTAAGCAGTGTTTGAAACAAGCAAAGAAAAAATTTGAATTAAGTATAGCGTCTGCTTAAAGTAAAAAACCACATTGTCTTAAAATAAGTATAGACCTATATTTGAATTATCATATAAATGACACTTGTCTCAACGCTAGTCATGCATTATATTTAAGAATAGGATATTACTTGGATAAAGAATAACTAGAGTTGAGGATATCAAAGATGAAGCTATTCTTGGATCAAGATTAATAATCTTCTTCCAAGAAGAGTGTTTTTTCCGTGTACATTTGAAGTACGCCAGATTTCGTGCAAATTTGGTGTGTGGTAGGGTTGATGATGATGAGTAATTTTTAATCAAATTTTGAAAGTTTAATATGGCGGGTTTAAACTGGCCGATTGTGCTTCAAATGTTTCAAGTCAATTTTGACGGATTTCTACTTGTCCTACTAAGACTAAAGTAAAAATTTTTAAATAAATTTTTATGAAAAAAAACTTTTAAAGAACAATCTTGGAGATTTACGACTTAAGTTGTTCTTACGTTATTTCTTCAATTAATTTACGTTCTAATTTGCAAGACAAGTAGTAATAATGGTCTACTTTAATGATTAACTCCAATCCACTGTAAATGAACTGGTTTGTATTTTAGAAAAAAATCGAGATAAAGTATCGCCAAATCAATCAAAAATGTGTACTTAAGATGAGGCGAAATACTTTTAAAGCCAACTCCCCTTTTTTTCAAAGTGTTTATTTGTGTATCATGCACCGTGCATAAAAATTTCAAAAACGTTTACCACTCTTTTCAAAAGTATTTCATTAAATTTTCATGAAAAATTCATAAACAAAATCTACTTACACACGTTTCTTAATGCCTGATCCACAGCTTCACTTTTTGCAGCTCACTTCTATTTTCCTTTTTGTCCTTTAGAGAAAGA
This sequence comes from Oxystoma pomonae, assembly GCA_963921995.1. NCBI lineage: Eukaryota > Metazoa > Arthropoda > Insecta > Coleoptera > Brentidae > Oxystoma > Oxystoma pomonae. The sequence goes on along the minus strand of OY998169.1, from coordinate 76,621,669 downwards.
AGGAAATATATTTTCTATGGCCCTCTCACTCTTTTCGACAAAGAGGGAAATAGGAGTGAGCTGCAAGAAGTAAAACTGTGGATCCAGCCTAAAAGTAAGAGGAATTGCCATCGTCCGGTCTAGTTGCGATGAAGATTTATCTGTCATCCCCTACTTGATTCAGTGATATTAGAAAGGATATTGCCCTTTTTAAATAAAAATTTGTATTCGGTAGAATTGCCTGATTTTTTTATATGTTGAAGTAGGTAATCGTCCTAAGAAGATTTTTGTTTTATTGCGCCAACTCTCCACCTCTCTTAGAAGTATCCAAAAAGTGACGTCAAAGTCGTCGGTTTCGAACTTTTTAGCAATTTTTGAATCGTTGTACTGACCTTATTTGCAAACCGATCAAAATCTAATATTCTTTTTTGAATTTTCCATAACTGTCTTTTCTAATATAAAGTTTTAAACGTCAAAATTGCCATCTTGAATCCGCCATATTAAACTTTTTTATTTCTTATCTGATTTAAACGAAACTTTCTGTAAATTATAAAATGTTTCCAAGACACCTACTGTGACAGAAAGCTGACCGATGTGACATATTAAACTTTTGTCCGATTTAAACAAAATTTTTGTTGCACATAAAGCGATTTCAACAATATCTATTAGGACGAGTACTTCAACATCTAAAGAAACCAGGCAACTCTACCAAATACAAATTTCCATTTGAAAAGGGCGATATACTTTCGAGTATTCTGCAAATATTTTACTTTATTTTTTTGACCTTTTTGGCATTACCTAAATGTCGCAAAAAAGATATTTTATAAACTCTCAGTTTAACTATTTTTATTTTGACCCCTCAGTGGTAAAAGATCGTGATGTGAACGGCGACTTGTCAAAATATTACCTTTTTGGTAGCAAATGATGCTAATTTATGTCACTAGATTAAAAAATAACTACAACAGGCCAGTTCTTTTTAAAGAGGGGGGGCGTAGAGATCAAATGTTTAAAGAATTACCGAATTTTAAAATGTAATATTGAGAGGTTAAGGACGATAAAATCATTCATATAGAAAATATTTTTGTTTATATTTTGCACCACTACTTGTTAATTTTTGTTGGTTTTGTTCAGAGGAAACAGATTTTTCAACGATTTTCTTTTCAATTCAATCCAAGCCGACCCAATCCGATCCAAATCAGCCCCGACCTAACCTCACCAAACCCAGGTAAACCCGGTAAACTAGTAGCGAGAAGTATATAGAAAAGTAGGGTTATGTTAAGATTTAAGTGGTTAATAGTTAAGTTGTTAGATGTAGGTATAAATATAGCATGTGCAGATCTACGGCAAAGAGAGAAAAAGGATTTTTTTTCTCCCGAAATTAAAAAATTGTTTAAGAAAATAGAGATTGCCTTTTCTTTGCCGGTTACGCTAACTATCATTAAATAAAACTTTAAAATAAAAGGTCGCCTAAGCAATTTTAGTTAAAATTTATGACTAAATTACTCCTGTGTTTTTTTTTAATTTACGCACTCAGCGTTATTTTTGATAAATAATTAAATGACTTTAAAATGTTTGCCTGTCGGAATACCAATTTTTTGTTTCCTCAAGAATTTCTCCCTTTTTTGGGTGAAAAAATCAAGTTGTATATATTTTTTAAATATTTTTCACCTGTGTTTTATTTGCATAGTTCAAATATTTGAAGCTTCTAAGCTTAAATGGTATATTCTTTTAATTATTGGGTAGCACTTAACTTTTTCTATGCACATGAAGGAAATAAAAATACAACGGATTTTTTTATACAAAAATGTTTATTATTCTAGATAATAATGGCACAAAAATAGGTCCATAATCATAAACAACGGTACAAACAACTAATATTTTACAAAATCCTTATTCATAGCCTTAGTCGTCATCTTAACTAAATTCAAACATAAAATAAATTATTATAATAAATAAATACATATCACTAGGATAAAAATATATACATAAAATAATATTAAAATTAAACACAGTATTTACAATTAATATGGCGTTTGGTAGCTTACAAGAAAATGACAAAAATAATTAAAATTCTCATCTTATAACAACTATAGATAATAAAAAATATTATGTCATTTTTTGTAGGGAAAATTATTAAATATTTATGCTAAATTGCCTAAACTAATTTCTTAAGAAATTACTGGGCATTATAGTTGTATCCACCATTTCCGTTCGGATATTGGTATCCACCATTGTTGGCTTCACCTGCAATAAACAAATAGTATAAAAAATGTGTAAGCAATATCTATAATCGAGCCAGCCATAGAAATACCAAAACCAAAGACGTTGGCTTAGCTCCGACCTTTTGCGCATGCACAAACATTAATCGATCCGAGGGGCTTCGGTCATTTTCGGCCGGATTCGCAGCCTACGTCATATGTCTTCAATACGACGCCACTTTTGTTTTTTATTTGTACTGCGCGTATTTTTTAATGTTAAAAATAAGAAAAAGTAAATTTTAAAAGTTGCCCCTTGGAGAAGGCCCAGAGATTGTTTTGGAAAGCTACAGTTAAACATCAATGGGATTACTTTTCTTTCTCAGTGGCACACATTTACATTTTTCTCATCGCAAAAATACAAACATCTAGAATTTTTGATAAAAGTAAACAAATACATAACAAATACCGGATTGTTTCTGTCGAACAACAACAATCGACTGCTTTCGTGGCTACGGGTCTTAGCCGATGGAACCGGTGCGGCGCATGTGCAGACCAACGTTACGAAGCCAAACGAGATAATAGAGAGAGAAATGTAGAAAAATAAGAAAGGAACTAGAAGGATGCAACTTTGTGCATCCTGAAAGAATTGAAAGGGCGTCTAGTAGTTAAGCTAATAGGTTTATGAAGTAACGGGTCTTCAAATATAAAACTAAATTAAAAAGTGCATTGATTACTGACTTATTTTTGGCATTATTATTTCCTTATTTGATAGGATAGTTTTGCTTGAGAAAATGTTGTTTTTGATGGAAGAAAAAAGCAGAATAGTGGAAATTTACTTCAGAAATGGTCAGAAAGTAAATGTTATATTCTGTAGCCGATGCTTAACCCGAGTTTTTGGAAGTATTTTTTAATCTCCAACAATTTTATTACGCAGTACTTTAGTAGTTTCGTACGTACGAAAAAAAAATTGTTGCAAGATGCCAATACATAATAATCACGCAGCATAAAATTTTTAGAACCATGCGAAGATGGGCCTTTGTATTGACGTTAGAGGAGGTCATTTTCAGCATTTATTTTGAGGAAACCTTCACTAATCATCTCTGATTACTCATTGTAATATTTTTTATTTTAATGTAGGCTCTTCATTTATTACCAATGGGGTACTTATCATATTATAGTGCCCTTAAAGCTACTTTTAAAATGTTTGCATTATCCCATAGGAAATTTAGAATAATTTATACTTTTTGCGTTTTGCTTCCCAGCGGGTTAGAATTTGGCTTTATAAAAAAACCCGAAAACACGTCAACTGAGATTTTGACGAGGTATGGCAAAAAAAATATATTTTTTAAAATATGACACCCTGTATAGTTTTACATTTTTGAATTCTAAAAAAAATTATCTTTTTGACAATACTACACACTAATACTCTATCTCTTATGGTTTCCAAGATAGAGGCATTTAAACCGGCATGGAATTGTAAGTTGTCTATGCCCTGTTTTACGGGGGATATTTGAATGAATATTGAAGTTTTCCATACAGATTTAGATCAAAATATCTTGATTATCGTAAAAGATAGATCCTACTGTGTAGTATTGCTGAAGAGAGAATTGTTTGCAGATTTGAAAAATTGCAAAATATACAGGGTGTCCTATTTAAAAAAAAAAACTTTTTTGCCATACCTCGTAAACAAAATGACATAGACAAAATCCAAGATCCGTTCCGTTTAAAGAATCCACCTTGTAAATTACCTTCATATTTAACTTCAGCTACGTATCCAGAATCACCGTCGACAGTGTAAGTGACAATTTGTGTCCTGCCGTCGGGAAGTAGAACGTTGTATTCACCGCTGGTCATGTCGCCGTCTCTTTCTTCCTTGTGACCGAATTCGAGGGCTTCTTGTGGTTCGCTTACTTGGTATTCGAATTCGTATTTGGCTGGAGCCTGCAACAAATTTCGACAAAAAAAAATTATGTAGAGATACTTAAAAAAACATCACTGTGCTAGCAACTATCCCAAAATTAAGAACTAATTTCGAACTCCTCATATCACCAAAAAGAATTTCGAAAAACCCACTAGTAACCCGGTTTTTTTTAAAATATGGTAGGGCGTGCAGGCGTCAAGCCACATTCCCCCCCCCCCCAGAAAGAAATTTGAGTTTTGATATGCGTATAATTTTGAACCACTTTTAAAAATTTTGAGCCACACTCATTTTTGTTTCTTTTAGCTTGACCTCCCATTTTGAATATTAAAAAAAAAACAGGAAAAGGAGTGTGGTTCAAAATTTTTAAAAGTGGTTCAAAATTCGTTCGAAATTGGTTTGAAATTATAGGCGTATCAAAACTCGAATATCTTTCAAGGGCGGGTGTGGGACTGATCTACTATTTATTTTTTCGTTTTGGTCCTTTGAGTATTTTTTGTGGAAAACCCATTCCATTTTAAATGTATCTTATTACCGCCCTTCTTTTGATCTTTGTTTTTGATTAAGTAACCGATTCGGAGGTTTTTATCATTTTTTCTTCTTCATAATTTAGCGTTGAGCAACTTTTAACTTGTATACATCAAATTATGACTTTTTCGTAGAAAATCTGTTAGTTTCAAAAAATAGTTTTTGGGAAGTATGAACGATCCCACCTATAAAAACTCTTTATTGAAGCCTGTATTTGTAAAGTCATGATACAAATTTATGGCCTAAATTATTTTAGCATAATAATAATATTTTTCACATTTTTATACCATGATTTTGCTCACATTTTCCAAAATTTGATTTAGAGAGTAAAACACTCACATATTTGTTCACTGTTTTTTAAGCATTCAAAAATAGTACTGCCAAAAAACATTTTTTCTCTGTTATTACTATTTTTTTCTTTTTAAATAAAAATGTGTTCTCATCTGTCTGTCATCTTTAGTATTTTTATTTTGCCATTTTTATCCCAAAAACAGCAAAAATTGTAATTATTTAAAGCGTAAAATATGTAAGACATAATGTGGTATTAATTTCTTTCAATGGCTCTACCACTAGGAAAATGCCTTTTGTTTTAAAAATTAAAACTTTTCTGGTGGTAACAAAGAACCCTTATAGAAATATTTTTACATGGATGGAAAGGGTGTTTTATTCAGGACAAATAGAGAAACGAATATATTTATTTTATAGCCTTAAACACGTCAACTTTAAAGCTCTATATCTCAGAAAGTAATCCTGCTTCCCATCTACCTATTTTTTTTAATTTTTGTGCTTTGTGGATCAATTACTACAACATATAAATAAATTATGACATTTAGCCGAAATTATTCTTTATAATTAAACACTGATCATAAAGTATCAATTGGGTTTGGTAGGATTTACTACACTGAGAGAAATGATATTATCCTGTATACAACAGTTGTATACTATTTGGGACAATACAATTTGTTTCATACTGTATAAACAAATTTGTAGTGTCCCAAATAGTATAAAACTGATGTATACTGGCTAATAGTATTTCTCTTAGTGTACTTACTTCTTCAGGTCCGTTGTCAGCATAACCGTTACCATTAGTAGGAGGAAGGTATTCACGTCCGTTGCCATTTCCATTACCATTGCCATTAGTGGGAGGCAAGTATACGCCATTTCCGTTACCGTTTCCATTGCCATTTCCGTTAGCTTTGGGAGGTATGTAGCTGGGTCTTGGTCGACCGTTTCCATATCCATTGCCGTTTTGCCTGCCTAGAAGTTTTTAATATTGAAAACACATACTTTTTAAAAACAGTGGCCGTCCCAGAGGAGGGGGGGGGCGATCGCCCCCCTATTGCTCCAGAAAAAAGTAGAGAACAAAGATGCTGGTGGTAACCCTAAGATCTTTGGAGAAAAACCGAGAAATTGCAAAACGTTCCTTTAAAGACATTCCCTCCACAGTATTTTGGGACAGTTTGAAACAGACGAAAACCATGATATTAGAAATACAGAACAGTATTAGAGAGTTTTAATCTATAAACAAGTTTTAGACAAAATCGTTTCGGACATAAAATTAAGTTTCAATAACCAGAGTCTAAGTATTGTTGACTTGAACATGTTCATACCAAATTTTACACAACGTGAAGCCAAAATCAGGGCAAAAATCAGAAGTCAGTATTTGAAAACAATATTGGTCAGAAGTCAGTAGAACATATAACTCCACAGTATTTCGGGACAGTTTGAAACAGACGAAAACCATGATATTAGAAATACAGAACAGTATTAAAGAGTTTTAATCTATAAACAAGTTTTAGACAAAGTTATTTCGGACATAAAATAAAGTTTCCATAACCAGAGTCTAAGTATTGTTGACTTGAACATGTTCATACCAAATTTTACACAACGTGAAGCCAACATCAGGGCAAAATTAACTCATGTCGTTTCGAAATACTATAAACAGTTTGATTTATATAAAACACAAATTTTTGAACTTTTATTGGGAGAAGTCAGTATTTGAAAACAATATTGGTCAGAAGTAGCGAAAAGCTTAAATCAGAACATATTACTCCACAGTATTTCGGGACAGTTTGAAACAGACGAAAACCATGATATTAGAAATACAGAACAGTATTAAAGAGTTCTAATCTATAAACAAGTTTTAGACAAAGTCATTTCGGACATAAAATTAAGTTTCAATAACCAGAGTCTAAGTATTGTTGACTTGAACATGTTCATACCAAATTTTACACAACGTGAAGCCAAAATCAGGGCAAAAATAACTAATGTCGTTTCCAAATACTATAAACAGTTTGATTTATATAAGACACAAATTTTTTGAACTTTTATTGGGAGAAGTCAGTATTTGAAAACAATATTGGTCAGAAGTAGCCAAAAGCTTAAATCAGAACATATAACTTCACAGTATTTTGGGACAGTTTGAAACAGACAAAAACCATGATATTAGAAATACAGAACAGTTTAAAGAGTTTTAATCTATAAACAAGTTTTAAACAAAATCGTTTCAGACATAAAATTAAGTTTCAGTAACCAGAGTCTAAGTATTGTTGACTTGAACATGTTCATACCAAATTTTACACAACGTGAAGCCAAAATCAGGGCAAAAATCAGAAGTCAGTATTTGAAAACAATATTGGTCAGAAGTAGGCAAAAGCTTAAATCAGAACATATAACTCCACAGTATTTCGGGATAGTTTGAAACAGACGAAAACCATGATATTAGAAATACAGAACAGTATTAAAGAGTTTTAATCTATAAACAAGTTTTAGACAAAATCATTTCGGACATAAAATTAAGTTTCGATAACCAGAGTCTAAGTATTGTTGACTTGAACATGTTCATACCAAATTTTACACAACGTGAAGCCAAAATCAGGGCAAAAATAACTAATGTCGTTTCCAAATACTATAAACAGTTTGATTTATATAAGACACAAATTTTTGAACTTTTATTGGAAGAAGTCAGTATTTAAAAACAATATTGGTCAGAAGTAGGCAAAAGCTTAAATCAGAACATATAACTCCACAGTATTTTGGGACAGTTTGAAACAGACGAAAACCATGATATTAGAAATACAGAACAGTATTAAAGAGTTTTAATCTATAAACAAGTTTTAGACAAAGTCATTTCGGACATAAAATTAAGTTTCAATAACCAGAGTCTAAATATTGTTGACTTGAACATGTTCATACCAAATTTTACACAACGTGAAGCCAAAATCAGGGCAAAATTAGCTCATGTCGTTTCGAAATACTATAAACAGTTTGATTTATATAAAACACAAATTTTTGAACTTTTATTGGGAGAAGTCAGTATTTGAAAACAATATTGGTCAGAAGTAGCCAAAAGCTTAAATCAGAACATATAACGATAACGAACAAATATGGCGATATTTTTCCGTTGACAAAAACATACTTGGATGTTTGGCAGTAAGTAATGCGTCGTCAGAATTGACCGGTTTGCCCAAAAAAACTGGAAATGAACTTTTTTTTCATATAGCCATCTTATATTTGAGATATGCAATAAAGGTGATGTTTATAAGGTTTTGTTTTTGGTCTGTTTGTTATCTATGTTTTATACATCTAAAAAAATTATACGTAGTTACTCAACCGCGGATTTCAGGGGGGTATGGAGGTAATTAACCCCCCCCCCCGCCGCCTTACCCTAAATTTAATTTTTTTACGAAAATATATAGAAACTCATAAATTACGGCACTATAACACCTTTGATATTTACGGTATTAGTTTAATTTTGTGTTAACAATTTTATTTTAATTTTAAATAAAAAAATCCATTTCTCAGTGCAATTTTCTTTAAAATTTTTGATCTTTAAGATTTTAGTTCTCAAAAACTGCATTTTTAATATAAGTGTTTCAAATTTTCGTTGTATTTAAAAATTTTTAAATAACAAATATATGAAATAAACAACTTAAAATCTGATTACCCTCCACCCTGGATTTGAGGCAAAATCTGCTCTTGTATTTAATAAGTTTTGTCTGCATATATTGATATGTTCCTCACAAAAGCTACGCTTTTATTCTAGTTTTTTTTTCGTATCGAAACCGCTTCCTTCCCTTTTCAAATGGCTGGGACCGCCACTGTTAAAAAAGAAAAAGAAACACCGAAATTTTCACAAAATGTTTTATGAGAGTTTACCGGATCGGACAAAAAAAGATATTTTCGAGAAAAATTTTATTTTAAAGGTTATAATAGATAAATTAAATCGTCTTTATTAAAAAGTAGAGACCAAAACTTCAACGGGCGAAACCTAGTTGCTTTAGGCACTATAAAGTAATAGGTAACAAAATTTGGTGGTTAAAAAGTTGGTTCTTACCATTCTTTAAGCTGATATCAGCTAAAGCCACTCCAACGGCAAGCATAAAAATGATCATCTGGAAAAAAGGAATTTATTAGGAAAGTCTACGAACTAATTGTTGAGTTTTAAGAAGTTACATTTTTTTAAAATAGTAACGCTAGAAGTTAAGAAAAAATTCTCCAACAAAAATTAATATTTTCAATACATTATAAATCTTGGGACTAAAGTGCTGCCTACTTTTAATCCCGCGGCGAAATGTTTCTAGCCCGACCGTAGGGATGGCTACAATTCGCTTAGAGATTAGAAGACGCTTTAGTCCCGAGGATTAACTTTTTTTTTAGTTTCTTAGGGACTAAAGGTGTCACTTTAGCCTTTAAAAAGAGGAATTAAACGTACATATTTAATCCCTAACGTGCATAATAGTACATTATAAAGCTAGGAACTAAAGTGCAACCTTTAATCCCGAGGCGAAAGGTTTTTTTCGCTACAATTAAAAATTTCGTTTATCAAAAAATTAATGATTTGTTTAATTAAACAATGGTTAAATGTTGTCTGGAAATGTAATTGTCTCGGATTAGGTATAATTTTTTGTTAAGGTAAGTAGCAAGTTTTTGACGCCGTGGATTATGCAAATTGCTTTACCTCTGTTACTAAAACGTTTCAAAAATTTAAAATTTTAAAAAACACTTACCCCTTTCATTTTGTAAACAATTTTACACACGAAACTATAGCACTAATTATTCTGGGTATGCAACCTATTAAATTTTCAGTCAGCTTGTGAATGATTTCAGTGAAGAAGATCTAACGTATTTATATATAGTCCTTCTTAATTCACCGATTAATTGATCTACTGAGATATATGTACAGTTTGAAGTTTTTCTGTTATGTTACGGGGGCAGATTTTGCAACCATAACAAAAAGAAGGAATCGGAATAATGGAATCTTTCAACATATTGGTCTAGTATGAAAAGTATTCTGTAATGAAAAATTAAAATATAATGATCAAGCATTTTGTTTTTCTTTTTTAGTTTCCTCTTCTTCCTTAGGAAAGTATTGTATTCGTCAAAAGATCACTTAATCTTCCGGAACGTTGGCTGTCATCACAGCCATTTGCACCTTACCTACTACTTTTCTCGTATGTCGTATAGTAGTACTAACATAATACATATTTACTTTTTAGTCGTGAAGACATAGTTTTTTATTTTCAATAAAAATGAGTTGTTTGAGTAAAACAAGACCTAAATACAAAATTTTGGGAGGTGAAATGATTACTTAAAAACTGTCACCAGGCGATGAGCCGATTAGTCTTTGGTGGGGATTGGGAAGAAGTTAGAAGGGGGGTTAAAATATTAGACACTTAAAGTAAATATTTCAACGCATCAGTATCGGTATACGTAACGCGTTCGAAACAAAGTCAAAATACACTACATTTTTGACTTGTTCATGCCATGTTTCGAATGATGCCTGCTTCTTTGGCGGCTGTGATGACAGAATCTCGTTACGTACGGAAGGATGTACGTATCGTTACGGACCAACGAACATAAGCAACGATTTCAATCAGCAGTTCTGTCATCGCAACCTTCAACAAAGCGGGCATCGTTCGAAACATCGCATAAAAAAGTAAAAAATTTAGTGTATTTTGACTTTGTTTCGAACGCGTTACGTATACCGATACCGATGCGTTGAAATATTTACTTTAGTGTCTATTAACCCGCGAACCGTAGCAGTTAGCGACACGAGGTTTTCACATTAAGATGGATAATTACACTTTCAACAAAAAAAATATTAACATTTTCCTGCTGGCACCATTTATTTATTTCTATTATTAGTTTTAGGAGTTCGTATTGCAATTTTTTAAAACTGGATCAAGATATTACGATTTTTTTTATGTTAAATAATACAACTGCATTGCTTTTAATTTTTTGCATACGTGTCCCTGTACGCAGAGTCGCCGTAATGAAAAATGCACAATATAAAAAAAACATGAATTCAGAGAATCTTGAGTTGCCAGTACCAGTGGTAGTTATGAAGTTCATTCTTCATTAAACACTGGAGACAATAGATAGTTTTTGGTCGTGCCCAGAGATAAAAGAAAAATAAAGAGATAGTTTGAAGTATAGAGAAACACTCCCAGTGTCTTACTGAGTCGATATGTAGCGCATGGAGGCGCTGGTGTTTTTGAAACTATATTGACAAGGCGCGGCGTCAACAGTTTTGAAAAAGTTCTATAAATCAACAAAACGTCATAGATTTTTGACTTTTTATTTATAGAATTTGGAAAACTTAGGAGTTAACAACCTCTGGCTTATTTTCTACTAAATATTTATTGGTATTCGATTGACTGTTTTTTTACAACAAAATGTAATGTGATGTAATTAGTGCAAGAAGTAGTTTTTGTGAGGTCTCAAAGAAATGCCTTCTTTAAACCAAGAATTCCTGGGAATTGCACCGGGCACCCTTTTAAAACAATCCTTTTATCAGTGTAATTTTCCCCCTACTTCTCTTATGTTGTGTGAAAATCTATTACACGGTAAAAAATAAGTAAATTTTGCTCAATTACGGGATCAATTACCTCAATTTTAAATAAAATTTTGCTCAAACTTGAGGAAAAAAAATATATTTAACTTAAAATTGAAGAAAATTATCTCAAAGTTTTACTAATTTTTCGCTGTGGACCTATGTTTTTATTTATTGTGTTATTTATAGAATAAACGTAAAGATTTTTTGTACCAAAAAAGGACTAGTTATTCATTCTGACAACAAAATGCTCTTAAAAACCAAACTAAAGCTATAAATAAAGAGCACAAAAGCTTTAAAAATAAAACAATTTTGTTTGCTTAATTGTATATCTTTATTTTTATAGTTTTAGTTTGGTTTAAGTAGGGCAATGTTTCTTAAAATAAAATAGAGTCGTCTGCATCTTCTTTTGCAGTTTTCGTGATGCACTGACCCTAAAACAAAATTTTAAAAAGCCCACCATAAAAAAAAACGACTTTTATTTCTCTACGCCCTCAATGGAGGCGCCAGCATCGAGATAAACTTGTTGCCAGATTCCCAATATTGAATCAAACCCTCTCTTTATTGTTGTTTTCTCTATGGTGGTGCCTAAAACGCCCGAAGACTAACGTTTTTGTGTGAAATCTATTACACGGTAAAAAATGAGTAAAGTTTTCTCAATTACGGGATCAATTACCTCAATTTTAAATAAAATTTTGCTCAAACTTAAGGAAAAGAAATATATTTCACTTAAAATTGAAGAAAATTATCTCAAAGTTTTACTTATTTTTCGCTGTGGACCTATGTTTTTATTTATTGTGTTATTTATAGAATAAACGTAAAGATTTTTTGTACCAAAAAAGGACTAGTTATTCATTCTGACAACAAAATGCCCTTAAAAACCAAACTAAAACTATAAATAATGAGCACAAAACCTTTAAAAATAAAACAATTTTATTTGCTAAATTGTATATCTTTATTTTTATAGTTTTACTTTGGTTTAAGTAGGGCAATGTTTCTTAAAATAAAATAGAGTCGTCTGCATCTTCTTTCGCAGTTTTCGTGATGCACTGACCCTAAAACAAAATTTTAAAAAGCCCACCATAAAAAAAAAAAAACGACTTTCTCCGCCCTCAATGGAGGCGCCAGCATCGAGATAAACTTGTTGCCAGATTCCCAATATTGAATCAAACCCTCTCTTTTCTCTATGGTGGTGCCCAAAACGCCCGAAGACTAACGTTTTTTAACACTGTTGACATTTGAACACTATACGTGGTTAAGGGCTGCCGTGAAATGTCGCAAATGTACTGACGGTTAACATAAGAATTTTGACGTGCGAAGGACATGCTAATTTGGCTTTTGGCGAGCTTTCATTTTATTCCATGCCCATTTCCAACTGGGTGGCGTTGCACTCAGTATACCCAAGAAACACCCAAGCATGTTTTTCTGTTAGAGCGTTTTTTCATGAATAATTAAATTTAAATAAAAGCAATCAATTTAGATAGTTTATATTTTCTACTTTCTCGGAAAAGGTAAAACCCCGGTAAACGAATTTTATTTGGAAAAATAAAAACAAAAAAATAATGAAATATCTCAGACGTCAAAAAACTTAAAACTTCTTCCAAAAAGACCATTTTGAACTGTCAAATATAATCTTAAAGTTATCGTTGTCGGGCTGTTAATTGAACACGACCTACCGACTTTATGCAGCCTTGCCAGTGAGCTGTCTACTTCCAGTATAGGTTGTCAGCTATCCTTAGTTTAAGACCACGTAGACCAACTTCTTTTCTATGAGATTTTAAAAGTTCTTCACAAATTTGACGTTATAGAATCCGAAAATTGTTATTATAACGTTTTTTTTTTGTTTGTTTAAACCCGATATTTTCACATTGACATAAATTTAAATCAGTTTTTTAATAAAAAGTAGAATCGGATAGGAACAAAAATTGTAAACATGTTTATTCTATGTATTTGTTTGGTTCCAAGAAGCACATCATTAGCGAATAGAGTATCATCTCTAAGAAGGAGCGAATTTTTACACGTACGATGTTGACACGTAAGTGTTATTACGTATGTATGACATTGGTCTGTTTTTAGAGATCAAGGGGCGATCTATATTTTACTTTCACTCAATCAGCAGGTGTTTAGTAATTGGTATGAATTTTTATTTACATTCAAGGCGGATCAACTACTTATTGCAGGTTACTCTATGCCAAAATTACGGCCCCATCAGGGTGCCCAAATTTGTTTTTGTTTTGTATTTTACATGAAGTCTATTGTTGGTCATAAAGTTAATTAAAAAAATTAATTTGAATTTTGCATATTTTTACACAACAAACATTACCTACCTAAAACTTCCTGCGATTAACTGAGACCATTTTTTTAGAGGGGCGTGGGGGGGGCGAAGGTAGATCTCTTAAGCGATATTTTTAAAACCTATTTTAAAATTTGGCACAACTCACAAAATTTGGGTTAAATTAAAAAAAATATGGTTCCAGGAAAAGCTCGAAGATGGAATTTGAGACTTAACCTCCCTCCCCCCGGAGTCATTAAATATCGATTCCAAAAGATTGATTTTTTCCAAAATCTAAGAATAAAATGGATATATGACCCAACCCCCAGGAAGAATTTTTGAGTAGGCCATGACCTAAGGGTCTCCGACGGCTGTGCACATTTTTCAAAATTGTATAAGTACAACAAAAGGGAATTAAAAAAATGTTGGTTGAAAGTAGGGTTAAGTTGTTTATTTGGGAAGCATCCTCAGGGTTTCAACTATTTATTGCAGGTTATTCTATGCCAAAGTTAGGACCCCATCAGTGTCCAAATTTGTTTTTTTTTTGTAATTTACGTGAGGTATAGTGTTGGCCCAGTCATCAAGTTAATTATAAAAAGAACTTGAATTTTGAATATTCTATACAACAAAAATTACCTAATTCTTCCTGCTATTAACTGCAACCATTGTTTAGGGAGGGAGGAGGGCGAAGGTAGGTCTCTCAAGCGGTATTTAATGAATATGATTAAATTTAATTTAATAGGTTTAATTTTTCAAACTTATTTTTTTTTTAAATTGGTTTTAGGAAAAGCTTAAAAAGAAAATTTGGGGCTTAACCTTCCTCCTTCCCGAAACCATTAAATATCGATTGCAAAAGATTGATTTTTCCCAAAAACTAAGATATCTGACCCAACCCCTCAGGAACAAAAAATGTTGTCTGAAAGTAGGGTTAATTTGTTTATTTGCGAAGCATCCTCAGGGTTTTCTATGGGTGTGCAAAATTATAGAATATTGAATCTTTTAAAAAATATGATATAATACATAATTTTTTTAGTATATAATTACACGTGAGTTGTAAAATGCTTAGGAGATTTTTGTGTGGTGTATTTTTTTTAGAGTTTTATGTTTGATCTCCTGCCACTTTTGTTTATTTAAAATCTCAGAAACTGCATAAAAACTTTTCAGTGCAAGATTTTTTTTCCAATTGATAAGTACAGAGACATCTATGCATTACAAAGGTACTTTAATTCTTTTTGTAATTGATTGATAGAAACTATTTTTCTCAAGGTATTCGCAATAGAATATGTTAAATAAAAAGAGAATGCAAGTTGAAAAAACACATTCATTTTCCAACAGAGTACGCCACCTACATATATTTTTTTACTTTAAAGAATAGATGCTTTATTTAAAATCGAATTGCTTATGTATCTTCATAATAAAAAAATTAGGGGACAAAAACTTTTAAAAAAATACTGTTCTATAAAAATTTTTTCCCTGTAGTATCTAAAAACGAATTGATAAAAACCAAAACAAATCTCATAAAATGTAATTTTTTGTTTCATCATTTTTTCGAAGCAACAGACTTGAAAAATCTTATAAAATAAAACGCTAAATAACATTACTTACACTTTACCAGAATTTACAAACTCTTATGAGAGCCATTGTGGAATATGGCTGGCAGTTATCCTGAAAAAAATGCAGAGCCAAAAACTTCAAATTTGATATGCGATTATAGTTCTTGTGACAATACAATATGATGAAAAAACTACTTTGCTGGGGGTCGTTAAATGGGGTAAAAGGGGCATGATATAATTAAAAATTTCAAAATTCATTACTTTTGAACTAAAGCTGCTATAAATGTGTAACTTTGATTTTTATGTTCCACTAAATATTTTATAATATTGGAGGTAAAACTACGTGGTGGGGGTGACTATGGGGATAAGCGGGGGTGATTTTATTTGAAAATTTATAACTTTTTAACCCAAGCTGCTAGGAATATGCAGTTTTAGTTTTACATTCCACGAAATATTTTCTCATTTTGGAGATAAATCTACGTTGGTGAGGAGTGGTTAAGGGGATCAGGGGAGGTTAATATATTTTAAAATATAAATTTTTCACTATAGCTGCCACTAATATGCAGTTTTGAGAATTGAAGGGATAGGTCGTTCAGAGAGTGACATTATGAAGTTGAAAATTCCCTCTCCTTTTCGTTGGGGGGTAAAGGGAGTCGTACTACTAAAGTATCTCCGATTTAATTCAAAATTGATATATAGGGGTTCATGGGGTTGGGAAACACGATTTTTTTTATCAGATTAAGTAATGATCCTCCTCTCTTTGGAGGGGGGAGTATCTTAACAACAAAATTATTGTCCAGGAATTTTTGGTGTAGAGTATTTCGAATTTGTGGTAAGATGTAAACTATGAAGTTAACAGCTTCCCCCTCTTCAAATGGAGTGGGGAGGGGGTAACATCTAACTTAGTCCGATTAATTTGAGGGTCCCATTTCGTATAAAATTCCAAATTATCCACTTCAAATTTGGTACCCATGCAACGAATCGCTTTTTTATATAGGTATATGTAACGAAACAGATATGTTTGTTCGGGTGGAATTTTGCAACTTAATTTTAACCAACTTCCCGACATCCGATCGGCTTCAAATTTGGCATGCTTATATAGTTGCAACACAAGAATATAGTGTGATGAAATTGGCAGCTCGAATGGGGTAGAGAGGGGGGTACAGATGAAGTGCGCCCGATTTCGTTGAAATTTGGTGTGTTAGGGCACGTGAGGATGGAGATAACGAATTTTTAATCAGATTTTGAAAATTCATTATGGCGGATTCAAGATGGACGATTTTTGGCATGCATTTATAGTTCAGGTGACAATACAATACAATACGATTTTCGGTCATGTTTTGCTAACCAATTTTAACTGACTTATCCACATCCGATTGTGTTCAAATTTAGAGGATATAAAGAACGAATTTTAAGCTTTACGGTAATTGTATTTTTACAGGCTTTTATTTAACGTCACATGTATGTTTGTTTAATAGTTAGTTAGTATGTGTTAGTATAGTTTCGGTGACAACACAATATTAAGAAAAAATTTCGTTGAGTTTATAGTTCCGGTGAAAATAAAATAATATGGTATTCTCAGGTACCCACCTCCCTCTAACGAGGCGGAGGGGATAAAAATTTGGTTTGTTCGATTTCAATCAAAATTGGCATACTGGGGGTTTTCGGGAAGGGGATATTCAATAAGGCGTATTCAAAATGGACGATTTAGGGTACAAATCTAAAAATTAAAAAATAAATTTTTATTAAAAAAAAACTTTTAAAGAACAAGCTTTTATTAAAGGCAGTCAAAAGTAGAAAATAATTTTTTGTCTTTCTTATACCATAATAAAAGCGATGGCCGCACATTAAAAATTTTAACTTTACGGTCACAAAGAGAGAACTACAAAAGAAGAACTAAATTCTTTTTCTATTCAAATGATAAACATAATGCTCTCAGCTTAAGAAGCTGAGAACGGGTAAGATTGCCGTTCTTGCCAAGTCTTTGAAAATGTCCTTAGGTTATAGAGTAATACAACTGTAATGTGACCGATATACGATACCTAAATTTAAAATTTTTAATTTGCGACAAATGCTTTTATTATGGTGTAAGAAAGATATAAAATTATTTTCTACTTTGGAGTGCATTTAATAAAATCTTGTTCTTTAAAAATGTTTTTAATAAAAATTTATACTTTTTAGTGCCTTATATAAAGGTTTGTTATCAAAAAAAAAATTTTAACTAAATTTGCTTTTGTCATTATTAAAAGTAACCATTGCTGACAATTTTTAGCGATAAAGATTTGCCATTTTAAAACCTACCCATTACTAAATGCAAATATTGTGTTCTAATTTTGTAACGCTTCTTTTTCTTAGCGAAATTCCAAGTAACAACGACAGTGCCTACTTGGGTATATTATTAATGGCATCAAGTATTCAGATTTTGTTATTAAATTAATAGTACTATTGTTTATATTTAAGAATTTGAATCAGGTTGTGTAAGACTAATTTGATGTAAATTAGAGTTTTTAGCGCGATAAGTTTGTCATTATAGACGCGATTATTAATAACTCAAATTTGTAAGTATAAAGGATTAGACGTCGAAATTATAGGGATCCAGTTTCGCAGTTCATTACATTCTATAAAAATTTAATATTTAATAAATTAGGGAGAGGTTTTATTAAGGTTGAAAACTTACCGAGTCAGCGGACTTTGCCCCCCCCCAAATACGATTTCTGAAAAATTTTTAGGCGATCCCAATGAGCATTTTTGTATATATAGAAGTTACAGCAAATAATATAAAACCTTCATAAAATAACCAAAAGTTATATTTTATATTATTATAGTTATATATATATTTAGTGTTGGTGATAATTTTATAACTCTAATATATCTCTTAAATGAGTAAAAAAGACTTGAAAAACAACTGACCAACACCAGCTTATTAAAATTTATGGTATATAGTAATGGATAGAAAAACAACATATAGATTTTATAAAACTTCCTTATGAACTCTCAACTCTATTTATTATTATAAAAAGGTTCTACAACTGTTCTAACAATACTACATAACAAATTAAAGGTTTTTATCGATTTAGAAATATAAATTTTCCATCTTTCTTCCCTTTGCTTGTTATGTATTATTCTTTTTCTTTTTAAAATAAAAAATTTATAAAATGGTGTTTACCAATCTTCTAAAATGAAGCAGGAATATGAATATTTATATACTATAGGTTAAATAAAAGCTGTTTTCCCAGTCATTCTACTCTGATAATCAGCTGCGGTCCCGTGTGTACTGTATAGTTTTCGAATACACTCACAAAATTTTCATGGGCTCCAAAAATACTTGAGAAAACGGGGAAGAAAAATATTCATTTAAATAATACTTTTTTTCACATATGTTTTTTGCTTTCTGGGAGAAATATTGAATTTTGTATTTTGTTCTTAACCCTAAACAATCAATATTTCGATTAAAGCACATGTTGAAACCCCATAAATAACGTTTTTATTTTGGTCAAAAACCTATTGTTGGAATCCAAAATGGCGAAAATTTACGACAATTCTATAAAAAAAACAATGCAATTATACCACTGTTTACGTCTTTCAACACTATTTTATCAACGTTTTAAAACATGATGCTAGTAGGAACAAAAGGCTGCAGATGGCGCAGTGTTGAACACTGAAGGTCCGTTTCTGCGAGCTTAACATAGTTACCATTGTTCTCTTTTCCTAAATGTATTCGTCGGAGAGAGATCCAGCATACTACACATACCAGGAAAAATACCCGACTGCACACCCTTCAACCCCGCATAACCGTCAGAGGTAACTATCTCAAGAAGATAGATTGATGGGTCGAAGGGTGTACAGGCAGGTATTTCCCTGGTATGCTGGATCTCTCTCAGACGAATGCATTTAGAAAAAGAAGATAATAGTAACTATGTCAAACTCGCAGAAACGGACCTTGAGGCTGCGTTCCGTCGCGTCGTAAGGTGATGTGTTCAAAATTGCCGCCGACCAGCCGTGCGCACTGTATGCACTCGAAGTTTCACGGTGCATTTTTGGGAACTTAACACGGTTACTATATTGTTCTCTTTTTCTAAAACTCGGTTCCCATCTATGGGTTTCTTATGCGTGGGCTCTCCGAATCAAAACACGACTCACGTAGTCTAAGCGAGATTTGCCTATACAAGTTCATGTCGGTCCACGTGATGAGTTTTTTGAGTCAGGGTGACCGCGCATGGGAAACGCTGGTCGGAATCGGGTGTAGAATGCATTCGATCCCAATATCTCTCATCGAAAACTATCTCAAAAAGATTTGGATCTCTTATGTCTCTCCTCAGATTGATGTAATTAAAACCAGATAATGATAGTATGGTATCTCTCAAAAACGCGCCTTTTGATGTCGCAAAAACGCACCTTTTGATGTCACAAAATTAACCTAAAAAATCTTGTTGGTTTTGTTATAAATTAAACATAGATTAGCTCCTTAACCTATGAAATTAAAATTGTTTTTTTGTTGTAAAAACAGTGGAATTATAACCACTATACAAAGAAATTAATAAAAACATTATAGAAAGAATGGGCAAAAAAGGTTTATGAATGAGTTCATAAGAATATTACAGGCACCAATTTATATAAAAGTATCTCTTTGTTGTTGGTTAATTAAGTGTTTATAAGTGAGTTGATAGCATCATTTTAAAAACCAATCTATAGATCTTTAATTGATAGTTACTTACAGTTTTATAGATGGGCTAACAGAAAGATTTCAAAAACCAATTTATATAACTTTTGTCACTGATGACTTATATTTTTATAAATATGTTGGTGGAAACATTGTTAACACCAATTTATATAACATTTGCTACCGACGACTTTAATTTTTATAAAGATGTCCGTGGAAATATAGTTAACACCAGTTTTATGTTACCTTAGGGTACCATCAATTTAGAACCTTTAACAAAACAAATATACAAACTCAATTCCTGTAGGAAACCTCTAAATACCCTAGGGCATTAATGGAACCCTCTTTATAATAATTATATAAATTTTTGTCACCAGAGGTTTCTGAAAATGCTCATTGGGATAGTTTTGTACACATTTTGCACACCATTAATTAAATTTTGCACACCTTCCTACAAGTAACTGTGGTCATTTTTCTATGGTGGGGGGGTAACTTGATCGTAACCCACCCCCCCCCCATATAAGGTTTTTTGAAAATTGATATTGGTATTGGAGAGGTCCAATTTTGCACACCTATTTTAAAATTTTGCACACCCCATGGGAACCCGCAATAGGGTTCTCGAGTAACGAGGCTGGCCCCCCAGATGATATTTTTTTTGCACAATTTTGCGCACTTTGAAATTTGGTATGCGTTTATAGTTCCGGTAACAATACAATAATATGATATTATTAGTCACCCTCCTCCGCCCCTACGAGGGGAGTGTGGGGGCTTATAAATTTTTCTTATACACATTCGAGTGCATTCAAATTAGGTATGCGATTATAGTTCCGATGAAAACGAAGGGATTATGAATTTTTGATCAGATTTGAAAATTCAAATTTGGCGGATTTAAAATGGTCGATTTAGGGTACAAATCTAAATATAAATTTTTTTTTTTATAAAAAATGCTTTGCAAATACAAGCTTTTATAAAATATAAATTGTACTAAAAAGTATATAGAAAAATTTATCGAGTCAACATGACCAAACTTCAAAAATTATTTTTTACTTTTTACTGCACTTTAGATTTTATAAAAATGTTTTTGAAAAGCTTTTTTTATATAAAATTATTTAATAGTAGAATAAAGAAAGAATATCAAATTTTATGATAATTGTATTTTTACAAGCTTTCATTTAACTTCACATGTATTTGTTTAATAGTTAGTTAGTATATGTTAGTATATTAGTTAGTTAGTATAATTTCTTTGGAGTTGGGTCGTTAAAGGGAATAAAGAAGGCTAAGAGTGGAGTGATATATTAAAAAATTAAAAAATTCATAACTTTTAAATCAAACCTGCTGTTTGATGATGTTTCATTAAATATTTTCTAATTTAAAAGGTAAAATCCATGTTGGTGGAAGATCGCTAGGGGGACAAGAGGGGGTTGATAAATTTCAAAATGTAAAATTTTTTACCAAAGCTGTTCGAATATGCAGTTTTCAGTTATATGTTTCGTGAGATATTTTTTAATTTTCGAGGTTAAAAATACGTTGTTGGGGGGGGGGTGACTAAGGGGATGGGGCCATTACGAATATCCTATTTTGAGATTATGAGGGGGAGGTAATTAAGGGGATGATATCTTAAACAGCCCCCATCTTCTTCGAAGAGAAGTGGTGAGGCCATGCCATTTATGTATCTTCGATTTCGTTTAGTTTGAATATTTCGTTTTCGAGGAACACGAATTTTTAATCAGAATTTAAAAGTTATGATGACTCTTTAGAAGAGGGCATCTTAACATGTCCGATTTAGATCAAAATTGGTGTTCAGGGGTTTTTGGGCAAATCAATTAAAAATGTGTGAGTAGATTAGAAAATAGAGAGCAGCTTACACGAAGGTGGTTGGTTTCTTGGGTCAGATATAATACATTGTCCGAAATGCATGGGTAGGTAAATGAAAATATCAAAATAAATATAAAAAAATAATATTTTTTAACAATACGCTTTTAAAAAAGCCCCAAGAAGTTGAAAATAAAATGTTTGCCTCCTGAAACCATAATAAAAGCGATGGTAACTTGAAGATAATATAATCATCATTGACGATAGACGAGTAAATAATGGAAAAGCCCTTATTAAAAGTTTGGTACCGAGTTTCGTGCTTTTTTATATTCTAAAGTGACATGTTAGATCAACACCTCCTTAACTGAGAACGGTGTTGGTTAGATATCCGCCATGTCAATTTTTTTTTAATTGCCCAAATTTGAGTTTTTAACACTATTTTTTAAATACTCTTATTAAAAATTCCAAATTAAACTGAAAAATACTTTTAAAAATCTCGAACGAAGAGCACTTCTCGCAACACACCATCTTCACACTATAAATCAAGGCGGCTAGTAAATGAAATAACAATGGTTTCCATAGCGATGTGCCTTTTTATTCGGTGACGTTCATTGTTGCGACATTTTAATCTTTGACAGTTTGATATTTTGCCGATGTTTTTAAATAATTTTTTAGTAAATACTTTGTGAATGGAAATGGAAATGGCTTGCTTCATTTTTAGGCAAGAATAATTGGAGATTTTTTCAATATTACTATTTTCCGCTATTTCTCTTTAATTTTGGGTAGAAAACGGACAGAAATATTTTTTTGCACCCGTGATCAAAAAAAAGTTTTTTTGCATTGGTAACCAAAAATTTAATGCTTTAGTTATCTGCAGACAGTTACTAAAATCATGTTTTTGATGAAGGTAGAAAAAAAAATATTTTTTTCTGAAATTTATAATTTTTTTACGATATCCAAAAAAATCATTACGAACAAGTCTTTCTCCTCTTAATTATTTCTTATAATTAATCATTATATAACATTAAAAAATAAAAGATCAAAAGATCTTGGGTGGAAATAACGAAAATTCAAACTTGGATGAGCATCCCGCAAGGAACACACAAAAGATCAAAGCGAACTATAACATTGATAAAAATCAGGGGATACCAACCATACTGTGCTTAAAAAAGAACTAATGTTACCAATATCATTTTATTCTTGCATTTTGGGAAAAGTTGAATCTTTAGGAGTCAATTTTGCTCCGAGGGGGGGGGGATGGCGGTCGGAGAGGGAGGTATAGTCTTGGATTTGGTTTTAATAAAAAGAAAACATTCAAACTGTTTCTAGGCACAAATGCCTTCTTCTTGATTTTCAGCACTTTTGCATGCCTTTGATCTTACTACAGATAAGTTTATTGTTGACCCCGAATGTCTTTAAATCCGTTGACTGACTGGGAAGGTCATAAAATAATACAAATTGTTCTAATATCCGTTTTTCTAAAGATTTTACCAGTCATAAATCATTTACAAAACTGAAACCTGGAGATTTGACTCAATTTTCCAACCAATTAAAAGAAGAGCCTAAAGCCTTAATTAGTTTTATTTTAACTACTTTTTCAACACTGCTATTACAGATTTTGAAATATTTATAGCTAGGAGCTAGATAATTTGCGGTAGGCGTACCGTTACACTTATAAAAAATATGCTACATTTACGAGCAAAATTATGATATACTTAAAGGTCAATACATATATTTTCCGAGGGGATTTATAGAACGATGCGCCGCGACTAATGGCGCTGCAAATCCGTCTACTGATTAATTGTCTTTGTTGCAATTATTGTTCCGCATCGCAGATATTAAGTCATATCCATTAATTAATCGCAAGACATTGGCTTAAAAAGAACAAATAGTTAACGGTGTTCGTAGCAGCGGCGTAGCAACATGACTTGGGGCCCCGAGGCAAAGACAATTTAGCCCCCCCCCCCCCACTAATATACTACCAAACACTGGTATTTTTTTATTGTAAAAATAGAAATATTTATTTTAGTTTGGTAACAATGGTAACCTAACATACTATTAGATATACAGGGTGGATTCTTTAAACGGAACGGTGCTTCTAGCGGGTTAGAATTTGGTTTTATAAAAAAAATCTAAAAACACGTCAACTGAGATTTTTTATTTTTTTTAATCGTGTTATCTTGAATTTTTTTTTATGTCGTTTTGTTTACGAGGTATGCCAAAAAAATATATTTTTTTAATAGGACACCCTGTATAGTTTGACATTTCTGAATTGTAAAAAAAAATGTCTTTTTGACAAAACCACACACTAATACCCTACCTCTTATGGTTTTTTGGATTTTCTTATTCAACCAAATTCTAACCGCTAGAAGCACCGTCCGTTTAAAGAATCCACTCTGTATAATATTGTTATTTATTTTATTTACTCCATTTTTATTGGTAACATTATCTGTAACAATGGCAAGTTTTGAGAGGTCAATTTTTCATTGGCAAATTATTTTATTAGAGTTGTTAAGTACATTTCGTAAGCAACTTTCGTTTCAATTGAAAGTAAAGCTAAGCTTCTTAAACTACTTTGACCCATTTGTGATCCTTAAATAGTTTTAGTTTTTATTAGTAGTATTAATTTAAAAATGCGGTAAATATTTGAATAAAGTTACTTTCTGGAATTCCGTATTGTTTAATCATTAGCTCAAAAAAATCGCCAGTCGACATATTATTATTTAGATCGGTTTTTACAAATGGTAAAATTACTATAGAAGGCTCTATAATTTGAGAATATTTGTTATAAAGCCTTTACACTTTTTTAGAAGAATTTATTCAGTAGAACTTAATGGTTCTGGGATTGGGTATGAGAGTTGTGATGTTAGGTTGGGTTAGAGAGGAGAAAAGCGCAGGCCTGATAAAATTAACATCGGGTTTTAGATGGTTTAGTAAATTAAATAAACAATTTTACTTACTGGAAAAACTGACTGGGCAGTGGTCCCCTTCCATCGCCGGGCCCCAAGGCTTTGCCTCGGGTTGCTAGATGATAGCTACGCGCTACGCCACTGGTTCGTAGACCTAAATATTTAATATTAGACTATTTCTAAATAGTCGCAGCTTTGCCTGAATTCACGCTTTAAATTTTCGTTCGGTAGGGGCTGATGTCACCTTTTTTAAATTAAAAAATTAATTCAGCAAAAAATCCGTCTTTACCAAAGTCAGATCCATAAATGGTCATAGCTTTTGTTTTCGTAAACCGATTTTGATGAAGTAGTCTACGTATACGGCCCAGCACTCGGTTTAGTAGTTTTTGGACCATTCTCAATAAACATGAAAAAGTGATGTCCTGAGCTTTTTTCTCCTACATTTGTTTGCAAAATTTTAAAAAAATTGCTATTTTATTTTTTTTGTTTAACCTGTAATCACCAAAACTTAAACTTCAAAATGGCAAATTGTTATGGTTCGCCACTGTCCCTTATACTTTTACAGGTTTCTTCTTTATAACCAGCTGAAAGGTACAGGATTCTGTATTTACGGTCTTCTGCACTTTTCAATTTTGATGTTTTTGTTTCTCAGTTTATTCGATAGGTGGCGCACACAGGTACTACGTCTCCGCGGATTACAAACTTTTTGTTTTAAATTCGAGAGGTGTGCATGGTTGCCTGTGTAGCTTCAAGTGCCAGGTACAATCCTATGACTCCCTGATGATTCCTAATAAGAATTAAACAGGTCTGTAGGCTTCTGGATTCTCCATTAGATATTGGCGGCCTGGTCGTAATGAAGTGAGAAACAAAAACGCTTTGTCCGATATGTTACTTAAGGCAAAATATCACATTTTATTTTTTTTTCAATAGCCTTTTGTATAATTTGCCACACGCTTTATTTTGGATTAAAACCGTTAGATGGACCACGCCTACGACTTCGTGTCATCAGTGAAAAACCATCGTTTATTCTGCTCTAGTAATTCCATAGACAATCTACTTGTAGTTTTAAACCTTTTTCTCTCATGGAATAGCCTGGATATAATTATTTCGGGGTCTAGTAATTTTTTTTTTACATATGGCGATAGTAGTACAAAAATTCTAAATTTGTCATAGCTCCAGCGGCCAACGCGTAGAAGCAGATTTATTGATTTTTAGCCAACAACGACAATGGCGTTTGTTGAGATTATTTTTGTTTTTTTTTTTAAAGAAAGGAATTATTACAAGCCACAGGCTTTTATAGTGTACGATGAGTAAAATAGAGTGTAGTATGAGGTGTAGTACAATCGAGTATCAAATTTAAGCTATGTTTTATAAAATATTAGAGACGACACCATGATGAGGCAACCCAGACAGAAAGCCAGGTAAGTTTTTTTTTTAATTAATAGATACCAAAACTGGTCACAAAAATATTATAGCCCTGGTCAAAAAGTATTGAGAAGTTTTATTTTACTCTGTAAAGAGGGACTTATCTTCTGTGTCTTTAGTGCTCCTGCCTATACATTAAAGCGTTGTACATATGACAAGCTGATCATAAAGTGAGCATATTTTATCTTATAAAATTAAAAAAGGGAGTGTCTAAAGAGCCGGCAATTCGGCTGAATAGACGTGAGGCTAAAGAGCCGGCAATAATTATTTATTATGTATTTTTCATATTTTTGTTTTTTTCTTAATTTTTTTAAACTAAATTAACCCAACCCAACCTAAACAGACTCAAACCAACTTATTAAAAGCCAAAACAACTCAAAAAAACACACTTTAAACTAAATTAACCCAACCTAACCTAAACAGACTCAAACCAACTTATTCAAAGCCAAAACAACGCAAAAAAACACTACATCACCTACATATCTTTTTGGCTTGTTTAATTAGGTTAAGGTTGGGTTAATTTAGTTTGGGGTGTGCTTTTTTGGGTTGTTTTTGCTTTTAATAAGTTGGTTTTTGCCTGTTTAGGTTAGGTTGGGTTATTTTAATTTAAAAAAAAAAAAAAAGAAAAGATGAAAAACACATAATAAATAATTATTGCTGGCTCTTTAGCCTCACGGCTATTCAGCTGAATTGCCGGCTCTTTAGACACTTACTAAAAAAAAACCTGACTATCCCAGTACTTAGAAGTGTTTACAGTACCTACCCTAAACTGAGTTTTAAACAGAAATCAGGCTTAGTTTCCGTAGTACCCCACAAAGTCTATCCATGGCATAATTAAATAACTATAATGTATTGCATATTTATATGTTTATTTTGTTTTTTTAATTTTAGTTTTTCTCACAATGGGTTTTAGCCTCTCTTTCTTTTTCCAATATGGAAGACTGGTCCATTAATTTGGCCTAGTCTCCCTTAATAAAACTTTGCTAGGGACTCCTGATGATGGCAGCCTGAGCTTACAAAACATGTCGGGTTTAAAATAAATTCAGTGGAGAAAGCACGGTGACCATCAGTCATAAAATCATAAAAAATCATAAAATTTTTAAAATTTGGTCACAAATTTAAAAAAAAAATTTTACCCCAGCGGGTGGTTACCCTGAGAACGATCAATTTGTTTGATTTATTTACATTTTTACAAATCTAATGTATTTATAAATGTTGTAATTTTAACTAATTGCTAATGTTTGTTTTATTTCTTTTTACAGTTAAAATAAGGCGCTCTTTAATTCCTAATGAAGTCAATGTGCCCAGACAGGCTAATCTTACACCAAAAGCATGACATTTCTATAGGAAAATTATTGATAGTAGTAAGCGATTGCATAAAATTACCAGTTATGTGCAATCGTTCTAGAGAAAATTAGCAGTAGCAGAAAATGCTTATTATGTGCCAGATTAGAGTACAGCAGCAGAAACCTAAAGCCAGAAGACTTTCCTTAGAAGAAAAGATTCTCTTTTTGCTTTGCCAAGTAAAAAAGTAAAAAACTCTTTGTGCAGTTTTCAGGAGTAAACTTAATTATAAATCATGATAATGATGTTGATAATGAACTTATTGATGCCTTGCAGTATAAAAACCGTAAGTTCACAAAACCAGGAACATACTTTAATTTTTTATTTGGCAAGACACAAACTTTATTATATTTTTTAATCCCTAAAGTGACCACAATAATAAAGTTAATTATTAGGTGTTTTTTCTGGTGGTGTAAGCAAGTTAATAAGATTTGTAAGATTTTCTAAAAGTCTAAAAAGAGGAGATTATTGTGATAAATAAAAAAAATCAGCATTTCATAAAGCCAAACAAAAAAGATTTGGAAAAAAAATGTTTTCTTTCTTGAGGCTTTATATTGAATTTTGTGTACTAAATTATTACTAAAGGCAATTATCCTTACAATTATCTGTGGAATAATTTTAGCAACAATTTCTAGGTAATTTATCTTCTTTTTAAATAATTTTTGCCTCGATTTTTACTATAAGGTTATATTTTATGTTTTTACTTATTTTACCAGATGATTCATTATCTTTACTCCCTTAGCATTGGAGGCATAACAAATGTTAAACTAAAAATCAATATTCTTTTGTAGTATTAATTTTTGTGGTTATCATGTGTGGTGCTCCATTTATTTGTGTTTCACTGAACTATTTCTATGTCGGGCGCCAAGGTCATAATTAGTTCCGTAGCATAGTACAGCAGATAACATTCTGGTCTGCCAGACAGAGCGAACCCAATTTTTTTTCTATGAGTAATTCGAAGAGGAAGCATCGCTCTAGTTTTAGTCAGATCAGCGGTATTTTGAGAGGTGTGGTGGAAGGTTTCATACAAAAATGCGAGAATGTGAAATATTTTTGTGACTCAATTTAAATATATGTTTTTTTTTATTAAATTTTCATATTACTTATGTAGTCTATATCGAAAAGTCAAGTTCGCAATGGTCATACCCGCCACAGTGGATTTCGTGGCGAACATAACTTTTACGTGGCGAACCCTAACAAATTGTTTGGTTAGAAGATACAGAGAGAAGCTTAAGCAAGATCCTGAACGACAGGCTAATTATCTTAAAAAAGCTAAAGCTAGAAAAAAATACAAAGCAAAAGAAAAGGAAGCAATATCAGCAAAAACTGTCCTCAAAGTAACATAGATAAACTAGGAAAGCAAGAAACAAAGTTTTTTCGATTTGAGTTTAGTACAACGTGTTTTCTGTTTTGGCTATTTTAATTAATTTTCGTGTGTTTTTTTAGGTCAGATTTGCCACATAGTATCATGATTGCCACAAATTATATTTTTGTTGACGCTGGCTGAAAGATAAGTGAAATATAATTGTTTAATTGAAATCGACAAAATTCTTATGCCCTAAGCTAGCGGCCTTGTTAACACCCACGAAATAGTATAGTGGGCTGGTAGGTAATAGTATGGACTACCAACTGACTGAGATTTAGATGTGCAAAAACACATTTTGGCCCATGTTGTCTCCTAGGGGCTGCATATGTAATTTTTTATGACACGCGAGGGTACAATGCTGAATTACCATTATATATGCCGAATTTCATTGCTCTAGCCTAAACCCTCTAAATTTAAGAAATAAAATGATCACCCTAAGCCTAGTTTTTGACTGCAGCATTTTTGGGGCTGTAAACAGGTTAGACAGTGTTGGTGGGTCCATTAGTAATCGATAAAGACAGGTTTCGTAAAATCTTCATCAGAAGTCCACAGACTACGTTATTCCTTCTAAGTATAATCCTAGCAGAAATAGTACACAGTATAAGTGGCAATGCGCATTTATTTTTATACAACGCAGAATTTTTTAGAAAGTACACACTTTCGTAGAAAATCTTGGAAGAAAACATAGGTTAATAATAAGAAAGTTAGATTATTACACCTTTGACAGTCATTTTAAATTCAGGATGGCAGGGAAAGCTCACATAAAGAAACTTTTTTTGCAAACTAGGGCTAAATTTTGCCCTATACTGGCAATCTATTGATTGTTAAGTATTTGCTTCAAATAATGATACAGTCTATCATTTACCTGTTCCATACCATCGGAATTAGGTGGTGAACCCTTATTGAGGTGTCCACACACTCTAAAACACATGAAGAACCCAAAAGGAACACATTGATGATCTTTTAAAAATTTTAATATTAAAAATTGAATGTGTGAGCCTTTTTATTGCTTACGGTATATTTTACCATTTAAAAAGTTTACAAGTATTCCGATTAATATACTTAACCCATGAAAATTGCAAGACCCCAAAACGACGATGTTGCTGTTAACACAATAATGAATTTCAATTACTACCATATTTTTCTGATCTAGATCAGGTTACCTGGGAGTTAATTAACAATACAAAGCGGACTAATTTATAGTACCTAATTTAGTACAAAATGTAAGTACCTATGAGCATTAATTAATTGCGTTATAACATCAAGAATAATTGTTGCAAAATTTTAGATGAAACAATCGCGCTGTCTGAATTTTTTTCAGGTTAATGGGAGTTTATAGGAAACAGAATGGTGTTTGATGTAAAAGTCTTTACACATATTTTTTCAGCGTTCTTTTATATTTTTGCTAAATCGAAAGAATAGAATCCACGTCCACTTTTGTTTTCATGAAAGGGGTTATTACTTACAGGGCATAAAGGCATTTAGGTCTATAAAGGCCTACTTTCCTGTCTTAAAAAGTCTTCCTTCCTCTACTATTACTACTACTACTAAGTTTCTCTTATATAACGTTGATAAAGAACACCCCTTATACATAGCCTCTGGTTCCACTTGACAAAGCGTCCAATAGTAATCCGCCAACTGTTTGAATTGTTTATCATCACTCACATCCCCAGTTTTTGGGGAAGTAGTCTAAATGAGAGTGTAGAAATTGTATTTTTAAGGATATATCACATCCCATATGTTCATATGGCTGTAGAAGTTTGTTTACAATCTCGAGATAAGAATTTGACTTCCCATGCCACTTTTTCTTTTCTCTCAAGCATAGCGTCAAATCCCGAATCCACGAGAAAATTTCTAATTTAAGATACTACAAAAATTCCTTCTTTAATCTTGGCTTTACTTATTCTGGGAAATTTTTGTCTTATGTGATTTAAAGAAGCTTTAAATCACATAAGACAGAAGCAAAGGTTTTGCACAAGGAGTCACACTGGAAGAAACTGAAATTCCTTGAAGCTGCCTTTATTGGGCAGAATCAGGGTGTTTTGAGTAAACCAAGTGTCGAAATTCCAAATATTTGGAAGCCCCTCCTTGGGCGGAGCCAACTTCCTAAACTTCACGGCTAGAGATTGTACTGATCGAAACGTCGTGTATAAATAAAATATAGACAATGGAACTCCGAAACACAGAGTTAATTTCAAAGAAAATGTGATCTCACCAACCAATCAGCAGTGTATTGCAGGCTTTCGCGCCAAGACAAAAGCTTGCGAACGCGAACATTATCCATTCAGCATTGCTCTTATGTTTCGTAGGCTTGTCCGAGTTTAAAGTCGAAATTCCGAGTTGTAAGTCGGAATTCCGAGTTCAATGTCGAAATTAAAATAAAAATTGCTTTGTGGCTCCTCTGCGCTTTCGTACATTCTAGACATAATTTTGTTTGGACCAGGGACCGTTATTAATTTATATCCATCCCTGTTTGGACTAAATGATAGATTAATAGGGGATGGGTTATAAAGATTCTTAAGAAGATGCTGTAATTAACTTTTTAGGGTAAATGCGGAGGCTATTCTGAAAATCGCATTCTTACTAGTTAACATAATTTCAATCGTAATAACGATGAAAATTATGCAAGCCATAAAGAATGTAGCGTAGCGCAAGTTGTAAAACAAACAAAAACAAAAGAAAATAAGAGTATGTTACAAGAGTATCATCCGCATACCGTCATGGCCTTGGATGTTAGTTATGAGATAAACTATGACACAGTTTACTTTTCACCACTTTAGATAAAAACATTAGGTAAATATGTTTGGAAAAGAAAATATATACGAACCTACAAATTTATATAGTCAATTCTATTTCAGAAAATGAAGTATTATATCATAAATAGGCGTAGAAAATAACAATTTTACTCTTTGTCAAATGTTATATTTTTCAGGCTTTTTAATTGTTGTAAATTAATAGGAGGTATTTATAAATACATGGCACCTTATCTTTTACTAATGTTCTTTCTCAACACAATCAAGAGCCAGTGGCGTAACGAGGAGGGGACGCTGGGGGTTAAAACCCCCCAGGAGGTCCCACTTTTTTTACCCTTTACTCCGGTTTGGGACGTGTATTTGGTGTGATGACTAAAATTTTAAAATTTTTGCCTGCCTTTTAGTTTAATTCTAAGGAATTTTTATCACCAGCATTCAAAAAGTGTATTAAATGGCATTCTTAGTATCATTTTTCTTAAAATTTTCATCTGCGTCTCATTTATGATTTGGCAACAAACCTATACAGGGTGTTCCAAATTCGGGAGATACGAAAAGGTTGAAATTAGGGCAAAGTTGTGCAATTTGAAGCTTTGCTCAAAATCAAAAAAAAAGTTTACAAATTCCGGGTAGTTCCGGAAAAAAACCGAAATCTTTATTTTTACTTTGTTTTCCTGCGCCCTTATTCTTAAAACTGTCAAAATACGCTTAAAACTTTCTACAGGCACTTTTTTAAGTTCTACCTAATGAGAGGTCTGTTTTCGAGATTTGACATTTCAGTGTGACAGGAGCAATGACAAGTTCATTTTTTCTTATGGACACATGCTTTTTTTCTCCTGCTGTTTAGTTCATAAAGGATGACAGATATTTTACAACCCTATTTTGACAATTACCTGACGTTTTGAGTTATTTGACCATCATCAGCGCAAATTCAAAGATTAAAAAAGAAAGAAAAAAACGTATTTTTAAAATGCTAAGTAAAGTTATTTTGTTATAACAAAATGTCAAAAAAAAGTACTGCAATCGGGTTTCAAAATATCTCGTAAATTAAAAGCAAAAATTAAATTTTGGGCTGATGATGGTCAATAAACCTAAAACGTCAGGTGACTTGTCAAAATAAGCTCGCAAAATGTTATCTGTCATCCTTTATGAACCAAATGGCAGGAGAAAAAAAGGATGTGTCCATAAGAAAAAATGAACTTGACAGTGCTCCTGTCACACTGAAATGTCAATTCTCATAAACGGACCTCTCACTAGATAGATCCTAAAAAAGTGCCTGTAGAAAGTTTTAAGCGTTTTTTGACAGCTTTAAGAATAATGGCGTACAAAAATAAAAACTAAAAATGAAAATTTCGGTTTTCTCTCCGGAATTTGTAAACTTTTGTTTTAGTTTTGAGCAAAGCATAAAATTGCGCAACTTTGCCCTAATTTAAACCTTTTTATATCTCCTACCGAATTTGAAACACCCTGTATACCACCGCAATCCACCCGTTCTTGGCATCTAACCCAATTTACTTTTCCAAAAATATTTTACAAAAAACCCAAGAGATCAAAATTATTTAAGAATTTTTTGTTTTTTTTTTGTCATTTGAGGCGCTATACCAATAATAAATATTGTTACAATTTTGTTTAACGTTTTCTCAACAACATTTAAAACGCGTAGAAAATAGCACTTTAGTGTAATTTATCCAAAATTTTGGCCGCATTTAAGGGTTAATTTTGAAAAAAATATGCAAATGAGACTAGATGGGGCTTGCTTTTGAAAATAAATATTTTTGTTTCGTATACTCAACACCTATCAAACTTCCCCTCTCCCCTCTCTTCAATTCAAGAGCACAAGCCACCTACCTAATTTTTAAAAGTTTGTCATAAGTAGGTAGCTGATTTTTATTAAATGAAGAAACCTCCCCCTGTCCAGAATCGATTTCTAGCTACGCCACTGAAGAGCTACTAGTTATTTACTTTAAATTGCTATTGAGATCAACACTAAAAATGTCCATCCCGCAGTCCGTTTTTAATCTAATTTTGAGCCCATTTTTTCCTTAATGTCAGATTAAAGATAATTGGTAAAAATTGCATTGTAATTAACGCGTGCCAAGAGCACAGTAAATTTTGATTCCCAGGCCAATTCAATTTGTTTGGTCCAAAGGCATGACCTTAAGGTGTCATGTAACGATAAAACCAAAATTAAATTATATAGGTTATTTTTGCGCCTTTAAATTAGGAAGGAATTTTTCCTAGTTTTGAAAAAATACACATCATCCGTTGTGATATTTTTTAGGAGTTTACGAAAAACTTCTATAAAAACTTAAATGAGAGGTTTTCTCTAGTAAAAAACAAATAATTGAGTAAAAACAGTTTGCTCATATCTTTCTCAAATAAAGGATGATACCTCTGAGATTGAACTGACATTTAATGATTTGCTTACTGTTTATGGTTAAAAGCGTTTTGTCGGGTGCAGATGGTTTTTTTCGTTGCTCAATTGTTTTAATTAATGGCGAATATAACACTTTAAGGATCATTTTTTTTCTTTCAAATATGTGTTTAAAATAAAGGATTCTGAATACAATACCAACCAGCAATTTATATCACTATTCCCGACTTAATGCAGTGCTCACGTCTGATCAAGGGATAAATATATCAAGTGACTTTAAAGCTCAAAGTGGATTTACACGGGTCGATTTTGACCGTGCGGCAAGTCGCCTCGACTTGCCATGCGGCTAGTTGCATCGCTACTTCATTTATACAAGGCGACTAAAATCGCGGGAAATTGATCATTCGTTAAAAATGTTGAACAGGACAGGTGTATTTTTACGTGCTGGAATCACAAACCTTATAACCAAAAAAATAGACTGCTAATGCTTATGATTTTTCTCCCAATAAATGACTGCCTCAGGGAAGTGACAGTTTGGTGTTATTGGAACCAGAGTAAACCGACTTGAGTAAAATTTGTTGTGGTTGCAAACCCAATATTTTAGTATTTGATGAATATATAACAAGCACTGCTTGACGAAATTTAAGAAAAAATATAAAACCACTGTTTCTTGAGTATTTAAAAAAACTTATTTAGAAAACTGTTCGAATTAGCTAGATTTCAAAGGGGCAGTGTAAACAGTGTCATGATGTGACAACTTATTTTCTCTTTATCCACGTTTTTGGTTGGTAGCACTGCGTTTGACGGTCTTGACGTTAGTAGATTCGCTATTTTCTTTATTTTCGTTTCTTGGTTTTCGAAGATTTTGCTTTGGATAGACGTCTGTAAAGACGCGAATCCATAGTAACCGAGAAGAAGATGAAGAAGTTTTTGCTTAACGTGTTGTGTTTTTAATATACTTTTTCTCTGCCCTTTTGCATCATGAAGTGCTTTGTTGTCGGCTGCAACAACAGCTTTATTTTGAGAATTTTCAATTTTATATGGATAACATTAGTGTAAAATTAATGTTAGTATAAAAATTGTATTTGTCTCTGTGAAAAAAAGTGACTTAGTTGATTTTGCATTTAAACCGAAGATATAATCTAAGAGGAATATTCCTAGAATATTTCTGTGTTTACTGCGAGGCCTCATCTCAAGAATACATCTTGATCCATGCCCTCATGGCAAAACACTTGAGCCAGGTGGTTGCCATAGGACAAACCGTTTTTCCATAGTGCATAATGTTAATATAAATGAAAATTAGAAGAAAGATTCATGACTATCGGAACCTTTCTTCTTATTTATTTTTCACGGACAAGAAATCTACTTTTTTATAAATGAAAATTTTGGAGAAATGAGAAAGAACACAGAATAAAAAAGTGACTATTTTATAGAATAATTCTTTCTGAATCAGAGAAAAATAAGCATTTTGATAAAATGTGAACCAGAAGCTCAAAATTCGCAGTTGTTTTGTACTTTTAGCTCGCATGCACTTGTGAATTGTTTTCTAAAGTCATCTCTCTCAAGCCCTTCTACTTGCTACTACTAATTTTATAAAAACTGGAAATAAACCTATGAACTACAGAGTATACACCAAAATCAACATTGTTGACAGGAGAAAGAAAGAAACATAAATTGTTTAAAAGAGATTTGTCAAAAAATTGCAATACTTAAAACTATGAGCTTAAAAACTTATTTAATCTTAATAAATTTAATCTTATAGTTCTTATAATTACTGAGATAGCAATAGTGTCCCATGTTAATTAGGACAGGCAGTATGCCTTATGAAAAAGGGTTTATTTTTCCTAAGGCAACCATGTTGAATCGCTCATCAGCTGATGGCAGTATTATTAAGTATCGTAATAATGAAAAAGTCTAATTATTGTTTTTCTATTTCTTTCAATAGGTTTCCACCAGATGCTGCTATTAGTAGAAAGTGGTTACTGAGCATTTGAAGAGACCCTAAGACTGTTATTAAATACCAAAGACTTTGTTTTGACCAGCTTTTAGTTGAAGCAATCATTAAAACATACAGCACTTTGAGGAGTCATAGCTCTGCAAATAAAATTAGTGAAAGTATATCTGGAGAAAAGGTCCGAAAAGTTTTAACAAAACTTGTATTGTTTAAACAACATGTTTTATATATTATCTTTAATTAAAAATAAGTAGTTTCTGTTTGTAAATAAGTTACTTTTAAGTATTTTTTGTATTGTAACTTTTTTGATGGTATTTTGTAAATAATTATTTTCTACAAATAAAATTTAAGGCTGGGTTTATACAAGCAAATAAAAATTAAAATAAAAATAAATAATTTTGGTTTATGCAGCTGAATAAAAATAACTTGGCAAAATTTTTTAACGATCCTATTTTTAATTTTCTTGTAGCTGTATGTTTATGGGTTGAGGGATCTTGTTAATGAAATGTCCTTTTTTTGAAGTGCCAATGTTTCACAAAATTTATATAAAAATAAATTTTGCAAAACGTCGGCATTTCAATATATAAAAATAAATTTTGCGAAACGTTGGCATTCCAAAAAAAGGACGTTTTATTAACCAAATCCCTTGACCCATACACATACACCTTCTAGAAAATAAAAATAACTGAACCAATCAGCACACAGCTTCAATAATTGAAATAATTAAACTAAAGTCAATCATACTGTTTTCTTAAATAATAGGTATCTGACTAAACCAAACCAAAAAATGAGAGGTTATGCGCAAATTTTTTTCAGATAATAAAAGTTGCCCATCTTCCTATTTTTATATGCTGTATAAACGCCTACACTATTTCCCATAAGCTCAACTTTTATTTGAATTATTATTTTTATTTGCCTGCGTAAATAAAAAGTACCGAACAGACAGGGTGATTTTTTTTAAGGGGTCATTCATAAACTGGTGTAGATACTTAAAGAAGGGGAACTTTTTTCCTAAAGATAAAATGTACTTTATCCATTTAAAAAATTCATATTTTAAGGGAAGGGGGGGGGGCTATTATTTAAGATTATCGTTAAAAAAATTGCAAATTTATTATGCCAGAGCCTTTTTACAATTAGCCGCGTCTAGTGTTATTTGTGCTTCTCCGTTGGTAGTTATAGGGATTTTGGTGCATTGCCAACTGCTTCTGGCACCAAACTGTCAAATACATGAAGCAGTCATTTCTTAAAGCAACATCATCAGTCTATTTTTTTGGTTATAAGGTTTGTGGCTGGAATTCATATAGTGAGTGAAGCAATTCTTCAAGAATTGCTTGAAAAACAAAGAGAAAAGAAGAAACGGAGAGAGGAACAAAGAAAAAAACGAGAATTTTGGGTTCGCTGATGGATCTTATTTTTTCTATTGTCGGCTTGCCTTGGATTCCATAAGCACGGGTGCTCTTCGTAGCACTCTAAAAACACTATTATGTTATTTTTGTTCATTTTCAAAAAGCAAATAATTTCACATAGGAATAACAATAACGAAAAAAATGAAAATAACCTTCAAGCGGTGGTGAATCGCTTAACGATGAACCCTCTACACGGTCGATTTTAGTCGTCCCGCCGCATGCGACCTACGGTCGCACGGCAAAAGTCGAGAGGCACCCAACTTTTGGAAGATTCGATCTAGTCGCATGCGTTGCAGACGATTTCCCATTTATACGGTCGATTTTTGCCGTGCGGCCTGGCCACGGCCACGACTAGAAATCGACCCGTGTAAATCCCGCTTAAGTCGTTAATTTTTGTGTGTGGATACAAAAATGAGGTCCAAACTTAAATCAAACTTTGTTTACATTTTACGAAGTAGGTTCGTAAAGAAAAACGAGCAAGGGTTAAGAAGGAACCAACAAATAAAATCTATGTGTTTGTGGCGGATTCATAATGTCGAAACTACTTCTTTTGCACTGCATAAATTCCTAAAGAAAAAAATTTGTTCGTTTGTCAGTGGTTTTTCAAATTAGATAAAAAATTTGCCTACACACACGCAAATTCTAACTAGAATCTAAGTACTTATCTAACGTTTCGGCAGGAATTTTACTGCCGTTATCAAAGGAGTTTATTCTTTTCAAAATTTTTTCGATATTTCAAATATTAACTTGACAGTTTGGTGCGTCGATAGTAGCCAACAAGGTATTGGGTGAATTTAGTAAAATTTAAAATCAAAGTTATATTTGTTGTATGACAACAGACAGATATTTTAAAAAAAGAATCGAAAAAAATTTTGGAAAGAATAAACTCCTTTGATAACGGCAGTAGCATTTTTGCCGAAACGTCAGATAAGTACTTAGATTCTAGTTAGGAATGCATGTGTGTAGGCAAAACCACTAACAAACGAACAAATTTTTTTCTTTAGGAATTTACGCAGTTGGTTTCAACATATTTTTTAAAAAATTTCCTTAACTTAGTGGCGAAAAACCCAAAAAAAGTAATTTCGACAAGAAGGAACCAGTTTGTTGTTTTAAAATCTTTCAATATTTTCAAAATCTAACCACTCCTCCCTAAAAGAACTACCCCCTATCCTTCATCCATGCTTTTAGATACCCCCCCCCCCCACCCGTTTGCACACTTGTCACTACTGCGCCACGCCAAAAAATATACAGTAACTTTATTAATACCCTTGTTTCATATTGTATTGTAATACACTTCATTACGTTATCGGTTTCAGTCCGAGAAATTATACAATACATCACTAGTTCGGTAAAGCAACTTTACCGGACTGAACCTGAAACTTATGGTCTTGACAAGCAAAGTTTTAATATAAAACCCCACATCCTAAACACCTATTATAATCTAGTCATGTTTGAAGCCTAATCGGAGAATTTTTGCTGGATTAGGCTTTAATCGGTGTTTAGAATGTGGTGTTTTACATTGAAACTTTGTTTGCCAAGACCATAAATTTCAGTGTCAGTCCGGTAAAGTTGCTTTACTAGACTTAGGTGAAACAATTATAAACGCCATGACTTTTTTTTGGCACATTTATTGTATAATGCTAAAACAATGAAGGTAATTTAAGGCCTAAAATATTTTAGCATAATTTTAGCGGTATCGTTTTTGTTTAAGCAACTTTTACTATGTTTTTTAAATTTTTATGTCATGATTTCGCCCACATTTTATAGCTTTCTTTCCAAAATGTTCATTTACAGAATAAAACATTTACTTTTTTCGAGTTTTCAGTGTTTTTTTAGTGTTTGAAAAACGTAGCGCAATATAGTAGTTTTAACAACTAGTGGCTAAAATAGTGCTTTTTTTACAAGCGTTGGTTTAAATATCAAGCGCAGTGAGGTATTTGAAAACGCGAGTAAAAAAACGCACAGTTTAGCCGCGAGTAGTTAACACTATTTTTTTTAATACCTTTATCAAAAAATCCAAGAAAAACAGAAAAATATTTTTAAAAATCTCGAACGAAGAGAACTTTTCGCAACACACCATCTTTACATAATAAATCAAGGTGGCTGGTAAATGAAATAACAATCGTTTCCATAGCGATGTGTCTTTTTACACGGTGACGCTCATTGTTACGACATTTTAATCTTTGCCAATTTGATATTTTGACGATATTTTTAAAGATTCTTTTCGTAAATACTTGGTAAAAACTGGCGAAAATGGCTTAATTCTTAGGCAAGAATAATTATATTTTTTCAGTATTACTATATTTTGCTATTTCTCTTTAATTTTAAGTAAAAAACGGACAGAAATCTTTTCCTGCTCCCGTGATCAAAAAAAAAAAGTTTTTTTGCATCGGTAACCAAAAAAGCAATGCTTTAGTTGTACAGTTACTAAAATCATGTTTTTGATGAAGTTATAAAAAAAATATTTTTTGTCTGTTGAAATGAAAAATATTTAAGGTTGTTGAAGGGAGACTGCAATTTAAGACAACTTTTCATTGAACATTTAATTGTTTAATAAAAATTTCTGTTTTGTCATCTGTCTGTCATATTGAGTCGTGTCGTGCATCTGATTTTTATTTTGGCATTTTTATCCCAAAAACAGCAAAAAATTGTAATTGTTTACAGTGTAAAGTGTGCAAAACATAAGGTGGTATTAATTCCTTTCAATCCAAGTTCTTTACAGTTTTTAAAATTATCAAAAAAGTATCCTACTATAAGTGTATTTAAGCACATCTAAAAATAATTTAACAGGTATTTAACCCGGGAAAATAGCACATTAGAACAATCTGAGAGGCATAACGGTTAGGCAAATTTATATTCCCTGGGTAAATTTGATCTCTGGTCGGACTTGACGTATAACCCTACTTTTTTGTGTAATTTTTCTTTTGTGTTGTTTACTTTTTAAAGTTGTGAATTTCTTGGACTTTTTTTTAGTCTTTTCTATAAAATGTCTAATAGATTTCTAGAATATTTCAACTTCTAGAGTTGTCCTACTTCGCGGATTGTATATAAATTCCACAAAGAGTAAGTATTTTCCGCAAGGATAGTTGACGTATAAAGGGTAATTTGTAGCTTAAATTCCTGCTTTGTGTTAGAAGAAACGAATTGTAATATATTGTCCTTAGAACATTGAACTACTAGAAGGAGTCTAGTCTGTCTGGTTATACTGGTTGTTTGAGAGCAACATGTACAGTGGGGAAAGGGGAGAAAGAAATGTGTGTTGCCATTTCCATGTCTTTTCTATAAAATATCTAATAGATTTCTAGAATATTTCAACTTCTAGAATTGTCCTGCTTCGCGGATTGTATATAAATTCCACAAAGAGTAAGTATTTTCCGCAAGGATAGTTGAGGTATAAAGTAAGTATAAACATTGAACTACTAGAAGGAGTCTGGTCTGTCTGGTTATACTGGTTGTTTGAGAGCAACATCTACGGTGGGGAAAGGAGAGAAAGAAATGTGTGTTGCCAATTTTAATAACAAAATTATGTATTAAAAAACTTATTAAATTTGGATTAAGTTTTGACGTTTATTTATTAATTAATTAATGAGGTTTAAGATATATGTTGACAAAGCTAATATACACAATATATAATACTCACAACCTATTTAAAACTTGCGACGTTTTTTGAAAATTTAACATGTGTTTTCCTTAAACATCTTCTTTTGTTGTCAACGTGGCAACATTGATTGTTTGTTGCGGTTTCTCGATTTTTTCTAGAATGTCATTATTGTTTTGAAAGTGAAAGTTTCAGCACTTGTCAGTAGTGTTTTTTCGATATATTTGTGAAAATTTTGTGGCGAAAAATGGTTCCGAAGTGTATTATTATATGCAAGTTGAAACAGAAGCCGGGAGACCGCAGTATTTCGTTTCACAGGTACGTTCAATTAAAATATTAACTAAATATTAGGTTAGAATTCGTCATATTGGGCCATTCTTGGTAAACAAAGGCAGGAAATCTGTGTTGCCGGCTTGTCATTAATTTCAGTGTAAATAGGGATTTCCATAGCACCTTTTCCTTATTTTTATAGTTGTACAAACTACTTGAATACATTTTTAGGTTTTTTTTTATAGAAACATAGATTTTTATTACTATATCTAGACCATTTAGTTAAACGGAACTAAAAATGATTGAAGGTATTTTAAATAATATTAAAAACAGAGGAAAACGTATTAGGTTAACATGACAACAATGGGATGAAGATGTTGAACTCAAACACCCTGCCCTAGGTCTGAAAAAAAGCTCTTTCTAATAGTTCAATGTTCAATGCCTTTATTTTTAATTCTAACCTCACTGGCTAGCGTAAATCACTCAAAATTAAAAAAATTAAAGAAAATTATTGCCATGAAAACAAGAAGAAAATATACGCCATTTTGAAAAGCAGTTGTCAACCCCTAATGTCAAAGCATAAAAAAGTGACGTTTCCCTAACCGTTACGCCTTTTTAGGTATGAAACTGTCAATCGCATCATTACCCCTAATTTTTTAGATTGGTCGGTTGGGATATCCATTCCCTATATTTTCTATTTTTCCCGTATTTAACTAAATTATTTTTAGGTTTATCATAGCCGTACCATAAAACACTATAAAACGTTGTTCTATACACGGCCGGGGCCGTAGAATTTCATTAAAGTAGTCTAGTAATTCCAGTCTTGGCTCCTTCGTCCCCTTCTCCGTAAACATCTAGACTTGCACTTTAAAAGACCATTTCCCGGCCTTGTAACGAGTACTACTATAGCCTACATCTATTCTTGCCTACTCTATTTTAAAATCTTTACAATAATAAAATCACCCAGTACCTACATATTCTTTTTTGTGTAATGTTTTTAAATAACCACCCACCCATTTTTACTTTATTGTTAAATCCAACCCAAATATCCTAAAAAAGATAATATTTCTTAAATGTGCTCCCGTCATTACTAAAATATATTACATGTACATAATGGGGTATTAGCAAAAAAACATGTTTGCGTTTATTGCTTTATTTATTCGATGATTTAAACCTAAGGTATAGAAGAATAGAATAGAACAGAATAGAAATATGCTTTATTGTCATAAAAATATACATTTTGTGTACAAAGCGTTAAAGTTAGAAATATAAAGGCGCATTTTCACGGACAAAGTTTCCTTTGACGTTGAAATGCGGACAAACATTTACACGAGCCTCTTGAGCAAAATGTTCAAAGAAATATTCGAGCAAAATCTCGTACAAAAAAAAACACGTAAATTTTTAAGAGAATGTTGAGCAAAATTTGTTTGAAGAATTGCGGGTATAAAAATTTCTTTACAAATTCAAAATATACATTGTTATCGGAATTCATTGAACTAAACTGAAAATAGAAAAACAAAGTTTTGAAATAAGGTATTTTTAATCAAGTGCTTTCCGACGGAAAAACGATTTGATGCCGAAATTCACATTTTACCTCATAAGCAACTTCGATTGATCTGATTTTTATAGGGGATATGCCAGTATACTTGTAACTTTTTTGGGGTTGTAAAAAAACGGGAATAAAAAAAATAATAATTGGCACTTATTTATTGTTGTTGTCTGTAAAATATAATGATATAAAATTTACGTTTAAAAGAATATCCCTTTATTTTACTTCCTATTTTAAGTTATATTTGTTGTATGACAACAGACAGATATTTTAAAAAAAGAATCGAAAAAAATTTTGGAAAGAATAAACTCCTTTGATAACGGCAGTAGCATTTTTGCCGAAACGTCAGATAAGTACTTAGATTCTAGTTAGGAATGCATGTGTGTAGGCAAAACCACTAACAAACGAACAAATTTTTTTCTTTAGGAATTTACGCAGTTGGTTTCAACATATTTTTTAAAAAATTTCCTTAACTTAGTGGCGAAAAACCCAAAAAAAGTAATTTCGACAAGAAGGAACCAGTTTGTTGTTTTAAAATCTTTCAATATTTTCAAAATCTAACCACTCCTCCCTAAAAGAACTACCCCCTATCCTTCATCCATGCTTTTAGATACCCCCCCCCCACCCGTTTGCACACTTGTCACTACTGCGCCACGCCAAAAAATATACAGTAACTTTATTAATACCCTTGTTTCATATTGTATTGTAATACACTTCATTACGTTATCGGTTTCAGTCCGAGAAATTATACAATACATCACTAGTTCGGTAAAGCAACTTTACCGGACTGAACCTGAAACTTTTGGTCTTGACAAGCAAAGTTTTAATATAAAACCCCAC
This sequence comes from Oxystoma pomonae, assembly GCA_963921995.1. Lineage (NCBI taxonomy): Eukaryota > Metazoa > Arthropoda > Insecta > Coleoptera > Brentidae > Oxystoma > Oxystoma pomonae. The sequence continues at coordinate 76,578,129 of OY998169.1, read as the reverse complement.
ATCCTAAACACCTATTATAATCTAGTCATGTTTGAAGCCTAATCGGAGAATTTTTGCTGGATTAGGCTTTAATCGGTGTTTAGAATGTGGTGTTTTACATTGAAACTTTGTTTGCCAAGACCATAAATTTCAGTGTCAGTCCGGTAAAGTTGCTTTACTAGACTTAGGTGAAACAATTATAAACGCCATGACTTTTTTTTGGCACATTTATTGTATAATGCTAAAACAATGAAGGTAATTTAAGGCCTAAAATATTTTAGCATAATTTTAGCGGTATCGTTTTTGTTTAAGCAACTTTTACTATGTTTTTTAAATTTTTATGTCATGATTTCGCCCACATTTTATAGCTTTCTTTCCAAAATGTTCATTTACAGAATAAAACATTTACTTTTTTCGAGTTTTCAGTGTGTTTCATTTTGAAAAGCAGTTGTCAACCCCTAATGTCAAAGCATAAAAAAGTGACGTTTCCCTAACCGTTACGCCTTTTTAGGTATGAAACTGTCAATCGCATCATTACCCCTAATTTTTTAGATTGGTCGGTTGGGATATCCATTCCCTATATTTTCTATTTTTCCCGTATTTAACTAAATTATTTTTAGGTTTATCATAGCCGTACCATAAAACACTATAAAACGTTGTTCTATACACGGCCGGGGCCGTAGAATTTCATTAAAGTAGTCTAGTAATTCCAGTCTTGGCTCCTTCGTCCCCTTCTCCGTAAACATCTAGACTTGCACTTTAAAAGACCATTTCCCGGCCTTGTAACGAGTACTACTATAGCCTACATCTATTCTTGCCTACTCTATTTTAAAATCTTTACAATAATAAAATCACCCAGTACCTACATATTCTTTTTTGTGTAATGTTTTTAAATAACCACCCACCCATTTTTACTTTATTGTTAAATCCAACCCAAATATCCTAAAAAAGATAATATTTCTTAAATGTGCTCCCGTCATTACTAAAATATATTACATGTACATAATGGGGTATTAGCAAAAAAACATGTTTGCGTTTATTGCTTTATTTATTCGATGATTTAAACCTAAGGTATAGAAGAATAGAATAGAACAGAATAGAAATATGCTTTATTGTCATAAAAATATACATTTTGTGTACAAAGCGTTAAAGTTAGAAATATAAAGGCGCATTTTCACGGACAAAGTTTCCTTTGACGTTGAAATGCGGACAAACATTTACACGAGCCTCTTGAGCAAAATGTTCAAAGAAATATTCGAGCAAAATCTCGTACAAAAAAAACACGTAAATTTTTAAGAGAATGTTGAGCAAAATTTGTTTGAAGAATTGCGGGTATAAAAATTTCTTTACAAATTCAAAATATACATTGTTATCGGAATTCATTGAACTAAACTGAAAATAGAAAAACAAAGTTTTGAAATAAGGTATTTTTAATCAAGTGCTTTCCGACGGAAAAACGATTTGATGCCGAAATTCACATTTTACCTCATAAGCAACTTCGATTGATCTGATTTTTATAGGGGATATGCCAGTATACTTGTAACTTTTTTGGGGTTGTAAAAAAACGGGAATAAAAAAAATAATAATTGGCACTTATTTATTGTTGTTGTCTGTAAAATATAATGATATAAAATTTACGTTTAAAAGAATATCCCTTTATTTTACTTCCTATTTTAGCCTTTTACAATAATAATTAAGTCAAATTGAAAAACCTATATACATTTTATTAAATCTCAAATATATGAACAAAAGCACCTTCGGTTTAAATAATACCTGTTTATTGCCCACTTTTACAACCCTACGAACCCGACCCTTGTCTAAAAAATATAATTTAGCAGTAATTTAGTAGACTGTGTCGCCGATCTATCATCCCCCGTTTTGGATTTCCCAGGTAGTAGGCCGGCCACACTTTTGAATCGCAATGTTGCCCTTTCCATATTGTTGGTTCAATGTCAGTAATCGACCTTGATTATTACATTAAATTGACAGTAAATATCTATATCTTCAGCATTTTCATTAACCTTTTGCTTTTTTAAGCAACCCTTGGCACCTTAAACTAACTAGGTAAATCTGGTGTGAGGAATTAAAAAACAACAATAAAAGCTAAAGGTAAAGTAAAATTTCAAAAATATATTAAAAAAAAATCCCCCTCCCCACCACTCCTCATAGTCGTGAGGCACGGATTACCGCTTAAAAGTGCAGGAAAGAAAAATTTTCCTGGGTTTTTTTTTGGCTTTAGGAAAAAAACCCTTGAAAATAAAAGAAACTCGCAAGAAAATCCCAAAAAAAATCCCGGGCCTAAAAATCCGGGAAAAACCCTAAGAAAAAACCCTAATCCATGTGACAAAACTGATAGTAGAGCCAATAATAATGTTTGGCTTGCCGTCGGCTTTTTTTCACAAAAATTTTAAATAAAAGTTGGTGTTCCATTTTTTTAAAGAATTGAGGTCACTGATCACTGATGTGAAATTTTATTTATTCTCATCTTTAAAAATATGTTTCCAAAATAGATAGCAATAATTTGTTCAAAAATTTACCCGAACAAAATGTTGAAAGAAACGCTCACAAAAATGTTCACGCAAAAAATTTTAGATCTTTTGCACGAGCTTTTATTTGAGCATGTTCGTCTGTGTAATTGCGCCTTAACCAAATAGTGGTCAAGTTAAATAAAAGTATAATTTAAAATAACCCTATGAGCAAGCAAAGCAAAGCAATAAATTTAAGAGATTATTAACAACAAAACAGGATTTTGGACACTAATAATAAAATAAGTTAGTATCAAGGTTAATTCAGACACACACAAAATGCTATGAGAAATAATAGTTAAGTATTAAAAATTGGTGCTAGAAAGCACGGATATTCAACCATACAATCAATTATTTTATTTTGAAAGGACATGAAAATATCTCGAAAACTGTAGCTTTGAAAGATTTGAACGTTATAACAAAATTTTTGGTTAATATTTACGGAAACCAAAATCTTAAAACTGCATATCAATAGCTGCTTTATTTCTAAAGTTATGATTTTTTTAAATATATTTTAACGTTTTTTCGAATAATTCGGAAACTAAAGCTCCCAAGCTGGACTTTATAACAAAATTTGTAGTCCTTATTCATGGAAACTTAAATCTAAAAACCGTGTATCGCTACTTGCTTTTGTTCCAAAGTTACAATTTTTTTAAATATTTTTTCCCCCTTTTGGTATAGTGGACTAAAAAGTGTCAAAAAAAAACAAAAAAATGCAATCTTTTTCATGTCTTAGTTTTTTTTATCGAAAACTCCACACCAGTACTTTTTAACCAATCATAATATATTTTTTTGACGGATAACTATGGCAACACATGAAATTCTTTTCGCTTGCGTAGAACCAACAGCGAATTAAATCGGATGTAGTCACAGAATATTTTTTTACTCAAAGTAAGTTACAATTTCATGTTTACACTTCTCAAAAACTTATATTTTGATATATTTTACTCACAGAATTAAGATGTTTTTTACATTCTTCTGCCACCTCCTTTCTTCTTAAAAGGCGAGAAATTTTTCTCCTACTAGTGTAGGGGCATATGTCGATAATTTCTATCCCGTGGGATATTTTATAAAGGAGTTTTGTGACTATGCGGGATTGATAGCTCTTTAGTCACACAATCAATTTTTATCGGGTGTTTTGTTCGCATCCATGTAGAAGGGGTTGATATGACGACATCTTTCAAGATGGCAGCCAAAAATTATAAATAATCCAACTTTCGCAACCGGGGAATGATAATACTCGATTCTATATAATTCGAGGACCAGGATTCTAAAAAAAATAATCTCAGGGTCATACGAAAAGAAGATTTTTGCCATTTTCTTTTCAAAAAATCTTAATAATTCGTTTTGCAGACCAACTTCAAATGTACCCCAAGCTATTAATCATATATGCCAATTTGGGTCCTTAGAGTTTGATGCAGTTTGAAGCTCCATGACCTTGAAAAATACCCCAGCAAAATTAACAAGTTGCAAAAAAAATAAAATCAGTCATCCGACCTCAAATGTCCATGAAAATCGCAAAAAAAAAAAGATTTTTGCCATTTTCTCTTTAAAAAGTTTCCATAATTTAACGTTTTGTTACACCAACACCTGGAACGCCATGTCAAAAAAAATGGTAGGAAGGTTTAAAATGAAAATTAAAATGCACTTAAAGTTTTTGCGTAGTGGAAAATTGGAAAAAACACTACAAAAAGCGGGTTTTTCAATTTTACATGGTATTTTCAAAGTCAATCAGGGTTATGCATCAACTAAACTTTTTTTTTCATAGTAAGCGGAGATATGTCAACAAGAATTAATGGCCACCTTGTCATTTTTACTTTTTTACGAAATTGGATAAAATAAAATGTGGTTATAGGTCGCCATTTTGATATATCAGCCACCTTATTGAAAAAACAGTGCCACTTTAGTCACTAAAAATAGGGATTAAACGTACCTATTTAATCCCTAAAGTGCATAAACATTAACAACAGTTCCGTAAAACCAGGCTAGAGTATTTCTTTAAGTTGGAAGCAACCCAGCAAACACATCTGTTACATTAACATAATATTTACGTAAATCTAAAGTAAAAAAATTACATAAAAAAAGTTTTTATAAAATTTACGTAATATTTACATAACATAACTTATTTTTCTTTAATTGCATCATATTTACGTAATAATAAGGGAACTTTGTACAGCTATGTTGAGAATTTGGAACCTTTGGTTGCCCTAAAGTTATGATTGTTTTCCACAAACCAAAACTACACTTTTTTGCACTCGACGTGCGTTTTGCTAACAACGTTAGCATCATCAGGAGACGATAAACAATGAACTAAATTAATCTACGCTCTATCTTATATACAATCCTTTAGTGGGCGGAGATAAGACTAATAATTTGTTATTGATCACGATTTTTAATTCTATCTCCCCTCAACCAAAGAATAAAGTGTACTAAACGGGATGGGTCCTCTATCCTTATTTAAACTATTTCTGGATTTAATGATTTCCATACTTTCATATGCATTCAAAAGTCTTTTGTTTGGTACACTTTTTAGAAGTTTTAGGTTATCTAATGTGAATCTATGATTGTTTTCAAAAGCATGCTCGGCCACACTTGACTTTTCTGTTCTTCCGTATTTTAAGTGTGCTAAGTGTTCTTTAAAACGTGTTTGAATAGAGCGTCTCGTTTGGCCAACATATTTTTTGTCACAATCCATGCAACTAATTTCGTAAATTCCACTTTTTTCTAGAACTGTAGTTTTATCCTTGGGATTTCCTAGTAAGCTTCTTATTGTGTTACCGGATTGATATACTAATTTAAGACCGGTGTTATTAAATACTTTTTGTAATCCTTTCGTATAATTAGGATTATAAGGAATTGATACAAATTTTGAGTCGCAGGTATCTTTTTGTCTGAAAAAAGTGGAATTCCGAAAGGTCTTTTGAAAGGAATGTCTATTTATCAGCTTATTTATTAAGCCTTCGTCGTAACCGTTTTCGCCAGCTATATTCCTAATCCTATTCTTTTCTGCTTCAAATCTTTCTTTGTTTAAGGGGAAATTTACTAATCTATATGTTAAAAAGTGCAAACTTGCAAGCTTATGTTGTAAGCAATGAAAAGAGTCATTTGGAATATACCTGTTGGTGGCCGTTCCTTTTCTGTATAGGTCAAAGTCCAATTTATTTTTATTTCTTATAACTAAAGTGTCTAGAAATGGCAGTGTACCGTTGTTCTCTGTTTCATAAGTAAATTTAATTGTGGGAAATTTGTTATTTATTTTTTCCATAAAATTTTCAACACTAGTTACTTTAGTGTTGAATACTGCAAACACATCGTCTACATACTTAAACCATACTCTGCGGAAATACTCAAATTCTTTACTTATATCTGATTCAAATTTGCTCATAAAGAGGTTTGCGATAAAAGGTGATAAACTATTACCAATTGTGTTTCTTTTTAATTGCTGGTAGTAGTTATTTTTATATTGAAATTAATTTTGATTCATGCAGAGTTTTGTTAAAGATAGGTATTCTAAAGTCTGTCTGTCTAAACTTTGTACAGAACAAGGAAGTTTACCTCGTTGTGACATTAGAAGTATATTAGTTTTATATACACCATATGACTTTAATTTTACATAAATGTTACATTCCAATACGTAATATTTATATAACATTTATGTTATAAATTTATATATTATTTACAAAAAGAAAACGTTACTTACGTGACGTCAAGTTTACCTTGATGTTACTTGTAAGAGATATAAATATTATGTAAAAATATTTACCTCAATTTTACCTTTTGATTTACTTTCTAGTTACTGGTTAATCGATATCTGCTGTTTTCCAATTTTTTGTTGCCATGTATTATTTACGTTATTTTAATTACATATTATTTACGTAAAAACTAGGGAACTTTGTGCGTGGCACAATGCAGAACATGGAAGTTACTTTTTACCTTGTGGTGACTTCCAGTTTACATAGAATTTATGTAAATCATATGGTGTAACATTTACGTAATATTTACGTAACGGTGTTTGCTAGGAATGCGCTAAAAAGCGTTTTTAAAGTCTTTACACCGTCCGCAAAATCGATTTTAAAGGATAAACCGCTTTCTTGAATCGGTCTAAAACAAAATCAATCGATGTAGGGTTTAAAGCGGTTTTAGTGTGTCTATAAGACAAAATTTTGAAACTTTTCTTAAATAAAAGCGCTTTAAGAGGCCCATATAAACAAAGGATTTGATTTGATCGGTCAAAACGTAAACAATGCATATGTGATTTGGAATTTTTTATTAAAGGCTTTCTTTCCGAAATTTTGAGAACTGTGAGCTGCCGCCGTTTCGAAGTTTTATAGGCTATTTTGTTGTTGTCTAAAGAAAACCATCATAAATTTGCTTTAAGCTTGGATTTTGTAGAATCGTTTTATGCAAAAGTTTCCAAAAACGCATTTTTTAAAAGTTTTTCAACAGAGCAAAGAGCCTGTCGACCAATGTATCGCAAACTTCTTGTCTTTCGGAGTTCTTTTCAAAATACTGAACTTTAAATTCGATTTTCATGGATAAAATGCGTTTTTCACCAAAAAGAAAGAAACACTGATCAAATATTTTTTTATCTAAATTACAAATTACCATTTTTGAAAATTGTGCAAAGACTCCATTGTAACACCATTGCCAAATATCGGACAATACAACATTTAAGATATCCATGATCTGGATATCAAACGGTAATAAGCTAATTTATTTTAACTTGTTTGTTTATACCTTTTTTAAAATCTACATGGTCATTTACTCATTTGAATAAGTTTCATACAGCACCGATGTCACAGATAAGATCATTTAAATTTGTTTTATCTGCTTCTACATTACTAAATATTATTGTTGAAGTAATTTTTTGGGTATAACAAATTATTTCATTACTTAAACAAGACATAATGAAGAATGGATTATGATCATCATGTGCTCTTTTGTCTATTTTTTTGCCATTGGCTAAAGTGGGATCTAAAATATTCTGATTTATTGTTCTCAAACTTAGAGTGGGGAATCTTGCATGACGCGAAGCTGACAGGGGCCTAATTCTTGAATCTCAAGAGAAGGAACGATCCCTCAAGAAATCGCATCAATCCCGGGGACTGATCCCATTCCCCGAAAAAAGATGCTTTTTCTTAAAACCTCTTCGAAATTTTAGATTTAAAAATATACATTTTACGCGCATGCTTGCCAGAGAAATAAGACCGATCCCAGAGTTTGGAGTCGGGGAGCGCGAACACCCAATTTTGAATAGAATGGAATGAGCGATCACCGCTGGGATCATTCGACACAAATCTATGTCGTTCCCTGCTCAAGAATTAGGGCCCTGGAGAGATCGCAATCGATATGCAAATAAAACAAAGCGAGCATCAAACAAATGGCGGCCGACCGAAATTTGGGTAAAGCTTAAGCAACTTAAAATATACAAAACTACTAATTGACGCTCATAACCGAAGCGGCATGATGGCCACCAAAGATTGAGATGCCAAAATATTTAGGCTTGCCAAAAGCAAATGTTTGTCGTTGTGTTTAGATTAAAAAAAAACAAAATGCCATTTTTGGTCTCATTCTGGAGAAAAAAGACGATTTTAGTATGTTGTTTAATAAATCAAATATGCTAGGGATTAAATAGGTATGTTTAATCCCTCTTTTTTAAAACTAAAGTGACACTTTTAATACCTTAGGGATTAAAAAAATTTCCAAAATATTAAAACTAAATTTAATCCCTCAACTTAGGGATTAGAAGTAAATTTAATCCCTCAAGGATTAAAAAAAATAATTCCTGGAAAATTATAATTAAATTTATCGCAAGTCAAGCCAAACAGAACCTTGCTCTTGGACAAGATTTCATTCTTGCCACCATTGAGTTCCATAAGCCCGAAGGAGTATACAAGACAATGCTTAGCACCCTTTTCTTATAGTCAACGAACCATTTGGCGAAGAAATAATGTGATTTTAACAATAATCTTTTCCTAAACTGCATAAAATAGTATATAATTAGCGAATTGTACAAACCTTCGGCCGCGGGATTAAAAGTAGCACTTTAGTTCTTAGGTTTATAATGTACTATTAAAAGATCTTACAATCAGATTTTTTAAGTCTCAGAGTGATGGAGCGTTTTTGAGAAATTTTTGCTGCTTTTTAAAAGTTTTTGTATTACTGTCAATACTTTTGCTTTGCCTTTGATATTGCTATAACATCAGGTATCTAGCCAAATTGTGTTCTCACTATACAACTTTTTCATGCTTCGCAGCATGCATCTTGGGTTTTCACACTATGAAATCTGTCGAAAAATAAAGCGTGTTGCAAGATGCGCGAAAATAGAACATGTTTTATTTTTATCAGCAACCGTTTTTTTATGTTTTCAACTTGCCGACAGCTGTGAATGTTAGGTTATCAGTTATATTTTAAACTTTTCTCACAAATATTCCAGTTCCTCTCCATTTTGCCAAATAAACAAAATAAGGCAAAACAAAAATTAAGTTTAAGTATAGGAAGAAAGTAAACAAAGGAGTTAAAAATCTAGTGCTATTTCAATTTTTTTGACTATTGATTTTTTTCTGATGGCTATATTTTGCGTTATTGTTAAAATGATCAAACTCTCGTTTGGTTTAAAAGTGTATAAGTATAACAATTATTTTCTGAATTCAGTTTTGATCTGGGGTACATGAAAATTACGATAATTGTCGTTAGCTAAATATTGATAAAAGCAGATCTTTTGTCAAACTGATCCGGAGAACTTTGGAATCGAGTGTATCTATAGCAGATGAATAAAATATGGTATGAGAATGTTTTTCTTCAAGCTCTATAAAATAATAAAAGCATAAAAATTGATCTTAAATTTCGCAACAAAAATTTTACTGAATACGGGCTATTAGTGTGGGTTAACTGCCTGTAAAATAGAATGAAAATGAGAATAATAAAAGTCTATTCTAGTTTTAATATTATTTCAGGTCATTAAAATGTAACAGAACACCCAGTGTAAGCCTTGAAATATTGTTTTTCGTATGTTACTTCCAACCATATAACTATGAGATACGACCCAAGGATCGCAAAATGTGTAAAAATAATAACAAAAACAAAGAAAATAATGTAAAAGTCAGTGTTGCCTCTGGCACGGCCAAAGGAGAAAATTCTACTGCGCATGCCCGACGCGGTCTGCTCGCGCTCAGAGGAGTTTTTGCTCTGCATTTTTTCCAGGCTCCCTTGATTGGAAGAGTTATTATCGCTACGGCCTTTTTTTGGGAAAATGCAAGGGCAGGAGCGTTATAGTACCTCGTAGTAATATCATAAAGTAAGTAAGTTACTTACTTTATGGTAATATGCTTTCAACTTTTCCTCAAATAAAAAGATTTAAGTATTAAAATAACACTAAATTTTTGTAGAACAATAATGATAACTCGAGTTTTGCATCAGTACGGTGCTAATGGGAAAAAAAGATGAAATTAAAATGTCAGACTTCAATTTCGGAAGATGCATCTTCATTTTGACGGAAAAATAAGGGTGTTTATGGCGACAGATTTAATTATCTTCACAACTAGGCACAGTGGGCAAAAATCCAGAACTATGTTGCAAATATTCCATTCTTATTCGATTTTATTCAAATTTGGTAAAAACATTCTATTCCAGTAGCCCGGGAACTTTGTTGGGTTTAGGTAGCTTGATAGTGGATAGGGGGGGGGGGGTTAGGAGGGCCTCATTAAAATAAAAAATGATATATTTTGGCTAAAACTGCTAAGAAAATGGGGTAATAGTATTATATTAAACAATAGCGATTTAAAATCTCCTATCACATCCATATTTGCTAACAAGGATTAGTTCTAGCTTTTTAGAGGTTAATTATTGTGTATATTGACTCAAAACTGGTTCTTGTGCTCAACAGTGTGATCCAATAAAGATTACAGATATGTGCTCGTTAGAAGGAGAGGATTCGTTGTTGCTTGAAAAGAAACTAAAAAACAAAAGATCAAAAGATTTTTCGGTTGGAGTAACTGATTTGGAGGTTTTTTAACTTCTTCTTTGTTTTAATTGCCTTAGGAGCATAAACCTACTGGAAATATTAACACGCCAGGACGAATTCGTATCAGGTAACTTGGATAAGTAAGTACCAGTGCGGAACAATGCCTATTTGTGAGTGGTTCAAGGTTGGAAGTCAAAGTGTATGATGTTGTTTAATGATGTATAGTGGAGGGTGACCAGTGAAACTACTGATGAGGCCACGCTGGTTACCCAGGGCGAAACATCGTTTAATAATTTCTCTTTTGCTTTGATCTTTTGTGTGTTCCTTGTGGGATGCTCATCCAAGGTTGAATTTTCGTTATTTCCACCCACGATCTTTTGATCTTTTGTTTTTTAGTTTCTTTTCGGTTGAAGTAACTGATTTGGAGGTTTTTTAACTTCTTCTTTATCATCAAAGGCCATGGTTGGGCGCCCAGACGATCTCGGATCTGCTTTGGAAATACGAGCTGAAGGACGTCAAGGAAAGATTACATTTTGGTCGATCCATTCGACATGTTTAACCTTCCCATATTTTTTTACTTGTTTACAAAGATTAATAATTATATCTCTCCCATAACACTTCGTCTCTTGGGACACAGTATCATTTACTTTAAACATGTTTATTAGATTTTTTAAAATAGTTTCCACCTTGTTCTCTTTAGTGGCGCTGCACCACAATTCCACGAACGTTCTTCTCGGTAGCTTGAACATGTTTGCTGGAAGAAAATGTATTTCTTACCATCCAAGAAACATTTGCTTTTTCCTATTTGAAAATATCACAGGGTGGATCACATAATTTAAAAATATTTGACATTGGAAATGACATTTGATATTTATGACATTTATGACATTTATGACATATTTCTTCTGAAAGCCTGAGATAAACTATATAGCTTTTATATTTAGAGTTCTTCTCTATCTACTAAAGGAATCAAGTTAATATATATAATGGATCTTACTGTGCTCATACGCGGATGAAAACTTACGCTTCCTATAGAGTTTGCGATTTTTTTGACTTATCTTTTTTAACAAAAACTATCTGCCGGTATCTATCAAAAAAACCATAAGGGATTCTGTTCTCGGTTGACCCTTACCTAGTTTTTGTCTAGAAAATCAAAATGAAAGAAACTTTTTTACTTTTATGTGATAACACTTTCACAATAATGATCGACAGCAAGCTAAAGACGCCCGCTTCAATTGTTAAAATGCTGAATGACTTAAAAAATATGTCCAAAAATAGAGAATTTTAGAAACAAATTAATTAAAAATGCAGTTTTTTGCAATGTTCGTTTTTTCAGCCGCTCTAAAAAGATATATGCTTTTTTGTTAAATTTGTGCTCCCTCATGGACTCTTCGGCGCCATGAAGCCCTATCGTTTGCCGTGGTCTCGAAGTTGTTTATATCAATGTGACCCATTTATCATATTACCTTTGAGAACGTCCTTGAACCTTTTTGGTTGAACTCCTTGATTTCTCTTTCCCTCCTTCAGTTGTCCATAAAATATCTGCTTTGGGAGACGTGTTTCGGGCATGCGGATAATGTGACCAGTCCAACGAAGCTGGTGCTTGAAGATAAGGGCAAAACCGACGAACAACCATAAGTGTTTTAGAAGAATCCAGAACAACAGTGGTTTAGCGTCCATATAGCCCTAGGTCAAAAGTCATGTATTACATTAAATTTTAAGAAATTTAATATAATAAGTAGATTGTCACAAATAATGCAAACAACATTAAGCTCTTGTTTCTGCTAATTGATGGGCTAATTTTGAGTACAAACAAATGATAGATTGATAGAATACTTCTTATAGCCTTTTCTTATGGCACAACTTTCATCAAGAAGTTATAATTATTATATTTAAAAAAATTAGACAAGGAAGGACGAGATTCTTACAGGGATTGAAAGTAGAAAAAGTGAACTTTATTTTTCTGTATACATAAGAAAGGACTTGAGAGGACTTCCTTCCTAAAACTTTAGTACAGTTTAATTTTATTACATAAAAAAGAATAAATCATTCAAACGTTGTCTTTTTTAATTGATAAACGCAACACGCAAAAGCTATCAACAAATATTGTGAATTTTCATATCCGAAAAATGAGAAGCTGAAATAGTCTTCTTTAATGAGTATACGAACATGTTCAAAAAAATGGAGATTTAGACATTAACGAAACACAATCCCAACATTTATTGTTTTTGTTACGTTTACTAGCGTACTAAATTAGTATTCCCTACGACTTAAGAAGCTTTTTTAGGTAGTTTGGAATGTATATCCCGATAAATTTTTTGAATTTTGTCATAGAGATGAACCACTGTGCACTGCATTGTTCGTCGCCTGCCGCGCTGTCGCGTTCTCTGATGGACAGCCAGAAAAAAAAGTACCCTCCTAGGCATGATCGTGCGGGTCGGGTCGAGATGCAGTGTATATTGCTATCCCAAAAAGGATTTTTCGTGTGGCGAAATAATTCGCAAAGATGCCTCACAAGTGTTATTGGGGGTTTCACAGTGACCTTTACGTTGTGAAACCTCCAGTGGTACTTGGATGGCAAATAAATGAGGCCTCAAATGGAATTGGAACTTGATGCCGTATTTTGAAGCCTATATCATATTTTTATGATCTGCAGGGGTTTTGACTTCTAGGATGGTATACCATTACCATTCTAAATAACTTAGTAGATAATTTCTATAGCTTACATGAAGCAGTGCAAGACCGGCTCTCGACCGAAACTAATGAAATCTGACATTTAGGGGAGAGGGTAGGGCTACTTTTTACATTTTTTCGCATATCCTGTACCTAGGTATATATATATATATATATATATACAGGGTGGATTCTTTAAGCGGAACGTTACTTCTAGAGGCTTTAGGTAAAAGGTTTAAAAAAACGAATAACGAATCTTTAATGATTTTTACGGACTTTCTGCCCATAATAAAAAAATGTTTGGGGCCCCAAACTTTAGGTCCATGGCCTACCAAATATTTTTTTTTTTAAAGAGAACCCAGTAAACAATTTACTACGGCTCACTCCCAGACAACACAAATTGTCCATCGGACCGCCACTCTTTGTCCAAAACCGCCCGCATTGTCCATGGACCATTTATGGACATCTATTGGACAAAGGTTTTTCCTGGTACAGTAGATGACAAAAAAACCGAGTCCAAAGGACTTCCAATTTTAATGCATAAAGAACTGCTTTTTTCAGTTAGTTTTTGGATATCCAATGGATAACGATGTTTCTTGGTCCATCGGACCAAAAATAAACTATATCCGGCGGACGTCCATTTTGTGTCCTGCAAAAGTGATGTACTTTATACATTGACGAAACATTGAATATTTATCAAAAAATATATAATCTAAAAAAATATCTAATTATTCATTACCAACAATAACATTTATTTTTTTTCATTATTTTAGACTAATTGGCATTTTAGTATTTTAATCCCATCCTTTGCTAGGAGCTCCATCCTCGGGGATCGACAATCAGACTTATGATGTTGGAATTTTGACAAAACTGTCCACTGGATATCCATTGGAACGGCTATACATTGTAATTATTATTTTTTTTTCAACAGTGAGCCATGAAGATACTTTTGGATAGCCAATGGATAACTTTTGAACAAAATTTCATTCCTCTGGATAACCAATGGATTTAGTATAGTGGTACAATAGTCAAAATATTGAAACTTTTGGACTTTTTGGGATGTCCAAGAGCCGTCCAATGTTTTGACAATTGTATTATCGAATGGATATGCCTTGGACAAAATTTCTTACAGATTTGGTTGTCCAATGGACTGCTGCATTGTCCAGAAAACTCTCTCCACTGGACATCCTTGGGACAGAGTTGTGCTGTCTGGGCTGTTGGCCTGTTGCAGAATCATGGACAGTCATAGTAATGGCCTTTTAACAATATGTTTATGAGATCACGGTCCAAAAAAGGTACAGAAATGTCCCCTCGGGCCAATAAAGATGCCGGTCCGGGACTCCGGTATTTTCTGCCGGCATGCCTGACATAGACATTAGGCTAGAAATGGCCTTTTAACAATATGTATATGGGACCTCGGTCCAGAAAAGTACGAAAATATCCTCTCGGACCAATAAAGATGCCGATCCGGGGCCCCGGCATTTTCTGCCGGCATGCCAGACCATCAATATTCCAATCCGTGAGAACGTCTATTCATGCCAAATAATTGATGGTACTCAGTACTAAGGCGGGCTCAACGGTTGTTACCTATAATTTTGGGTTACGTTACATAGTTTTTGATTGTCCAACAGCAATTTTAAATAAAAACAGCTGGGAAACTAAAGGCGGGCCAGCATATACCCTTGGTCTTTAAGAAAATATCTGTCAGAAAATGGTTACAGTCCTTTTTTCTACGTTCCGGTCAAAAAAATGTCCAAATCTTAGTCAGTGGGCCAACAATAGGCTTTCTATACAAACTTCGGAGGAGTGAATGCGGATCATTATAAGGCCTTTGCTTAAAAAATGAGCCGGGTATCAACCAAAAGGCTTTTACTAGCACAGTGTGGCACAACCATCCTCCGGAATGTCCTTCACTAAGCCGGACTTTTCCCGTAGCAAGCATGTTTACTGGGAAGGTATCACTTCTGGCACCTTTTTAGAAAGCTTGTTAAAAAGACATCTAACGCACTCGTTTTTTTTTTAAATATGTCAACTAATGTGTCAAATATTTAAGAAAACACTATTTTTTATCAATTTGTTTAGCTTCAAAATAAACCACATATCTCTTTATTAACTAAGTGGAATAAAGAAACTACCACACAAGGATATTATTGCCGTAAAATTTTTTACACCGGGCCTTTAGTGAGGGTCCCAAATGAGCCGCCAATAATGTTCTTGTGTGGTATTTTCTTTATTTAGTAAATAGAGAAATATGTAGTTTACTTTGAAGCTAAAACAATTGAGAAGAACATAAGCTTTTTAAAATTTTTTACTCATTGGTTGGCAGATGTCAAAAAAAAATTTTTAACAAGCTTTCCAAATAGGTGCCACAAGTAGTACTTTCTCATTAAAAAAATAATAGTTGGTAGGCTGGAGGGAGCTTCAGCCCCTTAGCATGCCGCCACCCCCCTGCCTACACCGGTTTTAAACCTATATATATGTCAGTTATGTTTAAATTCTAACTATACCACAAATTCCTAAACCTTGCTTAAGAGATTGCCCAAAATAGGACGCACAAAAAATCATCAAGATTATCTTTAATAATAAACATTTACCATCTAATTACAATCCAAAAACTTCTTCAGTAGGACAAATTGCGGTTATAAAAAGCTCCACACTAATTTTTGCAATTTAAAATAAATTGTTGTTATATAATTTTGATTCAAGCCTGTCATTACGAACTGAAGATGGATATAATTGTATATTGATTTTGGGCTTTTAGAACCGATTTAATCTTAATTAAAAATACCTAATAGAGAATTATCGATACATAAAGTTGGCATAGCCTGACTTTAATAAAGTCGGCACTATTTTTGACAGTTCCGCAAGAAGGCTAAACTACTATATATATTTTTAACCACTTTACCCATCTGTCATAAAATGACCGGAACAAATCCTCTCATTTTTCAGGAAATTCACTTAAATTATATATAACTACAACTATAAAGAAGAAAACACAGTAAAGCCCTATGCACAACAACGCGTGCCTATGCAGGGGTTTTTTGAATCTCGCGTGTCGACCTTGAAAATGAAGGGTGAAAAGTTGCATGCGTTTTCTGTTCACAAGTATGCATCTTTTTTCTTTCACCGAATAAGTAAGGTAAATCTTGTGACATTTCTGGTTCCAAATATTGATCAATATATGCATTCAGAACTAAAAGAATTATATTATGTTTTTTGCCAATAATGTGATTATTTAAAAAAATATACTAGCTGTATTGGGTTACCATGAATTAAAAATAATATTTTATAAATATAAATAAATGTTTTTTTTATTATTGTTATTAAAGGGCTAGACATATCACCGTTTGTTGTTTAATTTTTTTAAATATTGTAATAAATAAATATAATACCTAAAATAAGGCACAATAACCGTAATTACTTTAAAGTAGCTCGTTTTAAATTTTGTACTTTACTACAATTTTAGTATTTATTTTTTAGTGGCTAAAATACTTATAAGTAAACCTCTTGTAAATGATATGATTTAAATGAAACACACAACATTTATAATAATATCTAAAGTAGATTTTTTCATGTAGAAAAGTCCAAAAATATTGGCGAGGCGAAAAAGAAAAATGTATAAACACTTGTATTACTCACGTAACTGGCATCTTGTCACAAAATGTTGCCTATTTAGTATTCAAACCCCAGCAAAAAACCCCAAGTTTGTTGCACATACACAAATAATCTAAAAAGCGATGATCTCTTTTTGTTGTTGACAACTGCGTCATTTTTTTAATAACATTTTGTAAATTTAATATTTTAAAGAAATTTTGTAGTGTCGAAAATTCTCACCATATAAAAGGAAAGACGGAATTTATATTATGTGACTTTTCTGAATAGTGACAGCGACATATTCCATGGCTATCTATGGTTTTGTTGGTTGTTGGTGAGGTTTGTTTACACAGAACATACATTTTTAAATAAAAAAAGGGTATTTCAGAAAAACTGCCTACAAAAATTAAAATTGAGATTTTTTATTTACCGCAACTGAAATAGTATTAAGAAACTAAATTTTAAGGAATATTAGCAAATATGTCCTGACAAAGTCAGATTTTTTTTAAGGGCAAGATTTTCTGACGATTTTAAAATAGTTCATATTCTGATTTTCTTTCTAGCTGCCATGCTACAATTTAAGATTTTATGGATGGCTATACATCCCACATAACATTGAAGGAATATTCATGTTATAGGAATATTCCCTCAAAGTGATTTTGGGAATATTCTATTGCGAATGTGACAGGAATGTTCCAGACCTATTTTTTGTTGAATATTCTTTAAGAGTTTGTGATAGTTACATTTCTTTGGTAATAAGATAATAATATTCCCATGATAACGTGATAATCAAGTTATTTCTATGAATACTCCCAAAAAGAATATTTTCGTCAGGATTTTGGTATGTTTGCTGAAAATATTGTGAAAAGAACGCGATTTACATGATTTTTAATTATAATTTAGTTGTATTGTAGGTAGATGGCACTGGAATGAATATGTTATCTATGTAGCAGGTAATATTATTATAAATATAAGACAGCAAAAAGTCATTTAGGTAATCTTTTGATAACTTATCTCAAGTAGTACATCAACGTAATATACCTATATCCATAGGGTACTCCGTTATTGCATTTTAGTGGAAGACTAATGCATATTTGGTATATATCCACTGCATATCTTATCACAAAATCATCTCCATGCAATATTCAATAGGGATATATATTTGCTATCTGGGATATTATATTCAGTGCTTAGGTATATTACTATAATTCTTTTAAAAAAAATGTACACCTGTATCAGCTAGAACGTAACTTATTGCCGGCATGTGTTAGTAATATTTCCAATGGTAAAATGTAACATTCCTATCACATTCTTTGTTCTCTAAGTATATGACTATTACATTATAGGAATGTTTAATTGTTATGTGGCTGGCGCCATTTTTGTACCTCATAACTTGTTTTCCTTTTTGCGGCGGAATAACCCGCATCCAAACGGCCCGCGGCAAAACGGACCGCAGCAAAGCGGCCGCGATGACGTACGTAACCGCGTTCCAAAAAATGCTTTAGTAATAGTAAATTACATAACAGGAGAAGAAAGTAACAAATATCACACTAGCGTGAATATTGTGAACGAGGCGCTAGCCGTAAATAGTATTTATAACAGGCGTTTATTAATTTTTTATAGATATTTGTACATCAATAACACGTAACTATTACAAAAATCGAAGGAAAGTTATTAAAATTGTCATATACAGTAGTGAAATTAATAAACGGAAATTACGAAATCAATGAAAAATATTTCTTCACATTTTGTAGAGAGTTGTTATTAATAGTATGTACAGGTTATTGAGATAATAAAAGAGCATATGAAATAAATAAAACATGTTAACGATTTTAATCAATGCCCTAAATAAATTTATTGTTATGGAATGGAATGTATGGAGAAGTTTATGAAAATTATGAACCGGGCATATAAAATAGATAAACAAGGTTATGAAATTTATGTACGTAACAGTATTCTACTAAATTCATTCTTAGTTGTAACTAAAAGCTATGAAAACATATATTATAACAACTTTTTTTTTAAACTGTGTTTTGGAATAAAATCAATTCTTGGAATAAAATCAATTCAATTCAAATTCAATTATTGTATTAATAAAACTTTACATCCGTTGCCGACAGCAAAACGTTAAGTAGGAAAACAAAATATTAAAATTGATTTTTTAGTGGCAACCGTGACAAGTGATTCCGATCTGTTTATCATAACCTCCCTTTCCTTTGTTGTGTTTTCAAAGATTATTAGTAATTAAAATTCACCGTAAAAAACACAAAAATAAGATTAACTCTGTGTTTCGGACTTCCATTGTCTATATTTTATTTATACACGACGTTTCGATCAGTACAATCTCTGATCGTCTTCAGGTGCAAACTACAATCAATTCCTAAGGCTACGTACTTATATACTGTGAGAAATCACTCAACCTTGAAGTTTAAGAAGTTGGCTCCGCCCAAAATCACTGGACACGGAAACCTATGACCAGAAAGTTGAAGAGGTACTTGCTAAAGGAAACTATAAACTTCTCCCAAAAGATCCGACGCAATCAATCGAAAGTAAGGTTTATAGAATTTTGAAAAAGTATTCCAGATATATTCCGGACAATACAAGATCTCAATTTACACCACATTATAGCAAGCCTCCTCATCTATACGGACTTCCCAAAATTCACAAAGATGCAATGCCCTTACGCCCAATTACAAGTTCCAGAAATTCTCCAACAAGCAATCTGTCTAAATTCCTTTTGAAAATTATTCAACCTCTTGCAGGCAAGACCGCTTCATTTGTAGAAAATTCAAACCATTTTGTTAATATTCTTAAATCTTTTGTTTTAGGAACCGAGGATAGACTTGTCAGTTTTGATGTCGAAAGTCTATACACCAATGTCCCAATAAAGGAATCGTTAGACATTATTAGAAAGAGACTGGTTGATGACGAATCCCTTTATGAACGTACCAGCCTACCGCTGGAGGGAGTGATGGAGTTGTTGGAGTGCTGCCTACATAACTCTTATTTTCAAGTGAAAGATAGGTTTTATGCTCAGGAAGACGGTCTGCCAATGGGTTCATCGCTTTCGCCAGTGGTGGCCAATATTTACATGGAGTGGTTCGAATCACACGCGGTTGATACCGCAACATATAAACCTAAGCTCTGGCTGAGATATGTTGATGATACTTTTATTGTCTGGACCGGGAATGACCAACAACTTTCAGAATTTCTTCACCACCTAAATAACATAAGACCCACCATTAAATTCACAATGGAGTTGGAGCAAAATTGTCAAATTCCTTTTCTTGATGTACTTGTCACACGAGTAGAAAGCGACATCAGAACAACAGTCTATCGTAAACCCACTCACACAGGACAATATTTAAATCAAGGTTCAAATCATTCTGCTACAACCAAACGAGGCATAATCAAAACTTTGTATAACAGAGCCGTTCAAATTTGTAACAATTCTCATGACTTGGAAATCGAAATAAGAAACATTAAGAAGGATCTGCAGCAGAATGGTTACAGCCTGAAACTTATAACAGATACTATTTCTAAATTTCAACAAACAGGACAGAGATTACATGACCAAAACCAGGCAAATGCATTCCTTACAATCCCATACGTTAAAGGAGTATCAGAGAAAATTCGAAGAGTAGCGAAGAACTTTAATATTAAAACAGCTTTTAAATCTAGTAATACAATTCGAAGCCTTCTTAGTAAAACAAAACCGGAGAACAAACAAAATAAGGAATGCATTTACCAAATTCCTTGTGAGTGTGGTGAATCATACATAGGCGAAACTAAAAGACCACTATCTGTTAGGCTTAAGGAACATCAGACGAATACCCAAAAAGGTGAAACCACGAAATCAGGAATTGCCGAACATGCATGGTCAAAACAACACCGAATGAAGTGGGCAGAAGCAAAGGTTTTGCACAAGGAGTCACACTGGAAGAAACGAAAATTCCTTGAAGCTGCCGTTATTGGGCAGAATCAGGGTATTTTCAGTAAACCAAGTGTTGAAATCCCAAATATTTGGAAGCCCCTCCTTGGGCGGAGCCAACTTCTTAAACTTCAAGGTTGAGTGATTTCTCACAGTATATAAGTACGTAGCCTTAGGAATTGAGTGTAGTTTGCACCTGAAGACGATCAGAGATTGTACTGATCGAAACGTCGTGTATAAATAAAATATAGACAATGGAAGTCCGAAACACAGAGTTAATTTCAAACACATCATTGTCTCAAACTTTCAAACAAAAATAAGATATTTTAACTGAAAAATATATTATTGGACAAATTCTTTTTGTAAATCTTGATAATAATAAATACCGTAAAAAGTCATCTATAAACAAATGAAAGACGGCGTGCAAAAACTAAAAATGCTGCCTTAAAAATAACGTGACGTTTCTACGCCACAACGCGTTAATAAGCGATAAAGTCACCTAACAAGGATTTTTAATAAGAAGTGCAAAAGGTCCCTGCGTCAGGCGTGCGCAGTAGATCTTTCGGCTTTGGCCTTGCCCATGCTGCCCTGCTAATAAAGAGTAGCATCATTTACTAACGTTCGAGAAAAAGATCTTCAAAGTTTTGATATTCAACCCATAACTATTTTCTCAAGGTGGTACAATTTTTGTTTTATTTTTAGTTAAAAGCACTGCAAAAATCTCTACAATTTTTCAAAATATTATTTAAAAATGTTCTCAAGATTTTTTATAATTAAACAAAAACCAAAGCGTATGTATATTTGTCTTGTCCTTAAGAAAAAGAGCATGTATCATTTAATTGTCACGTATGCTATTTTTTTAAGTAATACAGGATATCAAAAAACTTTAACAAATTTAAAAAATAGCATATACCCGCACTAACAACACAAAACTAAAGTAAACGGTAAATAAAACACGTGCGCGACCTTCGATTTGCGCTTAGAAAAAGACGCGCAGTATCTCACATTACTAGGAAAGAAAAGCTTATATCCTGCAGGAAAGTAGACTCGAGCGTATGTTACAAAGACATTAGGTATTGCCAAGAAACAGCATATGTGCAAATTTATTGCGATATATGCTGTTCTCTTTTAGTATTATGAAATGGAAAGTGTGATATATGCTATTTTTTGTTACTTATGCTCTTCTTTCTTCAAATGGTAGGTCCCAAAGTAAAATAAAGGAGGCATATAAGCTTTTTATAAAAAAATATAAGGATTGATATATAAATTTTTACCCTAAACCTTTTTTAAAATGTTTATTGGGTTCAAATAGTTACGAAAATAAAAAAATATCAATTTCGAAAAGAATGAACCCAGCAAACATATCGCAAGTACAAAAATAGCCCTAATTTGGAACACGGCATTTTACAATATTTGTACAATTTGTGCTGCAATACATAGCAACAATACAAAAAAGGCGTAAATATTGCACTGGCATAAAGTACTTTAAATAGAGTACTAAAATATTGCTTTATTTGTAATGGCACCGCAAAGTGCAGCATCATATATTGTAATTCTTTTGTACAGTGAATATGTGAAATATTCACTGTACAAAACATTTTGTATTTCTAATTTCTTCAAACAGCAATTTAAATAAATCAAAGTTTCAGGTAACTTGGGAATCGCTTTTAATATTATTTGGGAAAATCCTCCCCCCTCCCAATCAAATGCCTTCGGATCGCCGCTGGTTGTTTTCAAGGGCAATGCAACAAGGTATTGAGGAAATCCTTATTATTTTAAAGTTTGTTGTTGGAAGTTTAATCTCGCCCATTATCGGCAAAAATGACAATATCCTGTCATATTACATTACATAGGCAGTTCTTAGATGACTATCGAATTATTTATGACTTCTCGGTGTTAATGAATGTTTCATCTCTTTTGAATATACGAGGAACATTAAAAATGTTATGACAGTAATTGTATAAATAAACCTTTTAGGTTTAAAATGGTTTACTTAAAATCAATGTATGACTGTATAATATTGTTACTTTTCAAAAAATTAAATAAACTTGTTACCATTATTATTACAATCAGAATTACTAATACTTTTATTGCAGAGTGCGCAATCACTGGCTAAACACTAAGGGCGATATTTACTAAGATGGGTTAGGGTTTATATGTGAGACGCATTTGATTTTCAATCAAATTTTTTTCTTTAAACTTGCATAAAACTTGTTGGACTTACTATAATCATATATGTGCTTTTACAATAAATTTAAAATAGCAAGTGTCACTTTCTAAACACCAGTTAAATTTAAATTACGTTTAATAGTACGATGCAACTGGCCCTTAATCATTCGATTGATAAGCAGGTTCCATTTAAAATTTACCTATATTACATTTCGTATGATAATACTTTTTTATAAACCCAGATAGTTTGTGCTGATTCACGAATTTTTCTGCAACAACGCACGAAAAAAACAATAGCATACGCGGATGTCGCTATAGAATCCACTTACAACATCGGCGACACTTAATTCCAAACCATCATTGTTTTTGTTAAGTATAGTTTTACTAGTAAAAGAACTTATAACGTTTTCTTCACTGCTTCCCACCGCTTTCAAATTGATCCAGATTGAAGCATTTACTACGTTTATTTCGACAGCTCTATGCGGATCGGAACTAGATTGGCTTCATAAATCTCGCTTATATCTAGGATATAAACACCTGAGATTAATGAATTAAAAAATTCGATCCAATCCTGAAATTTTTTGGATTGGATTTAGTCAAGTCAAGTCAATCCGCCGAAAATCGACGGATTAACCTTGCCGTTGACCTTGATTCTGGTTTTGGGGTCCGAAATTTTTGAAGAAGAAGAAGAACTTTATTTTATTATTTTATTTAAGATTTTATTATTTAATATATGATTTTCTCCTCTTTGTTCAAGTGTTTCTTTGTTTCATCTTGATTTCAATTTATTTTTTTTATAAATCGACATAAACAACATTTTATGGTTAGATTAAAATTTCAAGTGGCTTGAGTTTCAATCCGGATCGGACCGTCAAAATAAACGTAGTAATTATATCTACAAGAGCAACTACAAATTAATCCAGATCCAAAACAGGGCACCCACTGAAGAATTATGTATTGATCGAATTTGTCCCTTGGCACGACGATATCCAGGTTTTTATTGGTCTAGCCCTTATTTACCACTTTGTATCTTTAGGCACCACTACTGTTGCCCATTTTTGAGGCATATTCATGTGTTATTTGTTCTTTTTCATTCCTCATACTTTATTTTATGGACACCATTTCGTCATTAAAACTTGATGTGGATGACAAAAATTCTTACATCTCTGTTATTCTGCCGTCGACCTTGATTCTGGTTTTCGGGCCCGAAATTTTTTTTCAATTTATTTTTTTTTAGAAATCGACAGCAAACAACATTTTAGGGTTAGATTAAAATTTCAAGTGGCTTCAGTTTCAATCCGGATCGGGCCGTCGACATAAACGTAGTAATTATCTCTACAAGAGCAACTGCAAATTAATCCAGATCCAAAACAGGGCACACGGAAAAGAATGTATTCTATATTTAAGAATAGCTCTATTCTTGAAAAATTACATTTGCTTTAAGTATAGTATTCTTAGTATAAGTATAGGGATTATTAGAATTAACCAATTACCTATTCTTGATCTAGGAACGATACTACAGTAATTTAAATCAAAGCCAAAGCTATTATTAAATCAAATAACTTCTAGAGGTAAACCGATAAGAGTTTATTATTCTTTCAAAAAACAGGTAGTTTACTTGGACTAAAACCAGAAATTCTTCTTTGAAAGCGAAAACATATTAAAACCAAGTCGAAAAAAAACTTGTCACAAGAAAAAGATAAATCTTGACCTAAAATATGTTACGAATTGATTGAGTCATACTTTAAACTTAGTTTAACTACAAAGGTTTAATTTGGATCAAGTCCTTTTATTATTGCTATAAAGCCTTAGTTATTTTAAAAATAAGAAGAGCTGTACTAAAAACAAGAAATATCCCAATATCGAATAGTACCGTAAGACCGCTTGGCTAATCCATTCTCCCTCTTTGTTGTTTGGTATGGGGGCAACAAAGACTTAATGGCTTTCAGTTTCAGGTTTTTAGCTCAACATCTATCATTTAATATAGGGAAAACTATACTCCTATATCTTTAGTTTAAAGGTTCGAATTATTATAAACGCCTAAAAAGTTAAACACTTTCCTTATATTAATAGGAGAAACCGAGTATCATTATGTATACCCACGGTTGTTAGAAACAGCGCTTCAGAGCGTGCTGTCTCGAGAGTCGGTTCGAAATTGTGGTCATAACATCTCGCTGGCAGCTCGCGGAAGTTTTCTGATATATGCGTGAGCTGCAGAAACTCGGCACTGGAAGTACACCGCATAATCCGTCTATGGAAAAGTCTTTTCAATTTGTATCCCATAATCGTGTTGATTTGATTCTGCTACAGGACTGAATTAGCATGGTTATAGGAGATGGGTTATTTTGCAAGTGACGGGCTTACGCTACGTTATAATAAAATAAGATTATTATATTAACATATATTATATATATGCTACTTTTGTTTTAATTACAGTTGGTGGTACATAAGGTCGGTTTCAGTCATATAACTATGAGATACTATAATGGCCCAAATGCTCCAAAATGTGTAACGAAAATAACTTTGAAAAACAAAGGAGAAAATTCGAGATCGCGGTTGGCTTTGAAACTGTTTGGGTCACTAGGCCATAAACCAAAAATCTTCTGCGCATGCACTTACAAATCCATACCTGGCGTCGTAGTGACCTTACGATAATTGAATGACACTTTCACTGCTGACGCAACCGACGCGCCTGCCCGTTTACACTCTGCGTTTATCGGTTTTTTCCAGGCCTTTTTCTCGGGAAAAGCAAGGGTAGGGCCGTTATAGTATCTCAAAGTTATATGGTTTCAGTCAAGTATAAGAACTATTTGAGGTAAGTATAATTTTTTCTTAATAAGTATAAAATATTATTTGATTCAAGTATAGTTACTTGTGCGTTAAAAACATGTTATTCTCGTTCGAATAGCATTTGACATCAATACAACCTAAAGCAGTGTTCGAAACAAACAAAGGAAAAATTTGAATTAAGTATAGCGTCCGCTTAAAGTAAAAAACCACATTTTTTTAAAATAAGTATAGACCTATATTTGAATTACATATAAATTACACTTGTCTTAACGCTAGTCATGCCTTTTATTTAAGAATAGGCTATTACTTGGATAAAGAATAACTAGAGTTGAGGATATCGAAGATGAAGCTATTCTTGGATCAAGATTAATAATCTTTTTCCAAGAAGAGCTTTTTTTCCGTGCACCCACTGAAGAATTATGTATTGATCGAATTTGTCCCTTGATACGACGATATCAAGGTTTTTATTGGTGTAGCCCTTATTTACCACTTTGTTTATTCAGGCACCACTGCTGTTGCCCTTTTCTGAGGCGCATTTATGTATTATTTGTCCTTTTTCATTCCTCATACTTAATTTAATGGACTCCATTTCGTCATTAGAAATAGACGTGGATGAAAAAAATTCTTACATCTCTGTTATTCTGGGCTTTATTACAATTTTTTTCTCAATTAAATAAAAAAAAATGTCCAAAAGTAAAAAAATAAAAAAGTCAATATTGACGGTTAGATCCATTTACTTATAAACTTAATATACACGCCCTGCAAGTGGAAATTTTGTTAGCAACGTATTATGATCCAGTAGGCCATGAAAATAGGATTCTACGGCCGTTTTGCGCAAGTGCATTGGATTGATGTTATTCCTGATGCCATTTTTGTTTGTTTTGATTTTTGATTCCGACAATGGTGTGTTTTTTCGGTCTCTGATTTTACTCACTATGTGTACTGTGATTTTACTTTTCTTCTACATTTATGGCAGGCTTTTACAGTGGCGGTCCCAGCTATTTGAAAAGGGGGGGGGGCGGTTTCGATACGAAAAAAAAACTAGAATAAAAGCGTAGCTGACCTCAAACATAGGGGGGGATTTTAAGTTGTTTGTTTCATACGCATTTAAACATTTTTTAAAATAAAAAATGTTTAAATGCGCCGAAAATTTTTGAGAAAAATACATTAAAAATGAAATTTTTGAGTTAAATTAAACTAAAATCGTGAGTATCAACGGTATCATAGCGCCGCAGGCAAAATTTTTTTGATTTAAAATTAAACTAAAATTGTAAATATATCAATCAAAATATTCAAAGCGCAGCAGGCGAAATTTTTTTAAGAAACTGACACTACAAATGCCACTTTTAACACAAAATTAAACTCTAATACCGTAAATATCAAAGGTGTTATAGTGCCGCAATTTATGCCCTATTTTGGAAAAATATCGCCACACTTGTTCATTGCCACGAAAATGTTATTAGGTATGTTTTGATTTAATCTTTTGCCTAATTCTGAACAATACTGTTTTCAAATACCTACTGACTTCTCCCAATAAAAGTTGAAGAATTTCTGTATTTAGAAACGACTAGTTAATTTTGCCTTAATTTTGGCTTCACACTTGTACAAAAGTTATTATGAATATGTTCAGGTCAAAAATACTTTTTTATGGCCGAAATGATTTTGTCTAAAACTTATTTATAAATTACATAGAAACTCTAAAAAATGCGTTTGTTTATTCTTGGTGTGACGAATTGAAAATCAAACTCTCCCAAAATACTGTGGAGAGATATATATATACACTGGGTTTTTCTTGGGGTAAAACCCACTTAAAAAAAACTCATAGGGTTTTTTTAAAAGTGAATTTTTTCATTATTAATAAAATAAATAAACGTAAAAAAGGTATATTATTACCATTTTTTGAATTGATTTTTTTTTAATCTGATCGTAAGGTTCGATAAAGTTTGACCAGTTGCAAATCTTTTTCTAATCCCAAAAAATTTCTTATTTTATTATTCCAAATGCAAATTATAAAAAAAAAAAAACGATTCTGGTTCAGTTTTTGAAGACTCTACTTTTATTACTGGATTCTAAAACCTCAGTTCATTCTGAAGCACTCCTTCTAGCGCTACTCTTAGGCATTTGCCTTTAAAAAAAATGGTTTGAGTTAATAACCTCGAAAAAAACGAAAACTTGAATCGTATACTATCATGTCATACTAAGTAAGCAGGTAATTACAGTGTAGTAAATACACAAACTCCAACAATAATTTTTCTTAAGGTTTGTTTATATTAAGTATATAAAAAAAGCGCTGGTGAAACTAAACCAAAACTGCTTTGATTTATTAACAAACAAACAGTCTTCTGTATTCCACCTATTTTTATGTCGTATTTTATAGCTGATAAACGATCGCGAGAATAATTCCTAATTTTAAAGAAGAACTACAATCTGTATATAATTTAAAGAGAAAACCATAAAAACCCTAATAAAAGGCATTTGCAAAAGAGAAAAAGCTTAGTGGGTTGGGTTTTATACAAAAAACCCGGGTTTTTTCCAACCCTGCTTTAAAGGAACGTAAGGAACAATTTCTCGTTTTTTCTCCAACGACTTCAAGGTTACCACCAGCATTTTTGTTGTGCACTTTTTTCTGGAGCAAAGGGGGGGGGGGCGATCGCCCCCCCCAGGGCACCACTGGCTTTTATACTTTCACCCGTGTGTTTATTTGGTTTGTGGGAAAAATAAACTTACCTGTAAAATATTTGGTATCATCCACAGAAAACATCTGCCTTGGCACTTTCATACCTTTTGGTTTTTGAAAAGTAAACGCTACTTTTGTCGACGTATAACGTGACATTCATATGCCATCGGCCATCGTAGTGAAGGGCGTCGCGCATGCGTAAAACGGCTAAAATTCCAAAAATTTTCATAGCCTCCTGTATTTAGTCCAATGTAAATAGAAGGATCAAAATCAAGACTGACGGAGCAAAACTCGTAAGATTTGTTAGAGCAACCGTTTAACGTATATTTTGCGCTAATTGAATCACATTTGCGATACGGTATACCATTCTGGGGCTACAGGCAGTATTTACTCCGCTCTGCATTTATGCTAAAAAAAGAGCCATTGGATCAATATGTATAAAGTTCATCCTCGAACTCACTGCCAGCAACTTTTTGTTGACAATAGAATGTTCTAGAAACTGTGTGCCTAATACACAAGCACGTGTCAAAATACAAAAAAGAAAACAATGTCTATAACACGAGACACGCTCAAGATCTTAAGCTTTCAATAACTCATGCTACTCTTGTTGAGGACTCTATAATATATAACGGCATAAACTTTATGTTTTGTTCCCAATTTATAATTTCAATTTTATTTGTTTTTAATGTTTTGTGTAACTTATAGCGACCGTTGTTACATTTAATATTTAATTCTTTTTCTTAGAGTATTATCGATTATTTATACTTCTTTGTTATATGTAACTTATGTTTTTTTATTAAGAATTTTCATATTTATGTTATTCTTTGGCAATTAAGTATGTTTTCAATCAATCAAACATTCTCGCCGGAGCACCGCGCTCCATTCTAAATCAAAGACGCAAATTTGTTCTTGGATTGATCTCTGATCGCTCTGGAGAAGTTTTTGACCATCAATCGAAAACACTACCCGTTGGCCTGGCAATTAGGTGTCCTGCTTCTTCTTTCTTCTTCTTTTTAGTTTTCATTAGGTTTTCTGTTCAACTTACAAAAAGTGATAGCATTCCTGTAGGTAAGTATCCGACGCATGTTTGAATTTAGGGAAACCGTCCAACCCAACTAGCAATTTTTAGTTGTGCAAGTTGTAAAAATTAGAATTGCACGAATTTTAAACGTTGTTTTACGGATAAAGAATAGTTATCATGGCGACCGTCGACAACTTCGACTATTATACGACGCCTAAACGTTTATCACAACTTCAGTCACCATCACAACTATTTATGACCGTCTATTTTACTAACAGTGATTCCTTAGTTATGAAGGCGCCGACTGCAAATCGGTGTGTGCTAAACCGAAAATTGATCAATTTGCCCCACGTTTTCTGGCCAGTTTATTGGAGACGCGGGCACGCCTGTTTTCATCTAACCAAGTTACAAACCAATTTTGGAGGACTGCTGTCTGTCATACAAACGTCAAAAGTGTTTTGTAAAGTTTCTATTAGTTTTGTTTCAACATTTTGCGCTATGGAAAAGAACAAAGTGTATAAATATTCTTCGATATTTTATCGTCGAAGAAGGCTTTAACTAGCATTAGCTGATATACTGGATCAAAATGTGTCATCTTCTGTGTGGCGGAAAAGAAAAAGGAAGTTCCTGTGTAAACAACAAGGACGGAAATTAAGTGAGCAGCAGAAAGCCAAACTGTGGAGCAATTTCGATTGGGTAAAAATTGAGGCGTGTTCGCGTCTTTTAAGTTAGGGGATCAGTTCAAAACAAAGTTAAGTAGTTAAAGCGGTCGAGATACGGGACTCCTTTGGTTGTCATAGAAACTAATAAGTGCCGCCATGATTGATTGTAAAAACCATTGTATGCTAATATGTAAACAAACATTAAAAATTATTTTTTTTTACCTTTTTCTACAATAAACTACGATCTTTTTGCATCTAAAAATTCGTATTTTGTTCTTAGGAATCCTAAGCAACACCTTCAGAGGTTTTTCGAAGCGATTTTTAAGTCATGATTTTTTGTTTAATTTCATAAAATCATCTTAATCGAGGGCGCGTTTTGTTTTTTAAAGCTACGACCTGCACATTTGACAGTAAACTACCGTCTGTTTATATATTTTGGCATTGGTTCGCATGTTTTGATGATGCAAAACATGATATACGACATAGAATATCATTTTATTTTAATAATATTATGGTGTTAGAAATAGTTTAATTTGTAGTCGCATAGTTTAATTATCATTTTACGTAATGAACAATCTTTTGAACAAATAATTGTACTCCAAAACCCATTGAACTATTACTTCAACTGTAGTCGCGATCGGGACGTTGACTCAACCAAAAAATCATCCACCAAATTGGTGCAAAAGTGGGTGGTGTTTGAGTAAAAGTAAACGTTGCGACGCAACGTTGGCACACGGTGCACAACGTTGAGTCGTCGACAAATTGCTAGTTGGGAATGTTTCTGCACTATCGCCACGAGCTGTTTATGCTCGTGCTCGCTTTTCTGTTAAGGCATACGATACATAAAATAATCTAAAAACTTTTTTTGACTTTTATTTATTTTGAACGAAATATCACGATTCCTTTTTTGAGGCATACGACTCTTGGAGGCATACGACGAAATATACCGCGCTAGAAACACCGCACACGTAAATATCGCGGTGCATTACCACACCAGGGGTCTGATTTTCGAATCCATACGAAAATATCCGCATACGTATACTGAATAATCAACAATTTTTGTGTCAGTCTCTTTCTATACCGTGTGAAATGAGAGGCGAAAGATAAGCCGGTATGTGTGGACCGCGTTCGAATTCGACTGGTTTAACGCAATATTGCACGAGTGGGTGGAGGCATTCGTGTTGTTTCGCATGAAAAACCGGTTATTCTTGCACGTACTACCCATGAATCAGCATATCGGCATATCTTTTGCCTCCTTTTCTATACGTTATAGGAAGAGACGGAAGTAGTCGCATGCGAATAATTTCGTATGGTTTCGAAAATACGACCCCTGCACAATATGACATAACCGCGCAATATAACCAACCACGCAAATAATTTAACGCGCAAAAAGTTTACTACGAAAATCAGTTACCGCGCATAACGTTCAGGGCGAGTTTACGCCGAAACTTAATGCGCAATTCGTAATTGATCTGTTAATTTTTATAAGCTTTTATTTAACTTGCAATACATAACACAAGAATATAGTGTGACGAAATTGACAGCTCCCCCCTACTCGTAGGGGGTGGAGGGGGTACAGTTGAAGTACGCCCCATTCCGTTGAAATTTGGTGTGTTGGGGTTCTTGGGGATGGAGATAACGAATTTCTAATCAGATTTTGAAAATTCAATATGGCGGATTCAAGATGGACGGTTTTTGGTCATCTTTTGCTAACCAATTTTAACTAACTTATACACATCCTATTGCCTTTAAATTTAGCATGCATTTATAGATCCGGTGACAATACAATAATATGTTATTATTAGGTATCCCACCCCCATGAGGGGAGGTGGAAAACAACTAAGTTTGTCCGATTTCAACCAAAAATGGTATACGAGGGCTTTTGGGGATAAGAAACCCGAATTTTTGCTCAGATTTTGAAAATTCAATACGGCGGATTCAAGATGGACGATTTTTGGTCATGTTTTGCTAACCGAATTTAACTGACTAATCCACATCCGATTGTGTTCAAATTCTTCTAACGAGGGAAGTGGAGGGGGAAAAAGATTAAGTTTGTTCGATTTCAATCAAAAATGGCATACAGGGGTTTTTAAGGAGGAACATTATGATTTTTTTTGAAATAGACGATTAAGGGTATAAATCTAAAAATTAAGGGTGTGTGTTCAAATTCGGTATGCGTTTATATTTCCGGCGACAATACAATAATATTTTATTATTAGGTACAGACTTCCCTCTAGCGAGGAAAGTGGAGGGAGGAAAAGATATAGTTTGTTCGATTTAAATCAAAATTGGCATACAGGGATTTTTCAGGAAGGGGATATGAATTTGTTATCAGGTTTGAAAATTTCAATATGGCGGATTCAAAATGGACGATTTAGGGTACAAATCTAAAAATTAAAAAATTAATTTTTATTAAAAAAAACTATTAAAGAACAAGCTTTTATTAAATGCACTAAAAAGTAGAAAATAATTTTTATCTTTCTTGTACCATAATAAAAGCGATGAACGGTGACAAAGGGAGAACTACAAAATAAGAATTAAATTCTTCTTCTGTTCGAATGATAAAAATAATGCTTCCATCTAAAGAAGCTGAGAACGGGTGAGATTGCCGTGCTTGCCAAGCCTTTGAAAATGTCCTTAGGTTATAGACTAATACAACTTTTTCTTAGGTGAGTCCTAAAGTTAAAATTTTTAATTTGCGCCCATCGCTTTTATTATGGTATAAAAAAGATAAAAAATTATTTTCTACTTTTGAGTGCATTTAATAAAAGATTGTTCTTTAAAAGTGTTTTTTAATAAAAAATTTTACATTTAATTAAAACTATATATGTTACAAAATTATTTGGTTCAGGATTATACTTTTTTTTTCTTGAACATGCACTTTAGGCTAACTGTGTTCATCCTAAGATCCGATATTGACATGAGGGGTATTAAAAAAACATTACAACAGAAAAAATTCACCTGCTAACCTTGTGAACTGAAGACATTTGAAACTATGTTAATTAGAGTGATGAATACACATAACAAGAGCTCACTCTTTTCCTTTTAATGAATAGATGTTGCATTATTTCGCATTATTAGATCATTCTTCTCAAGTTCAGGACTACAATACCACTGAGTCTAAAATGGTATATCAATGTTTAAAAACGAGAACACTTTATTATAAGACTTTTCAATCAGATACTTTAGGTAATATTATGTTGACGTATTTAAAAATCAATTTATTATTATTTATTATTTTAAGATTTGAATTCCTTTTATGGAATGGTTCAGTTTTGGAACGTTTTATGTCCAAATTTATAAGAGATTTTTTAACCATGTTTTTAAAACATTTTCTCATTAAATTAAAATTATTTAAAGTTGTGATAGTTAAATTAAGATTTGAACGACGAGTTTGAATTTAGTGCAAATTTATTTAAAAATTATTTTTTAAGTGAACATGTTTTCGGCGTTTAAGCCATCATCAGAAAACAATCTAAAAGGGGAAAGGATTAACTATTAGTTTTATTTTATGAGCTCAACTTAAATACCAAAAATATTTTTTAGGTGCTGTATGTTGATGAACTTACTCTATTTTCCCTAAAATACTTCTTAAAACAAAGGAAGCGGGTTTACGTTTTCTTGTTAATTTTAGCGCCAAGTTTTTTTGTCAAAAACTTTTTTGGAGACTTTTGACATATTAGTTTTCTAGGTTATAGTCCCAAAACTGAACTCTTGGTTGTTTAATAAACTTTTGTGAAAGCTTAAATTAACTTTTTTTGATTTACGACATAAGACTCTATTTGGTAATAAAGTTCTTTATTGTTGTTGCTAAAATTGCTAAAAAATATGGTTCAGGAATATTAGATTCTTTAAAAAAAAAACCATAAAAAGAAATAGGATGATGCTTTTTGGAGATGAGGTCAAAAAAATCAAAAGTCACTCCAAAGAGAAAGCCGCAACAGTTCAACACTCTTTATTGAAAGGAAAATATTAGGATCCTTTAATTTTAGATTGTTTGATGATAGCTTAAAGGTCGAAAACATGTTCAGATAAAAAATATTTTTTAAGTAAATTGGCACTAAATATAAACTAGTTGTTCAAATTAAAAGACTTAGTCTTTACAGGTTGACAAAATTATAGAGAGTTTTTCTTACAAGTATGGGAAAAATATGTGGCTGACATATTTTTGTCAAATCGCATTAAAGTCAGAAATCCTGGAACTGTCAAGCAGTTTTTTTTTAATTCGAAATTGATCATGATTTTATTTCTACCTTCTTTATTAGCCTCCTTGTTAAATAGACAATGTTGGAGGCATTTATTAAGGATATAACTTTCAGATTTAGGTAATTTGGTAAAATTTTTGAAAGAGTATAAAGGTGTAATAAATAATATCAGTGACAGAATTATTTTTACTTTATAAGTAAGGTATTGTTCTAGATTGGTTACACGTAATAAAATTAAGGCAAAACTGTTTTTACTAAATATATGTCTAATACTTGAAATGTTATCCAACTGAAGTAGGTTGGATGTTTTTATTACCATTTTAAAGAAGATGTGAGATTTTATCCTTCGTCTAGTATACGATTAAAAATATATTGAGTTATAAATCAATAATATTATTAGTAAATTGACAATCTAGTTATATGTCTAAGTTATTCAATTAAATGTTCTTAATTTTTTTAACCCTTGTATTTTTTTTAATTCTTATCGTATCTCATCACAGTCTGTATTTCTAAAGAATCAGGCATTCTTTCTTCAAAATTGCAAATAAAATTTAATGTCAAATCAAGTACTCAAATTCATCTTACTTATATTTGTTGGAAACTCGCGAAATATTATTTTTCAAAAAAATATATACATCAAATTTTTTCTTTTCTGTTGATGAGTCATCTGCAGGTTTTGACGATGAAATCTTCTAGGTTAGGAAGAATAATCTACCTTAAAACTCTAAACTTCTTCGAGCAATAGAGTGGTGATCTTAGTTTTTTGCAAATATGTTTTTATTTCTGAATGATAAAGCATTCTTTCTTCAAAATGGCCAATAAAATTTAAGGTCAAATCGATTGCTTGTTCCGTTTCCATCGTTAAAAGATTATTATCCGATTAACTAAGAGATGACATGATCTAATTTTTTAACTTTTATTATTTTTTTTTTATTTTTTAGCTATTTTTATGACGTGAATTCTCGGTAAAGGTCGCAGTTATGAGATTCTTCAGATATTTTCCCATCTAATTGGATATTTTTGTGCTTTCGAAATGAATAACTACTTACTGACTGAAACGGAATTTGGATGCCATAACACAAGGGTTAAATGTATTCGATACACAACCAAATAAACCGTAATAAGATAGAAAAAAACAACAAAATTGTGCACAACACATTTTTTACCAAATTTTTTTGCGTAAATTTAGAAGTATTACTTCCATAAAATATATTTTTTTTATCCAACTAACATTATTAATGTCATTTTAGACAAGTAAACTATCAAATATATAGTAAACTATCAAATAGTGTTATAATTAATAACTCACTAGTGACGGGCGCGACTATTTTTATCTAACCAATTTTTATGTTATGTTTGAAAGTAACCAATTTCGGAGCACTGCACTGTGCAATTTCCATTGGGTAAAATTGAGCCACATTCAATCCGTCAGGTCACAGGAATGTTATGGCTGTCATAAAAACTAACACGTGCCGCCATGATTGATTCGATAAAATTGACTTACAAGGTGAGACGCCATTACACGGCTCAATCAAGCTAACTCACTCTTTTAACTAAACTCAATTTGGATATTTTAAAAATTATGTACTAATTTAGTCTCCTTTTCAAAAATTTTGTACTTAATGAATAACGGAGTTATTCGCACTTAAAAGGGGGCGCTAACCTGCACCTTCTTATGCTAAGGAGACAGATTTAATGAAAGTTGATATGTCATAATTTTGTACTAATTCTGTACTCTTAAAGAAGGGTACTTTTACTTTAAACCCTCCCCTCTGCTTAGGAAAGAGATTCGACCCAAAGTGACTATGCCAGAACTGGGTACTAATTATGTACTAATTTCATCGCCTTCTAGAAAATTGTCTTCTCTCAAGATAGCTTCATTTTTTTTTGTTTTTATGGGGTGAATAGCTTCATATCAAGGCACATTCCCCTCTGCTTAAGAAATAGATTTGAAAAAAAACAATTGTGCCATAATTTGCTGCTAATTATATACTAATTTTGTCTTTTTCTAAAAAATTGCCTACTTTCAAGATAACCTCATTTTTTTTTTGTTTATGTGGGGTGTGTGCCTTGATATCAAGCTACCATAACCAACAAACAAAAATCTTAGGAACCGATGGTTTCTATAAACTAAAAGTACCCTTCTTTAAATCTGTCTCCTAAGCATAGGGAGGGTGCAGCTTAGCGCCAAGCCACCCCCCCTCTTTTAAGTGCGAATAACTCCGTTATTCATTAAGTATAAAATATTTTAAAAGTGGACTAAATTAGCACATAATTACATAATTTTTACAATATTCAAATTGAGTTTCATTGAGGGGGGGTGTAGCTTGATTGAGCCCCATTACACGTTAATTTGATAATAATTTTAACATTTACTTCGGAACTTTTTGCACGTAAAAACTGGTATTTTGTTCTCAGGAAGCTTAAACAATATCTCGAGAGCTTTTTTGAAACAATTTATAATTCAGGATATTTTCTTCTATTTCTTTTTTTTGGGGCTTAAATCTGCATATTTGACAGTAAAGTGCGGGTTGTTTATAAATTTCGACATTGGTTTGCGTGTACTGGTGATGTAATAGTTATTTATGTATCTAGGTCTTAAACATAGCGTTTAACGTCCGCGCCGTGAAAATAAAGACCCGAGCCGTCAGGCGAGGGTTTTTACACAGTGAGGTCGTTAAACGCAATTTAAGAACGAGATACATACAAGGTCTGCCTGCTTTGTGTCGGGGTTAACGCCGCGACTTTCAAGCAGGAGATGCCGGGTCCAAGCCCCGGGTTGCAGGTAGTCTACTTGGACTTGGCTGAGTTAGCTAGAAGGCAGGCAAAAGAAAACTGACTTCCTAGGGGATGCTCATCAGATCGGTCTGGTGAGTGCGGTAGGGGGGGAATGAGCTACAATAGATCTCTCAGGTCGTAGTGGAGGGAGCTGTAAATTGCACCACTCATAAAAAATCTAACCCAACCTAACCTGCATACAATGTTCTATGCACAACTGTGTTTTTTAGGAGAAAATAGACTTCATGAATCATTTCACAAAAAAAACTTTTTGGTCTAAAGCTCTCTAATATTTTGACACACGAATTACTGTCAGTAAGCGGGCGGCCAGTCTATTCATGTCACTTTTCAGTTAAGCAATATGAAAAAATTGAATAGCAACACGTAGCAACCAAATAAACAACCTGAGCGTCACTTGAGAAGTTTCTTTTAAAGAACCCTGCACAAATTACATTGGAAATGGCTTTCGACTAAATGTCATAATTTTTTTATATGTTGTAGTACGCGATTAATAAAGCACAAAAATAAAAAAAAAACGAGATAGGGAGCAGGATTATTTTCTGAGATATGGAGCTTTAAAGTTGACGTGTTTTTAGGCTATACTTTTGGATATGGTCCAAGTTTTTTTCCACAACAACGTTAATTACCGCCGAAATAAAATGATTCCAAGCTCTATTTGTCTGGAATGAATCACCCCTTCCACCCATATAAAAATGTTTTATATGGTTTCTTTGGTACCACCAGAAAAGTCACTGATTTGTAAGTTTTAAATAAGAAAGAAAACAACCATTTTTTAAATAATGACAATTCTCATTTTCGTTAAAACAAACGGCCAGATTTAAAAATTTTCACATATGTTATTAAAAATAATGCCACTTGGCTAAAGAAATTTTTAGCTTGAATGTGTAAATGTCAAAAATGGTAGGCACCTTTAATGTTTTTTAATATTTTTGATATTAGAGAAATACGCAAAGTGGTTTTAAATATATTATAGGTAGGTTATAAAATTTTTTTATGGAGAAATCCAGTCCAAAAGCATAATACCAATAAGTTGGTACTAATTAATACCCATTGGTACCAGTATTTGACCAATCAAATTGCTCGTGTTAGGCTTTAGGCTAACTTGGGGTTGCCGGTAACGAAATTGATAACATTTTTTCGGTTACTATTACCGTTTTTCTACGAGAAAAAAAAAGTAGGTAAAGTGTTTTTCCTACTTAAGTGCGAAAAAGTGGTTTTTACGCATGCATTTGGGTGCAAAAAGTTAAAACTCTTAAGATATGTTTACTATGGCGGCATGCGGCGGCTTTGTATTTTAAAAAAAAATAAGGTAGGCTTGACAACGTCAAACTTTTGCTTAAGAAACAACGTCATTTGCTCAGATAATTTTATGCATTCTATTGGGAACACAGTGTAAACACATTGGTGCTGGCCCCTTTTTTGCATTTTCTTTTTCTTTAAATCTAAACCGATAATGTATAAAATATTTATCATGTTACCATATGCAAAATAAACGATACTACTACTACTACTACTACTACTACTACTACTACTAATACTACTACTACTACTACTACTACTACTACCGGCCAAGTTAGCCTAAAAGCATATAACACACGAGCAATTTGATTGGTCAAATACCGGTACCAATGGATATAACATATCAAGGTTTTAAATTCAATTTGTCCAGAAAACGTTTGTATAACATACACATAAGTTATTTTAAATTACTTTTTGTATTTCACCAATATTTTAAAAATATTAAAAAGCATTAAAGGTAACTACCATTTTCCCGATTAATGGAACTCAAGCAAAAATGTTTTTTTAGCTTTCTAGCATTATTTTTATCAACATATATAAAAACTATTAAAATCTGGCCGTTTGTTTTAAAGAAAATAAAAATTTTCATTTTTTTACATAAGGTCATTTTCCTTCGTTTTTAAAATGTACACAGTTACTTTTTTGGTGGTACTAAAGAACCCTTATAGAAATATTTTTATATGGATGGAAAGGGTGTTTTATTCAGGACAATAGAGAAATGAATCGTTTTATTTTGTAGCTAATCAACAAAGTTGTGGAAAAAAAATTAGCTTTAAAACGCGTCAACTTTACAGCTCCATATCTCAGAAAGTAATCCTACTTCCTATCTCGTTTTTTCTATTTTTGTGCTTTGTTGATCGATTACTACAACATATACTAAATTATGACATTTAGCCGAAAGCCAATGTAATTTGTGCAGGGTTCTTTGCGGAATTTCAATGAATATCGAGGAACAGTGTTCACCAAGTCTCCCCAGGGTAATACTGGATATCACCGAAGAGGCAAAGAAGGACCTTTTTCCCGCGAAATCCAAAAAACTTTAAGAAAAGGTATATAAGCACTATTTTTTGTGGTGTTCAGAGAAGAATATTGCTGAAAGTGGATGCCTAAACCTAAAAGAAGACACTTTGGTGGCATACTTCAGCGAAAAGGCGAAACGAAACAAGAAACTATAATTATGTAATTTCTTTATTGTTTTTCTTGAAATAAAAAATTAAAGGAATAAAACCAAAGCTTGCTTTTCATTGCTGTTACATCTATGAAAAAACTGAAAAAGTGACATATCTAGGTAAAAAATCTCTTTGTTTTGAACGAACAAAATGCAAGTCAAACAGTAAAAGCAAAAATGCCCGCTGGCGTTAAGTGAGCTCTAGGGCGTTAGAGTGCCACTTATCGCCCTAAAACGCAGGCGGTAGAAGGCATTTTAACGCCCGGTTGTGTATAAAATATCTTATAGAGTTCATTTATTTTTTAGTTTAGGTAATAAATATAATTTTTGAACAAATAATTGCACTCCAAAACCCAATTAGTTAACTACCACTGGTTTCTCGACTAGTCGCGATCACATCGTTTACTGAACCAAAAAATAATCCACCAAATTGATTAATAGACACTTAAAGTAAATATTTCAACGTATCAGTATCCGTATACCTAAAGCGTTCGAAATAAAGCAAAAATACACTACATTTTTGACTTGTGTATGCGATGTTTCGAACGATGCCCGCTTTTTTGAAGGGTGCGATGACAGAACTGTTGATTGAAATCGTTGCGTACGTTCGTGGATCCGTAACGATACGTACATCCTTCCGTAAGAAACGAGATTCTGTCATCACAGCCGTCAAAGAAGCAGGCATCGTTCGCATGAGCAAGTCAAAAATGTAGCGTATTTTGACTTTTTTCGAACGCGTTACGTATACCGATACCGATGGGTTGAAATATTTACTTTAAGTGTTTAATAAACGTTGTGACGATGACGCAGTGCACAACGTTGAGTCGTTGGAAGATTGCTAGTTTGACTCTTACGTTAAATCTTATGCTTACATTTATGCCCAAGTTTTGGTCTATTTAAATTTGAAATTCAATATTGAAGAAAATCTGCAAAAGTTGCTGAAACCTTGTCTACATTAAATTTTCTATCCAAGTCCTTGTCATTTCACAGTGATCATGACTTACGGTTTTAAACATTGCTTGTTTACTTTAAAGAGTAATTTCAATATTTGTGCAAGAAGATGGACATTTAACCTAAACGAGAGCACAATTTCAAAATTGAAACGTGATGGTACCAATGGGTTCGTGGGTCATCTATCATAAGGGTTGACAACCAAAAGGATATATAGCTATAGGTACTATTGAACGAACATAAATCAATGAAATGATTTACAAAATTAAGAATTGTGCTTCTTTCGCAAAAAAAAGTTATAAGTCCTACTTGAAATCAATTTTGGATTGTCTTAATATAGGTTTCAGGGACTACACATTCTTTACTAAATACATATTGAAGAATTTTTGCCTCTGCATTTTTTTCAGAATAACTTGAGGGTTATTATCGTACGACATTTTTTTGAAGAAGGCAAATCTTCGAATAGGTGCACTTAATTTCAAAGAAAACGCATACATGCAGTCACAAAATTGACCTTTCTAAAAGTGTATAATATATACGGACTACCAGCTAAAATGAGTAAAAACTTCGAAAGTACGACAATTTGTCATATTTAAAAAAGGTCTCTACAACTGAAAATATTTTTTTATTTAAATTAAAATCAAATTTATTTTTATATTAAATTTTGCATAATACTAAAAAATCAGCAAAAATAATGTTTTAGTCTTTATTGAGCAATATCAAATTATCACTCTCTGTAACGGACGAAGGCTGTTCTATAAAGAGGGCGGTAACCCATTTTGGAGTTGATAAAATAACAATAATAGGATGGAAGCAGCGCTGGATTGAAAACAATTCGACGAATAGGAAACTTGGATTAAGACAAAAACGATGGTAAACTTAATACTAATTATTATAACTTAAAAAGGAACTAAAATAAATAATTTTGTGTTTAATAGGATCACCATTTTTCTCTATTACAAGCTGCAAACGTCTGGGCATTAAAAAGGTTAAATTTTTAAAATACTGATAGTCTTCTGAGAGCTGATCCAATGCGCGATAAATAGCATTGCTTAACTCTTCAGCATTTCGTGGTCTTCAATTCCTTTGGTATATTATTTTAACGATTCGACCCCATAAATTTTCCATTGGGTTAAGGTCAGGGCTGTTGGCTGGCCTAGCAAGTGTTTCTATATTATTATTCTGAAACCATTGGCGAACAACATTAGCCGTGTGTACTGGACAGTTGTCCTGCTGATAAACGAAGTCATTATTTTCATGTAAAGCCTGTACAGATGGCAGCATAACGTTTTCAAGGATTTCAATATATCGTTCACTATTGAATCTTCCTTCGATTGTCCAAAAAAAACCCAAACCTCTAGCACTAAACCAGCCCCACATGTTTACAGAAAAATGTCCAGCTTTTTTAATTTGGTTTGTATATTCGGGTTCAAATCTAGAATTTGGTGGACGATAAACTAAAATTCTCCTGCTGCTTGAAGATGATTGAAAAATTTTTTCGTCAGTGAAAACCACCCTCTCCCAGAAGTCATTATCACGAAGAACGTTGTTCAGTGCAAAAATCACTGGCCTGTTTTTGTTCTGTTAGAAAAGGCTTCTTTGCAGCAACTCGACAAGAGACTTCTGATTTCGTTACTCTTCTATTTACTGTTGCTAAAGAACCCGGAAATAATGTTACATTAGCTGCTTCAACCGACGTTGAAAGAGGATTTTGTCTGAGATGGTCAATAAGTCTCTCATCTTGCACTTCAGAACTTACTTTTGGTCGTCCTGGTCCATCTTTCCTACCCGTAGAATTATTTTCAATCCAGAGCTTTTTCCATCGCATTATCGTCATTTTATCAACTCCAAATGGGTGGCCGCTCTTTTTATATTCTTCTATAACTCGAGTGATAATTTGAACTTTTGTAAATGTTGATATCTGTGGCATTTTTAAGGATGTCACACTGAATTTTAAGCTGTCAGGCATACTAAGCTGGTGGTGCCTTATAATAGTATAAACTAATGGAAAGCTAAATTTTGTGGCATAGGAAAAAATGCATGTATGAGTTTTTTTTGAGTGTACATCCATAGTATATTTCCTAGCTAGCGATTGCATGGCCGAACTCCGCTACGCGTCGTTCGGCCAACTGCAATCGCGTGCGGAAAAGACACTTTCAGCACGTGTTAGAAACGCTATTTTTTCTACTAG
The DNA here is from genome assembly GCA_963921995.1 of Oxystoma pomonae. Taxonomy (NCBI): domain Eukaryota; kingdom Metazoa; phylum Arthropoda; class Insecta; order Coleoptera; family Brentidae; genus Oxystoma; species Oxystoma pomonae. Next base: position 76,535,532 of record OY998169.1, on the reverse strand, counting down.
CGTGAGGAAAACGTAAAAACAAAATTTTAAGTTTTTTTATTTTTTAATAAAGAATACATTACTCCAACACTACACTTGCTACTCGCTACTTATTATTAATATTATTATATTAATATTAATGGTAAACGTGGAATTTGTCGCATTCTGCAGATTAATAAATTGTGGAAATATTGATGTAAGGTACTAATTTTAGACATTTTCACTTTTACGCACTAGTGCGGAAAAATAGTGCGGAAAAGTGCCACTTTCACAACTAAAATGCATGCGGAAAAGTGGTGTTGTCCGCACGCTAGTAGGAAAAATTATATTGGCACTGTTAAGTTTTGGGGTGTGATTATTACCTTCAAAAGTCAAACGGGCTGACACTTACAGCATTCTTACTTCATGCAGGGGCGTCTTCAGGCCTCGGATGACCGCAAATTTGGAATCGTCCTTTTTCTTGCTGGGAGAAGTTGCGCACAAGGTTTTAACATGTCATGGCATATTGGATATACATTATTTTTTATTTACAGACATGGCAGGCGATTGACTTTTTTAAATATATTTTTTAATTTTCACCTTCGCCTGCGACGCATTCATAACAAGATTTGGCAATAAATTTAAAATTGATTCCAGCCCCCCTCGACAGCTAACTCAAGCCATTTTTTTTTAATGGGAAAAAAATCAAAATTAAAAAAAATCTTCTTAAACTCCAAAAATATTGTTGATTCATCGATGGTCACAATTTTAGTTTAATTTGAAGCAATTCTTTAGTAAACGTTTGGAACAAGTAATTAAATCAGATTTTTAGTATCATTTTCTCAAAATTATTTTTTGAATTTGAATTGATAATAAAGTTTTCCTAAATATTTTACAAAAAAAGTTTCACTTTTTTTGCCAGATTCTGTCTGCGGCGCTTTAAGACCATTGGTTGTTACACTTTTCAATATAATTTTAGGCAATTTTTTATAAGAAAATTTAAACAGTGGCGCACCAAAGGGGGAGGTTGGGGTTAAAACCCTCCCCGAGGAGCCTGGCTATATACAATTCACACAATCAAATAACAGCAGAAATAAAATATATAGAGAATAAAATACAACAGCCTGGACTTTAATTTTTAAGAGAAATCTTTAAAAAATCATAAATTCTTCTTTTAATGTAATTTTATATATATAAATATTTTCTCAAAAAATTTTGCCTGCGCCGCATTGAACCATGATTTTTGAAAATTGAAATTTTGGATAAATAATTTAGATAATAGATAATAGAAAATTTAGGTAGCACCCCCCCCCCCCTACATTTGAGCCCAGGTCCCCCCCTTCACCCGAAGCCAATTTCTGGGTGCGGTTTGAAAAAATTAAATTTTTAGTAAGCATCATTTTCTTCAAATTTCGGTCTGCCAACCCACAACTACTAATCCCCTGGTATGAGGGCGGCAACTAAGCAATTTGGCCGGAGCAGCCAAATGTCTGAATACGCCCCTGCAGCATGTGATGACAATCCTAGGTTTTTTATGAGTAGAAAATCAGCCAATAAAAAAAGCAAATCCCCATTTTAGGATTACATTAGCTATTGTTGGGGCGGGTGTATGTGTCATTCATGGATGCATAGTATTATACTATTATGTTCTCATGCATAATTATGATACAGCAAGAAAGCAATATATAAATAAATTATGCTACATCAAAGGATAATGCCTCCACAGAGCACAAATATTACCTTAAGAATATAGATTCCTTGTCTTACTTATGCAAAATTTCGCTTGCAAGGGTGTTTTAGTTTTTAAATTTTGACTTTCAGTTTTTTGAAATATCGATCCAAACAAGACTTATTTTGCCTGTTCATATCTGCAAAACCAGACAAAAATTGTAAAAAGTACCAGTGGCTGCGTGACTGAAATAGGTCACGCAGCATTTTGAAATTTCGATTGTAAACTTTGTCTTTAACCTTAGCCGTTTTATTTACGTTTAATAAGGGGGACATCTTTTCAGAGTTTAAGAAGTCTTTTTTGTCATCTTCATTCCACCCCGAAAAAGATTTTGCCAGTAAAACACAAACTCCATCATACACAGGAAACATTGTCAAAATAAAAAATAAAAACGAATACCGCAACTGAAGAAAAACAATAGGGACTTATTGGGCGTACATTATTAAGAAAAATTGCGTGACCTGCGTTTTTATTAAGGGAACCGTAATAAAATACGGTGTTCCCGTTAATTCGGTACAGTTACCGTACGTCCCTTATCTTTAAACATAACCTCAATTAGCACGAATAATACTGATGGTTGGTTTGTTTTTCGATACGACTTTTTAATTTGCATTTTTAGTTTTTTGTTTATAAACAAAATACGGTTTTCCCTTATTATGGCAAAACCTTACAGAGTAACGTCCAATAAGTCCCTAATAGCAATAGCCCGGCACTCGACGCTCGATATTACAGTCACAAAATTATAATAGAGACAGCTTAAAAGTTTGCATCACATGCAAACACGCCCAAACTCGGCGGTAACGAGACGTGCGTGCTGTCATCATGGCCAACGATTTATTTCGGGAATTACACTGAACGCAGCCTGAAAGGAGCGAGGAAGCTGCCTCGCAGAGTGCCTTGCCGTTTGTTTTGGCTCGTGGAGAGTTTTCGCATCTCGGACACGCGCTCGTTCCGCTCGATCCTGATGATCGAATAAAAGATACAATATTTACAAAATTTGGAAACGTTATTTTTTAGAAGCGGAAGGTTTAATTTTTTCAGACATATTTAAATGAAAATTATTTAGTCAGACTGTGTCATCGGGCGAGCCGCCACTGAAAAGTACCATTTGAAAACCCTAGATTTAAGCTCTATCTTTAAAATATGACTAAAATATTTGAAAAAATTCTGTATTTGGATAGAAAAATGGGGGACAAAAATACCAGTCACGTGATCACCCAGGCCTTTATGACATGCCCTTGCCTATTGGCCTAACCTTCTTGGCCATTTTCAACGTCCACTGGTCAAGTGACGTCATTGGTGATCACGTCTTGCCGAACAACCTTGGGTCGCTCACTTCTTCGGGACTGGACACCACTTCTTCAGCAAACTGGCTCTGAAGTGGATGGCATGTTACCAATTGATCCAGAACAATGACATTTTATCTACTCCCCACTACTCAATACACCCAAGAACCTCCACTGGATGTACACGGCAATACTAAGACCTAGGATTCAATATGAATCCATCGTCTGGTGGCCGAAAGTGGAGAGGGCCACCATATCCCAAAAGCTCAGAAGCCTGCCAGGGCTTATGTGCACAGGAATAACCGGCGCCATGAGGACGACACCAATCCAAGCCCTCGAGACCCTTCTGGAACTGCCTCCAATGCGATGGCAACCCATTTGCGTCTGAGGGACTGTGGTCAGTGGAGAGGAAGAGGGGAAGCCGTTAAAAACCTAAGGATCGCCCAAATGGCCACCAGGGAAATGCCACTTGCGTCCTTTGAGATCAACTCAACCCGAATTCCCTGGAGATTCAATAAGAGGTATAAAGTCGAAATTCCGGATAGGGAATTCTGGCAGAATGAGAACCTCCACCAACAGTTTGAGAGGAACGCTGTGATATGCTACACCGATGGCTTCAAGCTATCGGAAAGGCAGACAACTGGGGCGGGGGTCTACGTGTAAGACCGAGAAGTTCGGATGATCTACCCGCTTGGAGAGCAAGCCACGGTCTTCCAAGCCGAGGTATATGCTATTATAATTGCGGCAACACTAGAAGAGATTCGCAATGGTCTGGAGGAGCGTGTGAACATATGCTCCGACAACCAAGCGGCCCTAAAAGCACTCACTGCGCTAAAAATTGCCAATACTCTGATAGAAGATTGCCTCGAAGCACTGGAAGCCTTGAGTCGACACAAGAGAGTTACAGTGATGTGGGTACCGGGACACACGGGAGTGTCGGGAAACAAAAAGGTGGATGAACTCGCTCGGATCGGGGTCAGCACTCAAAACAGGAGGCCGGAACCACTCTTAGGTATAACAAGGAGACAGCTGCAAAGTCGACTCATTAAATGGGCTAACGATGCACTGGCAGACTCCTGGGAGAGCGAAATAGGATGCAGACAGTCCAAAGAATTCATCGACGGACCGGACGTGGCCAGACTCAAATGGCTCCTGGGAAGGATATTGGACTATTGATAGGAATACTGACCGGCCACAACCGACTCAGTAAGCATCTGACTCGCGGATCGGGAATGACTCTATCTGCCAGGCCTGTGGGAGGGCGGAGGAGACATCTCGGCACCTCGTTGCGGAGTGCGATGCATACCTAAGGATGAGGCATCAGGTACTCGGACAACCGAACCTGGATGCAGAGGACCCACGAGCCCTTAAGTGGGCTAAAGTACTGGAGTTCGTGAAGAGAACTGGAAGGCCCGGAGAGCCCACTACCGTACAAGCGGTACAGGTGGTGGATTAGGGGGCTGGGCTGGGGTTCGTTATAGGGTGAGGTTTCGAAAATCAACTTTTTTGAGGTACGGGCGTACGCAAAAAGTGTCCCTGTGGAAGAAGGGGTTTGAGTAGGTCAGGGACGTCCCGGACTCATACCTTCCGGGGACGTCACCAAATAACGTCCCAGGAAAGATTATAATTAGCCCCGGGACATACTTTTTAGGACACTTTAGATGTCGAGAATGGTCTTGAAAATAAAGTTCGTTTTCTGATTAATGTATAAATGAAGTTATGATGATAAGTCGCTATTTTTAAATGCACAACTCCTTCTTCTGGTATGGTAGCTATACGAGGTCGCAGTCGTACGACCCAAGAACGTCCCTAAAAACGTACCAGAAACCATACTGTACGACTTTTCCTGGGACGAACTATTTAGGACACTGTAGGTCTCAAGTTTTGAAAATAAAGTAGACGTCCCAAATAACGTGTAGTCATAATAATAATTGGCTGTCATTGATTGCATAAGTTTATTTCCTTTGAGATCGCAGCCGTACGTTTCAGTTTTTATGATATATAGCAATCTACCTCATACAATTGTGTACGCACCCCGATAAAAAAAATAGTTTGTGAAGAACACTTCTGCGAGCTACTGGCAACAAACCATTTTGCTGTTGTCATATGTAAGATGATTGCGTATTTTCTGTTTTTTCTTGACTGGTTTTAACTATCGTCGTAGACGAAATGTGCTCTTTCTCTACAAAATTAACAACTTGTTTTTTTAATTTTTTAGCAAGCATCCCCAAAAGTTTTAGAGCTATCCCGGGGTTATCAATAATAGTACCTCCTTGCAATGTTTCGGCAACGTCCAGGCAACGTTTTTTTTTGATAATCAAGGCTTTAAAGCTGCACGAAACAATGATCCGTCTTAATAATAATTGGCTGTTATTGCATGCATAAGTTTATTTCCTTCGAGGTCGCAGCCGTACGTCCCAGTTTTTATGATATATAGCAATCTACCTCATTCAATTGTATACGCACCCCGATAAAAAAAATAATTTGTGAAGAACACCTCTGCGAGCAACTGGCAACAACAAGAAAACAACAAATATAATTACAATTCCTTTCTATTTCAAGGAAACGTGAAATACAATGTTATCCTCTCTCTCTAACCATGACAAGAGTTGTTTGACAGACCATTTTGCTGTTGCCATATGTAAGATTATTGCGTATCTTTTGTGTTTTCTTGACTGGTTTTAACTATCTTCGTAGGCAAAATGTGCTCTTTCTCTGTAAAATTAACAATTTGTTTTTTTAATTTTTTAGCAAACATCCCCAAAAGTTTTAGAGCTATCCCGGGGTTATCAATAATAGTATCTTCTTGCAATGTTTCGGGAACGTCCCGGCAACGTTTTTTTGATAATCAAGGCTTTAAAGCTGCACGAAACAATGATCCGTCTTAATAATAATTGGCTGTCATTGCATGCATAAGTTTATTTCCTTCGAGGTTGCAGCCGTACGTCCCAGTTTTTATGATATATAGCAATCTACCTCATGCAATTGTATACGCACCCCCATAAAAAAAATAATTTGTGAAGAATACCTCTGCGAGCAACTGGCAACAACAAGAAAACAACAAATATAATTACAATTCCTTTCTCTCTAACCATGACAAGAGTTGTTTAACAGACCATTTTGCTGTTGTCATATGTAAGATGATTGCGTATCTTCTGTGTTTTCTTGACTGGTTTTAACTATCGTCGTAGTCGAAATGTGCTCTTTCTCTACAAAATTAACAATTTGTTTTTTTAATTTTTTAGCAAGCATCCCCGAAAGTTTTAGAGCTATCCCGGGGTTATCAATAATAGTACCTCCTTGCAATGTTTCGGGAACGTCCCGGCAACGTTTTTTTGATAATCAAGGCTTTAAAGCTGCACGAAACAATGATCCGTCTTAATAATAATTGGCTGTCATTGCATGCATAAGTTTATTTCCTTCGAGGTCGCAGCCGTACGTCCCAGTTTTTATGATATATAGCAATCTACCTCATGCAATTGTATACGCACCCCGATAAAAAAAATAATTTGTGAAGAACACTTCTGTGAGCAACTGGCAACAACAAGAAAACAACAAATATAATTACAGTTCCTTTCTATTTCAAGGAAACATGAAATGCAATGTTATCCTCTCTCTTTCTAACCATGACAAGAGTTGTTTAACAGACCATTTTGCTGTTGTCATATGTAAGGTGATTGCGTATCTTCTGTGTTTTCTTGACTGGTTTTAACTATCGTCCCCGAGAAGTTTTAGAGCTATCCCGGGATTATCAATAATAGTACCTCCTTACAATGTTCCGGGGACGTCCCGGCAACGTTTTTTTGATAATCAAGGCTCTAAAGCTGCACGAAACAATGATCCGTCTTGCAGTAGTAAAAAGAATACGGTCTGGATGGTGGTTACGTAAAAGGACGTTTTTTGACTGTTTTGGTACGTTTTAAAAACGTCCCCAGAAGACGTCCTGGGGCGTTCGAAAAAGCATACTTTTACCAAAAAAAAAAACGTCCCCGGAGGTCCCGCGACGGCACCGTAAGTTCCCGGGACGCCCACAAAGTCCCGGTGGGGGACGTCTTAAAAACGTACTTGTACTGTTAGGGACAGTCTCAGCAGATAACCATTTTATTCTTCAGGAATATCTTGTCCATAATCAATGGCTATGGCGAAGGCAGGGGGGAAGGTCTTAAAATGACATTATTCGACAAAAAAATAACAAACACATGACATAATAAAGCAAAAATTTTGTAATGGCAAATAACGCAATAACTCAAAAACCGCTAAACCGATTTTTATAAAATTTAAGCTGATTAGTTTTTGTTGGAGATGGGGGTTGAAAATAAGGTAGGAAGAGGCGTTGAACGTTAAAAAAAATCCTAACCATTCAATTAATTTATCTAACCAACATAATTTCGTAAGTATACATTTTTTCGGATGAAGCCATATGTTTATTAAATAAGCAAGGATCACCGATATATATCTAAATACTGCGGTGTTCATCCTGCCGAAATTTGTACATAATTTCGATGAAAGTCATTAAAATAATTATCATAAAAGCATCAACCTCATTATAACCTTTGATATGATTTACTAAATAAATGAAATTCTCTTGGAGGCATAGATCATCAACGAACCATGACGTACGTCCACCGTAAAACTCTAGAATAATTACTTACACTTTATTTCTTTGAGCACTTACTAAGAAAGTAGATTAAGTTTTTGTTTTCCCTAATATAGAGTTATCCGAGTACCTTTTGCACCTCTTATGAAAAATCTCCGTTAGGTCGTTATTTTTAAGGCAGCATTTTTAGTTTTTGCACGACGGCGCCGGCGCCGCCTTTGCTTTGTTTATAGACGACTTTATACGATATTTATTATTCTCAAGATTTATGAAGATAATTTGTCCAATAATATTTTTCATTTAAAATATCTTATTCTTGTACTTTTTACCGTTAATTTTAATTATTAATAATATTTAAAAACTCAAAAACACAACAGAGAAAAGGGAGGTTATAATAAACAGATCGGAATCACTTACACAATTGCCAGTGCAAGTGAATTTTTTAGATTTCTTACGAAATTCTAGCCAAAGAAAATGATTAAGTAAAAATCGACGCTTATCTTTACAATTAAAAAAAATACAGAAAAACTAGTGAGTTTGGTGAACCAAATTCGGTCAGGCCAAAAACAAAACATATTTTGCATTTTTCGAAAAATGTACCTATTTTTGAAAAATTTCCGCCATCTTGATTTTTTATAAGTTGTGCATTTAGGCATCAACTTCTTATATTTGAAAACCTTGGCTGTTCAAGATGGTTAAAATTTGTGGAATCGGACGAAAACTTTTTAATGGACCGTCAAAGAAGGGCACTGTCAGTGTCACGAACAAAGGCATTTTTACATATTATACTTAAACGAATATTTGTCTGACACATAAAAATATTGGTGGTCTCAATTAAGCAAAAATTTTTCCTTTTGATTGATGAAATTCAGAGCAAAAAATATTCTTATGTGACAAATAAATATTCATTTAGTCATATCCAAAATTGCCTTTATTTTTGCCAAAGAAATATTTTTGTCAGTGTGGTGCACAGAAAAAAATTATTATTTAAGTAAAATAAATATTTGTTCCATATGCTTAAAATAGTAGTTTTTACAACTTTTTTACAAGCGTTGGATTAAATAACGAGTGCAGCGAGGTATTTAAAAACGCGAGTAAAAAAAAGCACAGTTTAGCCGCGAGAGTTAATATTATTTTTTAAAATACCTTTATCAAAAAATCCAAAAATAAACAGAAAAATTCTTTTAAAAATCTCTAACCTAAAGCACTTCTCGCAACACACCATCTTTACACTATAAATCAAGGCGGCTGGTAAATGAATTAACAATGGTTTCCATAGCGATGTGCCTTTTTACTCGGTTTACTTTGACAGTTTGATTTTTGACGATGTTTTGAAATGATTTTTTCGTAAATACTTAGGCAAGAATAATTAATTTTTGCAATATTACTATTTTCCGCTATTTCTCTTTAATTTTGGAAAAAAAAACGAACAGAAATCTTTTTTTGCACCCGTGGTCAAAAAAAAAAGTTTTTTTGCATCCGTGACCAAAAAAGCCATGCTTTAGTTATCTGCAGCCAGTTACTAAAATCAAGTTTTTGACGAAGGTATAAAGAAAAAATATTTGTTTCATCCAAATGATACTTTTTGAAACAATAAGTCATTTGAAATACAAATATCTTGCATTAAATACTTACATATTTACTTATTTGTTTCAAGCATTCAACAACTAATATTTATATTTTGTTTATACTCAATGTTTCGATCAGTACAATCTCTGATCGAAACACAGTTAATTTCATTATTTATTTGGCTCCAATGGTCTTTTTTTATTTGATCTTTTCTATTGTATTCCCTTTTTGATGTTTAACTTTAATTATTACCACCGTTTTTAATCTAGAATTCACTTATCTACGGTCAATATTACCACATATAAACGCACTTATTTCAAAGAAAATGATGGCCTGCAAAAAAGAGGGGCAAAATAGAGATGAGTAGCAACACAAAGCAGAGCCGCAATATTTTTTAACGGATTGCACTACCTGGCACATTGATCAGAATATGATCTAAACATACCGTCAAGCGGGGCTAAGAGGACCACAGCTGGTAAAGTGGTCCAAAAGGACATTAAAAATAATAAAATTGTGTATCTTCTATAAAACAACCGGCAACAGCGATTTCGTATGCAGGTTGGATTGAGAACACCTAACGCAATAAGCTTTTTTGTCAAGATCGAGCGCGCTGCTGTTGTTCAGTTGCATTCTGAAAGCGAAAAGATACACGGCAATTTTTTGGTTATTTTATTTCCTGGAAAACCTCCCTTGCAGTGCGTTTATAGGTAAGTTTTTTGTTTTTTAACTTACGTTAGGCACTTCACCATTTAGTTTTAAATAATAATTGAGTTTAAAAAACGTTTTTATTTATTTGTGGTAGCAGTGGGGGAAATAAATATAAAAAGTCAACATAAATCTGGGGAAAGCGGACCGGTCCACTTTAGCCGTAGAATTGACAAAAGGTTTGTTTTTTCGTTACAGATGACAAAAGATGGTCAGAAATTACAAGAGGAAGGTGGGAAAAGCTCCCAACTGCAACTATACGGTAGAAAACTTAGAGCTAGCGATCAGAGAAGTAAAATTACGAAGGATGTCTAGAAGAAAAGCCTGTAAGAAATATGGTATTCCCAGAACCACATTAAAAAGAAAATTAGAGGGAACTCACACATTAAAATACGGCAGACAACCAGCTTTAAGAGAGAATGAAGAACAGCAAATAGTTCAAGGTCTCATACTTTGTGGAGAATGGGGATTTCCGATGACCAAGTTGGATATCAGGTGTATTATCAAACAGTATCTTGACCGAATTGGTAGGCAGGAATCACGTTTTAAGAATAACATGCCAGGCAGCGAATATATTAATCTTTTTTTAAAAAGGCATCCCGAATTATCGGTCCGTTTTTCAGAAAATATCAAGCGTTGTAGAGCTGAAGTTGGCGCCGACATTATCAACTCTTATTTTGATCAACTCCAAAATTCTTTAGAGAACGTTTCTCCACAAAGTATACTTAACTATGATGAAACAAATTTTTGCGACGATCCTGGAAAGCAAAGGGTTGTTATAAAAAGGGGATCTAAGCATCCAAAAAATGTTCTAGACTCATCAAAGACTAGCGTGTCCATAATGATGTGCGGATCAGCTGCAGGAGTATTGCTACCACCTTATATTGTTTATCGAGCAGAGAATTTATACCCAACTTGGATTGAAGGTGGCCCAGACAACACTCGATACAACAGGTCAAAAAATCGATGGTTTGACGAAAGGACCTTTGAGGATTGGTTTTTAAAACTGGCTCTGCCATACCTTAAAAAGCAACCAGCTCCGCGACTAATGATAGGTGACAACTTATCCAGTCACGTTTCTCAAACAGTCATCGAGAGTTGTAACGAAAATCAAATTAGATTTGTGCTACTGCCGCCAAATTCAACAGGAATTTGTCAACCTCTTGACGTAGCATTTTTTGCTCCCTTAAAACGAAAATGGAGAGCTGTACTTCTAGAGTGGAAACAGAAAAATAGAGGAGTTGTTCCAAAATCTGATTTCCCAAAACTCCTTAAGAAAACCTTAGAAAGTTTAGAGACCGCTTCTGAAAATCTAAAGGCCGGTTTTGCTGCCTGCGGAATCTATCCGTTAAATCGAGAAAGGGTCCTGCAAAAACTGCCAAATGAAACTCATCCGGAACCAGAAAGTTCTGGTAATTTTAATCCAGAACTTATTGATTTTCTTAAAAAAACAAGAATGCCTGAAAATCAAACAAAAAAATCTAGAGGTAAAAAGCTACACGTGGCACCAGGAAAAAGTTTATCTTTAGAGGAAATTGAAACATCGTCCGAGTCATCAGACGATGTTGAATATAGTGAACATAACGAGTCATCTGATGTAGATATGTTTCAGGAGAATTCTGATGAAGACATTTTGGAAGCTGAACCGCAACAGGAAACTGTATCGGTGCCGGCGCTTCAACAAAATTTGAGTGATTTGGTACAAAGCGATTTTGTCATCGTAAAATTTGAAATTACTTCTGGAAAAAGGCAGTTGTATTATGTTGGCCAAATACAAAGAAATTTAAACGATAAATTTAAAATTATTTTTTTAAGAAAGATGACAGGAAAAGAAATTTACTTTGTATTTCCTCAAGTTCACGACGAATGCCTTATAGATCCTACAGATATTGTTGAGAAAATCCTTGTTAAAAATCATACCAGAGGTAGATACAAATTTCATATGAATACTGATATTTCTTTACTTTGCTAAAACTGAATCCAAATTTTTTTGTTCAGTTTTTGTTGCTATTAGAGTATTTTTTTATTTTTTCTTAGTTCTAAGAATTTTTGTTCCTATTAAAGCTTAAGCTTTTGTACTTAAAAATTTTTTTGTACAACTTATTAGTTAATAAGAGTTCGTTTTTTTTTCAAATTAAAAATAAATAAAAAATTTTGATATTATTTTTACTACCAATCTTTTTCATATGTTGTTTAATACAAAAAAATCATTTTTAAAAAGTTTAAGGGTGGACCTCTTTCCCATTATAAAGATTAAATGGGACCCTAGTGCGTAAATTAATGAAAAACGGGCGGGTGGTCCCCTTTACCTCAAACTACGGGGTAAGTGGACCACCTAGAACAAAAATATATATAAAAAAACTACATATATTTAAAACAAAATTTGTCCAGACGCAGCTTATTAAAGCATGGTAGACTTTATATTAAAATTCTTAAGCCAAAATATTTTATAGTTTTCCCAAAATCTACAAAAAACCGAAAATTTTGGACCACTTAGCCCCGGATGACGGTATTCGCTCAAAATTTATGAGTTGTTTAAAAACGAAAAAGACCATAAAAAATCAAATGATTTGTCAGAATTATCTTATTCTTCTATATGGGTGCATGATAGCCTTTTTGTTTTTAAATTGACAAGAAATATCTGATATCAGTTTCTTTGATTCATTAGAAGAATGGTCAAAAAACATTTGAAACTTACATTGTTCTAAGGAGACCAAAAAAGGTCGAAACTAGTTGAAAAACTCGACAGAAAGAAAGGTAAGATTGTAATAAAAAAAATTACTTTGTGACAACTATATCTTCAGTTATCCCTAACAACACAGTGACTTACGCGTCATCCCAGGGACGTCGGTGAAAGTCGCAAATGTAACGGTGACGTCCCGGGGACAAAGTTTGTGGACACTTTTAACGTCCGTTGGGACGTTTCTCTATAGGTCGTTTTTCGTTTCACAGACGTTCCTGGAACTTTTGTTTTAAGATACTTAAAGACGTCTTTTACACCTTCCGAAACGGTTTTAATGGGACTTTATAAAGCATTCTTCTGATTCTTCTGAACGTTTATATAATATCTGAAGGACTTTACAGGAAGATTGGATTATTTTTTACCATATATAAATTTTAGTGTTTCTGGTACCGGCTGAGACATTTAAGAGATGTCGATTAAAGTCAAAATGTACCGGGGATGTCCCGTGGACAAAGTTTGTGGATACTTTTAACTTTGGTGGGGACGTCCCCGGATGGGGATGTTTCACTACGTCGTTTTACGTTATACATACGTCCCTGCTTTCATTTTAAGGTGATAAAAGACGTATAACACAAATACGTTTTTAAAACGTCATAGGGACCTCCCGTTGCAATCTAAGGTACATCCTTGGGATGTTCGCTGTAGTCGAAACGTCCCGAGGACGTCCTGAGAACTTTGATGGTCGCCAATTTTTAAATTCCTGGGACGTTCCCACCGGTCGTTATCGGGACGTTTGGGAACGTTCCAGAACGTTTCCGGGTCGTCCTTTAAAGACGATTCTTTTTAAATTTTTTTGAACGCCCCGGAAAATTTATTTGTCGCCAATTTTTAAGTCCCTGGGATGATCCAACCTCTGCGATCCAACCAGACGCTCTCGGAACGATTCCAGGACGTTTCCGGACCGTCCTGTAGTCGCAACTGAGTTAAATGAGCTAAATGAGTAGCTAATTAACACTGCGCTTCATCAAATGCTATGTTTATGCAAGTATGTTCATGAAATGCATATCAAATGATCATCTATGTTTTTAAAGAGTCAGGGATGTCCCGTTGCAACCTAAGGAACGCCCCGGAGAACTTCGTCGTAAAATATCATCAGTAAAAATGACAGTAATTTTTGTATTAGGATGTCTTCATGGATTCCTTGGACATGCCGTCTTGACTTCCTGCGTGGGATATCCCCAAGACGTATGATTTAGGTTGGGTGTACCTTTGGCTTTAGCGGGACCTATTTTAACATATTGTCCCAAAAAACTGCATAATCATTATGTAAATCAGAATTTTTTAAATCATGATATCCCTATAAAATGTATTTTCTGGGGCGTTATAAAATGTACGATATATACCATAATTATTATGTATGCCATGCGTCTCTGTTTAGGACATCCCTTGAACGTTCAAATGGAACTCTTTTTAGTCCTTTTCTTAGGAACGTTACAGGGACGTACTTTTTAGGTCTGAGACGATCACGATATATGAGGATCTGAAAAGGACGTCCCCGGGACGTCATGTGTTATCAGGGATAATAAAGGTTGGTGAGAGTTTTAAAGGTTCTATAAACGTGACTTGAGGTCTTTTTGCCACTTGTTTATTTAAGGTAATAAAAAATGTTACTTGGGTGAAAGACATCTCAGTCCTACTGTTTGTTATTTAAAACCTTTCGAGGCATTAACCAATGAAGTAGTTGTTTAGCAGTCAGACCGGGGAAAGTAATGGGCTAAATTTTTGTATTTATATTAAAATTCACACTCCACAAATCTTTTTTTTTTCAGAGAAAGAAAAGTTAAGTTAAGTTAACAACAGATTTTTCGTTAAACCCAGGGCTTCATACCGACCCTAAATTCGAAAGCAAAAAACCACTTTTTTAAATCGCTTTGAAATAAAAATTATTTTAGTGGTGTTTATATGAAAAAATGTTTAAACCGTCCTTATATCAAAGCGCTCTAAGAGGCTCGTATAAACAAAGTACATAACATTATTGTGGAACACTAAAAAGGCTTTAAGAAACTTTTTAAAATTGCACTTAAATTTAAAGTGAGTTCCATCTTCATATGAAGTGTAGCTATTGCAGGTTTAAAAAATATATAAAGGTGAGTAGGGCCGCATTTTTTTTAATGAGTTCATTCGCAAGGTTTTTTGGGATGAAAGTAAAATTATACCAAACCCAGTCAACTTTTCTGCAAGCATGATCTGCTTTAACTCGCGCTTTTTAATAATCAAGACCGACATGTACTTGCACATGAGCTCAGCGGTCCAACTATAAACATAAATGAAGATCTAGACACCTAAGATCACTAACGTCACCCACTATTTTGATTAGTTTAGAGTATATAAACTACCTTGATGGGTCTAAATAATCAGATCATCTCAAAGTATCATCAAAGTAACATCCGAGTTGGTTTAGTTTTAGAAACTCAAGTGTAATGAAAATGAAGGTAGGACTTGGAAGTGGAGTTTAAGTGTGTTCTTGTGAGTTTTGTGTGGTTGAAAAGTAACTTAGTGGTGAGGTCTGACGCGCCAACTTTTTTTGTACCACAATTTATTTTCTCTTCAATTTGACGATAGCTTTTTCTCCCTAATTTTTCATAATTGCTAGGGCACCAAATACCTACATTCTAATTTAATATCAATTAAAAAAATTCACAGAATATTTAAGTTTGGTCAGGCCATTACTAAAATAGAATAAATTATCCCAATTCAACAAGATCTCAAAAATCAAAGAAAGAGTTAGCTAGACAGCTGCCAAAATTTATTTAAAAAAATGGCGTCAGCAGGCACGTATAGACATCCATAAAATCTTTTTTTTAAAAATAATAAAAAAAAGTTCAAATTATTTTTTTAAAACATTTTTTTAACTTTTTTTTGTTGAAAATGTAATAATATCTCTTAATCTGAAAACCACGTGTCGCTAGCTGCTACGGTCCGTGAGTTACGACTTTAAAAAGTTTAATCCCCCTCCTGCCCTCTTGTCAACCCCCCACCCCCATCAAAAACTAATCAGCTCTGCGTCTGGTAACAAAGAATTTTTGTAGCGAATTTGATAAAAATCGGTTAAACGGTTTTTGAGCCAAGTGTTACCGACAGACAGACAGACAGACACCATGCCAAAATTTTGTAGAGGATCTAAAAAGTTAAAGAAAACAAAAAACTTAAGTGCTGCTAAAATTTAATAAATATTAAAAAAGAATTAAGTATAAGTTTGGCTAAGCAATCACTAAAATAGCATAAAATTAAACCACTTCAAAAAGATCTCAAAATCAAAAAGAAAAAAAAACAAATAGACTAGACTGCTGCTAAAATTCAACTAAAAAGTAAATAAAAAATCAATGTGTCTTTGAGTTTGGCTAAGTCATCACTAAAACAGCATAAAATTATGCCAATTCAATGAGATCTCGAAAATCAAAGTAAACAAAGAGACTAGACTTAAAAATCAATGTGTTTCTAACTTTAGCTAAGCCATGGTTAGAATAGCATAAAATTATCCTCATTCAACAAGATCTCAAATATCAAAGTAAACAAGTAGACTAGACTGATGCTAAAATTTAACTAAAAATTAAATAAAAAATAAATCTGTTTTTAAATTTGGCTGACCCACCAAGATATCAAACAAAGTAAATAAATAGCTTAGACAACGGTATGTTTTCTTTAATAAATTCTTTGTTACCAGTAAAAAAATAACCTACACCATAATTTAATTAAAGCTGGAATACTATATATGCAAAACAACACCAATACCTATTTATTTATGTTTCAAAGGCTACCCCAATGAGATAGATTCGATCTCATATTCGGATTTTATAATATCTCTTTAAGAAGAAAAACCCTAAGATTTATAACTGAGGCTGGGGCCTTCCAGATAGATTGCTCCTGAATAACTTACTAACAAAAAACAAACACTAGTTAGGATTGACATTGAAATAATCGTATTTTTTTCTTAGACAAATACCAACCGATACTTCTCAGCCCACTACTTAAACCAACAAAAAATGATTTTCATCTACGAGAACTTTAATATTTCATACGTTTTTCAGGTTTAGGTCATTCATTGATTCCGAACTGAATAATGATAAACAAACATCTTTATGTTTTTTGTAACACTATTTACACCATTTATTTCAGCATCATCTAATTGGGGTACATACCAAAGGCTTTTTAACTATTTAAACGTTAAACAATGTATTTATTATAACTTTATAAGTAATAGAAAAAATTAAAATTTGACAAAAATATTCAAAAATCTCATTTCATTCCAACATCTCTGGCTATACCGCAAATAATCAGGAAAAACTGACTTTAATACAAGGTATCTTTAAATTTTTGACAATTGTTTTACCAAAGTACGCCATACGTCATAATAATATACATAATCACAATAAAAATCTGTCAAACTAGAACTTACTTAACTTTTCAAATAAATAGTTGGCTATGAAAAATAAAAATAGCGGCGTTTTGACAGCAGACCGTCATAAATTACTTTTTTTATTATATCGAAAAAGGTTACATGCAGACTTATACTAAATTATATTTTTAAAAAGCTAATTTTCTGGAGAACTCGAAAATATCAAAATATATAGGATGTTGCATAAGAAAAAATAAGGTTTTTGGCACATCCTGTATACCATTTGAACTGAATAATTTTTATTAATGATTTTGAGGTCCGTATAAAATGCCCTTTCACCCAGTTTTTGTTTTTTCTTCTGCGTCTGTTAGAAAAAAAGTTATCCCAGGGAACACTTATAACCGATCACCCTGTACAAAACCATGCCGTGGGTAAAAGAAAGGACATTATTTTTGCTAAAATAATCTATACCCATTCGCAATGCAGGGTAAGGAGATACAAAAATGAAGAAATAGTAGTTTTCACAACTAGTGGCTAGACTAGTCCTTTTTTACAAGCTTTGGTTTAAATAACGAGCGCAGCGAGGTTTTTAAATACGCGATTAAAAAAAGCACAGTTTAGACGCGAGTTGTGAACACTATTAATAAAAAATCCGAGAAGAACAGAAAAATGCTTTTAAAAATCTCGAACGAAGAGCACTTCTCGCAACACACCATTTTTACAGTATAAATCAAGGCGGCTGGTAAATTAAATAACAATCGTTTTCATAACGATTTCTACTCGGTGACGTTCAGTGTTGCGACATTTTAATCTTTGACAGTTTGATATTTTCCCGATTATTTTAAATTATTTTTTTGTAAATACTTGGTGAAAACTGGCGGAAATGGCTTAATTTTTAGCCAAGTATAATTAGATTTTTTCAATAGTACTACTTTCCGCTATTTCTCTTTAATTTTGGTTAAAAAACGGACATAAATTTTTATTTGCACCCGTGATCAAAAAAAAGTTTTTTTGTATCGGTAACCAAAAAAGCCATGCTTTAGTTATCTGCAGACAGTTACTAAAATCATGTTTTTGATGAAGGTATAAAAAAAACCTTTTTTAGATCTGATATTTTTAAGAACTTCCGATTTAAAAATATAGACTTTGCAAATTCTCCCATTGGTTACTCTGTCCTCTCCTTTTCTCAGCTCGAGTGTGATTTAGTAGAAAGGGTATACCCCTCTTTTTGCAAGGGTTACTTTAGTCCCGAAATTTAGACAACAAACCATTTTTTTAAACATATTTTATATGTTTTCAAATCGTATTGAATACACATCGAAAATCAAGCATCTTGTTCTTTCATATAACACGCTCTTTGTCGGAACAGAGAACACGCTCTATGAAAGAAAAGGAAGACATTCTTTTCCATACATATTGAGTACGATGTGAAAAAATACTAAATGTTTCCGGTTTCCGTGGTTCTTAAAAAAATTATAAGAAAAAAGGAATATTATTCAAATTTTTAGCTTAAGTTTTAAAAAAATTTGCCAGCGGCACTAAAAAGTCGTTGATTGTTACAATTTTAGTTTAATTGTTTTTAAAGTTTTTGGTGATACAGGAAAAAATTTTGCTTGCGTCGCTATAACACACTGACTGTTACAATTTTAAGCAATTTTTGTCAAAGGCATTTTCGTGTGCAAAACAGCTTTTTAGTATATTTTTACAAAGTTTTCCCCTGCGGTGCATTTATGACTCCATGCTAAGCCAGCTCCTCTTGGCAGCTAACCCAAGCCAGTTTTTTTTAATTTTTCATAAAAAACGCGAATGAGATCAAAGATTTTAGGGAATGTTCTTATTGAACTGAAAAAAACTTTGTTGCAATTTGTTGTAACAATTTTAGTTTAATTTTTAGAAGTTTTTATCAACGGTATTCAAACTTTTAAAAACTTGAACTTTTAGTACATTTTTTTTTTAATTTTCACCTACGGCGCATTTATGACATATTTTTAGCAACAAATCTAGAATTAAGACCAGTTTCCAACCAAGTTATTTTTAATATATCATGAAACTTGAAAAAAATATCAAAATTTTGCATGCGGCACTATGATATTAATGATTGTGACAACTTTAGTGAAGTTTTGACAAATTTTGGTCAACAAAATTTGGCCCTGTACAGTAGGCTGCTGAAAATGAAAAAAAATATTGCAAAAACCTCATAAAGGAATTCAATAGATTTATTCATTATCTTGAAAATGAGACTAAAATTATCAAAAAATACCTTTGTTAAGAAATAAAAATCTTGGGCCAAAAGAACTTTTCAATATCAATAAATTTAAGTAAAAAAAGCTTTGGTTGAAAAGTTATGAATTTTTAAATATAGTCACTTAATTAACCACAACTACGTAGTTTTTAATTCCAAAATTAGAAAATATTAATATTTAAATTTTTTAATATATCATGCTCCTCGTACCCCCCTTAACGACCCCTCACCGACATATTTTTTTTATAATATTTTATTGTCACCGAAACTAGAAACGCATACCAAATTTGAATTTGAATCGGACATGAAATTTACTTGCAAAATTTGTGCCAAACATACTAACGAACTAACATACATGTCAAGTTAAATAAAAGCTTGTAAAAAACAAAGAAGACTTCAGCATATTACTTTGGATCTTAGGATAATTACATATAACTATGAGATAGTATAATGGCGCAAGGATCGCAAAATATGTAACAAAAACTACGTTTATACAGGGGATTAACTGCCCGGATTAAGATTAATCAGACAAGCGTTTATGCCGTGGATTTAATTTAATTTTTATTTAAAATAAAAATAAGTTTTTTAGATTTAAAAGAAAAACAACTTTAACTAACCTTAATATCAGTTGGGCAAGGCTAGCTGGCACTACTAGCCCCAGAATGCCGTTAAATCAGATTTAATCGTTTATGCCGTTTATTTAAAGTCGAAAGATAAGTCAATCCTAAAAAATTGTTGGATTGGATTTTATTAATGTTATTAATTAATCTTAATCCGGGTAGTTAATCCCCTGTATAAACGTAGTAGACTTTGAAAAAGAAAGAAAATAATGTCAAAATCAAGATCAGTTCCCCGAAAGATAGTCGAGTTTTGATATGCTTATAATTTCGAACCAATTTTAAACCACTTTTAAAATTTTGAATCACATTCCTTTCTGGTTTTTTTTAATATTCAGAATAGGGGGTGCAGTCGGACGTCAAGCTACACCCCCACTCATTTAAAGCATAGAGAAAAATTAAAAGCAACTATTCCAGAATTAAGAACTAATTTCGAAGTCAAAAAAAGAATTTCGAAAAACCCACTAGTAACCCTGTTTTTTTTAAACATGGTGGGGGGTGCAGGTTGATGTCAAGCCACGCCCCCCCCCCCGAAAGATATTCAAGTTTTTATATGCTTATAATTTTTAACTAATTTTGAACCAATTTTAAAAATTTTGAACCACACTCCTTCCTGTTTTTTTTTAATATTCAAAATGGGGCGTGCAGCCGGACGTCAAGTTAAAAAAAAAACAGGAAGGAGTGTGGTGCAAAATTTTTAAAAGGGAGCTTTTAACTTATAAGCATATCAAAACTCGAATATCTTTCGGGGGGAGGGTAGCTTGACTGACCTCCCAGAGAAGAGCTCTTGGTTCTGAATGTTTTCCAGGCTAACTAGATAGGAGAGTTATTTTATTGTAGCAAGCACAGAGCAGTTACAAAATTGAAAATTAAAATTGAGCGTAGGCCTACCTAGTTACTTATACTATAAAAATAAAAGATAAACGCCTTGGCATACCATTTTAAAAATCATTCATATATAAATCAAAGCAAGTTTTTCATCATTCATTTATGGTTGGGTCATTGAAGATGCTGGCTAGTTTTTCTATTATAATAAAGAGAAAATTGACGTTTTAATTGAATTAGAACAGAATTTTCTATGAAAATGTGACAATAAAAATGCGTATTTTTTCCGTTTTTGGAAAACTTACACATATGGAATTTACGCAAGATTACGTTTAAAGGCAGAAATGTTTATTATTAGTTGCATTTTTTGCAAGGCTATATTTCTTTATTATTGTTATTAAATAGGCATCGGTTCGAATAAACTACTGTTTATTAAAAAGAATTAAGAACTAACCTGGCAATAAAATGTATATTATATAATGTTAACACTTTAATCTACCCAGTGTTTGATTTACCTATTCCCGGAAATTTTTCCGAAAGCACGAATTTTTTGAAATTTTGTAAGTTGGCCATATATGTTATAATGTCAAACATACTGGGATTACAGGGTCTCCAAATACAAAAGGCTTTGTACTTACTTCTCAGTTTGTTAAATATTGAAAACCTGAAGAATGTAGTATCGCCCACTAAGAACATACGACAACTAATAGGGATATTTGGAACTTTGACAGCCGTTATGAAAATACGACTACCTATCACTCACCGATTTTTGGAACACATAAAAAACTGTCACTTCTAAAAAAATTTAGAGATGAGAAATGCCCTCTTTTTAGGGTATAAAATTAAAAATTACTTTCATACATATTTCGTAAATTGTCATGTTTCATTCAAAATGACATCGGTTTTAGAAGGTCATATTTTTTTTGCTTCAAAACTTTTTATAAAGTGAACAATTTTGAGGGAAGTCTCAAAAATCACGTAAAAAAAGTCATGATATCAAGAAAATATTTTTAGTATACAAACGTCAAAAATACAAGGTAGTGATAATGATTTTAAAAGACTGCTCTATCATAAATATACTAAAATTTGTTTTTTTTTAAATAAGACTCTTGTCGGCTATATTTAATCCAAGATGGCGAACGATGCAAGCGTCCCTCAGAAAGAAACTTTTTTTTTAACTGCTATAGGGGTAAACTAACATTTACTAAACAATACTAAAGCCGGCTTTAAAGCTCTTGGGCTAGTAATAGAATTAAGACTTGACTCACTAGTGCTGCGAAAATCGAGTCATGGTATTATCTTTTTGACGGAAAAGCTTGTTATTTTAATATTTTTGATTTTATTTACCTTAATCATTTTTTTAATCATTTCTTTTACATCTTCATCAAAAACACTATTTTAGTATCTATCCACAAATAACCCCATGCCTTTTGTGATTACCGATGCAAAAAAACTTTTTTTTTTAATTGAAAATTTTAACTCCCAGTCTTATGATAGCCTGTAAGGGTCGAAAAGATGTTCACTAAGTAAACAAAAGAAAATAAATACAATTTGCACTGAATGCAAAATCACGTCTTCAATTTAATTTTAAAGTGCACCCAACCACAAACAAACAAAACATGATTTATTAAATGTCTGCAGATAACTAAAGCAGGGCTTTTTTGAATACCGATGAAAAAAAACTTTTTCTTTATCACGGGTGCAAAAAAAGATTTCTGTCGGTTTTTTACCCAAAATTAAAGAAAAATAACGGAAAATAGTACTATTGAAAAAAATCTAATTATTCTTGCTTAAAAATTAAGCCATTTTCGCCAGTTTTCACCAGGTATTTACGAAAAAATCATTTAAAAACATTGTCCCAATATCAAACGAAGATTAAAATGTCGGAACAATGAACTCCACCGAGTAAAAAGGCACATCGCTATGGAAACCATTGTTATTTCATTTACCAGCCGCCTTGATTTATAGTGTAAAGATGGTGTGTTGCGATAATTAAGTGCTCTTCGTTCGAGATTTTTAACAGTTATTTACCTAACAAGTGCGGAAAGTGATACTTTACTGCACGCGACGGCAGTTGACCGAACGAACCGAACATGCAAGGGCGGTAAAGACACTTTACGCATGTGTTAGGTACAAGATTTTACCTACAAGCCTCAAGAATTCCCAAAAAATAAATAAAAATATCTGTAGTTTAATTTTCTGAAATAAACGTAGTCACTTTACCGCACTGAGTGCGGTAAAGTGCCATAACGTTAACTTTACCGCACTGGGTGCGGTAAAGTACTACTTTCGGCACGCAAATGAGTGCGGTAAAGTGTACACACAATTTTCTGATAAAGATATTAAAAAAAAATAGTGTTAACAACTCGCGGCTAAACTGTGCTTTTATTTAGACGCGTTTTTAAATAGCTCGCTGCGCTCGTTATTTAAACCAACTCTTGTAAAAAAAGCAGTATTTTAGCCACTAGTGAAAACTACTATTTTTTTGTTGATTGGTGCAAAACAAATCACATTTCTTTTTAACCCAAACTTCAATGAAAATAGCATAGTAATAATAAGAAGAGATATTATTCTTACCTAGAAATTTGTCGTTTTATTATTAAGTTTTTTCACGTATTCACAAAAAAAATCTTTTTTTTTAATATCTTCATCAAAAACATGATTTTAATAACTGTCTGCAGATACAAAAAAACTTTTTTTTATCACGGATGCAAAAAAATATTTCGGTCCGTTTTTTACCCAAAGTTAAAGAGAAATAGTGGAAAATAGTAATATTGAAAAAATCTAATTATTCTTGCTAAAAATTAACTAATTTCCGCCAGTTTTCACCAAGTATTTACGAAAAAATTATTTAAAAACATCGTCAAAATATCAAATTGTCAAAGATTAAAATGGCGCAACAATGAACGTCACCGAGTAAAAATACCACTTGGTCTATAGTGTAAAGATGGTGTGTTGCGAGAAGTGCTCTTCGTTCGAGATTTTTAAAGGTATTTTCCTGTTTTTCTTGGATTTTCTGATAAAAGTAGTGTGCACAACTCGCGGCTAAACTGTGCTTTTTTTTACTCGCGTTTCTAAATACCGCGCTGCGCTCGTTATTTAAACCAACGCTTGTAAAAAAAAGCACTATTTTAGCCACTAGTTGTGAAAACTACTATTTGAAAATACGACGAAATAACAAAGATCTACTATGGACAACATGGCATTGTTGTGTCATCTAAGGCCGCCATTGATTTATAGCATAAAAACGGCGAGCTCTCAGTGGATGTTGTGTTCGAGTTTTATTTTATAAGTTTTTCTGTTGGATTTATTGATAAAGATACAAAAAAATTGCACTAGTTTTAAAAACTGCTCTTTTATTGTGCTTGACTCCGTATTTTTCAAATCAATTAGAAAAAACTGGATTGTTAACGGCGATTTTTATGAATAAATCGTTAAAAGATATATGTAAATTCAATTTCAAACCGATGTGATGTGCATTAATCAATTATCATTTTGATTTTTAGATAATCTCAGAGTAGGTACATATTTGGTTTGCATAATGCAAAATTTAAAATAGATGCATCTTGCAAATATTATGCTTTCGAATATTTTAATAACCCGACTTGAAAACAATACGGGCGTTTCCAAATTGTTTATTTATAGATAAATTATTTGCGATGGTCATGGATGGTTCTTGTTATTTTGTGATGAAATTTTAAGATATGCGATACTTTTCAGTTATGATTTAACTGATGTATGGTACACATAACATTTTTGTACAAGAACTGATGGTATACGTTCAGATAGTATGCTTCTGGTCTTTTTAACTTTCCAACATACTTTCGTGAATTTTTATGTAAGGATATTCATCGCAGTGCGGAAAGATAAAACACTATAATCGTCCAAAGACGGGTGGATCAATTTTTGATATTTTTGCTATTGTTTAAACAAATACTTTTGTACTTTTTTCTGCATTTTTGACAATTTATTTGGTAAATCCAGTTTTAATAGTCCAAATTTTAATTGAATATTTATTAATCAGTTTATTAGTGATCACTTATCTATTTTTTTCTTTCAGGTGATAACCATCATCCTGGCCACTCTGGCACTAGTCCGAAGTGATGTTTCACTGCTACCCTCCAGTCAATACCTTCCTGCCAACCAACAACCGACTAACACATACCTTCCCCCTGATAACCAATACCTCCCACCTACCAATAATTATCTTCCTCCACAGACCCAACAGCCTAATAACCAGTATTTACCACCACAAACTCAAAAACCTAATAACCAATATCTACCTCCACAAACTCAAAAGCCCAATAACCAATATTTACCTCCACAAACTCAACAGCCCAATAACCAATATTTGCCTCCTCAAACTCAACAGCCCAATAACCAATATCTACCTCCACAAACTCAAAAGCCTGATAACCAATACCTTCCTCCCCAAGCAAGACCTACAAATACCTATTTGCCGCCCTCCGCTTCGTACGGAACTCCTGGCCAATCTTCAAGACCAAACACTCCAAGTTCCACTTACAGAGGACCCACCACCAGCTATGGCACTCCTGCTGTTGACAATGCTTACTTACCACCGTCCGGAGGTGGTGGATATGGCTATGGTGGACAAGGAGGATATGATGATCAATCTGTAAGTTTGTCCTGCCTTAAAGACACAATAACACCTTTGGAGAAGATTTTTGATTATTTGTGATATTACTACAGAAAAACTGCAGGGAAGATTTGCGATAATTTCCCCATCCTTATACGTGATATATATTACTACAAATAAAATTATTACTTTTAAGGAGCCTGCCAACTACGAATTCGAATACAAAGTAAACGACCCGCCATCTGGAAACGATTTTGGACACAAAGAATCTAGACAGGGTGATGTAGCTGAAGGTAAGCCTAAGAATTTATTAGAACTTGAAGTAGCAGAGACTCAGTCTCAAATACTGTTGACACCTACACGTGATTATCGAGAATCGTAAGGACACGCTAAAGGTCTTCTTCTTCTTTCTTCTTCTTCTTCTTTTTCTTCTTCTTCTTCTTCTTCTTCTTCTTCTTCTTCTTCTTCTTGTTCTTCTTCTTCTTCTTCTTCTTCTTCTTCTGCTTCTTCTTCTTCTTTTTCTAACTCTCCGTTTTGTTAACTACAAATTGCGAACTTTTGACTGCAATTTAATTCAAAAACACTTGATTATAACAGTGACACCAGAATAACATAGGTTGTTTAAAAGTTTGACACAATGATTTGTTTAAAATTTACTCTGTGTTTTGGACTTCCATTGTCTATATTTTTGCAAACTACGCACCTGAAGACGATCTCTACTATTTTTTTTACTTTACATAATAAACAACTGAGAAAGCAATATTGGGACTTGGCAAACTCCTTTCCTTATTTTGATTTCTTCGGATAATTGGCCATCAACTTTTACATGAGCTCTCTAGTACCAGTATAGTTTGCCAATTATCTTCAGATCTTGATCGTCCAGATCAACTTCTTTAAAAGACTCTATACATTTTTCGTGTTGTACTCAATCAAGAGCTTCCTCATAATCTATGAAACAGGCATATACTGGAACCGACATATCCCTAGACCCTTAGACCGTTGAAGGCCACAAAGGATTTGCATTATCCATAAATCCCTTAGGCGTTTGAATAATGTTTCACTGGTATTAAGGATTTTAGGACATTCTTGAACGATCCCTTAGAATATAGTCAGAAACCAACGAGTAAGCTCCGTCACTATAAGACAGGCTTGCCAGAACTGGGATATTTTATATCAGAACTCTGCAATAAGAGGGCTGAGAAACTTATATGGCTTACGAAGTAAAAGATACGAATACTGGGACAAAAAATAACTTCAAAAGTAATCCACAATCGATCCGCCGAGATGTTTAAGTTGCTTAAGAGATTTTATTAATAACAATTTTGACCTCTTTCTTAGGAAAATACTACGTCCTCCTTCCAGACGGGCGTCTTCAAACTGTGGAATACACCGCTGACTCTGAAGGTTATAAACCCCGAATTAGTTACACTCAAGTTGGTGGAGGTTACCAAAATGGAGGTTATCCTTCCGGGGGAAACAGTGGTTACATGTACAGGAAATAAGAAGCGTTGCGATGCGACGATAGGTGAATAGATTGAAATATAATTTTTCTATGGTTTTTTTGGTTTAACCCAGACTTTAAAATCTATTGATTAAGAATAGAGATTATTTTTTTTGTCAGTGACCTTAGCTTATTGAATGAACTTTGAATGGAGAACACATTTTGTAAACACTAAAAAAATATTTGAATATTTCGAATTGGTGGCCTTAGAAAGAAATTTTAGCTTATTTAGCAAAACAATCAAAAAAGTGCTCCGAGCCGTGTCTGAGTGACTGTTTACAAAATGTACCTTCCATTCAAAGTGCAGACCATTCTAATGTTTATTTCACTGCAAAAAGTATGGATATCACATGATCAACTTCACTTCGACATTTCCGGATCCAAGGTCACAGTCAGAAATAAAGAAGCTGTACTCTTAGGCTAGCCTTCCATTAGCAGATTTTCCGCGCGGATTTCAATTTATGATGAAGGTACCAATCGTTTCTGTCACTGTTTCACTTACTGAGAGACAAGGTCAAATTTTAAAATCCGCGCGGAAAAAAAGCTTATGGAAGTTCAGCCTTAGGCCTTATTGCAGAAACCTACAATATTTAATTTTTTCGCATTTTCATTTTTGAATTTGACCAATTGAGACTATATTTTTGTTTCTTTGATTTAAATATCCGCACATGGGTTTTAAAGTTTTATGTTGTTTAACATTAAACGTTAAAATTATCATTTCATAAATTAGTTTAAAATGTACAAATAGGTAAGTTTGTATTTAAATCCAAGCTAGGGTCTTTTTTTTCTTATGGTTCTTAAAGCTTTTTGTATAAATTGTTAAATATTTTAGAACCACGTTAATACTTTTGTCAGAACTGTAGAGAATGAGGAAAATAATTATACTACATCTTTTACTCACTCAACAAATTCACATTTTGGCCAGTATATAAAAAAGTTAAAATCTTTGCAAAAACTAATGTTATTATATAGACTTATAACTCTTATGAGCCTTATTATCAAATCTCAATGTTTTAAACAACGGCGCGGCGGTGCGACATTTCCTTGACCCTTGTCAGTGTAGGGGCGCTTTTATTGGGTTTTGTCAAAAAAGTATTTAGTTTAGTTTATAGCAAAGCAAATTTGTTAAATATTTTACAAAAACTTTTTTTGATTATAATTTGTCCTTAATTATTATATATACACTCAAAATTGTCATAATTTTTTTAAGATCTTAAAATTTAGGAATATGTTTTAACCTTCGAGAGAATTTACTCAGGATATGTTGAATTTGCAAAAATCTGGACCAATGTGCCTGAGCAAACACAGCATTGGAGTTAAAATATGCTTAAAAGCTTAGACAACAAAGAACAAATTTAAGTTTATGACGGTAATAAGTTCGATTTGTAAAATATGTACAAACTGTGAAGATCTTTATATGGATACAGCCGCGATTATAAAGCTTTAAACCGATCTTATTTTAATAATTTCTAGATTTAATAGGCATTCAAATAATTTTGATTAAATTTTAGAATTATTTTTCTGCTTATATTATTTTTTAGACCAATGACGACAATTTGTTACGAAATAATGGACCACGATATGTTTTGTTATTCTGTAAATAATATTTATTTGAATTAATTATTTTGCATATAAACTTGACTTTATTCTTCTATTTCAAGTGTAGTTGGGATGTGCTTAAGTCAAGTTTAAGCAAGTTATTATTGTATTTATTTAATATTATATTCCTTGCCATATTTATACTTTAGTGCAATATTGCATGACAGATATTATATTTAAATGTATAGCGATGTAAATGGTCGATATGTTTTTTTATAATAAATGCAAGTACAATAAAAAATATTTTTGTTTTTCCTCTTTAACATCCAGGGGATCGATTCTGGGCCTAAGAGAACGATCATACCCTTAGAAGTGATCAATCGTACCAAAGTCATTCGAACGACGCACGGTGGTCGATTTTCCGGAAAACGCGGACATAAATGAAAAAATTAAAAAATTTAAAGCACCGTTCCGTTTAAAGAATCCACACTGTATATTCTTATTTTACAATAAAAGTAAAGTAAACCTGGGTATGGAAATTCTGCGAATCTCTAGATTTTTCCCGATTATTGGAGAGCGCCGTGGAGCGTTCGCGACTCTTTACTTCACAGTGCGGTACATAATCATAGACTGCGATGTTGCCGGAGTGCATTGAAATTCCTAAACATTCACTGATAAATTTTCAACTTTGCTGACGCTTATTTAGCCAAAACATTTTGCTGGAACACCAACGTTCTTAGCTGGGACAGCAAAGTACTTTGCTAGAATGTTAGGTTACTAAATTTGTTTGCTGGAGTAACTATTTTTTTGACTTTAGGGCTACTAAACATTATTTTCCTATCCGAGTTTTAGCAGGAAAGTTTGTTGTTGTGGTAAAAACTTTGCTTGAAATTAACGGTGGGTTTACCCGTCAATTAAGCATAAATTTATCAGTATCTTTAAATTTAGCAGTAGTGTCAAAAAAGTTAAATATGTACAAACACATGGACCTGTTTACTCAAAATTTAGTGGTAATGACAAACACAAGCACAAATTTATCATTAAGAAATGTTGGTAACGCGCCATAACCTCAAAGAAGCTTTGTTGTTTTTTGAAGGGATTAACGCCTTTTTTTTAAATTTTCAAAAAGAATTATTAAGATTATGGAAAGGTTTCCATGCATCCATAAGGCCATAAATTTTATTCTACCAATTATCCATAAATTTGTGTTTACTACTAAATTTAAAGCTACTGATAAATTTGTGCAATCTCTGACAGTAAACTACAACATTGTCTACCTCCTTCAAACAACAATGCAATCTCTGATCGTCTTCAGGTGCAAACTGAGATTGTACTGATCGAAACGTCGTGCATAAATAAAATATAGACAATGGAAGTCCGAAACACAGAGTTAATTTCAAACACGTCATTGTCTTGGAAGACTGGAGAGGGTTTATGCTTGGGAGGAATAAGAGTAAATATTTTCAGAACTAGAACTATTAGCTGGCTCCATGGCTCATTGTGTCTTAATTTATTGGTCATCTATTAGCTGCAATTTAAAAGCTATATGGAGAGCATGTTTTAAAATCCGCTCTGGTGCGTTAAAAAAATTATTCAATTTTAAACATTACTTTTTTAAAAAAAGGAATTTATTGTCCGTGAAAAATAAATAAAAAGAAAGGTTCTTGGCATAAAGGACACACATTTTGCTTTTCAATTCATTACGACCAGGCCTCCAAGATCTAATGGATAGTCCAGAAACTTACAGGCATATTACCCTGATGATTCCTAACAAGGACGAAACATGCCTGTAGGTTTCTGGACTATCCATTAGATCTTGTGTGTCCGATATGCCACAAGCCTTTCTTTTTATTTTTAAATACTTTTTTAATTAATTCTAAAAGTAAACTATCAATTTCACTTTACAATGGTTGAGATGTCCTCTGTGTCCAAGCTTGTTGACTCGAAGCATAACCGACGTTTGAGGCTTGAAAAAAGTATGAATAAACATACGAAACATTGCCAAAGACAAGTGGATTCCTTTCTTCATTCCCACAACCACCATGGAGCGTTCCAGAGAAATGCTCCTCAAGCGTTTCACAAATGTCCCATACCATAGCCGCAATGCCCCAGTGGTTATGGTATTGGCCTGCAGGTTAAGGGTTCGAACCCTGTTATTGCCCCCAATTTCCTTTATTTTCTGTTTTTTATTTTTCTTTCATCGTTTTCAAACGTCCCGTCGTTCTAAGAGAACGTTCGGGAAACGTTACATTTGCTAGATAACATTTGCCGTTTCGGGAACGTTCCGAGAACATTTTGTAACGTTTCAAGCTGTTCCTGGAATCTTTCTTAGGTTCGGAAGGAACGTTCCTGGAGTGACCTTGGAACGTTGTGGTTACTTACTTTTTCTGAGGGAAAGCTCGCTATTCATTGATTATGTTCTTTTTTGTTTGGAAATACTTAAGCCAATAGTGGGTCGCGTTGGGTCGAGAAAGAAAATAACATACCTACAAATATCGATATCTAACGCTACTTCTTACTAGGGAAATGGTTAGTAGATAAATAGGCTACACAATACATTCAACCACTATTATATTGTTTACAATTTTTTCTTTCGACATGAGGATAGTTAAACTTTCAAGTGCCCACATAGCAATTTGTCATCCTTAGCATGTGCATAGAATATCCTCAAGAAGGAAAAGGATATGCTAAGGATGTTCTAAATTAACATTGGAATATCCTAGGGATGTGATAAGAATAGATTAGGTTCCGCCCTAATCACGTGCTATGCAGGTTCTTAGGATGTGCTAATAGATATTATTCGATGATTAGCATGTGCTAAATCTATAGTAGCGCAAAATTATTATAACTCCTAAAATAGAGCTTTAAACGAGGCTTTAAATAAAATAAAAAATACATTTTTGAGCTCTAAGACCCATATCCTATCACAATACACCCTAAGAATAAAAAATAAAAACAAATAAAAAAAAGTGCGACGCCCCGACGGGGTCCGAACCGACAACCTCCAGGTTGATAGATCACTGCTTTATCCACTGTACCATGCGCTTATAAAGAATAGGTTGAAACCGCGGAATATAACCGTTTTAGCGGGTTTTTATAGGTCGACTGAAACGTCTTAATCATGATTAAAGCTTAATCAAATAATTTTCGCTTTTGGTGGATACATATGGATAAGCATCTATAAACCAAGAGTTACCAGGTTCGTTTCGGGTCATCGAGTTTTTTTAACTTATTTCATAATTGGTATATACTTTGCATATGCTAAAGATGTCCCAAAAGTAACTTTCTAAATATTTCATTAGTATATATTAAGAAAATACTAGAATAACATTCTTTTGATGTTCTGTTACGGTACCAGAATAGTTTGTGCGCTAAAAGTGATTCGATGCTCATCATAGGGATCTCCTAAACGGTATATGAAACGAAATGGTTTAAATTAGGGCAAAGTTGCGCAATTTGATACTTTTCTTAAAACCAAAAAAGTTTACAAATTCCGGATAGTTCCGGAGATAGGCGAAAAAACCGAAATCTTTAATTTTAGTTTTTATTTTTTTGCGTCCTTATATTCTTAAAGCTGTCAAAAAACGATTAAAACGTTCTACAGGCACTTTTTTAAGATCTACCTAATAAGAGGTACATTTTTGAGATTTGACATTTCTGTGTGGCGGGAGCCCTGTCAAGTTCATTTTTTTTTTGGTTCATAAAGGATGACAGATATTTTAGAACCTCTCATTTTGACAAGTACCTGACGTTTTGAGTGAATTGATCATCATGAGCCCAAATTCAAAGATTAAAAAACAAAGAAAAAAACGGATTTTTAAAATATTAGGTAAAGTTTTGTTATAACAAAATATCTTGAGTAAGTTAAAAGCAAAAATTAAGTTTGGGTGACTTGTCAAAATAAGGTTTCAAAATTTTATCTGTCATCCTTTATGAACCAAACGGCAGAGAAAAAAGGATGTGTCCATAAGAAGAAATGAACTTGACAGTACTCCTGTCACACTGAAATGTCAAGTCTGAAAAACGGACCTCTCACTAGGTACAACACCGTTCTCAACTAAAAAGCCAGGTAACTCCTATCGCCTCAGTGCCCTTTAGCCTATTATATCGGCTATTTTTATAACCAAATTGACAAGTAAAACATGGATTTTCTGTCAGTTTAGTGTCAATATGGCACCGATCATAGGCCAAAGGATACTAAAACGAAAATGAGTTAACTGGCTTTTTAGTTGAGAACGGTGTTGCTAGGTAGATCTTTAAAAAGCGCCTGTAAAAAGTTTTAAGCGTTGTTTGACAGCTTTAAGAATAAGGGCGCAGAAAAATAAAAACTAAAAATGAAGATTTTTTTCTCCGGAACTATCCGGAATTTGTAAACTTTTTTTTTTAGTTTTGAGCAAAGCATCAAATTGCACAACTTTGCCTTAATTTAAATCTTTTCGTATGTCCTACCGAATTTGAAACACCCTGTATACTTTGTATATGCTAAAGATGTTCTAAAAGTTACCTTCTTTAATGGTATCTGTTGTATACTTTGCATATGCTAAAGATGTTATAAAAGTTACCTTATTTAATGGTATTTCCTTAACATATGCTATTCTTTTGATGTTTTTTTTTTGCAGTAACAGAATAACATGTGCGCTAAAGAGTAGGAAAAAAGGCCTTGCCTCGGAATGATGTAGCGAAATCTTTGATTTTATCGTCGTAGATAGATAATTCCGTCTATTTCCGATTTTATCACAGGAACCTATTTATGTGGCACCATCTATTAGCAACTAATTGAACTTAGGACAGGCACGTTTAGCGCGCCAAACCGCGGATGCCTAGCACGGTCCCTATTCAAGGGACCGTGGATGCCTAGAACCGGCAACATAATTCACGCTGTAGCCGTCAGATGCCGCAAGGATAGATATTACAGGAACCTTTCGTCCTGATTCTAACATTATTTTGAAGCGCTTTCCGTTTCACAGTCAGCGGTTTTTTGGTTTTTTCAACCTACAATGCTAGCAAAATTTATTTAATTTTTTTTACACGAAAAAATTATGAAAAAAAGATACGTTTTAAACTGTTTAGATCCAAATCTATCTATCGGGCCTAAAACTGTGCTGTCATTTTGTGTACTTTGCCGCTTTTCTTGCTCGTATTTCACTTTTTTTTTAAAAATGTATAGCGCGATTTTTAGCATGTAAAAAAATTAACGAATATTTTAAACAATGTTAAAAAAAACCGTTGTATGAAAACATAGTAAACTAATGAATCGACCACCTTGAAGTCTTTAGAAAGACCTGATTATTTACATGTTTTTGATGTAAAAAAATAAATATTCACCAAAAATAAATGCGATCACCGACACGACCCTTCCCCATTGTTACGACCCTGCGACATAATTTATCACAGATTGGCTGTAATTTATATAAGCCCCTATCGATTCATATATGCGGGGTAAGTTTCAACTTAGGTTATCGCGAGACGTCATATTAGACACTTAAAGTAAATATTTCAACGCATCCGTATCGGTATACGTAACGCGTTCGAAACAAAGTCAAAATACGCTACATTTTTGACTTGTTTATGCGATGTTTCGAACGATGCCCGCTTTTTTGAAGGTTGCGATGACAGGACTGCTGATTGAAATCGTTGCGTACGTTCGTGGGTCCCTAACGATACGTACATCCTTCCCATTAGTCTGGTTTATCAATGATCCTTTCGTACGTGACGAGATTCTGTCATCACACCCGTCAAAGAAGCATCGAAACATGGCATGAGCACGTCAAAAATTAGCGTATTTTGACTTTGTTTCGAACGCGTTACGTATACCGATACAGATGCGTTGAAATATTTACTTTAAGTGTCTATTAAGTATAACGGGGTGTGACAATCATATAGCATTTTCGAGTTTTGCTTCAAAACTGCTCCCGATTAATCGAAAATCGATTTACTAGCGTTTTCGATCTACGCTCAAAAACCGCTACCGAGCGATTCGAGATTTGTGCTCCGAATCTCTGTAGGCCGCGTTTACTTGTCACGTCAATCTTTACGTATCAAGGATTTGGATCAAAACAATAGACATAACCTTATTTTGTTATCTTTTGTCCTTTTTATTTTTAAACCTATGGCATCTTTTTTGAAAAAAAAATGGAGAGGAAGTCGGGTTTATGAACATTCTATCTTTGATGTGCCTTAAAAAAAGTGCATTCTTTTTCTCTGTTGATCGCACATAAATGAACAAAGAGGAAGCATGGATTAGCTAAACTAATCTCAATATTTTTACCGTGCATCTGGGGGTTAGCTCCACAAAAATTGATCTCGAGAAGTTAAAAAATAACAAACAAAATCTGAGGTTTTGTAATGAATTTTATAGCGTAAACGCGTTCGATTTACGATCGCAATACGTGTCGCAAGTCAAGTGCTTGTATTTGGATTCGGAATCGGCCTTAGATCACTCCTGGACAGATTTGTGACGTCACTGCTCCGGCTAGGGTCATCTTCCTTGGGCAATGTAAATTCTTATCGGCGAAGGAAGTGCTGTAGTACCACGGTCCCTTCAATAAACAATTCTAGGGACCGTGCTGTTGGAACGACTATGAATACGATAAAACGGTAATACCGGATGATCTTCTTGAAAATTCGTAACAGAATAAGAAAACGGAAAGGTTCGATCAATTCACTTGACGTAATACTTTGTTCTGTGGTAATGCAACTTGTCAAAAAGTGATATTTTGAGCAGTCTATAAATAAAAATTATCGCGACGCACACTGGCCCTTGGCCACAAAAAAAAAACAATATTCTTAATAAAATGCGTATTTGAATGTTTCTTTCATAAGCAATTAATAACAGGTAAATAGTAATATTTACCGTGTATTTAAAAAAAATTTGTGCAATGCAGAATGAATCAAAGTTTATCCAGGAAGTGTCTTCTTGTTTTGAAAGTTTTAGGCCTGGTTTGTAGTATGTAGTAGAAAGCATGCTATTCTTTTGTTGCTAGTTTAGTTTTAAAAAGAAGGACAACTAATGAAGTTGTATGTAGCTTTTGTCCTAGAATTTTTAGTGGACACCTTGTTTGAAAAAAGAGTTTCTAGTTTCTTTTTTGGTTGATTTACAAAACTAATCCCTCAATTTGTCTCTTAGTTATGGGAGGTTTACCCAACTCATTATTAGGCTTAAGTATAAAGTTAGGGCTAATTCTGTATGTCTGTCTCTTTATTTAGATCTCGATCTCAAGAAGAAATGACATATATAATTAGGGCTAAATTTATGCTTAAGGATAATTAGGTATGAGTTGGAAAAAAAAACCTGCCATTAGTTAGCACAGGACAGTAGCTCTACTGCCCTAAAAAATATAAATTTTACTGTAAAATATTGTTAAGCTTGTTAGCAATTCATTTACATGAAAACATAAGCTTATGAGTTCCATACTGCCAAGTTTCGGTAATTATGCAGTATACGGTTTTCTGCCCTTTTTGATTTTTTTTGAAAAATTCTTTATGGGGGCACCTTCTAGGGTCCCTAGGACCCAGAATCCGCCTGCGCCCGATTTTTTTTTTTTTTAACGAGAAAAAAGGGTGCCCAGGGGGGGTTGTAAAGTTTTTTTTAATTGTTTTGGGTTGGTTTGGATTAGGTTGGGTTGGACTGTGCTGGTTTGATTTGTTTTAGTGAAAAAAAATAAAAAAAAAAAACAAAAAAAAACCAACTGGCGCAGACGGATTTGGGGTCCTAGGGACCCTAGAAGGTGCCCCCATAAAGAATTTTTCAAAAAAAATCAAAAATGGCAGAAAACCGTATACTGCATAATTACCCAAGTTTCTTTTAATTTAACAAACTTTCACAAGCAACCCTGGTTTGATTACTAGCCATGCCAAAAAAAAATTCTGGTGACTGGTTGTTTGTGATGGTGATTCTCATAAAAACTCTGCATATACAGGGTGTTTTACAACTTATGTATTAAAATGAAAGTATGATTCCTAATATTGGTCAGTGTTTGATATGACGATTCATTCCGCTTAAATTTGTTCAAAGATTTTCCTAAGAAAAGAACCAAAAATGTGCTAAAACATTTTCTTCACCTTTAACTTTACATTGAAACTTATCAACAAAGCACCTAACTGTACCGCCCTCCTCGCTATTATCTCCCTATCCTACCACGGAAAGTAAACAAACTATGCATTAGTAGCTGATTCAGTTTTAGTTAACTTTTTTGTGATTTTGTTTTGTGTTTTGTTGTAAAAAGTGACATACAACTGTTCACTTCTTGGGAAATTAAACAAGAAAATTGGAGGATATTGTTTTAATTTATAAGGAAGTGTCTCCTTACATTAGTAGAGGTATGTCATTATTTGACCTGTTGATTTAGTTATGAGAATATTCAGCCATTGGGGGATTTTGTTTTGTCACTTTATATGTATCATACTTCAACCGACAGGTAGGACAAAATTTGTACAGCTAGCTATATCTGAAACACATGTATTTTAAAGTATCCAAATGTATTTCAAACTATTGGGAATCTTTAGATTTTTGCGGATTAAAAAAAAAAATGCAAAATCATCCAGTTTTTTTTAGTTTATTAGAAGATTTTTTTGATTAAAGAGTCGTAGGTCATAGACATATGTTTTTTTTTTAATTTGTGGTTTTTATGATAAATTCTTGATGTGGGATCTATTCCCTAAGGACCACAAATCTGTGATAGCCAAATTTTTTTTCGATTTTTTCCACTTTTTACCAAAAAAAAATTTGTAAAACAAATGCAAAAACACACTTTTTTGAACCTGAATTGACTAAAACTTTCATAACCCTCAAAACTAAAGAAAAACATACCTATCTGGCAAAACTACGAGTTTTTTGGTCATTAATCATTGGTAGCATGAGGGTTTTATAAATTTCTTATTTCTTACAAAATTGTAGACTGAACCTAATGTTATACTAAGCCACTAAATTTTTATTTATATGTGCCCTGTGAATGCCCCTTTTTTACAGAAATTTTTACCTGCAGGGAATTTATTATGATTTAGCATTAACTAATTGAGCAAACATCAATGACAAGTATATTTCCAAAATTTTTGTTTTCATCAACAGAGTACCTAAATATTTGCCTACCCCTAAATGCACGGTAACATCACTTATATAATCGCCCTCTTTGTCGTTTCATATGAGGGGAACAAGGACTTAATCATGATCATGGGATTATGTCTTACATTACATGTAGGACTCTTACTTGGAGTTTTATGATGTATTAATATTAATTTTGTGTTAACTTAAAAGTGGGTTAAAAAATTGTAATTCTTTACACCCCCTTTCCTCCTGACTATGCTAAGAAAACCACAGAATCAAAAGTTGGAACAAGTTTAATACTCATAATATATTCAAAGTATTTCAATGTATTTCAAAGTATTTTAATGTATTTCAATGTATTTCAAAGTATTTTAAACAAAATTTGTACACCTATTTCAGGAGTGTGCCACCCCTGGACTTCAATGAATTATTTGCCTGCTTTTAGTGGTATAATCATGTCTAGGAAAAATGTTCCCTAATTGAAGCATTTTTGAAGAGGCTTTTGGAAACGGCATACTCTTTTTTTATATATATTTTTGTATTACTTACAGTCAACTTAACATGCTCTAAAAGTTTCTAACATACGTTGTGAAACGCCCTGTATATATCTTGGCAATACTGGGACAATTGATCGTAAAAGGAAAAAAAAGTTCTCAAAAGTATTTAAAATACATTTTATACCTATTTGGTGTAGAACTCGTCAAGTAAATAGTTTTTGCACAGAGAAATTTTCAAATAAATTACTTTAACAATTATATAACAATATTAAACATTATACTTTTATAAATTTTAAAAAACCTTACTAACTGAAACATGTTAATATAATAATCAAAGATTTTTATTATATCAATCTTCTGTCATCATCAAAAAATTCATTTAAGCTGTAATAGGCCCGTGTTTTAAGGTAGTTTTTTATTCTATTTTGAATTTGTTTGGGTGGAAGTTCTCTCGTAAGTGGGACAGAGTTCCAAATTTTTTAAATGTTACATGCCATGTTTGCTACATTTTTTTTGAATATAACTATAGCTTGTTTTGTCAACTTTAAGACTATTTTTAAATCTGGTGTTGTAAATATGAGAATTTCTCTTTTTTTCATAGAGATCAGAGTTTTTTGAGACAAAGTTTACACATTCCAACACATATAGGTTGTAGACTGTTTGTACTTTTAAATCTATGAAGTGTTCCTTACAACTATCGCTGTTTTTTAATTTTAAAAGTACCCTTATGCATCTTTTTTTGATTTTAAGAATTGTTTTTGCTTCTGTCGAGTTTCCTCAAAATATTATTCCATATCTTAATCAAGGAGAGTGCTGTATCAAGGTCCACATTATCTCTAATGATTTTTATCTCATAACTGTATTTTCTTACTGAATTTGTAAGTTCCCGAATCTGATCATCCCATTTTAAGTGAGCATCAAGTGTGACACCCAGAATCTTAAGTAAATGTAGGATATTGATCTTTATTCTTGTCTTTATTTAAAAAAATATGAAGTACAAAATGTGTGTCGAATATGCCATGAACCTTTATTTTTATTTATTTTTTACGGACAAGAAATCTACTTTTTTAAATTTTACTTGGCTTTGTTTTGCGCAACAAGCTTTCTCCAGAGTGATTGTTGCTGAGCCTCAATATAAGGCACATAGTATAAACTCCAATTGGGGGTGGAGTTGCTGCGAATGTTGTATTTTGAATAGTCTTCTTTCAGTAACCGCTTTATATTTGCAGGTTTCTACTTTTTATG
Organism: Oxystoma pomonae; assembly: GCA_963921995.1. Classification (NCBI taxonomy): domain Eukaryota; kingdom Metazoa; phylum Arthropoda; class Insecta; order Coleoptera; family Brentidae; genus Oxystoma; species Oxystoma pomonae. The sequence goes on along the minus strand of OY998169.1, from coordinate 76,496,503 downwards.
TCCTACTCACAAATTTCATTCTTATTGATATTTGGTTCATTCTACAAAATATCTGCAAAACAAAGTCACCAATAAATTAAAAAAAATTAAAATAAGTATTTCTGTTTTTTACTGAATAATACTAAATAATACACCATTGGCAACTAAATGTATTGCAACTTATTTATTTTTTTTATTTTTTTGAGATCTCAGCCTCTGTTAATGTCACCCCTATTAACTTCCAATATTTTGATGTATTTTTTAGGACAGTGGTTAGCACACCACTGGACTATACACTATTTTGCAAAATATAAACTCAAAAAATATTTATTTAAAGTTAAATTAAGAGCTAAAGAAAAAATACTTTGGTTCTATCTAAAAAAAATTTACTGTCTTCAATGTATACCCTCAGTTTTGTTAGCAGAATTTTGTTTTCACACCTACTCATAGATGAAACCATTGAGAGGCGCCATTGTGATTTTTCAGCATCCTTCAATCTCCTTTAGTTATGTAAGAGAGCAGGTGAATGAGTGCTGGTGTTATTAGTTTTTTTTTTTAAATTTGAAGTTAAAAAGCAGGTAAGGGTCAAGCATATGTTCTCAAGATTGTTGTTAAGTTACTGCCCATACGAAAAATGACTTTAAAAAACGGAATGATACATAATATTCATTAAAACTCATAAACAACATAAGGTAAAATCATGCCCCGCCATCTTACTTTTATTTAGTTGTGCAGGAAATTTATATGTTTTTCTCAGTTTTGTTAGCATTGGTGATAACTTGAGCTACAGTTAACAAAGTTGAGATTTTTACTTTAAGAATTTATACTGAAGTTGCCAACAAAATAAAGTCTGTTTATTTTTTAATTAGTACTTACTCTTAATGAATATTGAATTTTTATATTTCGATTTATTTTACTTAATAAATCTTATATAATAGGCAATAATTATTCACTTAAAAGAAGTTACCTTTTTCATGAGTTTTTTATTTTTGTTTTTAGTTATGGATTTTTTTTCTTATTTTACTTAAAAAATCCTAAATAAACATTTTTTTTAAGAAATTTCTTAGTTTTGTTATCTTTACCTCAGCTTAGTTTTATGTTTTTCTAATTTTTTTAGAAAATGAACACACAAATTTTTCTTGGCCATCCACTGTAGGTTAAACCTAGGGTTAAACTCTAACATATTTATTGTGCACAAAACCGAAAAAGAGACTGTTTTAATTTTTTATTTTTTTTTCTAAAATTAAATTCTAATTTACACATATTTTGTACAATGACTTCGCTTTATTCCAACAGACAGAGCGCTGCATATAGCCATACCAACATTCTGCGTTATTTAAACGACGAAAAGGATGAAACAGGCCTGTAGGTTTCTGGACTATCCATTACATCTTGGAGGCCTGGTTCTAAAGAATTAAAAAGCAAAATGTGTGTCCGATATGCCATGAACCTTTCTTTTTATTTATTTTTCCCGGACAAGAAATCTAGTTTTTTATATGTTACTTGACTTTGTTTTGTGCAACAAGCCTCCTTCGGAGTGATTGTTGCTGAGCCTTAATATAGTGGAGTTGCTGCAAATGTTGTAATTTAAAAGATATTCTTTCAGTAACTGGTAAATTTTTCAGGTTCCCACTTTTTATGTCCTGCTTGCAAATTTCATTCTTATTGATATTTGCATCCTTTAACATTTTGCTCTTTGCTTTATTTGAATGACAAAATTTGTTTAAATTTGCTGGGTGTGGTTGCTTATGTTATGTTTCATAGGCCAGGTACAGTCCTATATTACCCTGATGTGATTCCTAACAAGGATGAAACAGGCCTGTAGGTTTCTGGACTATCCATTAGATCTTGAAGCCCTGGTCGTAATGAAGTGAAACGCAAAATTTGTGTCTGATAATGTCATAAATTTTTCTTTCTATTTTTTTTTTAAGGATGAAACAGGCCTGTAGGTTTCTGGACTATCCATTAGATCTTGGAGCCCTGGTCGTAATGAAGTGAAATGCAAAATTTGTGTCTGATAATGTCATAAATTTTTCTTTATATTTTTTTTTGTTTTTAAACATCCTTCACCACTGCCAGTCTTACCCTACCTAGGAAAAAAAATATACACATTTTTTTTTTGATATTTCGTAGAAAACCAAAATTTTAATAATCTTAAAATATTTGGCACCTGTAATATCCGGTAATATCATTAAAAAAAAATCCTGTGACAAAAGCAAAAATAGTATTTCTATATTTAATGTTTCCCAAACTTCTCAAAGCCAAACAAATATTTAAATAAACAAAAATTAATTATTCATTAAAACTGATTATGTAGAAGTTTATTATCAAACTTTTAGTGATAAGCCGGTAAACAGCTTGCTGATGATGACCACTGCATCCTGCCTATGCTCTGTAGTGCTTGTCAATCAACCCTAGCGATAGGATGCTATTTTCTGCATGGTTATGTTTTACATTTGTCGATGCTGCTGCATGAACTGTAGAGAGTTTTGGTGTCAATTTTTGAGTTAAAATCCAATAACTAACTGCCAAAATGCAATCTTGTGTGGGTTTAGAAGGAAGGAATATGGGCTCAGTGTGGAAGCGACTGCAGCGGGTCAACAAGAGGGCAGCCAAGTTCCAGTTTACAGTGTCCTATCATCAGTTGAGTGTGGACTTTACCTCTAAGTGGTAAGATAATTAATTATGTTTTTTTTTGTAAAAATTTTAATTTATTTTTAAAGGCAAAAACTGTCTGAACCAGTAGTATATTAGAGGCTGGTCAAAAAAAAAAACGAAACGTTAAAAAAGTTTTTGTCCAATTTCAAAAATTCAATTCATTTATTTGATCTTTTTGCAAAAATTTACATTTTTTTAAAAATTGACTATATATAAGTGTAGATAGAAATTCCTCTATCTACGATATAAGGTTTTAGGGACATAACAGTTGGTAAAATATATCACGGGTAGTATAGGTATGTTACATTGCATTAAGAAACAAACCAACAGTAAACACTTTCAAAAACTTATAAAACACATAAAACACAAACTCTATAAAAACTTTAAAAAAACTATAAAAATAAAGCTTTGTCAATATTAAGACTAGGTATAGCAAATCCATTTTTGGTCATCCTCGAAGTATTCCTCCACATTGTAATAAGCTCCATTCTCCAGAAGCAACTTTACTTTTTTTTCTATTTCTTTGTGTGATTTTCTTAAAGCTGTTGGTAATGAATTCCAAATTTTTATAATGTTAAAAGTGACATTTTTCTGTAAGGTAACTGTAATTTGGGATTTCTGTTCTTAAGCTATTGTTTTGTCTTGTGTTCAAATTTTTGTGTCTCAAATAAATCTGGATTTTTTAAGACAAATGTTACACTTTCTAAAGTTGTAGACCATATTAATTTTTTGTTCAATAAAATGTTTTTTACAGCTATATTTTTTTTGTAGTTTTAATATCACACTTAAATATTTTTTTTGCAAAATTAGTATTCTTTGAGCATGAGATGCGTTGCCCCAGAAGAACACACCATATCTTACTTGAGACTGCACATAAGCTTGATAGGAAGTCAGAGCCGCAGTGCGACAGATCCTTTGTCCAACTCAACACCAAAAAACTGAACTGCATCCTTTGCCTCTAGCTCCTCCCCGCCATACTTTACACATAGTTTGTCAGTTGTTTTTGGTTTGAGTTGAATTAATTGAGTTTTATTTAGGTTCAGTGTTAAGCTGTTTACTTCAAACCATTTTTCCAATTTATTTAAATCAGTAATAATGTTAGTCTCAGTAGTTTGTATGTCTGTATTGTCAAATATGACAGTTTTGTCATCAGCAAATAAAACAATCTTGTAATTTTATAGTATTTCTCAATTTGAAAAGCCAAGACTCAAAATTTAAGAATTTGACGGCAAAATTGAGAATTTGCGAAAATCCAAGGTTGGGTAAGAAATAAGAAAGTTATGAATTGTTCAAATGTGAATTAATTAATTAGGGAAGGTATGGATCTGAGGTGCATACCCCTGAGGAAATGGGGTGTACGTTTCCATGAAATTAGTAGAGTGTGAGTAGAATTGTAAAGATTTGAGAATTAATAATTTTCACTTATAATCTCCCTAGAGCTTGAATTATTTCCGAAAAGTTTTTCGAGGTGCGAATTTTCTTATAAAAATTCGCAACAGAGAAAAAATTTACGGAGATTAATTCAAGCTTGCGGGAGATTCGGTACGAAAATTTGATACCAAAGATTATTTAAAAAAAAAATACAAAATAAATTTTGTTGTCGCAAAGAAAATATCATAAAATGAATAGAAAATTGTACCTACGCCTCTGTTGTTATTCTGACATCTGCACGTGACAGCTGTCAAGCCAAGGAAATTATCACTTATTAATTTTTCAACTAGGTCACGTGACCGAAAAATTCGGGTTGTTGCCATAGCAACCTGTCAAAAACAAAGCATCTGATTGGCTTAAAACAACTGGTATAAAATTTTCTAAGTAATTTTCCAATATTTTTTTCTTGGCAGCATTTTAAATTTATAAGTAATTTAAAACGGCTTCAATCCTTTAACTTCGGTAAACAAAAATTATTATTTTGGTCATAAATTTAAATGGTGTAATTCGGTACACCTTTTGCTAAAAATAGCAAGAAAATAACATTTTCTAAATAATTATGTTTTTCTCAGAATCATGTATAATAAACACCAACTGAGCAAGTATATGATATGGAAACACAGAGTCAGCACAATACTTCTCATTGTGTTGTTTACTTATTTATTTTGTAATTTTTCACCTACCCAACACTGGTCTACCTTCTTGTTTTTGCCAATGTCAGTGTTATTTTTGTAGTAAGGTCATTGACAGTGCATATAAAATTTGTCATAAAAGTACCTAGATATATTTTCAGAGATTTCACCTATTTCCTGTATTTATTATGGAATAAATTTGTGGGGATTTGGGTAGTTTATTTTTTTTTTCAATTGTATGTAAATCTAGTAAAAAAGTAATGTATTATTTATAATTTTCTAAATTTTAGTTTGTCTACAAATGAATTGGATATGCATATATTGAAAAGCTAGTTTTCAACAAATTTTATTTTAGAAGAAAATTTGATTTTTAGTGGGCACCCAATCAAATGTCCAGCAGTGAATTTGTTGAATTTGAATTGAATTGAATTTGAAAGCTTTTTTTATCACACTAAAATCAAAAAACCTTTATTTACTAAAATTAGGGGCCGATTAATGTCGTTTTTTAATCCCCAAAGCGAATGCGAGAAAAGAGGGATGTTACAAGTTTGACCCCTGTGTCTGTGAGCATGTAACTTTTGAAGCAGTAAACCGATTTTGATGCGGTTTTTTTTTCTTTCCAGTGTTCTTAGTTATATTCGATAAAAATAGGGTAGGTAGTTCCAAAAATAATATGTTTTCTTCACACACACAAATCGGGTGTAACTTCTAAAACGTTCATCCACTTCTAAAACGTTCATCCAATTATGATGAAAGTTGGTGTTTAGATGTAAATTTACATTACATACATTAGTTAGTAGTTTATTTTGCTTCCGTCGGTTGAAAAAGAACTGTATTTTCAATCATAGATAGCCTTGAGTAAAAGTAAATTTATACAAAATATTGAAAACCTTGGTACCTAATACATTAAAATCTCGTGAAAACCTCTAGCTTTATTTAACTTATTAAAACTTATGACATCCCCGCCTTGTGTGGTAACTAGGAAGGTTCTTTAAATGGTATCAGTTTCCTGTCGTAAATTTGTTCTCTACACACTACTTTGGTCAAAGCACAACCTGCTGGTGTTCAGATACCATAACATACAATAAGAGTATTGCATGTTGAAATATCTATCTAAAATAAGTAAAAAATTTTAAACCCCTGACAACAAAATATATTTAACTTAAGTCTAAAAGTCATATTTTTGACAGTAATTGAAAAGTATTTTTAGTCCAATATGGTATGGGGGACTATTAAAATCGTTAAATTTTGACTTCTTAATTTTATCAAAAATGAGTTACTAAGGTTCCACAACACCTTAATCGACGAAAAAAAGTTTTTTGTCGATTAAGGTGTTAAAATATATAACAAAAATCATAACTTTAGAAGTAAAGCAGCTATTGATGCGGTTTTGAAATTTTGGTTTTCGTAAGTATTGCCCAAAAATTTTGTTATGAGGTTCAAATCTTTCAAAGCTACAGTTATCGAGATATTTTAATTTCCTTTTAACATAAAATAATTGATTGTATGGTGGACTATCCATGCTTTCTAGCACCAATTTTTAGTCCACCATACCAATATGGTACGGGAGACTATTAAAATCGTGAAATTTTGACTTTTTTAATTTTATCAAAAATGAGTTACTTAGGTTCCAAAACACCTACAAGATAACTCAAGAACACCTTAATCGATTTTAACGAAATTGGGTACAAAAATCCTCTATCGGCTGACCATGAACTGATTAAAATTTTTGAAGGGGGTGGGGGTTGGAAAATATTTTAAAAAATTGTAACTTTGGAGCAAAAGCAGGTTTTCAGATTTAAGTTTCGATGAATATGGACTACAAATTTTGTTATAAAGTCCAAATTCGTGGGAGCTTTAGTTTCCGAGTTATTTGAAAAACGTTAAAATATATTAAAAAAATCATAATTTTAGAAGTAACGCAGCTATTGATATGCGGTTTTCAGATTTTGGTTTTCGTAAATATTGCCCAAAAATTTTGTTATAACGTTCAAACCTTTCAAAGCTACAGTTTTCCAGATATTTTCATTTCCTTTCAACATAAAATAATTGATTGTATGCTGGACTATCCGTGCTTTCTAGCACCAACTAGTTAGAGTCATATTAAAAAAAATATATGTTAATTTATTGCCTACGTTTCGACCGCTTTATTGGGTCATCCTCAAGGCTCTAAAATTTTCTGTTTTTTTTGTGTTGAAAATCCGACACAAAAAAATACAAAAAACCAGAACATTTTTGAGCCCTGAATATGACCCAACCTCGGACCCAACATAGCGGTCGAAACGTTGGCAATGAATTAATATATTTTTTTAATTTGATCCTAACCGACCAGAAGTCTTCAAAAAAAAATTTACCTCAATTCTAGAAAAAAAACAATATTTTCTTTTTATTTTAAATGGGTTCAATGAATTTGAGTAGGTTAAAATTAATAAATTTCATTGGCCACCAAACTACAAAATAAATTCGATAATTAACAATTCAACTTAACTTTAGTTGCCTATATCTGATTAACTATTGATTTGATTTGAATTTTTCTAAAAACTACTCATATTTGCTCCGCCAATGAAGTTATTTTTTTTTACGTGATAGAACTGAAACAAACACGTGCCTAATCTACATCTACACACCAAATTTCATCATAATCGGATAAAAGGTTCAGAAGTTACACTCGAAAGCATATTATCTCTGGAACTACTTAGCCAATTTTTTTCGAACATGGTTGAGAACACTGCCTGAAAGATAGGCTCCAAACAGAAAACAAAACCGCACTTCTTTTATTGCATTCGAGTCGAGAGTTAAAATATGGAAAATGTGATATCAGTATCAACATTGATGAAGCATTGCTTGATATGTGTTTCCTTGTTTTTAAATACTAGATAGGGCCAACGCAAGAATACATTATTTTGTTTTATATTCAATCCAATATTGTATAGTATTTTAGCTTACTATATTACACCCATTTTTAAGGTGGCTTAACACGCATCCTGCATATTTATCTTTACAATATGATACAGGGTTTTGTGAAATTAGGAATGTCATAATATTGAGTAAGGACGAGCCCGCTACAAACATTCATTTTTTTTTCATAATTACTTGAAATGTACCGCACTCTCAATCAAAAACATTTTCTTCCAAATCAAATAGTTTTTGACAAATTTATAGAAAATTAGGTGGACTACTACAAACCTATTTTTTGTAAAGTGTGCAAAAAGAAAGCAAACTGTATGAGTAAGCAAAATCGAAGATTTTCAAAAAATTACCAAAAAACTGACTGTTTAGATTTGAAAATGTAGTGCGCCAATCCTTCCTCATTCATTCATTCATTTTCTTTATTATATTACATTCATGTAGACAGGAAATTTATGTACAAATTTAAATATGAGGTAAATACAACAAATAAATTCTTTAAAAAAATAAAGAACCTAAAATAATACATTAATAGCAATAGTACATTAATGGTAAATTAATTATTGACCATACTGAAGTTAAATTTCCTCCATTATTATTCGTTCGTAGAATGTTTATAACAAAGTGTGAAATTTGTTTGGCGACATTTTTATGTTTAGATAAAATAATGTGTTTGGATATTTTTGCTCTTGGCCAAGTGTCACAAATATGGTTTAGCCAATTGTATTTTGAATATTCCTCGTGGAGAAGAAGGACCTAGATAGAAGTTTTCCTCACCAGTTGATAAAGGCTTTAAAAATGGTAAATTGAAGAGGTAGTCGTCCAGTTTCAATTCTAATTAGCCATGATGGAGTTGATCTAGGGAGATAAAGTCCACCACTGTATTATATAGAACCATAATAACATTTTGTTAACTTTTATTTTAAAAATAACGACATAGGATTAGATCAATCAAGACAAATCGTTTTCCAATTAGTTAATGAAAAAAGAAAATTTTGTAGAACAAAGTAAAACACCGTATAAATTCTGTCCTCTAGCTACCAGCATGTTGTATTTAATACCCCGCCCTTGCCTAAGGCGAAACAATCAGGATATTAAATTAAAGAATAACAGATTGCATAGACCCATATAGGTATAAATTAATCCATCCATAAAGTATACCTTGTCCTTCTACACAGAATCAGCCGAGGATGAGAGTATATTTTTTTTACATAATAATATCAAAGCTGTTGTTTAGCGATTCCAGCTCTTGTTCCAGCTAAAAGTCCACCATGGGTAATATCACAAAATACGAATTACCGAAGGTATTAACCTACTCTTTTTGACCACCTATATATTTTTTAATTTGCTTCCAGAGGCTAAAACTGTTTCTATTAAAAAATTAATTTAAAATGTTTCTTTTGTGTGAAAAAAAAGCCAAAAACATTAAATTTGGGTTTTTTTTTTATATTAAAAGATCAGTTTAAACTTTTTACCGTCAAATATTTTTGCACACTATCCACGAAATAATTGTATAAAAAATATATAAAGTAGGCTTGCTAGTATGACCAAGACTTATTAATTTTGTGTAAATCACTTTTCCTGTAATTTAAATATTTTAATTTTCAGAAAGGTTTCTTAATTTTCAATCTCATCACTCTATCAATCAAAAAATAAATATCATTATTAATTTAAAAAACAGAGCCCTGCCTTTATCTCATCCTCAGCACCACCAAAAAATGTAGATAAAATCAACACAATTCTATTAAAAAATAGAGAAAATCCTAAATACACAAAAATTCCTTACATAGGATGTTTATCTGAAAAACTAGGAAAACTCTTATTTACCGATAGTTTAAAGTTGGCATTCGAGAATGAAAATACGGTTGGTCAATTTTTTACAAACTTGAAAACAAAAACTCCACAAGAACTTAAAAGTGGTGTGTATATAAGGTACCTTGCATGGACTGTCAAGGGGTGTATGTGGGCGAAACTGGCAGGTACCTAACAACAAGAATCTCTGAACATGAGAGAAATATCAGACCACATAATTTGTTTAACACTGGTCTTAGCGAACATAGCTTTAACTGTTTACACAAATTTGATTTTGAGAATGTCAGAGTAGTTGCAGCCAGTCAAACTTACAGAAGGGAAGGTTGCAAGAGATGATTCATATTCAAAAAGAAAAAAAACAACGTAAATAAGAAAAAATACACTGAAAATCTTAGCACGGCCTATTTCCATTTAATACATAAACTTGTGTGTCATAAAAAGCTTTGACTGAGTGAAGGGAGAGAGACGGAACTGACTTTTAATTGTTTTGTGTGGTGGTGCTCTCCGAGAAAAATAATTTTAACACACTTTTTAATTGCTCCTGTTCGTTTTTTTTTCTCCTTTTTGTTTTTTTTTGTTTTTTACTGGTTTTTTCCTTTTGTTGATGTTTTGTTTTCAAGAGGAACTACATGTAAAAATATTATTTTAACCCCTTTCTTTTAACTAGTTAGGTTCGTCTTTTCCTTTTAGAGAAAAATCATTTTAACACACTTTTTAATTGGTCTTGTACGTTTTTTTTATATTTCTTTTTTTTTTGTGTTTGTTACTGTTAACTAATTAAGTTCGTCTTTTCAATGTTTCCTGTATTTCTGTCAAATGATTTTGCGTTGATATTTCTGCTTCCATCAAGTTTTAACTACTGTATATAAAATATATAGGTATCTTTTTAAGACACAGTGTATTGGAAATTAGTTGGAAAAAATTATAAAAAAGTATTCAGTTATCACCGTTTTGATAACGCTTAAAACAAAATGGATTTGTTTTTATTAAATTGTGTGGTACCACCGCAGAACAACGCGTGAAATAATAATAGTAATATTAGCGTTTAAAATTTACAAGGAAACTAATAGTACAGAGAAATGTTAGGCAAACCAAAGAAATCTTTTATTTAAAAATGACTGGGGAAATCTAACTTTTTCGGTAAGTTTTTAAAATGAGGTAATTGATATTTTGTATCTCGTAATTGTTTTTTTATCCACTTTTTAATTATTAAAATTAACATTTTAAGTCTTATAAAGGCCGAAACGTCGGTACTAAAGAAAAAAGATTTCTGGTGTTTTTTTTACCTCTTCCAACAACCTCCTACCTTTAAAATTGATCTGGGTCGCAAGGGAAAAAAATTTAAATATTGTTTCTATTTTTAGTGGAAATAGTGTTCCGTCTGTTACGTTATGCAACATTTTGTTAGTTAAATTTTTATCTCTTTCGTTTTTTGGTAAAATAGTAACAAATATTATTTAGGTATGATTTTAACTTTACGGTTATATTAAGTTTTGGCATCTTTTGAGGCCCTATTGGCAGATAAATAAATAATACAAAAATTAATGAAGGTATGCTTCTTTTTTTTACCTCGCTTTTTTGAGTACAATTAATAATTTTAATATAAAAAAATCGTGCAAAGTTATGCTGGAATGACTGTGTTGTTCTTGATAGCACCATATAAAAAAAACTTATTTCTTAAAAAATTTTAATAATAATTAGGTAGGAACTATGTTTAAACATGGGAATCAGATCGATCTTAGTTTTGAGTTGGGATTTACATGAGGGATCTTAATTCGATTTGAGATCGTATTGAACTTTTGTACTGTTCATTCCAAATTCCTGGACTAATTTCAATATATCGGCTAACATTTAAACACAGATACTGAATGTGTTTGTTCAGCCATTCCAGCATAACGGACGGGACACTTTGCACGATTTTTTTAAATTAAAAATTAAATATTGCCATTAGGCTTACCAAAAAATAAATACATTAATTGTACAGGGTGTTTGTTTATAACTGGAACACTCAGTATCTTTTTTATTATTGAAAATAAAGGGTAGGTCGAAATTCAAATATTTCTTGGCAAATTACAACGAACTTAAGCGCTATAACAACGTTTTTTTGTTGCCCTTGGTATACAGTGTGTAGCAATAAAGCTAATTTTTTAAATAGAATACCCATATTTCTGAGTGTTCCAGTTATAAACAAAGTTTGTTAAATTAGCAAAATGCCTTTCAATATGCATAACGGACGGACCAGCAAAAAGAAGCATATCTTCATTAATTTTTATATTACGTATCCATTTGAGTTTTTTTTGTATAGCTTTTCTGAAATTCCTTGCCATTTTTCAGCAAAACATTCAAACAAATCAAAAACTTAATTTAGGGTTAAGTGTATTTAATTTATTTGATAAGTAATTCTATCCGCGTTTACTTAAAATAATTAGGATACGACAAGAAATATACATTATTGTATATTTCTTGGATACGATCTTGATTCGTTTCCAATACGATCCCAAATTTTACCAAATTTATCTTCGACTGAAATCGATCTCAATGCTACAAAAATAAGGGCTTACATAAGATTCATTCTCGACTCAAAACTTAATCAGTCACATGTGTATGTAATAAATATTATATAGGGTGGGCCACAAAAAATTAAGGCTTTTGGATTGCGTATAATTTTGGAACCAATGGTCCAATTTACAAAACATTTACATGTTTGAAAAGGACATACTTCATATTTTTTAGAACAACTGTCAAAAATGACGTTTTGAAAAAATCCTAGATGGTGGACAATTTTGAAAAGTCCCCCATAAACTTTTTTTTTGTGCGCCGCTGTCTCACAAATAATTTTTTTCTTGAAAGCTTCATCGAATACAAACATAAAAATGTGTCACCTTACGAGGTGATTTATAAAAGTCGCTGGTGAAATTAAAGCGTTAAAAACAATTAAATTAGTTCTTGTTTTTACTAAAAAAAAAATAAACATTCTTCTTGAAATTTCAAAAAATTTCAAACTTGACGCTGAATTTTTAATGTCTAATATATTGACTTTTTTTAAATGCCTATAAAATTGTCCGTCATCTTTAATTTTTAAGAGATTTAATTTTTGACACTGTTCACAAAGATATGAAATAAATTTTTTCCAGTTATGTAATTTTTTTTTTAGTCGCTCTATTGGCTTTAATAAAGTTATACACGATTAAAAAGTCTTATTTTTGTAGCTCACCCTATACAGGGTGTTTCAAATTCGATGCTCACCATGGGGATCTCCTAAACGGTAGGAGATACGAAAAGGTTTAAATTAAGGCAAACTTGCGCAATTTGATGACTTGGTCAAAACTAAACAAAAAGTTTACAAATTCCAGATAGTTCCGGAGATAGGCGGAAAAAACCGAAATATTCATTTTTAGTTTTTATTTTTCTGCGCCTTTATTCTAAAAGCTGTCAAAAAACGCTTTAAACTTTCTACAGGCACTTTTTTCGAGATTTGACATTTCAGTGTGACAGGAGCACTGTCAAGTTCATGTTTTCTTATGGACACATGCTTTTTTTCTCCTGCTGTTTGGTTCATAAAGGATGACAGATAACATTTTGCAACCTTATTTTAAAAAGTCATCTGACGTTTTGGGTTTATTGACCATCATCAGCACACATTTAATTTTTGATTTTAACTTACTCAAGATATTTTGTTATAACCTAATATTTTAAAAACATTTTTTTCTTTGTTTTTTAATTTTTGAATTTGTGCTGATGATGGTCAATTAACTCAAAACGTCAGGCACTTGTCAAAATGAGGTTGTAAAATATCTGTCATCCTTTATGAACCAAACGGCAGGAGAAAAAAAGCATGTGTCCATAAGAAAAAATGAACTTGACAATGCTCCTGTCACACTAAAACGTCAAAACTCGAAAATGAACATTTCATTAGGTAGATCTTAAAAAAGTGCCTGTAGAAAGTTTTAAGCGTTTTTTAACAGCTTTAAGAATAAGGGCGCAGAAAAATAAAAACTAAAAATGAAGATTTCGTTTTTTTCCGCCTATCTCCGGAACTATCCGGAATTTGTACACTTTTTTTTATCTCCTACCGTTTCGGAGATCCCCATGGTGAGCATCGAATTTGAAACACCCTGTATATCTTTTGGAGAAAAATAATAAGCTGTATAAATTTTAGGCAACCGCACAGACTATCCCTGGTATGGACCCGCAGATCGCGCCGTGTTGTGTCCGACCCGGTACCGTGGGAACCCACTCTCCAGAACCCGTACAAAGGCCTGGTGGTGTGGCCGGTACCGGACAACCACCAGGTCGCCGTTACCTTGTTCAAAGATCCCAGATCGAACGAGTTGGAGGATAAGGACTGGACCTTTATTATAGAAGATGTAAGTATAGCATAGTATAGAATAAAGGTGATGCCGAAGTCCATGCTTTGTGTTTTATTTGTTGTATTTTTTTAATTTTTTGTAATTTTTTATTTTTTTAATAGCCACTTTGATTATTTTATTATTGTAAAAGGTAAGTGAAAAAGTAAATAACATAGTAATAGAAAAAATAAATGATTAATAAAAAAAAAATAATGAAATGAATGAAAAATATATAAAAAGTACAAAAAATATAACTTAATAAATAAAATACTTTGTGATCTATCTCAAAAACTAAAAGTGAAGGATAAAATACAATTTGACAGACGAATTCTGCTTTAAAAAAATCTACAAAAAAACTATATTTACACTAAACAGAAATTTTTACAAATAAAAAATATATAGACCCTATCCCAAAATGCAGACTCTTAAACTTCTCTTAAAAATTATGTCTCGCAAGTGGGGGGTCAGTTTTCTTCTATCTCTTCTGGGAATAGCCGAAACCATCGTAATGTACATAATATTATGTTTTTGTTTGATATGTATTCTCCATTTATCATAGTTCACACATATCACAGTTATCATACGTTATCATGGGCGTAGGAAGAGCAGCCCTCCCCCTTCCTCGAGTTAGACTGAGACCTGTTGTTGAAGAAATTAAAGACGGGCAAATTTAGGACAGCGTTTTTTATGAAAAAATATTACTCAAACTTAAAAATTTTTAAATTAACACATGTGAAAGGAACAAAAAATATTTTAGTTTTATATTCAATAAAAAGCTGGCAAATGCCAAGTAATGACTGCTCATAAATCATTTGTGTGTGTGTGTGTGTGTCTGTTTTTGACACCTCCTTAGTTATAATTAAAATTATTTTGCTACCACAGCCCAGGAAAATACATACACAGATCAATGGGCATCGTTTTGCATACATTAATCAGATGAAAGTGAAAACTACTACAAGCTAAATTTAATGCAAGAAAATATCTTAAAGTGGGTTGAAGTGTTACATTCCTTGTTACCAATAATGAATAGTATACCCATAAAGGGAACGAAAAACGAAAAAACCCAAATTTAAAATTTCACACAATTTCACATAAATTCACAAAATTTCACGTAATTTTACAAAATTTCACATAATTTCACAAAAATCGTAAAAATGTGTCTTTATTTTATGAAAATAGGTTTGTGCTACTAACAGAATGAAAAAAATTGTTTTAAACAATGCATTGCTTAAAAGAAATGTTTCAAAAATGCTTAGGTTTTGGCTGTTTTAACTTTACAAAAGCCAGTCATTTAAATTTAAGGGAATTCATAATAAACTAGTTAAACTATGTGAAATTTGAGAAAGTTCTGTAAAAATTTGTGATATTCTGTAAAACTTTGTGTGTGTAAAGTTTTGTGAAATTTTGTGAAATTATGTGAAATTTTGAAAACTTTTGTGAAATTATGTGAAATGTTGTGAAATTATGTGAAAATGTTAAAGCTTTGTGAAATTTGGTGTACAAGCTATGTGAAATCCGGGAAATTTTGTAAAATTTTGTGTAATTCTGTGAAATTTTGTCAAATTCTGTGAAATTATGTAAAATTCTGTCAAATTGGAATTTTCACTCCAAATTTTTACAAAATTTCAGATACATATGTTAGGATCAAACACCGATTTCGACCAATGGACGAAAAATATGACCAAAAGGCGTTCTGGCAAAAAGTCCAGAACGCGTTCTGGTCTATATGCTGGTGACCAGGACGCGATTTGGCCATATTTTTCCGTCCATTGGCCGAAATCGGTGTTTGATCCTAACACATACATATCCGTACCTCAGCAAAAGTATATTATTTTTTCACTTTATATTTACCACAAATTAAAAAAAAACACATTCATCTATGACGGTGCGGAAAACACCACTTTTCCGCACGAATTTTAGTTTGGTAAGTAGGTATCACTTTACCGTAGTTTTTCTGACGTACGGATATGTATATATATGAAACTTTCTAAAAATTTGTAGTGAAATTTTTAAAAATTTCACAAAATTTCACAGAATTTCACAAAATTTCACAGAACTTTAAGAATTTCACAAAATTTCACAGAATTTCACAAAATTTCACGGATTTCACAGAGCTTGTACACCAAATTTCACAAATGGTTTACCCCTCGCATGTACCTAAAGAAATTAAAATATCTTGATTACTACTTAAACTAGCACAGTGGTTTTACAGGTATATTTAAATACCTTTTGAATGATATATCACATGATGAACTTTTTGTTTAAAAAAAAATTAAATTAAGAAAAACTTTTTTTAAAATTTTTGACAAATATTTTTAATTTTTTTCAAAAAAAAAAAAAAATTGTTTCTGGATATTTCTCCAAAATATTAACAAAATTTCAAGATGGAGACTTGATGGGTTTATCAAAAAAAAGTATTTTAAAAATTTTGAAAACAATTTTTTGAAATAAATTAGGTTATGTGATACTTTATCAAAATGGGCTTTAAAATACGTATAAAACAAGGTATTACTCTCTTGTACGTTATACAGTGCTCAAGATATTACTCTTTTTGTGTACCTGCACATTTCGTAAAATTGATTGGTCTTTACAGGCATTTATCAAAATATGAATATCTTGAAATTTTGTAATAGTTTGGCGAAATATCCAGAAACAAAATATATTTTTATAAAAAAAGAATACAAAGTGCTGTTATTCAGAAATAATTTTTTTTTAATTTCAATTTTTTTTTTAAACTTGTATATTATGTGATACATCCTTCAAAAGGTAAACCTTTAAAACGAGCTATAAACCACCGTCCAAGTTTAAGTAGTTATCGAGATATTTCAATTTCTTTGAGTACATGTTTGAGCAAAATTGGTAGTTTTTGTGATATTAAAGAATTAATTTAAAAAAAAAGTAATGGTCAAAAAAATTTCAAATTTGGGATTTTTCATCTCCTTTATGGTTAGAATAAATGTACCAAAAATTATCGAAATCGTGGAGATGGTCTGCCAAACCTCCCTTTTTTTTTGGTTAATTTCATATGAAATGACCCAGGAGTAAAATTAGCGAACATTAAGTAAAATTTAAATCTTAAAAGTGCGTGTTAATACCTTTGGTTTAAAAGTTACAAATCTTTAAATGTATCAATACTTATTAATTGGAACTTATATCTGAAAACCGCATATTTGTAGCAGTTTTAGATTCAAAGTTATTTAAATATCATTACCCCCTCTTACTCTTTTAACTATCCCCATCCAATTAGTTTTTTTTTAACTACCCCCCACCAACGTAATTTTTTTAAAATATTGTACTTATTGTATTGTCACCGGACTTACATAAGTATGCAAAATTTTTTCAAAATCGATTAAATGCATCAAAAGATTTGATAGATAGATAAACGGCAGATCCTGTAAAGCTAAATAAAATCTATTACCCAAGGATATGCATTAAAACTCGATCAACATATCGCTCTTCGCAGATGTTTTAATATTTTGAAGACACTTGTTTCAAACTTATTTTTATCTCATCAGTGTGGCACAAGTCAGGTTAGCTATATGAACCAAAATGCCTGGCCAGCTATTTAAAAAAACATCTTTGTTTTTTCGTTAAATAATATTTGGAATCATTTCGACTACAAAAGAGACACAAATTGTATTTTTGCTGGATATCCCCATTAAGAGGGAATGTCAATGGCATAATCACTTAAATCAGGGGTCAAAAAAAAACATTTACAAGAAAAATGTATAGCTTCAGTTCTTTAACCGAAAGTTATGCCTCAAGCGAAAATTTCAAATGAGTTCAATTTTTACTCAAAACTTTCTTTTTTTTTTTTTGAAATGTTGAGTTTGATTTTTCAAATTTGATCAAATATTTATATTTTTATTTATTTATTTTCAAGAAGCCAAATACAAAATAACTATTTATTTACTTCGTTTTACAAAGATTATGGTCTTTGTAGTGTTTGTTTATGAATCTAACTTAAATAAATCTCTAATTTACATTAAATTTGTTTTTCATCTATGTACATATAATATATCTTTAAAAAGACCATTTCTGTACATTAAATATTTTTTTTTTAATTCTTGCGATATAGATTACAAATATCTAGTTTTTAGAATTTTTGTCTCTGTCTGCCTATCTGTCTTTCTGTTTGCTCTGTCTTTCTGTTTGCTCCAGCATCACGCAAAAACTACTGAACTGATTTTGATGGATTCCTTGGAGTGCTCGAGAGTACATAGCCTTTATCTTATCAAAATAGGTTCAAGAGAACAAAAGTTATGATCATTTAGAGCAAGAAAAACCGGTAAAACCGCAGGCCAAGCTGCCTGGTCTTCAACTATTAGTATAAATTAATAAATGCATTTGTTTTGGTAATTACAAATTTTGTCTTCATTGGTAAACTAAAATACTATTCCTGATAATCTTGAACTTTGACTGATAACCCTACACTGGAGTTTTTTACGATAAAATTGAGTTGTTTAAATGTTTTCAATTAAAAGTTACAGCTATGTGTTTTTTAGTAAAATTGGAGACACTTTTATCAGGTTATTATCAAAACTAACAAGCGATTAAAATTATTTATTGTATCATCAAAGATAAGTTTTGTTTTATGAATATTATAAATTAAAAATTGCATAAGAAATGCTTTATAAATATTTTTTTAGATAACCCTTTAATGCATTTCTAGATCAGATCTTTATTTTTTTCTGGCAGATTGAAAAAAATGTGTTTTATTATTTTTAACCCAACACTGTGCATAATGTATCCTTTTATATCTTTGTCAAAAGAGTTATTGATTTGGATGTTTACATGTTGTCATAAAACGTCACAGACCGAATAACGAATATCAGATGAATTTGAGAATCCAGTTTTTGAGTTAATTATTTTTAAATGTTAAATTTTTAGCATTTTTGCCATTCAATAACAGAGGCGACGGAGAAACTTTGATTTTAATTTAATTTTAATTTGCCGGTATTAATAGTCTTGGTCTTAACCCCTTCAGTCAAGTTTACTGCAAAATATTTTGCATTCCTATTTGTTTTTTTTTTCTATTAAACGCAAACCATTAATGCATTACTATTAAGATGTAAACCATATGTAACTAACTAATTTTCTGTAAGTCTACTCGGTGTATAGTCGGCAACATGCTTTTTAACACTTAGACCTGTTTCATTAATGACAGTTTAATAAATTACATGGATCTTAGTCTTAATGATCGCCTTAATTATATATACCAGCATTTTTGTAAATTCAACAATATTTTTAATTCAAGAAATTATTTTTTATTGTGGTGGATCCACACGCATTATGTATATTTAAAACACAAAAATCAACAGATCAGGGTGTCCACATTCTGGAAAAACCTGGAAAGGTATGGAAAGTCAGGGAAGAAAAAGTGGTCATGGAACTTACTCCACAGTTGGTCTAGAGAGGGGTTTTAATAAAAAAAATATATAATCTTTAAAACATACACTTTTGTTTTTGATCCATCGCCAACTACTATTTACCGTAAAAAGTAAAATCCCCTATGTAGCCCTTTTCTGGGGGGCTATTTTTGGAAAATATTCTGGGAACCTTAAATAGCAACCCCCTATTTTGACTTCATATTTGAATTCTCGCTGAAATTCTCTTTCCAATGGTACCCCATACCATAAGGTTTATTTTACTAATTTTCGAGATACTGGCTTTCAAAATGTCAAAAATTCAATTTTCAAAGGCCCATATCTTAGAAAATAAACAAAATATCTATATTGTGTTATTAGCGATTTTAGGGGTTTTTTACGAGGAAATAAAAAACGACAAAAGTTTGACAACCTGACCGTAACTTCATATTTTTGGAATAATATCGTTAAAATCACTGAAAATCAATAAACTGTAAATAGGAATGTGCAAACGTCAAACTATTGTCATTTTTTATTTGCTCTTATAAAACCCTTAAAATCTATAATAATTTTTGGCATTTTGAAAGCCAATATCTCAAAAATTAGTTAATCAAACCTTATGATATGGGGTACCATTGGAAAGAGAATTTCAGCGAGAATTCAAATATGAAGTCAAAATAGGGAGTTACTATCTAGGGTTTTTAGAATATTTTTCAAAAATAGCCCCTCAGAAATGGGCTACATAGGGGATTTTACTTTTTACGGTAAATAGTAGTTGGCGGTGTATCAAAACTAAAAATCTATGTTTTAAAGATTATATTTTTATTCTTAAAACCCCTCTCTAGACCAACTGTGACTCATAAGTCTAGAAAGTCAGGCAATTTCCCCGATAAGAGTTTCGGAATTGCTAGTCATATGCTCTTTCAACTCAACACACTTTTATGAACTATTTCATCAAAACGTGAAAAATATCAAAATATTATTTTTTTTTTAAAAAATTTTAATTTTAGCAACCTTTCTTAGCGCTGTTCAAAACGTATAGTAAAATTTTCTAAAAAAAATTCGCCTGCGGCGCATTTATCCGACATTTATCACATGATTTTGGTAATAAATGTATAGTTAATACTAGATCCAAAATATATTTCACAAAAAACGTCAAAAAATCATTTTCGAATATTGTCCTCAAGATTTCCTGCGGCACATTTTAATCATTATTTTCGTATCGTTGTTTGATATATACAAATAAATCTGAGTGTAACGTAAAGTACCTTCAAGAAAGAAAGAAAAAATATTAAACGAGACGTTTGATCAGTTGTGGTAGGCTGATTTTTTAAAAGTAATAGTCAGGAAATTGTAACAAGTTGGTTATGGAAAGTCAGGGATTTTTTTTTCGAAAAAATCTGTGCAGATAGTAAGTTTTATAAAGTTCATGCCATCGAAGAAAGCAAAAAATGAAAAAAGCAGCACTAGAGAACCCTATAGTTCTTATCTTTATCTCTATCGAATAAAACATTATTTTTTTATTGGTTCTCTAAATTTAGGGCAAAAGTAAGCCTTGCAAGTGCAATTTCTTGATAAAATTTAAACCAGCAAAAAGATTTCTTAACTAACTGACTAACTAGCGTAATTTTATTGCTTCTAATATAAGAATAATTTTGAAAATCAATATCTTGGATTATTGAATAGACATCGAGATAGACATGCTCCGAGTATGCTTTAAATCACCTTGTTTTAAGACAAAAATTACAGAGATTTAAATCTTGAATTATGATGTACCAAATAAGGGAAGTGTCACCTGTTCTTTGTCACTTTAGGCTGATCACAATAAGAGGCTTTTTGTGGTTTTATTAAGAGGCCCGCATGTCATCTAAACTGTGTAAGTTGAGTACTAAGATGTTTCACTCACTTACTTTGTGGAAGCAATTGCACTTGCAATTTTTTGAAAGCTCTTATTGTCTACTACAACGTGTGTTGCTTTACAATGACGAATTTCTATACGAATTTTCATCTCTATTTAACCATACATCAGCTGATGTTTTGATAACACTAATCAACAAAAAAAGCTTTATTTTTTATCGCAAATACTTAGTTGTATTAATTGTATGTACTTCTTGTTCTATGTGCTAAAAGAAATGTAGAAAGTCATAACCAAACATTTGTATCATGCCATGTTATATATGTTTTGACTTTTTTAGAAATTTCTATTATTTTCGATTAAAAAAGTTTTCTTCTTCATTTTGTTTATTTTTTTTATGTGTCATCTACTACTACCTTTTTTTTGAGCTTGTATCTCCCACTACACTACCTGCATTTATATGTTCCTTATTTCTTCTAACCTAATCTATTGACAAGTAGTGCTTATTTCTAATAGACATGTCTCTCCGTTGCTTGTTTCTTTTAACTTAGTCATTTTAGAATTATTCTTATTTCTAATAAACCCTACCTGTTTTTTTTTGCTTCCCTCCTATCATTCAACCTATATGTCTATTCGTTGCTTGCTTCTTCTAATCCAGTCTATTTACAAGTATTATTATCTACACTTGCAACATAGGATTACATCCCCACAGTCCTATTTCTAATCAACCCTTCTTCTTTTCTTTTTTCGTTTTCTTGTTTATCCCCCTCAATGGTACCTCACTGTCAATCAACCATCATTTCTGTTCTTGACCTTGTGTATTTAAAAACATTCTTAACCTACAGCTGTTCCCTTTTTTTGTCTTTTTAATGCCCGATGGTTTCCACCACCATGGGTCTTTCCGCCCAGCGGTTCAGTTTTGCTATCTTGTCCTCTCTTATCTTTCCCCCCCCCACCCCTCCCGGTTGACATTTTGTGAACACATAATAAATTTAAGCAAGAAATTATCATCTGCACGCTTTGTTGTTCGTTTGGTGAGACCTGGATTGGGTCCCACGTTGGCAAGAACATTTATTTTGCACTCTTTCAATTCAACAATAGATATGGGATTGCATTTTGGGGTTCAGCAGGCAAATATTTTTTAAAATTTCTATTTATTCTACAAAAAAACAGTGCGGTTTATAGTAATAGTTCACCAAAGAGAGTCATGCAAGCCTTACTTTAAATCCCAAAAAATATTAACTTTAACATCTTTATATATTGTGGAAATCGCCTCTCTTGTGTTTAAAAACTACCAAAAGTCTCGTAGCTCTGAACCCCAGAGATTTACGCGCCACAAAAATCAACTTTGTTTACAAATTCCTAAGTGCGTACTAAGTAAAAACTCGTTAATTTTTGAGGCAGAAAAATATTGAACCAACTTCCTGCCGCTATTCGGTCCAAAGGAACATTAAAACTTTTTAGGTGGCATCTTAAGGAAGCATTACTTGTGAAGGCTTACTATGACATGATCGAATTTTATGCCAGCCCTCCAGTATAACATAGAAGTATTTTTTGCATGTGTTTGCTCTTTAATAATTATTAAATTTTCTCTTCTCTTGTTTATGCGTGTAATTTTTTTTTTGTTTTACCTTTTATCTCGTCATCTGTGTATCTTGACAGAATTAATTGGCTGTTGACACTTACGGTACGGTTTTAAAATTATTTAATTTTGTTTTTGTGAAGTAAATTGTTTCTTCTTTCATACTTTTTTGACAAAACATGTAGTGCCTTAATTGTGCTGTTTTTGATTGTTATTTAAAAAGTCTGTTTTATTATGTATTAATTTGTCGAAGTGTTTAAAACTTACAAATAATCTTCCTAGTGGGAGCTTGTAATTAACTTTATAGCTATAACTACTGTTTTTTGTTAAGTTTTATTTCTTTATACGATTGATTTGCTATTGATATGATCGATTGATAAAAGCACTTTTGAATTGAATTCAATTAAACGAATCGTCCCATTCCCATTAACCTTATTCTTGCCCGTTCCTCCCTTGTGCATCTTTCCTTATGTGCTCCATTCTTGTTGTCCCCAACTCCCTCGGTTACGAACTGGATTCCTTTGAAGGATAATCTTAGCCTCTCCATGCCTATTTCTTGGAAATTTTTATGTGTGTCCCTTCTTATGCAACGTGTATAAGTTTGAATCTGCGCTATTGAACTTAGGTATGGCCAACGAAAAAAAAGTTCGATTCGCGGCGTTTTCATGAAAGGTTTAAAATAATAGTTCACCAATCTGAATCTTCGTGAAAACCTATTCAGAGCTACATAAAAACGTAGTCATTTTTAGGATAATAGGAGTAAGGAGTATATTTTTAACAATATTTATTGTCATTGACTTGTAATTTAACCCGTTAGGGAATTCTGTCTCCTACGTTATATAAGGGAAACTCCTTTGCAAAATTCAATGCTTCTACTTACCGGTTTAGCCTAATAGCCTGTGAGTTGTCTATAAGTCAAGGTCCCAGTTTTACTATCTCATTTTCTATTTTTTCACAACATGCATTAAAATAAACAAAATTGAAACTTGGATGAGCATCCCACAATGGATTGATCTTTTGTGTGTTCCTTGTGGGATGCTCGTTTTCGTTATTTCAACCCAAGATCTTTTGATCTTTTGTTTTTTAGTTTTTTTTCGGTTGAAGTAACTGATTTGGAGGTTTTTTTTAACTTCTTTTTTGTTTTAATTGACTTAGGAGCATAATCCTACTGGAAATATTAACACGCCAGGACGAATTCGTATCAGGTAACTTGGATAAGTACCAGTGCGGAACGATGCCTATTTGTGAGTGGTTCCAGGTTGGAAATCAAAGTGTACGATGGTGTTTAATGATGTATAGTGGAGGGTGACTAGTGGAACCACTGACGAGCTCACGCTGGTTACCCAAGGCGAAACATCGTTTAATAATTTCTCTTTTCGCTTTGATCTTTTGTGTGTTCCTTGTGGGATGCTCATCCAAGTTTGATTTTTCGTTATTTCCACCCAAGATCTTTTGTTTTTTAGTTTCTTTTCGGTTGAAGTAACTGATTTGGAGGTTTTTTAACTTCTTTTTTATGCATTAAAATATTGTAAATTTGAAGTTTTGGACAAATGTTGATTTGCTTACTGTTTGTACATTTTTTTTAACGGAAAAGGGCAGCAAAATCGGCGCGATCCGTTGACGCTCCTCTTAAGCCTGAGTTAATTTGTTCATTAAAAGCCATATTATTAATTTTCTGTCTTTAAAGTCATTGTAGCGTATAAGGGGAATATAATAAGCTCTTTTTCCTAAGAGTAATTTAACAAGATACAGAACAATGTACAAAGATTATAGCACAATAAAATTGTCATAAATAAGGTGGGTACCTCGAAAAAATTCCGAGGAGGGTAAAATTTTTATATGTTTGGGGAGGGTAAAAGTAAGATCCTCAAATTTGTATTTTAGCCACTCCTCGGGAACCATCCGCCACAAAACTTTGTAATTGACTTCTCAACATTTTTGTCCAAGTGGTTAACTTTCTGTAGTTAGTTTCCAAAAAGTTACATGGCGCCGAAGTTACAAAAAATCAGTTTTAATGTATTTTGAGAAAATCGGTTCCAAAGTTTTTTCAGAATGGCGGATAGTTCCCTAGGAGTGGGGGAAACACAAACTTGGGAATTGTACTTTCAGACCTTCCAAAGAACATACAAAAAACTCAGCCTGTCCTTTTTTGCCACACAACATTTTTGCAACCCCTTCTCCCTCCCTTTTAGCACTTAATAATACTTTTACCTGCACCTCCAACCCCTCTTGTCGCGTTTATGTAAGCGATGGATGGCCCGGTCCGTTACCCAAAAGGATTCGACTATCGGTACCCGACTAAATATCTGTCTGTCAGATACTTTCGGCAATTTTCATGCCGACAGACTGGGTCATTTGTGTAATTTGATACCTCATTTGTACTGCTCTCGCTATAAATAATAATACATAATCCACAAGACGCGACTTCATGCATATTCCCAGAAAGCGGTTCTCCAAGAATTTTACCGACTTTCAGTAATATACATATTTTTATAGGCTTTTTCCGAGATCTACAACTTTCCTATTGAAAGTTTAAAAAGAAATCACTTTGTGTTGGTCAAAATACGTTAAAGCTGATTTTTTGTAACTTTGGCGCTCTCTATTTTTTTGGAACCTAACTACAGAACCAAAATATTTTGGTTCTGAGACTTTTTCGCCTCTGACCAATAGAAATAGAGAGAAAAGTCGGTTACAAAGATTTTTCAAAATGGCGGATGGTTCCCGAGGAGTGGGAGAAGCACAAACTTGGAAGGTTTACTTTCAGACCCCCCGAAAGAACTTACCAAAAACTCAGCCTCCACGGATTTTTTTCGACCTCAGGGTCGCGATTCTTGAGAAACGACAGAAAATCTCACCCGTCAGAATTCTGGAAAGTGGCGATTTTTACCTATCGCCTCATTTAAAATAAAAACACAGCGTCCTTCATATTTATCATAACTTTGTAAAAGAAACTGCGTCATTTTTTTAATAACATTTTGTAAATTTGATATTTTAAAAATATTCTGCAGGACTAGTTTATGGAGGAGCGTACCAATAAAGGTCAAAAAGTGTCGAAAATTCTCATTATGTAAAAGGAAAGACAGAATTTGTGTGACTTCTAAACAGTGACAGCGAAATATTCCATAGCTATCTATGGTTTTGTATGTTAAAAGTTTTAAAGGTTTGTTTACACATAAAAATAAGCTTAATAACATACATTTTTAAATAAAAAACAGGGTTTTCAGAAAAACAGCCTATAAAAATTAAAATTGACATACTGTTTATTTACTAGAACAGTATTAGGAAACTAAATTTTAAGGAATATAGTAGCAAATAGTCCTGAAAAAAAGCATTAAGTATAAACTTGTGTTTAAAAATCGTTAGATTTTTTGTAAGGGCGAGATTTTCTGACGGTTTTTGAAGAATCGCGACCCAGATGACAATTTAACTGTAGTATTATCTTTTTTTAAAAAAAACTATGGAGTTATGAGAAAAAACTACAAAAGCCAGAAATGATTTAAGTACGTACTAAGAATAATAAATAAAAATTAAGTCATAACTTTTTTCTTCTTTTTAATGCCTCTAATATTTGATGAGTTAATGTCAATGTAATAGTTGTAAAAAAGATCATCATTTTTGAAATTGCTTAGCATATTTCAAAATCTTGCAGTCATTACCTAATTTAAACAGAATCCCTGGTAAAGTTAAAAGTTCGTAAGCGTTTTTTTAACGTAAAATTTTTACTTTCAGATAGAAAAAAAATACAGTAACATTATAATTTTACTTAAATAATTAATAGCATCCTCCAACAGGTCAATGATGACGTAGATACTATACTTTTAAAAAATGATCTTGATCTTGATATGATTATTTTGATCGTCATTTTATTTCCTTACTGATCTAGTTTAAGTCTGAGACCTTGTGATGCAACAACTTTAGATCAAAATGATTGTCTTAATAGTATTTATAAGTAAACAAATAAATTGATTTTTATTATAATTAAATTGCGCTACATTAAGATATAGTTTTCAATCCGTTGAATTGGTTGTTATGTCCTTTGATTTCTATTGGGCAATATTCTTATTGAGTCCCTCCCCCCCCATTTATCAGACAGTTGTTTATAGAAATTTTCGTCGTAAGAACAATAAATTTTTATAAACTTTTCCTGACCGTTGTGTAAATTTTTTTAAAAATATTTTCCTGTGTTGCGGTCTTGATAAATAATTAATATATTCTGTGTAAATAATTACCGGTTTATTACAAACAATCATCAGACTACATCCATCTAAAATTAAAAAATCATATTTAAGAGTTATTTTTGCATACATATAAAAAACATACAAATAAAATTATGTTACGATTGAAAAGAAACCTTTTCAATTTTTTTTTAGATGTTATGAACATTAAATTTTTTTTTATATAATATAAATCTTACGAAAAACCAGGAAAAAAATAAAATAAATATTTTTTAAAATAATAATAAAGTAAGGTAAGCCACGGTTGTTAATTTATTCGTTTCTCGTAAGATTTATTTTACATAAAAAGAAATTACTGTTCATAACATGTACATCTAAAAAAAATTTTTAAAAGGTTTTTCTTTATTCATAACATAATTTTATTTGTTCTGTATGGTTTTTACATGTATGTAAAAAAAGTCTTAATTAATTTTTTTAAACTGTTACTTTTTGTCAAACTTTTATAAAAAAAATATGATTTTTTAATTTTAGATGGATGTAGTCTGATGATGGTTTCTAATAAACCGAAACGTAACGTAACGAAACGTTATTTATCAAGACTGCAACCCAGGAAAAGATTTTCAAAAAAAGTAAGAACAATAACTCAACGTAATTCGTCAAATTCTGAAAAACATACGAAAAATTGTGCTATCGCCCAAGCAGAACAAGTTAGAAATTAACAAAAGATCAAAACTTGGATGAGCATCCTACAAAGAACACACAAAAGATCAAAGCGAAAAGAGACATGATTAAACGATGTTTCGCCCTGGGTAACCAGCGTGTGCTCATCAGTAGTTTCACTGGTCACCCTCCACTATACATCATTAAACACCATCATACACTTTGATTTCCAACCTTGAACCACTCACAAATAGGCATCGTTCCGCACTGGTACTTACTTATCCAAGTTACCTGACACGAATTCGTCCTGGCGTGTTAATATTTCCAATAGGATTATGCTCCTAAGGCAATTACAACAAAGAAGTACTTAAAAAACCTCCAAATCAGTTCCTTCAACCGAAAAGAAACTAAAAAACAAAAGATCAAAAGATCTTGGGTGGAAATAACGAAAATTCAAACTTGGATGAGTATCCCACAAGGAACACACAAAATATCAAAGCGAAAAGAGAAATGATTAAACGATGTTTCGCCCTGGGTAACCAGCGTGGGCTCATCAGTAGTTTCACTGGTCACCCTCCACTATACATCATTAAACACCATCATACACTTAGATTTCCAACCTTGAACTACTCACAAATAGGCATCGTTCCGCACTGGTACTTACTTATCCAAGTAACCTGATACGAATTCGTCCTGGCGTGTTAATATTTCCAGTAGGATTATGCTCCTAAGGCAATTACAACAAAGAAGTAGTTAAAAAACCTCCAAATCAGTTACTTCAACCGAAAAGGAACTAAGAAACAAAAGATCAGAAGATCTTGGGTGGAAATAACGAAAATTCAAACTTGGATGAGTATCCCACAAGGAACACACAAAATATCAAAGCCAAAAGGGAAATGATTAAACGATGTTTCGCCCTGGGTAACCAGCGTGGGCTCATCAGTAGTTTCACTGGTCACCCTCCACTATACATCATTAAACACAATCATACACTTAGATTTCCAACCTTGAATCACTCACAAATAGGCATCGTTGCGCACTGGTACTTACTTATCCAAGTAACCTGATACGAATTCGTCCTGGCGTGTTAATATTTCCAATAGGATTATGCTCCTAAGGCAATTACAACAAAGAAGTAGTTAAAAAACCTCCAAATCAGTTCCTTCAACCGAAAAGAAACTAAAAATCAAAAGTAAGTACCAGTGCGGAACGATGCCTATTTGTGAGTGGTTCAATGTTGGAAATCAAAGTGTATGATGGTGTTTAATGATGTATAGTGGAGGGTGACCAGTGAAACTACTGATGAGCCCACGCTGGTTACCCAGTTTGAATTTTCGTTATTTCCACCCAAGATCTTTTGATCTTTTGTTTTTTAGTTTCTTTTCGGTTGAAGGAACTGATTTGGAGGTTTTTTAACTACTTCTAAGTTAGAAATTGTTGCTAGTTTCTTGTATTTTAAAACAGTTTAAATTAATTAGTTTCCTGCAATACTTTCCAGGTTCCCCCGGCAGGCAAACGGCGTCAATTGGCCATAGCACACGTCAACATGAGAAAATATGCCAGCGTGGAATCGTCACAAACGGAACTTCAAATCGTTTTCAAACCCACCACAAAGAAAATTACCGGGGCCAAGCTGGATTTTACTTTGTCTTGTGTGTTTTTGAGGGAAGGGAAAGCAACGTAAGTCGAGTAGAGTTTTTGATTATATGACCGCTAAAGATCATCAAGATTCTACATTTTTTCTTGCCCTCAGCCCTGCGCTCAGGCTGATCCCACGCAGCATTTGGACGTTATCTTACGTGGCGCATACGTTGCCCTTGAAAACGCGACGTCGGCTAGCGACGTTGTTTCGACTGCCTGACGACCCGCATTCGCACCTAAATGGGTAATACAGATTCGGTTCACCTCGACGTCATTGATCCTGACTAGCTTTAACAATTGCCAATGTTATTTTACGTTTAATTTCCTTCACCTAAAATTAGTTACTAAACAAGAACGTTACGTTTGGTTTTGTTTCGTCTACCTAAAACATATAGGGTGGGATTTACTAAAAGGGTTTAGTCTATTTTAGAACAGTTCTAAGTTTAAGTGAAATTTTTGGTTTTAAGCATTTTAAACCAGCCCTCCTTGAGTTTTGGACATTTAGAAGAACAGAAATTTAAAAAATTTAAACTCACGCGGGGTTTAAATAGTAAACGCTCTGTAGAACAAATTAAAATTGGGGCTATATGTCACTCTTATTAAAACTTACCATTATTCGTTAATTTTTCCTATTAATACTTGCTGTCACACAAGAATCTAGATGAGTATTAATAAAATAAGGAGTAGATTAATTTTTTATTTTTTTAAAAGGTGTTTTTATTTATAAAATGTATTAAAAAACTTAAATGCAAGTTTTTGTTACATTTCTGTCAAAAATATTAGCGCTGCGTTCAATCACAAACAGCGAGTTCGGATCTTTTACCTCTGATGAAAGTTACAGCTTTAAAATGAGTGGGCTTTGAGTAAGGAAAGTTTTTTTGACGGGGCTTTTAGATAACCTCAATGTTTTACTTTCAGTTTGTAAATAAATTAATATAGTGGTTTTGGGTTTTTTTGTCTGGTATATTTTTCGTGCATAATCAGTGACCTTCACTTATTTTTGTTTTGCCTCATAGTGCCCTCATAAATATATTTTTTGTGCTGAAAACGGGTTCAAAATATGGCGTTTTTCTGGACAAAATAGGAGGTGTTTTATTGGTTAATAAACAACTTGGGATATTAAATAAGGTAAAATAATCCTTGTAAAAACGGTTACTTAGGGAAATTATAAACGAACTTATTACCAAATGCCACAAAACAATCCTTTCTGGGGGCTATAAATTTAAACCACCCCCCTGAGGTGGTCTAAAAAATTACCAACTTTATAACCTTAAACACAAATAATGAAGCTTTATGTGCCAAATTTTTGGCGTACTCGCCATTTTGAAACCTGTCAAAAAAAATTAGTTTTAGAGCATTTTTTTCTAAAATATGGTGTATTTTGAGAAAAAAAAAGCAGTTTTCAGTTGTATTTTGCAATAACAATACAAAATAATCAATAACTTTGTGTCTTTTCTGTATGGGTAAGTGTTTTTTGAAAATTCGTTTTAAAATTTGGTAAATATTTAGACCTGTGGGGGTACTATTTTAGATCTTAGTAAATCTCACTGATAAAGTTTTTGAAAAATAAATTCTTCAAGATTCACTTAAATTATACCCAATAAATACATATTTTACAGGTTGAATTAAAATGAATGCGTTTTTTTAAGGCGCATCCTGATGTCTATAGGTATACAAGAGTAATGTATCATTCTTATATTTACTTTTAAAGCACCTTGCACATAAAAATTAGTAAACAAAGGACCGTTTATTGATAAATGTGATTAAGATACTTCGAAAAAAACCGGGCGCTCTGAAAATTTGAATGATCTAAGAAAATAAAATATTCTCTAAATTATACTAAATCTAAAAAGCAAAAAAATTATTTACAATGGCGGACAGACGCCAACCCGTTCAGAATGGCGAGTTTTTGTGTCCTACTTAATCTGAACTAACATTATACCAAGTCGGAACGGCTCTCCAAGTTAAGTTGTCAAGCATGACTAAAGTTACGAAACCCCCAAACGTATTGCGACGTATTAAAACCGTACGTCCGCCATGATGTACTAATTTAATGTTTCAAAACCCCTCGTTGCCTACAGCGTGCGTACGTATTAAAATCGCACGTCTTGCACGAAATATGTAATATTAACCTAATCTATGTATTAGAATCTGAAGTTGTTTTTAATAGGTCAATCACACACCTAACTGTCAAATGTCACACTAACCTCACAGTTTGGGCGGTTTTATTTATTCTTGTTTGTGGTCGTGCCATGTTATCTCGTTATGAGTGATTGCTTCAAAATTATTTGAATCAAAACATTATGTGGGAAAAAATGGGATATGCTGGTGCCCTAAATAAAATAGTTGTTGTAAGTTAGATCAAACGCACGAAAATGGACGTGTTCGTTTGGGACGTCAGTTGACGTAGGCCAGTTTCAATGACAGGGTGTTCACATTCTGGAAAAACCTGGAAAGTCAGGGAAAAAAAGTGGTCATGGAAAGTCATGGCACTTACTCAAAACTCTGGAAAGTCAGGGAAATTTCCCGATAAGAGTGTCGGAATTGCTACTCGTATGCTCTTTCAGAGTATTAAAAATGCCCTTTGCAGCTGGCACAACACACTTTTTTCTACTATTTCATCAAAACCTTTTTTTTTAGTTTAATTTTAGTCACCTTTCTTAACACCGTTCAAAACGTATAGAAAATTAATTTTTTAGTCAAATTTTCTAAAAAAATTCGCCTGCGGTGCAATCAATCTATAATTGCCAATTCAAAATATATTTTACAAAAAACTTTCTGTATACTTTTTTAAATAATTTCCTTAAGATTTTTGCCTGCGTATTTTTTTTCGAAAACACCCTAAACAAGCTACACGTTTTGAATTTCAACGGCAAGCAAACGTCGGTATCCGGCATTTTTCAATTTCCTACGCACTGAAGACATTTTACATTACATTTTTACCTCAAAAACAACGTTCGACACACCTTAATTCTATCAGAAATTGACGTCATATTAAGACGCATTTGGTTGAAAGTCAGATTTTTGCTGAGAGGAGGACTAAAACTTCGAAACGATGGTGAGTCTTAGTCTCTCTTTAGCGCTTGTATAATTAAAGGTGGAATTTAGAATGTTTTGCTCTATAGCAGCTTACTATGAATATGGGACAGTCAGATTTTAGTTATTTCTTGAAGACTAAGCAATAAATTCTGGAGACTCGTTGAAATATCTGATCTCCTATATTCACAACAATTTTTCCTAAACCAAACGGTTTTGGATAAAAAGTAAGATAGGCTAACAACCTGATTTTTGTTTGGAAAGTCAAAGGTTTGCATTTTTTTAGAGTATAAAATAAATTACTACAAATCTAAGTGTTCTATGTTTGCATTAGGTCGGTGCTTACTGTACAGCTGACTTTTATATTACTCTTTTCCAGAGTCTTGACTGTTTAGGTATAGTCCGGGATCTTAGGCCTAAGAAACATCCCACAAACCAAAAAAAAATTCGTTTAGGAAAATTATTGATGGGTGAGTCTGCTAAAAGTGTCCCTGCGTGATGCTGATAAACAAGGTCATTAAATTTTCTTTTGAAAGCAATAATTTTATAGAAAACTTGGCACCAAATCATCTTGCGTGTATAAAATAAAGACTTGTACGATATTTTTCATACCATCGAAATAAAAATGAAGTCGTTTGTACACAATAGAAAGAAAATTTTTAAATATCTTACACTACAAACTAGCTCTCTTGTAATAAGTTTTGCTGAACATTTATAGCCTATACTCGTCGTGATAAATTGAGCCTAAGATTTGGTCATAAAATAATTAAAAATTAAATTACTTACCCGATTAAATTTTCATGCACCTTTACGTCTAAATAGGGAAAAGAAACATGATTTATTTAAATAATAATGGGACAGATATTGACAAAAACACTGGAAAACCGAAGTATGTCGCTCATTCAATTTCATTAATTAAGGTAGGATATGTTTAGACCAAAATATGTTCTTATAAGTAATATTACCCTAGAGGCATTAACTTCTGCTATATTATTATCAATTTTATGATTTCTATTGCTTATGTACTATTTGGGGTTTACCCTGTGATGTACTTATTGAAATAAATAAATACCCACACACAAAAAAGTATTTCTCTGTTTGAGATATAAAGTAACAGTACAGGGCGGTTCAATAAGACTGGCCACTGGATTTATCTAAAATAAGTTTTAGAGCCCTTATAGCCTATGCTTTGGGAATGCTAAGCCGTACAAAAATATTTTTACGGAAAAAGCTGGCATCAATTTATATAAGAATAAAATTTCTTTAGGTTTGTACGACTCATAGTTTCTCAGATAAATAGGGTCGCGAGTTCTTGGAGCACCCTGTATTCATGTGGTTTAATTTTACTATTTTTACGGAAACGGCAGGCCTCAATTTATATAAGAATAAAATTTATTGAGGTTGGTAGGACTCATAGTTTCCCACATAAATATAGTCGCGAGTTGTTGGAGCACCCTCGAAAATAATTTTTGCTCTTTACTTAGCGACGAAGACATGCAGTCGATGGCCTCTCTTATGTCGGTCAACAACAATCCAGACGATATAGCGGTGGTGGAGGACTTCGAGGACGACGATTTTTCTCAGAACGACAGTTTGATGAAGAGCAGTCTATACGAGGTGACGCACAATTTGCAGCAAATGACGAACTCTTTGAGCGGTTCGGACTATGCCAGCACGCCGATGAGTGGTAAAATATTTGCTTATTTTTATACAGGGTCTTCCAGATTCGATGCTCACGAAGATAGAAATACGGCAAATATTAAATTATGGAAAAGTTGCACAATTTGACGCTTTGCTCAAAATTAAAAGAAAATATTAGAATTTCCACTTTTGGAAGAAGGCAAACTAAGCTCCAAAAGTACTCGAAAATATATAATTTTTCCCACTACTTTTATGTCCTGTTTTGACCTCTCAGAAATAACCTTGCTAACTTATTATTAGACTTACACAAAGAGTAATGTTCGAAACATTTAATCCGACACTATAGATACCAAATATTTAATATTTAGAACTTTTTTCTGTTTGAGTGTTTGTTTGTTTATTCCAGCATCACGCAAAAACTACTATATGAATTTCGATAGGAGTTTCACAACTACATTCCTGGGCCTTTTGTAGGCTTTATTAAATCATCTGGCAATTTAAAAAGTGTGTTTGGGATTTTTTAATTTTATATTTAATTAATAAATTATTATTTTGTCCCGAAAACATTGTTAGGGGGGGGTCCAAGCGAGTAAAAATAGTTCTGTGTAAATTAGGGTGGAGCACTACTGTGACACGATGGCTAATGCTACTTTTTCACACAATTTTCACCCTTTAAACAATAATTTTAAAGTCTACAAAAAATACTACTATCTAATGTAATATTTCGCATATGTGATCAAAAAAAAAATCCTATTTTCCATTTAGAAATAAAAAAAAAATATTTCTAAACGCCAAATTGGCTTCACTTTCTTCTTACGACGGGTATACCTAGCAACATCTCCTGTCGTGTACACGTGGCGAGCTTCCATACTCCAATAATTTATGTAATCAAATTCTGTCCCGTAATATACATTTTTTTCTACAGTAAATAGTATACAATCCTTATTACGTTTTTTTAACAGTAAACCGTATAAAATCCCTATCACGTTTTTTAGACAGTGAATAGTATACAATCCTTATTAAGTTTTTTTACAGTAAACCGTAAACAGACACTATCGCGTTTTTTTCGACAGTAAATAGTACACAATCACTGAAGATTTTTTACGGTAAATTATATTCAATCCCTATTACGTTTTTTTCGACAGTAAATAGTATACAATCCCTATCACCTGCTTTTTGACAGTAAATAATATACAATCTTGTATCTCGTTTTTTTTAAAAGTAAATAATAAACAATCCCTATCACGTTTTTTTAACAGTACATAGTATTAAATACCTATCACGTTTTTTTTTCAGTAAAGGGTATACAATCCTTGTCGCGAGACAGCAAAACGCCGAAAGAAATGTTTTCTTGCTGCGCAGAAAAAATTGAAATTTAGGGAGAAACTGCAGTCAAAGCTGCGGGTGTTAGGCTAGTTTATGTAATAAAATAATTTCTCCTAAAAAGTAAAACTTATTTTTGGCAGTTAATAGTATACAATCCTTATTACGTTTTCTTACCAGTAAACCGCATACAATCCCTATCACGTTTTTTAGAAAGTAAATAGTACACAATCCCTGTCACGTTTTTTTATAGTAAATGGTATACAATCCCTATCACTTTTTTTTCGACAGTAAATAGTATACAATTCCTGTCAAGTTTTTTTCTACAGTAAATGGTATACAATCCTTGTCACGAAATGCCAACAGCTGAAATGTTTTCTTTCCGCCAAAATGGAATTTAGGAAGAAGCTGCTGCCAAAGCTGTTATGTAATAAAATAATTTCCACTAAACTCTCATTTGTTTTTGACAGTAAATAGTATACAATCCTTGTCACGGGACGACAAAACTCCCACGGCCGAAACGTTTTCTCCCCAAAGCGGCAAACCAAGTCTAGTCAAATCTTTCCCGCCGCCCAGGAAAAGCGATTTCCAAATGCCAGACCGAGATATTTATTCGGAGGAGTGTCTGGATGCGTTAGAAAACCTGGACGCCTCGGTTGAGTTCGAGGAAAGTAATGTAAGTTAAAAATATGTATATATTTGGTCTTTTCTTTTTTTTATTTATTTATATTTTTCTAAATTTTAAATTAAACATGAGCTGTATCCAATAAGTGTAATAAATTTCAACTTAAAACCGACATTGAATTTATAAATAAAATTGTTTCAGGTATCATATTTATCCCAAGTTACCGATAGTAGCAGTAGTAGTGGTTATCAGAAAGCTACTGCGTCCCCGCCGAAAGTTGAGAGGGACAGTGCAATCAAGAATTCTGGTCACAAATTTCAACCTTTAGAATTGAATAAGGACTACATCGAGACCCCCAAACAGGCTCAGAAGTTAGTCACACCAACGGGTATGTATGAGATCTCATATAACAGTAGGGAGTAAACAAAAAGAGTGTGTAGTTAAAGTTAGCCCAATCCAAGTAACATAGTTTTATTATTTTTCAACTTTTTTATAAGTGTTTTATAAGGGTTGTGAATATCTATAACAATATTTATAAGAAAACTTTAACATGTAAATGTTTATAAAGGTAATGGAAAAACCATACGAGTATTCTTCTTCCAAAATTAGCAATCAAAATATTCTTATTACTATATTTATAAAACTCTTGTCTTATATATATATATACAAAACATTTTGAAGAGCCTCCCTATAAAACTTTTAGTTTAAAGTTGACAAGTTTTATAAGATTGTAATCAAAACCTTTTAAAAACTATTCTAATAAAACTTTAAGCTTAAAGTATTTCAAGTTTTATAAAATAGTTAGCAAAACATTTCAAAAACTTCTCTTATAAAACTTTTCGTTTAAATTCAATGGTGGTAATTACAACTTCTTGGGATTCTATAAAGGTTTTGATAACCCTTATAAAACTTGACGTAAAACATCTGACTGGTAGCCATTTTCCTAAACTGTTTCATAATTCGAAAATTTTGTATTTTCGACTTTAAAGTGCAAACAGTAAGACAAGTTATAATAATAATGCATTTAGACAAAGATGAAATTATAAAGAAAGGCATGCTCTGTAACTTTTTAAAGAAGGAAAGCAAATACCATATTATATGCTTCAATCAGTAAGGGGCGGGGTCAAATTAGTTGGTTTGAGTTTTTATAAAGGGTTAGGGAATGTTTTTAAAGATATTTTTTAAAACTAAAACTCATGTGAAAGTACTAATGTATCCCTTTATAAAAACTGACACTTAGGGCGTAAAAGGGGTTTATAGGATGCCTGAAAAGGTTTTAAAGATAACCCTATGCAACTTTTGGTTTTATTAAGTAGTTGCGAGTAGGTATTGACGGCCATTATAAAGAAATAAATGTTACTTGGGAATTAACGATATTTTGCAAGTCGCATATTTTTTAGGTATGTAATATTAAGCTGTTCTCGATTATTTTCAGGTCAAGACTTGTTGGAATGGTGTAAAGAAATGACGAGGGATTATCCAGGTGTCAAAGTTACCAATTTGACAACAAGTTGGAGGAACGGCATGGCGTTCTGTGCATTGATACACCATTTTAAACCTGAACTATTGTAAGTCCTGTCTATATATATACATACAGGGTTCGACAATTCTCGTCTAGGGAGCCGCAATGCATGTGTAAAAACGCTATTCAATTCAGATGCACTTATGAGAGATGACGGCTAGCCAACGTTGTCAAGCAAACAGTTTAGGAAAATTTTCAACGCTTTATAGTCGTCCGGCTTAAGTCCCAAATAGCAATCAATTGTTCATTTTGTGCAGAAAGCATGAAATTTGGCACACTTATTCTTTACACAATTCTTTAAAATTTTGGTCGAAGAAATCGATGATCGTCTGTATAGGAGCCAAGATGGCGGCGATTTTTTCAAAATGGACGTCTATTTTTTAAAATAATTGTAGGTTCGCCATAAAAACAAGATTATACTCGAATCCATATAACTCGATAGAGAGAATTTTTCATAATTTTTCATAGCTTAGTAAGCCGCGAAAGATCTTTTGTTGTAATTTTATAATTTAGAAAGAACATCAAAATATATTTTCTAATTGACTTTTTGCTTACAGGGTGTTTGGTTTAGTTATACCAGGCCAGTCAAAGTAAGATTTAAAAAAAAGTACATTATCATCCGTATCTTTTTTAGCTTTTGAGGAAAATATGTCAAATTTGGCAAGATTATTAAAACTGTCAAGGTCAATTGATATTCTAATATTTTTTGGATAGGTGGCGCTGCGGACGACGTGGCACCCAAATTTTCGATTTTAAATTTGATAAAAGTTCATATTTTTTTAATAGCTTAGATAAGACATGAATAGTTAATAAAATAATCGATTATGTATACCTGAAGTATGTAGATTTTTATAAAAATAATTTTGGTTTGATATGGTCATTGGTCGCCTAATTCTTTTTTTGAGAAGGTAAAAAAACGGTGTTTTTAACGTTTTCTTCAATTCTTACTTCACGTTAATAACTTCTGATGAATTAGAAGGCCCCAACAAATCGATTCAGATATAAAATTTCAAATTCTATCGGGCCGTTTTTACGCT
Source organism: Oxystoma pomonae (assembly GCA_963921995.1). Classification (NCBI taxonomy): domain Eukaryota; kingdom Metazoa; phylum Arthropoda; class Insecta; order Coleoptera; family Brentidae; genus Oxystoma; species Oxystoma pomonae. Next base: position 76,458,272 of record OY998169.1, on the reverse strand, counting down.
ATAGGCCAGTAAATTTGACTTAACATGTGTTTAGTCGCCCCGAATACTCTAATGTACCCTATTGGTCATTTTTTGTGAAATGCACCAAATTTGGTACGCTTACATTTTTAACAATTTTTTAGGATCGTGGTCAAGAAAATTTATGAGCGGATGTGTAGAAACCAAGTTGGCGGCGAATTCTTCAAAATGACGTTCTTAAATCGAAAGTAATTCTTCAAAAAAAAAAAATATACTTGAATCTATAGAACTTAATGACGAGAAATTTGACAATTCTAGCTAAATTGACGTGCAAACTTCGATGATCTTGAAAAATGTCATTTTACCTAAAAAAATACTTTTCCAGAGCCTTTTTTTTAATGTTTTATAATTCTGAAAACGGCGACAGGTCTTGTTTTATAATTTTAACATGACATCAACACATGTAAAATGACATTTTTCAAGGTCATCGACGGTTGCACGTCAATTTAACTAGAATTGTCAAATTTCTCTTCATTAAGTTCTATAGATTCAAGTATAATTTTTTTTGAAGATTTCGCCGCCAACTTGGTTTCTGCATATCCGATCATAAATTTTCTTGAACACGATCCTAAAAAATTGTTAAAAATGTAAGCATACCAAATTTGGTGCTTTTCACAAAAAATGAATAATAGTCCAATGAGCATTTTTGTCTATATAGAAGTTACAGCAAATAATATAAAACCTTCATAAAATAACCAAAAGTTATATTTTTACTGCTGGTGATAATTTTATAACTCTAATATATCTCTTAAATGAGTAAAAAAGACTTTAAAAACAACTGACCATCACCAGCTTATAAAAATTTATGGTACAAAGCAATGGATAGAAAAACAACAGATAGATTTTATAAAGCTTCCTTATGAACCCTCTAGATATCATTATAAAAAGGTTTTACAAATGTTCTAACAACACTAGATAACAAACTAAAGGTTTTTATCGATTTAGAAATATAAATTTTCCATCTTTCTTCCCTTTGCTTGTTATGTATTATTCTTTTTCTTTTTAAAATAAAAAAACTATAAAATGGTGTTTAACAATCTTCTAAAATAAATTAAAATGGAAGTGAGATAAGTTGAAGCAGGAATATGAATATTTATATACTATAGGTTAAATGAAAGCTGTTTTCCCAGTCATCCTATTCTGATAATCAGCTGCAGTCCCGTGTGTACTGTATAGTTTTCAAATACACTCATTTTCATGGGCTCCAAAAATACTTGAGAAAACGGGAAAAAAAATATTCGTTTAAATAATACTTTTTTTTCACATACGTTTTTCTCTTTCTGGGAGAAATATTGAATTTTGTTCTTAACCCTAAACAATCAATATTTCGAATAAAACACTTGCTGAAAGGTTGAAACTCCATAAATAACGTTTTTATTTTGGCCAAATACCTATTATTGGAATCCAAAATGGCTAAAATTTACGACAATGCTATAAAAAAATAAATACAATTATACCACTGTTTAGCTCTTTCAACACTATTTTATCAACGTTTTAAAACATGAACATGATGCTAGTGGGAACAAAAGGCTGCAGATGGCGCTGTGTTGAACACTGAAGGTCCGTTTCTGCGAGCTTAACTTACCATTGTTCTCTTTTACTACCCATACCAGGAAAAATATCCTTCAACCCTGCATAACTGTCAGAGGTAACTATCTCAAGAAGATAGTTAGATCTCTCTCAGACGAATGCATTTAGAAAAAGAGGACAATAGCAACTACGTTAAACTCGTAGATTCGGACCTTGAGGCTGCGTTCCGTCGCGTCGTAAGGTGATGTGTTCACAATTGCCGCCGACCAGCAGTGCGCACTGTATGCACTAAAAGTTTCACGGTGCGTTTTTACCATCGATGTACTTACGTCGATGGTTTTTAAGAACTTAATACGGTTACTATATGGTTCTCTTTTTCTAAAACCCGGTTCCCATCTATGGGTTTCTTATGCGTGGGCTCCCCGAATCAAAACACGCCTCACGTAGTCTAAGCGAGATTTGCCTATACAAGTTCATCTCTCTCAGATAATCGCATCGCAAAAACGGGCCTTTTGATGTCGCAAAAACGCGCTTTTTAATATCGCAAAAAAGCGCCTTTTGATGTCACAAAAAAATTAACCTTACTCCTGACAAAAAGATCATGTTTGTTTTGTTATTATAGTTTTCAAAATAAATTAAAATTATTTTTTTGTTGTAAAAACAGTGGTATTATAACCTCTATATAAAGAAATTAATAAAAACATTATAGAAAGAAACCTTATGTCCAAAAAAAGTTTATGAATGAGTTCATAAGAATATTACAGGCACCAATTTATATAATTATTGTGTGTGAGTTCCCAAGTTTTTATAAGTGTCTCTCGAAATATTTTTAATCTTATCTTACATAAATTTGTTGTTAGTTACTTCAGTTTTTATAGGTCGGTTGATAGCAACATTTTAAAAACCAATCTATATATCTTTAATTGATAGTTACTTACGGTTTTATAGATGGGTTAACAGAATTATTTCAAACACCAATTTATATAACTTTTGTCACTGATGACTTATATTTTTATAAATATGTTGGTGGAAACATTGTTACTACCAATTTATATAACATTTACTACCGATGCCTATAATTTTTATAAAAATGTCTGGAAATATTGTTAACGCCAGTTTTACCTTAGGGTACCATCAATTTAGAGTCTTTAATAAAACAAATATACAAACTCAATTCCTGTAGGAAACCTCTAAATACCCTAGGGCATTAAAGGAACCCTCTTTATAATAATTATATAAATTTTTATCACCAGAGGTTTCTGAAAATGCTCATTGGGAGGGTACATTAGAGTACTATTCGAGGTGACTAAACACATGTTAGGTCAACTTTACTGGCCCATAGCGTAAAAACGGCCTTATAGAATTTGGAATTTCATATCTGAATCAATTTGTTGGGGCCTTCTAATTCATCAGACGTCATCAACGTGTATATCCAGAAAAATTTTTGGTCTCTAGGAAGAATTGAAGAAAACGTTGAAAACCCCGTTATTTTTACATACCCAAAAAAAAAATTAGGCGACCAATGACCATATCAAAATAAAATTACTTTTATAAAGATCTATATACGTCAGCTATACATAATCGATTATTTTATTAAATATGCATGTCTTATCTAAGCTATTAAAAAATATGAACTTTCATCAAATTTAAAATCGTAAATTTGGGTGCCACGTCGTCCGCAGTGCCACCTATCCAAAAAAAAATTTAAATATCAATTGACCTTGACAGTTTTAATAATCTTACCAAATTTGACATATTTTCCTCAAAAACTAAAACAGATACGGATGATAATGTACTTTTTTTAAAATCTTACTTTGACTGGCCTGGTATAACTAAACCAATCACCTTGTAAGCAAAAAGTCAAATAGAAAAGGTATTTTGATGTTCTTTCCAAATTATAAAATTACAACAAAAGACCTGTCGCGGCTTACTATGCCACGAAAAATTATGAAAAAAAATTCTCAAAATGCATTTTTTAAAATAAAATGTCACTTTTTAGGGACGATAAATTTTTTAATTCCTCTCTATCGAGTTATATGGATTCCAGTATAATGTTGTTTTGATGGCGAACCTACAATTTAAAAAAAAAATAGACGTCCATTTTGAAAAAATCGCCGCCATCTTGGCTCCCATACATACGCTCATCGATATCCTCGACCAAAATTTTAAAGAATTGTCTAAAGAATAAGTGTGCCAAATTTCATGCTTTCTGCACAAAATGAACAATTGGGGACTATTTAGTCTGTTTTATTCGAAGACGCGGGCGTGAACGAGATCGTAGACGTCACTTTTCTCCATTAATCACTTTGAAGATCTTAAGATTATTTTTATTTGTTTGATACTGAAATGATCCAGCTAAAATACCACAAAATATGTTTTATGTAAGACCTGAAGAGCAGGCGCTCCTTCGCGCCTCTGTACATCTGGGGAGGGGAGAGGAGCCCCGTTTCATGGGCAATTTTTGTAAAATAAAGGACTCTGCAAGAATCAGAAACTTTAGTAATTAATAAAAATTTAAAATAGCACTTTACAATCTAACGAAAATACACTGTCGAATCAGGTAGTTCAGCGCTTACAGTAAAAAAACTACTGTTTTTTCGTTACCTATATTTGAGGCTTATTTTTGCGTAATCACTATTACTACCCGTTATTATCTTATTGTTTTTAGAGATTTTGACTCGCTAAGGCCGCATGATATTAAGGCCAACTGTAAAATTGCGTTTGATGCCGGCGACAAATTAGGAATACCCAGGGTGATCGAGCCCTCGGATATGCATATGCTTGCAGGTAAAATATTTTACCAAATTATTTTTATTATGTTGCTAGATATTCTCCCTTTTTTAAGAAAAATTGTGTTTTTCCTTTTTTTTTGAACAACTACAAAAAGTGAGTTTTACACACTTGTTTCCAATACAAAAGTTCAAGTTAATAAAAATAGCTGTTTTTATTTTTATACCTCTTTTTTGCTTAGTTATTTAATTTTGATTTTTTTTAATGCAAGACAAGTTATACCGTTTTTGTTTTGCATTATTTTTTATCGTTTATTCTTTTTTTTTAAAGTGGATGAATGTGTGCTTAATTTATGTTAAATTACAAATAAATAAAGACAACAAAGGAAAAAGTTATTAAAAATAAAATGTTATTTTCCTCATAGTGCTCTTAGTCACAGTGTTGCAAATTTTAACGTCAAAATAGTATCTATGCCAACTCCACTTAAAGGTTCTGATAATTGTTGGATTATTTCCCTATTATTGGAGAGTTTTTGGACATACACTTAGCAGTAATAGTTATTGTTATCGCGAGAGTTATTGTTAACTTTGTTGTAAATAACACGAATTGTGGTGTTAAAAACAAAGTTTTTGGACAGCTTCAAATATCAAAGAGCGTTAAGTTAATTTTGGTTAGTTAAATCAAGTAATTAACACCCTTTATTGATTTTGTGCGGAAAAGTTGCTAACAGCAATTTTTTCTCGGTTTTTCTACATCTATTCAGTTGACTTAAACGCTTACAAACTTATATGAACTACTTAAAGATACCCGATGCTTACGAAGACTTTGGTTATATTATTAAAAGAGATATCTTCCTCACAGTTCAAGAATGACCCCGGAAAAATTAATGCTTGCTCTGCCATTCACCTGTTCATTTACTACAATTTACCTGTTCATTTACTACAATTTACCTATTCATTTACTACAATTTACCTATTCATTTACTACAATTTACCTATTCATTTACTACAATTCACCTGTTCATTTACTGAAATTCACCTGTTCATTTACTGCAATTCACCTGTTCATTTACTGAAATTCACCTGTTCATTTACTGCAATTCACCTGTTCATTGACTGCCATTCACCTGTTCATTGACTGTCATTCACCTGTTCATTGACTGCCTGTCACCTGTTCATTGACTGCCTGTCACCTGTTCATTGACTGCCTGTCACCTGTTCATTGACTGCCTGTCACCTGTTCATTGACTGCCATTCACCTGTTCATTGACTGCCATTCACCTGTTCATTGACTGTAATTCACCTGTTCATTGACTGTAATTCACCTGTTCATTGACTGCCATTCACCTGTTCATTGACTGCCATTCACATGTTCATTGACTGCCATTCACCTGTTCATTGACTGCCATTCACCTGTTCATTGATTGCCATTCACCTGTTCATTGATTGCCATTCACCTGTTCATTGATTGCCATTCACCTGTTCATTGACTGCCATTCACCTGTTCATTGACTGCTATTCACTTTTTTATTGACTGCCATTCACCTATTCATTGACTGCCATTAACCTGTTCATTGACTGCCACTCACCTGTTCATTGACTGCCACTCACCTGTTCATTGACTGCAATTCACCTGTTCATTGACTGCCATTCACCTGTTCATTGACTGCCATTCACCTGTTCATTGACTGCCATTCACCTGTTCATTGACTGCCATTCACCTGTTCATTTACTGCCATTCACCTGTTAATTTACTTCCGTTCACCTGTTAATTTACTGCCATTCACCTGTTTATTGACTGCCATTCACCTGTTCATTTACTGCCATTGGCCTGTTCATTTACTGCCATTGACCTGTTCATTGACTGCCATTCACCTGTTCATTGACTGCCAGTCACCTGTTCATTGACTGCCATTCACCTGTTGATTTACTGCCATTCAACGGTTCATTTACTGCCATTCACCTGCTCATTGACTGCCATTCACCTGTTCATTTACTACCATTCACCTGTTTATTTACAGCTATTCACCTGCTTACTTATGCTTGTTTTCGCGACTGCGTCACATCCTTCATATCTCCATCGCTTTCCTTCTTTAACGTTTAGAACGATATGGAATTTATTCCAACTCATTGTTTTGGTTTCGTCTGGCGTTAGCAAATTTTGTAAATAAACTGGTTATTATTTTCCAAGGAGTTTTCGTTGGACCAGGTGTCTTTTCTTGCGTTAATCTAAGCTTACAAAAAAACTTTTCCCTACTTTAACTCAACTTTCATTTTGACAGTTCCTGACAAATTAGCAGTCATGACCTATCTGCACCAGCTTAGGGCCCATTTCACTGGCCAACAAATGGAAATCCAGCAAATCGGCAGAACGACTGACGAGAGCAATTACGTCATTGGGAAATTTATGACCGATAAGGATACGGATATTACTAAGCAGGTATGTCATATCTGTTATTCTGGAGAATTTTTTAATATGTGCCATTTCTACTGTATAAAAGCCTATACACTATTCCCCATAAGCTCAACTTTTATTTTAATTTTAATTATTAGTTTAATTTTAATTTGTATAAACCCATCCAAGTAACATTTTCAATTAAGTCAAGTTTTATAGGTTTGGTTACCAGTTCCTATAAAGGTGATCGGGTTTTATTACCAGGTTTCCTGGTTTTAAAAATTACAGGAAGGCAAGATAATTTTTATAATAGTAATTGTTTTAACCTTGCAACTTTAATGTTTATTGGGTTACTAAACACGGTTTTATTAAACTGCTACTAAATAACTGTAACAACAATTACTTAAACAGTTATTATAAATCAGATTTTTTTTATAATAGGTCCCCTATGAAACTGATAGTTCGTTAAATTTATAAAGGTTTCATTATAAATTCCATCACTTGTAATTCTGCTTCTGCAGCTTCACAGAGATAAAACTCAGGACTGGTGTAACCAGTCTTTTTCTGAATATGATTCGTTGTCTTCGTCCAACTTCTTGCTGCGTGCTTGGGCCTCAGCCCTTTGCCCACCTTAAAATTGTCCTTTCAGTGGACACCTCTACCCACCCTCGCGGGACGACGCTTAGGCGGTTTTTACCCTTCTCAATCGTCTGGACGATCACAAACATTTTTAATAGGAAACAAACCTTGAAAAATGATTCTGTTTTCTTGAAAAATGGTTGAAAAGCACTGTTTTTTAGGTTATTAAAAAATTTGTCATTCTTCTGAGTCTTCTGCATGGTTTGAGCCAATCGAGCAATTCCTTTAACAGATATATTAGAGAGTGTTGGTCACCTGGTTTTGTTACAAATCCAGATTACCGCAGAAACTTTGATGGCGAGCGGCGTAAATTTTTTTCAATATTATTATATTTGTTTAAAATATTAAAAAACTTTATATTTTGGGTTTTCATAGCAAATATTGGTGTTTTTATAATATATTCAGAATATAGTATAAAAAGAATCAACAAAAAAAAATTATAAAAAAAATGATTTTTTTTTATGAAAATTGCAGGCGCGTGTGTTTTTTAGATTTTTGACATGTACTTTAACAGTAAAGTTTGTCTTTAAAAATCATTTTACCATAATAATATTCTATCACGGCCTATTTATAATTTGATGTTGTTTTGATTCAATGTTTTTTATTACGGATCCATAATTACTTTTTTAGAACCTCAGAACTTTCAAAAATATTTCTCTACTACATTTTCTTATAGGGGGCGCTGCACTCGGGTTACTTTATTTCATTTCATAAAGTTTGCAGACATTTTCCTGTAACCTTTACTCTCCTAATTCGCATAACTCAAAGTAATATAAAAGTTGTAAGAAGGTTCTCTCAGGCAACTTCTAGGTTTTTAAGGAGTTTATGCCCAATGAGCGTTTTCAGAAACCTCTGGTGACAAAAATTTATATAATTATTATAAAGAGGGTTCCATTAATGCCCTAGGGTATTTAGAGGTTTCCTACAGGAATTGAGTTTGTATATTTGTTTTATTAAAGGTTCTAAATTGATGGTACCCTAAGGTAACATAAAACTGGTGTTAACAATATTTCCACGGACATCTTTATAAAAATTAAAGTCATCGGTAACAATGTTTCCAATGTTTCCACCAACATATTTATAAAAATATAAGTCATCAGTGACAAAAGTTATATAAATTGGTTTTTGAAATCTTTCTGTTAACCCATCTATAAAACCGTAAGTAACTATCAATTAAAGATATATAGATTGGTTTTTAAAATGTTGCTATCAACTCACTTATAAAAACTTAATGAACCAACAACAAAGAGACACTTTTATATAAATTGGTGCCTGTAATATTCTTATGAACTCATTCATAAACCTTTTTGTCCCATTCTTTCTATAATGTTTTTATTAATTTCTTTGTATATTGGTTATAATACCACTGTTTTTACAACAAAAAAACAATTTTAATTTATAACAAAACAAACAAGATTTTTTTAGGTTAATTTTTTGACATCAACAGGTTCGTTTTTGCGACTTTAAAAGGTGCGTTTTTGCGACATCAAAAGGCGCGTTTTTGCGAGATACCATACCATCATTATCTGGTTTTAACATATATGTATGAGGTTAAATATTAGCCTTTCCCAGGCCAAACTTGTAAGCAAGATCTAAAATCTAGCAGGCCATGGAGCCGTTTTAGCTCCGCGCCTATGCACATGCGCAAAAATTTTACGAGGCGACCGGTTTCGCGAGCTTCGTCTTCGCCTTTCGGTCGAGACGCCATTTTTGTTGATTTGTTTTGATCACACATAGTCTTTTTCCGCGTTTTCGTTTATGCAAATTTTTTTATTGTGATATTTTTAATCTTTGGTTACGCGAAAGTTTTTAGGAGTTATAATAAAAACTGTTTATATCTTGGAGCTTAAGATGTTGCTGCATAAAAAGACGTGCTGTGTTTGTGGATGCCGCCAAACAACAAAAGTGAAGTTCCACAGGTTGGTAGCTATTTTTTCTTAAAATTTGAAGGAAAAAAGGTGAAAATACCTAAAAATTATTTCTATTTATGTAAAAATAGAAAATACTGATTTTCTAAAAACGTAAACAAATAGAAAAATTTCGACAACTGCACAGCTATCTTTCTGAATTTGGGTTGGTTAACTGATGACAATGGCCGCGCATGTGCAGAACCGCTAAGCTTTGACGCCAGAAAGAGACAATAAGAGTCATAAAAGAGTAAAAGAGAAAGGTATAGGCGTATATATAGGACATCCTGCTTACAAAGTTGTGCACGCCGAAAGCATTGCAAGGGCGTATATTTAAGCTCATACATATATGGGTTTTAATTACATCAATCTGAGGAGAGACATAAGAGATCCAAATCTTCTTGATATAGTTTTCGATGACAGATATACACCCGATTCCGACCAGCGTTTCCCATGCGCGGCCACCCTGACTTAAAAAACTCATCACGTGGACCGATATGAACTTGTATAGGCAAATCTCGCTTAGACTACGTGATCCGTGCTTTGATTCGGGGAGCCCACGCATAAGAAACCCATAGATGGGAACCGGGTTTTAGAAAAAGAGAACAATATAGTAACCGTGTTAAGTTCGCAAAAATGCACCGTAAAACTTCGAGTGCATACAGTGCGCACGGCTGGTCGGCGGCAATTGTGAACACATCACCTTACAACGCGACGTAACGCAGCCTCAAGGTCCGTTTCTGCGAGTTTAACATCGTCACTATTATCCTCTTTTTCTAAATGCATTCATCTGAGAGAGATCCAGCATACCAGGGAAATACCTGCCTGTACACCTTTCGACCCCGAAATCTAACTATCTTCTTGAGATAGTTACCTCTGACAGTTACGCGGGGTTGAAGGGTGTGCAGGCGGGTATTTTTCCTGGTATGTGTAGTATGCTGGACCCCTCTCAGACGAATACATTTAGGAAAAGAGAACAATGGTAACTATGTTAAGCTCGCAGAAACGGATCTTCAGTGTTCAACACTGCGCCATCTGCAGCCTTTTTTTCCAACTAGCATCATGTTTTAAAACGTTGATAAAATAGTGTTGAAAGAGGTAAACAGTGGTATAATTGTATTGTTTTTTTTATAGAATGGGGTTTTCCCACATTTTTGGGAAGCAACGGAATTTGGTACCTTAGAGTGAGTTATCCAAAACGCATTTATTATTTCTTCTGAAAAACTCTTGGTTTTGTAGAAAAAAATTTTTAAAGTTGGAGTTCTACAAAAACGCTCAAAAAAATTTTTTAGCCAACTAACTTTACGAGAAAAGTAGCGAGTGGTGACCTTTTTCTCAGCCTCTTCCTAACTTCAGTTTAATACTTAGCTGTCACTAAATGTCATTTCTGTTTAGTAAACAATCTGTTAAAAGTTGTATTTATTTTTTCTCGAGCTTTTTCTGCATCAAAATGAAAAAGTGCGTTTTCCGCGGATGTGAAAATAAATAAATGTCAGAATTCCCCTGGAAATTTAAGATATTTTTGCCCTTCCCTTTGTGACCAAGAAGAAAATTGTGGCTCTAGAGGCACTAATGCTGAAAAAATTATCCACGGCTGGGCGCAATAGTGTGTGAAGATCACAGCTGAAATTCAAATACAACCCCATTAGAGACATCGCCACCCAAAGGAAAACCTTTACCTTTGATGGTTCTCGCGTAAAATAACCCCTGTACAATCTGTTAAGACAAGTAAAATTTAGTTCACTTCTTGTTTAACCCATTATTCTTATAGCAATAAAGTTTTTAAATAAAAAAGAGTTTTACCAACCACCACTGGTTTCAGACACAGTCCATCCACCAGTCGGCCCTTCAACTATAACGAATCGATAACAAAAACAATGAACTTTACAAAATGCACCGGAGTACCACAAGAATACATACCGGGTGCGACTTGGAGAATAAACGCAAACATGTGTTTCACCCTTGTTGGGGATCATCGGTATGCCATCATGAACAAATGCTCGGCAAAACATTATAGATAACAGGATGAGAAATGATGGCTACTATGGATAGTGGGAATTTGTTTGAAACCAGTCAGTGGTAGAACTAGTGGAGGAGCCCAAAAATCCAATAGTTTTGTGTTGGTAAAACTCTTTTTTTTATTTATATTTAACTCCACTATAGACATTGGGAATTTATATCTCATTCTGTAATAAGACTTTTGTTGATTTGCTTAAAAACTGGAAAGAAAAGATTTATTTAAAATTGACCGAGCCAAACTTCCCACTTATGACATAGAAAAGTCTGATAAGGTCAGTCCTCCCCACCTTTATAGGAATCTAGGGACGTATAAAACTTCTGTAAAACTTTTTTTTAGTTCCAGTGATGGGAGTGAAAAAATATGGTAAATCACTTCAAGTTATTTTTTTCTAATATTTTTTCTTCAAGTTTAGTGGAATTTTTTTAAACTTATATTTAAATTTATTGCCTCAGGGTTAATTTTTTTGAAGTTTAAGAAGTTCATAGCAAGGTTTCCCAAATTTTTCTTAAACCAAAAACTTCTGGGTTAGTTTACCTGCCAAGGACTGGGTTGGGGTCGAATCTCGTCTTAATTTTAGATGTTGGGAAAATCAAGTTACTAATGCATTGCAGACGAAAATTTGTGAAAAATGATATTAAAAATGACATTATTTTCACATTTGTTAATGCCATTATAGAGCCACAAGCAAAATTTTTAAAAGAACCCCTGCACAAAAACTTGTAAAATGTAACCGTATTTTAATGTATTGTACCAAAGGTCAAAATAGTGAAATTCTATGAGGATCTTATATGATAGGACATATGAGCCGTCAAATAACAGATGTCTGGCAAACACCCAAGAAGACTTTTTTCTCATAACTTTCAACCGAAAAAAATCTTGGGTGGAAAAACGAAATTCAAAATTGGATGCGTTTTTTTTAACTTCTTTTTTTTATTTCTCTTTTGTTTTAATTGCCTTAGGAGCATATTCCTATTGGAAATATTAACACGCCATCGCCAGGACAAACCCATATTAGATGACTTATAATAAAGTACAAGTGCGGAATGATGCCTATTTGTGAGTGATTCAAAATGATGTTTGGGGTGGGCGCCTAGTGGTTTTATACTGTCTGAAATTGTTTCAATTTTTTTTAGACTTCAATGGAAAAAATTGTCATTTTTAATATTACAATAGTTTTATATAATTTTTATTTTTAATAAGTGAAGTGAAATAAAATCATTGCCTGTTCTTTTGTTTTGTAAGAAATAAATATACCTACTGTAGAGCGTTTACCATGTTTTATGTATCCTAAAACTCAAGCTTTTAAAGGCGGACAAAAAAATATCAAGACTAAAGTTAAATAGTTTTATTAAATAATATGGTCAAAAATACGTACTATTTAAACAAAAGGAGTGATAGATACACAAGAAAATAGTAAATTATTAATAAAACAAAATAAATAAATGTACTATTTTAATTCTACAATTTTTTATTATTCTAAATATACAAAACTTTAATTTTATATCTGAAGGAATCCAGAGAGGTGGAAAAAATATCCACCATCCAATATAGGTCTATTAAGGTTGTAATTTGTATTATAATATTCTAAGTTAAAAATATTCCTATTTCTTGTACTCCGCTGTGGAACCCTTAAGCCAATTCTATGTATTAATTGAGGAGAATCAAACATTGCATTTCAAATCTTGAAAAGAAAAGCTAGATCAAGACATTACTCTATGGTTTTCAAGAGTTGTGACCTTTAGAAATTTTAAAACATCACAATAAACTATTTCCCCAGATAGAATTTTAAGTTTGAAAGCTACAAAACGTAAGAATTTCTTCAATACCCTTTCCAGATTTTCTACATGACATTTATAGAATGGGGACCATATGGAACTACAATATTCTAATATTGATCTAACAAGAGAACAATAAACATTTTTAAAACAGATTACATTTTTAAATTCAGATAGGCTCCTTTTTAAGAAACCCAGTAGTTTAAAAGCTTTGATACAGATAAAGTTATAGTGATTTTTAAAGCTTAAGCTTGGGTCAAATAATACTCTTAAGTCTTTAAATTTTGTGAAAAAGTGTTGAGATCATTCTGCACTCTTTCACAATCCCTAAAATCTTTAACAATTCTAAAAATATTTTAATCGTCTGCGTATAGAAGGATTGTACAGCAACAGAAACAGTTTGAAATATCATTAATAAAACAAATGAAAAGAATTGTTTACATAGGTCCCCTTGTGGTACTCCAGACTTCACTAATATCTCTTCAGAGAGACAATTTTTTATCCTAACAGCCTGTCTTCGGTTTTTATTATGCCAAGATTTGTACAGGGAATCAAAACAATGTATTAACATCAATCAGTGAAGATTTTTTTTCTTGCAAAATCTTTGTCAAAAGACCTTTTTAGCAATACCAAAAACCTATAATTTATTTGGCAGTACCTTACATTGAGGTTTTATCTCTTAACAGTTTTTTTAAGTTTTTGATGGTCCTGTCATAAGACTCCTCTGTAAAAAATTGTGCTCCACCAATTTGGATAAAATTTTAGTATGTTATTGTCGTAGTCAAAATACACAATACAGAAATCATAACGAAAATTTCATAAAAGTGTTTTATAACACTTATTTTAAGTCTTTAGTAGTAATTTTAATCACGATATCTGATTTACCCTGTACATTATAAATGGTTTACATGAAACAAAAAATTTTATTCAAATTGGCGAAAAACAATGTTTCACATAAAACATTGCAAGATTTGATAAAAAACGGTACTTCACTTTGGGGGTCATTTGTGATCTATCACTTTGAATTTTCTACAGAGATAAAAAAATTCAGGCTGACAACATTTTTTGGAGTTTATCATATATTTTTGTGATTTTCACAAAAAAAAATCCATGTTTTATAAATAATTTCCGCGTTTTAGTAGTAGTAACTATATTTTTGGTATTACTGTAAGTATGCGCGTTTTGAGATATCTACATTTTTTATGGCACTTTGAGATGAAATTTTTGTTTTATGACCAGATATTTAAGTAATGAATGAGACTTTAAAAAAATATAAACATTAAAAAACCAAAAAAAAACCGCAGATATTAATTAAACAAACACGGATTTTTTAAAGTGCTTTAGCAGACACATATATCGCCCAAAGAACCTTTTCTTGAATATCTCTAGCTAGCAGCTACAGTAAGTAAGGATGTTTTTAAAAGTTCAACCCTCTTTCCAACCTCCCACGACCATTAAAAACTCATTGCTTGATGCCATAGATATTTTGTAAATTTTTTTATAAAAATCGGTTTAGCAGCTCTCCACTAATGTAACAAAAAGACACCACACCAAAACATGGGTATTGGCTTCTCAGGTACAAGCCTCCACTGCCTCAGTGCCCAGGTGTTTAGAAGCGCCAAAAATAGCCTCAGTTAACGTTATTCTGCCAAATCGCAAGCTGTGCCATAATGGAGAATTGGCTTGAAGTCGAGTATCCGTTTCAGCTTCGACACACAAGGAATCGCTCATATTTGACCGCATGTAATTAATGAACCTGTCAACATTCCATTTGGTCCATTTTCTCTGCAGTTTTAAACTTGAACCAGAGCTGGTATACATCGATATAGGTGTACTTGTCTTCAGATTGCAAAAGGGTATATATTACCCCTTTGTTATCTGCGCAGATTTACATCAATTGAGACACATAATTATGACTTTTTGGTCCGAGGGCTGGCACGTCTTCGTTTAAGTGACTGCAAATCCATTTTGGCATTTCCAACATCATTGTAGAGGTGCAGGCTGGTTCTTCACTTCTTCTGTGAAGCCAAAAAAGAACAGCAATGGCATGCTTGCAGCCCCCTGTAAGTATCAAAAAAGAAAAGTTAAAAACAGTTAAAAATTTTCTAATAACAGGTTAAAAGGAGACACATTCTGCTTGCGTCTTTTTTTATCTTGTGAAAACTAAATTTGCATTGTGTGTTCCTAGCTTAACAGAAACTGGTACAAAAAATACATCATAGTTAGAAAATACCAGAAAAATATTTTTTAAAACATGGCACCAGCAGGCATGTATAAATTTTATTTTTCTTCAATATCTCAAAAATTACTGATCTGCTAATTTTTGTTGAAAATATAATTATTTCTTTTAATGTGAAAACTGTATGTGTGTTGCTAGCTGATACGGTTTGTGAGTTATGATTTTCAACCCCCTTTCTTACCCTCTTTACAATCTTCACCCTCATCAAAAACTAATCAGCTCATTCTTTGGTTCCAAAGGATTTTTGTGCCAAATTTCATCAAAATCGGTTAACTTTAGTGGCTTTTCAGTCATCGTTGTCCAGACAGACAGGCAGGCACCAATTAAGAAATTTTGTATTTAGGTCTTTCATGTTTATTTGAGTTATTTTGGTATAAATAAAGTGTTTTTGTTTCGCTCATATTTTTGTTTTTGAAGTTAGGAATGCCCCCCACCAGAGAAATGTGAAATGACGCCGAAATTTGATAATTAAACAAGTCTCGGAGATGGTTTGGGGATACAACCTTTTAATGTCTAAAAAAATTATTCCAATGTTCATAGCTCCTCATTTTGTCCTAACAAACGTAACTTTTTGTGTTGGTATGCTCTAAAAACTCTATGCATAAAGGTCAACTTTTAAAAAATTTTAAGCAGTTTTACTTGGATTTTCCACCACAGATATGTACAAAAAAAAGAGCAGCGCCTAATATTCTGTAAGTTTGGATACCTTAAAGATATAATTTTCCTACCAGGTGTAATTGCAAAACAGTGGCAGCTGCTATTCTGTAAGTTATAATTTTACCTCTTTTTCTCAAAAAATGTAAATAATAACAATTATTAAGTAATTTTAAGAAGACTTTAAAAAGAGATTAACCAAATATTTTTTTTTAAATGTAATGTAAAATATGTATAGTTTCAAAAGTTTTTAAAACTACCTGCAGAAGCAGAACAATCTTTGCACTCAGAATGCAGCACTTTTTCCTCCTTCTCATTAACAGAAATTTCCACAGTATAAGGAGTATTTCTTACTCTGTGCTCCGGACTTATTTTCGCCTTGACTGTGCAAACATCTCCTTCTCTCTTAACTTGTCACCATAGACCTCCTTCGTAACTCTAAAATAAACAATAACACTTAAGCCTCCAATCATCTCATTTTTAACACCAAATCAACCAGACCACGTACATTTATTTACATTTTTAAGGTACAAACAAAGTAAAAATAATTTCATATACACGTAGAATTGCAACTCTCATATGACACGCGAATAACTGATAGATAGACAAAACTTCATATGTCCAGTTTACATACCATGAGTCCTCTAGGTATGGCAAAAGTTTAGAAATCATATTTTTTTTGTAATGCACTGAATGGCATGTGGTGACACTTCATTAGCTGTTAATTTTTCATGCTATGATATTTTTCATAACATGAATGAAATTTGGAACTTCTTTGAGATTAAAAATATAAGATAAAAAAAATACAATTTTGTTTATATTTTTACAAATCTTGAGACAAATCTGTCTTAGTTATATACCTCAAAATAGTTTTCCCAGATTTTACAGCTGTGGTTAATTATTTCTGATAAAGCTTTTCTAAAATTTTCTTTTAAATTTTATAGCAAAATTTTAGGTGTACCTACAAATGACTTTTTTATTATCTTCACATTTTGCAGCTTTTTACTGTTACAAAAAAATCCAGGATGTTTAAAATATAGTAACTGTAATAAATTACTTATTTACTGTCATTTATATTTTGATTTTAATAAGTTGGTCAAAACCTTGGTCAAAACTAGTAAGAAATCCTGTTGAGTCCAATATTTCCTTGAATATCTGAAAAACTACAAATCTGATATAGTTTTTGTTGGAACTGTAATTATCTATCTAAATATTAAAACCACGTGTTGCTAGCTGCTAAAAGTATATTTTATTTTCCTTGAATATTTCAAGAACTACAGATCTGACTTCAACGTAAATGTAATTGCTAGCTGCTACAATTCCACCCTCTTCACAACAAATTAATTGACTATTATATAATGTTTTGTTTTAAAAGTCATTTTAACTAAATGTTTGGGATTTTCTTTGAAAGATACTTGAATGATTTAATAAGCTAGTCATCAGGTTTTATTAAACCCAAAATCCTAATTTTAAATATTTATTTTTAGTTTAGTTTTTTACTTTATTGACATTCTTTTGTATTTTTTTTAAACTAGCTTTTGCTAAGTATATAAATTAACCTCGAAATTAACATTGCATTTTTCTGAAAAAACTTTACCGTCATAAGCCTAATGTGTTAGTAAAGAAATTTGATGGTAATGTAGCACTAAATTATCATCATGTCAGAATTTAGCTCAATCTTGACAGTTTAGAGAGGCATAAAAAATTCATCATACTTTTCACATTACTTTTCATACAACTGACTATAGACAAAAAAATAATTTATTGAAAGAACTTTATTGCTTAACTCAGTAACCAGTTATTAATGTTTTTAATGTATCTGTTAACTCCTTAAAAAGACTAACAAAAAGAATCTTACCAGACTAAATATTTTTTTTAGTTAAATTTTATACTGTTGTGTGTCTGTTTTCAAATATTTTGTGTTGTTCATACTATAACTCCTACTATACTATATTTCATGTCTTTATTTATTAATTACTATTCAGTGTTGACTATGTAAAATTTTTTTCTTTTGACAAGGTATTGATTTTAATGGGGTTTCTGTTCCCTATAAATATAAATAAATAAATTAAATTACTTGTGCTGAGGTCCTTTCTCAAAAAGTTACCTTGCTTCTTACTTGGCATAAACAAGTAACAAGGTTTGTATTTTTGTAATCGGGGAAAAAAAAGTTAAATTTAAGAAAATAAGTACAGGGTGTCCAAAAATCATATTTCAAGTCACTTGACAAGGTTTTTATAACAAATGCTTAACAGTCTTACTTATATATTTTGACACATCTTGGATTTTTAATGTGCTCAGTTAAACCATACTCACTTTCCAGTCTTAACATTCTTCATCTCAGCGCTAAAGAAATCCATATTATCCAAATAATATAAATTAATCATCTCATGATCCACTTTGGGTAAGTTGTTAGAATCACCCTTCACAAATCCCTTCTCCATATTCTGAGCCATATTCTCTAAAAAAAAAATCAAGAAAAAATCTTAACAAAATTCAAAAAGTTAAAAAACTACTTACCTACAGCTCTCTTTAAAAATCTTTTTATCAATACTTTTTTTAATATAAATATTGAAACCTTTAAAATAAGTGCAAAAAAATTAAAAGAACAGAATATTACCGCTTTAGAATAGATAGCTGTATTTGAAGTCTGAAAATACCATCATGGCTGTACCCAAGGGGTGAACCAATCCAGCAAGTGCACAAAATATTTGGCAGGAACTATATTTTAGCACTTGCAGGCCTCCTATATTATGAGTTTCATTTTATCCTAAACCCAGGAAGAACTGGAATATGGACACTTTTTCCAGGAGACGTACAAAATATGGGATCATTTCACCCATTGGCTGTCCCAATATACAGATTTTAAACAATACCAGAACGTAGTTTTTATAATGTTACTAGTATGAATCTACACTTTTGCAAGCAAATAAGAAAAGCTATCAAAAGATATAGATTTTAGGAGAAAATTCTGTCTTCTAATAGACATGTAGCAAGCATGAAAATTGTTGGATCTGGGGTTGAGTTTTTATGGTGGTTTTTGACGATGCGTCAGAAAGCGGCTTTATATAAAGAGAGTGTCTAAAGAGCCGACAATTTATTATGTATTTTTCGTTTTTTTTAAAAACTAAATTAACCCAACCTAACCTAAACAGTCTCAATCCAACTTATGAAAAGCCAAAACAACCCAAAAAAACACACTTTAAACTAAATTAACCCAACCTAAACAGACTCAAACCAACTAAATTCACCCAACCTAACCTAAACAAACCAACTTATTCAAAGCCAAAACAGCCCAAAAAAACACACTACAACCCCTACATCTTTTTTTGGCATAAAAAAAATGTTTGGGTTGTTTTGGCTTTTAATAAGTTGGTTTGAGTCTGTTTAGGTTAGGTTGGGTTAATTTACTTTAAAAAAATATGAAAATATGAAACACATAATAAATAATTATTGTCGGCTCTTTACCCTCACGACTATTTAGCCAAATTGTCGGCTCTTTATAGACACTCCCTTATATAAAATTACTTAAAAAAACTTACCAAATATCAAAATTTGTATGCGCACACTCTGTTAAAAATCGCAATCAAAAGTTCTTATTCTTCTTGTCTCCGAATTAAGCTTATAAACCCAGCTTAAATTTTCTTAGCAGCTAGGGCTATGGTAGACAGGAACCGTACTGTTTGTAATAACATTCACTACATATATAGTTGTATATTACTTGTAGGCTTTCTAAACAAGAAACAAATATAAACTTCCGCACTACTAAATGTTTATAATTTTATAAATTAACTTCAAAAGAATCACAACCAAAAAAGCAAAACACTTAAAAAAACGAATTGACAGTATGACTTAAAGTTAGCCGCAGTTCGCAACCCAGTGTTCCAAATAAAAACTGCACTTGACAAATTACAATGGACCAGCCAAAAATGACGTCACCTGTATTGATTATGACGTCACCTATATTCGTTTTGAAAAATCGTAAGGCCACTGAATCGACGATTAAAAACATTATTTTTCACATAGAAAACCAAAATTTTTTGGGGAAAAAAGTTTTTAGATGGATTTCTTGGACCTTTATGTTTATGTATATTCCAAAAAAAAGGTAACTTTTTTTTATGGGAAAGCCCCATTGTCGTAAATTTTCGCCATTTTGGATTCCAACAATAGGTTTTTGACCAAAAAAAAATCGTTATTTATGGGGTTTCAACATGTGCTTTAATCGAAATATTGTTTGTTTAGGGTTAAGAACAAAATACAAAATTCAATATTTCTCCCAGAAAGCAAAAAACATATGTGAAAAAAAAGTATTATTTAAATAAATATTTTTTTCCGCGTTTTCTCAAGTATTTTTGGAGCCCATGAAAATTTTGTGAGAGTATTCGAAAACTATACAGTACACACGGGACCGCAGCTGATTATCAGAGTAGGATGACTGGGAAAACAGCTTTTATTTGACCTATAGTATATAAATATTCATATTCCTGCTTCAACTTATCTCACTTCCATTTTAATTTATTTTAGGAGATTGGTAAAAACACCATTTTATAAATTTTTTATTTTAAAAAGAAAAAGAATAATACATAACAAGCAAAGGGAAGAAAGATGGAATATTTATATTTCTAAATCGATAAAAACCGTTAATTTGTTATGTAGTATTGTTAGAACAGTTGTAAAACCTTTTTATAATAATATCTAGACTTGAGGGTTCAAAGGAAGTTTTATAAAATCTATATGTTGTTTTTCTATCCATTACTATGTACCATAAATTTTTATAAGCTGGTGTTGGTCAGTTGTTTTTCAAGTCTTTTTTACTCATTTAAGAGATATATTAGAGGTATAAAATTATCACCAACACTAAATAATATAACTTTTGTACTGGACTTTTTTTGTATTTGTGTTGAAGAAAAAAATAAATTTTTGTCACCAGAGGTTTCTGAAAATGCTCATTGGGATGGTTTTGGCGAACCTAAATATTTTTGTATTCCGATCTTTTTTGACCATCATGAATTTGGTTCGCAGTATTTGGAATGAGCTGAAGCGAGCTTTTGCATCTCTGCAATTCTGACAGTTTCGTCAGCATATCTATCTATATCTAGTTGCTGATTTTTTATGTCGTTTGTAAGTAATTCTGAAATAATTCGAGGTGACTGATTGTCCCCATTTGACTGATTTTCTCATTTTTTTAAAAATTTGATTAAGTCATAAATCATTTTATGCACTTCCGGTAATAAATGCACCCATTTAATCCCGCTTTTGCGGGAATAAAGTGGGTCATTTATTCCTTAGGGAAATAAAGTAAAATTTATTGGCATACTGGATGTTATCGTTTGACATAAAGACAGAGCGAAGGTACATGTGGAGGTTTGTCTACAGAGTGCGATTTTTTAAAAAATAAATAAAAAAATATAGTTATTTTTTTTTACTTTTCTGCTTATTCTAGGAGTAAAGTGATGCTTAATCCCTCGACATATTATATATAAACGTTTTGCCTCGGGTACTCCCTAGGTTTATAATGTACTATTTAATTTTGACAGGTATTTGGTCAAGAAATTATAAACCTTCGAAAATCTCAGCGCGTTAAAAAGAGCGAAAGCAATTCCCGCGAAAATTCCAAAGAAAAAGAAATGAATCTAGTCAATAGCGAAATGGGGGCGAAGGGCGACGCCTCGAAGTTAAATCTACCATTGAAAAACACCACTCAACCACTGCCCTTTAAGGAAAATAATGGTAAAGAAAAATCGCCTAGTAGCGTTAAGGAGGTCAAGGACATCTTGTTGAGTAGTTCGAAGAATGTATTGAGCAAGGTAAGTTTATCTTTTTTTATTTAAATAAGGTTGAATTTTGGGTTCCAGGGATAGTATTTTAAACGACCAATTTTGAAAACGTTTTTTTTTTCGAGCCCCGAGCAATATCGGTCATGTGATTTGCCCGGGGATTTGTTAAAGATGTTCAAAAGATACCCAAAGGTTATCAGAGATGGCAGTGAGATTCCAAAGGCTCTAGGGATTTCCAAAGGTTTTGCCAGATTACCAAGGACTTCCAGCTATTTCCAAAAATTTACAAGGGATTTTATTAGGTGTTATTATGGATTATTTACTTTTAATAATTGTTTTATATAAATTTTTGTAGCTCGTAGCTTTATAAAAGTGCTTTAAGATGACATACACACAAATTTAAGGCGATGATTACAAGCTGAGAAAAAAAAATGTTGCTCTTCATAACCTTTACAAAACCAGGGACCTAAAAATATATTTTTTGAGGCTAACTATCCCAGAAAGCAAAATGTGTTTAAATTTAACATTAGTTTATTAACATATGCAAAAAAAAACACTGGGTATCTGATATTGCGGAAAAAACTAATAAGATATAATGAAATAAACCAGGTAATTTGGGATTACATTCTAAGATGTTAAAAAAATACAAAAGAATATAAGAAACTGATACATACTAATTAAACGAACTCTTTTAAAAACACATGTTTAGTCTTATTTTGTATGCCTTTAATTTATGGATCTAAATGATACCTGAACATGCAACTTTTGACACTTCGCCAACTTTTAACACAGTAAGATTCCAGGATTAAATTTATCTTAGATGTATGCAGATCGATCACGTAAGTCTATGAAAAACTCAATTTGGCCATAAATGTGACATACATTGCGAACCAATCAAAGTGTCGTGAGTTTAAAAAAAAAATTCTCGTTACAGGTTGTATCCCCTAACAAAGACAAACAACATCAACAGAAAAGAGAAGACAAAAAATTGGAGAACAAAAAGCCAGCATTAATGACAAGGCGAGAACTGACAGATCCGTTCGGGTCTGACGACGACGAATCACCACGAAATGACAGCCAAGCGACAGACGGCGGTAATAAAATGGTGAACGGTAACGGCGCTGTCAACGGAGCATTAGCAGATTCGAATGACGCCAAAAATCTAGAAGATCCAGTCGACTTGGCCAAGCTTAACCCTGTAAGCGTTTTAAAACGTTATTTTGGCAGATTTTTGCTTCTTTTCGACTTTTCTTGCTGTAATCACTACCAACTATAGGGCTAAATATAAAAAAAATATATAGTAGTGTGTACAACATCATAAGTTTAAATTTAGTTGATATTTAGAATGTGGTATCCTGATATTGTTTTAAGTTAATTGAGGTAGCACAATCTAATCACCGATTAAATTTAAACTAGGTTTGTTAAAGCAACATGTTTTCGCTTTGGCAGAATAATTGTGTAAAAAAGACACACTTTGTGAGATTGAAACTGTTTTTGTAAAATAAGAATGTTATACTCCGTCCCTAAATCGGTTTTTGTAAAATTAAAGCAAACTCTATTAAGGACAGTTATTTATGGTTAAGTGTTCTTAGTATGTAATGAAGATGTGCCCTTACTGGATGTCAAGAAGAAGTTCCCAACATCACAGCTGCCATCAAACTTATTTCTTCAATTTTCTATAATTATCCGGCTCGAAGGACCATTTTTATGTTACCAAATAATCTTTTACTATCAATGAATCAATTAAACCAACTCTTTAAATTAAATGGACTGTACTTTTAATTACATTTTAAATTTTACTAAATTTCTAAAGTCTTGATGGCAGCTGTGATGTTGGGAACTTCTTGACATCCAGTAAGGGCACATCTTCATTACATACTAAGAACACTTAACTGTCCTTAAGACTCTCAAAGGAAGAAACATTCAAAAATAAATTAAATCTGCTTTAAAAGCAGGTTGGTTTCAACCTGATTAAATAAAGATCTAAATATCTTCCGGGATGAGAAAATAAATAGAGAATATGCCCTCAGGTTTACTGCATTTAAAATTTAATGTCGAGAAAACAAAAATGTACTTAAGCAATTTTTAACACAACGAACCCTTCTGATATTACTACCATAAAGTAAAATAACTTGCTTTATTTTGCTACAGAAAATTTTAATATGCAGGCGTAGGATAGATTTTATTTATTATTTTCTTGACCGTATTCAGAGAGCAAGAAACATCTCCACGACTTGCATACCCAAATATTTAATAGAATATTTTTTTATATTTA
This sequence comes from Oxystoma pomonae, assembly GCA_963921995.1. NCBI lineage: Eukaryota > Metazoa > Arthropoda > Insecta > Coleoptera > Brentidae > Oxystoma > Oxystoma pomonae. Next base: position 76,434,314 of record OY998169.1, on the reverse strand, counting down.
TGCCCTAGAGATTGGTTTTATTTCGCTTTTTCTTAACACCTTTACTTTCCTACACTATTGGCACACTTTATAGGCACTGATTCGGTTATTACACATTTTTTTGCATTGAAATAGATATCCTTTTGATTTACTTAAGATTAAGTAGTATAAAGTCTTATACACACCGCTAAGGTAATTATATATTTTTTACTCACCCTCGACACTTTACAGGTAAATAAAGTATTATATCTGCAATAAATTAAAGTTGGAAATAACGGAGTTGACAATTGGATGATGTCTTTTAGTTACACAGAAGTTGATTAAGGATAAATGATTTAGTACCCTTTTTAAAATTTCGGACGTCAGAAAAGGCTCGGAAAAGCAATAGTTTCTATTCTCAAAAACAATTTTTTTGTTCTCTGTAACGTTTGAAGTTGTTTTTTTATCAAAGCATTGACTAAAAAGATAATTTTTCAAAAGGTCACACTTATGGGGTAATTTTTAATTTATACGTTAAAATTTAAGGAATTGTAATTAAAGTTTGAATATTTTTGTGGGTTCATAGCACCCGCTTTGCTAAATTACAAATTTGCTTGGGTCCTTCTGCTATTTCTAAACCCCTTCTGCAATATTTTTGCCATTTTCTCGGTTTATAACGTCATAAAAACCGAAGGGCCATAAATTTAAACACTTCCACGTGATACTAACGCACTATTTTGACAAGGTTTGGCGTGTGATTAAACAGTTTTTCATGCGTGTTTGGCAGCAAATATTGCTTCGACACTCTGAGCAGCGAGAGAGGGCGCGACAACTGCTAGAACAATCCAGAAGGGACAGCGATGGATCGACGCCAACTACTCCTAGTAAGGTAAGGTGCTTTTATTTTATTTTTCTCCCTCTTCTCTAGTGCAAAGAATCCTGGAGGTAACATACAGAGTAATTTTTTATAAACGTAACCTATCGACATTTTGTTTGACAGCTGTCACTATAGATAGGAAGTAGAGCAACAGGAACGTTTTTTTTTTTTAATTTAATTCTCTATGGGTCATTGTCCGTTCATCGAAAACATACTCATCGAAAACATTTTCATCGACGACACTCTCATCGAAAACATTTTCATCGGCGACACTCTCATCGAAAACATTTTTATCCAATGACATTGGTTGGTAAGTTTTGTTGGTTGGTTTGGTTGGTTGGCTTGATTGGTGGGTTTGGTTGGTTGGTTGGTTGGTTGGTTTGATTGGTAGGTCTGGTTGGTTGGTTTTATTGGTTGGTGTTCAAATAAACCAATCAAACTAACCAAACAATCCCAGCAAACCAACCAACTAAACCTACCGTCATTCGATGAAAGTGTTTTCGATGAAAATGTCATTCGATGAAAATGTTTTCCATGAGAATGTCGTCGATGAAAATGGTTTCGATTAGTGTTAAGTTTAAGTTCTGCAAAATGTTACTTTTCTAACCATACCACACAATTATTTTGTAAAATTCTTAAGTGCAAATATCTCAAAAACTATCCACTGCCTTGGAGATATTTGCACTTAAGAATTTTACGAAATCATAATGAAAATGCAAAGTTGGCTTTAGAATTCTTAAATTTTGCGATCAATGATTTTTTTATCAACTTGAGTTAAAACAAACCTACTTACCTATCATTAAGGCCAGAATTTAAGAATGGCCACTTTAAATTTTCATTATTAATTTGTAAAATTCTTAAGTGCAAATATCTCGAAAACTATCAATGCATCAATGGCAAATCCATGTGTGGCATTGTCTTGCAGCAAAAAATATAGGGTATTTCATTTAAAAAAATATATTTATGTTGCTGTCATACCTAGTGAGTTTTGTCAAAAAAATTTCTACGACAAACACTAAACAAGTTACGGCTGTACCTTTTTCCAGTCTTTTAAGGGTGTTTAAGAAAAGAAGGTTTCGTTATTTTATTACGACAGTCCCGCCTGACCATTAGATATTATTCCAAAGAGATAGAGTACCTAAAAGCTTTCTAATTTGTTAAAGAACATTGAAGTAATGTCCTTTTTATACAAATTTTTGCACTGAAGTAGAGGGCGATTTTTGTAGTAATTTTTTTTTGTGATTTTTCGCACATTTAGAATTATCGCTTTTTAGTTCCCTGTCATTCCATAATAGTTCTCCTTTTATTTCGGTAGGTTTGTTTTAATTTGCTGGTTTAAACAAACACTTTTTATTAAATGACTCCTGGTAAGTTAGACTGACTCAGAAACTATCTATCTAAATAAAACAACTTAACAACAGATTTTTTAGTAAAACTAGGTTTGAGTATTTCATTGGTTGAAAGCAAAGCGCGAAAGCGTTTTTCAAGTGTTTATAGCGACCCTAAAATATATTTTACAGCGTTCAAACGATTTAGTGCTTAAAACGTTTTAGTGGTGTTTATACGACAAAATTTTCAATCTGTCTTTATATAAAAGCGCTTTAAGAGGCCCGTATAAACATAGTAGACGAGGTCGTGAATGACTCGGCTCAACACCGTTCTCAACTAAAAAGCCAGTTAACTCTTATCTCTTCAGTGCCCTTTAGCCAAAGATTGCCGCCATTTTTATAACCAAATTGACAGGTAAAATATGGATTTTTTGTCAGTGGGTGTCAATATGACCGCTATAGTAGGCTAAACGATACTAAATCGAAAAAGAGTTAACTGGCTTTTTAGTTAAGCCGGTGTTGCTCGGCTACTACTCGACTTTGTGAAGAGATCAGAAATGCACGGAGAGCTAACTATCGTGCAAGTGGTGGATTAGGAAGCTGAGTTGGTATAAGGTAAAAAGGGCCCATTGGGGCTTGCTTTCCGGGCTTTAGGTCGCCCTAGAGGCCCTGTATACAATGAGCTTCAGGCTACTGCGAACATAGGGGGAATCATGTCCAATTTACTTTCCGTGCCGTACGACCGAGGTGGGGTCGAAGCACGCTGCAGTGTTACCTTTTTGAAATTTACAGATTGGTAAGTTCTTAAGTGAAATAATACATTTTTAAAACTAAAAATGGATGTCTACGAAGTTGCCGAAAATCATTGAGACTTATTCAAGAACTTTTTTTGGAGAATTTTGTAAATCGCCCAGAACCTAGTTTATCAACGACTCATAAGTTTGTGCAGAATTTTGAAAAGTTTGGTTGTGTAGCGCCAAGAAACCATAAAAAACCCACTGTTTTGAATGACGAGCGGGAAATACGAGATGTGATGATTTGCGCTGCAGTGGAAGAAACTCGAAAGTTAACTAGCCACCAAATTGCCGAAGCAGTTGATACACGTCTTCAGCCACTGTCTTACGTGTTCTCAAAAAGAATGGTTATAATTCTTACAAAACGTCAAAAACGCATCGAATTTTTTCGGAGGACAACTATCGTCGTATGGAAAGGGCTAATCGTGATGAAAACTTTCTGAGATCTATTCTTTTCACAGATAAAACACTTTTCCATTATTGAATCGTCATAACCCAACACACGTTCGATATTGGTCGAGGGAAAATTTGAATTTTGACGTAAGAACACAGTATCCCCAAAAACTCAATGTTTTGGGGGGGTATTGTACGGGAACACGTAATTGGGCCACTTTTTATTCACGGCAATTTGAATGGTCCTAGATACTTGGATCTACTGCAGCAGCATATTATTCCAACTGCTAGGCAGTTGTTAGGTGTGAGTTGGCCTTGTTAGGGAATATCTTGATAATTTATTTCCTAATCGGGTTATAAGTACACGGGGAACTATTTGATGGCCAACTCGATCACCCGATCTTGCTCCTAATGACTTCTATCTGTGGAGTAAGTAAGTAAAGTTTACGGGCATGAAAGGGCTAATAATTTGGAAGAACTTCGGATTAAAACGTTAGAAGGGATTTTTATAATAGGCTTAGATATTGTCTAGCCGAGCAAGGAGGCCCTTTCAAACATTTGCTCTAATTTTTTTTTTGACTGGGAGAATCTTTTTGGTTTTTAGAATGTATTATTTTATTTTGTTTCTCCTTATTATTTTCATTGTAACACGTTGTTAGTGATAAATCTGAGCAGTTGAAAATAAAACGCTCTAATTTATCAGTGACAAAAAACAAGAAAATTACGTTATCAAAATTTGCGTATTTATTTACCAAATTCCATTTACCAAATTAGAGGCGTACTAAACGCAAGCTGCGAACGGTGATCGCAATCCTGAGTGTTGGTTGCTCCACTGATAGGTGTGCGGTGTCTCTGCGTGTACGTACACTGGTAAATTGGACTTCTTCCGGCCTATGTTCGCAGTAGCCTGAAGCGCTCTGTACAATTTTTGACAGTATTGTTATACCAGAGGTAAGCAACTCGATTTGGCAGTGGTTCGGGAAATGTTGATAATTTTTTTGTGGGTTGGCAACCAATGGAAATAAATAATTTTGTCAATGTCACATTTTTCATTAATAAACGTAGGTACAGTTAATTTCAGATAAAATGCATACATGAAAAAACAAAATACAACGATTTTTCTTCGTGTAGATGCGCCATTTCACACTATTCATTTTGCACCCGTCGTGTACCATGACATATTTTATTTTTGATTTGAGTCGATCATTGTCAATAATTATTGACTTTAGTCAAAATTACTTTTTGAAAATGGTTCCGCAACTTTCGGCCTTTACGAAATCGCAGATAATAACTCGACTGCAAGATGGATGGTCAGTAAGAAGGGTCACCGAAAATTTTTATAATAATGAAGCCACTGCGGTCAGAATTTCGAAACGATCAATGCCAAGAACATCAATCTTTGGATCAGAAGCGGGGTACCGTTTTGCAAAATAAGGTGAGCACAGAGGAACAGAATGGACAGTTACTGAATAATTTGCGAGAAAACCCATTTTCCACAGCTGTCGAAACCATCAAAACAAATGGTTTTCCAGGTTTCCGATCTAAAGCATGCAGACGCATTGCAGCAAAGAAGTCTCTCTTGACAGAACAAAAAAAACCAGCACGACTGATCTTTGCTCTCAATCCCGCTGCAGAGGATGAGGAATATTGGGAAAGGGTGATTTTTACTGATAAAAAAATGTTTCAATCTTCTTCGGATAGTATATCGCCTTCGCCACTTCGAAGTTTATTTAGCGATATACCCACCAGGTTAATAGAGCAGGAAACTTCTTAGTGAACATGTGGGGTTGAATGTCTGCTAGAAATTTGGAAATTTTAGGAGGGGTAATGGTGCGGTCAGTTGATTTTTTATATCTAACCAATAAAATAATTTTTCAGCAGGACAATTGTCCTGTTCACACAGCTAATGCTGTGCGTCGCTGGTTTCAAGACCAAAATATAGAAGTGCTGCTTTGGCCATCGAACAGTTCCGACCTTAACCCCATCGAAAATATTTGGGGAAGATTAGTCAAAATAATATATGAACATAATTGTAGACCCCAAAATGCCGAAGAACTTTTAAACGCTATAGGTAATGCATGGGATTTGGTTTCTAACGACGAAGACTATTGTAGAAATTTGGCTTATTTCATGCCATTTCGATTGGAAATGGTTATTGAAAAAAATGGAGCCGCCATTAAATATTAGTTTTTCTTTTGTTTTTATCTTTATATTACATGAAATTAAAATAATTTGTTGGTTTATGAAAACGCATGCATAAACAACTCTGTGTAGTTTGCTTTTGACTAAGTCCACTAACTTGCCTTGCTCGTGTATACAAAGAGTTTTTCTTTAGCCTTGTTTAAAAATACTATTTTCTATTGCTAAGAAGTGTAAATTAGGTACTGACAAAGTAATAAATAATCCTTCAAGAGTTGCAGTTTTTAATAATTAGGTTAATTAAATTTTTAAGAAAATCATAGGTAAACTATAATAATAATAGGAATATCTTAATTAGCAGGTAGTGCCCCAGGTGCATACTAAAATGCGTAGGTATAGCTAAATACACTGAAAAAAAAACGTAGTTGGGTTTTTCATGTACGCATTTTATGTGAAACCAACTTTACATCAAATTTTAAATTTGAATATTTAGATGCGGTTTAAAAATCTAATATTGCGGTATAAGAAACTATAAAAATACTCGCGCCTACGACCTTGTAACGCAAGAAAAATGGAAAGAGATCATGCATTTACGAAACCCTAAAATTAATAAAAATAGTGGAATTTGCAAGGTAAGTAAGATTAGTTAAAATTGAATAATATTATATATTGTTATTATTTTAAGAAAAAGAGGAATAAAAAGATAGTTCAGTAATATTTTTTTCTATTTTACCTACTATTATATTAACATTTTTAAATTTCCCGTGAACCTTACTGTTTTTTTTTTGTCAAACTTTGACATATTTTACTAATCAAAAAAGTCATTACCATTCAAAAACTGTCTGGGGAAATTATAAAATTATAAAACAACTGTCAAATGTATAGAGAGCCTCTAGCTAGGTCGCCCCTGTCTGCTAGTACTTAATCTGGGTAAGATTTAAAAAGGAAACTAGGACCGGTTTCGCAATAGCGAGTTATTTGGAGCAACATAACTTTATAAAAATCTTTAAAATGCGGGTTAAAGTTAACTCCAGGCTAACCTGGCTTCACGGCGAGGGTAAGTTATCTTGCCCCGGGGCTAACCTATAAGAATTTTGGCTTAAGAGTAGAAATTCTTTTTTTCCGTCAGTGACCTTAGCTTAGGAAATATGAAAGTGCCGTTCAAAACGGGTCATGCATAAGGGTATAACTTTGAATGTCTTTGGGGTCATGCGATATCCATACTTTTTGGAGTCAAATAAACATCAGAATTGGCTAAACTTTGAATTGAAAACACATTCTGTAAAAGCTAAAACACGGCTCGGAGCATTTTTTTTTTTTTTTACCGAATAAGCTAAAATTAAAAATTGGTGCTAGAAAGCACGGCTAGTCCACCATACAATCAATTATTTTATGTTGAAATGAAATGAAAATATCTCGAAAACTATAGTAAACCTATAACAAAATTTTTGGGTAATATTTACGAAAACCAAAATCTGGAAACCTCATATCAATAGCTGTTTTACTTCTAAAGTTATGTTTTTTTTATATATTTTATCGTTTTTTCAAATAACTCGCGAACTAAAGCTTCCACCAATTTAGACTTATAACAAAATTTGTAGTCCATATTCATGGAAACTTAAATCTGAAAACCATATATCGCTACTTGCTTTTGTTCCAAAGTTACAATTTTTGTAATTATTTTATCCCCCTTTTCCCTTCTTCAACCCTCCACCTCCCTACCCAAAAGTTAATCAGCATTCTCGAGTTATCATGTATACAGACAGATAACAGACAACTTTTTTTTTTCGTCGATTAAGGTGTCAAAATTTCACGATTTTAATAGTCCCTTATATCATATTGGTATGGTGGACTAAAAAAGTGCTCCGAGCGGTATCTTAGTTTTTCCAAAAGACATTCAAAGTTATACCTTTATGCATGACCCGTTTTGACCCATTTTGAACTTCACTCCATATTTACTAAGGTCACTGACAGAAAAAAAAGAATCTCTACTCTTAAAACAGCAGAAAACTGAGATTTATAACCAGAGATAATTTAACTGGCTTAACTGGCTATTGTAAAACTTTAAAATGAGTCTTGAAAATTATCTTTACCCAGTTTTGCTTACATTTATGAAAAGGTGAAGGCTCTTTCTAAGATGTAGACGACAGGAAAAGTTTTTGTTTATTTCAAGCGCCTTTCATTTGCTTTTGAGTTATGTCAATATATAACTTTATTTTCAGAGTGAAGAAGAGCGGCAAAACCAACTTCGCGAACGCGCGAGGAGGTTGATTGCCGAGGCGAAAAAAGGTTCAGCGCCTCAAACGGAGGTCATTCGAGTCAGTCCCGACTCGGTAAAACAATATATTGAAGAAGAGGGTTTGGAGAGGCAAAATAGTACTGGTAAGTTAACAATAATATTAGTAGAGACTCTGGTATGTAAGAGATCATTGTTTTAATTGCTTTAGGAGCATATTCCTATTTATTGGAAATATTAACACACCAAAGTTGAAAATCAAAGTGTACGATGGTATTAAATGATGTTTGGGGAGGGTGACTAGTGAAAGCACTGATGAGCCCACGCTGGTTGCCCTTTGTGTGTTTCTCAACCAATTTTAAATTTTCGTTTTTCTACCCAATATCTTTAGATGTTTTCTTTAAAAAAAAAATGACACTTTACTCTAGGTATATTGTTATTTTTTACGAATTTTATGATCCGCTCATTTAACTATTTATTTTAAAGGGTAATAATCTTGAAATAAACTTATTTTTTGACAAGTGGGCATGATATTTACTGGCTAGTGTTCAAAAAAAAATTTTCTATGTGTTGAGTAAACAGTAAAAAATATTTATATTTGAATAATTCTTGTGTGACTCATTTAGTCTCAATTCTATGTCTAAGTACCATTTTTTACACGGTCTAGAGAATTCTTTACAATTTAAGCAGAAAATTCTTCAAAAATTTTGATCTTTACATTTCTTGCAAAATATTTAAAAAAAAAGTAGATTGGGTTAGCTGCTCAGGAGGGTTGGGGTCTCAATTCTAGATTTGTTGTCAAAATCATGTCACCCAAACAGAAAATTCTTAAAAAACTTTATTCTCTGATGTTATTATTATTACTAGGTACTAATTACTAAACATTTCCAATCTGTCCAAACGATTTTTAAAACTATATAATGTCCTCTGGTAACGAGTTCCAAATTGTGAAAACCCTATTTGGCAAAAATATTTTGCGTGTATTGGTTTTACTATTTTGTCTTTGTGTTTGTGAAATATTTTTTAATATAAATAAGTTTTTTCCAGGTATTTTATAACTGTTTACAAAATTCCATGTCCATCATCATTCTATGACTTTTTGGGAATCATAAAATTCATGTCATTTGGCATAATTTTGTTTTTATTTTGATTCAATCATATTTTTTTACTTAAAAATATTATATGTGCAAGTGTACTAGTGAAAACTTGGAGTGCAAAGGGTAGATCCCAATATCGGTTTAAAAAACGCATAGAAACTTTTTGGGTAATGTGTACCAACAAAACACAGCTCCATTTAGAGGTTGGAAAAACGCTCCTGTTCAAGATAAAATATAGTGAAAACTGCAAGGATCCACTGGGACACCACAACTATTTATATTTCAAAATATTCTCAAAAAAAAAACAGATAAAAAGCGAAAACCAACAACAGCAAAATATTTTTACGGGAAGGTCTACGTTTAATGAATCCAATCATCCTCCAACGTGCTTACCGCTAGCGGTTGCAGGTGTCGCCTCCGTATCAGATCTGAAAACTACTTGGCGAAATCGCGCGAATTTTCAAATTCTAACAATAGCTATTGCGTGTAGCGTCCGCTGCCGATTTTTATATCTGTTGACTTGTTGATCTTAAACCAGTGGTAGCGGCTTGCGGGAATATTTAAAATTTAATTATGTAGTAAATGGTTTTCTTTCTCTCCTCGAAACAAATCAAGTTTTGCAACATTTATTTTTTTATAATTTGCAGGTTCAGAAAAGAACGGTAACATATTATACTCTCAAGCGGCTGTAAATAAATTCGAAGAATACTCAAAGAAGTTCAGTCCCTGCGACGTCAATATTACTCCCGACAAGTTACCAGATGAGTTGCCAGGTTTGAAAGATGTAAGTGCCTCAGATGACATTTTCAGATTTGATATGTTTTAGTTTTAGATGAACTAGATACTTAACCGATGCTTACAGAGACTTTCTGGAGTTGACGTCACAATTTTTAATTTCTTCGAAAATTTTTTCTCGTACTCTTTATCGAAAAATAATCGACACGTATTTTTCTTCAAAATAATATTTTTTTTTCAAGTTATGATTTTTCGAACTTTCGAAGTTTATAAAATTGAACATTTTTCAATCACTGATAACTCGTAAACTATTTGATGTATGAAAAAAATTGTCGAATAATAAAAGTTGCGTTTTTGTATGAGCTCGCCGGAAAAATTTTTGAAATATTTTTTATAAACAAATTGAATGTTTTTTTTAACTTATATCAATTTTTTTTGTTTTTTTTTATAAATTTCAAAAGTTCAAAAAATCATAACTTGAAAAAAAACATATTATTTTGAAAAAAAAATACGTGTCGATTATTTTTCCCAAGAGTGTGAGAAAAAATTTTCAAAGAAATTAAAAATTGGGTTCTAATCTCACGTGGAATGACCCATATATATAAAATATAAAAATAATTCGATTCTGCTTAAATCAAGTTCTCGGGCAGTGTCGCTCTGCAAACGATCTTTATCGCTCCAACAACATTTAAACTATTATACAGGGTTCCTAAGATTTTCCTTAGGGATAGGATTTCAATAAATCAAACAGAAATGGCATAGAAAGTTCTGCGCGCACAAAAGAAACAGGTATATTGAGCAATGGTGCCAGTTTGTTATTATCTCCGGACTGCTTTCATGAGAAAAAAATTGTCGCCACTCTTTCATTGTGAGCATAAATCATAGTTGCAATAATAACCGTTGACAAGATGTCTGCAAATTTCGCTAGATGGCGGCCACACCATGAGATAATCGAGGAAAAACTGGGATTCACAGGCATTGCATTTTTATTTCCTTTCGAGTCGCTTTAGTTTCGTAAATTTTGTGTTTTTAAAATGCCGTATACTCGAGAAGAAAAGATTTTTATTATTAAAAACTACATAAAAAGTGACAGTGCGGACGAGGTCGACGAGACCAACTTTTTGTTTTTGCGTTTCCAGATCGACCGGTTCCTGTGGCTCAAACTGTCCACAACATTTATCATCGTTTTGAAAGGTACGGGTGCATAAATGGTTGTAGAAAGTGTTACCACGACGGCGAAATAACAGAGCATCCCGTTCTTCCACACAGGGTGGAACGAGACGAAATGGTATGCGCTTACGTTGAGGCACATGAACCATGTTCGACGAAACCGATTGCGGAGGCACTGGATATTCCCAACAGTACTTGTCAATGGATCCTAAAAAAATACGGCTACAAGTCGTTTAAGATTGGGAAGTCGCAGGAATTGCAACCAGGTGATTATTTTCGCATGTTAGAATATTGTGAGGTTATGAGGGATAAATGTGACAGGAACGAAAATTTCCTATCAAAAGTTTTGTTTAGTGACTAGAAGACATTTGAACTTCATAGCTCTCACAACGAAAATAAACATCTGCACGCAAATTTGAATAGCCAAAAATATGTTGATCTTCTCCAACACCAGGTTTTACTACGGTTGAGGGAACTCACCATAAATTTGGACCAATTGTGGTTTCAGCAAGATGGCTTTTCATCCCACAATTCACGCCAGGCTACAAATTACCTTCGTCAGGTATTTGGTGATAGAATTATTTTCACGTATGGAAATATCCGATGGTCTCCTCGATCACCAGATCTTGCGCCAAATGACTTTTTCCTATGGGGTTGTTGGCACGACAAAATTTTCCAACACCCTCACTTACGGCCTACGACTATACAGGAGTTGAGGGCGAAAATTTTGGAGGCGGGCAACTCTATCACCCCTGAAATGCCTCAAGAAGGGGACAGATTTGAACATCTAATCTAATTAAAAATTAGATGTTTTCAGGTCCAAACCACAGCTTTTTCTTGCTTAAAGGAGGCGGCAGGGTCCATTATTTACGATACTGAGCGATAAACTCGTGAGGATGTTAAAATTAGAAAGAAATATCTTCGCTTTTAATTAAATTTCTTTCCATTCTGTTCTACTAGTGACATCTATCCGGAAACGGCCAAACCACGCAGCTAGCACTAGCAGCCAAAGAAATCAATAAACGGCGCTGTTTTTCCTGCAGAGCTTTTTGCTTGCGATATCATCGATTTTAAATAAAGCTGGCCCTACAGTACATTTGATATTTTCGAGGTGTTTTATGAGATGATCTCGGAAACATGTAGCGAACCAATTCTTCAAAACTAGCGGGAGGGTAAAAGCGAAAAATAAGAGGCTGCCAATATTTGTAACACCCAAAAAGGGGTGAAAAGATTTATTTTGCTCTGTTTCTTTACAAAAACCGTTTTTTTTACGAAAAACTTGAGCTCTGCCACTTTTTTTATTTTTTTCTTCAACTTTCTCGTGGTCATACTCTACTTTTATTCGAAAAAATTTAGAAACAGAGACGGGATCAGTTTTCCTAAAACGGGGGATCTTGGTTTCGAGTGAGAAGATAAAGGGCGCCGCAGGCAAAAATTTTTCAATTAAATTAGCCGAACGCAAAAATGTTAGAAAAACAAAGCACGAAATAAAAATGGCGCCGCTTACAATTTTTTTTCAAAAATTACGTAATTTCGGGAACGCAAAGAAATAGGTCTAAAGAGTATAATTTTTAAGAAAAAAATATCAATTTTCTCGCCCTCCTCCACTGGAACTACAGGAGCCGTGCACAAATTACGTAATGGTCATAGGGAGGAGGGGGGTTACAATACGTTACGTGGGGGGGAGGGGGGTTTTCGACAGCGTTTGCATTTGTGTGAAACTAAGAAAATTTGGAATGAAAATAAGTGAAAAGTTTTTTTTTGGTGGGGGGGGAGCAGTGGTCTTGAAATCGTTACGTAATATTAGGGGAGTGGCGTGCCAAACCGTTACAAAAAATTACATAGGGAGGGGGTCAAAAATTGGTAAAATCACCGTTACGTAATTTGTGCACGGCCCCACATCTGACTGTTCCTCCTTTTTGATTTCGAATCAAAGTGCAAAACCCGGGTTGGACGTTCGAAGGCGTCAACCCGTCCTATTTGCTTGATAAAGTTTCTACGGAAATATCTCAGTCGATTTCTCCGGCCGTGTATGAACGCTTTAGGTTAGGCATTTGTATGTATCTCAGTCCCCAGTCTGTAAACAGTGCGTAAGGACAATGGTTACAAAATGAAAAGCCGAAAAATATTTTTTTTACGATATCTTTCATCAGTTTGGTATTAAAGTCGAGCAAAAACAATTTTTATTCCAGTCATAAAGGTATGAAAATGGAAAACATTAGAAAACAACAACCTGGAATGGATTTACTACGTGTAAGATGTAGTGACAACATCGCCCCATGCCCATCCTTTTCTGCCTAATGTGCTTTTCCGTTTGTCTGCGTCTTATACACGGCTGCCTAAGGATTTGCTTAGGAACCCTGTATAAGTTGCATTAATGAATTCTGAAAAATTTTACCCTATTTTAACAAAAGTAACAGTTCTATCACAGTTTCACAAATGATTTTAAGAATAAACTCGAAAACTGTTTAAAAATACGCGTTTTAGTCGCGTGTGAACACATCTTAATTCCACCAAACAAAAGAAAACATTCGCGTAACGTTACAAAAAAAAACACAACCATAACTTACAGCTTGTTTTTGTATATTATTATATCGTTAGGTGTTTTGTGTAGATTTTAGTTGCCCAATTAGCATTCGGACGGCATCAAGATGGAGCGAAAAATATCTGCATTCCCTTCCAAATTAGCACAAAATAGCAAAAAGAAAAAACATCAAAAAAAATATATTTTTTTTAAAGCACTATTTCGGTTGTAATTAATACTAAACTCACTCAAGAATAATACTAAACGCATCTTTAAAGCATTATTAAGCCTATTTTATTGTTTTTTTTTTCAATAAAAACAAGAAAAAAATTGTGGTCAATAATGGCTGCCCAAGCTTGCAACTCCAAAATGGCCGAATTTGGGCTGGTATAGTACTTTTACCAATTCATCACCTATTTGGACAATATATATAGAAATATGTGCAAACATTCGGAATCCGCCTCCATTCTTCGTTGACCAAATAACCAAAACTAACTTAAAAGAAGAATGACAGTTCAGCTGAACAGAACCTAGGAAAATATTTTCCGTTTTCCCTTGCTTTTTTCTTAAAAACATGGATTATTTCAAAATTGTATTTATTAAAGCACTGAATGAGCTCGAACCTGTCTCGCAGATGTGGGAGAAGGATAACAATTGTTGGTTCCCCATCAAAAAAAGCGACATTAAACAATATCAGTGTGACCTCACTAATGCTCCAGATAAAGTGGACTGGAATAAGTGCGAGCTGAAGGTCCATCAGATTTTTGGTTGGCAGCAAGCCAACAAATTGTGCAATTTGATGTCCCAAATGTAAAATTGTAGGTTAAGTATCCTTCTTTTTCGTCGTTCCTTTTTTGGTAGGTATCCAAATAAGGGCACTGAAATGCGACGTCGATTAAGGTAACAAGGCCGACGGTGTTTCGTGGTCGATTTAGGTATAGGCGTTAAAACAGCTAGTCGGCTTTGAAACGTAAACTGACGTGAATCCGTCTGGAAAATATTTGTACAAATTATGTTGCCTATTTTGACGTCGTTTAAGGTTCGCATATGCGTACCTGACTACGTAAACGTCAGATTTTATTACAAAAGACCTTTGTCGATTGTCTTACTAGTAGACAACTTTATTTTGTACCTAATACGACGTCACTTTATGACAGATTAGGTTGGAAGACGGATAAATGCTACTTGGGTGTATCTTTCTCCAAATTGGAAAACTCATGTATTTATTTTTTGGTGATGTGTTACCCTGAGACCGGCAGTGAGATTCCGCGATTACAAATATTACCAAAATTAAAGTAATCAATATGTACGTTTATTACTTTTTTTTAAATTGTAGATCGGTATAGAAAACGTACACACGTACATAGACAGAGAACTGGAAGCGCTGGACAGAGAAACGTGTGCCATAGACGAAGAAGCTGCCAAACTAGAGAAACAACTAAGGTCGGTGATGGAGACCTCGTCGAATCCAGAGGAGGAGGAGGCTTTGATGAGCAAATGGTTTACCTTAGTGAATAAGAAGAACGCGCTGTTGAGGCGGCAGATGCAGCTTAATATTTTGTAAGTGTTTTTTTTTTCTATTGTTCCGTTCTTTTAGGATTTTTTATTAGATACCTACTACAAATAGCCTAAAAATTCGAATTAAAATATTTTCCTATCTAGAAGACCTCATATTCAAGAAAAAATACCTTCAACCACATTTTTAGACATATAGCTTTAGTTTGGTTTTCGAAATATAGGGTCTTAAAATTTAATTTTTCAAAAGCCTCTCAGGAACTGAAAATTTTTAAATTCAAAATTATTACGGAAAGTGTATGTTTGCGTTAACAACTTTTAATAAATTAAGGTTACTATATAAATTCGTTCGAAAATACCCAATGAGCATTTTCAGAAACATCTTTATAAAAATTAAAGTCATCGGTTCAAATGTTATATAAATTGGTGTTAACAATGTTTCCACCAACATATTTATAAAAATATCAGTCATCAGTGACAAAAGTTATATAAATTGGTGTTTGAAATCTTTCTGTCAACCCACCTATAAAACTAACTATCAATTAAAGATATATAATAGATTGGTTTTTTAAATGTTGCTATCAACTCACTTATAAAACTTAATTAACCAACAACAAATTTATATAAGATAAGATTGAAAATATTTCGAGAGACACTTATAAAAACTTGGGAACTCACACACAATAGTTATATAAATTGGTGTCTGTAATATTCTTATGAACTCATTCATAAACCTTTTTTGCCCATAAGGTTTTTTCTATAATGTTGTTATTAATTTCTTTATACTGTGATTATAATACAACTGTTTTTAGAACTAAAAAAAACAATTTTAATTTATTTTGGCAATTATAATAACAAAACAAACAAGATTTTTTAAGGTTAATTTTGTGACATCAAAAGGCGCGTTTTTGCGAAATCAAAAGGAGCGTTTTTGCGACATCAAAAGTCGCGTTTTTGCGAGATACCATACCATTATTATCTTGTTTTAATTACATCAATCTGAGAGAGATAAGAGATCCAAATCTTCTTGAGATAGTTGCCGATGACAGATATCGGGATCGAATGCATTTTACACCCGATTCCCACCAGCGTTTCCGATGCGCAGTCACCCTGACTCAAAAAAACTCATCACGTGGTCCGACATGAACTTATATACGCAAATCTCGCTTAGACCACGTGATACGTGTTTTAATTCGGGGGACCCACGAATGAGAAACGCATAGATGGGAACCGTGTTTTAGAAAAAGAGAACAATATAGTAACCGTGTTAAGGTCGCAAAAACGCACCGTGAAACGTCGAGCGTATACGCTGATACCGTTGGTCGGCGGCAAATGTGAACACCCCGGAAAATACTCCCCTGTACACCCTTCGACCCTGCAATCTAACTATATTCTTGAGATAGTTACCTCTGATAGTTATGCGGTCTTGAAGTGTGTGGAGGCGTGTATTTTTCGAGGAATGCATTTAGGAAAAGAGAACAATGGTAACTATGTTAAGCTCGCAGAAACGGACCATCAGTGTTCAACACTGCGCCATCTGCAGCCCTTTGTTCCAAGTAGCATCATTTTTTAAAAGGGTCATAAAATAGTGTTTGTCGAGGTAAACAGTAGTATAGTTGTATTGTTTTTTTTATAGAATTGTCGGAAATTTTCGCCATTTTGGATTACAAAAATAGGTTTTTGGCCTAAATAAAAACGTTATTTATAGGGTTTCAACATGTGTTTCAATCAAAATATTGCTTGTTAGGGTTAAGAACAACATAAGAAATTCAATATTTGTCCCAGAAAGAAAAAAACGCGTATGAAAAAAAAACTGAATATTTTTTTCACGTTTTCTCAAGTATTTTTGGAGCCCATGAAATTTACGTGACTGTATTCGAAAACTATAAAGTACACACGGGACCGCAGCTGATTTTCAGAGTAGGATGACTTGAAAAACAGCTTTTATTTGACTATAGTATATAAATATTCATATTCCTGCTTCAGCTTATCTCACTTTCATTTTTATTTATTTTAGAAGATTGCTAAACACCATTTTATAAATTTTTTTATTGTAAAAAGAAAAAGAATAATACATAACCAGCAAAGGGAAGAAAGATGGAAAATCTATATTTCTAAATCCATAAAAACCTTTAATATGAAATGTAGTGTTGTTAGAACAGTTGTAAAACCTTTTTATAATAATCTCTATACTTGAGGGCTCATAAGGAAGTTTTATAAAATCTATATGTTGTTTTTCTATATTACTATGTACCATAAATTTTTATAAGCTGGTGTTGAACAGTTGTTTTTCAAGTCTTTTTTACTCATTTAAGAGATATATTAGAGTTATAAAATTATCACCAACACTAAATAATATAACTTGTTTATTTTATGAAGGTTTTATATTATTTGCTGTAACTTTTATATAGACAAAAATGCTCATTGGGTATTTAACATTTTCTTCTTATTTCGTTTTTGAGATATTTGCTCTGAAAAATTTTAGTTTTACCGCCTATATCTTAATATCCAGTAAAGCGATACATCCCTATGGTATTTTTTTAAAGCAAATTTTGTGAGGAGTACAAATTCCCCCCAAAGAGGGCTAGGTACAAGATTTTAATTTTGACATTAATTAAAGCTTAGTTTAAAAGATATAGACGCCTTTTCGCGACCGATGATTTCGAAACCGCTTTAAAAACTTAAAATGTTTTTTTGGCGACAAAACAGTGACGTCACGGTTCAAAACATTTCAAAATTTCAAAGGATTTCGAAAGCGCCTCGGCCGCTGTTTCGAACACGGTTCAATATGGCGGTACTTGTCAATTTTTAGCAATAATGAAAATAGGCCAAGGTTATCTAGCGGCGACAAAAAAAAAGGCTCACGTGTGAATCTGGGACATTCATTTCGCAAAATCACAAAAAAAACTTCCAAATCCAAAAAACGAGAAGCCACACAAACACAGCTGATTAGTGTCATTCAATAATTGTCATTTTGGCGATCAGTGGCGATGGTTCGAAATGGTGACGTTGCGTTTGAAATGGTGACGTATGTTTTCGAAATGTGCTTTTGAAAACATTGGTCGCGAAAAGACGTCTTATGATTTAACCAAAGAAATTAAAATAAACTAGAAGGCGCACTCCATATAAAGAATTTTCCAAATCAGTAACCAAATCGAAGGAAATTGCGGAGGACTGTCATGGCAACATTGTAGAGATGCGTTCTGATTGGTTCTAAAGCAATATTTAAAATGTGGCGGTTTATTAGAGATGTGTTGTTTACCGTGGAAAGATAGTTCCGGCAACTTTTGAGCACTTTGTACCGAACACACTCTTGTTCTGCATTTTTATAAGTATTAAAGCAAACATATATAAGTATATAAAATAACAATTGCATAAAACACAAAAACCCGTCGTAACTTTTTTGCTTTGGTTGTCAGATTGTCCCAACCAAAGACGTTTAACTAAAATAGACCCATCAAGTCATTCATAAATTGCTTTGAAACGCGATCAGTCGTTAGATTTAGGGAAAACTATTTTATGTTCCACTGGCAACGCTGCACCGGACATGCTCCTCCTCACACGTGCTCCAACCACCTTAGGTTTAGCAGCGGCCAGAAGCGGCTCGTTATTTATAAATGTAAAAAGCTTTAGTCGTTATTTTCAGACTTGTCAAATTTTTTTGGAAATACAATCTTAATTTTTTTTATACTTATTAATTGATACCGACGGTATGGAGAGGTATTATATTTGTCATTGTGAAAATATTTATGTAAAGATATAACATAGAAAATATTAATTTTTTAAATGTTCTCCAGATAGTTATATCTGCCTAATTAGTGCGGAAAGTGATACTATTACGCACGGGAGGAGTTCGGGCGGAAAAGACACTTCCGTAAGGGTTAGGTACAATTTTTTTCTACGAGTGTTTATGATGACTTTCTTGTGCACGCCGTGCTTATTTTTTTTACGCACGGCATGTGGGAAGTTGAACTTTCCTCGTTAAAATTGATATGTAACAGTAGAGTTTTTCACACGCATTTGCGAAGTAGTTTCTTTACCTATTTAATGTCAAGAGACCTGCAAAACTATTAAAAAATTAGCATAGGTAAAAGTATTTTTTTTAGCATGGCGTGAATTTTAAGTCTAATTGGAGTTTCTAGATGCAATTAAAAATTGAAACAAAATTATTTTTGGTTTTAATTTTAAAAATACCAAATATATGTAACCTTAGGCAGAAGCTTTTTATGCAAGTAGGAAATTGGTGTACTAAAAACGTGTCAAAAGTGCCTTTTTCGCCCTTAACGGCCATCGTGTGCAGAAAAGTATCACTTTCCGCACTGTTTGGGTAAATTACAAAAAAACCAATGTGGAAAAAATAAGCAAATTCGACTAAAAATAGTAGTATTTTGATGGTGATACCTATATTATAGGTACTATATGATGGTTTTTCGTTGTGTAAAAAAAATGGAATTTATACACTCTACTATAATTTTTATTTAATACGTACAAAAGTATCTTTACATTTTTAATAAATACAAAAAAATCTTATGTGGAGTATCTACCTATGTAAATATTATAAATAAAAAGTTGTGACAAACATATATTCTTTATCATGTGTCTGACATAATAATGTAATTTATATTTATACCGGGAACGCTTGTACTATTTATAAACAAATCTCAGCGGAAAAAAAAGGCTGACAGATAGTATCAAAACTGTGAATGTAGTTATAAATAAATATCATACACACCTGTTACATTTTTTTGCTACTCATATAGGATATTTAAATTTGTCGCAGCTGGGGTTGGTTCATTAGACCAAATATAGTGTAATTAATTATAAGTGCTTACCATATTTATTAATAACATTTTGTATTTATTGCAATACTAGTTGCACGCCTATGGCGGCCTATCACAAGATGGCGTCGAAAAACATATGATAACAAACCTGTGAAATGTTTGGTTTTCACCTGCAATCTCCAGTTTTCGTCACCCTACGCACTTTGTCACATCACTTTTGCTACAAACACTTAAAAATCTATTGAAAAAAAATTAAAAAACTCTCGATTAATCTGCAAAATATACCAAAACCTCGATTATGCTAAAGCCAGAACGCCGTACAGAAATTATGAATGGAGCAGCGTACACACGTTTATATGGCTGACCCGCCACAAATGCGAGGTTGTCACATTGTTGTAGGTTTTATTCCCGATATATATTGGGAAATAAAAAGAATTATTCTTTCGGCCAAAATATCAGGTTATTTTTGTGATATTTCGATCGAAAAAATGAGGTATATTTCAAGTACCATAACATGTACCTCCACATTATAATCTTTATTGATTTAAAATTGTGAAGATTCAAGGAAATTTAAATGCAATTATATAATATACCTAAATTTCTTTATATATTTGAATAATAATAATCTCCATGTTTAAAAAACAAACCGAAGAATTTGCATAATTGCATGTAAATGATAAGGTTATAAAAATAATATGTTTTTAAAAACATTACGTGTAGAGATACAATTTTCAGCGCAATTTGGCATTGTCGCCAAATTGTTTACCTTATGTCTGATCGCAACTGTGGTAAACATAATGTCTCTATTTAAGTTATACCTTTATAGTCCTAACCCTGATTTCAATAATGATTTCAAGAAGGTAAAACAAAACGTATTAAGTAAACTTTCTCATGCATTTTAAACTGAACTCATCGGCACCCTATCTACTTTATTAGAATAATGTCTTGTATTTATGCTACTTATTGCTATGTTACATAATTATAGACAATAAAATAAGGGATAATTATGGAAACTCGGCAACCGCGGTCTATATTTCCGGAATTTGCGCCAAGATTTGTGATTTTCCTTGAAGATTTTTATGCGGTTTCTATTTTATTTAAATTTCTTTGGGTTTAACTGGGTATCCACCATCGACCTAGGTTAGTATATCGATGGTACAGGGTGATTCATTATATTTGGACACCCCGGTTAT
Source organism: Oxystoma pomonae (assembly GCA_963921995.1). Classification (NCBI taxonomy): domain Eukaryota; kingdom Metazoa; phylum Arthropoda; class Insecta; order Coleoptera; family Brentidae; genus Oxystoma; species Oxystoma pomonae. The sequence continues at coordinate 76,413,574 of OY998169.1, read as the reverse complement.
AGCCGTCAATATTAGTCAAATGACATTAACTTTCTTATTTTAAATTGACCACCCTGCATTTTTGCATTTGTCAAGTTTCATTTTCCTTTCATATTTCAAAAATATATCAATTGTCTAGATGCGGTAAACAGTTTTCGAGATATCGTATATTTTTGGTCGTCGAAAGATAGAAAAAAAAATTAAAAACAAAAGTTGTTGACAGAATGAGAAATAAAGGAAAAGGCGAAAAATCCAATAGTTTTCTGTTGGTAAAACTCTCTTTTTTATTTAAAAGTTGTTGAGTTTTTTAAGTACTTTATACCTATTTTGCCAGAAAATGTCAAATGTCATTTTTATTTCAAATGTATAAATAACTAAACTAAATTAACAACGACCACAAGAAATTTACTAATCTAACAAATGCTCGAGTTCATCACGCCTTCTTAGGCCAGAAATCGTGTTGATATTTTATTTCTCAGATTTCTATTAATATTAATTTCTTCATTATTTCCTCGATTTTCAATTTCTTCCAAGGTGTTCGGGCTATTTGAGTAAATAGTCTCCTTTAAATGGTCCCACAACCAAATATCCGGAGGTGTTAAATCTGGGGACTTTGGTGGCCATGGTAGGGTCCCATTTGAATCAAGCCATATGGGATAATTTTGATTTAGAATCACCTTCCAAAATGCTAATTATCTTATTTCGTTAAAATTTCCTAGGTAAAAAAATCCATCAATAACCTTCCATTGGATATCCAAGAGCACCCAATAATATGGCAGCAGCACGGGGCATCAATTTACAATACTCGAGCAATAACAAATTTTCTAAATCAAAATTATCCCATATGGCTTGGTTCAAATGGGACCATATCATGGCTACCAACTTGCCAGATTTAACACCTCCGGATATTTGGTTGTGGGACGATTTAAAGGAGACTATTTACTCAAATCGCACGAACATCTTGGAAGAAATTGAAAATAGAGGAAATAATGAAGCAATTAATATTAATAGAATTATTAATAGAAACCTATATAATATATAAAATAATCAACATGATTTCTGGCCTAAGAAGGTGTTATGAACTTTGTGTTGAAGTAAATGGTGCTATGTTCGAGCATTTGTTAGATTAGTAAATTTTTTGTTGTCGTTGTTGTTGTCGTTCGTATTTAAAAATAGAGTAATCCTAATTTATTATAGTTATTTATACATTTAATATGACATTTGACATTTTCTGGCAAAATATATATAAAGTCCATAAAAAACTGAACAACTTTTGCCTTTACACTTTCTTTCTATCTTTAATATTAAGAACATTAAGGGGAGTGCAAAAATCCACCAAAAACATGCAATATCTCGAAAACTGTTTACCGCACCTAGACAATTGATACATTTTTGAAATAAGAAAGGAAAATAAAACTTAACAAAATAAAAAATACAGGGTGTTCAATTTAAAACAAGAAAGTTGATGTCAAAATTGGACATATGGAATGACATTTGACAGCATTTGTCAAAGTTTTCAAAAAATTTGGACAAAATTATTAAAATCTTACCTTAAAACATTTTTTCTATCATTAATATTAACCGCGATTTAATCGGGGTGTCCAAATATAATGAATCACCCTGTATCCACATTCTTAAAAATGACCAAGAAAGAATGTCAGTAAAAGTCCTCGTCCAAAAATTACTTATTAAATCTATGCAAAATTTGTTATTATCTGGGTTAGTTCAGACTTTTATTTTTTAAGCTTTTCCTTTTGCAATATATTGCAGTATTACTTAGAGAAACTCAAATGGTCAAGAAAAGTCAGGGAATTTCTTTTGACAAAATTATGTGGATATTCCGTTTCAGGATTCCCAAATATGCACTTTTTGGTGTTAACAATAATAACAATAAATGATTGTTTTTTTTTCAGAGAAAAAGAAGCCGATCTAGAAACGCGGTACAAAACCTTAAACCAAGAACTTAGAGAAATCGCCTCCATTGACGATTGGAAGAAAACCGAGGAGCAAAGACATAGAGAACAGGCTCTGCTCGATAAACTAGTGGAAATTGTCAACGAGAGGGACGAGTTGGTGCACCATTTAGACACGCAGGAAAAAGCGTAAGTCGTCGAAATACTTTTAGAATGTTCCCAGCTTTGGTTTGTTTATTAAAGGGGGAATTCACTGACCATTTTTTTGAGTTTTCATAAGAAAATTGTTTGCATGAATCATAGATATCAGACGAATGGGCATACGAATTTTAGCAAACACATTCTCCGTTCGCCGTTAACTAAACCATATAACCATGAGATGATATAACGGCGCTGCCCTTGCATTCTCTGAAAAATACCTGTACCGATAACTCTCCCAATCAAATTAGTCTGGAAGAAAATTTTTATGGATAAATATTCCCATACCGCCTTCTCTTTCATTTCTTGTTACATACAGACTTGCATAGTTTTTAAATTTATAATACTTCCTCCATTTTATTTTTTATCGATCTTGCATTAACATAAATTATTTTTATTTTAGCCATCAGTAATTTAGTGGTAGTAATCAATTCTCCCTTCGACAATTTTCTTTCTATGTCGATAAGTGGGACACTTATCAGTGTTGGCTTTATGTCTATAATAATAATGTGTTTTATATTTCTGAATTCCAGTATTTATGTTCTCCAGAAAAGTAAGAACATACAAGCTTGCTTTAACATGTATTTTTTTTGAGATCATATTGGCAACATCTATGGCAAAATATAACATCCAGCGCTTCTTTTATGACACATCTATCCCATCTCAAAGAAATTGTTTATTTTTCAATTTTTGAAAAAAGTTTCTCCACTTGTATTTGCATAGATAATATATGATTTCAATTTGATCATTTATGTCGATGTACTGGAATCCTGACCATTCTTCTATTAATTCTTCATTGCTGCAACTTTCGGAGGTTTAAGTTTTGCAATTTCCACATAATTTTCTTTGTTTAGTTTTTCTTGTCCTAATTTATGTAATTATTCGATTCCTCCCTTAAATTTTATTTAATAACTATACCTTGATTTCGAATATCTCTGATTTTTTTAGTTGCATTCTTGGCTTCTCTTGGGTTTATTTTTATTGAACTAGGTTTTTTCGAATTTGTTTTTTTTTTTGGTTTTACAACAATTACTGGTAAGTTTATTTTTTGTTTTTCGGGAAACACTGATATTTGTTCATTTTGATTTCTTAAGATTTCGGAGTATGTAGAGGTTTGTTTATTATTGAAATCTAATTTATTAATTTTTTCCATTAATAAATAATTTTTTTCCAAATCCCCTATTTTGTTTAACAGTTTACTATTAGTGTCCCAGTTTGTTGTACTTTTTAATTCTGATTGTCTTTCATTTAATGTTTCATTTTTCATACTTAAAGTGCAGATTATTTGCCGCAGTTGGAGATTTTCATCTTTTATTTTTTGAATATCAAATCCAAATTGTTTTGAATTTTTTGTGTTATTTGCATCTTTTTTAGATTGTTTTGAGCAACTTAAACATTCCTGTATCATAATCGTTCGGATCTGCGGCGGTTGGTTTTACCCACTCCAGCGTCAACAATCCTTCTTATTTTGCCCGTCAGAATCGCAAAATTTTAATTTTGCACCTTTTTTAATTGAACATTGTGCAATGTGCATACAAGTTCAAATTTGTTTTTGTGTTTGGTATCTTAATCAGTGAAAATTTACCCTTTTTTCGTGAAATTTTTGCGAAAATGTGATCCGTATACGACTGAAATTTGAGTGATTCAAGAATTGGGCCCCAGATCTGTTATGCGTTGGTTACGTGAGAATTTGCTGTTATGCTCCTTGTTAATTAATGTGTGGTATAAATTTAGAAATTTTTGATATTTTCTGAGGGTCAATTTGACAAACGACCTCAATGGTGATAGCATATAATTTACGCGCTCTTAGATAGTTTTTGGTCGTGCCCAAAACGCCCGACGACTATTTGACACTGTTGACATTGGAACGTCATATACAGACCGCTTCAAGCTACTGCGAACATAGGGCGGAAGAAGTCTAATTTGCCAGTGTACGTACATGCAGAGACACCGCACGCCTATCAGTAAAGCAACCAATACTCAGGCTTGCGATCACCACTTGCATGACTTTCCTTTGGTATTTAGTACGCCTCTAACCACGGTGCTGTGTGGAGCGTAGTCAATGAAACCGGAATTTGGTCAATAAATACGCAAATTTTTATAACGTAATTTTCTTATTTTTTGTCATTGATAAATAAGAGCGTTTTATTGTCAACTGCTCAGATTAATCAGTGACGACGTGTTACAATGAAAATAATAAGGAGAAACAAAATAAAAGCAAGTTCTCAAAATAAAATAATACATTCTAAAAACCAAAAAGATTCTCCCAGTCAAAAAAAAATTAAAGCAAATGTTCGAAAAGTCCTCCTTGCTCGGCTAGACAATATCCGAGCCTACTATAAAAACCCCTTCTAACGTTTCCAAGCATGTTAGGGGTGATAATTTGAAAAGCTTCTTCAAAAACAGATAGAAGTCATTAAGAGCAAGATCGGGAGATCGAGCTGGCCATAAAATAGTTCCCCGTGTACTTATAACCCGATTAGGAAATACATTATCAAGATATTCCCTAACAAGGCCAACATTGTGAGCGGAACAACCATCTTGTTGAAACCATGTTTCACCAAATCTTACACCTAACAACTGCCTAGCAGTTGGAATAATGAGCTGCTGCAGTAGATCCAAGTATCTAGGACCATTCAAATTGCAATTGCCGTTAATAAAAAATGGCCCAATTACGTGTTCCCCTATAATACCCCCCCCCCCCAAACATTTAGTTTTTGGGGATACTGTGTTCTTACGTCAAAATACAAATGCAAATTTTCCCTCGACCAATATCGAACGTGTGTTGGGTTATGACGATTTGACCATTTGACCATCTGCACTTTTTCGGCAACTTCGTAGACATCCATTTTTGGTTTTAAAAATGTATTATTTCAGTTAAGAACTTACCCATCTGTTTCTCGAGCAAGGCAGAAATAAAACAAAATAATAAAAACAAAATGAATTTCCAAAAGATAACACTGCAGCGTGCTTCGAATCCACCTCGGTCGTACGGCACGGAGAGTAAATTCGACTTGATTCCCCCTATGTTCGCAGTAGCTTGAAGCGGTCTGTATGGCTGCCGTGAAACGCCGCAAACGTAAGGACGGTTAACATAAGAACTTTGACGTACGAAGGTTATGCGGATTGTGTTTTAGCCAGGTTTCATTAAATTCCGCAACCCGTTTCCGACCGGGTGGCGTTGCACTCAGTATTCTCAAGACACACCCAAGCATGTTTCTGTTTGAGCGTTCTTTCATGAATAATAAAGAGGTACCTGATTTAAAACGGGTGCGTAGTTTTTATCCTCTACTTTCTCGGAAATTAATTAAGAAGGTATAAATTTTGGCTTGGAATACAAAAATGTGGACAAAATAATTGCTCGGCTGAGACTATCCAACAAGTTTTGCAATTTTACTTACCATCAAATCGCGTACAATTTTAACCCTCAAGAGCTCTGTACTGCTTGCAATAAGTACGAACCTAAAAGCTTAGATCATATTCTATTTTCATGTCCGCTCTATAATTGCATAAGAAATCATTATATGAAGATTACAAATGATTTTCAAAACATTTTTGAAAACATTACTCCTAAGATGACCAAAGAGTTAGCCCACGCGATTATAAATTTATTAACACTGTGCGCTTTTCTAAGAAACGATTAAACCTTTTGTGGCTAGGTCCAAGCTCATATATCAATTATTTTTTGTTACTATATAGTACTTAAAATTCAATTTTTTTTCCTCCCTTTTTCTTGTTTCTCTCTTATCAAAAAAGTTTTCTTTTTTCTTATATTTTCTATTTTGTTTAGAATTAGATTAAATTTAATTGTAACCACTTGATATGGAAAATGTATGTTTTTCCTAGAAGCAATAAAGTTAAAATAAAAAGTAAAATTATCGTTGTCGGCGAAGTTATCGGGCTGTAAATTGGCACGACTAAAAACTGTCTGCTGGATAACGCACCGGACGGAAAATTTCGGTTTAAACCCGTAACAATCACTGACCAGCAAGTCGACTTATTAGGATGTTATTGTACTACTAGATGCTCTTAATTTCAGAATCGAAGATGACGAAATAATAGAAAAAGACGTCTCTCATATAGAGCTTCAAGCGAAAGACACCAACTGCGTGATTTCTTAGTGTAAATGACAAAATAGTATTTTTATGAAATCTTTAGTTAAGAATCGATACCACTTGTTAGATGCCTCTGTGTTCACTTAAACGTTTTTAACTGTAGCCTCAAAGAAAAAAATAAATTATAAACAGCTAACGAACTGATTAGCCACTGGCCTACTAAAATTTAATAACAAAAAACCTTTAAACATACAAATCAAACTTTTTTAAGACCAGAAGGTAATTAGGTTTAATAGTCAGGATAAAATTATCATGAAGTCATTGCTGTTAAAATGCTTTTTATAGCGATTTTTAGGACAATTTTTGACTATCACAACCTTAAACTTTATGTTTCGGTAAGCATTTTCAATCAAAGGTTCTAAATTTTTCCCAAAACCACAAATCAACTGCACATATTTGGACAAAATAATTTTTTGTGGGATATCTAAATTTGGTTCCCTCATAGACTTAAAAGTCTATGGGTCCTCTTATATTGTTATTTCCTTGTTTTCGCACAATAAAGCCGAGTACACATCTAGTTTTTAAACGACTGTAGATTTTCGAACTTTAGGAGAACTGCAGAAAATTTTACAGTTGAAACAGGTTTAAATGAACGCAGGACCTTTAGTTATCACTAATCAGTTTGTACAGTTTTTTTCTTTTAATTTATTTCTTTCTCGAATTTCCGTTGCGTTTGTAAAAGTGGTGCTTTTTGTGATAATAATTTAATTTAAATAGCAATCGTGCTTAACACGTCGTTTCCGCTTCAGCCGAATTAACTTTTTTCGGTTCTTACAAAAAAACTGTGCAAATTTAAAAACTTCCTTTCAATTTTGGTGTGAAATTTCCACTAGTCTGGAGATTAACTATTGAAAACTTAAAAAAGGTAATACCGCGATAAAACTTGGCACTATAACAAAGTGAGATAATCAATGTTAAAAAATTGGCTGTTTTTACACCACTTTGGCACACTAGCGCCTCTATAGATCGTTAATTTGTTGACAATTGTGTAATACAAAAACAACCACAGAAAAGGAAACGGTTTGGCATCCTATTGACAGTTTTTGTATTCAAACTTGGTCAAAATTAAACCACTTCCTTAGTGCGTGAATAAATCTATGAAGAAATTCGCGAATTTATTTCAGAAGTTCTTTATTACATTGCTGAAATCAAGCTGAGACTTTTTAACTATGAATTAAGCGTGAGAGTAAAACAGAAGAAGAACGGTCAAGTACACAATTCCACAAAATTTCATCGGCATTATCCTCTTAAGGTTAACCTTCGGACTTCTACTAATTATTATCTATTTGTTGAAGCTAACCCTTTTAGTTTTCTTGACAGCAACTGTGAAAATGATGTACCTTATACGACTTAATTTATTGTTCTATTATTTTTTTGTAATTGTGATGTATGTTTACCATAGTATATTAGGTTAGAGCGATTGATTTGATTTGTTTTCCCTCAACAAAAATGGTAACACAAAACTGTCAAAGACACCGGTGAAAATGATAAGAAAATACTCACTAATATACTTGCCTTAAAACAATATAATATTTAATAGAACCCCTAGCTACCATTTTTGTTGACTAACAATAAGAATTAAGTGTATTATATTGCCAATATAATTAACGTATTTTAAAATTTTGGTTCAAAAATAGGTTGTCCGTATTTTGTGCAATATCTTCGGTAATGCTTTTTTATATTTAAAAGGGATAATTGGGAGTACAGGGGTAAGATAGAATATGCACTTATAATTAACTAAACCACCAAAGCCTTGTACTGTTTTCTAAAATATATTTACGTTTCTTTAAAATTATGATCTTCCAATCGAATTCTAAAGTAGAAAGGAAAGTATTATGCGAATTTTGCTTGCACAGGGTTATTAATTATGAATCTTTCCTAAAGAAATATTTTTTGCTGGGTAAACCGAACTATTTGATCGATCGTGATTTTTGTTGTAATTTTGAGCTTTATTTGGTTGAAAAAACGTGTATAGTTTTTATGTCTATATTATTTAAATATTATTTTTAGTTACTGTAATTATTTGTAAATACAAAACAAAAATATCTTAATATAATATTAATTTTAACCTATTAAGTCTTTCATTTTAAAAAATATTCCTTTTTAATTGAAAAATAAAATATTTCAAGAGGGATGTCAATGGTATATTTAATTTTTTGGAAATCCTAGAATAATGTCTCCTACTAATTTATTCTTACAATTTATCATATTTTAAAGTTTGAAATAGAACCCCTAGCTACCATTTTTGTTGACTAACAATAAGAATTAAGTGTATTATATTGCCAATAAAATTAACGTATTTTAAAATTTTGGGTCAAAAATAGGTTGTCCGTCTTTTGTGCAATATCTTCGGTAATGCTTTTTTGTCATCGACGTATTAACAACATCGATGTTTTTTGTATTTAAAAGGGATAATTGGGGGGAAGGGGGGGGGGGTACAGGGGTAAGATAGAATATGCACTTATAATTAATCAAAACACCAAAGCCTTGTACTGTTTTCTAATATATATTTACGTTTCTTTAAAATTATGATCTTCCAATCGAATTCTAACGTATAAAGGAAAGTATTATGCGAATTTTGGTTGCACAGGGTTATTAATTATGAATCTTACCTAAAGAAATATTTTTTACTGGGTAAACCGAACTATTTGAGCGATCGTGATTTTTGTTGTAATTTTGAGCTTCATTTGGTTGAAAAAACGTATATAGTTTTTATGTCTATATTATTTAAATATTATTTTTAGTTACTGTAATGATTTGTAAACACAAAACAAAAATATTTTAATATAATATTAATTTTAACCTATTAAGTCTTTCATTTTAAAAAATATTCCTTTTTAATTGAAAAAAAAATATTTCAAGAGGGATGTCAATGGTATATTTATTTTTTTTTGAAATCCTGGAATAATGTCTCTTCTAATTTATTCCCACAATTTATCATATTTCAAAGTTTGAAATACACACGTTTAATTGGGATTATAATTACAAGAACGAATAAAAAAAAAATCACATACAAATTTCCTTACCCTAAAAGTACTTCCTAAAAGTGATTCGTAATTTTGTGAATGTCAGTTATGTCGTCCATTAGCTCGCCAAGTCTCGTGCCGATTTTCTTGGAAAGTTCCATTTTTTCCGTCAGGGTCATGTTCAAAAAGTTCCACACCAGCTCGCCGTCTATGATGCTCCGCGCTGGATTATTTAGGAGCTTTCTCCAGTTTTTGAACGTTCTAAAATATACTGACACTAAAGAACCCCGCACGAAATACATTGAAAAATTATTTCGGTGAAATTTGATAAATAGTGTGCTTTGAGATAAGAAAAATGTCGTTTTGGGGTATATTGGGCACGCCCAAAAAGACATTTCCTGAACGAAATAAAATAAGTTACCGACGAATATGGTTTACTGAGGAACCACATATGGATTTTCTTATTATTGTGTTGGTAAAATGTTAACAGGTCTCACACAGGGGTTAGTCAAAAAAATAATTTTTTGACAAATTTTTATTTTCTCCAATATAAAATGGTCAAGCCATGATGGTAATTTAAGGCTTAAAATATTTTAGCAAAATTTAAGGGGTAAAGTTTTTGATGAAGCAATTTTTTACTATGTTTTTCACATTTGTATGCCATGATATTGCCCACATTTCAAAGCTTTCTTTCCAAACTTTCAATTTCTGAAATACACTCAAATTTTTCAAGTTTTCACTGTTTTTTCAGCGTTCAAAAAAAGTACTGCCATAAAACATTTTTTATTTAGAGAGAGAGAGAGAGAGAGAGAGAGCAGAATTTTAGAGGTAGATGGAGAGATTTTAGTGACGTGCAAAAATTTTTAAGGTTGTTGAAGAGAGACAGCAGGCTAAAAAAAGTATTTTAGAGAAAGTTGAAAATAATTTAAGGCATCTGTCTGTTATCTTGAGTCGTGTCGTGCATGTGATTTTTATTTTCCAATTTTTATCCAAAAAAACAGCAAAAATTGTAATTTTTCAAAGTGTAGAGCGTGTAAAACATAAGGTGGTATTAATTTATTTCAATCAAAGTTCTTTACAGTCTTTAAATTTACCAAAAAACGTGTCCTACTAAAGTGTATTTTAGCAGATCTCAAAATAATTTCACAGGTATTTAAGAAAATTATTTTAAGGGTCATCATGGCTTTACCAAAAATAAAAAAAATCACTTTAAATAAATAAAATGAACAAGTTGTTCTTCCCAGTAACAGTAACTTTGTGTTACATGTTTTTTTAATTTTTTTTACCATAAAAACTTGACGAAAATTGTTTTCTGGTACGAAATAATTATTTTTCAACTTAAAAACCTAAATATTCTTTTGTATTCAGTTAAAGTGATGAGTAAGTATGTAAACTTGAAATAAAATGATTTTTATTTTTTAATTTTTTTACTAGCGACGAGGTACATGCAAAAAGTTCTATATCATTAATTTTTACAAAAAATTAATCAATTTTTAATTTCTTTAAAACTGACCGAGGTATTTTAATTTAATTTTGCGTACGCCTTTATCATACTTTTATCTAATACAGAGTGCAATTTTTTTACCACTTTTTTGTGTTTTGCTTTGGGGATTATGATTTTTTTAAAGGTTTCTAAAGGTTCTCTAAACTAAATAATAACACTTTTGGTGGGGCTGAATTATCTTACAAAAGATAAAACGGGTAAACTGGGTACTGACTTTGACTAGTACTCAATAGAGTATATAGGTACAGTGGCGTAGGCAGAAATTGGCTATGGGGGTTACAAGGTTATTTTTATTATTACGGGTTAGGCCCTCTGGGTGGGTTTGACCCACCAAAACTCCCCTCTGGTTACGCCACTGTGTATGTATAAGGGAGAGCAATTACCCATAATAATAATTTATGGCATATTAATTTTTGTTTGACAATTCAGCCCTATCATAGTGTGATTATGTAGTTTAAAGAACCTTGAGAAACCTTTAAAAATCATCATCCTAGATGCAAAACATAAAGATGTGATAAAAAAATTGCACCCTGTATTATATAAAAATATCATAAAGGCGCACGCAAAATGAAATTAAAATCGCTCGATCAGTTTTAAAGAAATTAAATATCGATTACTTTTTTGTAAAAATTAATGATATAGAAATTTCTATGTAACTCGTAGCTGAAAAAAAAACAAATTAATTAAATTAAATTTATCTAAAGTTTATTTACTCATCACTTTGACTGAATACAAAAGAATATTTAGATTTTTAGGTTGCAAAATAATTATTTCGTAGTAGAAAACAATTTTCGTCAAGTTTTTATGGTAAAAAAATAAAAAAAAAACATAAAACACAAAGCAACTCTTACTGGGAAGAAAAACTTGTTCAGTTTATCTAGAAAATACTAATGTTTGCTCAAAAATAATTTTTTTATTTTCATATCAGGGAAATTAAAAAATTGTCAAAAAATGATTTTTTTTTGTCTAGCCCCTGTATACAACCTGTCAACATTATATCAACATAATAATAAGAAAGTCCATGTGTGATTCCTCAGTAACCCATATTCGTCGATAACTTATTATATTTCGGTCAGGAAATGCCCTTTGCCCAATAACCTCAAAACGACGTTTTTTTTAACTTTGACCGTCTCTATATTTACACATTTTTCTTATCTCATAACCCACCATAACATAGTAAAATTTTATCAAATTTCACCGAAATAATTTTTCAATGTGTTAGGGTTTTTCCCGGGCAGGGATGTTCATTGAAAAATGTTTGCCATCTCCCAAAAACAAAGTGAATCGTGGCTATAAGAAATGCAAAAATAGCTCTTTGGCCTTGTGTGGACTACTGGAAACTGTAATACAAATTCTATTTTTTTAAGGGAAAAATTAGAATAATTTCTCTATTTTAATCAGAGACTAAAAGTTAGCAAACCATTTTTCCATCAACTAAAACAGGGGACCCCCCGAGTACTGCGGAAGGTCTGCGAGTCAAAAAGTACAACAGATGGTTATTCCCACGCATGTTGGCGTTACATATTTTGTACCTAAAAGCTTTTGGGTTCAATCCACATGTGTGAGGACCGTGTGACACCATAACATTTTGCAACATAAGAAGTCTTCTATAAGTTCTTTCTGAAACTGGCATAAGGTAGCCGAGACCTCCGTCCAGGGTGGCTAAAAAAATAAAAATATTCATTAAATGTATTACATGAGACAATTTTTTTGCGTATTTTGTGTAAATATAACTTTTATAAAAAGGATTTTTGTAGTATCTGCATGAACATTTTACGCCTAAATCATGAATAAAAGTTTTTGGAAATTTTTGCAATGATAGAATTCAGAAATAGTTTAAGTTAAATTGAAAGATATTTGAAAAGAATAATTATGTTTTATATTTAGGATTTTATCGCCTATTTTTATTATCTTACCAAACATAGTAATATGCCTATTTTCCAATCCAGTATATGAAATCTTTTTGTCATCTTCTAACTCTCCCAATTTACATTTTATTCTGAAGAACGAAGTTACGTTCTGTCCTAAGTGAAAATCTGCCTTTTTTAGTAGCCTTTGCCCTAAAAATATGAAGGGAACTTTAGCGAAACTTATTAATATAAACCATCTACTAGGGAGAGAAGGAAACCAAGTTTCTAGAGAATTGAATACTTATTTTTAAGCACTTTTATGTAGTTTTTCCGATGATATTTGTGTTAAAATGTTGGCAGAAAATACTTTACAAAAACGGGCTCTAAAAAGTACAAGAAGAGTACTAATAGTTTCATCGAGGTGGTTGGTATATCGATGGTAGTAACTACCGACAGTAAAAAACTCATAATTCAATACATTTGTATATCATAAAAAAATGTCAAATCGAGGTTCAAATTTATTTTTAAAGTTAATATTCTGGAAAGTTTCAAAACAATTATAAGCTATGAAATTTTTAATTTGGGTTTGTGCATTTACTAAAACCGGTTCAGTTTCTTACAGAAAACCTCCTGAAAGTCCATAACTTGTCGTGAATGCCTTTAGTCATCCTATCTTGCCCTTGATTGGTTTCTAAACTCACTGGTCTAAGCAAGATTTGCCTATATAGGTTCATGTCGGACCACGTGATGAGTTTTTTGAATCAGGGTGGCCGCGCATAGGAAACGCATAGGTGGGAACCGGATGTAAGATAAACTGCTGAACCACGACCTACCCCCAAGATAAAACTGTGACGTCTTTGTATCATAGCGTAGATACAAAACTCCCATCAAAGGCTGAGGATGTATTTTGTGGTTTAACAAGTAAGTAACCTTTTATAATTTGAGGTAATAAGTCCGGCACGAAACCCACTAGTGACATATGGTGGAGGCGCCGGGAAATAATCCTGGTACCTCTCGCAGTATACAGCGTGTATAATAAATCTTGTGTGCGCTTCTTTTAAACTGCGAGAGAGGAGGCTAACAACTACGTAAACCATACAAAGATAGCCCGAGCCACATGTGTTCGTAATCCCCGCCTCCACTAGTGCAAGCGTATGGTGGCTACCTTTGTCAAGTTTACGTAGTTATTACCTTTCTCTCTGCATACTCTCAAAACAAGTAGGATATAAATAATAAACTTAGGTGGAGAAAAATTCCATTGTTTTTCCCAGCGATTAATGATGAATGATCCGGCCTAAATCAATAATTAAAAAAGCTTCCAATAGACTGGAACCGGCGCCACCTAAGAAGACATTTTCACATTAAAATTTCTCATCTAGGTGGCACTACTAACCTCCTAAAGACTCCCTCGCCTCTGGTTGATACATGTACAAACACAAATTCTTCTCCCCGTCTGACGTAAGAAAACCTAAGTTTGTGTTGTCGATCAGGTACTCTATTGAATAAACTTCGCATGATCGAAAATCCTACAAAAAAGCAAATAACTGTAAAGTTAGAAGTAAATTATACTATTTTTCATACGAGTTTATACGAAAAACCTTATTTGAGTCGGAGACTAGGTTTGCTAAAAAAACCGTATATGAAACAGCATAGACTTTTCGAAAAAACATTAGAGAAAATACAGTTTTTTTATAGTTTATAAACAGTGCCACACGCAAACATTTTGAAAAAAGTTAAGTGTAATTGTTGAGAATCTGTATTTTATTTAAGTTAAGTAAATGCTTAAAATTTCTCACAAAATAGTGACATCCCCACAAGACAATGGTACATTTTTTTACACGAAAAAGAAAATTTAGTTTGTCAAAATTTAACATCATGAATTTGGAAAATACTCATTTTTTCATTTGACTGCGATTTGACCAATAAAAGTTTGTATTATTTTATTTAAGAAAACTGAAATTTAACAACGAAAGTCTAATAATTAATAAAAATCTTATCTCAGACATTAAATTGTTGGTAAATTCGGTTAACACAAAAACGGACCAACACACAAAAAAAAAACATTTCCATTTCCAAGAAAGGCTAGGCTTAATAAGGATGAGCTGAATGGTTCGAGACAAGACAATTAACATTGCATACAATTACTTACTCTGGATACCAAAGATAAGGTCCTATAATCCTCTTGAAACCTCAGCAACGAGACCGACTGGTAAACGTCCGCAATCAAAAGTAAACTTTTGATATTTAAAATTTGGTGGGTGTAAACCTGGGTATCGATAAAGGCCACACCAATTAGGTCGTCGTCTTTTAGTTGCCATATGTATATCTAAAATTTTTACAAAAAATCAAATTAAAAAGTATTTAGCTATAAAGATATTATATATATCTCCGTAGACGCTTAATTTTTCTTCAAATTGAAGGTACATATGCCTATCCTGTTTCAGATTAATTCCTAGCATCGTACTGATGAGCACCACACACAATTTTTTTCTTTTTTGTTAATTATTCTTATTGATAAAAATATTATAGTTACCTTTTGCCCCACTGCTGAGACCAAAAATCCTTTGACTTGAGAAATAGCCGTGACGGGACCTTTTTGGTCTTTGGCGTAGATTTCCTTAAATTTGTTTTTGGTTAGCGGCTGTCCTGGTTCGGGAACTACCTCGATGATATCGTAAATTAATATCTGAAACAAATGAGATGATTATTAACAAGTGCAGGTTGACAATTATAATACAGTTTTCTATTCAGTAAAATTTGCGCACTAAATATGGGGTACTTGTACATTTTTTGAAATTAGGACCTAAAAAAATTATTTTATTTTTGCGTAAACCTTAATATTAACGGAGAAAACTGCATTTGAATTTTTTTGTCGTAAAAATATTTAATGTACAATAATATAAATATATACAATGAAAAAATGTAAAAATTAAAACTTCAAATATAAAAAAAAACCTGTTCGAGACCAAGTTTGGGCTTAATGGTACCAAGAATGGAAGCCGCTCTACTTCTTTGGATAGCAAGGCTTATAGGCTTATTTTTACTTTCGGTGTTTCATTTTTCAACAAAATTAAAACGATCGTTTAAATCTCTATACTTATTTACATTTGAATCGTTTTAAAAAATCGAAAAATACGAAAGTACATGTGACTTCACATTTTGCGATGGAAAACAAAGTGGTTTAATGTAAATGTTTTGATCGGCGTTGTTTTAGTGAACCAATTCCAGAAGTTTTTTAGTTTCTTTGTAGGTTTTAAGTGCACGATGAAGTTGGTAAGGGAAAACAAAATTATTACCTACGTTTTTTTGTTTAAACACCAAAAATTATTTTTTTCATACTCTATAACTGGGTCTATTCAGAAAATAAAATAAGAAGTGACTGAACGTCATCGCTTTTACCTAGGGATTTTGAAAAAACCTTCCGAATTGACGATTTCAAATAAAAAAAGGGGGCATAACTCAGCTGAAAACGTGTAACATTCGGATCCCGACAATCGAACAAGAAAAAATAAAATTTTAACACTAAATTACTCTTAATGATATTTGCTTACCCTTCCCCTCGACGTGATGTCCTCTCCATAATTGTAGTTTGTGCCGATGGCAATGTACCCCTTCAGTCCCGACTCTGTGCCCTCGTACTCCAACTGGACGTTTCTGAAGCAAGTCACGTGTTCCCAATCGTCCAAGTCGATTCTCGTGTTGGGAATCACGTCCCACGAAACCGGAGAGAACAACATCAGGCTGAATATTTCTTGGGGCGGGTAGGGAAATCTTAATTTAAAAATAAAGATAATTAAAGCAGATATTAAACGGGGAGAAAGCAACTACAAATTTATCCAGCTCTGGAACGGGGCGATTACTCCGGGATCGCCGATCTCCATTACTTTCCTCTTTCCGTCCATTTTCTCTTCATAAACCCAAAAAAGGTGCCAGAAACAATAACATTGTGCCAAATGGTTTCAAGCTGAGCAGCCCAATTGAAGGAACAAGAGAGAAAGATCTTAGAGAAAGCCAGGTAAATGATTTGACTGCGAACTAATTCCATTAGTTCGCAGTCAAATCATTTACCACAGATGGAAGAAATCTCAACTCCTAGATGACATTCTACAATGCTTTGAAGAAATCAGGCCCCATACCGTCGTCGCCGAGGACTATGAACCAATCCTCCAAAAAATTGAAAAACACCATCAGAAGTCCTTGGAAGAACATCAAAAGACCCACGACAAGAAATGAAAACCCTAGTCCAAAGAAAAGAAGAACAAATCACCAACACTTACACAACATCGTTACTCAGCAAAGGACTTAACTAGGCCATTGGACCCAACACCACTGCCATTGAATCTACAGACATCGATGAAAGAGATAGAGTACAAGCAGAGGAATTTAGATGGAAGATCAGAACAATGTTGGACAACAAACCGAAATTGGAAAACATTCTAACACCGCAAGAAGAATCAGTCCTCAAAGATCATAAATCGGACCAATCGATCAAAATTCTTCCTGCAGACAAAGGAAACGCAACTGTAGTAATGGACACCATCACCTACGACCAGAAAATTGAAGAGGCTCCATACGTCAAAGGAATGTCAGAAAAGATAAGAAGAATAGGAAACCAATACCATCTTCGGACTGTCTTCAAAACGACCACAACAATAAGAAGTCAATTGACAAAAACTAAACCACAACGCCACGACACCCAGAATTGCATCTACCAGGTACCATGTGAATGTGGGGATATCTACATCGGAGAAACCAACCGACCATGGAAGTTCAACTTACAGAACACAAACGCAAACTTGACAAAGAGGCAAAGATCGTCGCCAAGAAGTAAAGATAGATACTAGGATATAAGATTAGGTAGTCTTAGTTTTAGTTAGATGACGATTGCAGATACATAAGCATTCGAAACGTTTTGAAAAAAGTAAAAATAAAAGACAATGTAAGTTCGAAACTCTAGTTTACTTCAACATTGTCTACCACCTTCAAAAAAAAGTAAGCTAGCTTATGTCTAGTATTTTGATCTGGTGCATAAGCGTGATCCGTTTTTAAATCGAACGCACCAATCTTTTTGGGATTTGGGAAAACGCTATAAATTAAAGCATTATCAAGGCCACTGTCAAATCTTGGCGGTCCAAGCTACTTCAGAAGAAGAGTATTGGCTCTGACAACCTAATCCAGTCTGGCACACAACAACAAATAAGAAAATACAAAGAAACATTTTAAATTTGTCAAAGAAGAACTTTCTTAAAAATTGTTTGCGCACATATGGAACGATATCAGCATAAGCAGCAACAATATCCACTGAAATGAAAAGCACGGAAAACGAAAATAGTGATAGAGTGGTGCGAAAGCACATTTAAAGCATGGAAAAAAAAGTGAGAATAGTCTCCTAGACAAACCTCAATGGACAAAACATAGAACGAGAAAACTTTTCACAGGACCCGGATGGTTTATTGCATACCTAAAACGAATCGAAGAGACAATCAGACACTTGTATGACAGCGAAGCAGCTACAGTAGAACACTCGTTGTTCAATTGAGCAAGCTTTGAAAGAGAAAGAACGGAGCTTAGAACAAAAATGGAAGGAAAGAAATCTGGATAGCATCAGATATTTACGGAAAAATTTATGCAAGAGCTAGAGAGGGAAACATGGAAGAACAACAAAGAGACAACTGGTGACGAGTACCTGAAAACAATGTGCAAAACGAACCGGGTAGCCGTAGCAGAAAAGAGGCGAGGGGTTTTAGTGCAGAAATAATTTCTTCTCTAACAGGAAAAAATGCTTTCTTTACAAGTAAGTATGCAAGTAAAATAAGAGACTTAAAAACAACAAACAACAAACGTTGGATTTTTAAACAAACCATAAGGTTTTAAAGTAAAATTATTTAAGGGTTTCCAAGTAAACATACCTGTCTCCCTTATCCTCGATAGTCAGTTCCTTATCCTCTCCGTTAAACCTGTAATAGGCGGATGACGGTTCCGCCAAACTTGTCACCAAGCAATACGTTTTCGATTCTAAATGGTAGCTGACAAAGTGCGGGGTGCATCTGAGAGGAACTTTTCTGACTGGCCAAGGCGCGTCGTAGCTCAGATGTGTTGGGAGGACGCCTATTCTTAGCTCGGACTAAAATGGTCAAGAAAAACAATTTTACGTAAGCATAATATTGCTGAAATAAATAAACGACACAGTTGTAAGCAATATTTACCTTTTTGTTGAAGTACAAAAAGCCTTCGGGACAATTTACATTGTTAAATTGCGCAAAATTTAGGACTTCGCCATCGATATTCATAGGATGTGCTCTTAATTCTCCTCGTTTTGTCAAAAATATCCAATATGGATTGGCGCCGCATACAAATACGCCACTGTAACCTAAAAAAACGCATTTTTACTAAAAAGCTGCAAGTGCATTTGAGATACAACACGAAAAGAACAAGAAAGTAAATGTATAAAAAAAGCCATAACAATAGTAGCACACCCTTTATGAAACCTTTTTTTATATATACTACCCATATGCAAGAGTTTTTCTTTAAATTTCTGAGGCACGGAAAAAAAAAATTAATTAGAAATGAGAAAAGGCCTTTCTAATTTCAAACTTTATAACATAGCCTTGTACGGGTTTTCCTAAAAGTGTAAGAAGTAAGTATACCTACTCGCCAGAAGAGTATCCTTCTCCTCTTCATACCGGTGTAATTTTGTATAACTCCCATCTTAATTTCACTTGAATTTCGGGAAGTACTACTACTCCCTTCTCGCACTTTCAAGAATACTCACATATAAATTGACCTTCAAATGAAATAACCGAAAAGTAACATTGATGAAGACTTACCCGCAATATTATCGAAATATCTCATCTTGGCAATCTTCTCTTGCAGCGAAAAGAAATCAGAGTTCTCGGTGTCAATCTTTCCGAAAAGATTTGGAGCATAGAAGATTTCGTGTTTCATTTTTTTAAACCTACATAAAAAAAACTTAGATGAGATTTACAGACACCTGTCCTGTTCCTTACTTGACTACTGCAAAAAAATTGGAACAAAATGTTTTTTTCAAGTTCTATTGGTGCATTAAGCACACTTTTTCTTACAGCATATCAAAACCGTATCAATAATTGACTAAGAAAAATTTTTTATTTGAGAGTTTGAGGCAATGATGTGTTTGTAATTAACTCTCTGTTTCGGACTTCCATTTTCTATATTTTATTTATACACGCCTTTTCGATCAGTACAATCTCTGATCGTATTCAGGTGCAAACTACAATGTATTCCTAAGGCTGCATAATTATATATACTATGGAAAATCACTCAACCGTGAAGTTTAAGAAGTTGGCTCCGGCCAAGAAAGGACTTTCAAATATTTGGAATTTCAACACTTGCTTTACTGAAAATGCCCTAATTCTGCCCAATAAAGGCAGCTTCAAGGAATTTTCGTTTCTTCCAGTGTGACTCCTTGTGCAAAACCTTTGCTTCTGTCCACTTTATTTAGTGTTATAGTAGGTAGAAGGAAAGAAAGTCCTGTATGCTTCACAAATATTTTAATTCAATAAACACGACGCGTTTCGATTTTTTCTTTAAAAAATCATTTTCAAGTGTGCATTCTGTAATACGATAAAAAACGAGTGTTTCAAAATTAAATTTAAATAAAAAAATAAATAAAAAGGGTACTTACAGAACGTCAAAAATCCATCAATTAAGGGTAAAATTTAGGACACAAACTACACATAATTAAATAAATAAATAAAATATGTCGGACAGTTAAAAACATGAAAACGATCCTACATCTGTCAGTTTGAATGAACCCAGCAACGCACACTATAAAGAGATAGCCAAAGTTATTAATAATTTTAAATAGTTTTCTTGTTTTTAATCTTTGTTCCGTCTCGACAGTTTCATTTATATTTTTTTAATTAGTTTTTAAATTGTTAGATGCCGCTCGTTGTTTCGTTTCGAATTTTATTTATTATTCTCGTTTCCTTTGTCTTTTTTTAAATTTGTTGTTAGTGTATGTTGGACTAAGGTGTTTTTAACTGTCCGACATATTTTATTTATTTGTTTAATTATGTGTAGTTTGTGTCCTAAATTTTACCCTTAATGATGGATTTTTGACGTTCTGTTAGTAGTTTTTATTTTTTTTTATTTAAATTTAATTTTGAAACACTCGTTTTTTATTGTATTACAGAATGCACACTTGAAAATGATTTTTTAAAGAAAAAATCGAAACGCGTCGTGTTTATTGAATTAAAATATTTGTGAAGCATACAGGACTTTCTTTCCTTCTACCTACTATGATTCAACTGCTTCACCCTGGAGAAATTTACGATTTTATCATTTAGTGTTGTTTTTACCATGTATGTTCGGTGATTCCTGGTTTCGTTCTTTCACCTCTTTGCCTAACAGATAGTGGTCTTTTTGTTTCGCCTATATATGATTCACCACACTCACAAGGAACTTGCATTCTTTATTTTGTTTTTTCTCCGGTTTTTATTTTACTAAGAAGGCTTTGAATTGTATTATTAGATTTAAAAGATGTTTTAATATTAACGTTGTTCGCTACTCTTCGATTTTTCTCTGATACTCCGTTAATGTATGTAATTGTAAGGAATGCATTTGCCTGGTTTTGGTCTTGTAATATCTGTCCTGTTTGCTGAAACCAAATCATTCTGCTGCAGATGCTTCTTAATGTTTCTTATTTCGATTTCCAAGTCATGAGAATTGCTACAAATTTGAACGGCTCTCTGGTATACAAGTTCTTATTAAGCCTTGTTTGGTTTTAGCAGAATGATTATGTTATCTTATCTTATGTTATGTTATAAGTCTTATGTTATAAAATAAGACCCACCATTAAATTCACAAACAGAAAGTAGCAGAATGGTTACAGCCTTAAACTTATAACAGATACTATTTCTAAATTTCAGCAAACAGGACAGATATCACAAGACCAAAACCAGGCAAATACATTCCTTACAATTCCATATATTAAAGGAGTATTAGAGAAAATTCGAAGAGTAGCGAACAACTTTAATATTAAAACAGCTTTTAAATCTAATAATACAATTCGAAGCCTTCTTAGTAAAACAAAACCGGAGAACGAACAAAATAAATCATCATAGGCGAAACAAAAAGACCACTATCTGTTACGCGTAAGGAACAAAACAACACCGAATGAAGTGGACAGAAGCAAAGGTTTTGCACAGGGAGTTACACTGGAAGAAACGACAATTCCTTGAAGCTGCCTTTATTGGGCAGAATCAAGGTATTTTCAGTAAACCACGTGTTGAAATTCCAAATGTTTGGAAGCCCCTTCTTGGGCAGAGTCAACTTCTTAAACTTCACGGTTGAGTGATTTCCCATAGTATAAAAGTACGTAGCCTTAGTAATAGATTGTAGTTTGCACCTAAAGACGATCAGAGATTGTACTGATCGAAACGTCGCGTATAAATAAAATATAGACAATAGAAGTCCTAAAAATAGAGTTTATTTTAAAAATGTTTTAATTAGGATGGTCGTAAAATATTTTTGGTTCAATACCTGCGTAATAACTATTAAAAATATGAGCAAAGTTACTGAGGCAAATATTTTAAAGAATTACATTATCCAGTAATTTTTTTAATATTTAAGTCAAACCTTTTTTGAAATATTTACAAATATCGCTTAAAAACCATCCTTAAATTTTTAGTTTCCGGCCTTTAACTCCCAAACTATTATATTTTTATTTAACCTTAATTATTATGGCCACAGTATAGTATATCAGCCACTCCACCACGGGTAATATCACAAAATACGAATTAACGAAGGCAATAACCTGCTCTTTGTGGCTACTTATATATTTTTTAATTTACCTCCATGGGCTACAATTGTTTCTATTAAAAAAATAATTTAAAATATTTCTTTGTGCCAAAAACATGAAATTTGGGTGATTTTTTATATTAAAAGATCAGCTTAAACTTTTTACTCTAAAATATTTTTGTACACTATCCATGAGATAACTCTATAAAAAATAAATAAAGTAGGCTTGTTAGTATTACCAAAATTTATTTATTTTGCCTAAAAAACTTTTCTTGTAATTTAAATATTGTTTCTATTTCAAATGTTATAGTGTTTGTTTGATGTTCATTTACGTTCATAATTGTTTTCAATTGTAAACAATGGTAATTTTTTTTTTCCTTAACCAATTGTTTTGTTGTGCTCAACCAACCTGGGTTTTTTCTGAGGTTATTTGACAGATGTCTAACCTCAGCCTATTCGACGCACGCCGGCACACGAGAAGGAGCGCTCCAGTGAAAGTGCCTTTTTGAACGAGCGAAAATAGCGAAATAAGGGTGAGTTGAGCTATTATGTACTTTTAAAAATACATTTTGTGCGTTGGGTGGACCAAATGGGTGGTTTTCAGGTTGGGTGTTAGTTTTTTTTTAATTTTTGATGGACTAAAGTGGGTTCATTAAATGGTCCTTCGCGAGTCAAATCTTTGAAAAAGCGACTGTGGTTTAGTGAAATTCGTGATTTTGATTGATTCATGCAGTTTTTGCAGCAATTTGTTTTAATTTAATTTTTTTTAAATTTTTTTCAGGCATATTCTGTGTTGTTTTCGTGAAACTTCTATCGTTTTTTTTCGCAATTTTTTTTTGTCCGTTGAAAAAAACCGAGGACGTTCGGAAAACAACATGAATATAGCCGTGTGTGTAAAGTGGACCAAACGAATTTTGGTCAGCATGTGACTTTTCTGGTCGGTGGAATTTTATAGGTTGTGTGGCTATATTCACTTCAGTGTGTGACGTCTGTCAAGTTGTCAAAAGTATTCTAACCTCAAAAAAGGTTCGAATTAACCTCATTTATTTTCTTGTGTTGACATTTTTCGGCGTAATTTTTGCGTGTTTTGAAAACGGAACGATGCCGGAGGAAATAAAGGCGCTGTCGCGTCGCCGAAAATCGGTGTTTATTAGAATGAAAACTATTTATACTTTGGCGCATGATGCTCAAACCGACCCCTCAAAAAAACCGGAATTGGAAGCTCGGTTGGAAAATGTAAGCAATTTGGCAATTCAGTTTGAAGATTTACATTTAAATATTGTGTCCCTTATTAGTGACGACAAATTCGATGGAGAGCAAGCCGTGTTGGATGAATTTGATCAAATGCGATTTAGCATTCATCAAATGTGTAAAACATTATTTCCTCCGCCAGAGCTGTCAAAACATGAACCAAGAGGGGATTCAAATATGTCTGTGTGTGGTCGCCAGAAAATGTTGGCAAAACCGAGGTTAGATATACCTAATTTTAATGGGGACAGGCGTAAATGGCCAACCTTTTTTGACATGTTTCGGGCTTTGGTCCATGAAGAATTGGATTATTCTGATATAGCGAAGTTTCAGCTTCTGGTGTCTGTGTTAGAGGGAGAGGCAGCAGAAATAATTAAAAATATACCTATCCAAGGTACAAATTATTTAGTGGCATACAATGCCTTGGTAAAAAGGTACCAAAATGATAGAATTTTTTTGACTGACTATTGGTTGGCTATTATAAATGCTCCCTCTGCAAAAAATCATAGTGCTAATGAATTAAGAAGATTAATTTCTACTTTTAACCAAAATTTGGAAGCTTTAGATGCTTATAAGAATATTGATTTGTGGGATTTTACAAAATTAAATCTTTTATTGCAAAAGGTAGATCCTTTTTTGAAAACACGATTTGAGATTGAACATAGTCAAGACAAAATTCCTTCTTATAAGAGTCTAATTGCATTTTTGGAAACAAATTGTCATGCTTTAGAAAACAGCGCTCTTTTGTCCAAAGCTAGTAATGTGACTAGTGGAATTGGTGCACAAGGGGGCATGCCTCCTAAGAAATATGACACGTCAAAAAAGGGTGGTTCACATCAAAGACAACAAAATTATATGACAGGTACTAGTACAGTGGTGAAGTGTCCTTGTTGTTTGGCAGCTGGGTCACACACTCTAGAAAAATGTGGGAAGTTTTTGGAGATGGAACCTCAACAGCGTCATGCCTTAGCTAAATCTGAGAGACTGTGTTTCAATTGTCTTGCGGCAAAGACACACTCTTATTCTGAATGTCCCGTGACAGTGGGTTGTGGCATCTGTTCAAGAAGGCACTCGTCTCTTTTACATTTTCCGAGATCACAAAATGGGGCTCCACCCCCAGCAAGTGAATATATGGGCAATAACCAACAACAAAGTGGTGATAATTCTGATAGTGAATATATGTAAAAATGATTTTCCTAGTTTCAAAGTGGTGTTGTTTGCTACTGCGCAGGTGTGTGTGCGTGATGTGCATGGCAACTTTATTACTTGCCGAGCATTGCTAGACTCAGCGAGTGAGGCTTCATTTGTAACGGCAGCCTGTGCTCAACGTTTGGGCTTGCCACGTGTTAATAGTAGTACCCCAATAATAGGGTTAAATAATATGACATCCTCTGTATCATTGGGTAACATGTTGCTTTGCTTAACTCCCAAGTCTGGTTCTTTATTGCCAATTGAAGTCAAGGCTGTGGTGGTTCCATTAATATGTGGTTTGACTCCTTCTAGTAGTGTGCGTGATACTTGGAAGTACTTGTCAGGGTTAACACTTGCTGATCCTGAGTATGGAAATCCGCGGGAAGTTGATTTATTGTTGGGTGCTGATGTGTTTTCACACATTTTGCTTCCAGGCTTCAAACAGGGACAGAATGGAGGTCCTTGTGCTATGAATACCATCTTTGGGTATGTATTAGTGGGCGGTGTATGTAATAATGTGACCTCTAAACGGCAAAGTATTCAAACTTTTCTGACATCATTAGATTTTGAACAATCCTTGCAGAAGTTTTGGCAGTTGGAATCCGTCCCAACAGACATTCCATTGTCTAAGAACGATCAACTGTGTGAAAATATTTTTCAAAAACATCACAAACGTGATACCAGTGGGCGCTATATTGTAAGGTTGCCATTTTGTGAGGAGGCTATGTTGGGTGAGTCCAAAAATCAAGCCCTTCGTAGGTTTTATTTGCTTGAGGCTAGGCTTCTCAAAAATCCCTTGTTTCATAAGGACTATATTGATTTTATGCAGGACTACCTGGACCAGAATCATATGAGCCCTGCTGTGACTATGAATTCTGGAAAATATTATATTCCACACCATGGAATTTGGAAACAATGTGGTGAAACTAATAAGTTGCGCGTAGTGTTTGATGGTTCAGCCAAAACTACTAATTCGAAGAGCATTAATGATGTTTTGTTGACTGGACAGAAACTTCAGGTGAATATTGTCTCTGTTCTATTAAATTTTCGAGTAAAAGGGGTAGTTTTTACTACAGATGTTCGCCAAATGTACCGTAATATTCTGATTGATCCGCAAGATGTGTCTTTTCAAACTATATTTTGGAGGTTTGATCAAAGCCATCCTGTACAAGAATTTGTGCTCAACACAGTGACCTATGGTCTTAGTTGTAGCCCATATTTGGCAATCCGCACTCTATTACAACTGGCTGAGGATCATGGAGGTAATTATCCATTGGCTACTGGTATATTACGTAATCAGACTTATGTTGATGATGCTGTAGGATCTTGTGATGTAGGTGAAGGTTTGGAAATTCAGCGTCAACTAATTGAACTTTTGAAACTTGGTGGTTTCGAGCTTAGAAAGTGGGCAAGCAACTGCCCAGAGTTGCTAGCCAATGTGCCAGAAAGTCATTTGCAACCTATTAGTTTTGATGACAGTGATTCGGTGTTAAAGGTCCTAGGGCTCCAGTGGAGTCCAGTAAATGATATATTTTCTTACTCTGTTCTGCCTGAAGACAGGCCTTGTACTAAAAGGAATATTCTGTCGCAGATAGCGAAGATTTATGATCCGTTGGGATTTCTCTCGCCCGTTGTCTTTGTGGCTAAATCCTTAATTCAAAAGTTATGGTTGCAAGAGTTGAACTTTGATGATGTCTCGGACAAAGAAATTGTTGACCAGTGGACTTCTTATGTGAGTCAGTTGCCTATTTTATCAATGATATCTATACCTAGACGTGTAACTATAGATGATGTGGTTCAGACTGACCTGCACGGTTTCTGTGATGCGTCTATGCTTGGTTATGGGGGTATGGTATTTTTGAGGCAAATTAATTCTGCTGGAAATGTGTCAGTGCATCTTGTGTGTGCCAAAAGTAAAGTGGCTCCTCTTAAGACAATATCAGTGCCCCGTCTCGAACTTTGTGCTGCTCATTTATTGAGTAATCTTATGCATTTTGTCCTAGATAATTTGCGTGACGTCAAAATTGACAGTATCTTTGCATGGTCCGATTCAACAGTTGCGTTGGCGTGGATAAAGGATCATCCATCTCAGTTAAAGGTATTTGTCGCCAATCGAGTTACCCAAATCCAAGAAGTACTCGCTCCCAGTTGCTGGAATCATGTTGAGGGAAAAATCAACCCCGCTGATTGTCTCTCTCGTGGTTTACTCCCTAATGAATTTGTGAATCATTCGTTGTGGTTTCATGGACCACCGTGGTTGCATTGGCCTTCAGATTTGTGGCCTACATCTGAACTTAATGATTGGGATAGTGCTGAAATTTGTGCTGAACAAAAGATTAAAATTCTTGTCACAGAGATATTTCCCAATGTACTTGACGAGCTGATGACTCGTTTTTCTTCTTTGACAACGACTTATTGCATATTTATTGCGACCGTTCCGTCGCTTTCATTTAAAGGCCATCTTCGACTCAAAGGCTTTGTGTTTTGAAGAGTTACACAGGGGATTGGTTGTGCTTGTGAGACACGTGCAACAGGAGTGTTTTGGTGCTGATATATCAAAATTGACAAGGAATGAGTCATATTCCAAACCGTTGAGAAAATTAGCTCTGTTTATTGATAGTGTCGGTGTCGTCAGAGTGGGCGGACGGCTTCGTCATAGTGATGATTTGTCTTACGAGACTAAACACCCTATGTTGATGCCTAGAAACCATAGATTAACTATTTTAATAATAGAGCAAATTCATCAGGAAAATGGTCATCCTGGACCCAGAATGATGCATTACCTAGTGATGCAAAGATTTTGGATTCTCTCAGCAAAGCGTGCGATTCATAGTGTGTTGTCAAGATGCATTAAATGTTACCGTGTTAATCCGGTGCCTTTTTCTCCGTATATGGGAAACTTACCTAAGGCTCGAATTTCCCAAGTCAAACCGTTTTCTCATAGTGCAGTAGATTATATGGGGCCCTTCCATATTGTTCTTAGTAGAGCCAGAGGTGTAAGGTCACAAAAGGCGTATGGATGTGTCTTTGTGTGTTTGCCTACCAAGGCCGTACATTTGGAATTAGTGTCGGACCTGACGGCAGACGCTTTTTTGGCCGCACTACGTCGCTTCGTCGCTCGTCGTGGTCGATGTTCTGAGCTTTATAGTGATCGGGGGACCAATTTTATTAGGTCTAGAAACCTATTAGATTCTTATTGTCGAAAGGCTAGTGAATGCTTGGCAATAAAATGGAATTGCAACCCCCCCGGAGCTCCGCATTTTGGCGGGCTGCACGAGGCTGGTGTCAAGTCGACCAAGTCGCATTTGCTTCGTCTAGTCGGCGATCAAATTTTGAGCTTTGAAGAACTATACACTGTATTAGTTCAAATAGAAGCCATATTAAACTCTCGTCCATTGTGTAGTCTTAGTCCAGATCCAAACGACCTTTCATGTTTGACACCTGGACATTTCTTGACCCTCGAGCCTTTAACGGCGCCCCCTGATGAAGATTTACCAGGCATCAAGGTTGGACGTTTGAGCCGATGGCAGTTGGTACAACAACTACATCAAAGCTTTTGGCAGAGATGGCATATGGAATATCTCCACCAACTTCAAACACGTGAAAAATGGAATACTCCAGACAAACCTCCACAATTAGACACTTTGGTCGTGGTAAAAGATGAGAATACTCCACCACTGCGCTGGACCCTGGCACGTATTATTAAAATTTACCCTAGCCCTGATGGGGTTCCACGAATAGTTAAAATTAAGACAGCCAAGGGCACTTTTGACAGACCGTTGGTGAAGATTTGCCCGTTACCCTTACTATAGAGTTACAGGCTGACTACAATTTGTTTGTGTGTGTGATTTTGAATATATCAATTTTTTTTTTTTTTGGCGATCTTTAGAAATGTGCGATTGTCAAAACTTTGCTGCAACAACTGCAAAACATTTTTTTTTTTTTTTTGGTGTTTAAGTATCTTCTTTCATGGGAATTATTTTTTTTGTTTGGGGCTAAAATTCTTACCTAATTTTAAGTGGGCGGAAATGTTTGATGTTCATTTACGTTCATAATTGTTGTCAATTGTAAACAATGGTAATTTTTTTTTTTTCCTTAACCAATTGTTTTGTTGTGCTCAACCAACCTGGGTTTTTTCTGAGGTTATTTGACAGATGTCTAACCTCAGCCTATTCGACGCACGCCGGCACACGAGAAGGAGCGCTCCAGTGAAAGTGCCTTTTTGAACGAGCGAAAATAGCGAAATAAGGGTGAGTTGAGCTATTATGTACTTTTAAAAATACATTTTGTGCGTTGGGTGGACCAAATGGGTGGTTTTCAGGTTGGGTGTTAGTTTTTTTTTAATTTTTGATGGACTAAAGTGGGTTCAGTGTTATAGTATTAAGTGTGATTTTAACTTTAAGAATATATTAAATTTTGGCAATTTTTGAGGTCCTATTGCCAAATAAATAATACAAAAATTAATGAAGGTATGCTTCTTTTTGCTGTTCCGTCCGTTACGTATATTGAAAGGCTTTTTACCAACTTTCTAAAGTAGATGAAAAATATGTTTACATTTGACTTGTTTGAGTACAATTAATGTATTTATTTTTTGGTATCAGCGTTAACATATTTCTAGAAGACCTAATGACAATATTTAATTTTCAATTTCCGTTACGCTGGAATGGCTGTTACGCAACTCAGGCTCTTTTTTCTCATAACTGCAGTTTTCTATAATGCGTCTAGTAAATCCGTTAAAAGAATAGCAGCCCCTACCTCATTTTCAAGTTTCCTTTATAATATCTAAACACTTCGTAGATGTAGAGACAGTTTTCCATACGCACTAAAAACACGGGTCTGGAACCATTATGACCTAGACCAACCATAAGTATTTCTTTGACTTGATGTTCCCTCTGAATTTGTTCTTCATTTATATGCTGTTGCGGATTCAGCATAACAGACTCTAATGCGTCGATCAACACCTGAAATAAGTAATCTATAAGTCTAGTAGAAATTTTCTCAAAGCAATAAAGCAATAAACGGTTGTCAATTTCATGTGTATCTAAGCATTGTATGTGATGTCAACAGTAGCGTAGCAAAATAAAGTTCTACCGACTCATGTGAAAATATCAACTTTTCTTTTACAGTAAACGTAAAGTTTATATCTATAACTATACTTCCTTTTATACAGACCGCTTCAAGCTACTGCGAACATAGGGGGAATCAAGTCCAATTTACTCTCCGTGCCGTACGACCGAGGTGGATTCGAAGCACGCTGCAGTGTTATCTTTTGGAAATTCATTTTGTTTTTATAATTTTGTTTTATTTCTGCCTTGCTCGAGAAACAGATGGGTAAGTTCTTAATTGAAATAATACATTTTTAAAACCAAAAATGGATGTCTACGAAGTTGCCGAAAAAGTGCAGATGGTCAAATGGTCAAATCGTCATAACCCAACACACGTTCGATATTGGTCGAGGGAAAATTTGCATTTGTATTTTGACGTAAGAACATAGTATCCCCAAAAACTAAATATTTGGGGGGGGGGGTATTATAGGGGAACACGTAATTGGGCCATTTTTTATTAACGGCAATTGCAATTTGAATGGTCCTAGATACTTGTATCTACTGCAGCAGCACATTATTCCAACTGCTAGGCAGTTGTTAGGTGTAAGATTTGGTGAAACATGGTTTTAACAAGATGGTTGTTCCGCTCACAATGTTGGCCTTGTTAGGGAATATCTTGATAAGGTATTTCCTAATCGGGTTATAAGTACACGGGGAACTATTTTATGGCCAGCTCGATCTCCCGATCTTGCTCCTAATGACTTCTATCTGTTTTTGAAGAAGCTTTTCAAATTATCACCCCTAACATGCTTGGAAACGTTAGAAGGGGTTTTTATAGTAGGCTCGGATATTGTCTAGCCGAGCAAGGAGGACTTTTCGAACATTTGCTTTAATTTTTTTTTGACTGGGGGAATCTTTTTGGTTTTTAGAATGTATTATTTTATTTTGAGAACTTGCTTTTATTTTGTTTCTCCTTATTATTTTCATTGCAACACGTCGTCACTGATAAATCTGAGCAGTTGACAATAAAACGCTCTTATTTATCAGTGACAAAAAATAAGAAAATTACGTTATAAAAATTTGCGTATTTATTGACCAAATTCCGGTTTCATTGACTACGCTCCACACAGCACCGTGGTTAGAGGCGTACTAAATACCAAAGGAAAGTCATGCAAGTGGTGATCGCAAGCCTGAGTATTGGTTGCTTCACTGATAGGCGTGCGGTGTCTCTGCATGTACGTACACTGGCAAATTAGACTTCTTCCGCCCTATGTTCGCAGTAGCTTGAAGCGGTCTGTATAGTGTATTATGGGCCTCGCAAATCAGTAACCTTTTAGGTAGTTCAAATTGACAAAAAATGTCAAATTTTGTTGTTGTCATAGGCTTATATTTAAAAATGCCCCAACTAAACGAATTCGTAAAAGCCCATTATGGACGAAACAAGGCTACAATTGTAAGAATAAGAAGAAAGTATCAAGAAGAAGGAACTGTTCGACGAAGGCGAGGCAGCGGCTTGACCTAAGTCAGTACGCTTCAGCAGGATCAGCAACTGATCGACTTTCTTTAAGACCACCCATTTGCGATGGCCCCAGAGGCGAAAATTGAGGCACATTTTCCTGGATCCATAATAACGACGCGCAGACGGATAAGCCGTTCTAGACTTAGATATAGTTGCTTCCAAGAAAACCTTACTTAGTGAGGAAAAGAAGCAAGGCAGGTTAATTTTTGCACTATTCACTACAAGAAGAAGAATTTTGGCAACCAGTGGTCTTCACGGATGAAAAAATCTTTCAGTCTCACAATGACAGCAAACAAATTTATTGCTGGGAACGAAGACCGGGCTGGAAGATTTTTCGTGACTGTGTGGAGTTGGATATCGGCGAGATGATATGATGAGAAATATTATGCTTCCAGAAGCAACCATGCTTCATCCAGAAGGTTTTGTGTATAAACAGGATAACTGTCCACGCACGCATTTCTAAACAGTGGTTCCAGCAAAACAACATCGAGGTTTTGCCATGGCCGGCAAAAACTCCTGACGCCAATCCCATGGAAAATGTGCGGGGCCTTCTAGCAAAAAAATTAACTTGTTGTTCCCAGAAATTCCTACCACTTAATGGAGCTCATAGTCAGAGGGTACGACGAAGTCATCGTTTCAAATACAAATTTATTTCAAAATTTAGCAGATTCCATGCCACGAACACTGTCAAACCTTATCGAGGCTGACGGGGCAATGACACGCTACTGAAGAAACGTTTTCTTGTTTTTTTCTTTAAATTTACGTAGTGTTTTAATAATTTTTTTTGATTTTGAACATTTGTGGTTGTCTGCAAAGACTTGTATTACTCAAATTTACTGATCCTGCAGGGGTGCGCTGACTAATTTATTGCTTTTCTTTAGCCAAACAGTTTCTTCTTCTCGATACTTTTTTTTTATTCGTGCAATTGTGGTCTTGTTTTGTCCATAATGAGCCTTAAGAATATTTTTTTATAATAAAATGTTGAATAATTTAAAAAAAATTGTTTTATTCATTAGTATATTAGTTTTTTAGTAAAGTGTGACCAGTCTCCTTATGTTTGTGTTTACAATGTCAAAGATCTAACCTGTAATTCGAAAACGTCAAAGTGAGTTACAATAAGTAACGCAATTAGCAAAATTTAAATTCAACAGACCTGCATCTAACTTCTGCTGTACGCATTTTATGTGGCCGGAAGTGTACCTACTTATTATCCCAGTAGGTAAAAGAAAAAATCGTATTTTCGTATGAGTCGGTAGAACCCCTCCTCCCCCAACCCCAAGAAAAATATTTTTTGGTAGGTACGCTACTCCTTACATGCACATGAAATTGACAACCATTTGTTGCTTCATTACTTTGAGGACCTTCAAAAATGTCACTTTTTGACAATTTTTGAACAATTTTTTTAGCCTCCCTATATAAATACGTAGGAACAAGGAAAAAATCTACGATTCTATCAAAAAATGTTAGTTGTGCTTTACCCAGGGTGACCAAAGCCTATATGTCAATTTTTTTCCAGGATTTTTAGGACAAAAACCAAAAAATTTTAGGACAGTTTGGAAAAATTTTGGGACATTTTATTATTTATAAATACAATATATAAAACAAAAATTTTCAGTACAAAATCAACCTAAACCATTAAAAGGATTTTCGATTTACAATTGGTCTTGGTTCTGGTTGAACCAGAACCGGAACCGGGCCTTTCGTTTTAAAACAATGACGTCACGTCACTGAAATTTTGCAAAATTATAGTTTTTTGAGTAAGATATCTTGACAATATTTTAAATGGCGTCATTATTTTAGAACCGCTGACAAAATTTATGTCAAAATAATGTCAACCAGAACCAGGACCAATTCTTAAATCGAAAATCCCTTAAGTATTATGTACTTAGTACTTATCTAAAACAGCTTATGGGTCATTCCACGTCAGATTTAGAAACCAATTTTTAATTTCTTCGAAAATGTTTTCTCGCACTCTTTAGTTAAAAATAATGGACACGTATGTTTTTTCAAAATAATTTTTATTATTTAAAGTTATGAATTTTGGAACTTCCGAAGTTTATAAAATTGAACATTTTTCAAACACTGACAACTCATAAACTATCGATGTATGAAAAAAATGTTTGAACCGAAAAAAAAAATATATTTTTTTTTGTTATTTAACTTATGCAATTATTATAAAAAAAAATTTTTTAACTTGGACCAAATTTTTTCCAAATTTTTTTGTTTTTTCTTTCTTTGTAAATATTTAGAATCATGTTGGGAAGATTGTGTAAACATTTCAGGGTGGATCTCGAAATACTTTATGAGATATTTCAATTATAACAGGCCTATCACAGGGCGGCTACTATAAAATTCTCTTATAATTGAAATATCTGCTCAAGGAGAGTTTTAAACAGAAATAAAATTATTTAAGGTTAGAATTCCATCTAGGCTATGTTCAGTTAAAAATAGATGCAATCGAGAAATAATAATAATAACAACATGCATCTTTGTTGGTTCTTGGTGCTAAAAAAAGACACCAATATTATCCGACGCCATCCGGCCTGTAATCGGAACGGAAGTACAGTGAGTCCTACCATAGACATTGAAGAAAAAGGATAAAGTAAACTCAAAAAAAAATCAGAGAAAAAAGAACTCTTATTTTAGTTAAAATTTTAGGACATTATAAACGAATTTTAGGACAAAATGTTATTTTGTAAAAATTTTAGGATTTTTGGCCATTTTTACTTAAAATTTTAGGACGCAGTCAAAATTTTATGATTTTTTACGATTTTAGAACATTTGGTCACCCTGTTTACCAAACAACATACTTCAAGCATATTTTTCTCCATTCCATAATTTTCGTAAAAACAAGGATTGAGTGAAGTACAAACTAGTCAATTTTTTAACTTTAACCTTATTTTCTGGATCACCCTGTACCCACTTGGGGTGGGTACGATAAAAAAAATCTGGTCCTTCCCTACAACATATTAAAATTTAAAAAAATTTAACGGGTGCCATAAGAAATTGGCGGGATTCTTTCCACGTTTGAGTTTTCTCCCACAACAAACAATCAATAAGAAGGATTCATCAACATCAAGTATTTATTCCATCAATTGTAGAATACTTTGGGTGATTGCGAGAAAGTACATACTACAAAGGTAAAAAAAATGCCAAACTCGACAAATCTAATCTAATCTGGTTCTTAGATCTTACCTTGTGTCCAAAACACAAATTCTGCACGTAGAAAAGCAACTTGAAATCGGGAATAGAATAAATTTCCAGATTCGAGTTTTCTCGCACGACAAACAGCCAATAAGAAGGCTTCACCGACATCAAGTATTTTTTCCACCAATTGTAAAATACTTTGGGTTTTGGCGCTGGATTCAGAGTGGGCATTTTGAAATCGTTCTCGCCGTACAGTAGCTCGTCTTCGTTTTCGACGTCGTTTTTGAGTTCGATGTCTAAAAAATTGGTAACTTATTATCATTTAAGTTACCAAAAGGGTAACCACTGCATGTTGGCAATCATGTCACAAATCCTTTAGGATTCTCTGGAAGTTCCATGGCAACTCCTGGAAATATTTGGCAATCTCAGAGGACCTTTGGCCATCTCTACCCAAGTAACGTTTCATTTTTTATAGAGGTTGCGAGCAACTTACCGCCACCAAATTATAAACTTTAAAGTTTTATAGAAAAGTAACGAGAACCATCCCGGAACCTTTATTACCCTCTTATTGGCCTTAACTGGTGGATCTTATGATGGTAGTGGCAACCTTATTATAAACTCCTTAAAAACCTAGAAGTTGCCTGTGAGGACCTTCTTCAGGAAATTGTCTGCAACCTTTATGAAACGAAATAAAGTAACCCGACTGCAGAGCGCCCCTATAAGAAAATGCAGTAGAAAAATGTTTTTGATAGTTCTGAAGTTCTTAAAAAGTAATTATGTGACAGAATATTATGATGGTAAAATGATTTTTAAAGACATTTCCACCCCCTAAAACTACATGCGGCGTAAACTTTACTGTTAAAGTACATGTCAAAAACCTAAAAAACACGCGCGCCTGCAATTTGTTTTATTTTGATTAAAAAAATTAATTTTTTTACATTTTTTCGTTTTTTTTTTGTTCATTCTTTTTGTACTATATTATGAATATATTATAAAAACAGCAATATTGGTTATGAAACCCCAAAATATAAAGACTTTTTTAATATTTTAAACAAATATATTAAAATTGAAAAAAAAAATTACGCGGCCATATTCGCCATCAAAGTTTCTTTGCGGTAATCTGGATTTATAACAAATCCAGGTGACCAAAACTCTCTAATAAATCTGTTAAAAGAATTGGCCGATTGGCCCAAACCATGCAGAAGACTTAGAAGAGTGACAGATGTTTTAATAACCTAAAAAAAACAGGGCTTTTCAACCATTTTTCAAGAAAACAGAACAGAACAGGATCATTTTTCAATGTTTCCAATTAAAAATATTTGTGATCGTTTAAGAAGGGTAAAACCCGCCTAAGCGTCGTCCCGCGGGGGTGGGTAGAGGTGTCCACTAAAGGGACAATTTTAAGATGGCCGAGCCAAAGGGCTGAGGCTGAAGCACGCAGCAAGAAGTTGGACGAAGACGACGAATTATATCCAGAAAAAGACTGGTTACACCAGCCCTGTGTTATTAAAAGAAGGGGGTTTTATCTCTATTATTATAAATTTAACGAACTATCAATTGTTCTTGTAGTAGCAGTTTAATAAAACCGTGTTTAGTAACCCAATAAACATTAAAGTTGCAAGGTTACAACAATTACTATTATAAAAATTGTCGTGCCCAAATAGCATTTTCAGAAACTTCTGGTGACAGATATTTATATAATTACTATAAAGAGGATTCCATTGATACCCTAGGGTATTTAGAAGTTTCCTACAAGAATTGAGTTTGTATATTTGTTTTATTAAAGGCTCTAAATTGATGATACCCTAAAGTAACATAAAACTGGCGTTTCCACCAACATATTTATAAAAATATAAGTCATCAGTGACAAAAGTTATATAAATTGGTGTTTGAAATCTTTCTGTCAACCCACCTATAAAACCGTAAGTAACTATCAATTAAAGATATATAATAGATCGGTTTTTAAAATGTTGCTATCAACCCACTTATAAAACTTAATTAACCAACAAACAAATTTATATAAGATAAGATTGAAAATATTTCGAGAGACACTTATAAAAACTTGGGAACTCATACACAATAGTTATATAAATTGGTGTCTGTAATATTCTTATGAACTCATTCATAAACCTTTTTTGCCCATAAGGTTTTTTCTATAATGTTGTTATTAATTTCTTTATGCAGTGATTATAATACAACTGTTTTTAAAACAAAAAAAAAACAATTTTAATTAATTAAACAAACAAGATTTTTTAAGGTTAATTTTGTGACATCAAAAGGCGCGTTTTTGCGAAATCGAAAGGAGCGTTTTTGCGACATCAAAAGGCGCGTTTTTGCGAGATACCATTATTATCTTGTTTTAATTACATCAATCTGAGAGAGATAAGAGATCCAAATCTTCTTGAGATAGTTTGCCGATGACAGATATCGGGATCGAATGCATTTTACACCCGATTCCCACCAGCGTTTCCGATGCGCAGTCACCCTGACTCAAAAAACTCATCACGTGGTCCGACATGAACTTGTATAGGCAAATCTCGCTTAGACCACGTGATACATGTTTTGATTCGGGGGACCCACGAATGAGAAACGCATAGATGGGAACCGTGTCTTAGAAAAAGAGAACAATATAGTAACCGTGTTAAGGTCGCAAAAACGCACCGTGAAACGTCGAGCGCATACGCTGATACTGCTGGTCGGCGGCAAATGTGAACACCCCGGAAAATACTCGCCTGTACACCGTTCGACCCCGCAATCTATATTCTTGAGACCTCTGACAGTTATGCGGGCTTGAAGTGTGTGGAGGCGGGTATTTTTCGAGGAATGCATTTAGGAAAAGAGAACAATGGTAACTATGTTAAGCTCGCAGAAACGGACCATCAGTGTTCAACACTGCGCCATCTGCAGCCCTTTGTTCCAAGTAGCATCATTTTTTAAAAGGGTCATAAAATAGTGTTATAGTTGTATTGTTTTTTTTTATAGAATTGTCGGAAATTTTCGCCATTTTGGATTACAAAAATAGGTTTTTGGCCTAAATAAAACGTTATTTATGGGGTTTCAACATGTGTTTCAATCGAAATATTGCTTGTTAGGGTTAAGAACAACATACAAAAGTCAATATTTGTCCCAGAAAGAAAAAAACGCTTATGAAAAAAAAACTGATATTTAAATGAATATTTTTTTTCCCGTTTTCTCAAGTATTTTTGGAGCCCATGAAATTTACGTGAGTGTATTCGAAAACTATACAGTACACACGGGACCGCAGCTGATTTTCAGAGTAGGATGACTTGAAAAACAGCTTTTATTTGACTATAGTATATAAATATTCATATCCCTGCTTCAGTTTATCTCACTTTCATTTTTATTTATTTTAGAAGATTGCTAAACACCATTTTATAAATTTTTTTATTGTAAAAAGAAAAAGAATAATACATAACAAGCAAAGGGAAGAAAGATGGAAAATCTATATTTCAAAATCCATAAAAACCTTTAATTTGTTATGTAGTGTTGTTAGAACAGTTGTAAAACCTTTTTATTATAATCTCTATACTTGAGGGCTCATAAGGAAGTTTTATAAAATCTATATGTTGTTTTTCTATCCATTACTATGTACCATAAATTTTTATAAGCTGGTGTTGAACAGTTGTTTTTCAAGTCTTTTTTACTCATTTAAGAGATATATTAGAGTTATAAAATTATCACCAACACTAAATAATATAACTTTTGGTTATTTTATGAAGGTTTTATATTATTTGCTGTAACTTTTATATAGACAAAAATGCTCATTGGGAAGTAATTGTTCCTGTAGTAGCAGTTTAATAAAACCGTGTTTAGTAACCCAATAAACATTAAAGTTGCAAGGTTACAACAATTACTATTATAAAAATTGTCGTGCCTTCATGTAATTTTATCAAACCAGGAAACCTGGTGATAAAACCCGATCACCTTTATAAGAACTGATAACCAAACTTATAAAACCTGACGTAATTGAAAATGTTACTTGGGCACTGTTGGCAATCATGTCACAAATCCTTTAGGATTCTCTGGAAATTCCATGACAACTCCTGGAAATCTAGGGAATCCTCTCCAGAGCAGGGAACGACATAGATTTGTGTCGAATGATCCCAAGTCCAACAGATTTCGTATTCTTGAGCGGTGATAGCTGATTCCATTCTATCAAAAATTAGGTGTTCGCGCTCCCCGACTCCAAAACCAGGGATCGGTCCTATTTCTCAGGCAAGCAAGCGCGTAAAATGTATATTTTTCAATCTAAAATTTCGAAAAGGTTTTTATCGAGGGATGGGATCATTCCCCGGGATTGATTCCTTCTCTTGAGGGACCGTTCCTTCTCTCGAAATTCAAGAATTAGGCCCCAGGGCAATTAAACGAAATGTAGTGTCCCTCTCGGATAATTCCTCGGATAATTCTTATCTAGCCTGTCGTGCTTAAGGTTCAAGCACATTTAGCAAAAAACAATCGCCCAATGATTTTTTTGTTTTTGCGAAAAAATAACAATAAATTCTCAATATA
This sequence comes from Oxystoma pomonae, assembly GCA_963921995.1. Taxonomy (NCBI): domain Eukaryota; kingdom Metazoa; phylum Arthropoda; class Insecta; order Coleoptera; family Brentidae; genus Oxystoma; species Oxystoma pomonae. The sequence goes on along the minus strand of OY998169.1, from coordinate 76,374,589 downwards.
AATTCAACCTTATTCAAAAGGTACACTCTTTTAATTTTTGCTCTAAATGTTTTGAACCTATTTACCAACTTTTTAGAAATTTTAGTGAAGGTCTCGGGTTCGAATCCCGGTTAGGTGCATGGATATTTGCCGCTTTGCAAAAAGTTAGCTAAAACTGGGCATTCCTCCTGGCAAGGCCCAGTATAAAAAAATACAATAAAAAAACAATATAATTTTTTCGAAAAAAAAAATAAAGAGGGAAAAATCAGAAAAGTCCCTAATAAAAAGACAAGTAAAAACAAACTGTTGTACACTATCGGTATCATAAAAGTGGTACGTGATAAACATAGGTATTTTTTTAATTGTATGGTTAACTACCGGATTATATTTTGTGACAGACTGGTACTAAAATGTGAAAATATTGACATCAAAGATTGCTTTCAAAAATAATTTTGATATTACAATAATACGCTAACGTATAAAACAACTGTAACAAAAATTAAAAAACACCACTGTAACGAAAATTATAAAACAATAGAAACGAATTATTAGGTACATAAATTTTAATATCTAGTCATTGCGCCATTCACCTCAATTATACCGTTTAACCTTCTTGGTAGAGAATCAGCCAAAATTTTAAAAAGGTTTTCATTTTCACCAATCAATTCTTTATAAGCATAGACTATTAACTGGACCAAGTGATGTTGATTTCCCGGCACAATATTAAAGCTTTCCAGCTTTTTTGAAATTAAACCCCAGATATTTTCCATAGGATTGGCATCTGGGGTTTTCGCAGGTCAAGGAAGAACTTCAATATTTTGCTCCCGAAACCAAGTTTGGCAAATTCTGACCGTATGAGCAGCAGCAGGTTGTCTTGTTGAAAAATAAACTGGTCTTGATAAAGTTCTGTGATGGCTGGAAGCATAGTGTTATGTAAAAATGTCCACGTAAAGCTGTGCTGTGAGCCTTCCATTGATTCGAAATAGAGCAGCATGACTTCTAGCAGAAATCCAACCCCACATATTTACCGAAAATCTTCCAGCGCGATCTCATAGCGCGTTCTTGGTGGACGATACACCCGAATTTGTTTTCTGTCGCTACAGGACTGGAAAACTTTTTCATCGGAAAATATTACCTTTCGCCAAAACTCTGGTTCCTTTAGAGAGTAATTAAGGACAAAAAGTAACCTGGCCTGTTTTTTTTTTTTCATTCGTAAGTTTAATTTTTTTAGCGGCTACACGACATCTTAAATTTGAGCCTTTCCTTACGCGATTTCGTGCCACTCTGACACTTCCTGGAAATTAGGTTAATCTCTTTGTTCATAAGTTCAAACTTTTAATAAACCAGTCCCTTGTTTTCTCTCTATTGTCTGATCTTCTTCCCATCGTTTTTTAACTTTTATAATCGTGGTTTTACTGCTTCCATAATGTCTAGCCACGTCCCTAATTGAACATTGACCATAGTTGTAGTTTTGCCAGGAGTTGGGCTTTATGAAATAAAGAAATTTGTGGAGGCATTTTTTATTTATTTGTCAGACTGAAATACAGAATGACATATTTGATGACAGTTTAAGAAAAATACAATAATGGGTGACTTTGTTTGTAAAAATAGACCAAGGTATTACAACAAAAAGTATTGTGTACCACTTTTATGATGCCGATAGTGTACGTCCTTATTTAGTCCCTAATATAAACAATCAGTAAAATTTATTCTTACCTGTTATGTAGTGTTCAGGAATGTGAGTAAACTCATCTGGGATTTTATTGACAAACAAACCCGACGTGTCTTTGTACATACAAATCGTAGATACCGGAGGAATCTGCAAAAAAGGACATCCAGTAAAAAAAATGGTTAGGACTATACAGGGTGATTCACGACGAAATGCAAATATTTTAATGTTAAGATTTAGATTGTATTTAACGCGTTAAGTCTCAGTTTTAGTACGAACCTAGAATTTTATTTTTTTATGCTTTGGCAGAAGTGACTTTTGAGGCTCCTTATGTGTGCCAAATTTAAAGTAAATAGGTTCATTGGTTTCCGAGATATCTCCGTTTTTACTTATGCAGTATTTTCATAAATCGCACTGTATATTTCACAACAAGAGTAAAAAAAAATTTGAGCATTGGAAGGTATAAGTTTTGGATTGGAATGGAAAACGACAGAAAGTAATTTTATTTTGAAAAAAAAAGGAAAAACTATTAAAATATCCCAAAGGTCAAATAAACGGACCGTCAACGAAAAAACCTGTACCAAAATCACTATTTTGAACTGTTAAATAGTGTTAAAGTTATCGTTGTCGGCGAAGTAATCGAGAAGTAAATTTGCAAGACCAAAAACTATCTAAGAACTCTCCTAATCAAGTTATAGCGAATTTCACCACCTACCCCGGTGCAGAATTATTCACGGCTCGAGCTTTTGCATGTTTCAGTACCCGACGCAAGCCGCGGTGCAATTAGCTGGGCGTATTTCACTAGACTCGAGCTGCCCGCGTACAGTTCGATTTCATATTTCAGCAGCCGCTCCAAAGGCCCGAAAATTCGAGCTTTTCAGAACAGTAGTTTTTGACGGTTCTACTTCCTCACACTGTGCAAGTTCGAATTTTCTCCGTTCGAGACCGAGGGCAAGCTAGCACCATGGAAGCAATAGTTCAATTTTAAACTAGGGCTACGAAATTTGAAATGCGCTATTAGCCTGAAAAAAATGCAGAGCCAAAAACTCGTCACGCATGCGCAGATTTTTTTACTATGGCTTTCCCCAGGATCAACCCACCCAAATAACAATTTTTAGTTGCCTTAGTTGCCAAAACAATAAGACAATTGTGACAATTTAACAGTAATTCTCAAGTAACACAGTTGTGAAATAGCGCAGGCAACGTTTCCACAGCAAAAACAATAACAATAATACTTTTGCGGGTTTTCTGCGACAACGTTTTGAAAACGTCATTAAAATGTTGCCACAGCTATTTTGAAGGATATTTTTTGCCTGTGACCAACCGCAGCTAAAAATACACCATTTTTGCACATGCATGTAATTTGACTTTCCTGACAAAAAAGTGTATTTAAAAATACTAATTATAACAAAATTGTCTAAAATATGGACACACCATAAAGGTATAACTTCGTCTTTGGGACACACATAAAATATATATTAATGATGATGTTTAACTAAACTACCATTCGTAAATACGCATTTTAAGGACAGATTATTTTCCAAATACATAATATTTTATACTGTTTCTAATTGTTTTTTGATCAAATAATTTTCACACCGTATTCGAACATTTCTGTTTACATAATATAACGATGGCTGCTCAGAAATATTGACAGGAGTGTTTTCCTTTTTTCACCAGGTTAACCGATTTGTTTCGTGAGCTGTTTACGGTATTTCTGATGAACAACTAGAAACAGCTTTTAACAAACCGGTAAAAAAATACCAGAATTTTATTTTTACGCAACAGCCCAAGCGCGATCGAACCTATAAACGAAAAGGCTTCTTGTTTGAGAGATGTTTTGTATGTGCGGTAGAGGGCGCGACATTCGCAGCTGTCGTTTCGCATTGGTTTTAGCTGTATAAGTTAAAAAATGCTAAAATTTGTTGCTGTTTTATCAGCTGAGATTTATCTTTTATTTTAACATAAAACAAGTTGTAATAGCTCGTTCCTATATAATTAGGCATTGGTGGCAATTTGGGTGTAAAGATGGGGTTGTACCATTTTGACAGCTAAAAATTCAGCTTAAATTAAGTTACTTTACAGCAAACACGTAACTGCTACAACGTGTCTACAGCTAGATTAGCTATTCAATCTAAATTGTCTAGACTGTGTTACTTGGGTTTTAAGCCAAAGCACGTAAAAAATCATGACTTACGTTTGAAAGGGTCGATTTACTGATAACCAACTTGGCCGTGCCCCTGAGCTCCCTTAACATAAGAGTGATGACTTGTCCGTCCGATGTCATAAGCGAAATGTAAGGGTCAGCACTCGACACGTGGACTATAGGCGAGCCCAAGTCCATGGGCACGTGTTGAAGCTGGTTGGGTCCTAAAAATAAATAAAGCAAAAAGGCAATAAATCGGTATAAAACAGGTTTTTTTGTTTTGTTATATTTGCTTACGCAGCTTTTACTAACATTTTAGCGCACAAATAAAAAATATAGTTTTTCCTCAAAAATAGTTTAAAAATAGCAAATACTTAATATGATAAGGTAGGTAACATAGTATAGGTTTTTCGTAATTTCTTAAAAGTGTCCGCACTAATATGGTTTTACATGTTTGGGACGCTGAACCCACACTGGATTCTGCTTGGAATTCCTCAAATTTTATGTCATGACATTTTTTGTAATTTTTATTCTTTAAAAACCAACAACAAATACAAAAAGTAGATAGTATATCTACTTAATATTTTTAAAAAACTGTTTGGTTTAGGATAAAGAATAAAATAGAATAGAATAGGAGGTTGTGCGCTGGATTAACAGTGCACCTAGGTCACCTTGTTGTGCCTGTTGTGTGTTCACTTTCTCACTTCTCAGGGTTCGTACGCAAAAACGATATTCGATTTTCACGTGTTTCCAGGTCATTTCTTAATAAATTTCCAGGTTAAAAAAATATTAGGAAAAAAGATGAAACGGGAAACAATGAAAAAAAAAGTAATCAATTTTAATAACTCTAAAAAAAAGCTCGTAAAAAAGCGCTTTTTGTATTAACAAGGAGAGGCAGGGTCATGAGACAAATTGTTTTTTTCGTGTATTAATTAACTAAAATGCATTTGATTCAATATAATATTAAATAAATTAACGCAAAGTATATACAGCGACTCTAGTGTGTACAAGAAAATGTACTTCTTTATCCCTGAGCGGATCTGGTCTTAATTTTAGATTTGGTACCAAAAGCAGATCTTAAATGATGCACGCTTTGAATGCAGCGAAAGTTCTTTGCATTTTAAGTTTCTTGGGCAATATTTTTAAAAAAAGTAGATTATGTTAGCTGCCAAAGAGGGCCGGGGTTTGAAATCATATTACAGTTGCGCCGCAGGCGAAATTTTGAGAAAATTGTACTAAAATCCCATATTTTACATGTTTGGGACGCTGTTGAAGAAAATTGCTTAAAACTGAACAAAAATTGTAACAATCAATGACATCATAGCGTCGCAGGAAGAAATTTTCAATATTAAACCGAAAATTTTGATCTTTTTAATGGTTTTTTAAGGTCATAATGGTTTTTCCAGGTTTATTCACTTTTTTCGCCATTTTTTTCCATAAAGGAGCTTGTCTGAAGCGTTTTTACGTCGCTCGAACTCAGAACGCAACGCTTGCGTGCGATTCTCTCTTCCTAGAGAGTACGGGGCACGCCTTTAATGGGTCATTTCATACCAAATCAACCAACATAAAAATAGGTTTGGCAGATACCCTCACCGATTTTTATAATTTTTGGTTCAGTTATTCCACGCATGAAGAGGATCAAAAATCTTAAATTTCAGATTTTTCGGACCAGTAGTTTTTTTTTATTAAGTTCTGAAAATCAAAGAAAGTGTCAAAATTGTTCTTGAGAACTACTCATGCTAGAATAGTGACATATAGCTCGTTCTAGAGTTCTTGAAAATACCTTTCGACCGAGGTATCTCATGATATACGTTTACGGTAATCTTTTATTTTTATTATTTAAGCACAAGATTTACCAAATTCCAGGATGGAGAAATGATGGATTCATACTGAAATCAAATATTAAAAACATACCAAAGATCCACTAAGTGATTTATTTCATTTAGAAAAATCTGTTTTTGGCGCTTACGACAAAACAAGACTATGTAAGCCTACATATTCTTGTTTTATCAAATTTGCTTTCCCCGCCTTTTCAGCCTCTGTCCCCGTCCACCCTCCTAGACTACTTCACAAGACCAAAACTTTATGTATTTTGAATTTTCTTCAGAGACAATACGCAGATGTCAAGGGATTTAAGATATAATGGTGTAACTCCTGAATCGTTCATCGGATTATGATTAAATTTGGTGTGGTTTATTTCAGTGGCGTCATCAGGTAAAAAAAAATCACTTTATGGGTGGATCAAATGGGGGTTTACACGAGAGGTTGTAGGGGGTTTTAAAGTGATTGATACTTGTTTAAAGAATTGCTTACCTTGTAATAGTCGAACAGCAACCGTGGTAACTTGCACGACAAATCTGTTGTTTCCCAAGTTTCCTGCGAACACTGTCGGCCCCCCTGTCGCAAAGCCAGTATTGTCAATTTCGTTAATTTCTTGACCAGTTTGCAAAACCTACAACGATATAACCGATAAACTACAACAGGGCAATTTCAAGATAACTCACATTTCAAATAATTGATTTTTTTATCCCGTTTTTCTTTTTTAAAGATATTTAAGAACGACCACACCTTAATGCATCATGTAGATGGGTTTATCAGAAAAATTTAAAAATAACAGCAAACTCATTTTTTATTAAGGGTACAAGATATAAGGTGGGCCGAAAAAAACCGTATATTTTTTTTTCGGATGGGGTTTTGCTGTCTGTAAGATTGATTTTAGCTTCTCCAAAAAGCTAAACCTTCAGACTATGTAAAACATTTGTCAAATTTTACATTTCGTTAAAATCCAAGATGATTTTTAAATTTCCTCATTTTTAACACCCCCCGCCACAATTTTATGTGCTCCACTATATTCGATTTTAGATATTTGCCATAAAAAAGTCACGATCAAGAGATTGGGGAAAATCAATCGCGACTCGAATTAAAAGTACGAACTCGTAAAGAGCTCCTTTTCTGTCCAGAGCAATTATTTTCAATGCTACATTTTATAGCCTTTTTGTTGCTCTTTTGTGACAGCCGTTTTCGAGAAATCGCGACCCCCCTAGCTTAACCTAAAGCTAGATAATGTTCAAATAAACACCACATTTTATTGATCGGCTTGTTCGAGGGGATCAAATATTAAAAATTTTTAAATTTTGGTAGATATGTTTTAGATTTTAATTTGCTGATTCTGATGACATATTAAATCACGATGATCATAATGATTGATAATTTGACTTGGCTCATCTAGTCGTTAAGTAAAAATAGTGTTAAAGTTTAGGTACCTTACTACTGATTGATATCAATCACCAACCGGCTCCTTTATTATTTTTATTTTAAAGACGTCTCAAGTAAAGCAAGCAACAAGTTTAAAAGTGCTTACTTACGTTCCACGCCAAACATTAATCAAATGTAGTTTAGTATTTTCGGTACTTCTCCTGTAACGCAAATTACGAACAGAATGTTCTTGATAACCTGCCTGAGGGTTAGTTTTAATCACTAATCTGTCATTAAAAGATATAAAAATATGTAGATAACAAACATACATAAGTTCTCTAAAGTGAATACTTTTGTGATGACCCCGGTACAGTAAAATATCACTTCTAATTAAAAACGGTTGCCCATACATACTGATGCCAACACTCAACTGAATCTTGTTAGAGAACTCACAAAAATCTTATTGATAAAACATGACGATTTTTTCACTTGTTAGTAGCTACTTTAGAAATCCTCCTGTATCTTCAAAACTAATCATACGATTTGATTATGGTGCATTTAAAGTGTGATAGTTATGTATTCTATACGGGTTTCATTTACAGTGGGATTGACTAAGATCTAAGATAGTACCCCCACAGGTCTAAATATTTACACTTGTGAGGCGTACTAAATTTTAAAACCAGTTATCAAAAAACACTTACCCATACAGAAAAGACACAAAGTTATTCATTATTTTGCATTGCTATTGCAAAATACCACTGAAAAACTGCTTTTTTCTCTCCTCAAAATATACCATATTTTAAAACTAATTTTTTCTAACAGTTTTCAAAATGGCAAATGGTGAATATCTGTGTTTGAGGTTATAAAGTTGTTGATTTTTTAGACCACCTCTGGGGGGTGGTTTAAATTCATAGCCCCCAGAAAGGATTGTTTTGTGGCAATTGGTAATAAGTTCGTTTATAATTTCCCTGAGGCACCGTTTTTACAAGGATTAATTTACCTTACTTAATATCCCAAGTTGTTCATTAACCAATAAAACACCTCCAATTTTGTCCAGAAAAACGCCATATTTTGAACGCGTTTTCAGCACAAAAAAATATACTTATGAGGGCACTATAAGGAAAAACAAACATACTGATTATGCACGAAAAATAAACGAAACAAAAAACCGAAAAAAAACTATATTAATTTGAGGTTATCTAAAAGCTCAGTCAAAAACACTTTCCTTACTCGAAAGTTCACTCATTTTAAAGCTGTAGCTTTCATCAGTAGAGGTTGGTACAAGCCAAGGTGCAAGCAGAGATAAAAGATCCGGACTCGCTGTTTGTGATTGAACGCAGCGCTAATATTTTTAAAATGAAATTTCGACAGTGATAGAAATGTAAAAAAACTTGCATTTAAGTTTTTTAGTACATTTCATAAATAAAAACACCTTTTAAATAAACACAAAATTAATCTACTCCTTATTTTATTATTACCCATCTAAATCGTTGTGTGACATCAAGTATTAATAAAAAAAATTCATTATCAAGGGTTTTAATTAAAGTGACATATAACCCCAATTTTAATTTGTTCTACAGAGTGTTTACTATTTAAACCCCGCGTGTGTTTAAATTTTTTAATTTTCTTTTCTTCTAAATTGAAATCTTCTTCGTAAATCCAACAAAACATTGTGTTAAGATGATTATTCAATTCACAAATTTATTAAAATTCTTTTTATAAATCAAACTATGTCCAAAACTCAAGGAGGTTTTGTTTAAAATGATTGAAAAATAGACTAAACCTTTTTAGTAAATCCCATCGTTAAATTTTAACTTTTCTTTTTTTAATTTCTACCTTGTCATTTTTGTGTTATTCACCCAGGTATTGCTCAGACGCAGTAATTACTACAACCACAACGAAATGTCAATTACGAATTCCAAAATGTCCCTATTAAATGTAAAAATGGCAAGATTTTGCGGCAAAATACAAAAAATATCCATAAAAACAGGGGCCCATATTCGTCCCTGATAAAAAGTTTTTAAAAAATGAATTAAACAGAAAGAAAAAACTTACCATACTGCTATCCTCCTGGCTGAGAATTAAAAATGCATGTTTTTCTTCTCCACTTCTAACCGTCCACATATTCGAACACCCAGGTAAAGTGAAAGTTGTCACGATTTGGGGTTTTATGGATCTTTGCAACACACATAGAGCACCGTTCTTACCATAGCCTATTAGAATGGAATAAATTAGTTCAAGGGATAAAATTGTTACTCGGCTGGTTATTAGGTTTAGGCGTAAAAAAATAATTAAAAGTACCTACTGTAAAATTGTCATCTAAGGTCGAAAAAAATCAGAGGAGGCTGAGTTTTTCGTATTTTCTCTCGGGGAGTCTGAAAGTAAACCTCTCAAGTTTGTGTTTCCCCCACTCCTCGGGAACCATCCGACATTTCGAAAAATCTTTGCAACCGACCTTCACCATTTCTATCGGTCGGAGGCGAAAAAGTCTTAGAACAAAATATTTGATAAAAAATTTGCAAAATATTTGTCCAAGTGCAAACATTTTTTGAAGTGTTGCAGAGGGGGAGGGGTCAAAATTTGGAAAAAGGGTTTTACATAATTAATGGTAGTATGGTCCACAGACAGTCTTTGGGGGGTCTGAAAGTAAAATTCCCAAGTTTGTGTTTTCCCCATTCCTCGAGATCTATCATTTCTGTTGGTCCGATGCAAAAAAGTGTAGAACCAGAAATCTTTGGCATAATATTTGCAATATTTTTTGTTGCAGGTTTAATTCTCTGTAGTTAGTTTTTAAAAAGATAGGGGGCGTTGAAGTTACGAAAAATCAGTTTGACGACTTAATAATGCATAATGCTCAATGCACACTCACAATTTTGTCTTCTCTCTCTACTTTTTGAAGGGAAATAGACAGAAATAGAAATAAAAAATTAAGCATTAGGCATTAAGCATTAATCATTAAAACTTGAGTAACTGGGCCTTAAATATCATTCGATAGATCGAGTCAATTTGTAATTCTCTTACCATAAATAATAATATATAATCTGTAGCTCAGAGACTGTTTAATTAATTATAAACAATATACATATTTTTATAGGATTTTTTCGAGACCTGCAACTTTTTCATTTGGTTTTTTAAAGAAATCACTTTTTTTTGTCAAAATACGTTAAAACTGATGATAAAGTCAATGACAAAGTTATTTCAAAATGGCGGGTGGTTCCCGAAGAGTGGGGGAAACACAAACCTAAGGATTTTACTTTTAGACCCCCCCCTCCACCAACAATATATAAAAATTTTATCCTTCCCGGATTCACGTCAATTTTACTGTACTATAAGGTTTCTTTTTACTTATTTTTTTCCAGGAAGTTGAAAAATAACAAGATCTGGAAATGTAACATAAGATTTTTTAGAATTTTTTGCATTTTTATTAAAAGCTATTAAAAAATAAGTTTTACATGCTTATTGTGTAATGTGCATAAAGTAAGTAACTTACAGAGGAACGATGTATACGGGACGCTGGTTGACCGAAATTGAAGCAGACTTTGGGCTCGGAGCGAAAGCCTGCATCAAAATCGTTTGGTGGGTACGACGTTGCCGTTAGTAACAAAAAAAAGTTTGGACTAGTAGCGAAAGTGTGCATCAAAATGGTTTTGGGCGTTCCGTTAGTACCAAAAAATAATGAATTACATGAATAATTTATTTTTCAATAAAATTTGTTAATTTTTAGAACCTATGGTAGAGGATTACGAGTTTGCGATTAGATGTTAAAAATTATAAAGTTAACAGGCTCCCCCTCTTCGAAGGGTGAGGGATGATTGTAACATTTAACCATTATTTAGTGCTTTTTAGTTTTTATTAAAAACATTTTTTGCTTAAATTTATTTTATACAATTTATTTATTTTATTTATTCTCATAAAGTATCAACGCATTGCCAATTACAGACACTGACTTAACTCTAATATAATTAAAAACATGTACATTGTATTGTAAAATTAAAATAACAAAATCACTAATTAAAGTAACAAACAGGCTAAAATAAATTACTTATTTCTCAACTTCCCATCAATTAATTTTTTAAACTGGTTAAAGCTAGTCAGATCAATGTCAATGTCAAAAGCATACAAATTGAAAAGATTACACATTTTATAGATTGGAGAATTTTTAAATAAATTTGTTCTTGGATATGTAAGGTAGAATATTTTCGAATTACGCGAGTTTAACTGATTTACAGCAAATGGCAATTGGCTTAAAATTTCAGGACTATCTATATGACCCTTTAATAATTTAAACATTGTACATAGCAAAGTCTTAATCCTTCGATCACCCAGGGATAATCTATTAAAAACACCCAAAAGATATGAGTTATCACATCCCCTTTGTGGATAAACATTAAACATTCTAAAAAAAATACATTTTAAAAATTTTCTTTGCACATTCTCTATTAGTGTTATCCAAACATTATATTGTGGTGACCAGATAATGCTTCCATATTCTAAAATTGGTACAACTAAGCTATCAAAAAGATGAAGACTTACTTCAACACTAAAAGATTTAGTATTCCTTGCAATAAAACCTGCTATTTTCTGTGCACTTTTAATTTTCGAAACTATGTGGCTAGAAAAGGATAAGTTTTTATCAAAGATAACTCCTAAATCTTTTTGATTTTCTGCTCGTTGAAGTTTAGAGCTATTTAACGTGTAATCATAATCAATACTATTTCGATTTAAAGTGAATGACATACAAGAACATTTACTAACATTCAAATTAAAGCTATTTATACTGCACCAGTTTGCAACGTTACAAAAATCAGTCTGGAGCATCTCGCATTCATCGAGTGAGTTTATTTGAATAAAACATTTAAAATCGTCAGCAAATAAAAGACCCTTAGCATTTTCTAACTTATCTATAATACTGTTAATAGCCGCCAAAAAAAGGAGAGGTCCAAGGTTGGAACCCTGAGGTACTCCTGAAGTACTTTTGTATAGAACTGACTGGCAGCCCTTAATTTCAACATATTGATACCTGTGACTCAAATATGATTGAATCAAGCTTACTAGATATGATGAGACTTCTAAGTCTGAGAGAGCTTTTAGAATTATGCAGTGTCTAACTCTGTCGAAAGCCTTTTCCATATCTGTGTAAATGACATCTACTTGCGATTTGTTATTAAGGGCATCATGTACATACTCGCAGAAATAAATTAAATTGGTAAATGTTGATTTTTTAGGCAAAAATCCATGCTGACATGATGTAATCTTGCCAGAAATCTCACTAAATAAAGCATCAAATATAATTATTTCAAAAATTTTTGAAACCGCACAGACAATGCTTATGGGACGATAATTTTTTTTAATATCCTGTCTAGAGCCAGACTTATGAATGGGAATCACCTTACTAAGTTTCCATTTTTCAGGGTAAATCGAAGTTTTTATAATTAAATTAAACAAAAAACATAAAGGCTTTAAAAGATATTCACTACAACCTTTTAAAATATATCCTGGTATCCCTTCAGGACCAATGGCTTTATTTGCTTTGACTTTTTTAAGAGCTTTCTGGATGTCATCCATAGAAATAAATCTATTACAAAAATATGACTTTAAAGGCAAAGTACTGCAAAATTTAGGTGTACTTTAAATCCCTCTTTCCAAGGATTAACGTGATACATCACCTAGGCATTAGTGAGTTTGAATTTGTTCCATCTGCTAAGAAAAGGATGGAGCGGATAGAAAAATGAAAAAAATGGAGCGACTAGAAAAATGGAGCAATGGTAAAAAACTAAAAATGTAGAATATTGGATTAATAGAGATATCGAAAATGGAACGGTTGAGAAAAGGATGCTGTGGTAAAAAATATAAAACACGAAAAAAATGGAAAAAATTGAAAAAATAACGCGGGTGAAAAAATGGAGTGGTAGTGAAAATGAGAGGTGGGAAAAATGGAAAGAACGAAAAAATAGAGCTGTTGCAAAAATGGATAAAATAAAAAATTGTAGCGGGCGGAGGTCATATGTAAATAGAGTACCGTTAAGTGGCTTTCTTTCTATCTTAAAGTGCATTAAATAGTCTATAAGCCACGCACCTAAAGTGTCTTTTTTTCGTCCTTGGATAAAAAGTGATATAATAAACCCATCAAAAATTGTTTTTTGTTTTTTGTAATCACAATCTTAAAAGTGATTTTTTACACACACATACATAGATATAAAGGATGAAACGGCTAGAAAAATGGAAAAACTGGAGCGACAGCGGAAAAAAGGAGCAGTGATAAAAAATGAAAAATAGAGAAAATGGAATTTAATGGAGAAATAGAAAATGAAGCGGCTGAGAGAGAAAGTTTTGGTAAAAAATGGAAAAACTGTAAAACGGAAAAAATTGAGAAAAACATGAAACGGATGTAAAATTGAAGCGGTGGTGAAAATGGATAAAATGGAAAGAATGGAGAAAATTAAGCGGTTGGGAAAATGGATGGAATGAAAAAATTAAGCGGCTGGAGGTCACTCAGTGGAGGTATTATGTGCTATTGTTTTGTAAATAGAGTACCGGTAAGTGGCATTTTTTTTCTTTTTTTCTACCTTAAATTGCATCAAATACCTAGTATATTAACCACGTGACCAAAGTATATTTTTATTCCTGGACGAATTTGTAGCCCTTGCTTCACCCAGGCAACAAACTTTTTTCCTTGGGACAAAGTTTTGTCCGTTACCAATATAGGCAATATTTGTCTGTCTTTATAATTCAACCGAGCAAACATTGGATTACTAAAAATGAAAAACATTCGCTGTAAAAAAGTAAATATTTGGAATATATATAGCATTTTACAAATTTTGTATATTTGATATGTGTAGCAATTCGCGGTGCCATTACAAATTAAGCAATATTTTACTCTAATAATCGTGGTGGCCTTAGAATATTTTTTTTCTTATTCTGCAAAAAATCAAAAAAGTGCTCTGAGCTGTGTCTTATTTTTTATAAAATATGCCGTCCATTCAAAATTTCAGCTACTTTCTTCAGCCAAAAAGTATGAATATCACATGTCCACTTTGAATGTAACTTTGACATATCCTGATCTAAAGGTGACTGACAGAAAAAAAAAGAATATCCAATCTTAATAAGAGTTTTTAAAACGGATAAGTACTTAAAAAAATATAGGTTACAAGCACAACAGTCTCGACAACAATAATCTAAGAACACAACAGTAATCAGCCAGGACTGAATTAATTTACATTTAATAAAGACAAAAAAAAATATTAACGGATTAAAATTTTTGAGGTCATTACAATTCTTTTGAAAGATTTTTTTCTTATAAATTAAATGAAATAAAAAATTAAAAATCACCAGAAGAAGGGTCGCAGTCTTTGAAAAAGTTTGGGTTGCTATAAATTAAAGTGATTTCATTATAAAAATCTGGTAACTACCTAGGTATAACACTTTACCAAAAACTTTGATAAAACTGGCGTTTACCTATTTTTTTTTCATAAAAATAACCGCTACTCTTAAAATATGGGTTTAAAAAAAATTGTAACAAAAAAAAAGTAATCACCAATGGATGGGACTCGAACTTTCAACCAATTACGTTACATATTTTAACGCCGAAGCCTTCACCACTTGGCCATCGGTCCTATTAGAAAAATTTTCTTAAACACGGAAGAACAGGATCACTGAAAAAGCGCGCGACCGAGTCAGGCTGAAACGAAAGTAACGAAACCTTCGAAACTGTTTATTTCAAAGATTTCGGGCGGTAGCTCGCCCGCGCCGTGTCATATTATTCAGACAAGATTTGGCAACATCGTGAGAGAGCGAAGCTTCTGCTGCAGTTTGAAATTTAAATATAATAGAAGAAGTGTAGGCAGCGCTCATTTGCTGTACTAGAGTATGATTAATATATCACCGTTGCTCTGTTAATTATTTACTTTAGGGTAGAGGTAAGGTAAAAATAAAAAAAACAACTTTTATAACTTTTAAAATATTTGTAAAGCAAAAAGTTTCCGAAAAAAACACTAATTTAATAATTTTTTGCATTCACTCACCTGCCGTTGTAACTAACTCCAAATTTAAGTCTGGATTATTGGCGAATTCTTCACTGAGGAAAGCAGGCTCGCCAACCGAAACATTGCCGCACGGACCAATATTCAGTAGACTGTCGCATACTTCAAAGATGTAACTCGTGATTTGGACACCTGGGCAATAACATAAAATAATAAAAAAATGAAATTTTGTAAACAGTTTTGAAAACAACAGATTAGGGAAATACAAGCTGTGAAAAAAAAACCACTGCAAAGGGTAATTATAATTTCCAGAGAAACAAACTTTATCATTTACGAAAATGCAAGGATTTTGGAAAGCTCATTTTAATACCAAAAAAAATTATTGGTTTTTGTAGATTTTTTAAAAATTAATACCTAAAATCAAATATTTGCGTTAAAACTTTGACCCACATTTTTTGTAATTTTTTTTATGCTCCATCATTCTCCTTATGATGTGGGGAAAC